>CP126892.1:171095000-173495000 GCA_030440675.1 Furcifer pardalis | reverse complement strand
ATGTACTATCAATGAGAAATGACCCCATAACTATTGCATGGTTTCCATTTTAACAGGTTTTTTGTGGGAAGTGAATAGATGGGAAAAAACAGGTGAGTATAGAAGGTTTATAATGGAAGATAGGGAAGGTTGAAACTATTTATTTAAACTTTATTTTCCTATGCATACACTGCATCTGTATTTGTTCAGCCAAATGACAAACAATATCAACAGTTTAAGTTTATTTTAACAATAGTCAAGCACATGTTTAAATTGAGCTAAACTAAACTAAAAGTTATCACCAACTGTTCCATTCCAAGAGTTATTTTTTTTAAAAAAAGGCCCATATTTCAATAAACTAATTATTTCATTGATAGCTTTTTAAAAAAATAATTTAAAACATTGTAGCCAACTTTCACATTATGCTTAGTCAATTAACTACTTTTGGCCTGTTCTATTTCAGCCCAATTGGGCAATTTATATTTTAGCTGTTATATGTAAAGAAACAATCATTTATATTGATTAAACACCCATGCTCTTTTAAGAAAGTACAGTCAAACCTCACATAAAGAGTGCCTCACTTAAAGAATAACTCACTTAAAGAGCAGCATTTTCTCTGAATGTTCGCTTCACTTAACAAATATAACCAACCAAAAACTCACTTAACAAATAAATCAGGGTTCACAATCCCCACACACACACACACACAATTGGTCACTTACAATGGTGTTTCACTTAAAGAGCAGATTTGCTTAAAGAGCAATCCTGTGGAACGCGTTATGCTCTTTAAGCGAGGTACAACTGTACTGCAAAATAGTTTAGAATCCAGAACTAACAGTAAATTCTGACATATTAGATTTGAATATTAACAAACTCTCCTCAAGACATCCACCTTTAGCCAGTGCCACTATTGAAGGCAATGAAGAGTTCAGCATGGAGAAGAGATTGGTTGGAAAAAGCGTCATACCAGTACTAGAATTTTCAATGTGTAACTGAAACACGACTCGGTTTTGATCAACCTCACAAGATATGGACTAGTCTTAATAGAATACATACAGTATATGTGTTGACTTTTTTCATAAATGGAGGAAACTAATATTACCAGCATGTAAGTGCAGGGCACCACGACAGACTGTGCAACATATTACACAACAATATAGCCTTAGAGCATATGTGGGCAATAGAGAAGATTTTTTAGGAGCAGCTGCTGGTGCAATAGAATATATAAATTGTTTAGATATTTGTTTATAAATTAATGTTTAGTTTTATATAGCTTATATATCTATTCTTTCTTGTTGACTCAATGTGTACAAATGTCATAAGCTAAATAATTTCCCCAACTATAAAGACAATGGTTTTGGGACGTTTGAATCTCCTATAAAGCATTTTGGTGTGAAATATGTCAGTCAGTTTATGTGGTGCACAATTCCATTGACAGTATGTCTTAGAACAAATTTCTTCGAGATGTCTGTTAGCTAACTTGGAATAGTTTCAAAAGACCATTTCTTCATCACTGGCTATGCTACAAGGTAATGTTTGGTTGAATCGATATTGGTTGGGTCAATATATGCACGTTTTTTAATCTGCAAGTAAAAAAGAAACTTTACTATTTCTGTTCTGTTCTGTTACAGGATTTTAAAAGAAAGTTTCAAATCCAGTACATGGTTTAAATATACTGTATTTATCATTTATTCCATGATGTGTCATAGTTACAGTTTTGAAAGAATTGTGGCCTTACATGATATAATTAGGTAATAATTTCTTCACTGGATATTATAGCCATATTCTTGTAACATGTTTATGTCAATGTAACATTATTGTAAATTTGAGCAGTGAATTTAAGCAAGTTAAGAAGTCATCACTGACATTTGCTATCACACCATTGCAGTTGTAAATGCCTTCACTGACCTCTTAAAGAAATTCATGACCAAAATATAAACCAATTGATTTATGGCAGTGTAACTAACAGGAATCTGGCCTATGTATCTCTGAATAATCTAGTTTGTAAAATATAGCATTCCTCCCCAGATGGAATTAATTGTTCTATAAACATCTGAAAAAAATACTATTCTCTTGCATATCAGAGAATAAACCAAACCGAACAAAAAACATCATAGCACTTTGAAGACTAACTGTTAAATTTTAATGTTAGCTTTCATGGATCAAGTCCACTTTCAGATTTGGAATTGGATGTCGGAAACATAATCTATGAAGCGTTTTTAAAAAAAAAAAAAAAACACTAAAAAGAGGTCACACAAACCCCCAAAAAGGAGGGAAAACCAATTTAAAACTTCTGAAGGTGGATACAGTTCACATACAATATGTGGAGAAAAATGGCATCACAGCAGGAATCCACAAAAAAGATATTGAGGAAAAATGTGACAGTTGAAAAGACATTGGGGGGGGGAGTTGTTGCGGTAATCCAACAAAAAAACTGATTGATGGATCAAAGTGATCTAAAGTGTGCTTGAAAGAGGACAGAATAACCTTTCTTTTGATACTCATAAAATTTGGATCGGACTTCAGAAACATTTTCTATGAAGGTTTAAAACAAAAAAACACTCTAACCTTCTTTCCTTCAAAAAAAGAATCTCTCCACAACAGAAAAGATACATTGGTGTGAGAATGGATACACTGTAGGAAGTTTCTGCTTTCAAGTCATAACCAGTTTCCTTTTTGGCTTTCCCTCTTATTGAAGAACTGCTTTCAAGGAATCGTGAAGGAAAAACTCTTTTTCTTTGCAGTTTGACTATTGAAATATTTATTTAAAATAGATCTTTTGCAGTTATTCACTTGTGGTGAATTTTTATTTGTATAGTGGGCTGCTTATGGACATGTGTGCATAGTGGGTAGAGTTGGGGATAATGACAAATAAAGGTTAAAAGCATCTTTATTGAAAAATAAAATATAAAAAATAAAAACACAAATGACATTGGGATTTCTGGTTTTGGTTTAAAACAATGTATGTTCAAAAACAAGAAATTGCAAGAAGATAAATAGGGACCACTTTGGTGGGAAGGTAAACAGCATTCCATGCCTGCCATATGTCCATGAAAATGTCTCCAGACACAGAAAGCTGCGGCTCTTTGGCTATAAACAGAGATGAGCACTGAAACCTAGAGTCAGATATGACTGGCTTTCAATCGAGGTTGATCCTTACCTTAGATCAGAAAACGTTAGATTTTATGAACATTTTATGGAAACCTTAATTTTATGAACATAATGTCTTTATTTTCCCCATTTGAAACATCACCCTTAACTAATTAATGAAATAAAAGAAATAAATGAACTAATGAGCATAATTCAACACATTAAATTCACACAATAAATCCCTGATGGTAGTGTCTTTAGACTCTACCTGCCACTTTTTTTGACAAAGAACTAGAAATGGATAGATAGTGTCACCAATTAAGGAGGGAGGGAGTGGGAAGGGAATTGCAAAATATGTTTTTGGCAGAGGGGAGATAGACATCAGTGTAAGAACTAGTAATACAGAACTATATCTCAAAGGTTCTAATAAATGTTTGTATGCTCATCCCATCAACTGCCATATAGCCAGGATTACAGGAGAGATTTGATTTATTGCCTCCCTTGACTGACATCATAAACCTATTTTCATCTCTGGGGGAACTTTCAAGCCACTAACAAGCAGAGCCTCATTAATGGAATACATTCTGTCACCAATGTCGGTTACTGCCTGTTACAATCTTAGAGCTGTCTGATCATTTTGACTGTCTTTAATTTAATAACATGGTGTTTTGTCAGTTTGATGGGACCCTCAATTATCAAACCAGTCCACTCAATTCTACTGCCTTAAAAAATGATGATTTCTTAATCAAAAAGTAACATTGCCATTTATTAGTGTCAAAGAAATTTAAAAGCCTTGGCACAGAGTGGCTCCAAGGGTTCAAATTAGCCAGAAAATAGAATGTGAAATGACTAATTCCCCCTGTTGCCCCTGTTGCCCCAATTCTGAAATCCTCCCCCCTTTCTTGCTGATGGCAAAATGCCTAAAATGTATGTTACAAATTCAACTGAAGTGCTTCATGCCACAGACATAAATAAAATGTTTCACACTGCTGAGCTTATTTCTTCCTACTTCTAAGCAGTGCTGGTGACAAAGAAGACATGGGCCAGGATCCAATGGGTTATTTATATGACTAAACACCTCTCCACTACATCATCAAGATGTTTGCTAAGCATTAATATAACCATTCTATGGACGTGCCATTTTACTACTACTAAAAAAAACCCAACCTAAAATCCCTTTTGTCTTGCTTTTAAATTTTTAAAACATTGGTGTTGTACATTGCTGGAAGAAGGAAATCCCCAGGAGAAATATCCGTTTTGTCCAGTGGTGCTAAAATTCACAGAGGAGAGCAGCTATACTTTCATACTGGATAATGAATAGCTTTACCCTTATACAGTATTGCAAAACACAACTTTGGGTAATAATTCTAACTCGGGGAGATTTCTCCTGCCCACAAAAGAGAATATAAATAATGGTTACCTGCACTTCAACTATCAGACAGACACTACCCAAGGAAAAGGGAGTTAAGTTCAACAAATATGACATTTTCTTACGTTTTATGTCTTTAACACCTGAAAACTAAAATAGATGTTTCTTTAGTCTTTACAAAACTGTGTCTCTGTAATGTTATAATACCAATGGTCATATAAGCATATGTTGCCAATGCAAATGTATTCCATTGGATACATTTAAGGAGACAGACCTTTACAAATGTTTAGCATCAGGATACCGATAAAATGAAAATGGGAAAATACACAACCTCATAAGCAACTGGTGGGAATTTGGAAATAATGCCAGCAAGAGAAAGAAGCAGAGTTTAAAAGAAATCTTCCAGTGTTGTGCTTTTCAAAGAGGTAACTGTTTTAGTCTGTGTAGGCATATTAGATGGGCTGCAGTGACTCAAGTGGTTAAGACACTAAACTGGAAGGTCAGAGTTCAATTTCTGAATAATGCACAACAGCGTGAGCACCCATCTCTGTCCCAGCTCCTGCCAACCAAGCAGTTTGAAAGCAAGAAATTGCAAGTAGATAAATAGGTACCACTTCAATGGGAAGGTAAACAGCATTCTCTGCACTCCGGGGTTGAGGCATGCCAGCCACGTGTCCACGGAAACTTCTGCAGATGCAGACATCATTGGCTCTTTGGCTATAAACAAAGATAAGCACTGAACCCTAGAGGTAGATATGACTGACTTTCTAGCAAGGGCAACATACATAAAGAATATAGAAACATTGTGGTATTTTAAAGACAATTTCTTATATTTTAATGAGAGTTTTCATGGGTCAAGTCAACTTCCTTGGACCTGAGCCACACAAGACTAGATCCATAAAAGCTCACATTAAATATTGCAGTTAGTCTTCAAGGTGCCACAACATTTTCATAATCTTTGTTTTGTTTCTTGTTTAAACAAAGCACAGTTGATGATACCTGTAGAGAAAGAATCTGCTAAAATACTTCCTATTAAAATAGCATTTAAACAATATTCCTATTTTCTTTGCTTCTCATGATGTATCTACCCCACACATTTGCAGCAGCTTAGCCACAATTTTTAACTGTCATGGGTCCATCCTCTTCAATTCTGGACTTGTATAGTTTGGTGGAGTACTTAGAATTCTATGAAGCTCTAGCTCCCACTCCTGAATTATAGCAGAGAAGTCTAAATTTCGTTACCAAACCACAAAAAAATCTCAGAATTTCACAGGATTAGCCCATGACAGTTCAAAAGTGCTATCAATCTGCTGGTAAGTATAAAGCATTCAAAATACTGTGTATCTTTCAGCTCTTTAACTCCTACACAACTGCCCTTGTCTATCATAATTGAGTATCTCTGTATGAGATGTTCCCAGTGGTTTTTCTAAATGTCTGATCTCAAATAGTTCTTTTAATGTAAATTATAATAGAAATTTTAAAAGATCTTATTTAATGGGAGTTGTGCTTTGAAGGCAGTCCTTTTGAAAAATTATTTCTGGTTGTAAAGGAAGAAAAGCCATCACCCAAGAGAGGGAGGCTGTAGGTTAACCTGAGAACTTTTGACAGAGGACTCGCTTGCTTTAGAAGACAGGATGAGCTAAACAACACAAGTTGACAGTAACAATCTTGTGGAAGATGCAAGAAGATATAATTAGACTTGCTCTTTTTTATTTTCCTGTGTCCATTATGGTTTGCATCAAAATTACTCTCTTGAAGCAGTCAATCATCTTCTCCCCAGGCCGTTGTCACAAAGAAAGAGCAGCTGCTGAACTGACAATGTTATTAAAAGGGATGTTGTTTTGCTTCCTTGTAGGATAATATTGTGACAGGATATGGCCATTAGTGTCTCTACTCAGACATCCTTTCCACAGCATTTGCCTATATTTCACATCAACAATGAACAAGGAAATACCCTTAATTATCTCAGCTACTGCAAGCCTGATGGAAGTTGTTTAAGTTTTATCACAGATGTGGCTCCATCTACAGTATTACATATTTACTAAGAGGTAAACTTCAATAACATATCTGGGGCTTCCATCCAGTGGAGGTGGTGGTGGTGGTGGTGGTGGTTCAGTCACACAGTCGATTCCAACCCTTTGCTACTCCATGGTAAGGAAATCTAAAACTGTAAAACTGCAATCTTTTCATTACTATGTGCCATCGAGGGCCTGTGGTGACTCAGTGGCTAAGAAGCTCGCCTTGTTAGCTGGAAGGTCAGCAAGTTGGAAGTTCAAGATCCAAGTACTGCATGATGGAATGAGCACTCGTCTCTGTCCCAGCTCCTGCCAACCTGGCAGTTCAAAAGCAAGAAATTGCAAGTAGATCAATAGGGACCACTTTGATTGGAAAAGATCTTGGGGACATGAAAGGAGCCTCATTTGGGCATCCCCTGAGTGGAGTTCTTCCAGCAAAAATTCTTTCAATGCAGAAAGCATCTTTGTGTGTTTCTGACATGATTTTTTTAAAAAAAAATCAAGTTCCTTTCTATCTAATGATGACCCTAAGAATTAATGACTCGCAAAAGGTCCTGTCATTAACAGTCCTCCTTTGGTCTTACAAAGTCAAGGGTGCACATTCTTTTTTAAAGCCAGTTCATACTGATCTTTCTCTCTCTTTTTTTAAATTGCCTTCCACTTTTCCTAGAATTATTGTCTTTTCCAGTGAGTTTTTCTCACAATGTGTTCAAAATAAGCTAGTTTCTGTTTAATCGTTTTAGCTTGTAAAAATTCAAATTCAGTTTGTTGTTATGTGCTACCAAGTCATAAGTGACTTATAGCAAGTCTATTCAAGTTTTTAAAGCAGGTGAGGTGTTTACGGAGTGGTCTTACCAGTTCCATCATCATTCCAATGAATTTCCATGGCAAAGCTGGGAATCAAATAGTAGCGGGTAAGTATACTACTCTATCCATCACACCACACTTGATACCCTTGGTCTGATTTGACCTAGTACCCATTTATTTGTCTTTCTGACAGCCCATTATATCCATAAAGCTCTCTTCCACCATCAGATTTCAAAATGAAACTTTTTTTCTGTCAGCTTTCTTCACTGTCCAGCTTTCACATCTGTGATTAGTAATTAAAAATACCATACTACAGGTTATCTTGGCCATGCTTTCTAGTAACATGTTTTTAAGTATCCTACATACATGCCCTCCTGAGTCACTGTTTCTTCTGATTGTTTGGTTGCAAATTTCATTTGTACTGCTGATTGAACTGAGGTATGGATATTTGACTATTTCAGTGTCTTCATTGACAGCATTAATGTTATGTACTTCAACTACTGTATTATGATTTCTGTCTTCTTAATACTGTATTCAGCTTTAATTCTGCTTTTATTTTCTTCTCTTAATAGTAATAGTTGATTCAATACATTTTAATTTTCATAGAATCATAAAATAACTGAGTTGGAAGGGGCCTTTTAGGTCCTCGGGTAGAACACCCTGATCAATGCAGAAATCTAAATCAAAGCAGATATGACAGATGGCTGTGCAATTCTCTCTTGAATGCTTCTAGAGGCAGTTGATTCCACTGTCATGCTGCTCTTGTTCAGCCTTTATCTGGCTTCCTTTAGTTTGAACCCATTATTACACATCCTATACCAATAGTGGCGAACCTATGGCATGTGTGCCAGAGGTGGCACTCAGATCCTTCTCTGTGGGCACACACATCATCACCCCAGCACAGAGTTTGCCAAAGGGATGCAGGGTCGGGCTGATCCTCTCCCCCTCTCCACAGACACCTGAGGATATTTTTCACATCACCCTCCCCTCTGCCCAGCAGCCCAATAGGAGCACTTCCTCCCTCCCCTGCCTGGAATAAGGCTGGTGGCTCACATACAAAGTCAGTATTCAGGTTAAATTGCTGTGTTGGCACTTTGTGATAAATAAGTGGGTTTTGGTTTGCAGTTTGGGCGTTTGGTTTCTAAAAGGTTCATCATCACTGTCCTATATTCTGGGTTGATTGAGAACAGATCCTTTCCTTCTGCATTATGATTATCTTTCAGGTATTTAAAGAGTGCTATCTATCATATCCCCTATCAGTCTCCCTTTCATAAGGCTACACATGCCTAGTTCCTTCTGTCTTTGATTTCCATTCTTCTGATCATCTTTGCTGCCCTTCTCTGTACCTGCTCTAATTTGTTTGTATCTTTTTAAAAATGTGGTCCCCAGAACTGAATGTAGTTCTCTAGATGTGGTCTAGCTATTGCTGAATAGAGGGAGACTAGTACCTCACAGGCTTTGAAGACTATACTTCTATTAATGCAGCCTAAAACATTGTTGGTCATTTTTTTTTCAAGCCATGTCACACTGTTGACTCATATTTAGCCTGTGATCTACAACAATTCCAAGATCCTTCTCACTTATATTATTACTGAACCAAATACAGTATCCCCCATCTTGCAACTGTGCATTTGGTTTTTGTTCCCTAGGTGGAAAGCTTTGCACTTATCTCTGTTAAATTTCATTCTTTTGGTTTCAGCTTTCAAGACATTTTTGAACTCTGTCTCTGTTTACCAATATGTTAGCTATTCCACCCAGTTTTGTGTCATCCAAGACATTTAAGAAAATGTTGAAGATCACAGAACCCAAGACTGAGCCTTGTGGTATTCCACAGATTTCTGCCAGTAATATGGTAAAATCTAAAATTATTAGTTTTTATCCATCCTTTTTCCTTCCATCTGCAATCACTTAGCTAGGAGCATTGATTGAAACAGAGTCTAACCTGCTTATTATCCTGATCTCAACTTCCTTGACACACTCAACCCCCCCCCCCTCACTACATTGTTCCTGCATATAATCTGAATGGTTAGTAAGTGTCAGTAAGGTGTAGTGGAATGAGTGTTGGAACAGGACTCAAGAGAGTTGGGTTCAAATCCCCTCTTGTTAATTTCACATCTCTGAGCTGAAATGAACACTCCAAGCCCACTGTTAATTTATTTCTGTACAATTATAGAATCCTACTTTATTTTATTTTCAGAGAGGTTGCCAAATTAGTCTGTCTCTGCAGCAGCAAATAACAAAATCAAAATATTGTGGTGACTTTAAGACCACCAAATTTATTTCACTGTGTGCTTGCATAAATAGTCAATTACTTTCATGTTCCTTGTGCCTGAAAGCGACATTATCCACAACCTGCTCATCCTGAAGTATATTTTTTTCTTAAGAGTACAGTACTGTAGTACTTTTGTTTTTGTGATGGTTGGTGCTAAAATAAACAAAAAACATGTACATCAACATTTGCCTTATTTTAGTATGCTAATTGTTTTTGTTGTGACTCTGTTGTGCTGTAGTCTTGATGTCTTTCCTTTCCTTTCCCCTATTCAATATTCACAAAGAAGGAGTTTTGCCTTTTTGTGTTTGCCCAGTCAGACTGCTTTTTTGGAGGGAGGGAGGGAGGGGAATTGGGTGGTGAGCCAATGATTTAAGTGCTGTGATTATTCTCTACTAAACTGCTGCAGAAATGCCAGTCAGGCAGTACGGGGTGTTTTTTTCTTCTTCACTCCAGCTGTGCTGAACCGTAAGCAGATATGAAGTAATTGACCTTGTTGTTCACTGAATTGTACAATGTTTTGCTACCTACTGTTTTGTGCCACTCACTTCCCTTCACACATCTTCCAAAGTCATGACCTTTGTGGTATATATTACTCCCCGGCACATTCCAAAGCAAGAAAAAAAAATGAAAGGAAAAAATAAAGCTTTTACTAAACATCCCATAAGCCCAAAACATTAGGGCCAGGCAAACACTGCAGGTTGCAATACTGAAATGGATGTTGCTGGAGTATTCTCTGCTGGGAAAGAGAAGT
The DNA here is from genome assembly GCA_030440675.1 of Furcifer pardalis. Lineage (NCBI taxonomy): Eukaryota > Metazoa > Chordata > Lepidosauria > Squamata > Chamaeleonidae > Furcifer > Furcifer pardalis. The sequence goes on along the minus strand of CP126892.1, from coordinate 173,484,717 downwards.
ATGTTAAACGTAAGGTAAAGGCAAAGGTCACCTTTACAGCTTGTGTCCAGGCTACCTGACGTGGTCCTGGTTGAGATGAAAGAGGGATGGCTCTCTTTTATTTTTGACACACAAACTCTGAAGACACGCCCACTGCAGACAAAAAGAAGTACATTTTTCACTGCTATGCTGTCTTTCTTGCTATTTCTCATCTGCCAGCAGACAAAGTCATTTTTACTAAGATGCATCCTGGGAAACCATTTTTGCTTGGTGCAAAAAGATGTTATTACCAGAGTGATCATATATTTTCTTTTACTGATATGTATTTAACTTCTGTTTTACATTTTTATGTTTTTATATGCTTTATGTTTTGAAAATCACTTAGTCATCCTCCTCAACTGCTCCTCACTCCAAGGTATAAAAAGAGACCACCATCCAAACTGGTGGTAGTCTACCATGTTCCCTGCACTAGAAGCAAGCAGTAGGCAGAGCTAGAGCAAAACCCTGGTGTATCTTTACTGACACAATGTCCTTCTTCCTTAGTGGGCTCAGAACTGAAATGTTTTCCAGGGAGCTACTTGAATTAATCTGAAGAGTACAAGAGCTGAGGCTTCTTCTTTCATGTCCCGATCAAACCCTGGACTACCAAAACAAAGCCACTTTCTTGGCTTTCTCGTTGGCCAGACTTAAATCTTCATTGGTAGATATTTCTGGTAGTAATCATCAGGCCAGCAAATGAGCTGGAGTCTGTATCTCTCCACATTCAAACAGTGTGTTATTGTCTGCCAGCAGCCCCCACTAGAGCATAATGGTATTAAATTTAGGGACTCCAGTATTCAGTATCTTCCAAGAGACATAGAACAAGTCAAGTTCCTCAGCCATATCCTTCTTTAATGTTATTCCTTGTCCAGTGAGCTCCTTCCTCCATCTCCTTTCCTCTTGCGTACCCTCAAGAATGTTTGTTCTTGTCACAAAGCTACCTACTGTGAGAAAGATTAGTTGTCAAAACAAGTTTGCCATTGACTGGGGTATGCCTGATTGTAGAACACTGTTTCCTTCCCACCGAAGTGGTCGCTATTTATCTACTTGCAATTTCTTGCTTTCTGACTGTGAGGTTGGCAGGAGATGGGTCAAAGACGGGAGCTCATTCCATCCTGCAGTACTCAGGAATCGAACTGCTGACCTTCTGCCTCCCAATCAGCATCAAAGGGTATAAATGGATTGTTGTTACATTTTGGAGTTAATTTTGAAATCTCCATTAATACATTATAATTTATTTAATTTCCTACAAATTAAGATAGCTACTTTATCATCATTTTAATAAATTATGGATAAATATTGGGAATGTGGAATGCTGAAATTAAAAAGCAGTTGTCCTTGCCCTGTAATAATTCCTTTGAACTCAAGCTAATTTTAGATTATTGTCCTATCATTGATTTGGCATATTTGTGCAGCGCTGGCACTGTTTTTCCTCAGCTGCAACCTAGCAATAAATGTTTACTAAATATTAACTATCCATGAAAATAGCTAGCATAAAATGTTCCACATCACTAATAATTGAGAAGGCTGTACAGGCAACCTTAGCTCTAGATTTTTCAAAGTTTGCAACTCTGAATGTCCATTTTGAAGAAAATAGACAACAAAATGTTGATATAACTCTCCAAAGCTTCAACACAGAACTAGTAGCCAATTGAGTGGGAATATATATATATATATATATATTCTCACTCAGATTGCATCTTGCATATTTAATCCCAAACCTTGCAAAGAAGCTGGTTTCAAAGAAGAACAGCATTCTCCTCATATAGTACTAGGTTTCTTAAAATTCAAATCAATTTTATTATGGTAAATGACCAGCACAGTAAAAAGAGTTTAAGTGCACGAGATACAATTAAAATGTATTACCACAAATGTATCAACTTGAGTTAAAATAAAATAAAATCAGTTCTTAAAATTGGTGCTGCATTTGGGGCAGGTAATGGAACAGCACTTCTCTATATCTGATTTAAAAAGAATAAAATAGCACAGCTGTATATGAATAGGGCAGCTAACATCTCTAAAATCTGACTTGGATTCAGAAGTTTAAAAGTTATAAACATGAGGATAAAAGTGTATATACAAATGCACATAACAGATACAGTATATGTCAATAGCAGACAAAATAGGATTACAAATGCAGAGTAAAAACCATGGCTACTTGTCTGCTACTAGGGTTTATTTTATTTTATTTTTGAAAAACAAAATGTTTGAAAATACTTAGTGAAATCTACAGGGAGAACATATTAAGATTCTTTCTTAACTATAGTAAAATGGAGAATGGAAAGTGAGACGGTCTGACAAGATTAATGCCAGTAACACAAAGGAAGTGAAGTTCAGTGTAAAGAAGCTCATTAGTGATCCTGATTACAAGGTCTTCTTTTATATCTTATGACCAAAATCCCATTCTAAAATATTATGTGCCTAAGAAAGATCATACCGGGGGCTTTTGCAATTTTCTTGCCACCTGTTCTGTGAAACTGAGCATATGGCAAGAATATATCTGAACACACGACAGACAGCTGGCACAACTGGTCACACTTGTGTGATTTCAGCTTGTGCTCCACAAACCTGGTAGGAATATGGCCTGTATCTTTGTAACTGGATATCCAAACAATGGTTTGTTGACCATTTAGCTATTTCTGTCCTTGGTTTATGTTCTTAAATATGCAATAGATTACAAACATTTGTATTAGCTGCTTGACAGCTAGTTGTTACAGATATATATTTCTTTAGAATCCAGGATACTGTGCAACCTTTTGAGGCTAATGATGCAAGGTAAAGGTAAAGGTCACTCTTGCTCAAAAGCGAGTCATATCCGACTCTAGGGTTCAGTGCTCATCTCTGTTTATAGCCAAAGAGCCAGCGCTGTCTGCGTCTCCAGACATTTGAAGGGACATGTGGCAGACATGCCTAGACACCATAGTGCATGGAACACTGTTTACCTTCCCACCAAAATGGTACCTATTTATCTATTTGCAATATCTTGCTTTCAAACTGCAAGGTTGGCAGGAGCTGGGACAGAGATGGGAGCTCACTCTGTCATGCAGTACATGTATGGGTAGACAAATTCAACATGTTCTATACAAAATAGATCCTCTGTTATAGCAGAGTAACTTTCTTCAGTCAGGTGGTGTTTAGATGTGTTGGGAGTCAAGGATTTTGGAATTTAACATATCTGAAAAGTATTAGGTTGGGGAAGACTACAAAAGAGCCCATATAGAAATGAAATAGCCTGCATGAGAAAGAAAGGTTTGCAAATATTACCCTGATAGTCAAACTTAACAATAAGAGGTATGCACATCCCCAAATGTTAATCTGCTTCCCATCCCACATGCCTCAGCAATACTTCCAATTAAAATTCATGTTTACCTTCCAATTACCAATCACAACACAAAGTCAGTTAAATGCAAGCTACATCAGTAAGGAGAAACATGTACTATGATAAACAGCAGTGTTTCATGATTTTTGAGAACACTTCTGAGGGATGGAAATTATAAGTATAAAAAGAGAGCATATTGCTTCAAAGTAATTTAGCAGGACTATTTTATATACGTACTGTATTACAAACTAATTAATGAACTTGCCTGGTTCTCACAATGGTGCTACACTAGCTGCCCAGTGCTTCCCCATTAAAGCAGTGTGCAAAGGTGCATTCTGGGTTGAAATGAATATATGCACCTGATAGTCAAGCATCATTAGCGCATCCTCCTTACATCCTCCTTACAAAATCCTGATTATGCATTCACTGAACATATATGAAGAATAAAGGACCCTGCCTCTTTACTACATTCTTACTGTCAGTGATCCATTTGGCCCTATCATGTTTATAATCTTAAATTAATTACACAGGTACAGTTTTATGCACATTAAGGTTCCATATGATCATGAACCTAACACAATTGGGTTTCCCATCACACAGAAGACTCTTAAAGATTTAGCTTAAAGTCAGGTATTTTAATTGAACCATAGGTGAATAGAAGGAAGATGAAGTGTGCATGAATATGGGCAAGTGAAGGGTGATGGAAAAGGCTGCACAAAATTTGTCATTCAAACCCTTTTACCTTTAAGCAGTACTCTGGAAAAATAAAAGTTATGGACTCCAGGAAAAGAATCAGACAAGAAAAACAAAAGTAAAACCAAAGGTTGTCATTTTAAAATCTTTAAGGAGCCACAATGGTTTTGTCATTTTTTGCTATTGTATTTACACTTTTTTGGTTTCTTCTCTGAGATGTTTACACAGACTAACATGGCTACCACTCTGAAAACTACAGGGAACAAATGTGTACAGGTGAAGGTATATGCATCTAGATGCCTGAGAGGCTGCAAAATGAGATATATTTCTCAGCATCTGTGATTACAATCCCCCATCCACATATTTGTTTATGCACTGACTGTGCATTTGCATGGAATGTAAATAAGTGTTCAGTGTTGAACGGGCAAAAATGAGTTGCCAAGGGGCTAATGTAAAGTTATTATTATGTATCAAGAACCTAGGAAGGTCTTACACTTACCGTTGGATATTAGACTATATGTTGATTTAATCTGTGTTTGTGCCCACCTTTGAACACCAGCAGTCTATTCCAATGAGGCATTTCAGTAGCAATGTGCTGTTATCAGACACTATCCACAGCTTCCTCAACTGCACAGTATTTCTTTATTTTCTCTTGTTACAAGAAATTATGTGGAAGAAAATTTCCATGTGAAAATGCACACTGCACTCACATTTTTCTCAATCTAAGTTTACATATCAAAGGCAAGTAAGGAGGCCAGGCAGTTAAGGCTAATCAGCTATGCTTTTTAAATATAAACAAAAGATGCCCGGAGTGCACATTTGCATGTTCCAGCAGCAAGATGAGAGCCACCTTTACCAGCTTCTTAAGAGGAAAAGATTACATTTAACTTAGCAGAATGCCTAACAATACTTCAGAAGCAACATTTACTTCTCTGCATAGCATTTTTAATAGTGAAGATAAATTGACAGATTAATTTGAAGAGCTAAACAAGATAAAATGGAGTGATGGCAGTGAAGAAAACAAACCTTCACCACAACAAATTCATTTTCAGCCAATGCAGAAAACAGATGGATTAAGCATTTTGTCTGATCTTAAGCTCATGCGAAACAGTCCACTCTGTGTGCAGTTCTGATTTTAACATGGCTTCTGAAAGGGGTCCGATAACTCTTTGGTGTACCCACAAAGCTCTTTTTGCAACAGGATGGTCTCCACACTGCAGAAACGCAATGTGGGGATTGCCATAGTTAACATGGAGCACTTCGGGTATGAACCCCTATGTTCCATTTTGCCATTAGAGAGAAAGAGATTGCTATGTGCCATTGTCATATTTAATTTATGGCATCTCTCATGGTGCTTTCCAGGTATGTGCAACATTTCTGAAGGGCTTTTACCATACCACAGTCTATTGCCTATTTGGCTGGAGACCTATGGGGTCAGGAGTTTGATTCACCACTGAGTCTTCTGGGGGAAGAGCCAACCTGTTTAGCCCTGGGCAAGCTGTGCAGCCCCAGAGTTCCCCATAAAAAGGAACTAGAACCACTTCTGAGTAGCCCACACCAAGAAAACCATAAATGTATGACTTGACATTATAGACTTGTTATTGTAATTTACTTTGCCATCCTCAGGAAGTTTCTAGCCAAGTGGGTATTTAAATCTAGATATCCTGATTCTTAATCCAACACTCTATCTTAGTGATGGCAAACCTTTTAGAGACCGAGTGCCCAAACTGCAACCCAAAACCCACTTATTTATTGCAAAGTGCCAGAACAGCAACAGCGGAGGAAGGAAACACTCCCATTGGGCTGCTGGGCAGAGGGACAAGGCAGACTCTGTGCTGGTGGGGGAGAGACAGTGCTCCCATTGGGCTGCTGAGGAGAGGGGTTGGGTGAACGTGCTAGGGGAGGGAGGAAGCACTCCCATTGGGCTGCTGATCAGAAGGGCAGGTCAAACTCTGTGCTGGACTGACTGCATGAGTGCCCACAGAGAGGGCTCCAAGTGCCACCTCTGGCATGTGTGCCATAGGTTTACCATCACTGCTCTATCTAATACCAGAGATCACTACTTCCATATTTTTGGACTGCAATCACCAAAATCTCAATGAACTTCCCAAGCAGAGTTCTGAAAAAGAACAACCCTGAAACATTAGATTGCAGGTCAACTTACCCTCTCTGTCTTGCTGCCTTCTCTAGCCTGTGTCTACTCTGGAAAACAAGGACACTACCTTGGAGACAGAGGATTCCTTGGGAGTCAAAGTTCTTTGGCAGGCACCATCTGCAAAGCCTAATGGACAGCAAGTCTATGACTTCCAATATCCTCTGTGCCCAGGAGGCTTGGCCAACCATCCCTGGCATCACTTGAACAACCAGGGGAAGGGCACTTTCTTGTTGCAAAGCCACATTTCTAATCAAATTATGGGAACAATAATATTTTGTGGAGCCCTTGTGGGAAATGATTATTCCATCTTTCCTTCCACCACAAGGGGACTGTTATCATTAAGTACCACAAAAGAAAAAGTTGCAAGGAGAATTACAGAAAGTTGCGGCACTTATTCTCAGCTTTGGACAGTCAAGAGTTTAAGGACAAACTAGCAACGCAGGCAGCTTTATTAGAAATCTCAGCATTTCATTTGAATGCTAAAAGCCCTGGCCCATTTATAGCTTTCGGAAATTTACATTTAAGGGTATTATGAGAATACTTTGTCTTGTACTGTGTATTATAGAGAGAGGTTTTGAAATATGTCATTTCCCGGAGGACTAGCTACAGACAAAAGGCCTAGAAAGCCTGGCTCAGCTTTATCTTGCTGTTCCTCAAGGATGATTCAAGAACAACTCTCTTAAAGGGGAGAATGTCGATGTTGTTGCATTGGTAATAAATTGAAAATTTTTGAGCTCAGTGAATAATATGTGTCCAACTAATCCCATGTGACTATGAAGGTTAACATGAAGAAAGAAAGTAGGATATAACGATGCAAAATAATAATTAGACTCTTCTTCATCATATATCCTTGACTTTCATTTTCTTTAAAGAGAATGAGTAATAAGGCATGATGCATGCTGAACATAATGTAAGTTGATCCTCCATGTTTAATATTGCAGAAGGGAATAACTAGTAGTGATAATGTTGCTTGATAAGCTGCTACCTTGACAATGAGTTATTCTTAGTGTCACTCATTTCATGAATGTTATTTTCAATGTACAGAAAAATCTTTATGTATGAGGAAGCTATGGTCAACTTCACATATTTCTCTGGGGGCTTTGTTTGTGGCACTGTGAGATGGGGCACCCTGGCAGACACCATACAAGTTGCCTTCTTCCCAGCCACCCCTGCATGGCAGCATTGTCTCAGGAAGGGCACTGCAGGCTGTCCAATAGGGAGTGGTCAGCAGCCATCGAAGTAAAGGTAAAGGTTTCCCTTGCTCGAAAACCAGTCATATCTGACTCTAGGGTTCAGTGCTCATCTCTGTTTCAAAGCTGAAGAGCCAGCGCTGTCTGCTTCTACAGACATTTCAGTGGAGTAATTCCCTTGTAGTAAAAACACCCCCAAACAAGCTTTGTGGGATATTAAAGTCCTTCCTGGCATTTTCCATGTGGACATCTACTACTCACCCACCCCTTCTTTGCAGGATAATTTAGGAATGTGACAATTTATGCTAATTGTTACTTGTATGCCTGATATATTATGATGGCTTGGTTGACAACATAAAGGGGCCAAGTTTACACATAGGAGCAGGTTTGCATTTGTCTCATGCAAGTGATTCCCTTTTCTTCTTCAAGGAGTGTAGCAGTGGATGGGGAACTGATAAGGCATGCCCAGCTAGGAAGGGCTGCCAAGGTTCTCCACAGTTTAAGTCAAGGGTCTCTCCGCAGTCTAGTGGTTTCACCCGGTGTGTGTATGTATATCCTTTGAGGATTACCAGCTGCTGTGGTTACCCCTTAACACACTAGGATGGTGGAGATCAGATGTCAGATGGTGCGAGTCAGAGGGGTTCCTGGGTTATCTCACCTAGATCTGCAAGCAGGGATGTATTTGAATATTCTAAATCTCTCTCTCTCTCTCTCTCTCTCTCTCTCTCTCACACACACACACACACACACACACACACACACACACACACACACACACACACACACACACACACACACACACACACACACACATTTGAGCTTTTGTCTCAAAGGGGATTCCTTTTGAACAAACCTAGAAAAAACATAATTTCCTCTGTAGAACAACAGTTCTGTTCAGGAAATCTAATGTTACCCTGTGGAAAAAGTTCTGCACACAATTCCCCAAAAACATGTGTAGGGGGTTAGTCTAACAACAGAGGCTTCAATTTCCACTGGTGTTTCCATACCATGTCATTCAACATATCTTTACCAGGAAAATGCAGAGAAGGGAATTACACAATAGCTGCACAATGTCTTTTGACTGGTAGTATTAGTCAAGCTGTCCATTTGGAAGTGCAGTATATTCAATATTCGTACATAACATTTTTTCCCTTGCCCATATCAATTCCTCTATAAAGGAAATGTAAGGTCTCAAGTGGGAAACACATATGTAGATCAAAACAGCCAAAATCCTGTCAGTCATTGTGAGAGACTTGCATAATTTGGCACAACATGCAGCAGCTAACCAATGAAGTGCCAAGGTATGTCTCCATCACATGTCTAATTATACACCCATTTGCACAACCACGATGTGCCCTGTCACTTTAACAATGAGTGAGAATTATCCATGAAAAGTGACTCTAAATGTATGCAAAGGCCAATGTGATTCTAATCAATATATAATAACATTCAAAAATATGGCCACCCAGAGTATTCCCTAAGGAGTTTAACATTATGATTACCTTGTTTTATGAATAGTATCTGAGTTTTCCACAAATTTCTATATGGAAATGTGTTTTTTGTGGGGAAAGTCAACCTGAGTGAAGATGCTTTCTGGTTATATAGTGAAAGGTTTTCTGTTCACTGTATCTATTTATTGAATCTGTTTTCTAAGGTATATTGCTTACAGTTTGACTCACTAGTTCATAGCACTTGACATTTCAGTCTGAGGAAAAAAATATGTCAGCACAGGCGGCAAGCATACCAATTCCTCCACAGGATTATCCTTATGCTCCAGACTAAAAGGGAGGGAAGGGCAGAACAAATTGCAGTAAGCCGCAGGCAGGCCAGAAAGTGATAAAAGCTTAGTAGCCTCAGTGGCAAAACAAAACAACAAAAACAACCACAAAAGCCCTCTTTCACACAAAGCAGCTGATGCCACCTTGTCTCCATGAACTAGCACAAATAATGTGTTCTTGGTGCAGGAACAGGCTATTGCCATGCCGACCGACTGTGGCCAAGGGAACTCCAATTCTGGGAATTGCTGGACATACATTTTGGAAGGGTTACCTTTTGTCCACTCCTGGTTTATTGGCTCCTTCCAGTTACTTCTTATCATGATGCACACTATGGGGATTTTTATGTTACCATGGCTTCTGAGAAGATCAATTTCTTTTCATACACCATGCACAAGAATAATAGATGAAATAATTTGTACTGTTAAGCTTGTTCTTTGTAGAGAGAAATAAAGATGAGGGGACCTTTTAGCCCCTACCTGGAGAGGCTTATTAAGAAGAGGGTGAGTTAAAGTTCAAAGAGCTGACTGAAGAAAGATTTTAAACTCTCCTTGTAATAGGCCAAATCCTGATAGGGGCCCCATGTTCTTGTGTGTATAACAAAGCAAGATCAGAAAAATCCAAAATGTCAGCATGTATGCATGTATTTATTTATTTATTTATTTATTTAAATTTATATTCTGCCCTACTCACACAGGCAACTCAGGGTGGATCACAATCAACACACAATAAACAGTTAAAAACTCTTAAAAAACAAAGTAAAAGATTAAAAACCAATGTAAAACAACCTCTCATTCCTTTAACTAAAGGAATGAGTGGGATAAAAGGGATAAGAGGGTACGTGTAAGATGTTAAATAAGCCAGTGGGGAGGGATCAATGAACCATCATAACCCCACACCATTCTCACCAGTGTATGTAGTTTAACCCTGTCTCTTGCTCTCTAGCTGAAGATGATTCAGATTGTCATAGGAATTTTTAAGCATAGATAGTCACAAAGGATGGCCAAGCCAAATTTGTCCTCCGTGGCATTTGGGGGAGAGGGGAGTTTGAAAACATGTCTGTTGCTCTTTACTGACTTTATAAAAATAAATATATTGTTGAGGAGATATTGCATTTTGATTATAATGAAAGTTACAAGTTATGAGATTTTACAGATCGAGGATGTAGGATTGAGGATCAAATAAAATAATATATTTTTTCTGTGAATATTTTACCTTGCAAAACATATATCATGAGAGAAAGTCTATATTGTAAGTCAGCTCAGAGAATGGTGGAAAGGTTATGCTTTGGTAAGTAATGAAGTAATGAAGAAATTTCCATTTGCTTTGAGGGGAGACACTCTATCATAGGGATTCTCAATCTGTGGCCCATGGGCCAGATGCGGCCTGTGGCACTATTTCATTGGGGCTGTCAAAATGGCTGTCTGGCCCCGAAGCTGTCTGAGGGAGTGTGACCCAATCCCCGGCTTTAAAAGGTTGAGAACTCCTGGTATATCATGATAGCGATTCATCACACAACAGATTTATTAGTGCCTCTGAGCTAAATTTTACTAAGAATCTGAGTCATGTGGAGAGGGGACTTACTTCCATTCCATGCTCATGTTCTTTTTCTATAAAACTTTTTAAATCTGATTTTTTCATAATTTTTTAAAGTGAACATTATCAAAAAAAAATCTGAAATGGACATTATTGAAAGACAGAGTAATTGTTGTCTTCTTGAATGAAATAGCAAATATACAAACACTGAATGTTTTTTAACCACTCAGTCTATCGTTTTGAGCTTTGAGCCTTCTCTCTGGGTATGCAAAGGTGAAAAGCAACAATTTCCACCCCAGAAATTTGAGCCAGCCAGAAGTGCATTGTCACACAATAACACCAAAAGGGGCAGTGGGAACTCACCCTAATGGCAAGAGAAGGTGGCATCTACTGGCTCTTCACTCAAGTCATCCTGCACTGCAGGATGGGGTGGTTTAATAAGTTAAAGAGTTAATAAAGTTGCCTCTGTTTAATTTTTCTGGGAGTGGGAACAAAATGTATTCTTGTAAAAAAATAAATACAGTAATACCCCGGTTAACTTGTGCACCACACAGTGTTAAAACCAGATAACATTGGGGGATTTGAGGAAAACATTTGCACTGCACAACATTAAGTTAATGTTGTGTGAGGCAAAAGCTTTCCTCAAATTCTCCAATGTTGATATCTGCCCCAAAGTCCGCAGGTCTGCAGGCTTTGGGGCAGAGATCTCCGGAGGCCCCCTTACTGGGGAGGAAAGGAGGCCTCTGTAGACCCAAGCATCAGATTGCCAGGTTCCTCTGGGTGAGAGGGCACGTGCGCTCTCACCCCAAGGACACAGGTTATTGGATGCTCAGACTGCCAGTTTCCTTTGAGTGAAAACAGGCGAGCGCACCCTCACCCCAAGGAAACCAGCGCTCAGACCGCCAGTTTCCTTGGGGGGGAGGTTCACATCTTCTTGTTACTCTGGACAGCTTTGCCGCATGTGGGCTCTTGAGTACCCCTTTCCATTCTTTGAAAATGCAGTTGCGCATGCTGATATGGATTGCAGTAACTGTATTAGTTGGGATGTAGGCAGTCATTTACCCCCATTTATATGCACCGCTCAACAGGGCCAGCCATACTGTTAGGCAGCATAAGGCTCTGTCTTTAACCACAGCCACATAACTGTCTGTAAACTGTTGCACAATTTTAAATTATAGACAAATGTGAAATATAGGTAAAATGCAAAAAAAAAATGTTAAAAGAATCAAACCATTTTTAACCAGAAGTGGTCTACCTCATTTAATACTCTTAAATGTTAGTAAGGTTTTTTCTCTTAAAGTCACCAATGTTCTGTGCATTTTCTCTTGGTTCACTATTTTGGGCACATTTATTTACATGTTGTACTAAATATGCACATTTACTTGATACATTTTACTTAATTTATACATCCTCTCCATGAACTAAAGCATGCTTTTGTATTCTTTCCCCAACTGCATGTATTCTTACTTTTCACATTTTGAAAAATGCACACCAATTTAGTACACATTCTCCCCCTCTAAGATGCCTCATGAGCCTCACAAATATCATGAGCCACATTCTCAAGGTGAGGTGCTTTTTGTCTTTCAGGGAATCTTGGGACATATTGGAAATGCTGCTTTTCTCAACACTACTAGAATTTTTTATTCTAGCCCAGGAACAAAAATCTACCCACCCACTCATCTAAAGAGTAGCAGGAAATGGAAGCAAAGTCCGAGAGGTGTAGCATCAAGCATGTAATCCAGCAGGGGCATTGTGTCTTGAATGATCCTGCACATTGCAACAACCTTTTTTCTTTTTTAAAAAATTATTTATTTATTTATTTGCTCAAATTTATATAGCCTCCCACTTGCCGGGGCAACTCTGGGCCGCTCACAAAAATAGACATCCCAACACACATAAAATTACTAAAATGTTTAGAAACTTAAAACTTTAAAAACTATTAAAACTTATTGCCAAGAATTAGCCCACTAGTTAAAAAGATTTTTAACTTCTGTTTTAAATAGCACTCATCCAGTCATATTGCAAACACTGTTCATTGCCAAGTGACGGTGTGTTAGCAAATTTACTTGTTTAGACAGTAACTTACAGACTCCTCCAGGGACCACTAGCCATGCAAACTCGGATATTCAGGGTATTACAATCTAAATAAAAAGGAATTTCAACCAGCTCTGGTTCCATATCAGGGAAAGAGATGAAAACCCCATTTTCTCCTTATAACTACATGGGTTTTCTAATAGTGCAAATCAAATGCAAAATATTTCATAGAGAACATCTGAGGAAATGTAATATTTATTATATATTATTTATATCCTTCATTTCTCTCAAAACAATGACCCAAGGCAACTCATTACAAGATTAACTTCTTACACATACACCTTACAAAATTAATAGGTTGTCAATATGCTACTTCTAAGCATTATTACTGGAATCCATTTTTGGAACATGTGCTCAACAAGGGAACTAATTATTGTGTATTTCATTTCTCTCACACCCTTTCCCAAGGATGTTCACTGTAGAAAACAGTTGTACCTCACTTAAAGAGGATAATGCATTCCACAAGATTGTTATTTAAGCAAGTTTGCTCTTTTAAGTGAAACATCATTGTAAGTGACCAATTGTGACTTCTGGGGGGGGGGAGGATTGCAAACCCCGATTTAGTTGTTAAGCGAGTTTTTAGTTGGTTTTATTTGTTAAGCAAAGCGAACATTCAGAGAAAACTCTGCTCTTTAAGTGAGTTACTCTTTAAGCGAGGCACTCTTTATGCAAGGTTTGAATGTATTTAGCTTTACTTTTCTGGCGCACCTTAATTTTCCTCACAGCAACCTTGTAAGGAAGGCTAAGCTGAAAAATAATGATGGGTGAGCTTTATGGTTGAGTAGGATTCATATCATCTTAAGCCACCCTGGGAAGACTTAATGTTCTTAATATAAGTGGTAAAACAAATATAACTTTCTAACTGCCACACTTCAGTAACTCCTTAATTGTTATACACATAATATTTATTCAAACTACACTCAGGAAGATCATCCAACATTATTATGACATTCATGTAATGTCTAGAAATTATAAAACCTTAAACAGGGCTTTATATTTACATACCTAATTGAGCAGACATACTCTACAGCAAGAGTTCTCAACCTTTTAAAGCCGGGATCCGGGTCACACTCCCTCAGACACCCTTAGGGGCTGGACAACCATTTTGCCCTTCCTCCACCACATGGCACTTTCTGGTGTAGTGGAAGCAGTGGGGGCCTCATGAAATGGTGCTGCAGGGAATGGCCGAAGGGGCACTGGGTCGGCGGCATGCTCCTCTCCTCAGCCCGACCCGACCTGCGGCTTCGTCCTCTTCTTTTCCCCCTTCCCTCCAGCCAAAGGAAGAATGGCCGAAGGGGCGCAAGAGGTGCATGCTGGTTCTGGATCTATGACATTTCTTTCACATGCAGCTGATAAAAATGCAGAGGCTTCTATGATATGCAAAATCCAGGGAAAGGCATTAAGAAAATTCAGTGGAAAAGGCCTGATGGTAAGAAATGTGCTGTATAGGTGTGAAATACAACTCTAATGGCTTCCTAGTGGAATTTCATTAATATTGCAGTGAAACCAGTTGTGACATTTAGTGTAACATGCATAATACAGGATTTGAAAAGATGCCTGTGTCTCTCTCTTAGGTATGCATCTTTCTAATGTAATCTTGAAACCAGGTGGGAAGGAGCTGAAATAATTATAGCTCATTTCCATAACAAATGCAGCCTCAAAGATAATTAAAAGCAAAAACATTTAGAACAGAGCCTACCTGAATTAATTACAGTGACTTAAACGCTCATAGGAAATAAGCGGTCAGTAATAGCTGACTTCCCATAACCTCATTAATATAGCTTTATGAGAAGAAGGATCTGCTACAATTCTGAATAGAGCATTCATGGCCAAAGGGAATTGTAGTCATAATAATAATTTTGTGTCAGAAATTATTCTGGGTTGAAAGGATTTTTGCAGGAGAAACTCTGCTCAGCAGATACCTGAATGAGACTCCTTTCATGTCCCCAAGAGCTGGGAGAGAGATGGGTTCTCAATCTGTCATGCATTACCCAGGTTTCGAACTGCTGACTTGCCAGCCTTCCCACTAACAAGGTGAGCTTCTTAACCACTGAGCCACCTGGAGTGATACCAATGTGAAGGCAGAAGCAAACATTTTGAATAGCTGATGAACAGAGCTTAAAGCACTAACTATCGGAAAGATGTGGTTCCAGCAGACTTTCAAATTTAAAGATACAAGCTTTAAAGAAATCCTGCTCTTATTTTCTGGAGGTAAATTTTTAAAAAGAATGACAGCTACATTGCAGAGTATGTGAGGTGATCAATGCTCCTACAGTTCACCCAACTGTTTTCAGCAGATCATGAATTCCTTCTTTTAATGATGGAATATCCACTGTTTCTGCCCTGAAGATAACACATTTTAAAGATAGTTCTAGGATTCAGATTACTGGGTCTCAAGTCAACTATGAAATTCACAGATTAACTTTTGGTCAGTCACTATCTCTCGACCTGATCAACCTCAAAGATTGTTATAAAGATAAAGTGGGAAGAAAGAGAGTTGTGTATGTCACATTTAATCTACTGGGTTAACAGAATGCAGAATAAAAGGATAACTAATAAATAAGTGCAGGATAAAAGAATGACTAATAAATAAATGAAATTTATTTCTACATATAAGTGGTTAGACCATGTTACAATTAGGCCTTGGTTAAGTGCCACCTTGGGTTCAATTTTGCTGACAAGGGTTTATTGATGGACCCACCTCTATGTAAACCAAAAATGCAGCTGGAGCATCTGCAGCACTACTGATGGGACAGGGAGCTATTATTTCATGAAAGGGTCTCTGGTTAATTGAGAAATGTCAGTATTAACCCAGTCAACACCAAAGTTTTCTGCTAGCACACCACTTTTTTACAAGAAAAAGAGACGGTCAAGGAAGGCTAAGCATTCCAAAAACAGCTTTGGGGAGCCAAATTCTCCTCATCCCAGTTCTTTCAGCATGATCTTCAAGACAGTATAACAAGGCAGTCAGGAGGTCTTTGTTATCTTTTTCTGCATTCCATTTTGCTACAGAGTGTCTAGGAAAAGAAATGTCTTAATCCATATCAATAAAATTACTGTTTTTCAGCAGTAACTTCAAACCCATTAAAACTACTGAAGTTGTTCTAGGTATAACAAAGTAGGAAAGCCCTTACTAAGTTCAGAGAGTTTTGGATCCAAACTTGGGCTTGTAAATTGACTAAATTCATTTTGACAGTTCATTTGATTTATAATACTTCAAGTGCTTGGAAATACATGCCATAATCAGTAGCTTCACCATAAATATATAAATAAACTCTCAGGATAAGAAAATAATTTTACAGATTCCCCTTAAAGTATTTCCCTTTTATTAATGTCCCATCTTTTTCTTCTTCAGATGCTGCATCCATTTCTTATATTGGCTATCATCATGGCGATAGTCTTCCTGTTCTTAAATCCTTGGAACAGTTCTTCTGAGGACATGTCACACCAGTCTCTCAGGTTCTTTAGCCATGAAGTCCATCTACGTCCAGGGCCTCTCTTCCCAGGGATCTTCCCCTGCAGCGTGAGTTGGAGTATTCTATACTTTATGTTGTTTCTCAAGATAAGCCCAGGATATTGGAGCTTTCTTTGCTTAAAGAGTTCTTGTTCTTTATCCATCCATTGCAACACTTCTATATTAGTCACATGGTCAACCTATTATATCCTTAGCAGCCATCTGCAGATACACATTTCAAAAGCTTCGATTTTGTTTTTAGATACTTTAATTAATGTCCAAGCTTTGACTCCATATAGCAACTTTGGGAAAATGTAACTTCTCACTATTCAAATCATTGTCGCAAGAGTTAGAGCAATACTGCATAACAAATGTTGCATTTTTATGAAGGTAAAATGTCCCTACTTTAAAAATTACTTAGCTCTGCATTGACATTGAATATATTTGATTTTGGGAGGTAAAATGAAGCTACTGTAGCTGAAAACAGATTAGGACAACTTTGTATGTTGCTTCACTACTTCTGCAAATGATCTATAAGGGAAGTGATTAATCTGGCACATTTTAGCTTTAAATTTCTTCTTCAATTCAACTCCTCAGACAGAAAGATTTTTTCTGTTACCTAAGGCATTTGAGGAATTTTTTAAAATTAATTAACAGAAATAACTTTTCCCTTACAATTGATAAGACAGCAACCCATCTGTTTCTTTATTCCTTATTTTCAGTCCCTGACAGTGAGAGACTGACATATCTATTAGGCATGACCTAGTAACTGGAATAGCTCAATTATAGTGGTCTAATTCTTGCCTAACCACAGTATTGTTAACACTGAATACTGCGAAACAGTACTTTTCGTCCAGCTCATTCCAGAAGGCATCCAGATTTTTACACTCTTTCCAACTGACCACAACCTGATAAAGATTGCAGAGGGCATTGTGAATATTTCTCTCTGACCTAAGTTGTCTCTTTTGTTTCTCAGAAGATGGGGTGGCTTAAAAAGTGATGGGTGCTATAGGCCCTCTAGGATCAAATTGAAGTTAGGATGGAGGAGCCAGGTTTTTTTTGTCCCATCTTCCACCAATTACAGTTTCAAGTTCTTCCCATTCTAAATATAGAGAAATGCCCATTTTAATTAAATTAGCCTCAAAATCAAATCATGAATGCAGCAGCCAGGCTGATTAGGGGAGTGAGAAAATTTGATCATGTCTCCCCAGCCTTGGCAGGCCTGCACTGGCTGCCGTTCCTTTCTGTATCAGGTACAAGGTGTTAGTCCTAACTTTTAAGGCCCTAAACAGTTTTGGACCTTCTTACCATGTGGGACATCTTTCCCTCAGGACAGTAGCCTGCATCACTTGCTCCTCTCTGTCGGCACAGCTTCAGGTGCTGATCTCAAGATTGACTAGGAGGCTGTGACTAGGAGAAGAGCCTTCTTGGTGGTGGCACCAACACTGTGAAATGCTATTCCAGCAAAGCTGTGCTAGGCTCTCATTCAAAAAACAGCTTTCATACTTGCTCTCATTCAAAAAACAGCTCATTCATACTTGTTCTCATTCAAAAAACAGCTGAAAACACTGCTCTTTGAGGAGGCCTTTGTGAATGTTCTGTCTACAACTGGCCATTAGAGATGCTGCCCTGTTTCTCTCCATCCCAAATAAGTTGCACTTTTAGGGCCCTTGTTTGATGTATTTTCTAGCAATTTTAATGTTTTGTGACTGTTTTTATTGTGAGTAACTTTTCATAATTCTTGATTGTTTTATTGTTGGTTTTATGATGTTAGCTGCCGTGTGTCGGAATGATTTTTTTCCTAGAGGGGTGGGATATAAGTGTAATAAATAAATAAATAAATGTAAATTTTAACAAATTCAAGTCTTCCCAGCACGGAGACAGCTATGGTCCATGCTCTTGTTCTTGCTTTCCCTAAGTGTAAGCTAAAGTATACTTGTGTGCATTTTTCAAAAGCATCCACATTTCACTGTTCACATTGCTCAAATGTACACATGACTTTGTGCACATTTTCCCCATTACTCAAAAAAAAAAAAATCACAAGCCTTGGAACTGACTGGATTTCTGAGATAAGATGTTCTTTAACACACTACTAGTATCAGGAGGTGCAAAACTGATTGTTCCTCCAACAGGAAATGCAAAGAAAGACTATTTTGTTGCCTGTCTCTAGTCCCTGTGCAAAGCTTCTGTTTTCACAAATACTTTGATGTGAGGATGGTCCCAGAAGAATCTACTGTTGGTCTCACCCCAATTTCTTACGTACCTGCCCACACCAAGATGATCCCCATAGCCCTGGAAGGTCACCACCCAACAGACAATGAAGCTGATCACCCTGCCAAAGTCAGCCATGAAAATTAAAGACAATATGGTGTTGGGAGAATTTTGGCTTGAGTGTCTGAAAAGCAAGAAACCTTCAAGGAACAGGAAGACTTCAGGGGTTCCAGGCACATGAACAGCTTCAAATCCAGTGTAACCTGGACGGATAAAGGAAGTCCACAAACAGATGTTACCTTACAGCAGGGATGGCCAACCTTTTTGTGCCACATGTCTAACCATCTCCCTGGAATAGTTGAGCAGGTAGGACCATGTACCCTGGAAGCGGGCACATTTATAGCTGACATAAATGTGCCCACTTCCATGTTTATATCAGCCACAGATGCATTTGTGCATGCACTGATGTAAATGCACCCATTTCTACTTCCGGTTGTGGAGGAGACGGCAACGGGTTGGTTGGAATGGTGTTGTGGGCCAGGTCCATCTCACGGGCTGTAGGTTGGGAACCCCTGTCTTACAGTGTTGGTTTTGTTAATAAAGTTGAATGGTATTCCAGATTCCCACTCTTATCAGGACCTATGAAACCTTTGAACATCCCCTTTCCTATGGAGGATCAAGGAGCATGAGCCACTGGAGGTGTCCAGTTCCCCTGAAGGTATTTCAGTAGTAGAAGTATATTCAGTATTTCAAAAGCTAGAAATCTTTATTGCTACATGGATCTCTCACTGATTAGGCTTTCACAGCAGTTAGAGCAGCTTGCAATTGCTCTGGTTTAATCGATGAGTCAGAGTGGAGCTGTCTATATAGAGTTTGATTTATTTTAGAAGGAGAATTCAAACTGGAGCATGTGTTGGGAAAATAAATCAAATAAAGATTTCTTTGTTCTCACAATATAGCTAGAATAAACCTACAGAGTAACAAACTATTTTCTTTAAAGGTGAATTACCCTGGCAGAAATGGATTTTGCATTAAATTGTGCCTACATACACGATGCAATGTCTCAGTTGTGATCACTGCAAACCCTATTATACCGGTCATTACACTGCACCAATTTATTTTGTAGGATCTATTTCTGAATACAAGAGATTTTTCTCCCCCTTCTCTCAAAGAACAAACACTCGGATGCAGAGAACAATGTCCTATAATAAATGTATTTCTCTCATAAAGACTATGGTGTCATTCTTAGCTCCTTTTTCAAGTCTCCTTGGCACATAATGAATTATGGTAATCTTTCATTATCATTTATTACTGTCAACAAGAAAGTGGAACATTAGAAGTCCACACTGATATTACCGCCTACGCTCCCTATTCAGAACTGTTTGCTCTTTCAATTTACAGAATTGTAGCTGCCAGACTCCTGTGCCTTTATTAATGTGCCAAAGGAAATTTGAGATCAAAACACATATCCACAAGGGAAAGCTTGCTGTACCCTTTGACCTCCCAAACTCACAAATGATGAGACAGGCACAAGTGTTGGAATTTCAACAAGGGCCACAACTTTATTAACTGTTTAACTTGGTGAACCACCCCATCCTGCAGCTGGGCCTAATGTAGAGTGGATGTCTGAGCCTGGAGCCAGGGGATTCAATGTACCCCTGCACCTGCCCCATATGTGAGTCACACAGCCCCTTCAGCGTGTTGTCAAGCAACAGCATACCTCTGACCAGCACAAATTTTGGAGCCACCAATCATTGTGACCTAAACTATAGAATGATCACAACTACAACCACCGAATCTCAGGATCTGGGTAACAGGGATCTTGGGCATATTTTAACCACCTAATTTCCATGGGAACTCACCATTACTATAATAATTTTGTGTTAGAAATTATCAGGGCCGTAGCCAGAGGGAGCGAAAACCATTCTGAGCTAACAGCCCCCCCTCCCACCCTGGGATGCCAATGTTATACATGTGTGTGTGACATTGTTGCCCGTCCCAACCCCCCAACCCCCATCTAGAATCCTGGCTACGGTCCTGGAAATTATTCTGGGTTGAAAGCAGTGATGGGATGACACCGGTTCTGACCGGATCCACAGAACCGTTTTAAGGATTTCCGGAGGGCTCTCCGTGGGGGTAAAACCGTTTTTGAGGCGTCCGGATCGGACGCCTCACCGGGAGGAAAATTTAAAAAAAAATTGGAGCAAAAATGGCTCCAATTTAGTGCGCATGCGCAGAAACTCAATCTGACACATGCGCACTAAATTGGAGCCATTTTTTTCTCCGATTTAAAAAAAATTGGATCCGGCCGCCCCTGACTGGAGCCTCCTGTGGAGCCGCTTGCCGCCGTTTGCTGCTGCCTGGTGCTTCTATCACCACTGCCACCTCCTGCCATCGCTGCTGCCGTTGCCGTCCCCATCGCCGCCGGAACCAAGGAGGAGGCGGGGCGCTCCATGTCCATGTTGGCTCCAATTTTTAAAAAACCGGACCCGGAGCCACTGCCTGCTGCTACTGTCGCCGCTGCTGCCGCCTCCCGCCATCGCCATCGCCGCCGTTGCCGCCGTCGCCCCAGGCCAGCGGAGCGCGCCTCCTCCTCCTCCGGTTCCAGCAGCGGCGGCGGCAACGAAGAAGACGGGATGGGCTCCGGGTCCGGTTTTTTAAAAATTGGAGCCAACATGGAGCGCCCCGCCTCCTCCTCGGTTCCGGCGGCGATGGGGCGTGCCTTGCCGTGTGGCCCCGGGCCATGGGGGTTGTCGGCCCCAAGAAGGGTAAGTGAGGGTTTTGTGTTTGTGGGTGGGTGGTTTATGGTGTTTTGGGTGGGTGGGTGTACTTTTATTTAATTTTTATTTTATTTATTTATTTATTTTATTTCTTTAAGTTATTTACGGGTCTGTGTGCATGTTTATTTTTTTTATTATTTTTTTTATTTTTGGCCTTGCCCACAACGTCATGACGTCATGACGTTGGCTCCGCCCATGACGTCATGACGTCATGACATTGGCCACGCCCATGACGTCCATGACGTCATGGCGTGGTAGTAGAATTTTTGACATCCCATCACTGGTTGAAAGGATTTTTTTTTCTGGATAAACTCTGCTCAGGGGACACCCGAATGAACCTCCTTTCATGCCCCTAAGATCTTTTCCCACCAAAATGGTCCCTATTTATCTACAGTGGTACCTCGCTTAAAGAGCATAATACATTCCACAGGATTGCTCTTTAAGCGAGTTTACTCTTTAAGTGAAACACCATCGTAAATGCCAAATTGTGTGTGGGGGGTTGTGAACCCCAATTTATTTGTTAAGCAAGTTTTTGGTTGGTTTTATTTGTTAAGCGAAGCAAACATTCAGAGAAAATTCTGCTCTTTAAGCGAGTTACTCTTTAAGCGAGGCGCTCTTTATGCGAGGTTTGACTGTACTTGCAATTTTGTTGCTTTTGATCTGCTAGGTTGGCAGGGGCTGGAACAGAAACAGGCACTCAATCCATCATGCAATACCCGGGTCTCGAACTGCCAACTTGCCGGCCTTCCAACTAACAAGATGACCTTCTTCACCGCTGAGCCACCACAGCCCCTTTTACTAAATCCCCTTTTGCACTACCTGCCATGGGAAGGGACTAACTTAGTTATGTCCCAAGGACCACCACCACCACCCTTTATGGCATGAAATTCAGCATGAAGACTCTGTTGCAGTTCCTCCAGCAAAATCCCATAGCCTAAATTGAACAAATGCACCCCATTCTGTCTGTAAAGTTCAGCAGTTCCAACTTTTATCTCTAGATAGGCGATCACAGAACCCAAACCACCCAGAAGTGTTTTTCCAACTTCATGGTATACAATCCTCTGGGTCTGATCCATGCATCTAGGGTCACAATTCACTTTCTAGGCATCACAGACCACATCAGCTGTACACTCAGCCACCAGCCTTCGACTGTATCAACTCCTCCAAAATTTTCAACACCAAGGCTTTGCCTTTCATTTGACTCATATAATCTCCCCTCCCATGTATAACCATGACATTGCAAGGTTGAACATCCATTTGTTGCATCATGTGGATCCAGTCATCCCAAAACATGCCTCACTGGTCCATCAAAACCAGTGAGGTCCATGTTCTGAGGCCAATGTTTCTGCCCCATGCAGACCTGGCAGTGTACTTCACTGTGTCCATAAATCTGGATGCACAGATGATGTTCAGGTAACAATGAAACTGGAAAACAAACAGTAATGAATGGCAGAAACTGTGTTTTCACAATGGAAGGGATCAAACGCTTTGAATTTGTCAGAGGCCCAGTGTCTCATTCTTTTAATAGCCACTATCAAATAGCCCAGCTCTGCAGCAGTAGAGGCTGTGAAATGAATGTGTTCTGAAATGCAAACCATTGATGCCAACATCATTCAATGCCCTGGATGTGACCTGCCAAAACTGAAACTTGGTTAAAGGCTTAGCAACTTTAGGCTGAAAAAGTGGGTGAGGCACAGGCCCCTGATGTGCAATTATTCCAGCATAGCCTAGGCTGGGAGTAAATCAACGTGGGAACAGTATAATTTATTTATTTGCAAATGAATGCATAAGAACTGCCATCTCTCTTTTGTTAGAGACTTCTCGTGTTTAATATTTATATGGTAAGCAGTATCTTGGGATCCTCTCCACAGGTGTAGCTGTATCTATTGAATTTGCCCAGAGTAGATGGAAGATAATTTTGTTCCAGTTGATTTTTCAAAGAATTTGACCCACATTCACAAATTTCTCCTTTTACAACTTTGGAACAGGAAAAAATGTAAAGTTAAAAAAAAATGGAGAGAAACTGATTATGGATTAACCATAATAATGCAGGGTCACTTTTCTTCTATAACTTTTGTTCAGTAGTTCTGGAAAATCTGTACAATGAGACAAAAAGGCATCTTTATCAAACTTTTGTGAAAAGCAAATCTATGGATAAGCCTTTAGTGTTCCAGCAATCATTCCACAACTGCACCAGTTATCTCAATCTCTAGAGAATGAACTATTATATAACTTGGAGAACTTGGAAAGTGCAGCTATAATGAATTTGTCACTTTCCTTTAAAAGATTTTTTTTCTTTCCTTCTTATTGAAAGGAAAAGTACAAATCCTTCTTTTCTTTTCTGGCTACAGTATTTAAAGTTTTATGCTATCAAATCATTACTTTTGTTGGAGAAAGCTTCTTTTAATGAAGCATATAATGAAATCTGAACTTACAACTAGAAAAATTCACTTGACCATTCATCAGTAAGCCTAATGGTGGCCTTGGAGCCATAGTATAAATTCTCTCTTTCACACACACACACACACACACACACACACACACAGAGAGAGAGAGAGAGACTGTTTTGATATAAACTTTAGCTGCAACTTTATTAGTTACACTGCCAGTTAACTCCTGGTGCTAGCATGGGGATGGATCACCATCAGTTACCCTATCTGGTCAACAAGGGAGATAGATATCACATGGAAGTAGGCAGTGGAAATACACAACAGCTACCAAACTGGATATGCATATGACCTCCCCTTCACTCCCCCATAATGGGTCTCAACCAAGGAGAGTGATGCCCAACCACTGACACCTGAATCCATCCCCATGATTCCAATAAATGTCTCAACATACCTGTGAAATGAACCTAAAGACTAACCACGTATTTTCCAAGACTTACAAAGTGTCAGGTTAACCACTACATTTTTTTCTTTGCCATCTGATTGGGATAAAAAAACAATCAGAGAGCAGAACTAGCCAGAAGAAAGAAGGTAGGATGAAAGAAATCTTGTTAAATGAGAAAACTGACAAGAAACAACCTTTTTAATTCGACAGCACTACCTGCGGTCTTCTATGGGAGTGAAACGTGGTCATTAACGGAGGCTGAGCAAGAAGAAGTATCAAGAGCTGTAAGAGATATGGATAGAACTAAAGATATCCTTTGCAACCACATCCCCAACGCCCAGATGACAGGGCCATAACCAGGTGGTGGCCAGGGTGAGCTTGGCCTACCCTGAGTTAGCACTTTGCTCACCATGGCAATGAACAGCTTCCCATAGGAATGTATTGAAAAGAGGCTTTGTTGCCCACCCTGAAAAATATTTCCCTACCCACATCTAGAATCCTAGCTATGGTCCTGGCAGATAAGAAAACAAAACAGAATCAATGAAGCTAAAAGTTACGAAATTTTTTCCACTCAACAACAGGGATTTCAGCAAATATATTTTTTAAAAAACCCAAACACTTCTCATAGGTCATGATATGGCCACTATCATGTTTTTTCCTTACCTACATATATTGCCATAATGGATAATGGCACCTTAAAAGATAAGGGACTAAGAAATTTTTTAAATCTAGTCTGCATTAGTACATTAAGCAAATGCATGGAGTTTTTTTCCACATCAAAATGGATTTTACATTATCAGTGGTTTCTTCATCTTGAAAAAGAAATAGTTCTTGGAGATACATTTTTCTATCAATATATAACTGGCTTTTAAACACATTTCCCGACAATGTTTTTTATCTGGTCTGAAAAACATTGTATGCTACTTTCAAGTAAAATTCACATATATCTCCCACACAGATAACCCTAGAAGAAAATGAATTAATTGGAGATATAAGGGTCATCCATATGTCTTAGAAGGGCATCTTTATGTATTTCCAAAGAATTTCTACACTAAAAAGAGGTCTGCTGGGTCAGATGAAAAGCATATACAATCTAACATTCAGTTCATAGTCTTTTTGGTTAGGAAGAGATCACTAAGAAGTTGTGACCAGACCTCCGACCTCGCCTTATCTAGCAACTGATATAAATTAGCGTGTGGCTTCTGAGCTTGCCTTATTCCTAGAACAATAAAATGTTAGAGTGCAATAAGGGAAAATATACTGCACATCCTTTCTTCTATGGGCAGATTTCTATGCCAGGCTTCTCTGGTGTCAAAGTTAATATACATTTATTACAAATAGATAAGTTAGACATAGTCACTTGTATCTTTTTTAAAGAAAATAAATGTGGGCACCCAAAACACACCCTTTCTTCATGTGTATCTTTTTTCTGAATCTTTAATTTAAAAAATGATGTGGGTTGGTATTGGAACATCCCAGGACTTTATGCACTAAAAAAAGTACTTCAATTACCTCATTTACCACCTTTTAAAAGGTGTGCCAAAAGCCTCTCTCCCTTACCCATTATGGTTCCATAATTTCGAGATTCCCACAGCCTCAAAACAACAGACAAATGCCAGTAAAAATACATGTGTAATGATGGACACTTCCAGCCAATTGAGGAATGAAGTGTGAATGTGTGTATGTGGGATTGCTATACTGATTGACTAAATAACTAGAGCCAAAGTTGCCTATGTGAGGCTGCAGCTGCTTCTCAGTATCATTGCTTTTGATTCTAATAATTCTAGGGGAATATGATAAGTAGACCTTGAATTCATGTTCACCTGCTAAAGTAAGTTCGATGTATGCTTATTAAGGTAAATTTATCATCACTGTTCCACACTTGTGTCTCGCTAAATGGAAAATATGCCATAGTCATTTACCATCCTAATCTGAAGGAAAGCCAGGCCAAACATTCTCTTTTGAATTATTGTAGGAATACACTTTGGGAGTTGTAAGCAAAGATCTCCAGAATTCAGCTGCAAAATAGGTCAGGTCCCTTGGAATGGAACTAAGTTTCTGTAATCCTTAGGTTCAGTTCAATCTATTAAGATAAAACTCATTACAACTAATCCTTTTTGCTAATTACAAAAGTTCCTTACAGCTTTAAGATTTCATTACAGATAGGTAGATATATTAATTTCACCTGTATGATTCAGCACACCCAGATGAGATCCAGTAAATTAGTATTTTTTACTAAATCAATTCAAGATGGACAAAATATAACTTGTGCCAAAATTCAACTAATCTTGATGGTCTTAATTTTTTTCTGCAATTACACTGATGCTATTTTTCCATACTATTAGAAAGAAACGTTGACCTAAACCCTGTAGTGTACTGATACTGGCAGAACAGCAATGGCATGATTTGCTGCACCAAATTGCCACTAATTAGTAAATCATCCCTTAGATCTGTGTACTAATGCCAAGCTACAAAATGATACACACGAAGAAACAAAACAGTGACTTGTCACTGCAAATTGAGTGAGTGGCTTCTCACTTGTGAAAGTATGGAACAAGATTTTTGCTATTATTCTTGAAGTTTGACCTACTACTGGATTCAAATTTAATTATAATTAAAGAAAACTCATAGAAAGTGTTGGGGGAAACTATCCATGGTTAGTAAACCAGGATAATTCTCTCTCTGTGACCACATGCAGGTGGAAAGCATCTTTAACTCCCCTTCACATGTTCTATTCATTATTTGCATACCGTGCATAAAACTAAATGTCCTGCAAAAATTAAATTTTCAGTTTCCAGTTCAATTTGATGAGTTCTAAATCTAGATTTCAAATTATCATACAATTGTGCTCATCTCACACACTAGCAAGGTCATGCTCAAGATCTTACAAGGTAAGCTTCAGCAGCACATGGATTGAGAACTTCCAGAAGTACAGGCTGAGTTCCAAAAAGACAGGGGAACTAGAGGCCAAATTGCTAACATTCGATAGATCATGAAGAAAGCAAGGGAAAACCAGAAAAAGGTCTACTTCTGCTTCATTGACTTCACCCAAGCCTTTGATAGTGTGGATCACAATAAACTGTAGCAAGTCCTCAAAGAGATGGGAGTACCAGACCACCTCATATGTCTTCTGAGAAATCTGTATGTGAGTCAAGAAGCAACAGTTAGGACAGGATACAAAAGTACTGTTTGGTTTAGAATGGAAAAAGGAGCACGACAAAGCTGTATATTGCCATTCTGCTTATTTAACTTATATGCAGAGCACATCATGCGTAATGCAGGGCTGAATGAACCACAAACTGGAATTAAGATTGCTGGGAGAAACATCAACAACCTGAGATATGCAAATGATACTTCCCTAATGGCAGAAAGTTAAGAAGACCTAAAGAGCCTCTGAAAGAGGAGAGTGCAAGAGTTGGCCTGAAATTCTACATTTTAAAAAAAAGCCAAGATCAGGGCATCTGGACCCATCACTCCCTGGAAAATAGAAGGGGAAGAAATAGAAGCAGTGACAGACTTCGCCTTCTAGGCATCACTGCAGATGGTGACTGCAGCCATGAAATAAAAAGACAATTACTTCTTGGAAGGCAAGCTATGAGAAACCTAAGCAGCATAATAAAAAATAGAGACCTCACCCTGCCAGCAAAAATCCACATAGTTAAAACAATGGTCTTCCCAGTAGTAATGTATGGCTGTGAGAGCTGGACCATAAGGAAGGCTGAGTGCAGAAGAATAGATGCCTTTGAACTGTGGTGCTGGAGGAGGCCCCTGAGAGTCCCCTGGATGGCAAGGAAATAAAATCAGTCAATCCTGAAGGATTGGGGTCATAAAGGGTCGGGCCTGACTGATCGACTGAAGAAGAAGAAGAAGAAGAAGAAGAAGAAGAAGAAGAAGAAGAAGAAGAAGAAGAAGAAGAAGAACAACAACAACAACAACAACAACAACAACAACAACAACAACAACAACAACAACAGCAGCAGCAGCAGCAGCAGCAGCAGCAGCAGCAGCAGCAGCAGCAGCAGCAGCAACAACAACAACAACAACAACAACAAATCTAGATGAAAAGCAAAATAACAGGGCCTTGCTCTGAAGCAGCATTTCTAAATGCTCTAAGTGCCACACATTTTGTAAATATCATATACTTTATAGCACAAAACACTTTCTTGTGTCTTGTTTAATCGACAGTGCCTAGACCAATTTTTTCTATAGTATAAGCCCCCTTACCAAGTCCCTTGGTTCTTTAAGCTAGAAGGAATCAAACTATCATAGAAAAGAATGGGCCAAATATTGATCTGGATATGGGTCTCAGTTTACTTGTACTTCTCTTCATGATGTGCCATAGATTGGCAACAGATTGTGATTCCATAATGTTTAACATGACTCTTCCTGTCAGTGATGGGATGCAGCAGGTTCGCACCAGTTCGCCAGTGACAGTATTAACTTTTCCCAGTGTCCCGGAGAACCGGTAGCAGCTTTTTGGGGGAACCACCTTCGGGGCTTACCTTTACACTGGTTCCCTCACTGAGCATGCGCGCCAAGCACTTGGTGTGCATGCACACCTACAGTGCTTGGTGCGTATGCACGGCCTCCTTGCTGTCCTCCCAAGCTGGGAGGAGGAAGAGAAGCTGCTAGCCTGAAGCTCCCTATAGCCTGCTCCCCAGGGTAAGTGACTCACCTTTGGATGTGGTGTGTCTGTGTGTATTTTAATGTGTATTTAATACCTTTACCTATATTGATGTACTACCACAGTTTCTAAAATGGTCAGGTGGCCGGCAGGCCTAGTGGCCTGGCTTGGAGTTTTTAAGCAAAGTCTTTGAGTTACTTCATCAATAAGCTACACCTGTGCTGTTTCAATTGCTGTTCCAATTGGAGAACCCTTAAGGAGGTACAGCTGTTTTACATTTACATTAAGGCATATTATCCTAGAAAACTGGCACAATGACCATATCCATCTTGCAACATGGTGCTGCCCAGGCACTTATACTAAAAGGTAAGTGACGGGTTTGTGTTTGGGATGAGTGTGTGGGTGGGTTGATTTGTGTTTGGGGTGGGTGGGTGGGTGTTTGGGTGGGTTGGTGTATTTTAATGTAATTTTTATTTTATTTATTTTATTTATTTATTTATTTATGGTTTGTGTTGTGGGTGGGTGGGTTGAGGTGTGTGTGTGTGTGTGCTTATTTTTATTTTATTTTATTTTTTCTTTGGCCCCGCCCACAACATCATGACATTAGCTCCGCCCACACTGTGATGACATCACAGGGGGGTAGTAAAATTTTTGACATCCCACCACTGCTTCTTCCCCACTACCAAATTATACCAAAAGTAGATTTATACCAAATGTAGATTTTTGTGAAGATGAACGGTGGCTTCTGTCACGTGACACATAGGCTGTGAGACAGCTATGAGGCAGAGAGGGACAAAGGATTTCTGAGGCCTATTTATGAGGCCTAGCTAAGGACTACAATGTCAAGCCTTGGGAAACATGAGGAAATATGTCGTTTCCTGACAGCTTCCACTGACTTCTACTCATTAAAGCAAATTGTTTGGTTCTGAACTTTTAAACAATCCAATACCAAATTAAATATCTTGGTTTGTTGTTGTTTGGTTGACTCCAACGTTTTGCCACCCTGTGGACTACAGTGCGCCAGGCTGTGTCATCTGGCATCTTCCGTAGTCTGCTCAGATCTACACCCATTGTGTCAGCAAAGCCATTTGGCCATCTCATCCTCTGCCGCCCCCTTCTTCTTTTGCCTTTGATCTTTCCCAGCATCAGGGCCTTCTCCAGTGAGTCCTCTTTTCTCATTTGGTGGCCAAAGTACTTGAGCTTCAGCTTCTGTATTTATCCTTCCAAGGAGCAGTCAGGGTTGATTTCCTTTAGGATTGACTGATCTGATCTCTTTGCAATCCAGGGGACTCTCAAGAGTCTTCTCGAGCACTACAGTTCAAAAGGGTCTATTGTTCTGTGCTCAGCCTTCCTTATGGTCCAGCTCTCACAGCCATCTTGGTGCATCTTTTATTAGACAATTGGTCGTAAATTGCCAATGAAAAAAGGAAATTTTGAAATCCTAACTACCAACCTCTGATCACTTTTTAAGCATAAAACATATTTCCTCTTCCTACAATGTTATCCCTTCAGACTTGAAAATTTTTCAGCACAACAGGCATGAGATACACAGCATGCAGGCAATGATGTGCTATCTGACACCAGCCTGATTCCAGAACCAAAGGATACTATTTTGGCAAATAAGGACTGAGACAAGCTCCCGTTGAAAATCATAAATAGTTTTTATTTAATCTTGTCAGAAGCACACTAAGGTGTTTGTTTGTTTTTGATTGAAAGGATTTTTGCTGGAGGAACTCCGCTCAGAGGATGTGTGAGATGAGGCTTCTTTCATGTCCTCTAGATCTTTTCCCAACCAAGTGGTCCCTATTATCTAATTGCATTTATTTTATTTTATTTTGCTTTGCTTTTGAACTGCTAGGTTGACAGGAGCTGGGACAGAGATGAGAGCACACTCCGTCATGTAGTACTCAGGTCTTTATCTGCAAATTTGCCAACTTTCCAGCTAACAAGGCAAGCTTCTTAACCACTGAATATTGCAGTCCTATTTTATACATAGATAGTATTTTCTTCTTGAATATGTACTGCTTCTGTATATGGAATCAGTCTTATTCTGAGAGGGTTTAAGACTACCTTGATAGTCCTCCAAACTCAGAGAAAAGCAAGTAATGTATGTGAGAATACTGGAGAAATTATTTGTCACCAACATTGCGTTTTAGATTGCAATATCAGGGGTAGGACTAGAGATCTTTTCAAAAAAATTGGGGAACTCAAGGGAACATTTAAAGCAAAAATGACCATGATAAAGGACAAAGATGGCAAGGAGTTAGCAGATGCAGAAGAGATTAAGAAAAGATGGAAAGAGTACACAGAGGAACTCTACAAAAAGGACCTCAACACCCCTGATAATCACAATGATGAGAACATTGAACATGAGCCAGACATCCTAGAGAGTGAAGTCAGAAAGTTCCTAAAAAGCACTGCAAACAACAAAGCCAGTGGAGTTGATGGTATCCAAGTTGAACTTTTCAAAGCCCTACAAGATGATGGAATCAAATTACTACATTCTATATGCCAGCAGATTTGGAAAAAACAACAATGGCCACAGGATTGGAAAAGATCAGTATACGTTCCACTCCCCAAAAAGGGTAATGCCAAAGAATGTTCAAATTATCGAACAATTGCACTCATCCCTCACGCTAGCAAGGTGATGCTCAAGATAATACAGGATAGACTGCAACAGCATGTGGAGAGAGAATTACCAGAAGTGCAGGCGGGTTTCAGAAGAGGCAGGGGGACTAGAGATCACATCGCCAACATAAGATGGATCATGGAAAAAACAAAGGAATATCAGAAACAAGTCTACTTCTGTTTCATTGATTACACTAAGGCTTTTGTCTGTGCCGACCACAACAAAATGTGGCAAGTAATTAAAGAGATGGGAATACCGGAACGCTTTATAGGCCTCATGAGAGATCTGTACATGAATCAAGAAGCAACAGTTAGGACAGAAAATGGAATGACAGAGTGGTTTGGAATAGGAAAAGGAGTAAGACAAGGCTGCATTTTGTCACCCTGCTTATTCAACTTATACACAGAACACATAATGCGCAATGCAGGGATGAAGGAATCACAGTTTGGGATCAAAATTGCTGGAAGAAACATCAACAATTTACGATATGCAGATGATACCACCCTAATGGCAGAAAGTGAGGAGGACCTAAAGAAGCTCCTGTTTAGGTTGAAAGAAGAAAGTGAAAAAGCTGGCTTGAGACTCAATATCAAGAAAACCAAGATAATGGCAACAGGCCCTATCAGTCCCTGGAAAATGGATGGGGAAGAAGTAGAAGCAGTGACAGATTTTACTTTCTTAGGATCAAAGCTCACTGCAGATGGAGATTGCAGCCATGAAATAAAAAGGCGACTGATTCTTGGGAGGCAAGCAATGAGAAACCTGGGGAGCATAGTGAAAAGTAGAGACATCACATTGAAAACAAAAATTTGCATAGTCAAAGCAGTAGTATTCCCTGTGGCAATGTATGGTTATGAGAGATGGACCATTAGGAAAGCTGAGCGCAGAAGAATAGATGCTTTTGAGATGTGGTGTTGGAGAAGGGTTTTGAGAGTCCCCTGGACAGCGAGGAGAACAAATAGGTCAATCTTAGAAGAAATCTCCCCTGACTGCTCATTAGAAGGTCAAATAATAAAGATGAAGCTAAAGTACTTTGGAGATCAGGTGAGAAGAGAGGATTCACTTGAGAAAGCCTTGATGCTTGGAAAGGTTGAGGGCAAAAGAGGAAGGGGCCGGCCCAAGATGAGATGGCTAAATGGTATTGTGGAGACAATGGGCACAGAGCTGAGCGAGTTGAGGGGGATGGTGGAGGACAGGAGTGCCTGGCGGACAGTGGTCCATGGGGTCGCATAGGGTCGGAATCGACTGTGCGACTGAACAACAAAAAAGTGCCATACATTTTATATCTTGTGGGAAATCAAATTATATATTTCTAATTGAAGTTTCATTTATTGTTCAGTCATCACAACTCTTTCATATCATAAATGTTAGCATGCCTCTTCAGCTGGAAAAAAATCACAACACAGTTCTGCAAAAACACAATTGATTTGTACTCATTTATCTTTATAATTTATTGTGGTGATTGGGGGAGTTCTTAATTCTGTTTTTTTCCCATAGTGTGAAAACAAATGGCTCATTAATTTTAAACACATGAGACTGAAAAACATTATCCATGTTGGATAGAGTAATGACTGACATTACATGGAACACAAAGGGCTGAGTGCACAAATATAATCACCCTGCATTCATCCCTGTTTGTATTCATAAAACTTTTATGACAAGTCAATGGAGGAGAATCATATAAGTTCCTTAAAGATAAAGCCACCGGCTACATTTTCCCCATTACATAAAAGTGTGAGGGGCATGAGAGTATAGGTTTTGGATCAAGCTTCCTGTGTTGGCATTGCCAAAAAAAAGCTCATTTAATAAATCACAGACATGAAATAATTAGATCTGGTTGTTGGATGTCATTTTTATAAACAAGAGAATGTTGTGGCTGATAGTGGGGAAAGATTTCATCAATTGAGGGCATATCTCTTAAAGCAGGGGTGGCCAACCTTTTTGCACCGTGGGCCTGATCATGCCCCCAGACAGCTGAGTGGGCTGGAACACACCCCCTGGAAGCGGGCACATTTATATCTGTCATTAATGCACCCTCTTCTGCATTTATGATAGCTGTGGGTGCATTTGTAAATACGCAGGTGTGTTTTATGGCTGATGTAAATGTGCCTGCTTCCACTTCCACATGTGGTGGAGGAGGCGATGGGCCAGATGGAATAGCATTGTGGGCCAGGTCTGGCCCACAGGACATAGGTTGGGAACCCCTGTGTGAAAGGATCAATCTTAGCTTTTGGTAGCCTGAATGTTGTGAAGCTAGAGACAATGTGAAGCAATCTTATGCCAGTGTGAGATGGCTTCAGCCAA
This sequence comes from Furcifer pardalis, assembly GCA_030440675.1. Taxonomy (NCBI): domain Eukaryota; kingdom Metazoa; phylum Chordata; class Lepidosauria; order Squamata; family Chamaeleonidae; genus Furcifer; species Furcifer pardalis. Next base: position 173,451,103 of record CP126892.1, on the reverse strand, counting down.
CATGGTCTTACATTCACAAGGTTTGAAGAAGAAGAAGAAACCATTACATTACAAAAGATCTGAAGATGCTGTACCTCTTTGTGTACTCAGAGGGTGTAAAACAGTGTTTCCCTACCTTTGGTTTTTGAACTTCAATTTTCAGAAGTCTAAGTCAATTCCCCAAAGTAATGATCAGACTGTGGACTGACTTAGGCTTCTTGGAATTGAAGCCCCACTGTGGGGTATGGGCCCCCCATTGGGAAAAACTGGTCTAATGTACTGAAAATAAGAACATAGCAGAGAAGAAACAATATTAAGTAGTGGATTCAGTCCTCCGAAATGTAAAATGATATGAAGAAAAAGAATCACGTTCCCCCTTCTTTCTAAGACAGTAAGGATACTGAACACACAAAGTAGTCCCATGAATACATGGTTTCAAAAAACTTCCATTAGTGCCCATGGAAGCAAACATATAGTTAAGCTTAAAATGAGGATTAAAAGGAGAAACAGTTTGAAGAAATGGAGAAGGAGAAAGGAAGATGGAAGAAAGAACAAGAGATTAAGGGGGAATGAGGGGGAACTGAAAAGCTTCATAGTTGGATAGATGCAAAATATGTTACTAAAATCTAGCAGAAGTGTTTGAGGACAGGATACCACCTATTGAGCCAGGATACTTCTGCTTTCCCAGCCCTTCAATTGTTTTCCCTACCAGCATTCTACACTCCATGGCTATTGAGTATGCCCAGTTTTCATTGCTTGTTTGTTGGATGAGTTTCCTCCTCCTCCCTTTCTTTTTCTTTCTTTCTTTCTTTCTTTCTTTCTTTCTTTCTTTCTTTCTTTCTTTCTTTCTTTCTTTCTTTCTTCCTTCCTTCCTTCCTTCCTTCCTTCCTTCCTTCCTTCCTTCCTTCCTTCCTTCCTTCCTTCCTTCCTTCCTTCCTTCCTTCCTTCCTTTCTTTCTTTCTTTTTTTCTTTCTTTCTTTGTACACCTTTCTGTAACTCTCACTGTGTGTAGCCCAACCCTGGTGGAAACCACCTCTTTTTTCTTCCCATGCAACCCCATTTTATCCATACAACAGTCAGAATGCCTCATCTGAAGCTGCTATTAGAAAAATAACACAGTCATTCTGACAATGCTCATTGATTTATATATTCTGAATCCCAGCCCAATTGGTATAAACAATTAGTAGCATATGCTAAATATAAGCTTCATTCTCTTGGAGACTGTGCCATCCTAGTTTAAAAAAATCAAAAACAGCAAAGAAAGCCCAATTTTATGAGCCATTAGAGCAACTTAACATAATATTATTATTTCATTATACTAGGTGAATGAACTGGTCCTAACACATCCTAAAGAAAAACCATGGTAAAGATTTCTAATAGTATTAGAAGATCTTGGTTAAACTCCAGCAAACAGTTAGGCCATATAGATTTCACTGAAGTCAATGAACATTACATAGCTTCCCTAGGCAGTCCTTGAGACCATTTTCATTGTTCTATTGACACTGCAAGCATCTCTTAATTAGTCTTAGCCAAATCTCTCTAACTCCACAAACAGGGCACTGTAGTATAAAGCTCAAACTTCCCTCTGTGCATTAATTAATTTTGACTGTGTTGGCTGACTTTAATTGGCTTACTTGTCCTTGACACCTTGTGCCCTTCCAGTTCCTGATATACACTCTCTTTTTTGTGATTAAGGGCCAGGCAAAGCAACTGTACTGTCCATAAAAATGTTGGGTACGGGATTCAAGATGGCATTCATATTCAACAGATCTAATGGTTATTCTGCTTGCATATTTGAGTTCTTTATGTGAACATTCTTCTCCATATCTACACTGAAGCTTTTTCAAATATTTTGCAGTCTGTGTAATCCATTTGTGATATTCATCTTATTCCGTTGTTTGTTTTATTAATAATGATAGGCTATCAAAGCATTTCACAGGGCAATGTCAAAGTGTATTTATTCAGAATGGATTTGGAGGTGTTGTAGAAAGTTCTTATGAACATGACATCTTGTGTGGGGAAAGTAGCACATCTTATCATTAAACTCTCAAAAAGAAAAAAGACAAGTCAGGGTCATAGCCAGGATTCTAGATTTTTGGGAGAGAGTTTTTTCAGGAGGGGCAAAAAAATTTCAGGAGGGGCAATAATGTCACACTCACATATATAACATTGGCACAACAGGGTGGGCTGAGAGGCTGTTAGCTCAGGAGAGTTCACACACACACACACACACACACACACACACACACACACACACACACCTGGCTACAGCCCTGAGACAAGTATAATGAATTCTCATCTCACTGTAGCTACACAGAATTTTAAAATGGTGTATAAAGTGAAGACTAGGACTCAAGGGACCTGGGTTTGAATCTCTACTTGGCCGTAGAAATTCATTCACTGGCCCATTTACTTTGATAGCCCTATTATAAAAATTATGTCCCATCAAGTCAATTCTAATTTCTGGAGACTTTTTTCAGAGTTTGCTAGGTAAGCAAATATTCAGAAGTGGGTTTACCATTCCCTTCTTTTGGGGTGGGGTGGGTGAATGGGTGGGTGAGTGGGACTGTCTATGACAACACGGGCTGGGTCTTCTCCTTGGAGTCACAGTGGGGAACTGAACTCCCAACCATTGGCTCCACAGTCAGATACCTAAACCACTGAGTTATCCAGCCAACATTTATTTATTTATTTGTTTATTTAAATTTGTTTCTTGCCCTCCTCCCAAAAGGGACCCAGGGCAATTTACAACAATTATAAAATCATTTTAAAAAATTAAAAAATCTAAAAACTTAAAAAAAAACTTGGTATTAAAAGTCAAACATTACAACACAGGCATACTGGGGTCAAACCAACCAATTAGCTGGGGAAATTGCACCATCCACTCCCTAGACCAAACCTGCCAGCCAGGTTTTCACTCCTTTTCTAAAGGACAGCAACACTGTCTGCATGCTTAGTTCTATTGGCAGGAGGTTCCAAAGGGCTGGAACAGACACCGAGAAGGCCCTCCTTCTCGTGCCAGTGAGGTGCGCCTCTCTGGCTGATGGCACAACCAGAGAGCCTCTCCGATCCACTCTGGTGGGATGGGCACATGTAGCCCAATGAGAGTAGCTATAAGTCACTTCTGACTTGACAACATATAATACACTATAGCTATCTCATCATCTCATGTCGTTAACATTGCACCTCAAAATGACTTTGTGTGTTTGACTTCCATTTAATCTTTTTGTAAAATAACTAATCAACAATTGGCATAATTTCTGAGGTGCAAAATGCTCAATGGCCCTCAAAGGAATAACTCTGTCATATCTCTAATATAAAGGTGGGGTATCCTTCATCTAAATGCTGTTTGATTGATATTATTTGCACTTAAGAGAAGAAAGACACTGGGAGAAGCATATAAGAGCAGATGTAAATAAGAATATTCTTAACATAGGCAGATGAAACTGCTTTGTTAGCAAAATTATATCCATTTCTTGCATAAAAATAACATTAAAAGCCCTATAAAAGCAGATGTTTTTGGAAAACTGTTACTTTATAGCCCCAAACAAGATATTTTTTCAGATTCTGACATTAATTGCCATTTTTCAAACTTAATTTGGCACAAGAAACAATATAATGCAGCGTAACTAATGTAGCTTGACAGTAAAACATCATTTCCTCCCCCACAAAAAAAATCACCTAGAATATGTAAAAACAAGTGCACTGTCCTAAAAACAAAGTTTAAATCATTTGCAATCAGAAAAAACACAAATATTAAAATACTGTATATACTCGAATATAAGCCTAGTTTTTCAGCCCTAAACATGAGGTCAAAAAAGTGGACTCAGCTTATACTCGGGTCACTGAGTGCGATGGAAGCAAACCGTGGTGGCTAATAGCCTTCACCACCAGCTTCTCCTGTCCTTCGTCAGCGTGTCTCAATCGGCGTGGAGAAAACTCCTTTCTGCTGCATCTTATTTTCACGTACCATATTTTGATTATTGAAACTCACTAGCAGCTGCTGCATTTTCCACCCTCGGCTTATATTCGGGTCAATCTATTTTCCTGGTTTCCCAGGTCAAAATGAGGTACCTCAACTTATATTCAGGTCAGCTTCTACTCCAGTATATACAGTATATCTTCCAGGTCCTTATGTTGGAAAGAATTTGTGTTTGAACGAATATTGCCACTTTAAAATCAGCAGATACATCTTTATTGGTATTAAAATTTGATAATAAAACAGTCTAAAACAATATCCATTCTAAAGGACTACAAATATTCTGGGCAGCCAGTAGTCACAATATGTTTAATTGCTTAGAACTACACTTAAACTAGAGTTCTTGGAAATTTGTGAAGGCACTTCTGGGAACTGGAAGAACCATTATTATCTTGGCTGTTAAAGACCACCAAAAAGAACTAGGCAATTACATAATATTCATAAACTTGCACTACATCAGGTTTATGCATCCATGCCACTTTCAACCTGATGACATTATAAACACGTTAATTGGCTCATTGTTTAATCATCAACATTGTGTTCTCACAGCACTAGCCATTGTTCTGCCTTCCTGGTTTTCTGCTGAGCAGAGACATTTCAGAGTCAGTTACACTGGGTGACACTTGTATCTGAGATGGGTATAAATCCTGGGCATCTTTACCCATTCCCAATTGGTTTCAGGTGTGGGCTTCAAATCTAATGGAACAGGATGTTGTTGTCCTGGCAAATCTATATATAATATGATATATTGCAAAGGTTCCAGGCTACAGCAATATTACTAGAACAGAAAAACCATGAGTATTATTTCCATATTTCACTCTAAATAATAAGGAACCCACTGGTTTGTATTAGAAAATCATTCCAATGTGCTTTGTGTAGGTACAAGCCTCAATGCTTCGCACCAAAGAAAATATACAATCAGGCTGAAATTCTGTTGTCAGAAGTTACACCGCATAAGGCTGATGATGTCATCCGTGGTGGCAATTTTGGGGAAATAAAAAAACTTTGGAATCCCCCTCCTCCTCCTAAAAGGTCCCAAGATCCTTTTTGCTTCTTTGTTATGTCCTTCTGATGACACAGAGACAGGGAAGACAAGAGTCAGGTAGGATGAAAGCACCAAACACCTTCATGCTGAGTCATGGCAGGCAGGTGCTCAAAATGGATGGAAATGGATGATCAGGCTTTAACACCATCTCACAAACAAAAATCAAATAATCTTCAATTCCTTTCCCTAAAGCAAAAGTACAGTGATTCCTCAAGATTATAGGTGGTAGTCTGAGATCTTTCTAAGGCAGTCCAACTACCACTAAAAATTATTTGCTGTTTTACCTGCACTCGCAAATTGAAAGCATATTACCTAGATAAAGATGATAAATGCTTACATTTTTGCCGTGGAGCAGGGGGGAAGGAATTGAAACTCCATTCCTCCCCATTTATTTATCTCTATCAGCCCCCCCATCCCTTTCTTTAGGATTCCCCTGATGCAAAAGACTTATGAGTATGCAGCCATGAAATCTAGACAATAATTAAGGTCCTTAATATTACTATGCCACTCTTCAACACCCCCCCCCCTTTATATCCTATCCAGTAGTATCTATGCCAAAAGGAACCAAACCAGTTGGTCCTTCTTGAAACATCTCAAAAGCAAAACAAAAAGGAAGTGTGCTGCAACGGTATTCAACTGAAGCCAGAATTTGACCTTTTAAGACATTTTAACTTAACTTAATATTCTCATTATCGTCATCTCCATCAGCAGTGCTCCAACCCATACAAAATTCTATCAAGATTTCACATACGACCACCATAGAGTTGTGAACTGTCCTATGAGTCATTAAGGTGAAAATCCTGCCAGAATTCTTTATGAAAGTTTATCTATGTCAAAGAGCTGTACTCTAGATACTTTTCTTTTCAAAGTGGTTTATTTAATAAACTCCATAACAAAAGCTAGCAGTATTATCATAGGTAATCATAGCTTCAATACTAAATTACAAAATGAATCCTTGAATTTTAATTTTAATTTTTAGAATAGTAGCCATGTTAGTCTGTGGTTCAGGCATATCAGAAAACAAAATAAAATAAACAAAACAAAATAAAAAACACTGTAGCACTTTAAAGACTAACTGCTATATCCATTGTCTTCAGCCAAACCCTCAGGTACAATCGCATCTGCTCAGACCCACACAACAGGGGTGCCAAGCTCAAGGACTTACAAAATGCATTTCTCAAACTACAGTACCCATCCAATATGGTTAAAGAACAAATCATCTGGGCTAGACGAATACCCAGGAGTGATCTACTACAAGACAGGCCCAGAAGGGAAAGCAATCACACACCACTGGTTGTCACCTTCAGCCCTCAACTTAAACCCCTCACACGCATAATGAGAGATCTCCAACCCATCTTGGACAAGAGTGCATCACTTTCCAAAGCCCTTGGTGACAGACTCCTACTCGCTTATAGACAACCCTCCAATCTCAAACAACTATTGACACACAACAGACTACACAGAAGTGGAGCAGATATGGGGACTAGACCCTGCTGCAAATCCAGATGTCAACTATGCCCACACATTCGCTCTGGAAACAGTGTTACTGGACCCAACGGCTCCACACACATTAAAGGCAGTTTTACTTCTGCTTCTGCCAATGTGATTTATGCCATCTCTTGCCAAAAATGTCCATCCGTGCTTTATGTACAACAAACAGGACAATCTTTACGCAAAAGAATTAATGGACACAAATTAGACATCCAGAATGGCAACACAAACCTGTCTCAAACCACTTCAGTCTAACTGGACACATTATCCAAAACCTGAAAGTTACAATTCTGGAACAGAGAAATTACAAAACTAGGATTGAAAGGGAGTCAGCAGAAATCAAATACATCCATCTGTTAGACACCCATCGCAGGGGACTAAATATTAGCAAAGGGTTTCTGGGACATTATCAAATCTGATACACAGATTGTTATATGATTTCATATACAGTAAAACCTCATATAACACTAAAACCTGGTTCCACAAGTCTTCGTGTTATATGATTTTTAGTGTTATCTGATCCTCTATGGGATCCATAGAGATACATTGTAACCACACAGGCTTTCGCGGTTGTTATCTGAAGCATCCCATAGGATCTTAATGTTATCTGATGCAATTCTTCCCCCCAGATTCCTTGATGTTATGCGATTTTAGTGTTATTCGATACTAATGTTATATGAGGTATTACTGTATTATATTACAACCTTCCTGCCAATTCTCTTTAGCAAAACAGAAAGTAACCATGTACAGTGTTTTTGTTTGTTTTCTAACATGCTGGTCAAAGGTTGATCAGAGACCAGAATGGGCTTTCTTAGCAACCTTGAGATTGAAAGGGAGTCATTTAGAGCTAATCTGAATAATCTATTGTTGCTAATGGCTGTGTAAAGCTGTATTGTTGTGCTTGCTTGTCTGTCAACTTGCTTGACCACACCCTTCTCCCTTTGACCCCCTGAATTTTGTGTATAAAAACCATGCCTGTAAGTTTCACTCTTTGTCTGAAGAAGTGGACTTGATCCATGAAAGCTAACAATAAAAATATAGCAGTTAGTCTTTAAAGTGCTAGGGTTTTTTTAATTTTATTTTATTTTGTTTTCTAAAAAATAATCCTCACACTTTAACTTAAACTAAAACCATACACACACACGAACACACACACACACACAAGAACACACACACACACACACACACACACACACACACACACTTCTGTCTTCTAAACTTACATTTTAAGACAATATAGCTGTTGTTTAATTGAAGTCACAAATAACTATTAAAAACTACTATTAGCAGTGAGAAAGCAATGGTCAGGATAAAAATCATTATCTGAGAAGAGAGTTTCTACTTTTCTTCTTTAAGCTCAAGTAGCTCATGATTGAATCAGGATAGCACCTCATAGTAAGAAATAATTTTAGTTAGTTGCTGCAATTTTCTAAGAGGGGAACACATCCAGTATTAACTATGCTGTTAGGAGAGTTTAAGGTACCTGTACTTCACTTTTATGTTTTTAGTGTGATGTGGGTCCTTGGAAGGGACTGTGGTGGCTTAGTGATTAAGATGCTGAACTTGAAGACTGGAAGGTTAGCAGTTCAAGAGCTGAGTACTGTATGATGGAGTGAGCACCCATTTCTGTCCCAGCTCCTGCCATACTTAGCAGTTCAAAAGCAAGAAATTGCAAATAAATCATGGAGAAACAAGTGTATTTCTGTTTCATTGACTACACCAAGTCCTTTGACTGTGTGGACCACAACAAAATGTGGCAAGTAATTAAAGAGATGGGAATACCAGAACACCTTATATGCCTCATGAGAAATCTGTACATAAATCAAGAAGCAACAGTTAGGACAGGTTATAGAATGTCAGAGTGGTTTGGAATAGGAAAAGGAGTAAGGCAAGGCTGCATTTTGTCACCCTGTCTATTCAACTTGTATATGGAGCATGTAATGTGCAATGCAGGGATGGACGAATCACAATATGGGATCGAAATTCAACAATTTGAGATATGCAGTTTATACTACCCTAATGGCAGAAAGTGAGGAAGACCTAAAGAAGCTCCTGATTGGGTTGAAAGAAGAGAGTGCAAAAGCTGGCTTGAGACTCAACATCAAGAAAACCAAGATAATGGCAACAGGCCCTATCAGTTCCTGGAAAATAGATGGGGAAGAAGTAGAAGCAGGGACAGCAATGAAATAAAAAGGTGACTGATTCTTGAGAGACGAGCTATGAGAAACCTGAGGAACATAGTTAAAAGTAGAGACATCACATTGCAAACAAAAATTCACATTGTCAAAGCAATGGTGTTCCCAGTGGTAATGTGCAGTTGTGAGCGATGGACCATAAGGAAAGCTGAGCGCAGAAGAATAAATGCCTTTGAAATGTGGTGTTGGAGGAGAGTTTTTAGAATACCCTGGACAGCGAGGAGAACAAACAGGTCAATCTTAGAAGAAATCAACCTTGACTGTTCCTTAGAAGGTCAAATAGTAAAGATGAAGATAAAGTACTTTGGACATCAAATGAGAACAGAAGATTCACTTGAGAAAGCCTTGATGCTGGGAAAGGTGAAGGGCAAAAGAAGAAGGGGGCAGCAGAAGATGAGATGGCCAAATGGTATTGTAGATGCAATGGGCACAGAGTTGGGCGGGTTGAGGAAGATGGTGGAGAACAGAAGTGCCTGGCGGACAGTGATCCATGGGGTCGCAAAGGGTAGGAATCGACTGTGCGATTGAACAACAAACAAAATAGGGACCACTTCGGTGGGAAGGTAAACTGCATTCCATGCACTCCAGTGTCTAGTCATGCTTGTCACATGTCCATGGAAATGTCTCCAAACACAGACAGTGTTGGCTCTTTGGCTATAGAGATGAGCACTGAACCCTAGAATCGGATCCTCAGTTTGAGGAGAAAAGCCACATGCAAAGCAGGACGTGACAGTGGCACTCTTAATATGCTCTGGTTTGTGTGTTGCTGAAATATGTTAATGCATCACTTGCGGAAAATATGTAAATGAGTTTCCTAAATTATGCTCCTGCCTGTGCCAGAACTGGAGTGGATAATTACTCTTTGGAGCATTTAGTTTTGCAAGAGAATGCTAACTCCTCTCTTGTGTAATAAGATAAATTCATACTCTTCAATCTCACTCCCTTAATTTAAGTACCTGACACATGGCGTCCAATACTGCAAATCCCAGGCAGGTAATTATTCCTATTAAATACCTTAAATGCCACCTGCCTTACCCCAGGGAAAGGCTAGCAGAAGAAAAGTATTGACAATTATGCTGGTTCCCTGAAAATAAAAGTCAAGCAAACTAACAAGAAAAGTGGGAGTGAGATCTTTTTTTTTTTTAAGATCCTTGTGTATAAATACTTATTTATTTGGTACTATCTTGGATCTTGACAGTAACATATTCCAAGCATTGAGAGAGTCAATAAAAATAAGAGATGTCTAAGAGAAGACTACCATAGCATATTAGATACTGTACCTTAAAGCGGTATGTTTCATTGACTTGTGTGGTGGGTGCCATGACTTAGCCTTAGCTAGATCTGGTACAACCTTCTTGGTTTCCAAAACCAAGCTAGAACAAGGCAATCCAGAGCTCTAACAGATCTTTCCAGTCAACAATGTGAAGCTCTTATAGTCAGTGTTGAACATGAAGTTAAGTAGGAGAGAATTTTTGCTATAGCAAATCAAATATCAATATCAATATTTATTGATTGACTTTGATATTGAAAAGCAAGAAATCAGTGTCGCTTCCAATTGAAATTATAGCTTATTAGTCATGTCTTTGTATATTCATGTCTATAATTGTACCTTCTCGACAAGCATTTTGCATATGATGTAGTCCAAAAATGTTTATAATGTAATGAATTTATTAGGCCTTACACATTGCAAGATTTTTTTCTTGCCTGAAGAAGTGATCTTGAATTATGAAAGCTCACAATGATTTTTTTAAATTTAGTGATCCAAAAAAGGCATCACCTTCTTCTTCTGCATTTGTTTTGTACACGGATCACACGGCTGATTTGTTTGTTTATTGTACTTTACTGTAACACAGAATACAATATCCAGTAACTAGAACAAAACAAGGATCAGTTCTGTATTCTCTATCATGTTCCAGGTTCTAGTGGTAGGTGTGGGAAGGAAAGCTTTATGGTCATTAGGATTGGTCATTAGAATTCTACTCAGTGATCCCTAAACCTCTGATTTGCCTTGAGGTTGTGTATGGGAACACTTGATGGTTCTTAAATGCACGACTTCAGTCTCTTCAGATCTCAAAATTCCCAATATTTTCAGGAAAGAAGAAAGAGGACATGTCTGGATAGTGGCATGCAATAGTAGACTTGTTTTGCTATTTGGGATTTTTAGATATGCTCAGAAAATATTTGCCAAGGAATTTCCAGAGGTCTAGGAGGTTTTCATGCGGAGCTGTCCCTAGTTTTCTCCTCCTTGACAGAGCCTGCCAGCCTTATTGCTTTACCTCGTCATCTTTTCCTGCACTAGAGGTACATCCTATGCTTTATTAAAATATTATAGGATAGTGCTTATATTTGCCTTGTGTTATATCCCATTCCATGCCCCAGGCAGCTTTTTTAAACTGGTGGAGAATTCAGAAGTTAAAGTAGATTAATATGATGTTAAAAGAAAATGAATCTAAAATCCCTCTGGGAGTACTATTAAGTCTTTGCGTACTTCTGAATTTAACCCCAGTCATGTTTGTAGTTCCAATAAATGCAGATATATATACAGAGACTTGTAAAACCTTAGATCTCCCTCCCTCCCCTCCATCTTCCTATGGCTTCTCTCAATCACTCTTCCTCTCACATTCTTCTCTCTCTCTCTATTCCTATGATAACATTGCCCGCTCCTCTGGACCCACACCAACAGCCTGAAGGAGAAGACACCATGGCCTGGCAGGCAGCTGAGGACTTCTTCCCCTCCTCTGGGCCCACACCAACAGCCAGAGGAGAGTTAGTCTGTGTTCTGCCTTGGTTGTTTTGTGAGGTTATATTGTATGATTGTTACTGTACTGTTGCTGTTTTGACTGTAAGCCGCCTTGAGTCAAGACTTACCTCCCACAAGTTGAAGAGAGCTTAGTTTTAGATATTTGTAAAATCACAGCTTTAACACAAATCAAGGTCTAAATTTACCGTATAGTTTTTCCCCTGTGAGGCTGGCAGTCTCCAAAACATGGATAGCCTTCTCAAATTCTAGGAAACAGTTCACATTTCACATTACCTAGAGGTTACTGTGACATATAATTAAAATTTCAACTGCAGTGCTATTGTCATTTTAATTAGTTCCTTATCAAATAAATGAGAATGTGCCAGAAAACCTAAAACAATGCGACTTGCAGAACTGAAATTATCTTATGGTTTCTTCTACTAGAGTAACATCCCAGGACCAAAAGAATAGATTTCTTTTTCAGTTCCATTCTTAACTACAGTGATGTTCATTTTATTTACAATATTCTGCAGTGTTAGATGAGTGACCCAGGTTAAGTCCAAAATAGCCTCCTCAAAGATTGTAGTATTTTTTAACACTGGTAAAGGCAACCTTGTGTTGCTGGCTAATCCTTCTCACACTAGGTCAGGTGAAAAGAACTGCAAAATGAACTCACCAAAAGGTGCCTTCATTTTCACAGTTTCACGCCTGGCCTAGACACGGTAGAAGAGGTTTGTATCATCTTCCTGACCACAAGCCAAACTGCTACAAAATGTCAGAAATTATTTATTTATTTATTTATTAATCATATTTACTATCCCGCCCCAATCGGGTATACCCGACTCTGGGCGGCTTACAACATGGATTAAAATCACAAGTAAATCTAATATAGTAATGATATTTAAGACCTTAAAAATTCATAAAAAATTAATAGTCCAGTACTATCTGGAGAGCCACACAACCAGCACTCCGGTTCTACGGAGATGGCAAGAAGGTGATCAGGACCTAATCTTTAAAAATGCACAAAACAAACAAAAATGTGGAGTTGTGGAAAGCAGGAAATTGAACAACAGAACTTATAGGTATTGTTACTTCCGTTTCACCACTTTAATAACTGCAATGGAGAAACTGTTAATCACCAAGTATCAGCAGGGAATTGCAGACCCCAGTTCCCAGCTGGAAGTAGCATACAGCATTTCTGTGATTTAAAATGTCACCAGAGAAATATCTCACAAACCCACATTAGCATATAAGGAAGATGCAGAGATTGGCAATCATTAGGATTCCTGTCAGCCAAAGCAATTAACCAATAGCATCTTCCTAATAAATGTTGTTTTTGTTAAGCTTATTTTCCTCTGAGGGGTTCTGTTGTGGGAGGAATCACCTCTGCTTTTTCAATCCATCCCTGTCCAATATTTCCTACTTCTTCAATTCATCAAACAATGATCTGCAAATATTCCTGGGGGGAGTAAACCATAAAAATATAATGAGGACAACAGGGTTTTTTTTTTTTAGCAACTTAACAATTCAGTCAAGATGCCCAACACTGTAAAATGCCTCACAGAATGGGAGAATGCTTCCAAAACAGTGGAAAACTAATGGACTGAAGTCAAGAAGATATGGCCTCAAGATAGCTGGGGCGTAGAGTCAAAATATGATGATGTATCATCTTTAACTTTAGAACAGTGGTTCCCAACGTGGGGGCCAAGCCCCACAGGGGAATTGAAGTCCAAAAACCAAAGATTGGGAAACACTAGTAAAGGTAAAGGTCACCCTTGCTCAAAAGCCAGTCATATCTGACCTTAGGGTTCAGTGCTCATCTCTGCTATAGCCAAAGAGCCAGTGATGTCTGCATTTGCAGACATGTGGACATGTGGTAGGCATACCTAGACACCAGAGTGCATGGAACACTGCTAACTTTCGCACAAAAGTGGTCCCTATTTATCTACTTGCAATTTCTTGCTTTTGGACTGCTAGTTTGGCAGGAGTTGGGACAGAGATGGGAGTTCACTCCACCGTGCAGTAGTTGGGTAGTGAACTCCAGCCTTCCAGTCTTCAAGTTCAGCGTCTTAACCACTTGAGCCACTGTTAGAGTATATATAAGGGGGACTTAGACCCCAGACTTTGGAGCTCTTTGAACATCAGAAGTGCCACTGCTTACACTACCTGCTTACACTACCTAGCTCCTAGGTAGCTAAAGAAGGGACAAAGGGAATCCATGCTGATAGGTAAATATGGCATGTTTGCATTCTGTTTCTTGACCCTTGTTTCTCTGATATGCCTTGCTTAGAAAACTATCTAATAAAACCTTGTTTCTTCACCCACTGTGTTTATTGTCTCTGAGATCCTAAATGAACCTGAAGCCCATCAGGCCTGGCCAGCCTGAGCTAGCAATTGTATCCCCTGGCATGGCTCTGGGAATAGCAGCCTCAAAAGGAGGAAATATTTCTGATTTGGGTATCACCAGTGTACTCAGTTACTTCTACAATCTCACTCTGAAACCCATTCATTTCCAAATAATTGGGACTGATTTTAGCTGACAAAATAGTACAAACTAGAACACTGCAGAGCAGCATCATTAGAGTGTTAAGGAGATTAACCTATTTTGGAAAGTAGACATCTGCTGAAAAGCTTAAGAGAAATTGAAACTAGTATTAAATAAGGAAAGTTTCCCACTGGTATATAGTCTAGTTCATGCACCACCGATTGATGTAGCAGCAGGAACAATCATAGCAATACCAGCTGTCTGAACAGCATGTCTGAAGATCAGCAGAAAAAGTATGGTAAAATGTACTAGTCAAATGAAAACAGAGATACCCAGCAATGCCCACTACAGCTGCTATTGTAAACAGGTTGCTATTTCTTTGACTTCTGAAGAAACCTCTAACAACCATATCCTGGAACCACATCTTGTGTATCAAAGGCCTCCAAAGTCCTTACTCTTCCTTTACAGAATTGCTTTGATTGCTTCTCATTGCACAAAGTCAATGATTTGAAACCACAGTCCTTACAAAGGCCTCTGGTTTTTATCTCATATTTCTTGGGATAAAATTGCCCTAAATCTTGATGTTTAGCTATTGTTGATATGTCACATGTAAAGACAAAAACATCATATTTTGCAGTTTTTATTATATCAAAAAACTTAAATATTTGATTTTTGCCTGTAGAAATGCAATAGTTTTTGAAGCATACTATTGTCATTTGCTATATTTGAAATTCATTAATCAGTGTCAACCAGTGGTGGGATTCAGCCGGTATGCCTCGGTATGCCAGTACCAATAGTAAAAATGCTGGCTGCCCCCACCTATTCAGTTGCCAGAGCCTTGGATCGTAGGCTTGTGCCTGCCTCTCCCAGTTTTACCCCATCTGGTTGCTGGTGCCTCAAGTCGTAAACCTGTGCCTGCCTCCTGCATGGGCGGCATGGCCACCCAGCAGTGGTGGGCAGCAAAAAAATTTCACTACCACACCCTGGGTGGAGCCTACAACTTGGGCGGAGCTAACATTGTGGGCAGAGCCTATATCATGGGTGGAGCCTATGTCATGTCTATGTCATGGGCAATCTAGTCATGCCTGCCATATGGCCATGAATACATCTGCAAACACAGGCAGCACTGGCTGTAAATGGAGATGAGCACTGCACCCTAGAGTTGGATATGGCTGGCTTTTGAGCAAGGAAGACCTTGAACCACTTGCAGGGACAAAACCTGATGGGGCAGGGCAGGGAGGTGGGCATGGCCATCCAATTTCACCACCACCCTGACCAGAGGCCACCCAGTTTTGCTATCCCCCCTCCCGGGTGTGTGTGAACCTTTTACTGCCCACCACTGCCACCCAGGCACAGGGCCACATCCAGCAAGTCACATGGCCACTTGGCCACAGCCACCCAGTCACATGGCCTCATGGCCATGGTCACCATGTCACGCCCACAGAGTAGGTAGTAAAAAAAATTTGAATCCCACCACTTGTGTCAACATATTGTATGTACATACAGTCAAACCTCACATAAAGAGAGCCTCACTTAAAGTGTAACTCGCTTAAAGAGCCGAATTTTCTCTGAATGTTCGCTTCGCTTAACAAATAAAACCAACCAAAAACTCACTTAACAAATAAATCAGGGTTCGCAACCCAACCCCACCAGAAATCACAATTGGTCACTTACAATGGTGTTTCGCTTAAAGAGTAAACTCACTTAAAGAGCAACCCTGTGGAACACATTATGTTCTTTAAGTGAGGTACAACTGTACATACATATATTCATGGGGAAGCAAAAAAAAATACATAAATCTTTTCCACATTTCAGAGGGATTGTCTCAGCCTCTTTCCTTCTAGAAGCAGTCACCTCACAGAAAGCCTACATTTTCTTAACATCTGTCCTGTGAGAAGGGGGAAAAATCACAAGATGGCAACTTTGGAATAACAGAAGGCAAACTGAACCGTCATGAACAATATGTTCTCTTGACATTACACTGTTCGTCTGAGCAGAACGTGGCTGTAGTCAATTATTTGTCAGAATGAACTGGCTTAAATATCACATCGATGGGAATTGACAAAAAAAGAAATGACAGAGCTGGCTGTCAAATAGAGTCTTCAAATTCTGGGCTGGGAGGAAATCATTTGGAATAGCTACAGCGAGGGATCACCTCATCCCAACTTTGAGTACTGAACCAATCCTAGGTCATAAGCTGCCCTAAGATACAACCCTGACACGGCTCTGATACTTACCACTGAGAAAACAGCACTTTTAAGGAAGGGGGGGGGAGAGAAATTTTTTTCCTGCCTCTCAAGAATTGTTGGAAAGGAGCAACAGTTTCTCTGCAGCCTCTAATCATGCTGCTTCATCAGCTTTCAAATTCCTTACTAGGATAATAGTAACAGGGTAAGTTCAGGTATCAAATTTATATATCCCTCATGGCACAGTTTTGTGAGATCAGCCAGCCTCCCAGGATGTGAGTTCCATTAAGCTTTCCATATATAATTAAAGATAGCAGGACCTAGTGACGGCTGAGTGACAGAGGACTGCTCTCAAGCTCTCAACATGCACAGGCACACAATGTAAGCGGTGTGCATCATGTTTAACGCGATGTGATCTGATAGACTCTTTCTTGACTGAACAGCCTATTATGGTTGTTCCATTTACACTTTATCGATTAAGGCTGCCAGATTGTTTCTAAAATAGCATGTTTCTCCCCTTACATCCCTTGGGCTTTGACGTTTGCAAAAATAATAGTTGGGAAATAGAAGAGAGACAAGTACTTCCAGATCAATTCCTTGCAAGTTAAATTACACTTTGGGCTTGCATTTCTTTGAGATCAGCCCATAAGCATGTCAACCTGAAGAATAGCCGTAATATCCAGAAACACTTAAAAGCACAGAAAAGAAAAATAATTGGAGAGGAACACGGGGGGACATTTATACAGCTTGTGTCCAGGCTATCTGACAGGCCATGGTCCTGGCTGAGATGAAAGGGGGTGGCTCTCTTTTATTTTTGGCGTACAAACTATGAAGACACGCCCCCCTGCAGACAAAAATAAGGTCTATTCTGGTGTGATTTACAAAGTTAAGCGACAGGATTCTAGCCAAAGTCTAAAGTTCTGTGTGAAGCTGTATTGTTGTGCTTGCTTGTCTTTCATCTTGCTTGATCACACCCTTCTCCCTTTGACCCCCTGAATTTGGTGTATAAAAACCATGCCTGTAAGTTTCACTCTTTGTCTGAAGTGGACTTGATCCACGAAAGCTAGCAATAAAAATATAGCAGTTAGTCTTTAAAGTGCTACAGTGTTTTTTTTAATTTTGTTTTGTTTTCTGATATGCCTGAACCACAGACTAACATGGCTACTATTCCAAAAAAAATCTAAAGTGCTTTCTTAATTTGAGATAATTCATCTCTCAAAGTTATACCATTTGCATAATGCTGGCATAAAATCATAATAAAGTTTTGGCCAATAGGAGGGAAATGCCCAAAGGACTGCTGTCAACTGCAGTTAAATAAAAACCAAAAGTCTTCAGGCTTTGCAAATTCAGAAGTTCCCCAAGAACATCTACCAACATGACCCCATTCCCCATGTTAAAAAGTTAGATGTGCATGCATGCATGTGTGCACATGTGCTGGGAAAGAGAATCTCTGACTTCAGATCTTTGGTCCTTGGGACTCCTTTAGAGAATACAAGATTGCAGTGTAAATGTTTTTAACCTAAATTTATTGCTTTAGTTTGGAAGGGGGCACACTTCATTCTACCATGTTCCCTACACTGGAAGCAAGCGGTAGGCAGAGCTAGAGCGAAACCCTGGTGTATCTTTACTGTCTCAATCTCCTTCTTCCTTAGTGGGCTTAGAACTGAAATGTTTTCCAGAGGACTACTTGAATTAATCTGAAGAGTACAAGAGATGAGGCTTCTTCTTTCATCTCCATAATCTTCGAGGAGGAAGAGGTGAGGCTGAGCACCAAGAGACACCTCTGCTTTAGTTTCAAGTTTTTCCATTTAATTGTGTTGTTTAAATCATTGCAAGCTGTCCTTGAATTACAGGGGGTGTAAATGCTTCTGCAGCAGGCTGAGGGGTCACCTCAGCAACCGGCTCCAGGGCGCTTTTCCACCTGGTCCTGGGACCCGCCCTGGCCGGGGCTTTAAGAACTGCCAAGGCCCAGGACTTTCTTGCTGCCGCACCCGAGAGGCTTTTGCAGCAGGCTGAGGGGTCACCTTGGCAAATGGCCCCAGCCCTGGGCTCTAAAGGCCACCACAGCGATGGGTGGTGGGATTTTTTTTCGTGGTAGCTGCCCCTTGGACTAATTTGGGGCTGGGTAGAATGGGTATTGAATTGTATTGTTAAAATTGGTGTTGTAACATGGTATCTTCTCTGTGTAGAGGATTGTACTTGTTTGATTGATATTGTATAAATTTTATAGTGTATTATTATATGTTGTTCTTGTAATTTGGTTTACATATATTGCACTAAATTATATCTATTGTATTACTGTGCATTTATTGTATTTGGGGTGTTTACTTGTGATCTTTGTGTGATGTTATTATGATTGTGTAAATGTATATTTTGCATTTCTGTAAGCTGCCCAGAGTCACTGTATGCGAGTGGGGATGGGTATATGTCTAAATAATAATAATAATAATAATAATAATAATAATAATAATAATAATAATAATAATAATAATAATAATAATAATAATAATAATAATAATAATAATAATAATAATAATAAATGCATTGTCTTTAATTTGGAGTTAATTTTGAAATCTCCATTAATACATTATATTTTATTTCATTTCCTGCAAAATAAAATAGCTACCTTATCAGCACTTTAATAAATAATATAAAAATATTGGGGATGTGGAATGCTGAAATTAAAAAGGAGTTGTCCTTGTTCTGTAATAATTCCTTTGAACTCAAGCTAATTTTAGCCTATTGTCCTATCATTGATTTGACATATTTGTGCAGCGCTGGCACTCTTTTTCCTCAGCTGCAAGCTAGCAATACAATAAATGCTTACTAAATATTGATTATCCATGAAAATAACTAGCATAAAATGTTCCAGGGTGAACATATTAAGATTCTTTCATAACTATAGCAAAATGGAATGTAAAGTGAAACAGTCTGACAAGATTAATACTGTACTAGTAACACAAAGGAAGTGAAGTTCAGTGTAAAGAAGCTCATTAGTGATCCTGATTACAATGTCTTTTTTTCATATCTTATGACCAACATCCAATTTTTGCAATTTTCTTGTCACCTGTTTTGTGAAACTGAGCATATGGCAAGAATATATCTGAACACACGACAGAAATCTGGCACAACTGGTCACACTTGTGTGATTTCACCTTGTGCTGCACAAACATGGTAGGAATATGGCCTGTATCTTTGTGACTGGATCTCCAAACAATGGTTTATTAACCATTTAGCTATTTAGTTTATATTATTAAATATGCAATAAATTACTAATGTTTGTGTTAGCTGCTTGACAGCAATTCATTACAGATATATATTTCTTTAAAGTACAGGTAAAGGCCACCCTTGTTCAAATGCCAGTCATATCTGACTCTAGGGTTCAGTGCTCATCCCTGTTTCAAAGCTGAAGAGCCAGTGCTGCCTGCTTCTGCAGACATTTCCATGGTCATGTGCAGGCATGACTAGACACTGGACCACACAGATTGCTGTTTACCTTCCTACCAAAGTAGTCCCTATTTATCTACTTGCAATTTCTTGCTTTTGAATTGCTAGGTTGGCAGGAGCTGGGACAAAGACAGGAGTTGATTCTGACCTGGAGTATTTGGGTATCGAACTGCTGACCTGGCACCTTCCAGTCAGCATCTTAGCCATTTGAGCCACTGCTTTAGATTCCAGGATACTGTACAACCATTTGAGGCTAATGATGCAAGGTAAAGGTAAAGGTCACCCTTGCTTGAAACTCTAGGGTTCAGTGCTCATCTCTGTTTATAGTCAAAGAGCCATCAGTGTCTACCTTTTGCAGACATTTCAATGGACACATGGCAGGTATGCCTCAACACCATAGTGCATGGAATACTGTTTATCTTCCCACCAAAGTGGTCTCTGTTTATCTATTTGTAATATCTTGCTTTCGAACTGCTAGGTTGTCAGGAGCTGGGACAGAGACAGGAGCTCACTCCATCATGCAGTACTTGAGTATCAAACTCCAACCTTCCAGTCACTGAGTTCAGCATCTTAACCACTTGAGCCACCACAGTCCCATGCAAACATAGCCCTAAAACAAAATTTGTCTTGGTCTTGCGGTATCAATGAGAACCCTCTTCTCTGCCTGTAGTCTAGGAAATATTAAAATATGTGCTCTGGAAGGTGGATCCTAGTCAATCCCAACCTTAGAATAGCACAAAGTAAACTGATTTTAGTTGCAAATACACAGCGGTGTATTTAGTTGCAAATACCCAGTGGTGAGCCCACTGTCAGCATCTCAGGCGCGCGGCAGCCCCACCTCCTAGCCCAGTGGCGGCAGCTCATCCGCCAGTGCCAGTGCCCAGAGGGGCGAGGCCAGTGGTCTTTGCAGTAGTGCCGGACAGGCCTTGCAGGGGGGGGTCCTCCGGCTGCGCGCGCTGGGCTGTGGCGGCCGCCGGCATCACTTCCTGGGTGCCGGTGCCACCAAAGGCGGATGGGCTGCCGCTGCCAGGCTCAGAGCCGGGGCAACCGCATGCCTGGGACCCCAACTGTGGGCCCCCCACTGGGCCTGGACCATGCCGCACCACCCCAGACCCTGGGCCTCGCCCATGCCATCAGGGTCCCAGGTGCATGGCCGCCCCCCCTCCTAGCCCGGCAAACCCCCCGAAGGTAGGACTTTCCTACCGAGTTGGGGGTCAGCGGCAAGTTTGGCCTGGGGCCCTGGACGCCTAAACCTGCCCTATGCCACTGACTAGATGGTTGTCCAGACAGAGATATTTCTCAAATATTTATCACCACTATCTTGAGATGCTAGGAACTGAGTCTAGAATCGAAGTCTTTGGAACATTTCGGATTTCATGGCTTTTTGCCCGCTTTTTTTTTTTTTTGACATTTTTCTTCTGTGTACTAATCCAACCATACACTATCTACCTGTGGAGAGAACCTTACACTTTGGGAAAGGAGGCTTTAGAAAATGAGCCAGAGCTTATGCATCCCTTGTGAAAGGATGAGTAGCTGATGTGTGGCGTCATTTGCTTCTGTAACAAAAATCCCTGTGCTCAAAAGGGCATTGGATCTCAGTCAGCTGCAAAGTCTAGTAAGTAAGATATATGTCTGGTTATTTTCATCTGCCATTGATGCTTTGAACCCATTTTAAAACAGAAAACCTAACACCAAATATCTAAGAGAGAAAACTATTATTCTTTAGGACTCTCTAGTGATCATAGATGATAAACTAGGGAAGATTCAGTGAGGGGTTATAAGGCACAAAATATTACATTCTGGCCTTTTGTCTTCTACCCTAGGTCTTTGACCAAAGTGGAGCTGATGAGAGGAAAGGCTTATTAACCTTTTCCTTCACTTTATTAGATGAGTAGTGTAGCTCACGCACAAAAATTGATTTGCTTGAAATGTGATGCTGGGGAGAGATTTGTGGATACCATGATCTGCCAGAAAGATGAACAAGTGGGACTTTAAGCAAATGAAACTTGAACTCTCAAGTCTGGTCTTGCATTATTAACAAGACCAAACTTTGACCCAAAGGGAGCCTCTTAGAGGAAATACCTGGAG
The DNA here is from genome assembly GCA_030440675.1 of Furcifer pardalis. Classification (NCBI taxonomy): domain Eukaryota; kingdom Metazoa; phylum Chordata; class Lepidosauria; order Squamata; family Chamaeleonidae; genus Furcifer; species Furcifer pardalis. Next base: position 173,429,468 of record CP126892.1, on the reverse strand, counting down.
GCAAAAAACAATAAACTGAGGTTGACATATTTTGGGCTCTTCATGAGAGGACAAGATTTGCCAGAAAAAAACCAAAAATGGAATCAGTGAGTTAAAATGGACAGGGATGGGCGAAGTGAGCTCTGGAAACCATCATATCTACTACTGTGGACAAGAAAACCTCAGAAGAAATGGAGTAGCCATAATTGTCAATAAAAGAGTGAAAAAACAGTAATGGGATATAATCTTAAAAATGACAGAATGATTTCAGTCAGAATCCAAGGCAAGCATTTCAATATCACTGTAATCAACCACTGGTGCAGATGAAGCCATAGCTGACCAGTTCTATGATGACCTACAACACCTCATGCAATAGACACCAAGAAATGATGTCCACATTATCATAGGAAATTGGAATGACAAAGTAGGAAATAAAAAAGAAAATGGAATAGCAGGCAAGTTTGGTCTTGGAACACAGAATGAAGCAGGGCAAAGGCTAATAGAGTTCTGCCAAGAGATTGCACTGGTCATAGCAAACACTCTCTTCCAGCAGCACAAGAGGAGACTCTACACATGGACATCACCAGCTGGCCAACATCGAAACCAGATTGATTACATACTCTGGAGCCAAAGATGGAGAACCTCCATACAGTCAGCAAAAAACGAGACATGGAGCAGACTGTGGCTCAGATCATAATCTACTGATTGCAAAATTCAGGCTTAGACTAAAGAAAATAGGAAAAATAATTATGCCAGACAGGTATGACCTAGACAACATCCCTAAGGAAAACAAAGTGGAGGTGTGGAACAGATTTAATGGCTTAGACTTGATAGACAGAGTGCCAGAAGAATTCGACAGAGGTGCAGGACATCATACAGGAGGCAGTAAGGAAAACCATACCAAAAGAAAAGAAGCATAAGAAAGCAAAATGGTTGTCTGATGAGCTCTTAAAATAGCAGAGGAAAGAAGGAAAGCAAAAGGCAAAGGAGAAAGGGGGGAAATGCAATCAATTGAATACATAATTTCAAAGAAAAGCAAGGATAAATAAGGAAACCTACCTAAATTTATTTATTTATTTATTTATTTATTATTTAGATTTATATGCCGCCCTACTTGGTGAAAACCAACTCAGGGCGGCTCACAACATACAATTAAATACAATATAACAGTTCAATAATGATACAATATAAAATACAGTGTAACAAAACAAATAAATATAACCACAATACAATCAGGATACAGTCCATAATCAATATTCAGTCCCGAGGGGCAGCAGCAACAGCCCCTTCTTAAAGCTGTCAGCCCAGCGCAGGTGTCCTCGCTCTCCCCAGTCGAGACCAGGGGGAGAGCTGCGCAGAGTCCCAAGGGGCAGCAGCAATGGGCCCTTCTTAAAGCTGTCAGCCCAGCGCAGGTGCCCTCGCTCTCCCCAGTCGAGACCAGGGGGAGAGCTGCGCAGAGTCCCCTAAATGAACAATACAGGAAAACAATATAAAGGATAGGACTAAAGATCTTTTTTTAAAAAAATGGGGAAATCAAGGGAACGTTTAAAGCAAAAATGACCATGATAAGGGACAAAAATGGCAAGGAGTTAGCTGATGCAGAAGAGATTAAGAAAAGATGGCAAGAGTACACAGAGGAAATCAGAACAATGGCCACAGGATTGGAAAATATCAGTATATGTTCCAGTCCCAAAAAAGGGTAATGCCTGGCGGGCAACATTCCATAGGGTTGCAAAGGATCTGAATCGATTGTGTGACTGAACAACAACAAAACTAGGAAAAGAGGAAGACCAAATATGAGATGGAGTGACTACAAAAAAGAATTCACAGCCTTGAGTTTACAAGAGCTGAGCAGGGTGAAGGTCATGTGTATGTCTGGGCAGGTTATCCTGCTATGGTAAAAGAGTAGACCATACTGCCAGTGACTCAATGAGGAGCATCAGGTGGTGGTTAACTAACCTAACAACCCTGAGGACTAGAAGCCTCACAGGGAAGGGTGATGGCCCCTACGTGGATTAAACCCCACTTGAATCCCTCTTGGTGGAGGGCAGCAGTTTCATCAATACTGGCCTGGGGCTGAGGAGGATGTTGTGTGCCAAAAGGGCTCAGGACCAGAAAGTGGCTCGTGGAGCTGGATCAGTGGTATGGATGTCACGATGCAATGCGGAAGGCAGATGAAAGGCCATGACATTATATTCACAGGACAGATTTAATGGTTAAGCGCCATGACGATCTACAATATTCAGAATCAGATACGGCACAAGAAGAAGAAGAGGAGTAGAGCTGCCTTGGACAGTTCATTTTGTAGATTGTTTATCCATACAGCAAGACTCTGTGCATCTATATTATAAACCAAAAAGGCACAATTTTTGTATCAATCCTATATGCAGTGTGGGGTTTTCAAAAAGGGCTGTAATTGTCCTAAACTGAATAGGTAATGGTAAAGGTAAAGGTCGCCCTTGCTCGGAAGCCAGTCGTATCTCACTTTAGGGTTCAGTGCTCATCTCCATTTATAGCCAGAGAGCCAGCACTGTCTGCATCTGCAGACATTTCTGTGGACATGTGGCAAGCATGAGTAGACACTGGAATGCACAGAACACTGCTTACCTTCCCATCAAAGTGGTACCTATTTATCTATTTGCAGTGTCTTGCTTTTGATCTGCTAGGTGGGCAGGAGATATGACAGATGACAGGAGCTCACTCCATCATGCAGTACTCGGGTCTTGAACTGCTCAGCTGCTGACCTTCCAGCCATCAATTTCAGTGTCTAAGCCACTGCAGTACCTTCCTTGCCCTAAACTGAATACCTTTAACATAATTGTGACGTAGAAAACCTTATTTGGTGTAGTTTTCTAGCTTTGATTACAAAAGACAAATGATTTCTAAGTTTACACAGTAAAAAGGGTAACTTTGAGCACATTGTTCAGAAAAACTCTGTATTTGACTCTATTTGCTCTCCTTGACGTGATGTTACCTAACAAGTGATGCCATGTGGCGTCAGATTTAAAAAAATATGGCATGTCATTAGAAGCTGAAATTGCATTATTATTTCAAATAATGAAATAAAGCCTTCACAGATATAATGGTAGCAGCTTTCCCTGTCTTAGCAACCATTCTTATAAATGGCCCACGTTTACCAGTGACCAAATCCAAGACAAAACAATGTAATTTTAAACTACAGGAGAACCAGCCATCTCTCAGGACTTTAAGAATTGTCTTTTCAAATGATGAGCCATATATTTATTAAATATATCCTTAAAAGAGATACAATTTTCACAACTCCCTTTGTGGTGATGTGGTGGTTTAGCGGTTAAGATGCTGAACTTGATGCCTGGGAGGTCAGCGGGTCATCAGTTCAAGACCTGAGTACTGCAAGACAGAGTGAGCTCCCGTCTCTGTCCCAGCATCTGCCAAACTAGCAGTTCAAAAGCAAGAAATTGCAAGTAGAAAAACAGGTACCACTTCGATGGGAAGGTAAACAAAGTTTCGTACACTCCAGTGACTAATCATGCCTGCCACATGACTATGGAAACATCTGTAGATGAGAACTGAACCTTAGAGTTGACTACTTATTAATGTACCGTATATGCCGGCGTATAAGACAACTGGGCGTATAAGACGACCCCCCAACAGTTCCACTCAAAATATAGAGTTTGTTATATACTCGCCGTATAAGACTACCCCCTCTTCCACACACCTTCCACACACCAAATAAAACATAAAAGAAGATCAGATTTGATTTCAACATCTCCCTGTGGCCGGCACTAGTGCTCAAGTGCGCATGTGCGAGCTCTGCGTAGACAAGGAGCGGGGCAGAGTACCACTGCTTCCTGCCGAGCAGAATGGGCCGGTCACGCCGAAAAGGCTGGCACCCCTGTCTCGCTGCTGATGCTCACCGCAGCCACGCTGGATACCGCGCGATACTGGATGGTGTGTAGAATGAGGTGGGTGGGCATCAGGAGGCCACTATGGGCACCGGGCAAGCATCGGGAGGCCACTATGGGCAGCTATGTGTATCCCAACTGACGTGTACCTGGCGTACAAGACGACCCCCCCCCACTTGGAGGCATGTTTTTCGGGGGGGGGGAGTAGTCTTATGTGCCAGCATATACAGTACTCAAAGTTTTCAAAAAGCATCTTTCTACGGAATTTTGAAAAGAGACACCCTTCATCCATTGGGGGAAGAAAAAAGAAGAGAGCTTGCAGTGCATTATCTGCATTTAGGAAGAAGTACACAGGAAGTGAGCCCCCCCCCCCATTGGACTTTGCTAGAATTAGAATGAAACTTCAGCATTGACTGAGATGTAGTTCTTTGGGGAAAAGATGCAGGATCTCCAGTTTGGCTAACAGTTTTTAAGAGCCTATTTGCTTTCATTATGGTCTTCCTATAAAACTTTAAATAAAGGAATTTTTGCAAAGTCACTATGTGTCTCTATCTCTCTACCATTAAATAAACCAACCAACCTTAAAATTTGAAGATAGATGGGGAATCAATTACAGTATTATGTTCTTCCAGACCCCACAAGTATATGCCCTAGAATATACTAAAATGTCAGTCAATTTCATCTTTCAAAACTTGATGAGTTTGCTGCTGCTTTATTAGATCCCTTGTTAAGGCTTCTTCTTCTTTTATGTTTTATGCAGATTGGCACAAAATCTATTCAAGGCTGGAAGGCAATTTTCCTACAATAACGTTTAATCATAGTTTATCTTTGACACTGTGCTGTGAAGTGTGTCTGCTCCCCCCCCCCCCAGCCCTGGAGGGGGAAGGTATTTTTCCTCCTTTGCCTCTGTTAGCCAAGATCTTAACAGGGATGACCACCAGACACTGAAATTCTGACATCTTCAATAATCTAGTTCAGTGGTTTTTTAAACACACACACACATCTTCAGAAAGATAGTTGCCACAGGACAAGTCTTTTAACAGTTGAGTGGGACCGTTCTGCTTCATGGTAACAGGTGTGAATGGGCAAGCCTTGCTGAAACATAAAATGGAAGTCAACCTTAATTACTGGCTCACAACTGGCGTTCTCAAAAAATCTCTGGAGATACAAATGAACTCTGCATAGGCCTTGCTTTGTGGAGTTTCAGAAAGAAGATTAATGATCTGCTGTAGCCTGCAGATTTGGAGCAAACCTGCCAGCAGAAAATGTCAATAATTTTGCTTGTTTCATCTTGCTCCAAAGCTCAGAGATTTAAGAAACAACTAATACCTATGTGAAAATTCCTGGGAACAGGAGCAGAGGATATTTTCCCAAGGTCATTACAACAACAACAATGACAAAAGGGTACCGTTAACTATAGATTCCCCCCATCCCGGAGTCTTGGCATGTTTCTTCAACTCTCCTCCCTCCTATGCAATCAATGTCTGCATTGAGCAAGCAAGCTTATAAATATGCATATTTGTTATTTGTAATCCACAGTTTGGTCAGAGTTCAGAAAATGTGTCCGAAGTTATATATATCTTGGCCTATTCCTAAATCAAAATGCTTTTGTTATGCTTCTGAATACTATATAAATCCTAGACACATTCCTCTAGGACCTAGACGAATGTGACTATTCAGTTTATTTATTCTATTCTTCCACTTGATTGATATCTACTTTACTAGTACTCACCATAGAACTATTAGGTAACAATTATACATCATTGATGTGACAATCTGCACATACACTAAAATCAGATATATAAAAAGGAATTGTCACCATAACAGATCCTTCAACTGCATGATGTCTGATCTAGGCAACAGATATTGTAAATAACATTTCTGTAGTCATGTGGCAGGCATAACTGGATGTTGGAGCACACAGGATGCTGTTACCTTTCCCACCAAAGCAGTACCTATTTATCTAATTGCAATTTCTTGCTTTGGAACTGTTAGGTTTGCAGGAGTTGGGAAAGATGATGTGAGGTCATCCCATTGCACAGCACTCCGGTCTTGAACTGCTGACCAGCAGATCTTCTGGTCGTAAAGGTCAGTGTCTTCATCTCTAATACCCACTTCAGTGATGGGATGTCACCGGTTCCAGACGGATCTCTGGAACCGGTAAGACCAATCCCGGAGGGTTCTCCATGAGGGGAAGTCCACTTTTGGGGCGTCCGGTTCCGGACGCCTGACCGAAAGAAAAAAAAAATTAAAATCGGAGCGAAAATGGCTCTAATTGACTGCGCATGCGCAGAAACTCAATCTGACGCATTGCACATGCGTCAGATTGAGTTTCTGCGCATGCGCAGTCAATTAGAGCCATTTTCGCTCCGATTTTCAAAACATTTAGAACTTTCAGGGCAGCGGCGGCGGCAGCAGCCCTCTGAGGGGGGCGCCTCCCCGCGGCACGTTGAGGGCTGCCTCGGCCGTCCGCTGCTGACAAGCCCCATGCCCTGGGGACGCCCGGCGGGGTACACCGCTACCGCTGCCTCCGCCGGGCGCCTGTGGGCCGGGTGCCTGCACCCGCCGTCCACAGCCGCCGCCCGCCGCCGCCGGAGCTGCCGCTGCCTGAATCCCTGTGGACTCCTTCTTGGGTCGGTCCCTTTTGAGCTCGGCTGCCGCGCGCTGCGGAGGAGGAAGCTGTAAGCGGCGGCGGTGCGGCATGGGGACGGCCCAGGGAGGCGCGGCAGCCGCGGCTGCCCGTCGCCCCTCGCCATGGCCGGAGCCGGGCTAAAAAGGTACCGGCCCAAGGAGGACGCCACAGGGGTGCAGGCAGCTCCGGCGGCGGCGGCGGCTGTGGACAGCAATCGGGGTGCCGGGTCCCAAGAAAGGTAAGCGAGGGGTTTTTATTTGGGGTGGGTGGGTAATTTATTTGTGTTTTGGGTGGGTGGTTGTTTTTATTTTATTTATTTATTTGTGTCTGGGTGGGTGGGCTGAGAGGGAGGGGTGTGTGTGTATGTTTATGTTTATTTTTTATTTATTTTTATTTTGGCCCCGCCCACAACGTCATGACGTCATGACGTCGGCCGTGACGTCATGACGTCATGCCATTGGCCACGCCCATGACGTCCGTGACGTCATGGCGTGGTAGTAGAATTTTTGTCATCCCATCACTGACCCACTTAATCGGAATTGGTAGGAACTGAACTTAGCGCAGCTATCCCAAACATGGTGCACATGCCCTCAAGCTGTATTGGACTCATGGATTACTTACAGCCTGGGATAAGGGAGGATTATCATTCCTCCAAGTTTGAGGGAGTGCCTCCATCTTGGCATGAGCCTTCCCAGGTTCAACTGCAGCTCATATGCAACAGCCTGACTTTGTGATGTGGGAATTATATTTTTGAAGTATCTGGAAGAAGCATTAGGTTGTAGCAGACTGGGCTGAGACCTTTTGGCAACAAAGCATACACTCTTCCATTCCCTTCAGTTTTCTTTCCACTACTTCCTCTCAACCCCCAAGGAACCATGTTTAGACTTAGTGGAGTCAGAGCAAATAATACGTAATGAAATGCAGACCATAAGAGCCTCCTCAAAGATAGTGGTATTTTTGAACCACAATTGGGGGTACCTGGTAACAGCCACCTTGTGTTGCTGGGTAATCTTTCTCACACTAGGTCAGGCAAAAGGAACTACAGAATGAACTCACAAAAAATGACTTCATTTTGGCAGTTGCACATCTGGCCTAGACACAGAAGAAGAAAAATCATGACTAGGAGTCATGTAAAGTAAGGACAGGGAGACCTCAGCCTTCCAGATAAATGACAAACCTCAACATCCCTGACCTTTGACCATGTTGCTTCAGTGGTGGGCATCAGCAGGTTTCGCCCATTTGCCAGAACAGGTAGCAGAAATTCTGGCTGGCCCTGCCCATCCACGTTTTGAAATAAACTAGTCCTAATTCAGGTGCAACGCAGGGCTTTCCTCTTGGGCACACTCACTATACCATGCCCACAGTGTGGTAGTAAAAAAAAAATTGAGCCCACCACTGCTTACAACTGATGGAAAGGCTGACAAAACTGCTTGGCCATATGATCTGTGCCCCCAATGTAGGGATTTGTGATACCCATGTGAGAGTGGGAAGAACTGAAACATAATTGCCTAGAAAACAAGTTTAAGTTCTGAGTGCTAAAATGTAAACTGAAAGGAAGTACAGTATGTCTCGTTTAAAAAAAAAGCAGCAAAACCAGAAAACAAATAATTTCATAGTCTGAACCCAATTCTGTAAGCCAACACAACCTTCTAGATGCCTAGTGAAATGTAAATCCTATTGCATTCACTGTAAATTACTTTGGATAAATGAGGTTGCAATCACAGCCCAAATTATGTGTTAAATCTAAAAGTCAACATGCCAATGGCTATAATGACACCTAGTGGTAACTACTGAAGTGTTTTAATAATGCTTGAAACAAGCAATGATTTGACTAAGAGTGTTTCCCAACCTTTGGTTTTTGGACTTCAATTCCTGGAAGCCTAAGTCAAGTCCCAAAAACACTGATCTGCCAATGTACTAACTTAGGCTTCTGGGAATTGAAGTCCAAAAACCAAAGGTTGGAAAACACTGGGCTCAGAGCTGCATACATATGAACTTCAGCACAGTCTGCCAGTTGGCTTCTTCATATACAGTACTCTGTTCAACCTGCTGTGTCTAAAACAACAGCATCTTCTTCTTTCTGCGTTCCCATAGAGCTTTTCCCTCAGAGCATTCAGACCTGATTTCCCCCAATTCCAGTCTGAAACAATACAATCCAGGAAGTGCTGTACTATGTTGTATTCCGATACTTGTAGTTTGTTGCAAACATGCCTTCCTGGCACGGCACCTTCTTACCCTTGTTTTGCTTCCTTTTAATGATAGGAGATCTTGGGGTATACAAGGGACTGTTGTCTAACCTCATAATAGTGCTACAGCGGGCAAACAATGAGGGTGTTAAAATACCTTTCCTTAGACCAGGGTTTCCCAACCTATGGCCCACAAGCTGAACCCGGCCCATGGCACCATTTCATGGGGCCCATGCTGCTGCTGCCACCACACCCAGAAGTGGAAGCGGACATGTTTGCATCATCTGCAAAATGCACCTGTGACTGTCATAAATGTGGAAGTGGCTGCATTTACAACAGCCATAAATGTGCCTGCTTCCACTTGCGGGGGCGTGGTCTGGCCCACTCAGCTGTCCGGGGGGGGCATGGTCAGGCCCGTGGTGTAAAAAGGTTGGGAACCTCTGCTTTACATGGTCTGTTCCTGCCTTCTAAAACATTCCCACTACACACTCTCTTTGTTCTTCTTCTTCCATGTCTAGGCCAGACGTGAACCTGCCAAAATGAAGCCACTTTTCGGGAGTTCATCCTGCAGGTCTCTTCACCTGACCTAGTGACAACACAAGGTTGCCGTTACCACATTATGGCTGATTGTTTTTCAAAAATACCACAATCTTCAAGGAGGATCTTTCTGTGTACCCCACACTCTCTTTGTAATTTAGATATATTTGGGGTTGCTTTTTTTAAGCAGGCAAGGGACAATGGAACAGAGAAAGAAGATTCCATGACCTGGCAGGTGGCTGAGGACTTTACCCCCTCCTCTGGGCCCACAACAATGGCCAGAGGGGAGTTAGTCTGTGTTTTGCTTTGGTTGTTTTGTGAGGTTGTATTTTATGATTTTTACTGTACTGTTGCTGTTTTGACTGTAAGCTGCCCTGAGTTGCCTTGGCGAGTGGACAGCAATATAAATCTGAACAAACAAACAAACAAACAAACAAATAACCTCTAGTTAATCTTAGAGGTTGGAAAACAATTAGTTTGTGCATAGCTGTTGCTGCTGTATCTTGTTTTCACTACTGCATCCTAGTTCTCATGGAACATTAGTATTAAAATGCCTGAGAAGTGCCATAACATTAAAATCCATTTCCTTGTATACAAACTGGCACAAAAAAAAGAAGACAAAGGCTTGAGAAGAGGGAAAATGTGAGAACATGGGGACAAAAAGACTGAGACAGACTGGAATAAGCTGAATATTCTCAAAATGCTGTAGAACAATAAGCAACCTGGTCCTTAAAGAAGAACAAATTTGGATAACAAAGAGCCTTGAAGACCCATTTATACCTAAAAACAAGCTGAAATGTGGGCTGAACAGAAGTGGGCTGAACTATAGTCACATAACAAGATTTGTATCCAAGAAAATTCTGGAAGTTGCAGTTTGCTTCAGCACAGGGAATGGGTTTCTCAATGCTGGCAAACATATATACCACCAACCTTTCACTAACCATTCTCCAAAGGCTTTTGTTAGTTTGTCCTGACACTGAATTCTTCAGAGTTTTTACTAAAAGATAGCTTAATATGATTATACTTAGTTTCTGCAAATTGTGTTTCTGGTATCAGTAGTGCATTCTGATTCTTAGTAAAATAATTCAATCTCATGCATTTTTAAACATATCTATTATCAATTTCTTATAGTATGTACTTAACGGAGTGATTTTCTATAACTTTCGAAAAGTTTAATTTTCTCATATATGATCTGTGATAATTAAATCAAACTCTGAAGTCATGACTATGGCTGAAATTCAATAGTTGACATTTGTGTAATTGTATATTGTGTAATTGTATATTGAAATCTGTATGGCGGTTCCAAGGAAGTCTGAGCTTAAAGCATAAAATACAATTTCTTTCTCTTTCCTGCTTGTTTTCTTTTTAAAAGCACTCCTTCAGTCACAGCAAGAAATAATTAATCATCAGGGGACAAATGGGGTACACAAAAAGAACCTCCTTGAAGACTGTGATCTTTTTGAACCAAAACTGGATGTATCCTGAAAACGGAAACCTTGTGTTGTTGGCTAATCTTTCTCACACTAGCAACTGCAGAATGAATTTATCAAAAGTTACCATCATTTTGGCAGTTTCACATCTAGCCTGGACATGGAAAAAGTAGAAGAAGGGAAATAATAATAATAATAATAATAATAATAATAATAATAATAATAATAATAATAATAATAATAATAATAATAATAATAATAATAATAATAATAATAATAATAATAATAATAATAATAATTGTATACTGTCAAATCAATCCCTGACACGGATTTCAAGGTACAGAATACACAGAAATGGGTTTATCATTCCCTTCCACTGAAGGTACCCTGGGATTGGGCAGGTTGCCCAAGGTTACACAAGTTTGCTCTTCTCCCAAGTGGCACAGTAGGGAAATCAAACTCCCAATCTCTAGGTCTGCAGACAAATACTTAAACCACTGAACTATCCAGCCAGCTGTGCTGACAAAAATGATTCCTTCTGAATTGGATGGGGGTGTAAAATCACATCTATGTTTAAAATTCATTTACTTCTCAACTTGTTTAACCAAATGTCACCAAATTTAACACCGCAACATCAAACGGTCTGCTGCCACTGTGCCAAATTTGGTACTGATCCAAAGCCCATTTTCAAAGTTAGATATATTTTTTCTTTGGGCTGCCCCTATTTTGAGAATTGCCTTTGAGGATGTTGATTTGCTCTGCTGCACAATAACACAACTGTACTGTCATGCAGCTATAATTATTCACCGTAGCGATACTTACCTGAAGCATTACAGCACTGCTATTTTGCAAGTAACTATAGCTGTGATTTGCAGTTAGCACAGCAGATCACAAATGGCAAGTACTGTATTGCCAACCAAGCTGGGAGATTTTTAAAAAATAACTTATTGCAAGGTACAATGACTGTGATAGTTTACTCAATGGGTCAAAAGGAGAAGCAGCCTTTTCTGTGCCCAGGGTAAGCTGTTAGCTCTGATAAACATTGTGCTCTGTGACACGCTTATCATTGACCCTTTAATGATAAAGATTTTCTCCTAAGATGGCGTACACCAGCAGAGCCTTCTGTCTCCTCTTTTTAATCTTGTCCTCCTTGCAATCAGACTCCCCACTGCCAAAGCTGTGCTGTTTCTTTTGTACCCAACTGTACTTAACGGCATGTCCTTTCCTTCCCTGATTTGGCCTGACCACAGGAAAGCTGAGGAGATTTCTTCAAGCGTGCTGGAAGAAAGGAAATAAAAGTAAACTGGATCATTCAACCCTTGTGTGACCAAGGGCCACATAATAAAGTGACCAGATTCCTTGAAAGCTAAGAGACAAGCAATCTTTCTGGGGGGTGGGGTGGGTTGGAGGGGCAGCATGGGGAGAGAGAAGAGAGGAAAACAACTTGAAATAATAATTGCCCATGTTTTTGCCATGCTTTTTGTGGCAGTAAACAGTAGGTTACTCATACTCTACAGGAAAGGTCAACGCCTGACAGTGAGGGAAAGATAACTTTGGCAGCGAGCAGAAGAAAGGATCAAACTAAAGTGGTCAGGAAGAAGCCATTTGTTTTAGTGACTGTATTTAACAGAATGCAAGGAGAAAGAAGGCAAAAGCACAACACAAGGGAGGAAATGAAAGACTATTCTTTAAAAAGTGGCACCAGTTTCTGCGTTGATTTTTGTTGTTGTTCAGTCGCACAGTCGATTCCGACCCTCTGCGACCCCATGGACCACTGTTCGCCAGGCACTCCTGTTCTCCACCATCCCCCTCAACTCGCTCAGCTCTGCGCCCATTGTCTCTACGATACCATCCAGCCATCTCATTTTGGGCCGCCCCCTTCTTCTTTTGCCCTCGACCCTTCCAAGCATCAAGGCTTTCTCAAGTGAATCCTCTCTTCCCATTTGCTGTCCAAAATACCTTAGCTTCATCTTTATTATTTGACCTTCTAAGGAGCAGTCAGGTTTTATTTCTTCTAAGATTGACCTATTTGTTCTCCTCGCACTGGTCATAGCAAACACTCTCTTCCAGCAACACAAAAGGAGACTTTACACATGGACATCACCAGATGGCCAACATCGAAACCAGATTGATTACATGCTCTGCAGTCAAAGATGGAGAACCTCCATACAGTCAGCAAAAACAAGACCAGGAGCAGATTGTGGCTCAGATCACAACCTACTGATTGCAAAATTCAGGCTTAGACTAAAGAAAATAGGAAAAACAATTAGGCCAGACAGATATGACCTAGACAACATTCCTTGGGAATACACAGTGGAGGTGTGGAACAGATTTAATGGATTGGACCAGATAGACAGAGTGCCAGAAGAATTATGGACAGAGATGTGGGACATCATGCAGGAGGCAGCAAGGAAAACCATACCAAAAGAAAAGAAGCGAAAGAAAGCTAAGTGGTTGTCCAATGAGGCTCTTAAAATAGCAGAGGACAGAAGGAATGCAAAATGCCAAGGAGAAAGGAAAAAATACAGTCACTTGAATACAGAATTTCAAATAAAAGCAAGGAGAGATAAGGAAACCTACCTGAACGAACAGTGCAAAGAAATAGAGGAAAATAATATCAGGGGTAGGACGAGAGAGCTTTTCAAAAAAAAAAATGGGGAACTCAAGGGAACATTTAAAGCAAAAATGACCATGATAAAGGACAAAGATGGCAAGGAGTTAGCAGATGCAGAAGAGATTAAGAAAAGATGGAAAGAGTACACAGAGGAACTCTACAAAAAGGACCTCAACACCCCTGATAATCACAATGATGAGAACATGGAACATGAGCCAGACATTCTAGAGAGTGAAGTCAGAAAGGCCCTAAAAAACACTGCAAACAACAAAGCCAGTGGAGTTGATGGTATCCAAGTTGAACTTTTCAAAGCCCTACAAGATGATGGAATCAAATTACTACATTCTATATGCCAGCAGATTTGGAAAACACAACAATGGCCACAGGATTGGAAAAGATCGGTATACGTTCCACTCCCCAGAAAGGGTAATGCCAAAGAATGTTCAAATTATCGAACAATTGCACTCATCCCTCACGCTAGCAAGGTGATGCTCAAGATAATACATGATAGACTGCAACAGTATGTGGAGAGAGAATTACCAGAAGTGCAGGCGGGTTTCAGAAGAGGCAGGGGGACTAGAGATCACATCGCCAACATAAGATGGATCATGGAAAAAACAAAGGAATATCAGAAACAAGTCTACTTCTGTTTCATTGATTACACTAAGGCTTTTGATTGTGTTGACCACAACAAAATGTGGCAAGTAATTAAAGAAATGGGAATGCATCTGCGTTGATAGAGAGTTTTAAAAAAGCAAAATGCAGAGGAGCGGAACAGACTGAAACAAGTGGCCCATTTGTGTTAGAGTTGGTTTCCCCATCCCCATGAACAAGAGATATTCTCTCACTGTTTCTATGTGTAGGTAAGGTAGGGCTCACTATTGGGATCAGCAACCATCTCCTAGCCCAACCTGCCCTACGCCACCTCATCCTACCTCAAAAAGCAGAACACACACCCCAAGAACCTCTGGCGGGGGGGGGGATCTGCCCCCATCTCAAAAAGGAGCTTCTGGGACATGCCACTATGATGTGCTGAGCTTGCCCTTCAAGGGTCCTTGGTAGCCTTGTTCCCTAAAACAACCACACGTCATGCAATCTGGCCTCTTTGTTTGCCAAAATTGATAACGGGTGGCAAAAGGACCATCCGTTATTATGGCCACACACCTGTAGGAGACGTTCTAGATCTAGTACTGGACATAAATCTGCTGTCCTAGATCTGTGAAGCGTAATTACCATGCCCCTACCTAACTGGTCGGTCTTAGATTTCTTAATTCTCAAAAGCAAAGCCCTATCTGATATTTCCATGTCACCGAGTCGCATTGCGGGTGATTGCTGCCAAAAAATAAAATAATAATAATTAATAATTGAGAGATAGACTTTTGTCAAAAAAATTGTCATTACTCCTGCAAAATTAAGCTAAACAGTGCATCCATTTTCTTGTATTTCTGTGTTCTTGTACACAGACCTGTGTCATGATCTTGGCTTTTTTGACAAATTTAGTTTATTTAACATTGCCCTTAGCCAATACTTTGGAGTTAAGTCTGTTTGCCATCTGAGGTCACTTTAGAGCAGGTGTGGGCAACAGCTGGCCCATGGACTGTGTGGGACCAAGCCCCTCTTTTTCTCCTTTTTTGAAACCCAACTACCCCTCTTGTTTGCCAGAAATCAGCTTGATACTTACCACGCCCACAAACCTGCACAACCATACTCCACCACTATCTTTTTACATCTTTTCTCAGCTCAAAGAAGACCCCCTACCTTGCCAATCTGCAGTGCTCCATAGTACAAATACATAGTCATTGCTTGTGGACCACAAAGATAGAGATTGTGTGCTCTAGGGTTTTTGGTCTGCTTCAGAACCTTCACCCTAGATGGCTAGCTAGGGTTTCTCCAGTCTGCCAGTTAGAATTGTGTACTGTATTAGGATTTTTCTGGGGCTGCTGGGGTTATCCTGAAACCTCTTTGGTTAGGCTGGCCTCCAATGCTTCCTTCACTGTCTCCTCCCAATGCTGTGTCACCTCTCCTCTTCCCTCCTTGGCATCTATTTCATCTTTACTCTCTCTTTGTTGTACTCGATTTTCTTTCTTCCTCCTTTTTATTCAGCAGCACCCCTGTCATGTCACCTGGGGAGGGGGGGTTTACAGCTGCCAGTCACCTTTGTTTATTAATTAATTAAAATTTATACCAGGGATTCTCAACCTGTGGCCCATGGACCAGATCCAGCCCACAACACCATTTCTCCTGGCCCCCACCACCACCTCTGCAACACCAGGAAGTGCCATATGATGGAGGAAGGGCAAAATGGCCATCTGTCCCCCGAAGCTGTCTGAGGGAGCGTGACTTGGACCCTGGCTTTAAAAGGTTGGAAACTCCTGATTTATACCCTGTCCTTTTGATGCAAGCACCACTCAGGACAGCTTACAATATATGAAACATATACAGTCATACCTCGCATAACGAATTTAATTTGTTCTGTAAGGTTGCTCGCTATGCGAAAAATTCGCTATGCAAGTCTGACTCGCATAACGAATTTTTTGCTATGCGAGTCGGACTTTTCCCTATGGAAAAACTCGCATAACGGGCGTTTCTATGGGGAAAACTCGCGTAGCGAAAAAATTCGTTATGCGAGTTTTCCCCATAGAAATGCTCATTATGCGAGTTTTTCCATAGGGAAAAGTCCGACTCGCATAGCGAAAAATTAGTTATGCGAGTCAGACCACTTAGCAAAAAACTTGCTCGTTATGTGAGTTTTTCGCTAAGCAAAATGCTCGTTATGCGAGGTTTGCCTGTAATACAATATATCTCTTTAAAAATTGGAATAATAAACATTCAAAAAATAACCAAATGAAAATGAAAAAGACATAAATAGATAGCATCAGATAATCTTAAAACCATGAAGATATTCATAGAAAAAACTATCAGCAGCAATAAGAGATGGTAATAACAGTAAGGGGGGGATCCAGAGCCAACAGTATCCAGATCTAATGATCTTATAGGTCTTAAATGGGTTGCTGACACAGGTGAGTCTTTAGTGACATACAAAATGTAGGAGCAATTCTAATCTCCATTGGCAGTTCATTCCAGAGGGTGAGGGTTATGGTGGTGAAAGCTCTCAATGTGGCTATTACTACTACTACTAGTACTTTTGCTTCACTAGGTGCAACCACTTGGAGTGCTTCGGGTATAACTCCTGAGGGAGAGGAAAATGAAATCGTTGGGAACAGGGCTCCAAAGTGTCTAAAACTGGAGAACTGCACAAGTTACTGAATGTTTGGCTGAAGATTAAGAAAAGATGAAAACTTGTCTCACAACTATTTTTAAAAGACACTGAGGTTTCTGTTGCAGCTTGCTTTTCTTTCCCAGAAATCTCTTAATATCTCAGGAGGTAGCTGCCAATAACTTTAATAATACACTAGTATCTCGGATAACACTAAGATTTGGTTCCACAAGTCTTAGCGTTATCCATTTGTTTAACGTTGTGCGATGCATTGATCCCACAGTGTTAAAAAAAGGCCTATTCCCTTTCTGAAGAGGAAAAGGGAACGGGGTCGCAGGCACCAAACTCTCCCCAAACACCCCCGCAGTCCCACCCTCAATCCCACCAGGCTATTCTGTGCCTGTTGAGGCTGGGATCTCCATCGATAATGTACCTTTGCTTTTTGCAAGGCTTGTCTCGCAAAAGCAAAGGTATGGAGATCCCACCCTCAACAGGCACAGAACATCCCAGTGGGACTGAGGCTTAGATCTCCATCAGTAATGTACCCTTGCTTTTGCGAGGCTTGTCTTACAAAAGCAAAGGCACATTACCAGAGGAGATCCCAGCCTCAATCCCACTGGGCTGTTCTGGTGCCTGTTGAGGATGGGATCTCTGCCAGTAATGTACCTTTGCTTTTGCAAGGGGACTCCCCGGTCGGCTTCCCAGCCACACCACTGCAAACTGGTCTGTAGTCCTGCAGGCTTTGGGCCAGAGATCTATGTTGGAGAATTTGAGGCAAACATTTGCATCGCACAATGCTAATGTGAAATGCAAATGTTTGCCTCAAATTCCCTGACGTTATCCGATTTTAGCATTATCCGAGCCAAACGTTATCCAAGGTACCACTGTAATCTAAACCAGAGGTTCCCAAACTTTTCACACCATGGACCTGACCATACACCCATGGACAGCTGAGCGGGCCAATCACATGCTTCCTCCCACCATAAATGCTGCTGTAAAATGCATCTGTGGCTGTCATAAACACATTTATGACAACTGCAGGTCCATTTACAGCAGCATTTATGACAGGCACAGGTGTGTTTATGCATGCATGGGCACATTTTACGGCTGTTGCAAATGTGCCCACTTCCACTTCCAGTAGCTGCGAGAGTGGTGGCAAGCCACATGAAATGGTGCCACAGGCCACCTCTGATCTAAACACAGATTTAAGTGCTTTTTTAAAATGTAGTTATATAAGATAAAGTCTTCCTGTTCTTTATCAATCAAAGCATAACTAGCAAATAAAAATATAGCCTCTGCTTTTAGTATTTCAGATCTAGCATTGAAGCTACATTCTTCATTATGCTTTCAGCCTCTCATTGGATAAAACTGAGGAGATCCATTTAATCAGCTATGACAGAAAATCAGAATATAGCATTTAATATATTAACATTCTACTGGCTTCTGAAAAAGAGTTGATAGTTGAGAAATATCTATCACTCTTTAATGCACTTTTGGCAAAGCTCCCCTACTCTTCAAAAATTACACTTAGTATGAAATACTTCAGCCAAACTTGTCACTTGTACTAAAAATTACAGACACATTAGTGCAGTTCACCCTCAATTATTCCAACTTACCCATTAGCTAAATGATGAATATCCTGGATACTTTAAATGGCATAGAAAATCTTTCAGAGTAACATTTTCATTTAATTTGGATAGAGAGAGAGAGAGATGCAGGGTTATTACTAAAGATTTACACTCTGCTCCTGAGCATGAAAATGATTCTGAAAGTAGGTTCAAGGATACAGAAGTACCACCTTACACAAACATACAAACAAACAAAACCCAACTATCCTTTCCTTCAGCACCTCTTCTCTGAAGTTTGCTCCCCACCTGGAATCACAAAGAAGCACAACAATGGCACATTGGTGTGTTTGGCGATCATAGTTTCTCCAAGCTGTAATCCAAAACTTTAACCACTATGGGAGGGGTGCCCAAACTTTTCAGGCTGTGGGCAATTCTCTTTAGTAAAACAGAAATAAACCAGGTACAGGTGTTTGTTTGTTTTCCCCCTGGCATGCAGGTCACAAGTTGATCAGAGACTATAATGGGCTTTCTCAGCAACCTTGAGATTGAAAGGGAGTCATTTAGAGTTTATCTGAATAATCTATCATTGCTAATGGCTGTGTGAAACTGCATTCTTGTGCTTGCTTGTCTGTCATCTTACTTGACCACCCCCTTCTCCCTTTGAGCCCCTGAATTTGGTATATAAAGAACATGCCTGTAAGTTTCACTCTTTATCTGATGAAGTGGACTTGATCCACAAAAGCTAACAATAAAATATAGCAGTTAGTCTTTAAAGTGCTACAGTGTTTTTTTGTTTTGTTTTGTTTATTTTGTTTTGTGTTGTCTTCTGATATGCCGATTTTTAGTGTTATCCGATGCATGTTAAAATCCTATGGGATGGATCGGATAATGTTAAAGCTCCATAGAGATACATTGTAACCACACAGGCTTTAGCGGTTGTTATCCGATCCATCCCATAGGACCTTAACGTTATTCGATCCAATTCTCCTCCCCAGATTACTTAATGTTATGCGATTTTAGCGATATCCGATGTAAACGTTATCCGAGGTATTACTGTATTTTATTTACATGTCAGTTAGACAACATACATCATTGACAATAGAAAACGTGATTCTAGATGGTGAAGTGTCAACTCACAGAGCTATCTAGTTAGTTCCTAAATACCCTACCTAATCTCAAATCTAGATTTGGCTCAGAGCTTGGAAAACTCCAATTTAAAGAACAGAACTGCAAGGGTCACACAACCAAATTGACAATGGTCATGTTGGCTTGGAGAATTCTGGAATTAAAAACAGATTTTTTTTCCAAGCCCTGATCCAACATTCTGTTTTTCTTTTTTTCTTTTTTTGCTATAATTCTCTTTTTAGCTATGAACTTCAAGACTGTCTTAGCACTTGAAGGCTAATAATCTTGGAATTATTGTATCTCTCAGTATGAGATATGGTGAAGCTTTGGCAATCCAGATGTTTTGGACTAAGACTCCTAGACTCTCCAGATTGTATTGCCAGTAATAAAGGGTTCTGAGAGCTATAGTCTAAAACATCTGGAGTGCCAAAAGTTAACCATCCCTGTCCTACCCTGTCCTATGTTTTCATCTTCTGAAAGTGACTTCCTGATTGTTATTTCAAATACCATCCACAAAATACGCAGTGCTTCAAGGACTTCAAAGCAACCTGATGAAAGTTCCCTTAAAAAAACAACTTTTCACACCATATGCGAATACACCCCACTGCTTCTATATAGTCTGATGCTGATTATTAAAATCTTTCCTCTAACGCTTTTTGCCTTTTAGGAATGTTGACAGGCTTTTCTAATCTTTTTTCTTACTGCACCTCATGAAAAGGTGGCCAGTGTGATAAGATTTTTCCCCCTTAGGATATGTTCCCAACAGTTAGATGCCATTCCCTTGGCTACTTTGCTGACCACGTCAAGAGGGCTTGCCAACTGCTTCATTTTTAATTTAGGAAACATGTGCTCAATGACTCTAGTGTTTGAAGTTTCATCATAATCAAATTTTGCAAAGCTCCTGCTTTGATTTCATTTTGTTTGAAAACGAGTCTGGCAGCAAAAATGTCTGGAGGGGAAGGGGAGTTTCGTGTTTATGTACTTGTCCCTGCCTACAGCAAAGATAGAGTATGAATTAATCGCATTTCTGTGTGCAGGTAATACTTGATGATCAGGTTGTGATATATTTTATTACAGCACTTTCTGATTACAGTCTTTCATGACTTTCTCCCCTCACTTTCTATCCAGTAGTGCAAAAATGAGTTGCTTCTTTGTAAATATTGCTGCCTTAAAATAAAAACACCAAGCAAGAGAGGCCCTCAGAAGACAGAACTTTTCTCCTCCTCCTCCTCCTCCTCCTTCACCTCTTCTGCCTCCTCCTCCTCCTTTTCCTCCTCCTCCTCCATGTCTAGGCCAGACTTGAAACTGCCAAAATGAAGTCACCTTTTGGTGAGTTCATTCTGTAGTTCTAAACTTTGTATCAGATTGGTATCCCCAAAATTCACATATGCCCTTCTGTGCCCAAAGCATTCTTTCTCCTCCCTCAGCACCCCATAAAGCCCAATAAAGTTGTTTAGACTTCATTTTGGTTTTTTTTTTTTGGGGATATTTTTTGTTTTGAAAAAACATAGGCTCAAAATATCTCTTTGTGTCTTCTAAGGAATATGAGGGGGAATTCTACCATATCTAAATAGCTTCTCATTTGGCTGTCAGTGGGAATGGTAGGGCTTTCCAGATATTTTTTTTAAAGTAAGTGGAGGGAAACAAGGAATTAGAGCAATAGATGTAGCCTCCAAGGTCCAAAGATGTGTGACCTCCACAACACATGTGTACAGTGGCCAACCCTGCCTTGATGGAAATCTTTCCAACAGAGGAACCAGGAGAGAGCATGCTTCTCTCCAAATACCAACTCCTTTCTACTTCCCTACTCCAAATTTATCCAGAAGCTTGGAAACTTGCTGCACCTACTTTTTCTGTGGCACAAAGGGTTGAAGGAAGGATGGGAAGAAATTTACATCATTCTACCAAGTGCTCAGTAGCATAATGTTGGATTTAGGCCAGAGTATTGATTATAGCAAAGGGCTGTGGTGGTTTAGTGGGTAAGATACTGGACTTGATGACTAGAAGGTTAACAGGTCAGCAGTTCAAAACCCAAACGCTACATGACAGTGTAAGCTCCTGTCTTTGTCCTAGCTCCTGCCAACCAAGCAGTTCAAAAGCAAGAAATTGAAAATAGATAAATAGGTACCACTTTGGTGGGAAAGATAACAGTGTTCTGTGAACTCAAGTAGCTAGTCATGGCCGCCACATGACCACATAAATGTCTGCAGATGCAGACAGTACTGGCTCTTTGGCTGTAAATGGAGATGAGAACCATCCCCTAGAGTAGGATATGATTGGTTTTCCAGCAAGAGAGACCTATTTATTATAGTATATCTCATAGTATATCTCATAAAAATGTGACACTTGTAATGCAGTAGAGATCTAACTCTCACTACAAAGATCTGAATACTGAGATGTTATGTATTCCCAGTGTTGTTATATGGAGCTGAAGATTGGACATTGACTAAAGCATCTGAAAAGAGAAGCAAAGCTTTTGAAATGTGGATCTACAGGGTATCATGGGTTGACCATGTGACTAATGTAGAAGTATTGCACTGGATGGATAAAGAAAAAGAACTCTTTAAGACCATTAAGCAAAGGAAGTTCCAATACCTTGGCCATAGCATGAGGAGTGACATAAAATATAGAATACTCCAACTCACCCTGCAAGGAAAGATCCCTGGGAAGAGAGGCCCTGGACGTAGATGGACTTCATGGCTAAAGAACCTGAGAGACTGGTGTGGTGTGTCTTTGGAAGAACTGTTCCAATGAGTTAAGAACAGGAAGACTATTGTTATGATCTGGCATGGATATCTGGCATGGATATGACAGCTGAAGAAGAAGAATATAATATATTAATTTGTTAATAATAAATAGGAAAATAGGAGAGTGGATTTCTGTGTAGACTTTGTTTAAGACTTTTGCCTCAGTTGTCTTCTCAGACCATTTTACCTGATCATTGATACAAAAACAATGCATGAATTGGAATGTGCAGAACACTTTTAGAATAGCATTTTGGTGTTAGTTACAGTTTTTGTTATTTTCTAGCAGGAGATCTCCGTGCCATAGATCTGGTGTCCACTTTATCACTTGGAAGATTTTTGTGAAGCATCTGTCACGCCTTCTAAAAGAAAACAAAAAATCTGAGGAAGACAAAACTTGAAATGCACCTGGTGTCTTCAGCTGACATTTTCATTGTGTCTATATATAGTTTATAATGTTATTACATTTAATATTTTATATTAAATATTCCACGTTCTATTGTATTTTGTGCACCTAAGTCGGTGGTGGTATTGGGTTAAATTTTTACTCTACATTTCCAGTTTATTTATATCATTATAGCTCATTTTGTTCATCAGTTTTTGCTGAGACTGATTTCCCTTTTTTCTTGCTTGGCCTTATTATTAATAGCACCTATATCAGTGATGGTGAACCATTTAGAGACCAAGTGCCCAAACTGCAACCCAAAACCCACTTATTTATCACAAAGTGCCAACATGGCTGGGTGAACTCTTATAATTTATTTCTTCCTTTGAATAATCCGTATAATTAAAAAGTGACTATCTTTGTCATATAAGGAAAGGCACCCCAGACAAATTATTTTGCAACTACACATCAGTGTATCCCACACTTTTTGATGATATTTAACAGAAGTGCAAACATTTCCCTACCAAAGTTTTTAATTAAAAATTGAGAGAAGATTTGAAGAATATTTTCTCTTAGGTGAAATTACATGGAAATAATTCCAATGCATTCAGTGTGCCTTACTCTTGTGTAAATATCCATGAGATTGCTGCCTCAATCAACAGATTTGAGAAATATACTACATGCTACATGCAGAACTTTGACTCAGAGACTCCCCCCCCCAAAAAAAAAAAACCTTACAGTTGATTTCTTTCGTTACTTTTCTTTCTCTTGACTAAGGTTCTCAAGTTGTTACATAACATAAGCCTTATAAGCAAAGCAATCACACTTATATACTGCCTCATAATGAATAGTGCACTCTCTGGGCAGTTCACAGAGTAATTAGCATTTTGCTCTCAATATGTTGGTTACTCATTTTACCAACCTCAGAAGGATGGGTCAACCTATATACCTGGTCAGGACTGAACTCACAACCTTTTGGCTGCAGTACAGCAGTTTAACCATTATGCCACCAGGGCTTGATGACAACATGTTTCCAGAAAAAAACAGGTTTCTTTTTGACTTTGAAGATATATAGTTCTAGGAAAAGAGGCTAGAACATAGCAATCTAGTTACTGTCTTTTCACTGGAAACCAAATTCCATGGATGCTTGATCATAGAGTATGCCTCTGTTCATATGCCTTGTACCCCTGGTCCCAGGTAATGATGAACATCAGTACTAGACCACCCATTGGTAACAAGAGAGCTTGTAATGCATTTGAAAAACAAGACATAGCAAATCTGGTGTAAAGTAAAATTTAGACTTTTAAGCATAGAATTACTGAGGCCAAATATAGTATAATAAGTTAAAAGAAATACTTTTATTTGCATCCAGAAAATATTAAACATTTATTGCAGACTGCGAGGGCCAACTCATTTGGGGAAATCAATAATTAATTTCTAGGAAAGCAGTGGTTAATTTATAAATATCAAAGGCTTTTAATAATTACTTTGCAAATCTAAAATAGCACATACCACACAGGGCTAAATTAAAACAGTTCTGGGTTTGGGCATGAGTCAAGAAGCTGTGGAAGTCAAAGTTTGTCAAAGTTAAACTACAATTCTTTCCTTGAGTTAACAGTGGTGGGTGCCTCTTAAAGTCATGGCTTCGAAACTGCCATATATGTATTTATATGTCTGGAGGGGGGGGGGGATGGGACATCTCTCAATTGATAGCCTGAAATAGTCACTGTTCCAAGCTGCTCTACAAGTGTACTGTATACTGTTTGAAATAGACCACATCCAGCTTTTCTAATTCCTTTTCCTTCTTCTTTCATGTCCTGATCAAACACTGGACTGCCAAAATGAAGCCACTTTCTTTGCTTTGTCATTGCCCAAACCCAGCAATTGTCAAACCAGTAAATGAGCCAGATTCTGTGTCTGTCCACATTCACAGAGTGTATTGTTGTCTGCCAGAAGCTATTCAGGGTCCTCCAAATGATGTAGAGGACGTTGAGATCTTCTGATTCCTAACAGAAGTATATTTTCCTCAAAGTGCTAACACTGTGTTTTTAAACATAATCCTGGGGTAGGCTTAAAGCAACTTTTTCTCATATAGTAAGGAGCAGTTATGTGGCTTTGCGTAGGTGTTTCATGTTTTAAGCCATCTGTACTTACTCGGTGAAACTTCTTCAAGTCATAAACAGATTCTACCCACCCTCCAGATTGCCACGTGTTTCTCTTGAATGGGAAGAAATATAAGAAAGTATCATTTTTGTAGTGAGTCTTTGAGCCTGAATTTAGCATGTTCCAATTCCTTAATTATTCTTTGGTTCTGATGTTGTTCTTGCAGCTCTTTCAGTCTTAAAGTGGTCTCATATTCACTAAGACTGCTGATTGTAGCTCATCTTTGATACTGATACAGGTGTCTAAACAACTGGGATTTTTACAACCTCAGCAAGTTCTGAAGAAACAAAGAAGGGCATTTTAGAAGCAACAGCAGCAGCAAAATATGAGGTTCTTAAAATACCTGAAGAGGGATCGCAGTGGCTTAGTGGTTAAAATGTTGAACTTGATTACTGGAAAGTCAGCAGGTCAGCAGTCCAAGAGCCAAGTGCTGCATGACAGAGTGAGCTCCTGTCTCTGTCCCAGTTCCTGCCAGCCTAGCTGTTTGGAAGCAAGAAATTGCAGATAGATAAATAGATACCACTTCGGTGGAAAAGTAAACAGCATTCCATGCACTTCCGCATCTAGTCATGCCTGCTATCTAACCACAGAAATGTCTGGAGATGTATGTCTGCTGGCTCTTCAGCTATAAACAGAGATGAGCACCCAACTCTTGAGTTGGATGAGACTGGCTTTTGAGCAAGGAGAACCTTTACCTAAAATACCTGCTATAGTTCCTGTGTTGGTTGGTAAAATGATACCTGTTATTGAATCTTCAGTTAATTCTTAAGTACTGTATGATGAATAATAAAACATGCCAGTAAGTCAGCAATAACATAGAACAATAGTAATAGCTTGCAGCTTCTGAATATGTAAGAAGAACTTTTTAAAATTTTAATTTGTGGTTCAAAAGCACTTCCAAAGTCCTGCTCTGGCCTAATTACAGATTACAGTTAATGAAATATTCTTTCTCCATATGATTAGGCAGGCAAACTCTTCTGTACACAGTGGGGAGAGGCCTTGTTTTCCTCACTGTACAGCATTCCTCAATGTGATGAGTGAAAGTTGAAGAGAATTGCAGATTGCTTCTGCAATTGTGACTTTTCCTTTTCTCTATGCTTCTCATCCCTCTTCAGTGCATCTCAGAGGGAATTCATGTCACTAATATGGCAGCAAGGAGTTTTCACTGCAAGATGTTGTTTACAAGATGCTCAGAAGTTGGGACTTCAAAGCACAGACTTCCCACCCACCTGCCCTTGAAAATATGTTTATGATATACCCGAGGGGGGGATCTTTCTTACTTTAAACCTGTGTGCATTCTCACAAATATATTAAGCAAAAAAAAATACAGTTCTTAATTACCTTAGGGGCATACAGCTGTCAAAATTCACTTTTAATCAGTGGTTTCTTTTTAATGTATTGAAAAACTAGAGTTGAAGGAAAGGGTTTACTATTGTCCTATAACCAACTACAATTTTGATTATCACTCTGATTCCCAGTTATTTTATGAAAGATCATCTAACTCCTGCCTTGTTATAATCCTGAAGTTATAGGAAAAGCCAGATGAGATTTGCATCCAAGGTTTTTCCCTGTTAAAGACTTATACTGTATTGAATTAATTATTTTCATCAAAATTCATGTTTCTGTGAATGCTATCCAACAGTCTGGGGTATTGTGGAAAATATAGTCCCAAAAGTTCATCTCCAAGACTCTGTAGATCAACAGATGATCTGACCTATGTTTTTGCAACTGGTTGCTTATGTTTCTGTGATTGTCTGTCACAGTGGTGTGACAGTTAGGCAGGAGGGGAGAGGTAAAGGAGGAACCTAAACAGCATCTTTTTCCGCTACTGCACTGTGGGACTAGATTATTGGCAACCCCAAAGGTGGAGCAGTGATAACTGCACAGTTGGCAAAGTGCCCACACTGGGCTACACTGTGCCCACTCTTGTGCTCCAAACCCTAAATAAAGTCAGTGCCACTCCACCAGCCTAAAGCAGAGATGTCTGCAAAATATTTTTCTGAAATCGACTGCTTCTGAAATTAAAAATGGGTGAAAGTTTTCCACCTTATTTTTAAAAGGGGGGAGGGAGGGGGGAGAAAAAGCCATATGTTTGAAATTGCTTACTACAAAAGAAAAAGTGTTTCTTTACTTTTAAAACAAATTTGAAGACTTCTATTGCACAGATAAACAAAATTTGTGTTTTTATTTCCCTTCCAGGGCAAGGCATGATACAAAAAGCAATAAAAACAATTGTACAATGTCAGATCTAAGGTGTATTAGAAAGAGAGAATAGCAAACAGAGGAGAACTTATGACTAATGTTTACAATCAAATGGTATACCTGTCAGTTCCTGACATTTGAGGTTGTTAGCATTAATCCTCAAGAGAATCTTCTGAATATATCATGAAGTAATATTTTATATCCAACTTACAAGTAAAGGTAACCGACCTCTGTGCGAATCTTATTGATCTTTAGACAGGTAACTTTTATTTTTTGTAAGACCGAGATGCATTATACATAAAAGCAAGAACTGTGCCTAATGACATTAATATTCTTCCTATATGTCCCTTGTGTATTTTTCTTTATTTAGCTCCAGAAAAGAAGTAAAACAACAAGCCAAAGGCTTTAAAAGTACAGCATGATTGTTCTCAAATATCACCACATTGCTTCTTCAAGCAAGTTGACTAACGCCTCCCCACTAGCAAAGGTTATTCTATGATCCTGTTTTCCTTCTTGTACAAAGATGGTATCATGGGTCCCCAGAGAACATTATTGAATAAGGAATGTAATGTGAAGTGTGGTGGGGATAGGAATAGATGAAAAAAAATTGATTCATGTTTCATGAAAAGTTATTTGAATTTCCATTTTCAAACAAATATACTGTGGCCACTGAAGTTCCTTTGACAGTTGTCTTGGAGTTCCCTCATGAAAAAAATGCATGCAACTTTGTATATTTGGAGAGGGTTCACACAAAATAGAGAAACTTTAAAAAAAGCATTAACATTCATTATATTTGGAAAAATTATCGCCAACCTTCTATCCTTCCAAGATTGGTAAAATGGGTACTCAGCTTATTGGGGGCAAACTGGGGTTTGTATTTTTATGTTGTGAACAGCCCAAAGAGTGCTTATCACTATTGGGTGATAGATAGATAGATAGATAGATAGATAGATAGATAGATAGATAGATAGATAGATAGATAGATAGATAGATAGATAGATAGATAGATAGATAGATAGATAGATAGATAGATAGATAGATAGATAGATAGATAGATAGGCTGACCAGTCTGCCATCTGGCCATTTGGCCAGCCAGAACAAAGTTGCAAGGACTAAGTAGTAGGCTGCATGCATCAGAACACCTTTATGCGATATATTTCACATCCCCAGCAATAGATTCACAGCCAAAAGACAGATGATGTCATCAGGATCGGAAAGGTTGGCTCCTGAGTAGTTCTAAAATAGTGTGCCATTTGGCAAGAGACACAGGCTGTAAAGAAAGAATGGTAGCTTAACAATAGAACATTATTTTGGTATGTCCTGGAAAGATGGTGTTAACCATGCTGAGTTATAGAACAAGGACCATCTTCAATATAGGATATGGAAGATGCAGAGTAGGTCAATACAAAACAAACCTAAAGAGGTAGGACCACATTGAAGATGGTGAACAAAGTACAAAGTCTTGTCTCTTGCCACATTTGCATTGTTCATGGTAACCTTATGCTGGATTCTCCTTCATCACCCATAACCCTCCGGGTGATATTCTTTTCAAGACTACCATAACACTATGAATAATTCAACAAGCATGCTGCATGTTTAAAAGGTCTGACAAAGGCAGATTTGCTGGATTAAGTTAGAACAATTTAAGCACCAAAATGTAATACTTAAACAAAATATACTGTCCTACAGTGCATACATACTTTTTTATATTGTCCCACTGGATGCAGTGTGACTACTGTATTTCCAAATAAACACACAGAGGGTTGCATTGTTACAAACACTGACAGAAGGCAACAAAATATGTATGGAATGTATAATCCATGTACTGTATGCCTTTAGGGATACTTGTGCAGTGGTGGACATCAGCAGGTTTGCACCAGTTCACCAGAACCGGTAGCAGAAATTCTGGCTGGCCCCGCCCATCCAAGTTTTGAAATAAAGTAGTCCTAATTCGGGTACAACGCAGGACTCCCCCTGGCCACGCCCATCATACCACGCCCACAGTGTGGTAGTAAATTTTTTTGGCATCCACCACTGACCCAGTGTAATGGAGTGATGGACTAAAACTTAGATTCAAATTCTCACTTAGTCATGGAAGCTCATTGAGGGTATGGAACTGGCAAAAAAAAAATCCTTAAATTGATTACTTACTTTGCAAGCCCTATTGGGATTACTATACATTCCAAATTGATGGCACATAGCATAACAAACTTCTTTATAATAAAATCAAAAAGCATATATTTAAGAGAGAGATATTACATACAAAATAAACAAGCCAGGCAACTAAAGCAAGGCTGGGTAACCTGTGGCCCTGCAGATGTTGAATTACGTTATCACCCACCACCCCTGGTCAGGTAGACTGAGAAATTGGAGGCCAATATCAGCTGAAGAGCCAGAGGTCTTCAAGTCTTATTCTGAAGTTTCTACCATTATATTTTTAGGCTTTGTTCTAAAAGGCAAGAGAAAGCTAGACTTTTCAGAATTCAATACAAACTCTGTCTGGCCTTAAGTATTCAGAAGCTGACACTGTTGAATAATGAGGGCATTTTTCAAGGATTGAAATCATAATTTCAATAGCCATTAGACATCTGAGTGAATGTGTTTTGGGAAATACTTCTGTATGAGTATCATGTCTAAAAATGGAATGCAAGTCAATATAAAAAGTGAATGAAATATTAACAAAGAATAGGCAGTTGGTTTTCTTTTCAAGGTTAGTGTCAAAAATGGAGGGGGGGGAGTCTTATAAGAGGTACAAACATCCAGCAGTCTAAAGAGGACCCTATCAACTGATAGGTAGCCTCGTGCAAGATTTCTGCATGGGCCAAATGTCAACATCTTACCTCGTGACTGATATTTTTGGTATCCTGGTAAATTATTTACTTGAATTGTTTATTGAAATTATTCACTTACCGTAATTAAAAGCTCAATATGGCAGGTTCTTGGGTCTGTCCTGAAATACATGGCTGGGTAGATGAATATGGAAGAACAGGATTTACTCACCCCCACCCACCCACCTGGCCTTAGGCACCAATTTTTTCCCAAGTGGTAAGTTATCACCTTCTAAAAACACATGGTTTTTAGGCATGTGACTGCAAGTTGATTTGCAATTTTGAAAAAACAAAACACTAAATCCTTGTACATGGAGACACAATAAAGCATGAATTCTCAACTTGAGGCCCGTCGGCCGGATGTAGCCCACAGTGCCATTTCATGCACCCCACAGCTTCCACCACACCAGGAAGTGCCGTATGGTGGAGGAAGGGCAAAATGGCCATCTGGCCCCAGAAGCTGTCTGAGGGAGCATGACCCGGGCCCTGGCTTTAAAAGGTTGAGAACATGTACCCTAAAGCAAAGCCCTATGTCCTGATTTAGATGAGAATTATTGCTCTTAGATTTTGATGGAAATAAGTAGCGATCCAGGGCACCTGGCTAACATAAAAAAAAGGACTGGAGTTCACATGACACCCTCAGGCCACATGAATCCCACACAAGATGTCAATCGTTATCTGATTCATCTTTGCACATTAAATGAGACAGCGACACCCAGTACAATAATATCTCTCATCAGTGTTTTTGTCCATCTTGAAGGGAATAGATGCATTTTAAAGACACATTTCTACACATTTCTCAAAGTATGCCAAGCTTAAACCTGCAGTAAGTGCTGCCTTGTTGCAGGAAAATAAAGCCACAAAGGAAAAAGCTAGAATCATTTTTACCCAGCTGTGCAAAACCATGGGAAGAAGAAATATGTTCTCATGGTGGTTGTCAGATGATACTCTATAAAACTGTATCAACTTCAAGGTGGAATCCTGAACGGAGCTGCCACCCACCCATACCCATTCCACACAATTTTCACTCAGTGAAGTGTCAATTTCCCTCCGAGCAATGCCTTCGTTTGCAGTTACCAGTTTCATATACAATACAGTACATGTCTAATCTCCTCTTTTTAATTTCGGTCCTAGTTAGGTTTGCAATCTTTTTGAAAAACATTACAGCTATTCAAACCTCTGTATTGTGATGCACTACCTTGTTTACTGAAAACAGAGCCACTTAAGCATTTTTATCAAAAATGTTAAAATTGGCAAATGGCATGGCTGACAGAAGTCACTGCTCTTGCCTAACTCCAAATCAGAAAACCATATTAGTTAACATCCTTTTTTTCCTATGCTGGAAGATGATTTCACATGAGAGCAGTTCAGGTGAATATATAACTTACACATTTACAGTACTTCTAGGTAGGTGGGGGGAAATATGTGCCAATATTGTTTCGAGGAATCCTTGTTTTTTGCTACATTTCACCTGCAAACAGAACTACATTAATTAGTCACCTAATACCTTAACTGCAGTGGCTCAAGTCACTAAGATGCTGACTGGGAGGCGGAAGGTCAGCAGTTAGATTCCCAAATACTGCAGGACGGAATGAGCTCCTGTCTCTGTCCCAGCTCCTGCCAATCTAGCAGCTTGAAAGCAAGAAATTGCAAGTAGATAAATAGGGACCACTTCGGTGGGAAGGTAACAGCGTTCCATGCGCTCTGGTGTCTAGTCATGGCTGCCACATGACCATGGAAACGTCTGCAGAAGCAGACAGTGCTGGCTCTTTGGCTTAGAAACAGAGATGAGCACTGACCCCTAGAGTCGGATACGACTGGCTTTCGAGCAAGGGAAACCTTTACCTTTACTACCTTAACTGCAGTGGCTCAAGTGGCTAAGATGCTGACTGGAAGGCAGGAGGTCAGCAGTTTGATTCCCAAGTACTGCAGGACGGAATGAGCTCCCGTCTTTGTCCCAGGTCCTGCCAACCTATGAGTTCGAAAGCAAGAAATTGCAAGTAGGTAAATAAGGATCACTTCAGTGGGAAGGTAAACATTGTTCTGTGTCTAGTCATGCTTGCCACATGACCACAGAAATGTCTGCAGAAGCAGACAGCGCTGGCTCTTCAGCTTTGAAACAGAGAAGAGCACTGAACCCTAGAGTCGGATACGACTGGCTTTCGAGCAAAGGAAACCTTTACCTTACCTTAGTGGTTACCCTTGCTCAAAAGCCAGTTGTATCTGACTCTAGGGTGTGGTGCTCATCTCTGTTTACAGGCAAAGACGTTAGTGTCTGCAGACGTTTCCATGGTCATGTGGCAGGTATGCCTAGACATCTGAGTGCATAGAATGCTGTTACCTTTCCCACCAAAGCAGTATCTACTAAGCTACTTACAATTTCTTGCTTTCGAGCTGCTAGGTTGGCAGGAGCTGGGATAGAGATGGGAGCTCATTCCATCATGCAGCACACAGGTCTCAAACTGTTGACCTGCTAATCTTCCAGGTGTCAAGTTCAACATCTTTACCACTAAGTCACCACAGTCCCTAATTAGCATTACAGAACCAAGAATACCAGTATCATCATCATCATCATTTTCTTCTTCATCATCATCTTCTGCTTCTGCTTCTTCTGCTGCTGCTGCTTCTGCTTCTGTTTCTTCTGCTTCTGCTTCTTCCATATCCAAATATGGGCGATCCTCATGGCAATAAGCCATGAAGACTATCCTGAGAATATAATGCAGTGACATTTCCTCTGCCTTCTGCATTGCAGCATGACACCCATACCACTGATCCAGTTCCATGAATCATTTTCTTGTCCTGAACCCGTTTGGCATGCAAAGTCCTCATCAGCCCCATACCAGTGTTGATGAAGCTGCTGCACTCCATCAAGATGGATTCAAGTGGGATTCAATCCATTTGGAGACCATCATCCTTCCCTGTGGACTTCGGCACCCAAACCGTTAGTCCTCAGGGTTGTCAGGTTAGCTTACCGCCAGCTGACACTCAGCTTGAGTTGCTGGCAGTATTGTCTATTACCCTAGACGGATAACCTGGCCAGACACCATAACATAACAAAAGAAAATATAATATAAATCTTGGAATAACGGAGCTGAAAGGGGCCTATAAGGACATCAAATCTAACCCAGTGGTCAATTAAAAGGCTAACGTTCAACTGATGCAATCCTTTTTTAGAGTTGAAGAAATCAGCTTTTGAACTGTCAAACAACTCTTCATCAGACAAAAAGGAGGAAATTCTAGTTGAAGGCTAAACTCAACATTACATGAAGCGTGTAACTATTTTCCACACATC
The DNA here is from genome assembly GCA_030440675.1 of Furcifer pardalis. Classification (NCBI taxonomy): domain Eukaryota; kingdom Metazoa; phylum Chordata; class Lepidosauria; order Squamata; family Chamaeleonidae; genus Furcifer; species Furcifer pardalis. The sequence goes on along the minus strand of CP126892.1, from coordinate 173,396,682 downwards.
TCTATGTATTTGTTTTTTACAATAGCCATTGTGGGTTGAGGAAAACAAGGGGATTGAGATTTTAATGTTTTCTTTCCCTGTCACACCCTGTTGCCAATGACCTGCCCGAAGTTATTATTCATCTTAGAAGAGATGGTGTCATTAAGTGAATGACAATGAACATATTTCATGGTTAGTTGTTGCAAAAATTAGAGGGCTTTTCTTAGCCTTTTTGTTGCTGTTTTTCTCCCAGCACACCAGTAATGCTGGAAGAAGCGCAAGGGAAGCTACCAAGATTCACTCAGGAGCACTGCTTCAAGCCACTGCAACAAAACCAAGGACAAATGAGACACAAGAACAATGATGTGCTCAAGTTTCAAGGATATATATTCAGCTATGGTTTCAGTACAGGCCATGCTGAGAGCTCTTCTAACATGCTAAATCAAAACAGCAGGGTAGCTGTGGCCTCAAGGTAAGAAATATTAAACATCTGCTAGCTCTTAGACTTGAAACATTGCCATAGCCTTATCAGAGTGGGATTTCTTGCCGCGGCTTCTCCTCTTCCTTTGTGGAACATTTTCAGGCTGCAACGTGGAGATAAAGGTGCTGACACTTGACACAAACCATCACTTTCAAACAACTAATGATCATATCAGTCAGACATCCATTTTTAACAACATTGATTTGTGTGTGTGTGTGTGCGCGCGCGCGCGTGTGATGCGGGGTGGGCTGCTCCATATACAGATGTCAAAGTCTGCTGGTTTCATTTCTGTTGCTTTCCTCAGCTTCCCACCAGATTTCTGTGGTTGTGATAATGGTTTCCTTCGTTCATTTCAATGGAGGGGGTTGTCCCTTTGGGTGTATCCTACTAAGAACTATTAAGCAACTATCCTGTCTATTGAAATGAAGGAAGAAGCCACCTTGTGCAAGTGTTCCTTTAGTGGACATGTACTGCATTGGCTTCGTGGTTAGTACGCTGAACTTGACGACTGGAAGGTCGGCAGGTCAGCAGTTCAAGACCCAAGTGCTGCACGATGGAGTGAGCTCCTGTCTTTGTCCCAGCTCCTGCCAATCTAGTCACATGTCCATGAAAAAATCTACAGACCCAGACAGCACTGGCTCTTTGGCTTTAAATGGAGATGAGCACCAAACCCTAGAGTCAGATATGGCTGGCTTTCAAGCAAGGGTGACCTTTATCTTTACCTTTACAATTGCAGGTTGTGAATCAGTGTGAGTTCTAGTGGGGCAGTGGTTAAACTGCTCTACTGCAGCCAAAACTGCTGCTGACATTGTGAGTTTGATCCTGATGTGGCTCAAGGTTTACTCAGCCTTTCATCCTTCCGAGGTCAGTGAAATAAGTACCCAGCATGTACTGGGGAAAATGCTCATTGCTTTGTGAACTGCCCAGAGAGTGCACTAAACACTATGGGGAGGTATATAAGTGTAATTGCTACTGCTATCCCAAAATTTGAGTTGTATTATTCATATAATTAAAATTAGCAATTGTTCAAAATTATTTTATTGTTTTATTTATATATATATATTGCTGTCATTCTCCTCATGGGGCACAAGTCAGCACAAAGCAATTAAAATTTAAAAAACCGTCAACAGTTTAAAAATAATATATGGATGTCACACTAAAAACAATTAAACCTGTATCAAAATTAGAAACTAATTTAAAACATTTGTATTTGTTTTTTAATCTGTAAATTAATAAACAAAGCATTCTTGAGAACAAAGAGGCAAAGGGCAACCTGGTTCTCAGGGCAGTGTATTCCAAGCCCTGGGAGCAAAAGCAAGGAGGGCTCTCTCTCATTGTCTTTTCCAAATGAACTTGGGAAGATGGTGGAACTGAGAGATGACCTTCCCAGATCTGAGAGAAGTGTCTCCCTGTAGAAGTTCTTAAAAACCAAGAAGGCTCATGTGGGTTGATATGGCACTTCACATAGCCAGAATCCAAGCTATATAGCAGGGTTTCATAAATGTTTATGGCTGGGGGCCGGTCACCTGATTCAGCTGGCCAGTCATGTGGTTCAGTGGACTGGACACATGGTTCCTCCCACCGGAAGCAGAAGTAAAATGTGCCTTGCAGGATGATATAGATTTTAAGCTGCCATTTTCTCTGCTTCAACTAGGGGTGTCCAAAGTACAGCCCATGAGCCAGATGTGTCTCCTGACACCAATTCATTGGGCCTGCGCCACCCTCATTGCTCCCAGAAGCAGAAGTAAAATGTGCCTGCACGGGCGTGTTTTACTTCCGTTTCCGGGAGCAATGAGGGTGGCGCAGGCCTGATGAATTGGTGTCAGGGACAAGATCCAGCTCATGGACCATAGTTTGGACACCCCTGCTATATAGGGCTTTATAGGTAATAACTAGAACTTTGAATTGGGCCTGGAAACAGGCTGACTGTCAGTAAAGCTGTTGTAATGATGGCGCTATATGTAACCAGCATCAGACATTAGTCTGGCTGCAGCATTTTGAACCACTGAAATTTCCAGATATCTTCAAAGGCAGCCCCAAGGTAGAGTGCTTTGCAGTAAAGGAATGAGATGTAATTAAAGAACGTGTCACTGTGGCCAGATCAAATATTTTCAAAGAAGAGATGTGATTGGTGCACTGGCTTTAACTATGCAACTATATTCCTAGCCACCACTGAAACCTGTGCTCAGGGTTAAATCCAGGAACACACTGAAGCTACAAACCTGACTTCACAAGGGGAAGATAACCGCATGCAGTACAGACTGAATCCCTATCCCCTGATTTGTCTGTTGACTGACCAGGAACACCTCTATCCTGTCTGAATTATGTTTCAGTTTGTTAGCCCTCGTCCGGTACATTCCTTACTTCCTTTGGTTTGACCTAGTGTGAGAAAGATTTGCTGGCAAAACAAGGTTACCATTGCCCAGGGTATGCCCGCCTGTGGTTCAAAAATGTAAAATGTACCCCCAATCTTTGAGGAGGTTCTTTCTGTGTATCCTAGTTTACAACTAACATATACTGATGAAGTCTTAAGTTTGACCAACAACAAAGTCAAGATGGTGATTTCATCTGGGCAGTTTAAAGTTTGACATGGATATGAAAGAAGATCTGGTGCAGTGATGGTGAACCAATGACACGTGTGCCAGAGTGGGCACTCAGAGCCCTCTCTGTGGGCACATGCACTCTCACCCCATCACAGAGTTCACCCCGCCCCTCTGCCCAACAGCCCAATGGGAGCGATTCCTCCCTCCATTCTCTGGGGTAAGGTGGGCAGCTCACATGCGGCATGAGTGTGTGGCATGGACGGCAGTCTGTTGAGTCTGTGGTGAAGGTGAGTTTGGGTATTTGGTTTTTAAAAGGTTTGTCATAAATGATCTAGTGCAGGGGTGCCCAAACATTTTGGACCGTAGGCCGATCATGTGGTTCAGGGAGCCAGTCACTAAGGCCTGGGGGTATCCAGCCCATTAAGCCCTCATCGCTACTGGAAGCGGAAGTAAAACATGCCTGTATTAGGGTGCCCATAGTTTGGGCACCACTGATCTAGTGCATCACAGACAACAGGCGCTATTGTACGCACAAAAACATCTTCCTTGGAGCCACATTATATCTGTTTAAGACAGATTCTCATCCTGTGGTCTGTGGGCCAGATGTGGCCCTTGGCACCATTTCATGCCCCCCCACTACCTCCACCACACCAGGAAGTGCCATGTGGTGGAGGAGGAGCAAAATGGCCATTCGGCCCCCAAAGCTGTCTGAGGGAGCGTGACCCGGCCCACAGCATTAAAAGGTTGAGAACTCCTAGTCTAAGACTTTAGAGAGCAGTTGCCATGCCAGCCAAATCAGACAGCACTAGGCTTTTGCTTAATACAGTTGTACCTCGCTTAAAGAGCATAATGCGTTCCACAGGATTGCTCTTTAAGCGAGTTTGCTCTTTAAGCAAAACACCATTGTAAATGACCAATTGTGGGGGGGGGGGGGGGATTGCGAACTCCGATTTATTTGTTAAGCAAGTTTTTGGTTGGTTTTATTTGTTAAGTGAAGCGAACATTCAGAGAAAATTCTGTTCTTTAAGCAAATTACTCTTTAAGCGAGTTGCTCTTTATGCGAGGTTTGACTGTATTTAAAAGCCCCAAAGTGCTACTGAATGAATCTGCCTTCTTTTCCATGCAAAGAATGTGCTCTACCACTAAATTACGGTGTCTTTCCATACTAGATTTAATTTTGGATGTTTATACTATATGGTTCACAATATTTTCTAAAAGTTAAACATAAGCTATGCCTCCAAGGCAAATAATTATTTCTCTTTTAAAAGGACATGGAATCTAGATGGTTCACCCATCGTGTTATCACAATTTAGTACATCTTGCAATATTTTCAGTTTCTCTCTTTCTGAAATCTGAGGTCTCTCCAGGATTATTTTTAAAGATTATCACCCCAATACAGTAAGGAAGATCACTGTGCAAGCTTCTTTCTAGTAAACTGATCTGCTATACTTTATTGCTAAAATAACAGTACTGCATTAGGATGCTTTTTATCACCCCCCCAGTCTTCTGCCTGTGCTAATATTGCCCTCTACTGGCTACTGTTCTCTTACAACTTTCAAAAAGTTCAACACAAGATTTCTTTACAATCAAAACATTTTTCTTCATCGTAAGTGGTATGAGACAACTGGCTGAGGAACAGTCATTTTTAAAAAGTTTTAAATCGTTCTGGAATTAGCTTAAATTTTGTCATACTTTTTAAAAAATCCTAAACAATATGAAGTCTCACTCTTAAGCCTGATGAAGTGAACTTGATCCACAAAAGCTAACATTAAAATGAAACAGTCTTTAAAGTGCTGTAACTTTTTTGTCTTTTTGTTTTGCTTTGTTTCATTTACTCTCTAATATGCTTGAAACACATACTAACACAGCTACCACTTCAAAAATTTCAGTAATTAGCCACTCAGAGTGGAGGTAATCCCAGATGGGCGGGATATAAATGGAAGATTATTATTATTATTATTATTATTATTATTATTATTATTATTATTATTATTATTATTATTATTATTATTATTATTATTATTATTATTATTATTATTATTATTATTATTCAGAGAGAAGTGTGAACCTGGGGTGAACCTCAGGGTCATACATATTCATATTTGTACTGTGTCTTCTTAGGACAATTCTGGATATAATGCAGATCAATAGCATCCATATTTATCACTCTGAGAAGTTGTCTGTGTTGTTTCCATTTGATGTCCGAAGAAAAAGTTGCACAGAATATGCGAATAAAATTTCAAAACAGCAATAGATTTCACATGCCTCCTAAACAATTTCCCCTTTGGACATTTCAGTGAAGCTCTGTCAACTAGAAGCACATGTCACCTACTGACAGAGGAAGTAGTGTTTCCTATAAATCTAAAGCCACTTTCCAAATAACGTTGGCACCGGCAGTGTCAGCGTCAGCTGCAGCTTGATCTGAGTATACATTTTGCCCTGCCCTAGGGCACCGGGAGGCCTGATCTTGGAGGCCAGCCAGTTCTGGGCCACCAGTTCTGGGCCACCTTCGCCCTCTGAGGCAAGCAGAAAAAATGCCACTGACGCAAATTTGTTTAAGGTGGATCCCAGCTTGCCAAGAAGTGACCCACACACTAGGATCTTGGAGCCATCTCCTGTGGCACATATGAAATGAGACATGCAGGATTTGACACTGGGACTGTAATGGACTGCCACAGCCTTGAGGATATTGACACAGTGCACCTTCACAGCCAGTCCATCTGTCTCCAAGACCATTGAGAATCAGAGTAGGAAAGTGGTTCTGCATCCACTCATTTCGCTAGAGGGGCCAATCTGATGATTCTAGTGACATTTCCTCCACTGAGGGGACCATCACCCCACCTAAAGGTCCTCATCCTCCCATAGCCACTGCCTCCTTTGGGAAATCAGGTTATTTACTGCCACCCAACACTTGGCATTGAGTTGCTGGCTATACAGTCTACTCCATTATTGTAGCAGGATGTCCGGCAAGACACTAACACAATACTGTAGTTATATTTCAAAAGGATTCACATTATCCCTAATTATTGGGAGGTCAGGGATGTTTGACCTGACTTTCCAAATGAGCACCCAAAGACACTCAAAACTGGCAGGATTTTATCCAATTATAAAATTTGTGAATTCTATTTAATTTTTTTACTGATCACAGAATGCAAAGGCTACATCAAATCCATCTGATACTTTCTTCTCCTAAAATGTTTTTTCCCCTGCCGCACTGGGGGAGGGGGGCTTCTAACTTTTTCTCATGCTGGAACTATCAAATCATGCTTTCCCCCCCTCCATGCAGTTGATTGTGATCTGTGTTGTAAATATGGAAATGGTCTATAAGTGTTGAGGTAGGGAGTTATGGTCTGTGGTGGCTTAGTGGTTAAGATGAGGACTGGAAGGTCGGCAGGTTAGCAGTTCAAGACCCGAGTGCTGCATGACAGAATAAGCTCCCGTCTCTGTTTCATCTCCTGCCAACCTAGCAGTTCGAAAGTAGGAAATTGCAAATGGATAAATAGGTACCGCTTCAGTGGGAAGGGGTGCTCTAGTCATAACTGCCACACGACTACGGAAATGTCTGCAGACACATGATGAGTAACTTTCTAGTATTTTAAGGCTCAGTTGAAATGCCTTATGTAGACAGTTTGAAATATATCAGTATTCACAAAAATGTGGCACAGTCACTTTAAAAAAAACACATACAACCATAACCCATAACAAATACTACAGCGCAAGCTTCTGAACCAACACATGCCTCCAACACGAGCTCTCCCTGCGGATTTTAGCAAAAAACTTTTTTTAGCTATCTCTGAAAAACATCTTCTGCTGATTCTCCATTCTACAAATTCAGCTGTTGGTGGTAACATCAGGCTGGACTGGTCTTCCCAGGTCTCTTGAAATAATTGAATATATATAGGTCGCCCTTGCTCGAAAGCCAGTCGTATCCGACTTTAGCTCATCTCTGTTTATAGCCAAAGAGCCCGCACTGCCTGCGTCTGCAGATGTTTCCATGGACATGTGGCAGGCATACCTCAACACCGGAGTGCACAGAATGTTGCTTACCTTCCCACCGAAGTGGTCCCTATTTATCTACTTGCAATTTCTTGCTTTCAAACTGCTAGGTTGGCAGGAGCTGGGACAGAGACGGGAGTTCATTCCGTCATGCAGTACCCAGGAATCGAACTCCAATCTTCCAGTCAGCAAGTTCAGCGTCTTAACCACTTGAGCCACTGCAGTCCTTATATATATTTTATAACTAACCTGTCCTTTGTATAGCCTAAAGATGTTCTTTCCCTCCTTAATTGGCTCAACAAAAACCTTGGTTTAGACTGCTAAAAGCAGTTAAAACTCTGAACAGGACTGGAAATGACCTTCTTTTTCTTCCCTCTTCATCCACTGAATTCATTTAACAGCGCTTAACCTTAACAGTGAATAATAGGTCCTAGCTAGCAAGCCAAATTTTAACACAGGGAGTCTTAATACTGTTAATGTTATTACTAGCTAATATTTCTTATAGTAAATTAGAAAAAATCCTGGGTGGTTTGTAATTATAAAACTTCACAGTTCTGCCTGAAAAAGCCCTAAGTGTTTTTGCTGTTAACAGAAGCCACGCAAAGCTTTTTTTTAAAAAAATATATATTAAAAATTTAAATGGCTTCAGGCTGTCAAGATGTGAAGTATGGCTACAGGATTGAGTGGCCTAGAAAATTCAAACCCTACAACATCCAATTAGGGAGAGAGAAAACTGTTTCAACAATCTACAGCCACATTTGAATGTTAAAATATACCTCTTTCCATTTTTCACATTTTCCTATTAGTCTCAAAGCTGTTCATCTCTGCTTGTCTAAAACTACAGAAAAAGTTAGAACATTATATATTCAGAGAATCTTAAAAGGAAAACCTGTATGAATGAGTACCATCAAATGAGTCAACGGACTAAATCCAAGCCTTAGTCTGACTAAGGGTAGACCCACAAAATTAGCAGCATTTACACAAGTTTTGATTTAGCAAAGTCCCGTTAATTCAATGTGTCTTAACTGTGGTAATGACTAACAGATTTAGCCTAATGGGTTTAACCTTTCAGAGGTCTTGATACAGAATTGGAAACAGACAAATGAAGACTAACACTTCCTGAATGCCTACCTTAACTGCTAAGGCAGGATAGGATTGCTTCAAAATTTCCTCATGCTAACAGAGAATACGGTATTGGCAGAAAATGTAGTGATACTTTTTGGCTAGTAGGAGACTACCAATGCCGAGACTTCAACAGTGCCAGGGCAAAGATAGTCTAACGCTGGGGTCCAGTAACAAAGAATCCCTATATTATTGCAATGGCTGGAATCACTTCAATGCATCTAGAACAAACTTTAGCCAGGTCAAGGTCTCCCTTGCTCAAAAGCCAGTTGTATCCAACTCTAGGGTTCAGTGCTCATCTGCTTACAGCCACAGAGCCAGCACTGTCTGCATCTGCAGATGTTTCTGTGGACATATAGGGCAGGCATGACTAAACACTGAAGTGCACGGAAGGCTGTTTACCTTTCCCACCAAAGTGGTATCTATTTATCTACTTGCAAATTCTTGCTTTCAAACTGCTAGGTTGGCAGGAGCTGGGACAGAGATGGGAGCTCATTCCATCGAGCAGCACTCGGGTCTCAAACTGCTGACCTGCTGACCTTCCAGTCATCAAGTTCAGTTTCTTAACCACTAAGCCACCGCAGCCCCTATCTTTAGCCAACCATCATCTTTATATAAGATAAAGGAACGGTACACAGATGCAGATGAGGGCTTCCTCAAGCTTCCCAAAGGTCACTGGAATGTATCATCTGAATCACACCCACACCCCTCCTAGAATACAATCCATTTGCATTGGCATTAGATAGGAAAATGCTTGAATAAGCACTGGCAGAATTAGAGACATGTTGAATCAGACTCGTTTTTTTCTGGCTCACAGAAAAGCAGAAGCTAAAAGTCATCTTCTGTCACAACAGTGCCAGTATTTGAATGTGATGGAGAAAAACAGATATTCCTTTGGAAACACAGTAGGTGATTAGAATCACCATTCCTACAATTTTGCTTGTGTTGCATGCTAGAGATATATAGAAGGATCTTTTACATGAAATGAAATCCAACTGTTAATCCCAGACAGAGTAGATACATTAAATGAGTAGGATGGTTCAACTCTACAGTTATTTAAATTGCATAGCTTCAATGAACTGATAACTGGATTTATCATTTGCATATTACAGTGCATAGCAATTTGTAGTTGTGTATTTGAAACATCCTTAGATAAAAAAAGAATCTCCTTCAGAAGTGCATGCTTCGTCTATATATTTTAATGTTTGCTCTAACGTGTGTGTCTGCATTTCCTGTGCTTTAGAATTTTAGTACTTGTGACCTCTGCATCTCCAGTTTAATTTCTTGATAACCATTTCATTATAATGTACAGGTTTGTCTCTTCTGATGGTAAGCCACAGGGCAAGTAGCATGTGACTTCTTGCCCCTGTTTTCTTTCCTTCATGTCTTCCTCCATTTTATCTGCTTCCATTTCTTCTGGGCTCTGAAACAAGATTTCATGCACCAGAAAATGACAATTATGAAATGCAAGTAAAAATCTAGTTATGGCTGTGAAAATTTACCAATTTATCCCAAGGGTTCTCAATGTTTTCCAGCCGTAGGCCAGACCATGCCCACTCAGATAGCTGAGCGGGTCGGACTGGTGCCATAAAATGCATTTACGATGACCACAGACTCATTTACGGCTGAGTAAATGCATTTATGCAACTGTAAAAGATTCCACGGCCGATTCCAGCACTGGCACCAGTAGCTGGAGCAAGGTCAGGGGCTGGATTATTTGGCACCATGGGACAAGAATTCTATGTCCATATACATGTAAGTTTGCCTCTATCATCATCATCATCATCATCATCATCATCATCATCATCATCATCATTATTATTATTATTATTATTATTATTATTATTATTATTATTATTATTATTATTATTATTATTATTATTCAGAGATTACTCTGGGTTGAAAGGATTTTTAGGGGACACTCTCTAATAATAAAGTTACAGTATTCACTTCTGAGTTAATATGGTCAGAAATGCAATGCATATCACATGAAGAACCATCTCTTTATTCTAGAGCTTTCCTAGTAGAGGTGTGGACAGCAGCAACTTAGATGCAAGTCCTATTTGTTTTAGCCCCCCCCCCCAAAAAAAAAAGTACAGGTGCAGTATATCAGCAGCAAATTAGTGTCTGTACTTTTACTGCTGCTGTTGGGCATATGTAGTCCTACACTATGAAAGTTAGAATCAATGGAAATTATATTCCACTGAGTTCTGTTACACATTCTCCCAAACAGATGTGGACCAGATACCCCAGAACCCTTCTATTTGATTCTGCTAAACAAAGTACAATAATACACAGTTCAAACACATACATATCAGTCTAACTGCACACACTGTTCATTGGAGAAGGTTGTGTCATTTGTGGTGGTGTTATAACCTGGTGGACATCTAGAACATGACTTTTCTGAATCAGCCAAATTAAAGCTAAATATCCTTTAATTTTAATAGTGCTACTATTATTTTGATTTATGTTCATATATGTTACATTCTTCACTGTTTTATTATTATATCTCTTAGATCCTTTTAGGGTCCTTGTAATCTAGGGGCAGAAATATAGTAAATAATACTTAAATTTTACAAATGGTTTTAAAGTTTAGTCTATCCCAAATGGTAAAAGCTAGAAATACAACATTTTGCACAAATTCTATTGGTTTCCCTGTTTGAATAAGTGGCTGGTTTATATGTTGAAATTCACCTCCCCATAATACATTGTGAATAAACTGATTTAATGGGGCCCTTTCATCTTCTTGTGCTTACTAAAGGCCTAATTAATTTAGCTGCAAACGTGCATAAAGGAGAGGGAAATATTAAGGAATGAGAACACATGAGATCAGTGCACCTGGAATTCCTTATCTATGTAAGAGTTTGTCTTCCACAGTCCTACCAAGAGGTATTTAGGTTATCCAATTTAAAGGATTGGTTCCAGCTAGAATGGGGTGGGGGTGGAGTCAGCAAAAGTTATTCTCCAGAATTAACCAAGATCTGGAACCTTGTGGCAGTGGTGAGATCCCATTGATGGAAAGTCCTAGAAGGGGCGGCTGAGTATAAGGGTAAAGAAAATGAAGACCACTGTACAGTATTTGTTATATGGCTAGCCTGATTGCTATGCTCTTGCTTTTTTAGAACTCTGTTTATGCACTGTGACCAGTGGTGGGCAGCAAAAAAAATTGCTACCACACCGTGGACAGATCCTACATCATGGGTTATCTAGTCATAGCCTGATTGCTATGCTCTTGCTTTTTTAGAACTCTGTTTATGCACTGTGACCAGTGGTGGGCAGCAAAAAAAATTGCTACCACACCGTGGACAGATCCTACATCATGGGTTATCTAGTCATGCCTGCCATATCGCATTGGCCATGTATACATCTGCAAACACAGGCAGCACTGGCTCTTTGGCTGTAAATGGAGATGAGCACTGCACCCTAGAGTTGGCTATGACTGGCTTTTGAGCAAGGGAGACCTTGAACCACTTGCAGGGACAAAACCTGATGTCAAATTTGAATACCAAGCAGGGATCTTCTGTTATTAGGTAAAGGTTGCTCTTGCTCAAAAGCCAGTCGTTACCAACTCTAGGGTTCAGTGCTCATTTCTTGATAGCCAAACAGCCAGTGGACTTGATCCACAAAAGCTCACATTAAAATACAGCAGTTAGTCTTTAAGGTGTCACAACATTTTTGTCTTTTTGGTTTTGTTTAATCTCTGATATGCTTGTACAGAATAAAACTTTTTAAATGGTAGCTGTGTTAGTCTGGGCAAGGCAGGGAGGTGGGCGTGACCACCCAATTTTGCTTTTTAAAAAAATCCTCCCAAAGGCCACCCAATTTCACACACAAAAACCCGCCCAAAGGCCACCCAATTTTGCCACCCTTGTCCAAAAACCACCCAATTTTGCTCTCTCCCCCACCTGGGGGTGCAAACCTGTTACTTCCCACCACTGACTGTGACTATACTTCATGTAAATAAGTTAGCCAGCTTTGGGGCAACTACTTGAAGATGTGTCTTTTTGCCTCTATCCTAGATAATGTGCTGTTGCTTCACTTTGTAATTTTGATCTTAGAAACACTGGATTTACTTTTACCATTTGCTTTGACTTTGAACCTTTCTGTCTTGTTCTTTTTTCTGTCAATATGATACATAAACTTTTGTGACCGTCTGGTTTGTGGATTTTATAGGTACTAGGTAGTACTAAGTCCAGACCTTGTCTTGCTCTATCTGCCAGAAGAGTATATTGTGGGTGTCTTTGTATTTGCTACACTGCAAGGCTGGCATATAACCTTGAAGTACCAGTCTCTGTCAGGTTTTGATCTCCCTAGAATACTAAGAGTCTTAGAACTAAAATTATGGTGGAAGGGTAGGTGGGAGGTTTTCTCAAAAGCAGCATGTTGGCCATCCACCTTGGAACTCACCCAACCCAAACAGGAAGAGGCAGGTGTGGACCTATCTACTCCCCACCCCAACCCAGTTTCATGATATACATAAATACCTGAATACATTTTTTCAGCTTTAATATAAACTTTTGTATGTGGGCGGCTTCTTCTCCAAGCTGGTATATTATACACCAAGGTACATCTCTCTGTAAAGAAAAGTACAGCCAGGTTTTTTTTTATGTTCTTCTGAAATTCCCCTTCTTCCAACCTAGTTAAAAAGACACATATATGCAGAATGTTGGCCAATGCACTTCCTAGCATCACATTATATACTAATAATTTCATGTCAGAAATTATTCTGGGTTGAAAGGAGTTTTTAGGAAGAAACTCTGCTCAGGGAATGCCCAAATGAGGCTCCTTTCATGTCCCCAAGTGATAATAGAGAGCAATTTCACTATTTGCCTTTGGCTGTTCTAAATGACCTGTAGTTTTTTGTTGTTGTGTTTTTGTGTTTTTTATTTTATTATTTATTTATTTATTTATTTATTTTGGATTTCTATACCGCCCTACTTGGTGCAACCAACTCAGGGCAGTGTACAACATAATTAATATACAGTCAAACGATAAAGTCCTAAAATAAAACAAAAATAACATACAATATGAGGAAAAATATATAACAATATAACAATATAGTAACAAAATAATAATAGCAAAAATTCCATCCAGCATTACAAATACAATCAAGTGTCATAAATACAAATATCAAATGTCACAAATACAAATATCATCAAGCTTTCACAAATATAACGTACGTCCGCCAACAATCCTCTCACCACCACCACCGCCGGTCTTTTTATTGGCCTCCAGGCCAAGATGGGAAGGAGGTCCTGGAGGGAGGGCGGAAGCGACCCCTCACCGGCTGCAGCTGTGGCAGTTCGTTCCTTCCCCGGGCCAAGGTGGAAAGTACCCGGGGAGAAGCAGGAGAGTCCTTTCGTCGCCATGCCACCGGTCTTTTTATAGGCCTCCGAGCTGAGATGGGAAAGAGGCCCCGGAGGGAGGGCGGACGCGACCCCTCACTGGCCGCAGATGTGGCAGTTCGTTCCTTCCCCAGGCCAAGGTGGAAAGGACCCGGGGAGAAGCAGGAGCGTTTGGGGGGGGCGCAGGGGGATGTTCTATTCAAATTAGCCTATGTCATGCAGTTAATAAAACATACTTTGAGTGTACTTTCTTTAATAAATGGCAAAAATTCTGTGGTATTTGACCATATAGTTACACTCTAAAACAATCTCATGGTGATATTTACTTCCACCCATTTTTGGTACAAAAGTCCACAGACTCATTAAAAAATCCTCCCACACGTACCAGAAAAAAACAGTCCTATAAAACTAGGCACACACCTGTAGGTAAATTTCTCTTGGAGTCTTTGATCACACCAACTTTATCATAAGTCAGATTCGGTGACCTTCCAGCCACTGGAGTACTCAAGGAAATGCTTCTCCCATTGGCTTTCTGGGAAGGAACATAAGAAGCATTCTCAGCATTCTTGCTTTGATCATTTTGTTGGCAATTCCCTTTACCTTTTGGGTTTGAAGTATGCATTGCTGTAAGAAATGATAAAAAAAATCAATATTTTCCCAAACTTAGAAGAAGCTGCCCAGTGCTCCTCAACAAAGAGAAAAACACACTCTTATCCAAGTGCTACTTTTATCATCCCTGACAACAAGTTATATTGACTGTGGTTGATGGAAGACACAGTCCAAAAGTAACTGGAGGGTGACTTGTACTCTACCCTCTGTATAAGTAAATGAATGGGTCATCAGATCAAAAATGAAGAGAACTTCCTTTTAGTAGACCAACCCAATTGATGAACTATATCCAGGTGGAATTGTTACTTATCAAAATTGGTTGCTCAAAATACCTTTTGCTGTCAATGGGATAGACAGATTTTTTGATTCCTCAGATATCCATTTCTTTTTCTTTACTCCTTTAAAATGATGCTTCTTTATGCTTTCAGTATGGCCCGTAGCTATAGGGAAAAAATTATATAATTCACAGGTCCATTCTAGAACAATGATAACTGGTTCATACATGCTCTAAGGTTCTAGTATGTCTGGCATCTTAGGGCCTACCTTGCTGCACGATTGTGTTAGCATGTAATTCAAGAACTATGGACACAAGCATAGTCCCTACAATCATGCCTGTAAGTTCTACCCTGTGCAAACATTTTCCTGATGTATAAATGGGTTCTATACATGGATAGTAAAGGTAAAGATTTCCCTTGCTTGAAAGCCAGTCATATCCGACTCTAGGGGTCAGTGCTCATCTCTGTTTCTAAGCTGAAGAGCCAGCATTGTCTGCTTCTGCAGACGTTTCCATGGTCATGTGGCAGGCATGACTAGACACCGGAGCGCACGGAACGCTGTTACCTTCCCACCAAAGTGGTCCCTATTTATCTACGTGCAATTTCTTGCTTTCAAACTGCTAGGTTGGCAGGAGCTGGGACAAAGACGAGAGCTCATTCCGTCCTGCAGTGCTTGAGAATTGAACTGCTGACCTTCCGCCTCCCAGTCAGCGTCTTAGCCAGCTGAGCCACTGCAGTTAAATACTACTTGGCTTCTACCTAGTTAATTTAAGTGTTTGCTTTAGAACTGCTAAGTATCCAGTATGCTGAATGAACTGGTAAAAGCATGTTCCTCTGTTTTACAATTTATATGAGGGGTCTTGGCAGTCAAGGATCACTCCTGCCAGGCTGCTCTGCACAATCCTTTTTGAAATTCCTGCTGTCAGACCCAAATCTAGGAGTATGACTTGTTATGTGCTGTCAAGTCACTTCCGACTTATAGCAGGGAGAAGATTTTATTATTAAGACGCTGACTGGGAGGCGGAAGGTCAGCATTTCGATTCCCGAGTACTGCAGGACGGAATGAGCTCCCATCTCTGTCCCAGCTCCTGCCAACCTAGCAGTTTGAAAGCAAGAAATTGCAAGTAGATAAATAGGGACCACTTCGGTGGGAAGGTAACAGCGTTCCATGCGCTCCGGTGTCTAGTCATGCCTGCCACATGACCATGGAAACGTCTGCAGAAGCAGACAGCGCTGGCTCTTCGGCTTAGAAATAGAGATGAGCACTGACCCCTGAGTCGGATACGACTGGCTTTCGAGCAAGGGAAACCTTTACCTTAATCCTTCTTAGGATTTGTAAACTGAAGGCTTTGGCTTCATTTACTGAATCAATCCACTCATATTTGGTCTTCCTACTGCCTCCAACATTTCCTAGCATTATTGTCTTTTTTTAGTGAGCCCTGTCTTCTCATGAAGTGTCCAAAGTATGACAGCCTAAGTTTAATCATTTTTGTTTCCACAGAGAACTCAGGCTTTATTTGTCTTTCTTTGGCCAAAGTATTTATAAAGTTTTTCTCTGATACAAACATTTCCCTGTCAGTTTTCTTCATTGACCAGCTTCATTCACTGTAATTAAGAATGCCATAGTATGGATGATCATTATCTGTGTC
Organism: Furcifer pardalis; assembly: GCA_030440675.1. Classification (NCBI taxonomy): domain Eukaryota; kingdom Metazoa; phylum Chordata; class Lepidosauria; order Squamata; family Chamaeleonidae; genus Furcifer; species Furcifer pardalis. The sequence continues at coordinate 173,380,683 of CP126892.1, read as the reverse complement.
TCCTAAGAGTATAAACCTAGATGTGACTAAATTTCTATCAGGAAAAATAAGGGTCAGAGAGGAAATTTTTGATAATCTTAGAAGGCTTCTATATGGGTTCAATTAAATATATCATTCCTTATCTGTCTACTACAGCATTGTTAATATGTATGCCTCCTCATATTTTGTCTGAACTGTTTGTCATAATAAACAATACCTTCATAATAGCAATGAAGAAGTGAGGTTGAAACAGAAAAGGTCCCTAAAACCTTTAGCTGATGCTGCTATGAGACCATTCAAAATATTTCTCAATTGAACAGGGTGGCCTGTAAGTCCCTACCCGTCCATATGTATTAATTTTTTTCCTTTTTGTCAGAGAAATATGGCCAATTTAAACAGTGGTGGGCTCAAAATAAATTACTACCATACTGTGGACGTGGTATGGTGGGCAAGGCCAGGGTTACACCCAAATTAGGACAACTTTATTTCAAAACTTGGATGGGCAGGGCCAGTCAGAATTTCTGGTACTGGTTCTGGTGAACTGGTGCAAACCTGCTGATGCCCACCACTGAATTTAAGCCCATTTACACTTGGAGAGCGTATTGTGACAATTACGTGGGTACATGAGCACAAAAATACTGGGTACGTGGTTACATGAGTGCAAGCTTGTGCTTTGAAGTTTTACTCTTGTGTCTGATGAAGTGGACTTGATCCACAAAAGCTCACATTAAAAATATACCAGTTAGTCTTTAAAGTGCTGCAGTGTCCCCCCCCCCCCCAATGCCTGAAACACAGACTAACATGGCTACTATTCCACAGAATACTGGTGACACCCTGGATACAATAAGTGGCAAATTTAGAGAAATATTCAATAGGCACTTACAGATTACTAGTGTCAAGCAAGATGGGTTAATATGAAAGCTGTTAGGGTATTTATTGTTGTGATAAACAACACAATTTTAAAAGTCTAGATAATCACACATTTAAATATGGCATTCCTGCTATGTAATACAGAGTTTATCTGATAATCTGCAGCAAAATCTCTTTCCAGCCTCTGGGGAAGGTGAAATGTTCATAAGAGAGTGAAAATGAGCTTGCCAGGTGCTGATTCTACTGAACCGAGCGGCTTAAAGTGGTACCAAAGAGAGGAGTCTGTGTATTCCAACTGAAAGTAACAAACAGAGGGCTTTAGGTGATAAGAGAATGAAACTGCCACTACGATTGAACTTTAGTACATAATACAAACAAAGCACACTGACATTCTGCCCAATGTATTTTTAAACTGCAAACCAGGAGGTTTCTTTTAAAATGCATATTTTCTGAATGTTTAGAAAAGAAGAAACCTGCCCCAAATACCTTTAGTGTTTGGACACCTCAATATAGGAAATCCTTTATCTCCACTGAACATTTTGCTCTGCATCCCTCCAACAAGCATACTTCTTTGAGGCAAATAACAATCACCTCCTACAAGAAGCCAAAACAAAAGCATCAGAGAAAACAGAACAAACAACTAACATCCCAAAGAAAGAGGGAAAACATAAAGTGGCTTCCAAAATCTGTATCCAAATATAGGCTTTTTAGTTTTGATAACAAATACGAAAGGGAAAGGACAATCAAATTACAAATATGCAAATGAAAACTCAAAAGGTATGGTTGGATACTGGTTCTGACTTGGAAGCAGACGCCTTTCGGAGTCTGGAAAGAAAGCTAAGGAAGTCTTTGCAGTTCTACAAATTAAGCTGTTCCCGGACTGATGTTCATCAGTAAGAAATATATGGACAATAATGTTTTTTGGAAACCATAAATGGGGCCAAAGGTGCTTTCACTTATTTATTTAACTTAATGACTTGCATATATTTAGTAGCTCATAATTTATGTCTACAACCAGTGATCTACAGAAGCCTATATAGTTTTCCATTTTCTATTGACAAGTTCACTAACAGATAATGCAAAGGTTTTATTATCTTTTAATAAATCATCAAGAATATTCTATGTTGTTCTTGGTGTTACAAGAATGACTTTGCCTTATTATTTCAATTTCTGGGGAGTACTTCTAGCAATTTAGATAAGTATTATTGTTAAGTATTCAACATTTTCTGCAATCTCACCACACAAGGGCAGAATTGGATATTCAAAGCCACATGCTAGCATCCTGAAAAAGCCAGTTCTCATTGTCATGAGCAGGTGGCAGTCATGGCCAGGAGGGCTTTCATACAACCTCGTGTCATCCGCCAATTACGCTCACTCCTGGACCAGGACTTCTTACTTTTGGTCACCTCCAGACTAGATTATTGCAATGGGCTCTACATGGGGCTGCCCTTGGTGACCATTCAGAGGCTGCACCTGGTCCAAAATGCAGCTGTCCACGTGGTGATGGGGAGTGGGCATTATGCCCATTCCTCACCTCTGCTGCAGGAGCTGCAATGGTTGCCAGCGTGCCTCCAGGTGCAATTCAAGGTGCTGGTGATGAATTTTAAAGCCCTACGTGGTAGTGGTCCAGGATACTTAAGAGACCGCATCACCCCAAGGACATCTGCCCGTCCCACATGAGCAGACCAAAGAGGCTCCTTAAAAGTGCCATCAGCTAGAGAGGCTCATCTCTCTGGCACAAGAAGAAGGGCCTTTTCGGTGTCTGGTCTGGCCCTATGGAATCTCCTGCCAACTTAATTACATCTCCAGACAGAACTGCTGCCCTTCAGAAAAGACCTAAAAACATGGATGGCAAAGCAGGTGTGGGGCACTGGTGATATGGTAGCCCCCTCCCTCGCTGGCTCATACAATGATGGCCGGTTGTACTTTTAGGTGTTAATCTCAATTATTAATTAGTGGGGGTATTTTTTTAGCAACAGGGTTTAATGGTTTTAAGCTTTAATGATTTCTGTAATTTTTAACATTTTAAGAGCTCGTAATTTTCTGAGTGTTGGGATATTAACATTGTGAGCCGCCCAGAATCGCTCCAGCGAGCGGGGCAGCTATATAAGTTTGAGCAATAAATAACTAAATAAATACATACATAAATGTTGTTTAAAAAAGTAAGCTACTGAAACAAAGGCAGATGGCAATGCATAGTGAAATCTAAGAAGCCAGGAAAGTCTGTGTAGAACTTCAGGACCAAAAAAGGTAAAGAATAAAGAAAAGAAAAGGTATACACATTTGCAAAATGGTATGAGTGCAGAACCACTAAATGTAGGTTATGCTAGCTTTGACACAAAAAGTTTTTTAAAAATTACCCATTAATTGTATACAAACTCACTTTTTTTGTAAAGAGAATTTAAATAGGGAATGCATTACCTCCATTTTCAAAAGCACTTAGATCAGATCTAGTATTGTTGCCTAAAGATTCCGTTATCTCTGTTTGCCTTTCTGTATTAAACTTTGATGGAACTGCAACACTATCACCTAGAAGGGCAAAAGATAGAAGCAATAAATCTACTGCACCCGACTTGGCTGAAATTTTTTATAGCATAAGTTTTACCATTAATCAAGTCATTGTTCTGCTAGCTTTAGCTCCTACCTATCCACAGTGCTGATACCCTACTGCTGATTTAGTTTATAGAAATGCCAAAAGCAAATTAGAGGGGGGAAATGTGATCAACAGTGTCACCATTGGCCATCGACCAGAGAGGCGCATCTCTCTGGCACAAGACGGAGGACCTTCTCGGTGTCCGTCCCGGCCCTATGGAACCTCCTGCCAATGGAGTTACGTCTTCAGACGGAGTTGCTGCCCTTTAGGAAAAATTTAAAAACATGGCTGGCAGGGCAGGTTTGGGGTGTGGAAGGGACTATGACCCCAGCCCACTGGTTGATTTAAACCCTGCTTGCCCTCAATTAGTTTTTAGATTTTGATTTTAAAGTTTTAAATTGAGGGTTTTTTAGGAATGTTTTTAACAGTGTTTTATTGTTTGTTTTCTAATGAATTGTGAGCCGCCCTGGGTCACCTTGGTGAGGAGGGCGGTTGATAAGTATGACTAATAAATAAATAAATAAATAAAGACTCAAGTCCTTGCCTTCTTGTAGGTCTCTACCAGCTTCCATGGGTTTCAAGAACTCATTCTTCAACACTGAAGATATGCTTTTCGTTAAGTGGTTTTCCTGAGAAGTTTGGATTCTGTAGTATTCTCCTAAATCACCCCAGAGGAAAAAAGAAAAAGAAATATTACCATAGTGATGCCAGCAAAAAACAAGGACAGGGATGGGAACAGTAATAAGACCCTTACCAGATTTATAACATATCTCCTTTATAGTTTTTTCTTCTTCTATATCTTCTGGTGTCTTTGATAATAAATAAGATGCATCTGCAGGAAACAATTTTAAAAGATTCTTCTAAGTAACATTTCCAGATTTCTTCCAGCATCATGCAAACCAAGATGGAACTACAATCTGCATTATTAACATAAATCACAGCAGAACTTTCACTGGTGAAGAATCTATATTATGGTTATTATAAAAGTAAGTAGCAGATATAGCTGTTTATCTGGAGAACCCTAGCTCTCCATTTTTTTAACATCCTTGAAAAGAGAACAATGTTTGTGAAACATGATTTTAATAATAAAATACTGCATCCACACCCCACCTGCATTTTACAATTCTAAAATTTATTTTATAAAATAAAAGTAAAATCAAAGCAATAGCATTTTCTATCATCAAACAGTATTGCTAACTTTAACCATGCATCTGGACAGGTAAACTGTTTTTTTTTTTTTTGGGGGGGGGGGAGGGGGGTTGGTTTTGTTTTTAATGAATAAGATTTAGTTCAAACTGGTCTGGAGAAAAGCTTGAAAATACTGATACGACCAGTGATTAATCCAGGGGGTTGCAACCTACAGCCCATGGGCCATATCTGGCCCATGGCATCAGATAATCCACCCTCCAACCTCACTCCAGCCGCCGCTACACCAGAATCGGCTATGGATTCATTTATGCCTACGTAAACACGTTTACACAGCTGTAAATAAGTCCGTGGCCATTGTAAATGTGTTTCTGACAGCCACGGATGCATTTTATGGCACCAGCCCAACCCACTCAACTGTCTGAGGGGGCGTGGTCCAGCCTGTAGCTGGAAAACATTGAGAACCCCTGGGTTAATCTATGGTTAAAATAGGTTCTAATTTTAAGGCTATTTTTTTTCCAGCAAGAGGATATGAACTGCTAGAAACATTGACTAGGCAAATATATGAATGCCTGACACATTATTTACATTTCTCCTCATGTTCTTCCTCTTCCTCTTCCTCAAGATTGATGGTGATAATAAGTGGAGGATGAATAGGTCTTAATGAATTTTCTTGACTTTTTGTGGAATCTTGAGTTTGGACAGGATGTAAAATCCCCTCCTGTACTTCTCTTCGCACTGTGGAATCTATAGGAAGGAACTTTAAGTTCAGTATAAAACTGTTGAGTAAAACTTTGAAATCATCAACACTCTTAATTCTCTCTTAAATGGCAAAATATTATTTATTTTCAACATAGATTAATCCTTAAAAACAGGTATGTATTACAGCTAGAACCATTAGACAATTGAATAATAACAGTTGGCTGATCATGTGTTTCACAGAACAATCAGGTTCACAGTTGAAACCAAAATTGCTATAGGTGATTTGGCTGGCACAGGATTTCCTCTATTTTAGGCTGAGAGAGCAACTAATAGCTTCTCAAAAGAGATAGCCTAGATACATTTATCCATGTTCTGATATCCCCTTGTTTTGATCAGTGCTATGAATTATAATACAGTATGTGAAAAAGCCTTTGAAAATGGACTGGAAAGTTCAGCTGTTCATATTAAAGCAATGAGATTGTTAACAGTAACTAGCCTTCATAATCTACACAATGCACAAGAGCTGGAATTTCAGAATCCAAGGACTCAGTCCCATCTTCTTCTTCTATGTCTAGGCTAGACATAAACCTGACAAAATGAAAGCGCTTTTTGATGAGTTCATTCTGCAGTCCCTTTTGCCTCACCTAGTATGAGAAAGATTAGCCATCAATACAAGGTTGCCGTTACCATGTTAAGCTCGATTGTGATGCAAAAATAACACAATCTTTGAGGAGGCTCTTTCTGTGCACCCCTGTCAGTCCCATAATCTGATGGAGAATGTTATGAGATGGGGAGCCCTCAAATTGGAAGGCGTCAGAAAAGAACTTTTGCCTCCAAGTTGTTCCCACACCATTTCTTTGAACCATTAGAAATGTGACTTTGTGGAGGAAGACTCTGTCAGTGCTCATTACACCATGCACCTTTGCTAGTCACATGGAATTCCCATAATCCCCACAATACTGAGGGACATTTTTCTAGCAGTTCAAAGAAATGATGTGGAAATGGCATGGAGGTTCTACCTGAATTATGAGACTGGGAATCAGTGATGGGATGATAAAAAAATTTCTACCACACCCTGACGTCACAGACATTGTGGGTGTGGCCAACGTCATGATGTCATGGGTGGAGCCACCATCATGACATCATGATGTTGTGGGTGGGGCCTAAAAATTAAAATAAATACACACACACACACACCTCCAACCCACCCAAACAACCACAACACAAACCTGTAAATAAATTAAATAAATAAAATAAATAAAGAAATAAAATAAACATTAAATAAAAATACACCTACCCACCCCAAACACAAATCTGGGGAACCGGTGACAATAGGCATCATCCCATCACTGCTGGGAATCCTTGAATCTTGAAATTTTCATCCCTACAGTGCACAGTCTTCCATTCAGTTTATGTTCCCAATTCAATGTGGTGCTGCTAAACTTCAAAGCTTTAGATGATTTGGCTCTGGGCTGGCTGAAAAATATTCTATTCCCAAATATGCTTCCCAATATTATTTCCAGAAGGTCTCCTTTGGATGCCTTCCCACTTAAAAGTGAGCTGGATGCTGATAAGGTCTATTTTAGTGGTGATGTCCTAATTTCTGAACCTGCTTTCCAGAGAAGCTTGCTAGTGTATGCAGTATGGTGTTTCTTGTGTCATGTGAAGAATACACTAGTACCTCGGATAACGATGAGACTTGGTTCCACAAGTCTCGTCGTTATCCGGTTTTTAATGATGTGCGATACATTGATCGCACAACGTTAAAAAAAGCCCTGTTTCCCTGGAGGCTGCAGCAAGCCAGAATGTCGGCATTTGAATCCTGAAGTTTTGGCTTGCTGCACTTCCTGAGGACATCGGGGAACCCCAGAAACAGCTTGGATCGGGTCTTCCCACCTCCCTGGACCCGGCAGGGGTGTCAGGGAGTCCAAAATTGGTTTTTAAAAAGTCCATTTTTTAAACCAATTTTGGGCTCTGTGACCCCCTTGCCGGGTCCAGGAAGGTGGGAAGACCCGATCCAAGCTGTTTCCAAAGTTCCCCCACCCTCCTGAAGGCTGTAACAAGCCAAAATGTCAGGGTTCGAACCCTGACGTTTTGGCTTGCTCCACTGGCTGGGGATGTTGGGGAAGCCCAGAAACAGCTTGGATCAGGTCATCCCACCTCCCTGGACCCGACAGGGGTGTCAGGGAGCCCAAAATTGGTTTTAAAAAGGATGCTTTTTTTAAACCAATTTTGGGCTCCCTGACCCCCCTGCCGGGTCCAGGGAGGTGGGAAGACCTGATCCAAGCTGTTTCCAAAGTTCCCCCATCCTCCTGGAGGCTGTAACAAGCCAAAATGTCAGGATTTGAATCCTGATGTTTTGGTTTGTTGCAGCCTCCAGGAGGGTGGGGGAACTTCAAAAATAGCGCACATCGGCTCTAGGAAGGTCGGGAGACCCAATCCGCGCTAATTTTAAAGTTCCCCTACCCTCCTGGAGGCTGCAACAAACCAAAATGTCAGGATTCGAATCCTGACGTTTTGGCTTGTTACAGCCTCCAGGAGGGTGGGGGAACTTTGGAAACAGCTTGGATTGGGTCTTCCCACCTCCCTGGACCCGGCAGGGGTGTCAGGGAGCCCAAAATTGGTAAAAAAAAATGGATTTTTTTTTACCAATTTTGGGTTCCCTGACACCCCTGCCAGGTCCAGGGAGGTGGGAAGACCTGATCCAACCTGTTTCTGGGCTTCCCCGACGTCCTCAGCAAGTGCAGCAAGCCAAAACGTCAGGGTTCGAACCCTGACGTTTTGGCTTGCTCCACTTGCTGGGGACATTGGGGAAGGCCAGTAACTGTTGTAGATTGGGCCCCCTGCCTGCTCCAGAGAGATCAGAGGACCCGATCTACAGCTGCAAGGTGGCTGGGGAAGCTGACTGGGACTCCCTGTCGGCTTCCCTAGCCACCCGCCCTTGCCTCCGCAGCTGTGGGGTGGCTGGGGAAGCCGACAGGGGAGCCCCTCGTCAGCTTTCCAGCCACCCCACCCCTGCCTCCGTAGCTGCAGGGTGGCTGGGAAGCTGAATGGAGAACCCCGTTCAGCTTTCCAGCCACCCTGCCGCTAAGAACGACTGGATCGGATAACGCTAAAAAGAACATTCTCCGGTGCAAATCTTCCCCCCAAATTTGTCGTCGTTATGCGGTTTTAGCGTTATCCGGTGCAATCGTTATCTGGGGTATTACTGTATTGTATATCCAAAGCTTTTAAATTCAGCTAGGCTAGTACTTTTCAGTCTTGCACTGCTGCTAGTTTTTATTGCAGTTTTATCTCGCTTCTACTTCTCTTCTTCCTGCATATTTGTGAAGCACATATATATACTGGGAGGAAGAAGAGGAGAAACAACATAAAACTATAATAAAACCTAGCTGCAAAACTGAAAAGCACTAACACACTCCACAGGTTTAAAAATAGTCAATAAAAAAATCCATGAACTATATAATATATATTTCTATGGCACATTACCAGAGCTGGCCACTAGAGGTCACTATCTGCAAAGTAATGTTTAGAAGGCGTGGAGGCAGACATTTTCTTAGCACCTGTGTAGAATGATGGAAGCATTTGAAACCCCTCCCACATGTACAATGCAGGTATGTGAGCTTAAATATGGTGTTTGTGTTCTGTAGTTTCATGTATCCAATGAAAGTTTTGGAACACATACTCTGCAAATACAGGGAGCGGTGTGTGTGTTTACAGAAAAATTTGGCTGTATGGTACAGGTAGTATACAAACGTGATAAACAAATAATATACATTTTAATTACCTAATATACCCATGCAGCCCTTTCCTTTTGTCCACTTATAAATCCTATCTCCATGAATCTGTGCTCTCTGCCATTATCATAGACTTAAGATCTTTATTTACATTAATCTTCAGGACTTCCTTCTCTCTCTTCCTGTCTAGCTGGAGGTATTTTGTAGGGGATACCTTTATTTTAAATAATATTGCATAAGGAGTCCATTAATATGGAATGGAATTGTACATGCATTTTACATTAAAGATATAGGACAGTAATCCATCTTTGGAACTTCATTGCAATATCCAAGTTAATTCGTTTTTGTTCTAAAATAACATTTCCCACTTGTATTTTTCCATAGAGTAAATATAATCTAGAACTATACTCTTGTGTTTAAATCTAAAATGCAACATTCAGCTTTTAACAGAAAGCCTTGAAGACATACCGCACATACGCTATTTATATTTTTCTCTGTCCCTCTTTTCTAACATTCAGCTCAGCTTAGTAAGTTTCCTAGGGAAAAATGTGAACTAGATTCCTAAAGTGCTTCTATAATACTATTTTAAACTGCACTACAGCTGGCAACACTAGTTTCATTTCCTCCCAGCTGTAGCTGATGGATGTGATTCAAGGTACAGTATATGCTGATTTTTGTAACAAACTGATATTTGGGTCTACAGTAAATAATAAATTTCATGTCGGAAATTACTTTGGTTTGAAAGGATTTTTTGAAACTCTGCTCAGGGGACATCCAGATGAGGCCTCTGTACAGAACTCAGGTATTGAACCCAGACCTTCCAGTCTCCAAGCTCTGCATCTTAACCACTAAGCCATCACAGTGCTGCGGGTCTACAGTGACATGGTAACAAACTAGGGTCCACTATATATGGCCATGATAGCCAATCTTTATCATACTACGTCAAGCAAAAGAAGCCACAAAATGAATTCACCAAAAGGTGGCTTCATTTTGGTAGTTTAAAATCTGACCTAGACATGAAAGAAGAATTCCTTAGCCCAAAAAATAGCCCCTTTGCAAGAATGGATAGTGTCGATTCTGGCAATATGTGACTGCAGGAATACAAAGCAAGTATGCAGATATACATCCAATACAAGAGACTTCAACAGGCTTTAAACACTATGTAAGCATTCTCAGGATTGAAATTTATGGTGTAGAAAGCCACAATATAGTGTACTGGACATGTACAATCTCAAGTGAGTTAAATCAAGAAGACTCAGATAATTTTAACAAAGTTCTGGATTGCAGCATAAACTTATGTCACATTAGCATGTACAGTATTCTGAATGTTAGTCTAACAACATGTAAAGATGTAGTCCTGGCCCCCTTTTGTGTCTGTGCTACCATCTTCCATGAATGCCTTTCAGCCAGAATGACATTTAAACCAACCACCCATAACATCTTAGACCTTGCCCACAGTACTGTTTCTGGAGAGTTGAACCAATTTTATGGAAAAGTCTCTTAAATCAGTTTCCACTCAAGCCTGTTATTGGGAGAACATGCTCTGAATAATACTGGAATATCCATATAGTACATCAGAACCATATAGAACATCAGAACACAAAAGGACTACGACCTGCTAACCAGCCCATTGCCTCTTTAGGTGGGGCTTCTGTAAAGACAGCAATGATATAAAAGGCCACCATCTTTTCTTTTCCAAAATGCAATACCTGGCTGTCTAACAACTGTTTAATGTGAGGTAAGAGGATGTGGACACAGAAGGCAGCATCAGTGCCAGAGGTAGTGGTATGTGGGCAGCCAATATATGAGGGAATATTTGTTTTAAAAATATTTTTTTATTTGTTAACAGGGTTTTTTTAAAAAAAAAAAAAGGCTGAAATTCTATTTCTTAGGGTAGTAAGTTGCACTGGAATAGGCTGACAGAATCAGAGGGGATTCAGTGAGAACTTCTCCACAAATTCCTGAGTCTAATGGTCTACAGTAGCTGTGAACTCACTATCTCAAAACTAGTGCAGACCCCTTTGCATTAACTGAATTAATGGCAAATGCTCACCAAATCCTCACTGATTCAATGAGCCTACTCTACTAGTGTGGTTTACTATGCTAAGCAACCGGATTTCAGCCATAATTTGTTATATCTGCACTGGGTCCATGATAATAAGCAATCTTACTAACTCTGGCCTCATGTCATGTTTGCTATAAATTGGAAATGCTGATTTTTCTGGACACGTCAACCTTCAAAATAATGAACTCCTTCTGATCAACTAGGACAGTGGTGGCGAACCTATGACACGCATGCCAGAGGTGGCACTCAGAGCCCTCTCTGTGGGCACACGTGCAGTTACCCCAGCACAGAGTTTGCCCCGCCCCTTTGCCCAGCAGCTCAATGGGAGCACTTCCTCCCTCCTCTGTTGCTGTGTTGGCACTTTGTGGTACATAAGACATAAGTGGGTTTTGGGTTGCAGTTTGGGCACTCAGTCTTTAAAAGGTTTGCCATCACTGAACTAGGAGTATCAAGTACAGTATATCAGTAAGGAGCTGGCTGTCTTCTAGTTTAAGTTCGTAATACAAGTTAGAATATGTTTAAGTGCTACTATTTCATTTACCAGACTATGGAGAAAATATTTGTACTCACCACAACTAGGTGGCAAAAAGAGTCCATTTATATTACGAGGCTTCCTGTGATGGAAGACACAGCTGATTCTTATGCAGCCCAAAGGCTGTGTTTCCCAGAAACATGAGATGGTGTTGTATTTTTGCTATGGAAAGAAACACAGATAGTTCTATATGCAGTGCTTACAAAATACTGCAGAAGGTTGTGGATGAAAATCTGGAATTCATTATATTAAACTTTGAAGAACAGTAGTTAAGAAAGAGGAATCAATGGCTGAAATCCCAGTTGCTTAGTATAGTAAAGTGCAACAAAGTAGGCCCACCAAATCAGCTTGGGTTCAAGGGAGTCAATTACTCTTTAAGACTTAAGTAACAACTAGAGCAGACACACTTCAAACATATGAAGCAACTGACTCACCAAATCACCTGATTTCAGTGGATCTACTCTAGTGCACCTTATTAAACCAAGCAATAGGATTTTAGCCAATGAATGTTCACATTTTCCATTCACTACCCTGGCATTCTTCCTGGAACGAAGAGATGATCCTTAAGATTTTGTTCAGGACCATGCTACACATCACAAAACATGCCCAGACATAAACGTGTAATGTTACTGAACTGCTAAAACTGTTCTGGTCAGTGTTCCCACAGATTTCAGCCAAAAGAAAACAAAAAGTTTATCCACATGACTTCAAAACCTGCATTAAATTAGAATTGAGCTTCTCATTCTTTATATATTAAAAACCTCATGTATATTAGTAGACTGAATCTGAAGGTGTCTTTCCAAAGGAATATCCTCTTCAGAGGAGCGTTGTTTAATACTGCATGACTCAAGTGGTTAAGACGTTGACTGGAAGGCAGGAGGCCAGCAGTTTGATACCTGAGTACTGCATGATGGAGTGAGCTCCCGTCTTTGTCCCAGCTCCTTCCAACCTAGCAGTTCGAAATCAAGAAATTGCAAGTAGAAAAATAGGGATCACTTCGGTGTGAAGGTAAACAACGTTCTTTGCATTCTGTCTAGACATGCCAGCCACATGTCCATGGAAATGTCTGCAGAAGCAGACAGCGCTGGCTCTTCAGCTATGAAACAGAGAAGAGCAATGCACCCTAGAGTCGGATACAACTGGCTTACGAGCAAGGATGACCTTTACCTTTACCTTAGAAGAGCATAATGTGAGAAAAGTCAAAACAAATTTAAAGATGTTTTGCTTCTGCTGCAATTTATGTCCGAGCACAAGCTTGAGAACAGCTATAGTAATATACCTATTACTGTACCATGGCAAACCCTTCAGCTATTGTATTTCCAGCTGGATCCAACTATATGTGGTCTTGCTAATTAAATATTTTTCTTCAGTTCTTTTTCAATTACTGTGATTGTAATTCTGAATGCAGTGATGGGATGACCCCGGTTCCATCTGGTTCCCCGGAACCGGTAGAAACAATCTCAGAGGGTTCTCCGAGAGGGTAACCCATTTTTAAGGCGTCCGGTTCTGGACGCCTCACCGAAAGAATTTTTAAAAAAAAATTGGAGCCAAAATGGCTCCAATTTAGTGCGCATGCGCAGAAACTCAATCTGATGCATTGCGCATACGTCGGATTGAGTTTCTGTGCATGCGCACTAAATTGGAGCCATTTTGGCTCCAAATTTTTTAAAAAAATTCTTTCGGAGCTGGAGCCGCACCTTCTCAGAGTGGCGGCAGTGGCGGCGGCCCTCAGAGGAGGGCACCTCCCCTGGGGCAGCTGAGCTCCTACGGGCACATTGAGGCCTGCCCGGGCCTTCCGCAGCCACCGCGCCCTCCCAGGGACTTGGGGCCGACAAGCCCCCATGGCCTGGGGACACCCGGCGGGACGTGCCGCCGCCGCCGCCACCAGGCGCCTGCAGCTTCCTCAAGCTGGTGCCTTTTCGGCCTGGCTCTGGCTGCGGCCACGGGCGGCAAGGGGCTGCGGGCAGCGGTGGCTCTGGCGGCAGCTCCAGCCACAGCCGCGGCCAGGGGCTGCAGGCGGTGGTGGCTCTGGCAGCAGCTCTGGCCACAGCCAGGGGCTGCAGGTGACGGCGGCGGCGGCCAGCGGCTGCAAGTGGTGGCTCCTGCGGCTGCGGCCTTCAGAGGAGGAGGAGGCCGCAGTCGGGGGCAGCGCGCCTTGCCAGGTGGCCCCGGGCCAAGGGGGTTCATCCGCCCCAAGGAAGGTGAGGGTTTTGTATTTGGGGTTGGTGGGTGATTTATTTGTGTTTTGAGTGGGTGGGTGTATTTTTATTTAATTTTTATTTTATTTTATTTTATTTATTTATTTATTTATTTATTTAAGTTACTTACAGGTTTGTGTTGTAGCTGTCTGGGTGGGTGGGTGGGTTGAGGTGTGTGTGTGTGTGTTTATTTTTATTTTATTTTATTTATTTTTATTTTATTTTTTATTTTTGGCCCTGCCCTTGCCCACAACGTCATGGCATCATGACGTTGACTCTGCCCATGACGTCATGACGTCATGCCATTGGCCACGCCCATGATGTTACTACTAAATTTAATAAGAATCAAGATTCTATAAAAGATTATTTTTCTTTTCTGTACCCATCAATATAAAAATGTTCTATTATCACAGGAGGAGGGTTATGGAAACAGACACCTCAATTAGAGAGACCCTTAAAATGCAGTGAATTCGTTTAGCTTTTCAAGCTTGGTAGAAGGTGTCATCCAGTGCTATCTTTAGTCAAAAAGATATGTGACTATTCCCAAAGCTGATACCTTGCTGTCATAAGGACACTGTGCCTCATGAATGTGAAACTAAAATGTCATAGCAGAGGTAAGTGACAGCCTGTAAATGCTTCTAAAAGGTCTACTTCAAGAAGGGCCATTTCAAAGGGCTTGTCAAGTCTACCTGTATTTCCATATGTCTAAATTTGCACAGTTGATGGGAACATCTTCCCTCTCTCCATAATGAGCACACGGTGTCACCTTCAATGGCTTTTTCACAGTGACGGAATCGGCACTTTGATCCCTGAATGTGGAGGAAAGAAAGGTCTGAAAGTCATGCAATACATTCTATATTTTAAATGCTTTCTAGCTGGCTTTCACATAGGTTAAAAATCTCCTTGAACTGCTCATGTAAGAATAATTTCAAATACAAGAAAAACTTGTGTCAAAAACAGAAGAATCACAGCAGAACCATAATGTCTATAAAAAAGTGATAAAAACATGAAAGAAATTCAGTTTCAATGACATCGTGGAAGGCTTTGGCAAATAACAGAAATATTCTGGCACTGAAAAATTGTCAGATCTGGTATTAAGTAAGCCATCTTGAGGAAGAAATTTCACTTGCACCACAACAAAGACCTAACTTTGGTATAGAGATTTATTTTACTTCACACACACACACTTTTTGGCCTACAAGTCCCCAGCCAGTACAATAGATAAGACTGTAAACTGGGAGTATCAAGGTGGGTTTAAATGGAGCAGGAGTCCAACCTTGGTAGGTGTGCTGCACAAGATAGTCTTTGGGGGACAATCTGTCTGGTATAAAATACCTGTTCTGTTCCACTGCACTAACATGGACAAAGTGATGGCACTGCAAATCACAGTATATCTCTGTTGTCTATGCTGAGTAGGGCATTATTGCAGCCCAATAACACTAGTAGGGCCATACTTACCCCTTTCCAGTACTATGGATATGCAGTGGCTATTAGATGGATATTGTGAGTATAGGTTTTGGAAATTACTTTTCTGGACCATGAGTTCCAGAAATTCCTAGTTAGCACATCTACAGCTCCTGTTGACTGGAGGTTTCTTTTTTCATAGCCTGTGGATTTCTCCTTCAAAGGAAACAAAGACTGCAATCTCAAATGTGCTCACTGGATAAGCAGCTCCTGTTAACATGATGTTTACTTATACAATGTGTAGGATTGCATCCAAAACCCTAGAACACTCTCCCTGAAACTTCTATGCAAAAGTGAAGAGTGTGTAACAATATTATAGATGTGACCCTTCATAAATTGTGCAGTATTTACCTTCATACATGATGAATAGAAATAGCAGTCATCCCCAGTTTCTGCCATTGTCAACACATGTGCTTCTACTTGACTGGTTTTAGAAAGGTATCAGCATAAATGTAAGAACTATCAACATTCCCTTTTGTTCAGAATACAGATGTATTCTGGATCTAAGTTCTACTGCCTCTTAAAGAGAGACCTCCAAGTGATAGATCTATTCATAAGACTACTTATACCAAGTATAAAACAGATGGTACCTTCTCCAGGTTTGTTGAAGTGCTCACACATTGAAAGTGGTTGCTAGACAGTGCGCAAGTTCAAACTTCCAGAATTTTTCATTGTTACCTTAGTTCTTATGACATCATCACAAAGGACATCACACAACCCCTCAAGGTGGGAATGTTTGCTTATTTTCATGACTCCTGTATGTTTTAAAATAGAAAGAGTGCTGTGATTTCTATGTAGTCTACCCTCACCACTGCTTCAACACAACTTGGGTTATTACTTAGAAAAACGATAACCCCCAAGTACATAAACAGGAGAAGAACAAGTGAGACTATTGATATCCAACTCCTCTTTATTCTGCATGCTCACTATGGATTGACTGTCAAATATATTTTGTTTCTGCACTGGTGGCACTGCTAGTGATAGGCATTTCTGTTATATAAACTGCAGGCTATGTCTGGCCAGGTTATCCTGCTATGGTAATAGAGTAGACCATACTGCCAGGGACTCCATGCTGAGTGTCAGGCGGTGATTAACTAAACTGACAACCTGAGGACTAGCAGCCTTGGCGAAGTCCTCACAGGGAAGGGTGATGGTCTCCAAGTGGATTAAATCCCACTTGAATCCACCTTGATGGAGGGCAGCAGCTTCATCAATACTGGCTTGGGGCTGAGGAGGACTTTGTGTACCAGAAAGTGACTCGTGGAGTGATCACTGGTACAGGCATCATACTGCGATGTGGAACACAGATAAAGGCCACTACATTATATTTGCAGGACAGTCTTCATGGCTAATTGCTATGATCATCATCAATATTTGGAATCAGATATGGCACAAGAAGAATAAACTGCAGGCTGTGCCACACATCCAGAATTTCACAGTACAGTATCTTTATTCATATCAGAATATTGCACAATTTAAAATTATGGATGTATAGTAATACCTCGGATAACAATTGCATCGGATAATGCTAGAATCGGATAACGATGCAAGTTTTTTGGGGGGAAACTTGCATCGGATAAAGATTCTTTAGTGTTATCCGAGGCAATGGTCTGCGGGGGTGGTGGTTTGGGTAGAACTTTTACCCAAACTACCCACGCTACTGCAGTCGCTGTGAATGAAGAAGGGGTGAGGAAATCCCCAGCACGCGCACACTGGGGATTCCCTCACCCCTTCTTCATTCACAGCGCTTGTAGCTTGGAATGCAGGAAGGGGGGGAGAGGCGCAATCTCTTTTTCGCCCCCCCCACCTTCCTGCACTCCAAGCTAGCGCCGCTCCATTACTGCCCTTGCATGTGTATGAGGGGGGGATATTCCCCCCCACCCCACCCAGCGCTAGATTTAAAAGCAAAAAGATCCAGAGGAAAAGCGACGATGTTTCTTTTCCTGTGGATCATTTTGCTTTTAAATATAGAGCTGGGGGGGGGAAAATACCCCCCATGCAAGGGCAGTGATGGATCACTGCCCTTGCGTGGGGTGGGTGGGTATCCTCCCCCCCCCCAGTGCTAGCTTTAAAAGCAAAATGATCCACAGCAAAAGAGACAATTCCTGTGGATCATTTTGCCGCGCTATTTTTGAAGTCCCCCCACCCTCCTGGAGGCTGCAACAAACCATCAGGATTTGAATCCTGACGTTTTGGCTTGTTGCAGCCTCCAGGGAGGTGGGGGAACTTTGGAAATAGCTAGGATCGGGTCCAGTGATGGGATGACAAAAATTCTACTACCACGCCATGACGTCACGGACGTCATGGGTGTGGCCAATGGCATGACGTCATGACGTCACGGCCGACGTCATGACGTCATGACGTTGTGGGCGGGGCCAAAATAAAAATAAATAAAAAATAAAAATAAACATACACACACACCCCTCCCTCTCAGCCCACCCACCCAGACACAAATAAATAAATAAAATAAAAACAACCACCCACCCAAAACACAAATAAATTACCCACCCACCCCAAATAAAAACCCCTCGCTTACCTTTCTTGGGACCCGGCACCCCGATTGCTGTCCACAGCCGCCGCCGCCGCCGGAGCTGCCTGCACCCCTGTGGCGTCCTCCTTGGGCCGGTACCTTTTTAGCCCGGCTCCGGCCATGGCGAGGGGCGACGGGCAGCCGCGGCTGCCGCGCCTCCCTGGGCCGTCCCCATGCCGCACCGCCGCCTACAGCTTCCTCCTCCGCAGCGCGCGGCAGCCGAGCTCAAAAGGGACCGACCCAAGAAGGAGTCCACAGGGATTCAGGCAGCGGCAGCTCCGGCGGCGGCGGGCGGCGGCTGTGGACGGCGGGTGCAGGCACCCGGCCCACAGGCGCCCGGCGGAGGCGGCGGCAGCGGTGTACCCCGCCAGGCGTCCCCAGGGCATGGGGCTTGTCAGCAGCGGACGGCCGAGGCAGCCCTCAACGTGCCGCGGGGAGGCGCCCCCCTCAGAGGGCTGCTGCCGCCGCCGCTGCCCTGAAAGTTCTAAATGTTTTGAAAATCGGAGCGAAAATGGCTCTAATTGACTGCGCATGCGCAGAAACTCAATCTGACGCATGTGCAATGCGTCAGATTGAGTTTCTGCGCATGCGCAGTCAATTAGAGCCATTTTCGCTCCGATTTTAATTTTTTTTTTCTTTCGGTCAGGCGTCCGGAACCGGACGCCCCAAAAGTGGACTTCCCCTCACGGAGAACCCTCCGGGATTGGTCTTACCGGTTCCAGAGATCCGTCTGGAACCGGTGACATCCCATCACTGATCGGGTCCCCTGACCTCCCTGGAGCCGGCCAGGGGGGTCAGGAAGCCAGAAATGGGTAAAAAAAATGGGCTTTTTTACCCATTTAGGGCTCTCTGACACCCTTGCCAGCTGCAGGGACATTGGGGGACCCAATCCAATTTGTTTTCAAAGTTCCCCCACCTCCCTGGAGGCTGCAGCAAGCCAAAACGTCAGGATTCAAATCCCGACGTTCTGGGTTGCTGCAGCCTCCAGGGAAACAGGGCTTTTTTTAACATTGTGCAATCAATGCATCGCACAGTGTTAAAAACCGGATAACGACGAGACTTGTGGAACCAAGTCTCATCATTATCCAAGGTACTAGTGTATATGAAATATAGGTAAAACTCAAAATAGATTAAAATGTTGCAATAATTAAGCTACTTTTGGCCAGGAACAGGCTCCTTCAAATAGCATTATCTTGGCCCTTAGCAAGATCCTCTTTTGTATGTGTAGTATGGCATAAACTGCATGCACATACATGCTGTATTGATTGAATTTCTCCACATTCATAGAAAATTTGTCCTTTATTCTAGTAGCCCCATTTTACTTAAATGATTCTGTGAACTTCCTACTTTGCTTTGAAATCTATTAAATGACTTCCAGATGGTCAAGCCAGAATCTTATCCTGGTTGGAGACAGTCTTCAATATTTATTCATTAAGCAAGGTTCTCCATAGCTTTGGCCCAAGCTCTTGTTTAACATTTAGTGCTTGAGAGGTGTGCAGAAAGCTTTTCCTCAATTTTAGCTCTCACATAGCGTTGATGTCCATGAAGTGGGTAGGTTTAGTGCTGTATTACCTTACTTTGTTTGTTACTTGCCAGCACCTCTCAGTTTAGTGGCCTTCCAGACTGCCAGTTTAGGTGTGCGTCAATCAACTGGAGAAGCATCGTGTCCCATACAGGGGAAAAAGTAATGTGGCATTCAGCGTGCTTCTCCTGTCCAAGTAGGAACCAACCATTTCAATGTAATTGAACACTTCCTTTGAGTGGTTATGAACAATCAGAAGAAGTGAAATGGTTTTTTATGTCTTCTGTATCATTGTTGTCACTATGCATCACTTGTTTAATTTTTTAAAAAATCTTTACATTTTTGTGTGTATTGCTGATCAAAACTTAGCTGTTTCAGCATTCTGGACATTGGCCATTATGCTCAGTCAAAGCTGCCTGCAATTTTATTGTGCAGTTGGTCACATGGTTCCCATCATGACCAGTTATGTAATGCCCTAGTAGAAGATCCTCATGGGTGGCGCTTCTGCTTTGGCGCTATTTTAGCCACCACAAATGTGATATTGAGTTATTTATTTATTTATTTATTTATTTATTTATTTGTCCAATTTGTTATCCCGCCCCAATTAGGTAAACCCAACTCTGGGCGGCTTACAACACAAACCAGAAAAGACATGGTTTAAAACAACAATACATAGTAAATACACGGCCAATATGACACTCCAACGTGCCTCATACATATTAAAATTCACTTCATCTGTTAAAAATTGCAACTACAGTTAATTAAATATTAAAAATTAAGTTAAAATTAGGTTAAAGTTAATTATCAGCACCTTGAATTGCACCTGGAGGCAAACTGTCAACCAGTGCAGCTCCTGGAGCATGAGCATAACGCCCGCACCCCATCACCACCCAAGCAACCACATTCTGGACCAGTTGCAGGGGGAACCTCATGTAGATCGCATTACAATAATCAAGTCTGGAGGTGACCAAAACATGTGTGATCATGAGCAAGATGCTAAACAGAGTAGTCTTCTATGTTTCTTTATGTACTTTTTACAAGAAAAAATATTGGGCTGATAGCAATGTTATCTAAAGTGTCTTTCGGCTATAAAAATATAGGCAGAATTTACACCAACCACAAATACTAACTTATCTTTAGCCAAAAAGAAATAAAATTATTTCTTCCTTTAGGTGACATCTTCATGGTTTCATTTATGGAAGAAACATCTAGTGCCCTCAGACTAGAAGAACTACTAGGGTAAATATGCATTAGGTGGTTGAACATGTTATATGAATAGCTGTAGTAGGCGCTGTTTCGATGGTCTCTTCCTTCCGGCTATGTGTGATTTGAGGTTAGCTTTTTATGTGAACCATTTCATATGGCATCTTTTTACCACTCTCTGTTTGTTTAAAACTGTAGAACAGACATTATAGTAACACAGAGAAGTGGCCGTAGGTAAACTGGTTGATTTACAATTCCAAAGCAACAACAACACTGACAGTCCATTTGGAAATTGATCTTTCCTCAATAGTTTTCCCTCTTCCTACCAAACAGATATCTTCCTTAAATACTGAGAAGACATTGCCCACCTGCAGCAGAAAAGATGATCGGTGGATGTTGTTGTTTTTAGTAGTAGTATAAAATACAGTTGTACCTCGCTTAAAGAGCATAATGTGTTCCACAGGATTGCTCTTTAAGCGAGTTTGCTCTTTAAGTGAAACACCATTGTAAGTGACCAATTGTGACTTCTGGTGGGGGGAATTGCGAAACCCAATTTATTTGTTAAGCGAGTTTTTGGTGGGTTTTATTTGTTAAGCGAAGCGAACATTCAGAGAAAATTCTGCTCTCTAAGTGAGTTACTATTTAAGCGAGGCGTTCTTTATGCGAGGTTTGACTGTAGCAAAAATTATTATTATTATTATTATTAAATTAAATTAAATTGCAATGTATCTGTTTAATCACCTGTGATTTAGGACTGTGGTGGCTCAGTAGTTAAAAAGCTTGCCTTGTTAGCTGGAAGGTCAGCTAGTTGGCAGTTCAAGACCTGAGTATTATATGACAGGATGAGTGCCCGTTTCTGTCCCAGCTCCTGCCAACCTAGCAGTTCAAAAGCAAGAAATTGCAAGTAGGTAGACAGGGACCACTTTGGTGGGAAAAGATCTTGAGGACATGAAAGAAACCTCATTTGGGCATCTCCTGAGCAGAGTTTCTCCAGCAAAAACCCTTTCTGACCAAATGTCAATGGAGAATCCCCTTCTTCCTTCCTAATTTTGATATATGTTGGTGTATACAGCATATCAGAGGGCTGCAGTGGTTTAGTGGTTAAGACACAGAGATTAACAACCAGGTCAGCAGTTTGAGACTCAAGTGCGTCGTGATGGAGTGAGCTCCTGTCTCTGTCCCAACTCCTGCCAACCTAGCAGTTCGAAAGCAAGAAAGTGCAAAAAGGTAAATTAATAGGTACCAGGGTCTGCAGTGGCCTAATGGCTAAGACGCTGAACTTGACGACTAGAAGAAGGTTGGCAGGACAGCAGTTTGAGACTCAAGTGCTGCACAACAAAGTGAGCTCCCGCCTCTGTCCCAGCTCCTATCAAAATAGCAGTTTGAATGCAAGAAATTGCAAGTAGACAGGTACCACTTTGGTAGGAAGGTAACAGCGTTTCACGTGCTCTGGTGTCTAGTCAAGTGTTAGTCCAGGAGCCAGAAGAGTAGCGTGCCTTGGCGGGGCCCCGTATAAAAATTTGTTTGGAGCCCTTAGGAAGGGTAAAGATTTGTTTTGCTTACGCACGTTGGGGGCCCCCGGGGCCCGGGGGCCCCGTATAATTGATACGGCAGATACGGCGGTAGCTACGCCTCTGCCAGGAGCTCTCAACCTTTTTAAGCAGTGGGGCCAGATCACGCTCCCTCAGACAGCTTCAGGGGTTGGATGGCCATTTCCCCCTTTTCCTGTACCACGTGGCACTTCCTGGAGGCGGTGGGGGGCCCACATGAAATGTTGCCACATGTGGGCCGCATCTGGCCCACAGGTTGAGAATCCCTGTGTTTTAGACTGTGCAAGCAGATCAGAGAGTAAACAAACGACCCAAAAAAAAAAGCATTGTCGGACCTTAAAGACTAACGCCTGTACTTTAAACGTTAGCTTTCGTGGATCAAGTCCACACTTCCAGGGGCTACAAATCCGCCCCTGACCCTCTCCTGAGGCCGCCTCAGTCTCATGTTCCCCTTTGCCGTGCTTGGAACTACATTTCCCAGCAGCCCTTTCATCCAGGCCCTGCCGCCGCCTGGGAGGAGGTGGTAGTAGGGCTACTACTATTTCTACGCGTGGTGCGAGTGGGGCTCCCGGGGGGCGTCGGGGGCCAGTGGTGGGCCGGTGGTGGGCCATGAGCCGCTTGGGCTCGGTGCAGCAGAAGGTGCCCTGCCTCTTCGTCACTCAGGTGAAGGAGGAGCCCTCGGGCAAGCGGGAGCGCCAGGTGAGCATGCATGGAGACAAGCAGGAACACTTCTATACCACCACCCCATAGTAGGCAGTGACACTTCTATACCACCCCATAGTAGGGCTTAGTAGTGCATTCTCTGGGCAGTTCACAAGGGCATTAGCATTCTGCCCCCTAACATGCTGGGTCCTCATTTTACCCTCCTCGGGAGGATTTGTGAAGCTGAGTCAACATTGTCCCTGCCAGGATCGAACTCGCAACCTTGTGGCTGCAGGACAGCAGTTTAACTCCTGTGCCACCAGGGTCCATTGATGTCGCTTTGATCTCCTTTTTGCGCATCCTGCCAGGGAGGAACCCCCGGGTAGGGATGACCTCCCCTTGGGTAATATTATTCCGGCTCAGTTTGGGCATTCCCACGTGAACCGGTGTGACACGCAGTTTCCCAGGTACATCCTCACCTGCGTCCCTTGGCCACATCCTCTGCACTTCGGACAGATGTTTTGTTTTTCCTAAACGTGTGAGCAGCTTCGAGTTAAACCGTGCAGGTCCCCCATCTCAACACACACAAACACACACACCCAGCCGCTCAGTCTGGGTGTGTGGGGAAAAAATGGGTGTGTGTTTGTGTGTGTTGAGATGGGGGACCTGCACGGTTTAACTCGAAGCTGCTCACACGTTTAGGAAAAACAAAACATCTGTCCGAAGTGCAGAGGATGTGGCCAAGGGACGCACGTGAGGATGTACCTGAGAAACTGCGTGTCACTTATGCGTAGAAGTAATGGGTGGACTTGCAGGCAACAGGTGTTTTGCACTTCTTCCCTGCAAGGGAGGGTTGATAAGTTTAAGGCACTTTACGCTGGTGTGTTTTCTCTTGGGGGGGGGGACTTCTTAGTTTGCCCACCCCACCCCCCATTACATATACCTTTTAGTATCGAAAATTGGAAGGGGTTTGGGCTTTACTCATAATATTAGGGTTCATTTTTACAGAAGAGTTGCCGCTCCCCCAGTGGCTTAGTGGTTAAGACGCTGAGTTGGGAGACTGCAACATTGTGTTTCGATACTACAAAAGAGTTGTGTTTTGGTGGAGAGGTTGCACTTCCTACTACAGTATTTCAGAGAGTAAACAAAAAGACCAAAACGTGGCACCGTAAAGACTAACTGCTGTATTTTAACATTCGCTTTTGTGGATCAAGTCCACAGACTTGATTTGTTTATTCTTTGATATGCTTGCACAGACTAACGCTGCTACCACTTCAAAAATTTCTACTATCGTATTGGTTGCTCTGCTACTTTGTTACATGTTATGTTCTTTGCAGGGGGGTAGTGGTTTGTCAGTGCAGGTACATCAAACAAGAAACAGAACAAAGTAAACACAACAGCAATGTTGTGGCACTTAACTACTAATTGCTGTATGTGAGCTGTCCTCGATTTGAGGAAGTAGACTTGATCCACATAAACTCACATTAAAATATGGGCAGTCTTTAAGGTGCCACTACATTTTTGTACATGTCTGGCCAGACATCCCACAACGGTAATGGAGTAGGCTGTTCAGCCAGTGACTCGATGCCAAGTGTTGGGCGGCAGTAAATAACCTGACTCCCTGAAGGGGCCAACGGCGACGGGTGGATGAGCCCCTTTAGGTGGGGTGATGGTCCACCTAAATGCCACTGGAAACCATCCTATTGGGCCCATCGGCAAAATAAGCAGAGGGAGGAACTCTGATCCCCAACGGTCATGGAGGCAGAGGAGGCCATGGCAAGTGGACTGACTGTGAAGGCGCACCTTGTCCTTATCCTCAAGACTGTGGCAGTCCATTACAGTCATGGTGCCTACG
Source organism: Furcifer pardalis (assembly GCA_030440675.1). Lineage (NCBI taxonomy): Eukaryota > Metazoa > Chordata > Lepidosauria > Squamata > Chamaeleonidae > Furcifer > Furcifer pardalis. The sequence continues at coordinate 173,356,095 of CP126892.1, read as the reverse complement.
TGCTGCAGGAGATGGCTCCATGATCACAGTGTGTGGGTCACTTCATGTCAAGCCGAGATCCACCTTAAACAGATTCACACCAATGGCATTTTTCCTGCTTCAGGAAAAAAATGCATTCTCGGATATGTGTTGCAGCTGACAATACTATTTCTACTACTTTTGTGTTGTCTCATATTCCTTGTAATGGGATGGCTAAATTTGATAGAACTTCAAATCCAGTCCATAACATTACAGTCTACTGCAGGAGTTCTCAACCTTTTTAACCTGGGGGCCGGTCACCCTCCCTCAGACAGCTTTGCTGGCCGGACAGCCATTTTGCCCTTCCTCCACCACATGGGCCACATGAAATGGCGCTGTGGGCCGCATCCAACCGTCGAGCTGCAGATTGAAAATCCCTGGTCTACTTCAATAGTTTTTTAGTAGCTTATATTTTCTATCTTCATCAAACTCTAATAACAGTTTAAAAATCGCTACCATCATTACCCGGGCCTAATTCAACTTGCTGTTTCTTTATTTCCTGTGGGCGGGGGGATATTAAATTCAGGCAAATGAGGTTTTTGGAGATGGGGGCTTCTTATTTCCAACTGAAGCTTGAGAGCAATTGTTCTCTTGATAAATGATGTGTGGAATTTTTGTTGCCGTGGATATTACCTTTTAAGATTCTGTAGTATAAAGCTTTAATACTTCAAAATGGAGAAGCATTTTGTATTGCCACTGTACTACCTCCTGAAAATCCTACTTAAAAGTGAAGATGGTATTTTCTTTTTTTGTATAGTGAATATGTTTTTGAGCGTTGTACTGTGCCATGAAACAGTGCAGGTATTATTAATAACAATTCCTCTTGTTGTTTGCTAAGCTTTCTTTGATGAAGGCTGTAGTTCCCTAACAGTTCATTATGTTTTTCTCTCCTCAGCCTTTTAAAGTATTGGCTACTGAAACCATAAGTCAGAAGGCATTAGATGCAGATATCTACAATGCAGTTCCTACTGAAAAGGTGGATGGAACTTGCTGTTACGTAACAACACACAAAGGTAACGTGGAAAAGCCATATTAGATTTTGACTGTACAGTAGCAGAATGTTGTTTCTTTGAAAATATGTTTTCTTTGTAGTCATGCATGAAGAAATAAACATCTGCTAGTAAAATAGCAGTTCTTGGGCTTTGTTTTGATGGTCAATAAAGTAGGAAAAGTGAATGATCATTTACCCCTAATGATAGAAGTCAGCCAGCCCTGTGGTTTATTCATTGATCAGAAGCGCCTAATGTCATAGAAGACAAGATCTGCTATGAACTGTTCTGCCTACCTTACTCTTCTCTGTTCTGTAGTTTCTTTCAGTCAGTGAATATAGTTTTCGTTGCTGCATCCGATGTGCCCAAAGAGATCTTACATCCGTTACATACTGTACAGTCAAACCTCGCATAACGAAAATATTTCATTCTGCGAGGCTCCTCACTATGCGAATTCTTTGCTATGTGAGTTTTTCCGCATAGCAAAAATTCCTATTGAAAAACTCGCATAATGAAAATTCCTATGGAAAAACTCACATAACGAAAAATTTTATGGAAAAACTCGCATAGCGAAAATTTTTCGTTATGCAAGTGTTTCCCATAGAAATGTTCATTATGCGAGTTTTTCCATAGAGAAAGTCTGTTTCGCATAGCGAAAATTTTCATTATGCGAAACGGAAATTTTTGTAGAATGCCCGCTCATTATGCTAGTTTTTTTGCTAAGCGAGGCATTTGTTATACGAGGTTTCACTGTAATTTTAATGTTTGCTGGACTGTTTACCCCTATGGTTCTTAAACAAATGCAGTTCTGTACAAAGGCTAAGTGGTTAAGACACTGAGCTTGAAGACTGGAAGGTCGGGGTTCAATACCCGAGTACGGTACGAAGGAGCTCCTGTCAACCTAGCAGTTCAAAAGCAAGAAATTTCAAGTAGATGAATAGGGACCACTTTGTTGGGCAGGTAAACGGAAATGTCTGCAGACACAGACAGCGCTGGCTCTTTGGCTATAAACAGATGAGCACTGAACCCTAGAGTCGGATATGACTGGCTTTTGAGCAAGGACGACCTTACAAAGGCTAATGGTAACAGCGTTCCGTGTGCCCTGGCATCTGGTCATGTTTGCCACATGAACATGGAAACAGATGCAGACAGCACTGGTTCTTTGGCTGTCAACAGAGATGAGCACCACGCCCTAGAGTCAGATACAACTGACTTTTGAGCTTTACCTTTTACAAAGGCTTGGGGTGTTAGATGCCAGGGTTGAATTCCCACTTGGCCATGGAACCTCACTGGAGAGTGGCACTGGTAACACCACTCCTTAAATAGCTCACCTTCTTTGGAAACTATAATCAACACAATCCAGAACCAAGTTAAAATAAAAACAGTAGCAGGGTGATATTATGTTAGTCAGAGATTTTCATCGCCACTCAGAGCTCTGCATATGCAAATATTTGGTAATCACTTGTTCAAACTATTTGAAAAGCTGCTTCGCAAGGCTGCTGGTTTTTTAAGTCATCAGGGAAGCTTTTCTCCATCCAGCTCTCCATAAAGGTACATTTGATGTATACACTAGAAAGGGGCTTCTCTGTCATTGCTTCCCAACTGTGGAACTCCCTCCTGCGGGATACCAGGTTTCTCCTCTTCTTTCCTTCTTTCTCCAAACTAGCAAAGACTTTTCTCATCAGACAGTCTTTTTCTTAATAACTGGCTGTTCAGGAGGGTGTTCTTAAAACTGCATTTTGTTACTTATTTTTATGTTTAGTGTTACTTTAAATGCATTTTAGAGTGGCTTTAAACTGTTTTTATCCACTAGTTTTTAATTTGATACCTGTTTATCTCTTCTTTAATATTGCAACAATTTATTGTTTTTAGTTTTTCATGTTGTTTCTTTTAATATTGTAAACTGGCTTGGGTCCTTTTGAGGAAAATGTTTTGTTATAACTATGTTAAATACCGTATTTGCTGGTGTATAAGACCCACTTTTACCCTCTTAAAATACACTGGAAAATTGAGTGTGTCTTGTATATAGTGACCTATTTTGGTAATAACGGGATGCTTCTTATACTCAGATGTGTCTTATACATCAGCAAATATGATAAATAAAACAGTTAGATGTAGCATTTGGTAGTCTTGGGATCTTACCAACTATACAAGCCATGTTACATTTTAATTAATTGCAACTCTTGTGATATTTCATTTATGATATTGGTGCCATTTTTACCACACTCAGTTTTTGAGGTGGGACAATTTATGATTGTTTACTTCCAATATGTATTTGTTTATGTAAGAGAAATGAACCCTTCATAACCTGACTACAAAATCTAGATACTTAGAAAAAGAAATTTGCAGTATTTTTACCTGATTTTTTTTTAAAAAAATAAGATCACTTTAAAGCTGGTTGGGCACAATCCAGCTAAAATCATGTCCTAAAATCTTGTAGTATGCTGGAGAAACAGGATTTTATCCATACTCTTCAGTATTAATGTTGTACATAAAATATTGAAAGGATATGTCCTACAGTTCTTTTGAGAAGCCCTAGTGTAAATTTCAATTATTTTTGTAACTACAGGACAGCCATACCTCTGGGCCCGCTTGGATAGAAAACTCAATAAACAAGCTGAGAAAAGATTTAAACGGTTCTTGTATTCAGCAGACAGTTCAGAAGGTTGGTAGTCATTTGATGGTAATAATGTTTCTGTTTATATCAGGACAATGAAGAGATGATACCTTTCTTTCTAGCTTGTCTGTACTTGTCATTTATTCCCAGTCACCTGTAATTCAGCATTAACCGATTTCTTCTTGTTGGCCCCAACTGAAACTCATACCAGGAAGGTGTATCAACATGGTTTCTAGTTGAAAGGGAAGGATGAAAATGAATAATATTTTATTCGTGCAGACACACAGTGTTCTGCTAATAATCCTTTAAAACAGTGTTTACCAAATGTTGGATCTTGGGCTTCAATTCCCAGAAGTCTAAGTCAATTCCCCAAAGCACTGACCAGCCAATGTACTGACTTAGGCTTTTGGGAGTTGAAGTCCAAGATCCAGCATTTGGGAAACACTTCTTTAAAACATCTGTTGACATTTACCGGTAAGCAGTAAAAATGATGAATGGGTTGTTTGTTTGATCTTGCTTGTCCAGAAATGTGCTCTTAGACTAGGGGTTCCCATCCTTTTTATACCATGGGCCTGACCACGCCCCCTGGGCAGCTGAGCGGGTTGGACCACGCCCCCAGAAGCGGAAATAAATGTGCCTACTTCTGTGTTTATGACAGCCACAGGGACATTTATGGCTGATGTAACCACATTTATGCATGTGTGGTTACGTTTTATGGCTGTCGTAAATGAGCCCTCTTCCACTTCTGAATGCGGTGGAGGTGGCGACAGGCCAGATGAAATGGTGTTGCAGCCCGGGGGCAGCCCACAGGCCATACGTTGTTAGACGAACATCTGGGATGACTGAGTGATGGAGAAACACACAGATTCAGAGGGCATATCACAAAGAAGTGTCCATTTATACCTATAGATGGAGGAGAGAGAGAAAGTAAGATACAGTGGAACATCATATAATGATTGCATTATACAATGAATAATTCGTACACGAATGGAATTTTGAAAAAAGGTGATTCTTGTTGTACAATGCAACGCTTCCCTATGTGATGCATTGTACAACAAATTTCTCTGTGGAAAATAGTACAACAAATTTTTTTCTTTGTATGATTTTTCCCATAGAGATATTCGTTGTACGATGCATCCCATAGAGAAATTTTGTTATACAATGCATGCATTGTATAGTGATAAAATTGTACAATGACTAGCCCTGCGGAATGAATTAAATTCATTCTACGGGGTTTTACTGTATTTAATTTTCCTGGGGCTATGAGGTGGCAGCATCACCTGACCACCTATGACCCAGACATTAGCTGCTCCTGGCATAATTGTCTGGAGTGCTGGAAATTGAAATGTTATCTGGAGATGCCAAAACCTAACAAATAAAATTCAAAAACAGAGCAGAAATACTCCAAATACCCTTCCACCACCGTGGGATGTGACAAAACACTAAAAAAAAACATTCCGTATAGCAATTTTTTCCCTTGAAGTAGACCATCATTTCATATGGATTTCTTTTCCTGAAGTGAGTTTTCTGGTAAGAGCCATTGAAATTCTAGATCCTTTTTTAAATTTTGGGGTTTACTGTAGTTTAGAATTCTAGATCCATTCCTAATTTTTACTCTTTGCTAGTGGAATGTACAACAAGAACAGTTACCTTTATCTTCCTCCATGATAACATAAATCAGCTGTTTTAATATTCTCTTTGTGTGTTTGTGCATGGATACAGTAAGCCCATGCAATCAACTGTAAAATCAACTGTTAGTGCCATTATTTTTATCTCAGAGTAAAATTGTTTTGTTTAGTCAGATGCAGATGGTGCTGCTATTAGCAAAACTATTTCACATTCTGATTGTAGGATTTACTTGGAATATTGAAGAAGATTTCAAGGCTGTCCCTGAATGTTGGATTCCAGCTAAAGAAATAGAACACCACAATGGAAAACCTTGCCCTGATGAAAATGGACACATTCCAGGTAGAGAGATACAGGTTTTACATTAGAAAATCCATTCTGAACATTACATTTGTTATTTTAGTGTTTACCTATGCATTTCAGCACTCAGTACCTACAGATAATCAATTTACATCCTTAGTTGCTGACACTGAGTGGCAAATTTAATTAATTAATTTGTAACTTGTTGCTTAATTAATTAAATTGATTTTCTGTGGGATATTCATTTAATTAATTAAATTTCAATTAGTAAGTTAATCATTTTATACTGGCCATTTAGTGAAAGCCGCTGCCTGGACAGTTATAGTAAAGTTAAAATCATCCAACCACCACCCCAACCCAACCAACGATAAATGTAAACCTTGAAGTACAAAGAAAAAAGATAAAGGGACAGATAATAATTAGGTGGCAGCCGTGCAACCAAGTGATGACAGTTGAAGTAAATACAATCAAACCTCATTTAACAAATGCCTCGCTTAGCGAAAAACTCACATAACGAGCTGGCATTTCAAAAAGTGTTCTGACTCACATCATGAAAATTTTTGCTATGAGAGTTGGACTTTTCCTATGCAAAAACTCGCATAACAAGCATTTCTATGGAAAAAACTTGCATAATGAAAAAAAAATTGCTATGCGAGTTTTTCCATAGAAATTTTTATTATGCGAGTTTTTTCATAGAAATTTTCGCCATGAGAAAAAAACTCACATAGCGAAAAACTCACATAGCGAGCAGCCTCGCAGAATGAAATATTTTCTTTCTGCGAGGTTTGACTGTAATAGCAGTGTGGGTTGGCAGATGAGATTACTGCAGGGGAAGAATGTTATTAAAAACTTCGTTATAAAGCTCTGATTTGACTTGTGAAAGACTTGAAGGGAGTGGAATTGATAAACTCTTGCTGGGAGCAAGTACCACAGAGATAGAGCCACCATCAAGAAGGTCTGGTGTCCAGGTGATATCTCCCAAGTCTTCTTTGTTATGGGCACCTGTAATAATAATTTTGTGTCTGAAATTATTCTGGGTTGAAAGGATTTTTGCTAGAGAAACTCCACTCAGGGGACGCCTGAATGAGTCTCCTTTCATGTCCCCAAGATCTTTTCCCCACCAAAGTGGTCCCTGTTTATCTACTTGCAGTGTCTTGCTTTCGAACTGCTAGGTTGGTAGGAGCTGTAACAGAGATGGAAGCTCATTCTGTCATGCAGTACCCAGGTCTCAAACTGCCAAATTGCCAGCCTTCCAGCTAACAAGGCAAGCTTCTTAACTAATGAGCCACCGCAGCCCCTGGCACCTGTAATAGCAAGACCTGAGAGAAGCAGGTAACATTCGTAGTTATTTTGGTGAAACACCGTGACAGGTATTATTACCTGTAAATTACCAAGACAGCTTTTAAGAGCCTTATTATTTATCCTTTTCTTCTTCACAGCTGAAGAGGAAACAATTTACCTAGTTACACTAGAGTGGAATATTAGAAACGAATGATGTATGATCTGTCAGGCACCCATTATTGTATTTTTGTAGTCATCTGCAAGAGCAGCCAGTTTGGTTTGCCTGGGTTAGAAATTTGCAACCTCGGCAGGCTGGAGATCATGCAATTGGAGGAGCATCCACCAAAGCAGTTCACCAGTACGAAAACAGCCAGTCCTGCTGGCTTACAGGAGAAAAGAAGGTCTTTCTCATCCAGAAATGTATTTTTAAATTTGGTGGCTTAGTGGTTAAGACGCTGAATTTGACAAGGTCAGCTGTTCGAGACACCGGATTGCTACATGGCAGTCTCTGTCTCTGTCCCAGCACCTGCCAACCTAGCAGTTCAAAAGCAAGAAACATCAAGCAGATAAATAGGGACCACTTTGGTGGGAAAGGTAACAGTGTTCCATGCACTCCCGTGTCTAGTCATGCCTGCCACATGTCCATGGAAATGTCTGGCTCTTTGGCTGTGAACAGATGAGCCTAGAATCTGATGCGACTGGCTTTGGAGCAAGGGTGACCTACGCACAAAAGGAGCTCCAGTGAGGAGATGGCTTCCCATTCCCTTATGCTGGGATTCCATTACGATCGGCCTGTGTTGAATACAATCCTGTATCATTTTGATCATATTTTTTGCGCATATAAAACATTTGTTGTATTTTTGTAGGGTGGGTCCCAGTGGAGAAAAACAACAAGCAGTACTGTTGGCATTCATCTGTTCTTGATTATGAATTTGAACTAGCTCTAGTTCTAAAGCCTCACACAGAGGAACCTGGTCTTTTGAAAATCAGTCCAGTGCCCTTGTCTGATTTTTCAGAGCACACTTTGGAGCTTATTGGAACAAATATTAATGCAAATCCATATGGTAGGTATGTCTTGTATCGATTGACTTAAGAGTATTTTAAAGAAAATTGTATCAGGTAGCATACATAACAAAGGAACTGTGCTGTAACTAGACGACGTCTTGTCAAAAACAAGGATAAGCGAAATCTCTAAATAAAAAAATACGGTAGTATTTATTGCTAAGTAGAAATTAATATTTTTATAACAAGCAGTTTTTAATAGTGAAATGAGCAAAATACAACAAAGCCACCATGAACATAATAAAACGTTAATCAAATTGTTATCAAAGTTAATTTGCAAGATTACCAATCAGGAGAATGCCTTGTCTAAAATGTCTGACAGATTGTCTACTTTCCCAGGAAAGAGTTAACATCACAAGTAAAGGAGAAAATACAATGTTTTTGTAAGATGGTTTCCACAAGTGTTCAGATAAAGACAGTATAGTTAAACCTCGCATAACGAGCGTTTCGCTTAGCGAAAAACTCGCATAACGTGCAAGTTTTTTGCTAAGCGGTCCGACTCGCATAACAAATTTTTCGCTATGCGAGTCAGACTTTTCCCTATGGAAAAACACATAACGAGCATTTCTATGGGGAAAACTCGCATAGCGAAATTTTTTCACTATGCGAGTTTTTCCCCTTGAAATGCTTGTTATGCAAGTTTTTCCATAGGGAAAGTCTGACTCACATAGCAAAAAATTCGTTATGCGAGTCTGACTTGCATAGCAAAAAACTCGCATAGTGAGCAGCCTTGCAGAACGAATTAAATTTGTTATGCGAGGTATGACTGTAACTGGTACAGAGACCCAAGGACAGAAAGGACTTTGTGGTGAGGGAATAATTCCAATGATGTACTTTTCTTTAATTGGTAAATTTTGGATGAGAAGCAAGAAGTAGAATATTTAAGTGCAGCTAGATGGGAGATATAGTAGTTCTTTCTATGGAAGTAGGTCTTAGTAGTAGTACTCTTGTGTAAGCCTAAAAGCAAGAGTATGTTCTCAGCCAGAGCATCATTATTCTTAGAAGTAGAGACATCCAAGTTCTAATTAGCTTTTTATTATTTTATCCTAAGGATGTGGGAACTATCTTGTTAAGTTAAATCCATGGTTTTGGATTTTGGTTTTGCTTTTCTTTTTTTGCAACAACCTTTTTGTGATCTTTTGAATGTTTATATTTTTGAACCCTTACTTTTATTTTAAATATTTTACGTAGTTGCCATCTTTGGAGGTTAGCTTGTCTAAAAAAGGTGCCTTGAGTCCAAAGGATGTTTTGCTATTTTCATTAGTTGTGCCAGGATCCATCTCTATTTTAAAAAAATTGTTCCTCTTTTTAAAGGAGTTTAAAGACATTCTGCCTCTGGCCGAGCAATAGGGTTTATTTAACTTTCCTATCACCAATATGTGTTTTTAATTTTTCTTTTAATTGGGGGCCATCATGTTTGTTTTGTTGTTATTTATAATATATTCAGTTTATTCTTTTTAATTTCTTATTACAGTAATACCTCGGATAACGCTAAGACTTGGTTCCACAAGTCTTGGTGTTATCTGATTTTTAGTGTTATCCGATCCATGTTAAAATCCTATGGGATGGATCGGATAATGTTAAAGCTCCATAGAGATACATTGTAATTGCACAGGCTTTAGTGGTTGTTATCCGATCCATCCCATAGGACCTTAACGTTATTCGATCCAATTCTCCACCCCAGATTGCTTAACATTATGCGATTTTAGCGTTACCCTTAGTAAACGTTATCCGAGGTATTACTGTATATAGTTTTTTTAATTAAATGTATTGTTAGGTACTCAGAGTGGGAAAATATCCCAGATAGGCAGGGTGGATGAATGAATAAATAGGAGACAAGGAAATTTAGAGGAAATTATTCAAGAGATCTAAGACCATGCACTTCAAAGCAGCTAGAAGAGTTTAAGGCTAGCTTCAGGAAGGAGTGGTGGAAATTGGACCTCCTCTAATCGAATTTTGTTGATTAACTCCCTTGATTTGATGCCTTTTCTTGGGGTGGTGATAATTCCATGTGATGAGTCCGACAAATGAAAAGTCTTTTTGTGTTTGTTTTTAATTTCTTGGTGTTTGGAGACACAGGAATATCACACTTATGTTCAGAAGTTACCTCTTTCATCTCTCCTGGAACTTGCCCCTCCCAGGTTAATATGTGAAGGGTTTGTAATAAATGGGAAAAGTATTAATTATATTCATTTACATAAATGTCTCAATAGGTTTGGGAAGCAAGAAATATCCTATACACCTTCTTGTACCTCATGGAATATTTCAGATAAAAAAAGTACCTGCACTGAATCACAATGACATACTGGCTTGGTTTGATGGATGCAAAGAAGGGAAGATTGAAGGGATTGTATGGCATTGTGCTGATGGAAGCTTAATCAAGGTAATCCTGAAAACTTTACTAAAAGTAACACACACTCTTGTGAATAAACTGGCAGTGCAATAATTTTGCCATGCTAATTTTTTAGCAACAGTGTTTAAATTAAAAAATAATTTTCAGTTTGAAGCACTAGTAAAATAGGCAGATTGTCTGTTTGCATTTATTTACTTATTTACAGTGAAACCCTGTATAACGATTTTAATTGGTCCTATGGGTCCATCATTGTACCAAAAAACCGCTGTATGATACATGTATAGCGATTTTCCCTATGGGATGATTCGTACAACAATTTTTGCCATAAATAGCAACCCTGTGCTGTTAGTGAGAGGGATTCTTGCCATGGCCCCTGTTGTTTGAGCAAGGGAACTAGTGAGAATCCCTTTTGCTAACAGCACTGGGCTGCTTTTCCCCTGGGAACGCACTTCCCAGGAGGAAAGCAGCCCAGAGCTGCCAGTTCACAAAGGGGCTTTGGGGGGCGGGGGAAGGCTTCTCCATGCCACCCGGCTTTTGCCTTTAAAAAAAAATTGTATCGTTGTACGATACAATTTTAATTTTTAAAAAAAGGCACTCGTACGATTTCATCGCTGTACGATGCAATCGTTATACAGGGTTCCACTGTATTTCATTCTACCTGTTACATTACAATTAGTCTATATCCAAATGTAAAGTACTAATATTTTTAATATGCATGCATGCTTCTTATATGGTATTTAGAGTTAATAGATTGTTTCTTTTCTTTGCAGCTCCATCGACATCATCTTGGCTTGCCTTGGCCAATCCCAGACTCTTATTTAATTTCCCAACCAGTTCTTGTTGACTTCAGCAAAGCCAGATATGGTTGTAATTTTGAACCAAATACACTTTTCCACTATTTTTCAAGGGTGGATGGACAAAGGTTCAGTAGTCTCAGAGATATAATAGGTGATTATGATCAGATTTCTTAAACAGGATAAAGCATTATCTGTAATACTGTTCATTCCTATATACACATTTATAAGTAAAAAGCATACTGCTGCTTATTTTGTAGAAGAGCCATAACACAAAATTTTGACTGTTTATTCTTTTCTGTTGATTTTCTTTCAGATAATTAGCATTTTTGAATTCATGCATATGTGTAATGTAACATATTTTTTCTTAATTGTTTAATTCATGTTGTAAGGTCTTGGTTCTCCACTAGGAGAAAGGTGACATAAATAAATAAATGTATAACATACTTTTACTGAAGTAACAAAGGCTAGTTTCTGAACGTATTGAGGTTTTTCTGTTGAGGTTAGGTAGTTATAATTAGTAATTTGCACCTATCAGATTATTCTAGTGATATAGATCTAACAGAATATTTAAATTAAGCAGTAGATGAAGCTATGTTACTGAAATCACAAAAGCTGCCAACTGTAGATACTGGCTGGATATTTCAATGGCAATTTTATAAAACTGTCGAGAGCACAAAATTCTTGTGTAGTGAAACACTTGCAAAGAGTGTATGTATACATCTGAACTGTTGTTCTTCCCTTAAAATATATAGCCATTTCAAAAAGTTCTGGTTCTTTGCTTCAATATATTTTAAAAGGAGTCACATAATTTGTGCATAAGTGAAGACTTAGAATATCCATCTAGATCAGACATTTGTTTTAAAATGTTTTAAGGTCATGAGATTCTGAATTTCCATAAAAATGTATTTGCTGCAAATGTATATCCATTGTTGTCTAAACTCATTTTATAATCTACTTGATCTTGAGGTGATGGAGTACAATCAGTGATGGGCATAAAAAAAAATTACTACCACACTGTGGATGGGATTAACTTTGTGGGTGGGGCCATATCTGTGGGCATGGCCAAGTCTATGGCCATGTGACTTGCTGGGGGTGGCCATGTGACCGGGTGGGCTATCTAATCATGCCTGCCACATGGCCATGAAAACGTCTGCAAACAGACAGCACGGGCTCTTTGGCTGTAAATGGAGATGAGCACTGCACCCTAGAGACGGATTTGACTGGCTTTTGAGCAAGGGAGACCTTTACTAACCATTTGCAACAGGGCCAAAACCTCACAGCAAATTTGAATACCAATCAGGGATCTTCTGTTATTAGGTAAAGGTTGCCCTTCCTCAAAAGCCAGTTGTATCCAACTGTAGGGTTCAGTGCTCATCTCTGTTTATAGCCAAACAGCCAGTGGACTTGATCCACAAAAGGTCACATTAAAATACAGCTGTTAGTCTTTAAGGCCCCACAATGTTTTTGTCGTCTTGTTTTCTTTACTCTGATATACTTACACAGAATAAAATTTTTGAAATGGTAGCTGTGTTAGTCTGTGCTTCAAGCGTATCAGAAAGTAAACAAGACAAAAAGACAAAAACATTGTGGCACCTTAAAGACTATAGAGAAAGGCAAGGGGCTTACTCAGAAGGGGCAGGCTGAGCCAGCCAGGGCTTTTCTTTCTCCTCCTCTTCCCTGCTCACAGGACAACGGACCACTGGAGCCTCTGTCCATGGAGTGTTTTTAACTTTCCAGTCCAAGTCCAGGGAGTGGGCTTGTCAGCTTCCTCCGCTGCTGCTCTCGATCCCTTTCTGCCTACCCTAGAGAGGTGCAACCCTGGAGGAGGACCCAACCAACTCTATGGTAGGCAGTGAGGGATAGAGGAGCAGCAGTGGAAGCTGACATGGGTTGGTGCAGACAGACACATAAGCCCCCACCCCAGACTCGGGCAGGAAAGGAAAAAAATTGCTCCATGGATGGAGCCTCCACAGATGGAGCCTAAAGTCCAGGGAGGGGGCATGTCATGTGTGTCTGTCTGCAGCACCAGCCCATGTTGGCTTCCTCTGCTGCTGCTCTCCTTCGCTGCCTACCAGAGAGAGGTGCAACCCTAGAGGACCCAACCAACTATCTATGGTAGGCAGTGAGGTATAGAGCAGCAGCAAAGGAAGTTGACATGGGCTGGTGCAGACAGACATGCACGTCCCGGACTTGGGCCATGGTCGGGAAAGGAAAAAAAATGCTCCACAGACAGAGGCTCCAGTGGCTCTTTGCACCACCTCTTCTTACTCCCCAGCCACATCCTCTGCCTGCCAGGGGAGGCTCCATCAAATTTTTAATTTAAAAATAAATAAATTTAAAAATGAAAATTTTAAAATAAATAAAATGGGCGTGACCAGCCAAATCTACTACTGGTACACCCGATCCAGTGCGAACCGGGAGGGGCCCATCACTGAGTACAATCCAGTGTTATCTGAAAATACTTGCTCTTTTTACCTCAGATTTTGAGGGTTCCCCCACATGATTTGGGGTCAGTTCTGATGAGGGGAAATGATCTATTGATCAATGGTTGGGTTCTTGTACAACTTTGGCTGAAATTCTGTTACACAGTTTATGGTGATTTTTCAAAAATTAAAAATGTTTATTCCAACTCCTGAAGGTCCTAAGACTCCTTTGGGATCCTTTTCCTTGTGAGAAAGTTGTTGGGAACTGTTAAGTTCTGAAAATAATGCTGTTAAAACCATCCCAACAATGGCAGGTTTTGTGACTCAAATACTCCCTATGTCCTGTGGCATCATGACAAAAGGGATCTTCACACAGGGGACAAATTGGAAAATTTTAAGTTCTGAATAATCATGACAGCTGATGACATCCTCTGATTTACATGTTATTGCTTCTGCCAAGAGTTCAGCAAGTGAAATCAAAATTTAGGTTTGTTTGTGAATGCTAAAAATAATATGAGAAATAACTCATTCAATACGTTTGTAGAACATTTATTTGAGAAAGCCAATAGTACTCGTCTGCTTGAAATTTAAAATTTTAAGACAAGGCAAACAAACATTAAAATGCTGTTTGTTCACCATTTATATGCTACTCAAACTTAGAGAAATAAAGAATACCTAAATTGTATTGAATTTTATTCCTTCAGTGCAAACACACCAATAGAAAATTTACAAAATAGAATATTGAACATTTAATAAATTAGCATATTATACATATATACAGTTTCACAGAATGGTCTTTAGTTCTTGCTATTGCTTTCATGTTTGCAGAATTAAAACAAGCGTTGTTTAAATTAATCAGAGATATTTTGTCCGAAGCTGAATGGTGCAAGAATAAGCTGCACCCTATCGATACTGAGAAAGTCGGAAACTTTGCTTGGTCACCTGATGTGACACGTCTTTCTTCCTCTTCTGGGCCATATCATGTCTAAATGAACAATAGAGTTTCTTTTAAAAAATAATCTGTGTCTTTCCTTTAATCAATGGACACTCTGCCTGGAATATCTACTTGGACGCCAAACTGTTCAGAAAGTTCTTTCAGCTTCTCTTCCAAGATAATATTTTTTTTGACTTCTTCATTATAGTTGTATTTCAGATCTTCAATTTCTTCAAAAAAGGAAGGATCAAAGTGATCCAGTTCATTTTTTAGCTTTTTAACTTCTTCCTAATGATCAGTAGAAACAATTGTTATAACCAAAGGTGTAAAAACTATGTAAGAAATAAAGAAGACTTGCCAGAATTAATTTTAACAAGTCCATGTCTATGGAGCACTAGCAAAACAATGCGTTAATTGTTATATATATATATATATATATATATATAGTGTAATATAAATATTGAACATAAAAAGACAATATGAAAGTTAGAATGCATAACAAGAAGTTAAATATCTAGGAATAAATTTCAAAAAGTTTGAGTATAGTCTAGCAGTTAAATTTCCATGCAATAATCAGACAAAAAAAGACACCAAAGATGTACTCAGAAACATTTAACAATTATTGACCAAATCAGTGCTATAAAAATAGCATTGTCAAAATTATTTTTAAAATCTTCCTCATTGTAAATACTATTGGCCACATCAATTAAGAACTTTGCTATCCTATCTGGAGGAAACCCAAGAAGCTGTGGCTAGATGTGGCTAGATATAGCAAGAGGAAAACATTCAAACATTTGGAGGGCAAAGTAACTGAAATGGGTAGATAATCCCTTTTTAATGCTGTTAGAAATTTGGAGTAAATGAGAAAATAAATTCCAAAAATCTCCCTGCTGTTTCCATTTATGTTACACCCATTAATAAAATAGCTTTGTCAGCTGGGAAGGTCCCGACTGAAAGTGAAGAGGAGCATACATATTTAGAGTTGGTTTGTGTCCTATGATTGTTAGATATTAACTTGGATTTTCGTTTTCAGTCCATTAGAGTTGAAAAATTATTCCCTTACCATGTTTAAAAACAAGCTTTGGACACTTAACTAAGGATTTAACAGCCTGGAGTCGGTGGCTACCTCACAATGAAGTTAAATAAATACCTCTTACATCTTGCTTATCCTTGCTGTGTATATCTTTCTTTATAACTTTAATACCATGTAAAAATTTGCTTGTCTTTAAAAAGTTGAGTACAACATAAATAAAATATAAATATTAGAACTACCTGGCAAGCAAAGAATATGCAATAGTGAGAATTTAAGCAGCCTGTAAGTCTTATTGTGGATTGTCTGCAAATACACAATGAATAAAATACTTGCAATACGAACATGAAGTTTCTGCTGTTCCAAATCTGATATTTTCAACTGTGTCTTGAGATCTTCAGCTAGTAATTTATAGTTTTCAGCCTTTTCTAAATATCCTGGAAAAAACATTTTATATATAAAAAGGATACATTAAAATAAATTGAACTAATACTTTTTTCTAGCTGAATGCAAGAAACTATTAAGATTAGCCCTTTTTATCCAAGGCTATACATGTGTCATACCTTTCTGTGTTGTGAAAACAACTGCAAATTTACCTATAGAATCTTAAGATGTAAGAAAGAGTTTTAGACTGCTGTTGCTTGTTTGCTTAAGCTTTATTTTAGCAGATAATTTGTGCTTTCATGGAGTTCTTAAAGAAGAGGGAATTATATTATGAGCCCATAGATCAGAACTTAGCAGGTTAAGAAGCTTTGGCAATATTAACAGTTCTAAGATCAACCTTAGCAGTAGTACCACTTCAGGATCAGCACTGTCAACACTATTAAGATGTAAAAGGAAAGAATACACAACCTCCATCCAATCACTACAACAGGAATTCTCAACCTGTGGGCAGGATGCGGCCTGCAGCTCCATTTCATGTGCCCCCCCTACTGCCTCCACCACACCAGGAAGTGCCATGTGGTGGAGGACGGGCAAAATGGCTGTCCGGCCCCCAAAGCTGTCTGAGAAAGCGTGACCCAGCCCACGGCTTGAAGAGGTTGAGAACCCCTACACTACACCATGGTTAAGGGATTAGAAGTATCATTTTTGTGTGTACAGTAAAACCCCTATTTACATAAAAAGTCTGTTCCGTAGGCTTTTATGTAAATCGGTTTTTTACTTAACTCAAAGCAAACCCATAGGAACAATGAATTTTTACTTAACTTGAAGCAAACCTGTAGGAAAATGATATTTATGTAAATCGAAGCAACCCCATAGGAAAAATGAATTTTTTACATAACTCAAAGCAAACCCATAAGAAATTACTACTACAGTAAAACCTCGGATAACGCTAAAACTTGGTTCCACAAGTCTTGGTGTTATCCGATTTTTAGTGTTATCCGATGCATGTTAAAATCCTATGGGATGCATCAGATAACATTAAAGCTCCATAGAGATACACTGTAACCGCACAGGCTTTAGCGGTTGTTATCCGATACATCCCATAGGACCTTAACGTTATTCGATGCAATTCTCCCCCCCAGATTACTTAACATTATGCGATTTTAGCGTTATCCGAGGTAAACGTTATCCGAGGTATTACTGTACTACTTACTTTATTATGGAAATTGTGTTATGTAAATCGGGACATGGTTTTAGTGCAAAAATAAGTGTGCAAGTCAAATTTTATGTAACTCAAGGCTTATGTAAGTCGGGGTTTTACTGTACTTTTAGAGAATATGTGAAGCTGAAGAAGCTACCAGCCAAAACAAAGAAATAGATCTCACTGTATGCCTGAATTACAGCTAGACTATGTTAACAGTGCTAGGCTTATTGTATTAAACATTCTACAATAATTTTAAATGCAGTACTAATGTTTTGATGATTTTTTCAGAAATACTCTAAAGAAACATTAGTAGACCTCCACGTGTACAGCAGCCGCCTTTTCACCTTAACCCCTCCTGCCTGCAGAATGTTGTTTGCAAGGATCAAGCCACTATCCAGTGATGAGGTCAGAAGGAACAGTTGGATAAGATTCCTTGGAGAAAGGGGGTCTCTTTTTAGAAAAAGTTCAAATCAAAGCTATTGTCTTTTTTAAGCCACAGGGTATTACTTCATTTTGTTTTCAGAGTGAATTATAGGTTATTATCTTCTAGACAAGGAACAATTAAGAAAACTGGAAGTCACTAGTAGCTTTCATTCTTTTTTAGATGAGGCAGTTCTTTTATTTGAACCTTTACTTGCATGAATGAGAGGCACTTGCTCCACAGTCTTTTCTGTGATGGCTTGATCTTTAGAAACAGCATTCTGTGAGCATGAGAGGTGTGGCGAGAAGGAGGCTGTCATATATGTGCAGTTCTGCTAATATTTCTTCAGAACTGAGCCCTAAAATAATTTTAGTGTTTTAACATTACCAGCAGCTAAGCCATCTCCTTTTACTTCAGTTTGATTCTGAGAACTCTTCATCTGATGAAGCAGTTCTGCCTTTTCCTTTTCCAAACGACCATTGGTTAATCTGTAAAAACAAAATAGCACAGAAATGTATGCACTGCTTAACATTTTTCCAGGTGTATTCTGCAGAGGAAAGAAGACTTATTTGTCTTTTTTAAAAAAACTGAACTTTAAAGTTCACAACAAACATTTAAAAAATGAACAGAAAGAAGGGGGGAACAGACAGATAAAGCATTACAAGCTTCAATACATCATATCTCTTATTTCTTATAGTTTATATCTGACAAATCTCAGAATTAACTTTAAATACCATATATACTCGAGTATAAGTCGGGTTTTTGTAGCCCCCAAAATGAGGTCCACGAGAGTCCAAAAACGTGATGGATTCAGTGCAGTTCAGCTTCAGGAGAGGGGAAAAAAAACCATACGTTTGGCAGGCCATTACCACAGGTGGCCACTAGAGGGAGAAAATCACAATTTCCCATTTAAATGCATTTGAAATCAATTTCTTGTATTCTACAGCTTTTCTGTTTGTATGTTACCAATGCATTTCAGTGGAAAACCAAACCTGTGCATAAAAAGAAAGGGTTTCACTTACATTTCTTGCCTTTGTCCCTGACCATGTGGTCAAAATGGAAGGGGAACCCATGCTTCCTGTTTGCAGGGAGAGCCAAGAGACTAGGCTAGAGCATTGCTTCCTGCCCACCCATTTCCCCTACAGTGCCACCACTGGTTGGTGGTGCAAATACAGTTTTAGAAAAAAGATTGTAAGATTGTAAGTAACTATTGTAAACACTCAAAAACATGCCCAAACAAATGTTTACATTAATTAATTTTACTGTATTTTCATGTTTTTTTTAATTAATGAAACTCACTAGCAGCTGTTGCATTTTCCACCCCTGACTTATATGTGGGTCAATCTATTTTCCTAGTTTTAGAGGGCCAAATTAGGTACCTCGACTTATATTTGGACTGACCTATACTCGAGTATATACGGTAATTACGACTTTTGTTCACATTTTTATTATATTCCCTGATGTATTTCCAGCCATAATTTCACTCAAATATTTCTTTTAAACACCATTCTGCTATAATACAATGTCCTTCAACCCACCAATTGTCCCTTCTACTTATTTTTCCCCAGAAACCCATTACATCAGGTATTGGCTTGCCCCCTTTATTATTTTCTAATGTGTATTTCAAGAATGGCCTCCAAATATCCTGGAATATATTCTGTTTTACTATACTTTTTTAAAATTTAACCCCCAGGAAACTTTTCATTCAGTGCTATTTCCCAAATATTTTTATACCAATTACTCAATTCTAAATTTAAGCCATTTTTCCATATATATTTTTTGCAATCTGTTGCCTTGCTAATGTAAAAAAAAAGATAATAAGAGAAGACTTATTTGTCTTACCTGAGCAGCTTAAATTCTTGTTTTGTGTTGGTGTCCTCTGGATAGTGTTTGAGAAGCTCAATCTTTGCATGAGAAAAAAAATCCCCAAAACATATTTTAACATTAAATTTTGAGCAAAATCAGAGTAAGACATAAGGGGTCTGCATGGGAAAATTCATCTTTTGCAGAAGCAATCCCCTTGGTTCCTATTCATTTCCACCACTCCCCATCATACCAATGATAAGGAGGGGGGTGGGAGAACCCACTATAGACCCGGTTCCCTGAAGAGAGACCAGATCTTTGTGATTGAAACTATTTCTACAGCCTTTGACTGACTTGCTAAATGAGGCAAAAGGCAATAAAGAGAGATGCCCTAATGATTCCCAACCTTTTTAGGCCCACCTAAGCATCTCTAAAAATCCTGATTCCCACCACCACTCCACCCTGGTGACATATAATTCTTATTCAAAAGGCGAACTATTCACGTGAAGGAAGTTTAAAAGGCTGTTAATAACTCATTCTCAAATTGCCACCCTGTGGGAACCATGGCTCTAAAAAATTATCAAAGTATTTCACCTGCCAGCTCCTGCACTAGTCAAAGTGGTGAATGGGAAGAACGTTTCAATACGTTCTCAAAACACACAAAACACTGTGTTCCTCCCCATGTTATTGGAGAAGAAATGGAAGAAAACCAAGTAAGTGAAACAAAATTTACAAAAAAGTTAACATCTGTGGAAGTCTGCTCACTATGTGATTTATGAAGTCTGAGGACCAAGGTAAGGTCTTGCTCCAAAATATAAATATCTCCCTAGAAGCACACAACAACATACCAGTGAATCCCTATACCCAATATACTGCTGGGAAAGCAGCACAACAGAACTTTTCCTTCCTGTTCAATTCCTATCACCACTGTATAAATCATTTTGAAGGGTTTCATAGCCTCAGAAACAGGTTTGGGTGAGATGTCTCCCTTCTGATTCCACAAACAAAAGTAGTTGGGGCAGGGAAGATAATGGATTGGATACTGACCAAAGGGGGTCATGTGCCATCTATTCACTTCTGATGTATGGAAACCCTAACCAGGTTTCAAGATGTATGAAATGTTAAAGGAATATCGAACTTCATAGTTCGATATTCTCTCCACTGTACCATGCTGGCTCACTGAGAATAACACATGCACTGTTTACTTACTTGTTCCTTTAAGTCTTTGATACATTTTTCATGTCTTTCTTCATTCTCTGTAGCTATCTGTAATAGTTGTTTAAGATCACTAATGGTTTGAGACTTTGTAGCTATATCAGCATCCATTTCTTTCATCTTATTTTCATACATTCTGAAAGACAAAATTTTGGTTTATGCAAACTATATTGTTTTCACGTACTTCTGGAAAATATTTACAGTCAAACCTCGCATAAAGAGCACCTCGCTTAAAGAGTAACTCGCTTAAAGAGCAGAATTTTCTCTGAATGTTCGCTTCGCTTAACAAATAAAACCAACCAAAAACTCACTTAACAAATAAATCGGGGTTTGCAATCCCTCCCACAATTGGTCATTTGCAACGGTCTTTTGCTTAAAGAGCAAACTCGCTTAAAGAGCAATCCTGTGGAATGCATTATGCTCTTTAAGCGAGGTACAACTGTATATGCTATGCCAAGAAAACATTTTTAAACAAAAAAAGAATGGCCAAAATCTTATTGGTGAGATAGCATAAATGTTGTAATATTTGATGCAAGTTATGAAATCAGTGCAAACATTTTTTACATATTTAGTTGCCTACACTGGCTTCATAACTTCCAGCAATTTACTGCCAAGTGTTATATCATTTATTCTATGGAAGCAATAGGAACTGAAGCACTAAATGATAGATTATTTGATAGATATTAAATGATACATATAAAGCTTTATACAATCCAACACAGTATGTGCAAATATTATCATATGATAAGCCAAAGATATGTATATATGCCAAAACAAAGTCAAGACTTATTGCTTTGCAAATTTTATTAAGCTGTCTTACGCATAACATAATTTTTATTGCAGTATATGAATATGCCAAGGACTGCGGTGGCTCAAGTGGTTAAGACACTGAACTTGCTGACCAGAAGGTCAGAGTTCAATTCCCAGGTCCTGCATGACAAAGTGAGCTCCCATTTTTGTCCCAGTTCCTGCCAATCTAGCAGTTCGAAAGCAAGAAATTGCAAGTAGATAAGTAGGGACCACTTTGGTGGGAAGGTAAAACAGTGTTCCATGCACCCCGGTGTTGGGGCATGCCTGCCACATGGCCACGGAAACGTCTGCAGATGTAGACAGCGCTGGTTCTTTGGCTACAAACAGAGATGAGTAGTGAACCCTAGAGTCGGATACAACTGGCTTTCAAGCAAGGGTGACCTTTACCTTTACTATTTTAATATGACAGGATTATTTCATTATGGACAATGCATACAACAGGATACCCTCTACTGAAGGAATTCACAAGTGGACTAGAGTACAAAAAAAGAGGCTAATCTTGCTAAATGTATATAGTTGAGTTTATGATTTTCAAATGGGAAAAATGTACTCATAGGAATCTTCCTATGCCACAGTTCAGTATTATTGTATAAAATTCAAGAAAAGTAATTCTGCAGTTTGGACAGAAAGCAGGTCTATGGCCCACCACAAGACCATGTTCAGTAAAGCATAGTGTATCCAATACAAATGTTTTGCAAAATTTACCTTTAACATGCACAATAATTATACAGTAAAACCTCGCATAAAGAGTGCCTTGCTTAGACACTAACTCGCTTAAAGAGCAGCATTTTCTCTGGTCGCCTCGCTTAACAACTAAAACCAATCAAAAACTCGCTAACAGATAAATCAGGGTTCGCAATCTCCCACACACACACACACACACCAGAAGTCACAATTGGTCACTTGCAATGGTGTTAAAAAGCAAACTTGCTTAAGGAGTAATCCCGTGGAACGCATTATGCTCTTTAAGCGAGGTACCACTGTATATACAAAATCTGCGTACATCCACGTGATATATGCAACACTACCAAACCACTTTCCTAAAGCGAAGCGCTTACTCAGAAGTTATCAATGTATTTGGCAACAAGGTTCTCATTTAATGGAACTCTTGGGCAAAATGAATATTCAAACCTAGTAACATTGTTGTTAACTCCTACCTTGTTATGACCATAGATTTCCAAGTCTTGCTGTCAACTGCCTCCAATTGTGGGTTTCTGCTTTCTGCCAAACTTAACTTCTTTACTGTATCTTCAAGTTCCCTGGTTAATTTCTCATTTATTACCTCAAGATTATTCTTTGCAATTCGCAGTTTCTCTCCATTCTCCGTTTCCTTTTGACCAACAAAACCAAGTTGCATAGGGTTCAGCCAGCATGTTTTCAACTTTCTAAACTATAGCCTAGCAAGCCAGGAATGAGCATAAGAAATGTGTCTCTTCCTTTATTGTGCCAGCGTCCACATGTCAATGATGTTTGAAATAATTTCCTTTTGAATCTGAAACTAGGAATTCTGGTTCAATGTCCCTTTAGTAACATGATTATTAAACCATTATTAAACCATAGACAGATATCAAACCAGAAGCTAGCTTGATAACTCAGGGGCTTAGGTATCTGGCTGCACTGCCAGTGGTTACAAGTTCAGTTCCCCACTATGTTTCCTAGGAGAAAAGCCAGTATGTGTACTCATGGGCAAGTTGAACAGCCCCAGGACACGCCAGAAGAAGGGAAAGGTAAAACCATCTACCTGTATATGAATTCTGTATCTAGAAAAATCTTGGAAAGGGTCTCCCAAAGTCAGAATTGACTTAATGGGACATAGTTATTGTTATTATTAAACCACAGCTATTAGCAAAACTGGTGTGCAGTATGTGGGAAGGGGTATCTCAAGCTTTGTTTTTTTATTTTCATATAAATATATATAAATTTCCTTTTAATATTATATCATGTGACATTACAATATGGGTGAAATCAGATTTTGTTATCTGGTCTGCTGTGGGAAGGGGCAGCTTGCTCCTTTTCCCAGCAATCAGACAATATAATTCAGGGTGCCCAAACTTTTCAAGCCATGGTAGGGTCACGTGGTTCAGGGGGCTGGTCACTGTGGCCCATGGGCTGGATCCAGCCCCTGATGCCAATTTATCCGGCCCACGATACCCTTGTTGCTCCCAGAAGTGGAAGTAAAACGTGCCTGTACAGGTGCATTTTACTTCCACTTCCAGGAGCAACGAGGGCTTTGTAGGCTGGATGAATTGGTGTCAGGGGCCGGATCTAGCCCACGGACCATAGTTTGGGCACCCCTGATAAAATTGCTGGAGCAAACCAGCTCATCCCCTGAACATTTCTGCCTATGCTTCTCTAGGTCTGTGTTAGAGGCTACTACTTTTTGGGTGTAGCAGGGATTGCTCTGTTTTCAGTTCATTTACAGCATATGTGATAGCAAGTTTCCTCCTCTCATTTCCCAGCTGGTTTCATTATCCCCCATATCATTAGGAGATTAAACAGACATCATAACCATGTAATGTTACAGAGAAATTGGGAAATTAAATAAAGAAATAACAAGTCCTTTCTCTGATCCACCATGAAGAATGGGAGGAAGCAAAAAAACAACAACACAACAACCCTAATAAAGTTTAAAAAATTAACATGCAATTTAAAAAAATGGAATTTTCCTCCTGAGAGCAGGAAAACAGGAGAGGGAAAGAATGGACACTTTTTTTCCTATTAAAGAAGACAGACCAAACAGGGTCACCTGAGATGTACACTATATGCCATTTGGATGCAAGAATCGCATCAAATGATATACCTGACTGCTACCTACTCTTAAGAAACATATTTAGCACATTCCAAAGTGCTCCAATTGAGCATGCATAGAAATACTGATAATAATTTTTTTTAAAAGATTAAAATAGATACATTCCAAGACATAATGCTTTGATTTGCATTGCAAGGCACCCCAAACTATAATAGTTCATAAAATACCTGTACAGTAATACCCCGGATAACGATTGTACCTGATAGCGCTAAAACCGCATAACATTGCAAGATTTTCGGAAAAATCTTGCATCGGATAACATGATTTTTAGTGTTATCCAGTACAAGCGTGTGCGTGGGGGGGAGTTGGATTGGGTAGAACATCTACCCAATCCAACCCCCTCCCCAGCGCCCACCTGCCTTTCCCCCCGACGCTACTGCAGGGTTCCCTCTGCTTACCTTCCTTTTCTTCTCCCTCCGACTCCTAGCTGATTGCAAAAGGCTTGGTTTTTTTAAACTGCAGGGAAGGGGGGAAAGAGAAAGGAGTTTCTTTCCACGCTTCTTGCTTTACTTCCTCAATTGAAAAAAAAATACAGAGATGTGATTGGTTCTCTAGATCAACTGATCTAGAGAACCAATCAAACAGGAAAGGGGGAAAATACAGAGATGTGATTGGTTCTCTAGATCAGCTGATCTAGAGAACTAATCAATCAGGAAAGGGGGAAAATAGAGAGATGTGATTGTTCTCTAGATCAGCTGATTTAGAGAACCAATCAAACAAGAAACGGGGAAATACAGAGATGTGATCGGTTCTCTAGATCAGCTGATCTAGAGAACCAATCACATCTCTGTATTTTTTTCAATTGAGGAAGTAAAGCAAGAAGCATGGAAAGAAACTCCTTTCTCTTTCCCCCCTTCCCTGCAGTTTTAAAAAACCAAGCCTTTTGCAATCAGCTGGGAGTTGGAGAAGGAGAAGGAAGGTAAGCAGAGGGAACCCTGCAGTAGCGTCGGATCGCACGGGGTGGCTTTAAAGGTAGGGAGGTCTCTTTCTTTCCCTGCCTGCCTTTAAAGCTGTTTGTCCCTGAAGTCAGGGCTTTATTTTTAGTGTTGTTGGATGCATGTATCGGACAATGCTAAAAACCGGATAACGTCTTGACTTGTGGAACCAAATCATAACGTTATCCGGGGTATTACTGTACTTTTAAATAGCTGTACCTTTTTCAGCTCCTTTCTTATTCTCTCATTTTCAGCAATTATTTTTTCCATGCCTTTAGTCTTCAATTCATAACGTGTGCTCAATTCTCCTCCAAGGTGAACTTTCAATTTTTCCATTTCAGACTTCATATTTGGCAAGTAAAAAAAGCAAAAGGGAATATTTGTTATATCTCAGATTAAGATACTACTTATATCTGAGGCAAGAGAAAACACAGTGACTATGGGTTCCCAATGTGGCCCCCAGGCCCCACAGGAGGACTTCAATTTCCAGAAGCTAATTCAGTAAACTGGCTGATCAGTGCTTTGGGGAATTGACTTAGGCTTCTGGGAATTGAAGTCCAAAAACTAAAGGTTAGGAAACCCTGGTCTAGACTCTAGACCAATGGTTCCCAACCTTTTTTTGGCCATGCTCCACCTAAGCATCTCTAAAATTCTGATTCCCCCCAACATAAATTTCTTATTATTCAAAAAATGAACTATTCATGAGGAGGATGCTTAAAAGGCCGTAAACTGCTAACAATTCATTCTTGAATAGCTCTCCTTAAAAATCAAATCCCTCCATGGGGCTTGTGCCCCACATTGGGAATCACGGCTTGAGACCAAATCTCACAATACTTTTATGGAGTCATATTACATTTACTCAGTATAGTATATAAATACACACACACAAACAAAATCAGAACTTTGAAAATTAACTTATATAGTAAAATGGGTGGCCAACCCTTTTTACGCCACGGGCCTGACAACGGCCACCAGACAGCTGAGTGGGCTGGACCACACCCCTAGGAAGTCTGTGCCTTTATGGTTGTTGTAAATGCACTCACTTCCATGTTTACAACGGCGGTGGGCCACACGAAATGGTGCCATGGGCTAGGTCCAGCAAGCAGGCTGTAGGTTGGAAACCCTTGTACTAAAATGAAATTACTTGCACACAATGAAATTTACTGACATCACCACTTCAGACATTTTATGATAATAGTGACAGACAAAACAAAATGACTTCTGAAAAAAAATACATTACCTTTAAGTATTCATTTTCTTCTTCAAGGTTAGCCATTTTCTCAGCAGAGATTATTCCAGGTGCTTTTTTTAGCTCTTCATTTTCCCTCTGGACTCTCTCTACAACCCTTTTCATTAAACCAATTGTCTTCTCCAGCTCAGGAATAGTTTTTCCACTTCTTCCAGCCTGTACCATAAAGAAATAATGTAAGAATAATAAGTAATGTTGCAGTCATTTCTATTATTTCCCCTCCCCCAAAAAATATAAATGTAAAACTGATGAACTGTTTCTAATTCCAAATGGTTTCTATTCAATGTTACGTCATTCCTTAGCATATCCCTTTACAGAATAGAAGGTAGAACTGTGTAATGAAAATGAATCAAAAAGCTAGATCAGATAACTGATTTCTCTAATTGGGCAAAATAACAGCATTACCAGAGAATATCTGTTTGCAATGTTGTCTCTGTTACTACAGTTCACTGTTTTATTTATACTACCTCATTATGTATACAGTAGAACCCCACGTAATGAAAAAAGTCTGTTCTGTGAGGCACTTCATTATGCAATTTTTTTCGTTATACAAAGCATGCCTCGTATAACAAAAATCCCTACGGGATGCATTGTACAATGAAAATCTCTACGGGGAAAATCGTACAAAGAAAAATGTTCATTGTACGATGCATCCCATAGGGATTTCCGTTGTGCAGTTTTTCCCATAGAGATGCATTGCTTCGTATAACAAAAAAAATCTTTATACAGGGTATAGCAGTTAGCACAAATAATCTTCGTTGTATGAATTTTTCATTATACGAGGTGTTTATTATACGGGGTTCCACTGTAGCATCATCTAGTAAACATCAGCAACCCGGGACAAGAATATATTTGAAATAACAATACAGTACAAAAAAGCCATTTATTCATCAATGTGAAAGCATTTCAGAGATGAGTTACATTTCCCCACTATTTCAGAATGAAACATATCAAAATATGAATTTTGTCTGATAGCATCTGTTCGGACATTAGATACCGTAGTTGTTGCAGGTTCTGTTAATGTAACTTTTGCCCTGGCTTGTCCTTCAAGAATGGCTGTCTCAGATTGTGTTGTCTAAGGATGTCAATAAGATATTTGGGGAGGTGAAAGCCATATGTGCCTTAGACCAGGGGTGGCCAAACTTTTCAGGCCATGGGCTGGTCGCTATGACACAGGAGCCAGATCCGTACAGGTGTGATTTACTTTCGGCTCTGGAAGCAATGAGGGTTTTGTGGGCCAGATGAATTGGTGTTGGGGCCTGATCTGGCCACTAGGCCATAGTTTGGGCACCCCTGCCCTAGACTCTTGCTCTTCTTGGTTTACACAGGCAGCCAGAGATGGTCTGGCTGAGTGGGTTTAGGGGAGTGGCAAACACCTCCTTGCAACAAGACAGGGCACCAGTATTCCTAAAGAAGGAAGTAATAAAAACTTTAAGAAAAACATCTGTGAATCCCATTATACTGAATA
The DNA here is from genome assembly GCA_030440675.1 of Furcifer pardalis. Classification (NCBI taxonomy): domain Eukaryota; kingdom Metazoa; phylum Chordata; class Lepidosauria; order Squamata; family Chamaeleonidae; genus Furcifer; species Furcifer pardalis. The sequence goes on along the minus strand of CP126892.1, from coordinate 173,328,367 downwards.
AATATTGATAACTTGATTGTTTGGAATATTTTGAAATGTTTATTTGGTGTCTTAGCTCCAGGGATTCTTGGTTGACACATTATCTAGAACAGGAGTTCCCAACCTAAGGCTTTGTGGGCTGAATCTGGCCTGCAGTGCCATTTCATGTGGCCCCCACCCCTTCAAGGGCATTTGATAAATAAAATGGCCATCCCTTTGAAGCTGTTGGGACAACCGGCAGGGCAAAATGGCCATTTGGCCCTCAAAGCTGAGTGAGAGAACGTGACCGAGCCCCCAGATTGAAAAGGTTGGGAACCTCTGATCTAGAGCCATTTCAATCAGATTTCAGCTCTTACTTTATTATGGTTTTCTTGGCTGGTGGCCTATAGAGGGAACTACATAGGGGGAGTATGTCAGCAGATTTTAATACCATCAACTATGGTATCCTTTCTGAGGTGGATCTTAAAAGTACTATCTTACACTGATTCTGATCCCTCCTGTATGGCTGATCTTAGAAGTTGGTTTTGTGGGAATCCTCTTTGACATCCAGCCCTTGGTTTCTCTCAGGACTCATTCCTGTGCTTCATGTTATTGAACATCTACATGAAATTATTTGGACAACATGTCCAGATAATGGGGTTTTGCTGCCATTAGTATGATAATGACATTTGACTCTACATCTCTCCTTTTCATCTGATTTCAAGGAAGCAATGCCTAGACCAGTGCCTGCTATCAGTAATAGACTGGATAAAGGCCAAGAAGATGAAACTTAATCTAGACAAGACAGCAGTGCTTCAGGCAATTCACCCTGTATTGGATGGGTTACACTCCCCTTAAATAGCCAAATTCATAACTTGGGTGAGCTCCTGGATTCAACCCTGAGCTTCGATGCACAGGTTTCATTGGTGGCTAGGAGTGTCTTTGCACAGTTAAGGTCAGTGGACCAGCCACATCTATTCTTTGAGATGTTCAATCTGACACATACTTTAATTATATCTCATTGAAAAGCACTCTATCTTGGAGCTACCTTTGAAGAGTGTCTGGAATGTTTGGAAACTTCAGTGGTTCAAAATGCTGCAGTTAAGCTAATGACTGACGCTGGTTACAGGAAGCATAAAGTGCCATTATTACAACAGCTTTGCTGGTTATCAGCCTATTCCCAGGCCCAATTCAAAGCGCTAGTTATTACCTATAAAACCCTATGTGGCTTGAATTCAAGCTATTTAAAGTACCATATCATCCCATATGAGCCTTCTTGGCTTTTAAGATCTTTTAGGGAGGCCATTCTCTCAGTTCCACCACCATTCCAAAACCATTAGATGACAGATAGCCTTCTAAGTGGTTGAACCCAGGCTTTGGAATGTACTGCCCCCCCCCCAAAAAAAAAAAAAAAAAAAGCCAAGCTGCTTCCTTACTCATATTTGTCTGTTATCAAGCAACAACTTTCCTTTTCAGGCAGGCTTTTAAAAAATAAGAATCACAGGAATACTATATTTATTAAACATTGAGATTGTTTAATTTAATTGTTTTAAATATTGGTTTTAATATTGATATACGTTACACAAATTCTATGCTATTTTAAAACTGTTTATTGTTGTTTAGTTTTAATTGTTTTGAGCCAATTTAGGTCTCCTGTGGGGAGAAAGACTACATATTAATTTTTAAAATAAATAACAATAAAGAAGCTATCATTTAGTCTTGTCCTCAAAACACAATTCTATAAGGTAACACTTACCCCTCTGATGCTTCCTAATTTCCGCTCAGCTTCTGCTTTTTCTCGCTTTAGAAGTTCACACATTTCTTTTAAATCAGCCACTTGATTCTAAAGAAAGAATAAAATAATCATATCCAGCTAAAAAGTGACTTTTATGTATGCCAATCAGCTGTCATTCTAGTTCTAATGTTGGGATGTTTATATGCAACAAGATATCATATATCCATTGGTAAACAAGGATCTTTACTCCAAATATATACTTTCAGCAGAGATCTGCTATGTCCACTCAGCATCCCCCTGTTGATGTCCAAGACATTAAAGTTAATACTATATCAGTGTAATGTAGCTATGTATTTTATTTACTGCTGGTGTCATCAGAGTCTACTTATTATATACTAGGTATAAAATACAGTAAAACCCCTACTTATGTGAAAAGTCTTTTCCGTAGGCTTTTATGTAATTTTTTTTACTAAACTCGAAGCAAACCCATAGGAAAAAAATCAATGCAAGCCCATAGGAAAATGATAATTATGTAAATTGAAGCAACCCCACAGCAAAAATGAATTTTTTATGTAACTCGAAGCAAACCCATAGGAAACTGTGTTATGTAAATTGGAACATTTATATAAATCGGGACATGGTTTTAGTGCAAAAATCATTATGCAAGTCGAATTTTATGTAACTCAAGGCATATGTAAGTCGGGGTTTTACTGTATACTGAACTAGCAATATTCTTCAGTCCTGGAGCATGATTAAAGAAAAGATCAGTCACTTCAACAGTTAAAAATATTTTTCAGGAAGCTGAAAAACCAGGTCCAACCAACATGTCATATTGACACAACAATAATTTAGAAGCAGTTCTAGAGTATGGAGATTCTGTTTTCTTTCAGTTTTGAAAAACAGACATTTTGCATATAGTAAAACCTCAGGTTACAACGGAGGTCCATTCTGCCTCTGTTGTAACCCAAATCACATTTTCCCATAGGAATGCACTGAAAATTTAAAAAAAGTCCTGACCGGAACAAAAATATTTTAAAAATACAAAAAATCATAAAAATCACAGAAAAATGCCAGATGCAATTGTTCCCTACCCTCACAAAAGTGACAGAGCAATCTCCCTACCTTTTCATGCTATTTGGGGACCTTATCTGACGACGAAGACGGCACCTCCAGAGCAGTAAGCACTGCACTGTGACTTCAGGTAGAGGAGGGTGGCCATCTTAAATCCTAAAATGGTGGCAATACCACCATTTTAGGATTTAAGATGGCTGCCCCCCACCCAAAGTCACAATGTGGTGTTTACTGCTTTGGAAGTGCCGCCATCGTCATCGGATAAGGTCCCCAAATGGCGTAGAAAAAGTAGGGAGATTGCTCCGTTGCTTGTGTGGGTGTGGGGGACAATCATAACCCAAAAATCAATCGTAACACAGGGATTTTTTAAAAATTGAATGTGTGGTCGTAACCCGCAGCAAATGTAACCCAGGGCAGTCATATGCCGGAGTTTTACTGTATTTTTCAAAATCCAGAACAGATACTGATGTTCCATAAGACTGTCAGATACATTACATGCAAAAAAGTACCTTTAATCTTGGCAAGTCTTTATTGGCTTGTTCTAGCTGGAATCGTAGTTCCATGTTTTCAGATGACAACATCAGATTCTCATTTTGAAGATCTTGTTCTTTTTGATATTGATCATCTGACCCTATTCCCGATGTCTATAGAAGCATAAAACAGTATAAAACACGTTCAAATTCTGAATATTTGCATTCTTGTTATATCTGATGAATAGGAGTACCGTATTTGCCGGCGTATAAGGCGACTTTTTCCCCCTGGAAAAAATGCCTCCAAGTGGGGGGTCGTCGTATACCCCGGGTACACTTCAGTTGGACTCACCTTCCCGTCGCTATTCTTGTGGTCCGGGAGGGTCTCGTCCCTGCATCGCGCCCTTGTTGTCCCCGGCTGAGATGCCTTCGGATCGGCCTTTCAAGCAGGGGCGGAGCAACCGCCCGCATGGCATCTTTCCCCCCCTTCGCTCCTCCATGCTGAGGGAATTGAAGGCTGCCGGCAGCAGCTCCGGCCATATGTGGAGGAGCGAAGGGGGGGGGAGAAGAGGCCATGCGGGGAGCCACCCCGTTTCCCCCTCCGTTCTGCAGCAGCACCCGCTGCCCAGCCGCCGCCCTGCGTGGCTTCCCGCTGGAGCTTTCCCTATCCCCGCTGTGGAGGGTGCTGGTGCTGCTAATTCTGTGGCCGCCGCCGCTTCCTCCTCCTCCTCTGCCAGCCTGCATTGCCAAGAGCAGCGTCGCCGGGGCCGAGGGCTTGCTTGTGGGCAGCGGCGGCGACTGTTGCAAAGCCGCGCCGGGCAGCGTCCCCTCCTCACAGCCGTGCGGGCTCTGCGTCTCTTCCCCCCCCCCTTCGCTCCTCCATGCCGGGGGAATGGAAGGTTGCCGACAGCATTTGATTCTCCCGCCCAGGAGCAGCGAAGGGGGGAGGGAAGAGAGGCAGAGCTTGCACGGCTGTGAGGAGGGGGCGCTGCCCGGCGTGGCTGAGCAACAGTCGTGCGCGCGTGCGTGTGTGTGTATGAGAGAGAGAGGCCTTTTGTGATTCCCTTTGAACAAGGGCGATCTCTTCCTCCCCCTCCCCTCCCCTCCCCTCGGCAGCAGAGAAGGAGGAGGAACAAAGGGGAGGGGCTGTGCTGCTGCTGGTTCCTTCCTCCAAGAGGCGAAAGGGAAATTTCTGCCGAGGGAGATGAAACCAAGGGATTCCTCTCCCCCCCCCCCCCCGGCCTGGCTGTTCAGATCGTCTCTTGCTATTACCAAGATTCTCCCTCAACTGTCCTCAAGGCAGAGTAAGTTTTGCAAAAAGAAAACGTTACTGATTTCCCTCTTCATCCATCCACCTACAACTCCTATTTTCCCCCCCCCAATTAGCCTCTCCAACCAAACTCTCAATAAACAGCTAATTACCAGTATATCTTAAGGCCACTCCCCCCCTTCCTATCCCAGGTTGGGGTGTGTGGGTTTGCAATTAATGGCTGCCTCATATTCCTCCTCTCGCTCTTTAGTTTGATCCTGGCTATTAACATCTGAAGCCATAAACTGGGGGAGGGGGGAGGCAGGGGGTGAGATGGGTGGCCAGTGTAATGTAGAAAGCCCTGAGGAGTGGGCTTAGGCTAGGACTGAGCCAGAGCTTCCCAAGGGCCAAGAAGAGAGTCGCTGAGGGAGGGTCAGTCAAGATGTCTCCTTTGCCAGTTGTATCTGACTGTAGGTTTTGGTGCTCATCTCTGCTTACAGCCAAAGAGCCAGCACTGTCTGCATATGTTTCCATGGTCATGTGGCAGGCATGACTAGATGCCATAAAGTAAAGGTAAAAGTTGCCCTTGTTCAAAAGCCAGTCGTATCTGACTTTAGGGTTTGGTACTCATCTCTGTTTATAGCCAAAGAACCAGCACTGTCTATATATGTTTCCGTGGTCATGTGGCAGGCACAACTAGACAGTGGAAAGTAAAGGTAAAGGTCACCCTTGCTCAAAAACCTGTCATATCTGTCTCTAGGGTTTGGTGCTCATATCTGTTTACATCCAAAGAGCCAGCACTGTCTGTGTCTGCAAATGTTTCTGTGGCAGGCACAACTAGACACTAGAGTGTACAGAACGCTGTTTACCTTTACCACCAAAGGGATACCTATTGATCTACTTGCAAATTTCTTTCTTTTGAACTGCTAGGAGCTTGGAGATATGCCAGGAGCTCACTCCATCAGTATTCAGGTCTTGAACTGCTGACCTTCCAGTTATCAAGTTCAGTATCTTAACTGCTAAACCACCAGTCCTTTTTGGTCACAATTGGGGGGGGGGGCTTTGATTTCTGTCATCTTTCCTTACTTCCTTTCCTGGCTCCTAGGCATGTGCAGAAATACTGGATATAAAACACCACCCCACCTCCATATTTGCAAAGAAAACCTCCACTGGGTCCCTTTGCTGCCCAAAGCCTCTGCTACTTGGTGGGTGGCTAAGAACATGTGCAGAGTTCCAACCTGGCTCCTAGGCATGTGCAGAGTACAGACTGCGGGGAGCATGAGGAGGAGAAGGAGGGGGAGCACAGTCTAAGAAGCCCATTCTACCTCCCTCCTCATCGACACATTGCAAAGGTTCCACCAATCGTAGATGCATGTCATAAGCATTTGAATATAAATTAACATGCTGAAATCAAATCTGATGTTCTTTTACGTTTTATTTGGTGTGTGGAAGGTGTGTGGAAAAGGGGGTCGTCTTATACAGCGAGTATATAACAAAAACTATATTTTGAGTGAAAATGTTGGGGGTCGTCTTATACGCCCAGTCGTCTTATACGCCGGCAAATACGGTACTTGGGCCATAATCATACATGACATGGTGACCTAAGATTAACTCTTGAACATTCATTACATTACTTACTGACAATGATTTTGATGACAGGCAGCAAAGGGATTACTATTGCTCTAAGGGAAAGATGTACAGAGGTTGCTCATAAAGTTAATTTCAACATTCTCTCTCTTACATTCCATAAATAAATAGCAATGCCCAAGGCAATATTTTTTCCCAATTAATGAAAAACATTTATTTATTTTAAAAATTATCACCTTTCAAAAAACCTAAAAGATAGTTAAAACACTATTTTTAATATTAAATGACAATGTTGAAATAAGACTCTCATTACAACATCTTAAAAATATTGGGAGAATAAAAACATTGGCTGAAATCCTATTCAATAGTAATACAAATGGCATACAATTTTGGAAACAAATTGTCATAAGTTAAAAAATATCCACAGACTACCTGTTGTATACTGAGTCACACAACTTTGCATACTTAGGGAGATTTCATCTCTTTTGACAATTTGCATCTAAAAGTTATAATATCTATATAAATGCACAACTGGCTTTCAGGCATCGTTGCATCATGCTGAAAAGCTAATGAATTTGCACAGCCAGACTCTGGGGATGGAATTCCACAAATGCCATTACTGACAAGAGTTCCCCTTCTACTGTCGTTTACCATTCCTTGGATGACAAGTGCTCTAAAGGAGAACCTCCACATTTGACCTCAGTATACAGGGAAGTTGATATTAATGCAGATTTTTTTTAAGACACCTGATCCTAAACTGTACAAAGTTTGGGTTGGTACATAATCTACTAATCTCATTCAACAACCTGAAAGCCAACAGCAATGCTGAATTGTATCCAAGGATGGCCCCACGATATACTAAAAAATGCTTAATGCTTTCAGTTAATCCTAGGTTATATTTGCTTGAACAATCTCAGCAGTGCAGTTTCATTGATAACCTAATGGCCAGAATCCGATTATTTATGTACACTAGTGTAAATTAAATGGTGTAAAACATACTGGTGAACTGCCATTAGTTAAGAAGTCAACGTTTCAATTTCTTCATTGAGATCAAGACACAAGAGTATTGATTTTTTAACAAGGAATAATTCACTGCTGCAATTTGCCCCTTTTAACTTACTTACTTTATACAGTAATACCTCGGATAACGCTAAGTCTTGGTTCCACAAGTCTTGGTGTTATCCGATTTTTAGTGTTATCCGATGCATGTTAAAATCCTATGGGATGTATCGGATAACGTTAAAGCTCCATAGAGATACATTGTAACCGCACAGGCTTTAGCGGTTGTTATCCAATACATCCCATAGGACCTTAATGTTATTTGATCCAATTCTCCTCCCCTGATTACTTAACGTTATGCGATTTTAGCATTATCCGAGGTAAAAGTTATCCAAGGTATTACTGTATAAGTAAGAGGATTCTGGTCAATATTAAACTGAATTCAGGAAGTCACTTTACTAACTTTAAATTACAAACTAATAGATCAAAATTAGGAAAATGCTACTCAAAATGACAATGATTACTTGCAATATTACACTGACAAACAGCTTATCTTTATCTTCTAAAAAAATAAGAGCAATAAGGCACACAATGAATTGCAAAGTATACTAAGATAGAGACAGTTTCTTTGTTTTACAAAGACAGTCAGACAATACTTTAGTATGACTATTATGCTTTCAATGTTTGTTTTGTATTTCATTTCATATAAGATTTCTGCAATGAAGTGTTATTTGCATATACTACCATTCTACAATTTCCAAACAATTACATGCTACTGCAAAAGCCTTAGGATTGGACAATGACTATAAATGTTTAAAAGAGACCATAGGTCCACATACTATAATGAAGTGACTGGTCACTGAAGCAACTAAGTAATCATTAGGAGGATTCTAGTAATACAGACAAGCACACAATCTGTATTACCTACAAAGGAATGGTGAAAGGCAATAGCAGGGAAGAGATTTTAAAGGCAAACCTGAGGAACTTCACAAAGTTCTGGAGTCAATTCCTTCCTTGATTGCTCAGTTTGATGGTTCTCATGTGTATCATCTATCACCATTATCTCAACATTTTTTTCTAGTTCTGTGATAGTTTCTTTGGACTGACTGCTAACTTCCTCTGAGTGAGATGAAATATAGATGTCTTTATTGGGATGAAATTCAAGTCTGCCGTCTTTTTCTGTATTGATATCATTACTGTTACTAGACTGCGGATGGATTACTTCTGTTTCCTCTTTTATTTCATATTCGGGGTCAATTTTATCCTCTTCACCAGCACCATTTTTCTCTTCAGCGTCTTCCATTTTTGAAGAGGTGCATATTTTGATTTCTAGGCATCCCTCTAAACTATTTTGATTTTCTTCATTTTCTAAAGTTTCACTGTCAGCGTGTCTTTCAGCAACCTGATGGGATTCATCTGTGGTGCATGTCCCCTCAATGACTGCACTAGCACTTCTCATATTTACCAGAGTCTGATGCTTTGATATGGTCCTACCTAGGGGAGTTTTCTTCAGTGGATAGTTCAAATGCTTGTGCTTAGAAAGTGTGTTAGTACTAACAGGTGGGTTAGCCAATGCTGCTGTTTCACATGGAGAATTCTCACAGAGAAGATGCAGGCAAAATAGAAAGAAAAGGTGGATGATTGTAAAGGAGAGTAGCATCATAAAAATCATTTAAACACCATGGAATTTCATTGACAGATACTTTGCATACACTACAAGTAGGGATACATCCTTTACTTGTTGATGAGACAATGAACTCCATTTAAAGCAGAAAAAGTAAATTCTGTTTCCTTTCCTTAAATCTAAAAGTTTTTTGGTCTATCCAGCCCAGCTTTCCACACTGAGTAACCTCCGGAAGTTTTAGACTTCAACTCCCATGATCCCTGTCTCTTGGCCAGGTTAACAGCATCTTAAAAACACTGATCTAACACAACATCTTGTTTCCAGTTATTAGCCAAACCTATCAAGCACTCAGATGTAGAAGTACACCCACATGCAACACTCACAGATTTGCTGTTTCTGAGTACAGTAAAACTTCACATAAAAAGTGCCTCATTTAGAGACTAACTCGCTTAAAGAGAATTTTCTCTGAATGGTCGTCTCACTTAACAACTAAAACCAACCAAAAACTCGCTTAACAACTAAATCGGGGTTCACAATCCCCCCACCAGAAGTCACAATTGGTCACTTACAATGGTGTTTCGCTTAAAGAGCAAACTCACTTAAAGAGCAATCCCATAGAACGCATTATGTTCTTTAAGCGAGGTACCACTGTATATAGATTTAAGATAAATGAAGGTTACTTTTATCAGACTTTTTAATATGTCAAACCTATTATGTAATATCAATGAGTTTTCATGGCGTGACCATGATTTTTTTGTACTCTAAAAGGAACAAGATTTTTGCCATTTGCTTTCTCTATAACATTCTAACCTTTCCTTCTCAGATTTCTTTTATCCAAAACCAGAAAGTGTCAGACAATTCAGCTGTTTGAGTCAATCTGGACAAAGAGACTGTGAAAAGTATATACTGCAGAACATACGCACAAATGTTACTGCAAGCAACAGTGAACATTTCCGGAAACTGCATGAATAAATCAAGATTGAGTAGAAATTTAAATGATTTCAATCATACCCACCCTGACTAGATACATTAGTACCCTAGATAACGTTATGACTTGGTTCCACAAGTCCCGTCGTTATCCGGTTTTTAACGTTGTGCGATACATTGATCACACAATGTTAAAAAAAGCCCTGTTTCCCTGGAGGCTGCAGCAAGCCAGAACGTCAGGATTTGAATCCTGACATTTTGGCTTGCTGCAGCCTCCAGGGAGGTGGGGGAACTTTGGAAACAGCTTGGATCGGGTCTCCCCACCTCCCTGGACCCGGCGGGGGGGGGGGGTGAGAGACCCCAAAACTGGTAAAAAAAAGTCTGGTTCGAATCCCGACATTCTGACTTGCTGCACTGGCTGAGGACATCAGGGAAGCCCAGAAACAACTTGGATCGTGTCCCCTGCCTGCTCCAGAGAGATCAGAGGACCCGATCTACAGCTGCAGGGTGGCTGGGGAAGCTGACGGGGACTCCCTGTCGGCTTCCCTAGCCACCCGCCCTTGCCTCCGCAGCTGTGGGGTAGCTGGGGAAGCTGACGGGAGCCCCCCGTCAGCTTTCCAGCCTCCCCACCCCTGCCTCCGTAGCTGCAGGTGGCTGGGAAGCTGAACGGAGAACCCCGTTCAGCTTTCCAGCCACCCTGCTGCTAAGAACGACTATATCGGATGACGTCAAAAATCGTGTTATTTGATACAAGATTTTTCCAAAAATCTTGTAACGTTATGCGGTTTTCACGCTATACGGTACTCACGTTATCCAGGGTATTACTGTATCTGCGTTTCTAACTGAATATATTGTTTGATGTTATTTTATTACTTCGTATCCACTGTGTATTTTTGTTATTGTATTCCATTTAAATTATGGTTTATATTGTATCTATTGTACGTGTTGTTTTATGACTATGTAATCCGCCCTGAGTCAAGTTTGCCTCAGTAGGGCGGGATATAAATTTGAAAATTAATTAATTGAAAATTAATTAATTAATAATTAATATCACTGTTGCAAAGTTAGGGTATTGTTTTCTTTTCATCTGGAATATTAAAAATACTATTCTCTCCAACCAATTCTATGACCTGTTCAGACATTACCATCCCACATTCTTATCTTTTTGTATCTCACAAAACAATTTCTTCTCATCCCCCGGAGTAACAAGTTAATGCCTGGAATATCTTGCTCTACTTCACACAAAATAGAATCAGAACACAATGAACAATTCAAAACAGCCAGTCATATAAATATTTGAGTACAAAAATACAAAGCTTTAAGTATCTGGTATTTATAGCATAAAGCTGCTAGTGGTAGACTAAAATCAGGATTCTAAACATCTTAGAGAGAAAATATAGAAACAAGTAGATATCTACAGTGAAGATTATGTGTATGAAAGGATATCTGATCGAACACTTAGTAAATAAAAATAGTTCAACTTACTGAAGGTCTTGAAAATGTCTCTCTGGAAAGCTGTTTCTCCAAAATAACAAGTTTCTCTTGTAGGTATCTATTCTTTAAGCGCAGTTCTTCCACAACAGAATCTCGAGGAACAGCGAACTGTGTTCTGTGTTAAAAACATACAGAGAGTATCACTGAAAAAGTGTGCCATATTAAATATGCTTTCTTTATTATAACCTAGATTTTTAAAATTCCAGGGTCAGGGCAACAGTTCAATATTTTGCTTAACAAGGAGTTTATATGCCAACCTTAATTGCAATCTATGTAACATAATTCATCTTGAGAATAACCTGATTAAAAAGCAAGGTATACATCTTTAAAAATGAATAAATGTTAAGTTAATAATAAAGACTAGATCTAGAAATGCCCCTGCTAGAAGCAGCACTTCCTGTGTGGAGTTTTGTTTCAGCTCTCACAGGTGGGAAGATAAAGAGAAGTGGTATGAGGCTATTCACATAATCTTTGCAGTGCCAGCTGGAAATACTCTGCAGCACCTGAAACCTTTCATGGATGAAACAAACCTTTCCATCCACAGGACATGTAGTCTAGCTCCAAGTCACTGGATATTTCAGAAAATCTAATACAGTATAACCTCGAATAACGTTAAAACCTGTTTCCACAAGTCTTGGTGTTATCCGATTTTTAGTGTTATCCGATGCATGTTAAAATCTTATGGGATCCATAGAGATACATTGTAACCACACAGGCTTTAGCGGTTGTTATCCGATGCATCCCATAGGATCTTAATGTTATCCGATGCAATTCTTCCCTCCAGATTGCTTAATGTTATGCAATTTTAGTGTTATTCGATACTAATGTTATCTGAGGTATTACTGTACTATATACCTGGTTCAGATCCAACTATGAACATTACATGCACAAGTTTCAGCCTTCATTGCCATCTGTCACTCAGCATGGCCACAAAAAAGATAGTGAAAGCTTTTTCTTCCATTGTACATTAACCTTGTTTTATTGTTTCATCAAAATCTGTGTGGTCAACAATTACTACTGTTTATGTCAGGGATGGGCAAAGTGTGATCTTCTAGATCAGTTAGACCAGGGGTGCCCAAACTATGGTCTGTGGGCCAAATCAAGCCCACACTGCCAATTAATCCAGCCCACGCCACCCTCACTGCTCCTGGAAGCAGAAGTAAAATGTGCATGTGCATGCAAAGAACATGCCCACACATGCGCAGGTCGCTACTGTAAATGACCCATTGCTGTTGTAAATGCATTTACAATAGCCACAGGTCATTTACGGCAGCATTCTGTGCATGCGCAGGCACGTTCTGCACACATGTTTTACTTCCACTTCCAGTTGGAAGGAAACACATGAACAACACGCTTGACCACATGACCGTCCCACGGCCCAAAAGTTTGGGCACCCCTGAATTAGACTCTAACCCTACATTCTTGTCTCATTGGCTACATAAGGCTAAGGTTTATAGACCCCTCAGTTCACTGACATCTACAGGGTAGCACATGGCTACCTTCTGTTTTAGGAAAACAAGCCAGGTTCGTAAGCCACAGGCTGAAGACAGTTTCTCTTCTAAAACCAGTCATAAAAATAAAAAATGCCATTAAAAAAACAACAACAACCACAAAAGTGTCAAGACCAAGAGCAACTAAGCAAAGTTATTGTGTTCGATATGACATTTTGTTTCATTATGTTGTGGGGAAATACCATCCAAGTAATAATATAGAATGGTGAATCAACTGATAAGAGAAACAAAATCTGACTTCCTTCACACACAAAACCCCCCAGATTCTATTTGTAGCATATTATTTCTATCCTATAATATATAAAAAACAATTATGTAAAAGACACTTTAAACATTTATCTTTGTACAATGAACCATTCTAGTAATGTGTACAAAGAAACTAAATTCTCATATGATAATTACATGCCATAAAAGTCAAATCTGACTTATGACAACCATTTCCAAGATAGCCCTCTTTTCTGTCTATTACTCAGAAGTGGATTACCATTCCCTTCTTCTGAAGATGCTCTTAGAACCTGCAGCTTGCCCAAGACTGCATAAATTCACTATTTTCACAGGAAATATAGCAGATAATAAAATTCCCAAATCCAGCAACATATATTTGATTAATACAACAACCCCTTTTCTTAAAGTTACTTATACTCAGATCCCCCAAGGGGATGAACAGTATATGGCCATGATGGCGAACCTTGGCACTCCAGATGTTCTTGGACTTCAATTCCCAGAAGCCCAAGCACCCTGTGAATCTTCAGGAATGGGTTTACTGTGATTCATCCAGCCCGCGATGCCCTCGTTGCTCCCGGAAGCGGAAGTAAAACACCGCCCAGAATGGGAAATTTCCCAAATGGGCAGTATAAAAATGCAAGCAAGCAATAAATCAGGGGTTCTCAACCTTTTCAAGCAGCGGGCTGGACCAGGTCCCCTCAGACAGTTGAGCAGGACAGAGTGCTGGTTCTCCTGCCGCAAATACTGCCATAAAATGTATTTGTGGCTGTCGTAAATGCATTTACGACAGCCGCAGTGCATTTACAGCTGTTGTAAAAGTGTCTGCTTCCGCTTCCAGTGGCAGCAACACGAGCCACATGAAATGCTGCCATGGGCAGGACCTGGCCTGTGGGCTGTAGTTTGAGAACCCCTGAAATAAATAAATAGATAGATAGATAACCAAAAAAACAAACAAAGTATTTAAATAAGGACTGGGTACTTGACTATTCACCTAAACATGCATCTGGCACTTTTTTTTTATTCAGCTGCAGCAACTTCTGCAATTGTTTTTGTGCATGTAAATATCTAACAGGATTTTGGCCATTATGCAGAATTAATGAAAATATCTCAAATTACTTATTTAATCAAAGATTAAAAATAAACTCAATAACAACAATGTTAGATTCAACAGTTGTGGGGCATATTTCTTACTTCAAGTGAACAATCTCATTCTCCAAGTCCATGTATCGTTTTTGAAGCTCTTCCAGCTCTCTTTCTGATTCTGAGGCTCGGACTCCCACAACCTGATCAACAGTAATGCCACTGCTCTTCAGCTTCTTCTGCAAAGCTAGTTTTTCTTTATCAGCCCTGTAATATTTAATTGATTTCATTAAAATGATAGCACATTTCCTTCCACATCAATGAATTATACCTGAAAATTCCTTCACCTGCTTAACATAAGCTTCTGCCTATGTAGTGAGTAGCACATCACACTATAATTGTGGTGGCTTCATGGTTAAGACGTTGAACTTGATAACTGGAAGGTTGGCAGGTCAGCAGTTTGAGACCCAAGTACTGCACAATGGAGTGAGCTCCCATTTCTGTCCCAGCGCCTGACAACTGAGCAGTTTAAAAGCAAGAAATTGCAAGTAGATAAATAGGTACCACTTTGGTGGGAAAGTAAACACTTCATGCACTCTGGAGTTTAGTCATGCCTGTCACATGTCCACGGAAACATGTGCAAATGCAGACAGTGCTGGCTCGTTGGCTGTAAACAGAGATGAGCACTAAAACCTAGAGTCAGAAATGACAGGCTTTTGAGCAAGGGTGACCTTTACCGAAGCATTTATAGGGTTTCAACCTTGTAATTCATAAATATACTCATTACCACTTACTCTACCACTGTTCTCTTCATGAGGAAACTTGTTCCAACAATATCCCAAATACAGAACTTGGAAAATTATACGAGTACCATACATTTGGGGAGAAGGTATCTGCAACTGCTTGTCTTTCTTGGCCACTGCAGCACTGAATACCTTGATCAAATGATGGCTATTTGTTTTACACAGAATATATGTCTATCCTTGACTAATGATTCTATTTAATTATGACTATTGCTTAAAATAATGATGAGTTTTGTCACAAGATTATCAATACGGGGTGAAGCTAGTAGAGCTTGAAACATCTGCATAAACTCCTACTTTAAAGAAAAATTTGCTATGCTAGGTCACTATGAAATTTTGTTGCTAACATCACCTACTTGGAAAAAAGTTCTTTTACTGTATTTAATTGTTTAGTCAGAGATTCTACTTCTTTTTCCTTTTCTTTCAGTTTGTTCCTCATTCCTTCAGTTTTAAATTGCCATTTTTTACCTTCCTCCCATCTAATTAATTCTTCCTTTGAGTTCTGAAGAGAGAAAAAGCAAAGCAAAGAAAAATGAATTGTCCTTAGAATTTGCTCTTTAGGAACAAGAACATGCTCATTTTATTCAATTCTTATTTTAATTTAAAAGACATTTTATGTTTATTTGCATTTACTCATAATGGGATCTGCATAAATAAATGTTATCAATAAAACAACATTTTCTTTAAAATTAATATATTACATGGCATTATCTCTTTTGCTTATTTACAGTAATCAGCTTCTTCATTCCATTCATTTATAAAGCAAAGACCACTGCAATAGGACATCATAGCAAAGAAACTGGACAAATCATACAGAGGAAATTTATATTAGCAAAGACCAATTTGTAGCATGCTTACACACCTTGTCTTCCCTTGGACTTTTCTTTTCTGATTCTTCACTCTTTTTTCCAAGCTCAGATTCCAGCTTTTTAATTTTTCTTTGAAGCTCATCTATCAATATTTGTTCATCAGTCCTGCCCTGAAAAATCAAGAATGACTATAACTTATCACCATTTATAGTGCAAGTTCCACTGAAATGAATGGAAAACAGAGTTGGGATATGCTTTTAGAGAAGCAAGGTAGTCTCAGTTTATATATACACTGCTACTTCAATTACTGAAACAATATACAGTTGTACCTCGCTTAAAGAGCATAATGCGTTCCACAGGATTGCTCTTTAAGTGAGTTTGGTCTTTAAGCGAAACACCATTGAAAGTGACCAATTGTGTGGGTGATTGCGAACTCCGATTTATTTGTTAAGTGAGTTTTTGGTTGGTTTTATTTGTTAAGTGAAGCAAACTTTCAGAGAAAATTCTGCTCTTTAAGTGAGTTGCTCTTTAAGCGAGGCGCTCTTTATGCGAGGTTTGACTGTTTGATCAACATTTAGGGGAAATCCAACAATTCTTTAAATAATCTATCTACCATATTTGCTGGTGTATAAGACGCACTTCCCCCCTTAAAATACACCAAAAAATGAAGTGTGTCTTATATGCCAATGCATCTTATACACTGGCAAATATGGTATATAAATCTATCTATCTAAATCAGGCTTTCTCAACCTTTTCAGGGTGGGGGCCAGATCATTCACCTCGGAATGGGTGCGCGGGCCAATCATCCGCCTTCTGACATCCTCTCCATTCCCGCCGCTGTCACCACCCGGAAGTACTGAAAATGTACTGAAAACTGGCAAAAACGAGCATTTTCAGTGAGTTATCTCACTATTTCGGAGAGTTCTTGCATGATTTCGGCAAGTCACAAGAACTCACTGAAAGCATGCGAGAACTCACTGAAAACGCCCATTTTTTGCCAGTTTTTGGTGCTTCCGGGTGGTGGCAGCAGCGCCGGCAAGAACAAGAAGGGCATCGGGCGGGAGGGGAAGCAGATGAAATGGCTTCAGGGGCCAGGTTTGACCCGTGGGCCATAGGTTGAGAATGCCTGATCAAAATGGTAGAAGTAAACTAATATTTGTTCTGATATACTTATACAGACACAAATAGCTTATTTTAGCACATAATTTGAGATTTATGCATACATATAGGGAATTGTAATCCAGAATGATCTCTTCAAGTGAAAAGAACAACCAATTCCCAAGAAATGTGTCACAGCACATCTTATTTACCTGACCTAGTCTTTTAATCCGCTTTTTTAGTTCATCATTTTCTTTTTCCATCTCTTCTTTCTCCCTTAGAACTTTTGTGTGGGCTTTGACTTTCTTCTGAAGTTCTTGATTTAAATCATTTAAGTCTTCTAATAATGAATTCTCTTTATTTTTGCTTGATTTCAGAGCATCCATAAGGTTTGATAGCTGGTGAGTTAAATCTTCTATCTGACTCTATTAAAATAATTTTTGTTAAGAAGGAATGTTAATTCAGGACTACCAGCTCAACGATTAAGCGTTGTAATGCCAAAGCCATATAAGTAAATGTCTATATGAGAAAAATAAATACATTATAAAAATCACTAAGATTCTAGCTACAATTAAGAAGACACTGAATGCATAGTTTCTGATAATTAAATGGTGAAGTATGGGACTCAACACATTATACTTGTTCAGTTGCACATGGACCACAACATCCTCCAGAGTCTGCCCAGACCCACACGCACCATCTCAATACTGTCTAACCATCTCATCCTCTGCCATCCCCTTCTCCTTTTGCCTTTGATCTTTCCTGGCATCAGAGCCTTCTCCAGTGAGTCCTCTCTTCTCATTTGATGGCCAAAAGTATTGAAACTTCAGCTTCAGAATCTGTCCTTCCAAGGAGCTGTCAGGATTTATTTCCTTTAGGATAGACTGGTTTGATCTCCTTGCAGTCCATGGGGACTCTCAAGAGTCTTCTTCAGCATTTAGAAGGTGTCTATTTTCCTGTGCTCAGCCTTCTTTATGATCCAGCTTTCACAGGCATACATTACTAGTGGAAAGACCTTCACTGTAACTATAAAGGCATTTGCTGGAAGGGTAATGTTTCTACTTTTTATTAAGCTACCTATGTTTGCCATAGCTTGCCTCCCAAGAAGTAAGCATCTTTTTATTTCATGGCTGTAGTCATCATCTGCATTCTTGGATCCCAAAAAAGTAAAGTCTGTGACTGCTTCCATTTCCCCCCTTCAATTTGCCATGGAATGATGGGGCCGGATGCCATGATCTTGGGGTTTTTTAAAATTCAAACTAACTTTTGTACTCTCCTCTTTCATTCTCACCAAGAGGCTCTTTAGATCTTCTTCACTTTCTGTCATTAGGGTAGTGACGTCTGAATATCTCAAGTTGTTGATATTTCTCCCACAAATCTTAATTCGGGCTTGTGATTCATCCAGCCCTGCATTACACACGATGTACTCTGCATATAAGTTAAATAAGCAGGGTGACAATATACAGCTTTGTCGTATACCTTTTCCTATTCTAACCCAATCAGTTGTTCTATATTCAGTCCTAATTATCACTTCTTGACCCACACACAGGTTTCTCACCAGAGAGGTGATGTAGTCTCTTACTCCCATCTCTTTAAGGGCTTACCACAATGTATTGTGATCCACACATTCAATATTTTCGGCATAGTCAATAAAACAGAAGTAGACATTTCTGCTACTCCCTTGAGTTTTCATAATCTAGCAAATGTTGGCAATTTGGTCTCTAGTTCCCCTGTCTCTTCAGAAACCAGCTTGTGCTTGTAGACTCTTGAGCATGACTTTGCTAGTATACAAAATGAGTACAATTGTACGATAGCTTGGACATTCTTTGGCATTGCCCTTCTTTGGAATTGGAATGTAAACTGACCTTTTAAAATCATGTGTCCATTGTTGTATTTTCCACATTTGTTGGCATATTGCATCTTGCAGTTTAAATATTAAATATATGGACAAAAAAGATCAGGATTAATACTGACATTTACTCCCTGTGAGCTCTATTATGATATGATAGCACAACACAAGAAGCAATTATCATCTAGACATACTATTTTCTACTCACTCGTAGTTCATTTGTGTGTTTGTCAACAATCTGCTGAACATTCATGTGGGCCTCCTTTTGTGATGCTATAGAAATGATCTGTTGTTCTGCAGCAGCTGTCATTTCTGCTCGAAGTTCCAAGAGTGCTTTACTTAAAGCCTACAAATAAATACAATTATAAAAAAAATAAAGAATTTCCAATTGAAATTAATTCTAAAATGTGAAGCAATTGCTATCAGTATAAACTGATATTATCTACTACCTAAATTAAAAAATGAAGATTTTTTAAAAGTAATCCTGATATGAATTTAAAAGGTGGTGATGATATGTGCCTCTGTGATATAAAATGGTCAGAAATTTGATAATATATATTCATAAAGCTAAGTTTACACACAAAGTTTTATTGGAATTTAACCAGCTCTGACACTATTTTTATTTGTGGTTAAGTATTCAGCTGACAGGATAAATGAATGGGTTGGGTATCTGCTGTGGAGACTGACCCTAGAAGCTCAATTTCCCAGTGCCTCCCAGAAGAAGAGTTAGCCTTTGTGGCCCTGGGCAGCACAGTCCCAGAAGAAGGGAATGGTAAACCACCTCTGTGTATTCTCTCCACCTAGAAAGCTCTGAAAAGGGTTGGCTTGATGACACACAATTTAGTGTTTATATCACAAGTAGATAACATGTGGCTGCAGGCTACACATGATCATTCTGTTGATTCTAAAATGCCCTGCTGAAAGAATCACTTAGTTTCGGCACAAATGTTGCACTTTTTCATCAAATTAGTCACGTTTGCATTGAATACAGATAGTTAGGAAGCACAAGTATTGGTTCCATGTTGGTTAGCACTCCCAGAAGCTAACTGGAATCTTGCAATGAAAGGCTAGGAAAAAATGACAAGGGGTTATTACTACAACACATCACTGAATTTGTTTAACAGGATAGCAGCAAGAAACACGACCTTGGCAACACAACCTCCATTAGTTGCCAAACCATTTCTTATAACGTCTAGTTTAAGTTTTCAGAAAAATGTGAAATATACCAAACTTCTAAAAAGTGGACAATAATGATTAATGGTAGCTTTTAGCAACCAAGATATCCTTCAGGCAAGCCGGCAGACAAGAAGAGGAGAAACGGAATACTAGCATAGAAACCAAATAAGCAGCTAGAGATATATTCCATTTACTATACCCTACACCAAAATAGAATTATTCATCCCCTGTCTATGAGCTCCCAAGAAGCTACAAAGCTTGTCACAGGCTTTGTGGTTTGTGTTAATAAATCCTTCAATGTATAAAACCCTAAATAATAGCTGGAAGGATAGCTCAGTATAGTTTAAGTATCTGGCTGTGGAGTCAGATGTTGAACATTTGGTTCCCCTCTTGCATCCTGTAAGAAAAGCCAGGCTGTGTAATCCCAGACAAGCTGCACAGTCAGAGGATGCGACAAGAAGAAGGGACTAGTAAACCACTTTTGAGTACTTACTACCCTGAGAAGAGTTGGCATAAGTTGTTGTAAGCCACCCTGAGTAGTGGTTTCATTTGTTTGTTTGTTGGTTGGTTGGTTGGTTGGTTGATCAATTGCATTTATACTGGGATGGGATATTAACAAACTTGATGGCACACAATTATTATCATTATTGATAACTTCCATGAATAGGCCTCTGCCGTTAAGACTCAGAAGCTGGAAATGAAGAGTTGTTTATACCCCAAGTACTTTATTCTATCCTTACTTTCTGCTGTTTCTCTTTTAAGAATAGCTGATTCTTCAACCGTTCCACTAGATTTTTCATTGTTGTAGTTGGAGCTCTATTATTTGCTTCTCTTTGGACTTCCAGCTCTGCTTTTGCATTTATTAATTCTTTTTCCATCTGTGACAACAAACTCCTTAATTCAGCCACTTCATCCTTTAATTTCTTCACTTCAGCAACATGCTTATGCTCAAGTCTAGCACAGCAGAATAATAAAGAATGACATCCATAGGTTAGACTGAGCAGACTCCTGGTGGACTTACAAGCTGATATATATTAGTGTTTTGATTATAGATCCCCAGAAATGGCCTATGGGAGCAAAGTGCTATCAAATGTGTTTTTGCATGAACTAACAACATATCTGAGTAAGAAAACAAACCTCAGCTTATTTCAACTCAGTGAACAGACATTTAGGGAATCATCAAAGTGAACTATACCAAACCCAACAATGATCCATGCTAGCTGGGATAGGCATCCATATGATAAATATGTTTGTGCAGGGATCTACAAAAACAGAAACTACTGGATATATTTCCACCAATATACACTACCTTTCGTCCAGGCCAGAATTTCACCATCTTTATACTTAAAGTAAAAAAAAGATAAACAATTCTCATTGCAGAGGAAACCCAACCATGATGCACATAAAAATATAATTATTCCAGAGTGTCTATATGGAATACGTAGGATGAATTTGAATGAAAAATTCTAAGGCTGTGAATTACAACCAAATTTTGTTGAATGAAACCAATAAGAAAAATGTTCTTATTATCAACATATTTTCAAAGAATATTCCTGAAAACAGAAACAGTACTTTTAGATGAAGATAATGAAAATGGAGATTATTTATTGCACAATAAAATTATATTATATACTATTATGAAGGCTTTACAAAGCTTAAATAAATATCTCAAACTGTAGACCAGGAGTTCTCAATCTTTTCAAGCCGGGGGCTGAGTCACGCTCCCTCAGACAGCTTTGGGGGTCAGACAGCCAGTTTGCCCTTCCTCCACCACATGGCACTTCTGCTTGTGATGGAGGAAGCAGGGGGGGCACATGCAATGATGCCGTGGGCTGCATCCAGCCCACAGGTCACAGGTTGAAAATGTCTGCTGTAGACAGATCACTTATATTATGCAGTGTAACTCCAGTCTAAACTTACTGGGCTCTGATGTTATCAAATTCCTTGATTTTTGCTGAAGCAATTTGTTTCTGCTTCTGTAAGTCGGATGAAGTTTTCTTTAATTTGCTTAGAAGGGAAGCAAGGGAGCTGTCTTGTTCTGCTACCGTTTGCTCCATCTCGGCTAGACGAATTAGATGCTTATTTGCTGGCACAGCTAAAGATGGCTTTTTTATCAATTCCTACAGAAAGATGCATGTTTTGATTTTAATTTAACTACTCACATCCCGTACCTCAAGCACACACCAGTATCTAAATTAAATCATTGATTTCTATTGAAAACATCAGTATCTCATTAATGATTTCTCAAAATCAGTTTCAATATGATATAACAGCCCTCTGATCTGTTGAAACATGATAGCAAATCTGTTAGAAAAAGTGCCAGTGAAACCTATTGTGGTAGCAAATATTACATTACTATACTAAACATGAAAAAAACATAACAGTTTAAATAACTTTACTGATATACTAGCTAGTATATTCACACAATATGGCTCATAGCCTCTTTCTTCCTTATTCTAACTCTAATTAAACAAAATTCACAATGTTTTAGTTCACCTACTCTAAAGCATTATTCATAATTATAATTTGAAAATATTATTTTCTCTTCTTAAGAACACGTAGGCTGGGAATCTGGTAATTTTCCAGCAGTGTTTTCACTTATTGACTTGTTGTTACTTGTTTCTTTTAATTAGTAAGATTATGCACTGCACCTATGTATTATTGAAGCAATAAAAAGGCATGATGAAAGACTGGGGTCAGACCATTATAAAAGGTTATCTCTGCAACTCATATACCAACATTCTTACAAGCTTGATAGATCAATATGATACATCAATAAAATGGTGACCAAAGGCAACAGAAAGATCAATGGCAATCATAGCAGAATTGTGGATTCAATGAAAAGGAACCTCAGTGTACATAAAAAGCTGCAACTTTTATTAATTCTTGCACCACGTTCAGCACCCTAGAATACCTCCCCCATTTCAACATTTTAAGAATTGAACCCTAAAAATTAGCTTGGGAACAGGGGTGAAGGCCTGTAAACTCAGTATTTTAAATAACTTTGGCTCCAGGGCAAAATAACGTTAATATCAACTCAGTAGTTTCTTAAATGCAACGTCACTCCTACGAACATCCACCAGAGCAAAGAGATCTTCTTTACCATCTGTTCTGCAGCCTCCATGCCAATTTAAAACCTGATCCAGGAGGACTCCCAACCTTCTCTAGAGCAAGTTTTGAAGACAGGCAAAACATTGCACAAGAGGAGGAAATTCATAGAATCAAAGCATTGTACAATAACTAAGTTGGAGGCGACTAATGAGACCATCAAGTCCATTCTTCTGTGCAAGGCAGAATCCTGGGTTCTGTTTGGCAGAAACAAACATGTCAGCAGAATAAGTGTTAGATCCCACCTAACAACAATAACAGCCATGACAATAAGCAATTAAATCAGCTCCTCCCCATTTCATTTTCCCTTTGTAAGCTAAATGACAGCTACCTTATTGTTAATCCTAATTAGAGCCACTAACTCAATGAGATTTACATAAGTATTCACTTAAGATTCAGCAATTAATTCAGTGTTTCTTGTCTTAACCTGTGTCAGGCAAAAGGACACCAGTCCTATTGGGGCTGGGGGAATCATACTTACTAATGCAGTTTGCTTAAACTTATTAAAGGAATTGTCCGTGTGTAAATCCAACTTTTGATGCAGCACTCTGAGGTCTTCTTCATGTTTCTTTGCAATTTCTTCCTGTTCCTAAGCAATACAGAATGCATACTATTTAATACTATTAATTTATGTCTTACTTGTTCTCATATTAATTATATCCTGTAAACTTAGTTCTGTCTCATTATGCCCCTTCCAGTGTTTTCTTCTTCTGGTTGTACTTCTGGGACTATGCAGCTTATCCAAGACCACACAGAATAAAGCAGGGAATCAAATTCTCAGCTCTATCTTCATAGCTAGGTACCCAAACCATTGATCTGCCCAGTCAGGTGTAGTATACTTCTTCTTCCATGTCTAGGCCAGATGTGAAACTGCCAAAATGAAGCCATCTTTTAGTGAGTTCATTCTGCAGTTCCTTCCGCCTGACCTAGTGTGAGAAAGATTAGCCAGCGACACAAAGTTGCCATTACTAGGGTACCCCCAATTATGGTTCAAAAATACCACAATCTTCGAGGAAGCTCTTTCTGTGTTCCCTAGTATATTTTTTATAATCATAGATACCTCTCTGGCTTTTGCTAAAAGGTGCTGGTATTTTTTCAACACTTCCTCTTTTTGATTTAATCTTGCTTGCATATTTGCAATTGTCTGGTGTGCAATTTTCAGAGCATGAGAAGGCTCTTCTTCTTTCCGATCAATCGCTGCTATTATCTTTTCTCTCTCAGTTGATGCTGGCAAACAAAGCCTTAGTTCATTTATGACCTTGTCCCTTGACAAAATATTTTGCTCTGCTTTCCATAAAGTAGTTTCTTTTTCTTTCAGTTTCTGTAATAAAAGCAACCATAGTTATGAAAACGAATCACAAAATAATATATGGCTTTTGTGCCAGTATTTTTTATCACTAATACATTGATCTAAATATTTGTGTTTAAACACACAAGTATCGAACATGAGTACCACACTTGTATGAACAGTTTTGTTACAGAAGGTTTAGACTGTATAGTAGCTACAGGAAAATACAGGTTGAATAGTTTTATCAACCAAAGTCCTATTAGTAAGCCTTGCAGAATAATTCAATTTCTTAACCTTCAGCAACAATATGCCAACAATTAAAAAGTCTGTACAGGCATTTCTTGTACAGCACAAGCATAAATATACAATAGGATTGTAACTACTGTAGTTCTATCCTGTTGTGAGCTTCTCATACACTTTTGATTGGTATTGGCAGTGACAATTTTCACACATGAAAGACTTTCCCCACACCGAGGTCTCAAATACTTATGTAGGTTGCCAAGGATCTCTGGAGAGGTGGATTGGAAACTTGAGGTGGGGGGAGGGAAATTGGAAACATTTAATTAAAAAGGCCATGGCTCATAATGTCATTAGCTTTATGCAAGAAGAGCTGTGCCAACAAGATTCTGGCTAACAATAACTACTAATCTACCACAAAATTAATATCATATTGTCCATCCCATTACCTCTTCTAAAGTTTTGCAGGTGGCCTGCATTTCCAGGATTGTTCGAACATGTTCTCTAATTTTCCTTACAGCGTGCTCAAGCTGTTGGGGAAGTGGCAAAGTAGGGTTTGGATTGGACCCTGTAGCTTCATCAAACTGTAAATGAAAAGGGGGGGGGGAGACAGAAAGCTACAGTGTTTCTGATTATTATAATCAAAACAATTACTAATCCAATTCAAATAAAATCAAATTAAGTACCTTTTGGGTTGTGCTTAATAAATCTTTCTGTTGACGTTCATATATGTCTATCTGACGTTCTAATTCTACTTCTCTTTGATCCCAGGCCATCTGCCGCTCCTCATGGAACTAAAAGTTTGGACAATGTTAATAAGAATTTGACCGAAAAGCATCTGAGCTAATACAACTGTAAAACAGATCACAAACATATAATCTTAATATGAAAAAGTATGTGAAGGTATTTAAATACAATATTATCTGCAATACTCCTAAAATAGTGTTTTAAAAACCTTTAAATGCAGTCGTACAGCACCATATATTTTTCTGTACCTTGTTCTGTTGTACAATTTCCTCTTCCAAGTTATTAATTGTATGTTCATATTCAGAAAGGATGCTGTTCAAATATTTGATTTCTTCATTTTTCTTGGCTAATTCACGGTTCAATTTGAGTTCCTGAAGACGCAGTTCTTCAATTTTCATATGCCACTCAACTACCTGATAACATATCGTAACTGGACAGTTATTGAATGATGAAGCTGAACTGTTTCCAGTACTGCAATTTATTAGCAAATGGTTGTATCTGAAGTTTGAGGACAATTCAACAGATTATTGGAGAAGATCTGACATGAAACCATCTACCTATCTAATAAAAATTTAAGGGTGATATAAAGTTAAAACAGCTAAAGGGAAATAGAACATAAACTAGGGGTGTAGTCAATTCATGCAGAGCCAAATAAATCAGTTCTTAAAACAAATTAATTTGGAGAGTGTAAAAAATTGATTGAAAAATTAAGCATCAGAAATTCTTGATACACTAATTTACACATAATGTTCAGTTTGTACTCTATTCTAGATTAACAAATGAAGCAATATTAAATATTAACAAAGAAAAACAGGAGTGACAGTGTACTGACAGTACTAGAATAGAACAAATATTCACCTTTTTTTTGCACCAGAACCACTACGTATTAAGGATTATTTAAACTCACTATTATTTTACATACTTAATTTCATGGGCAAAAGTCTGCTGTTAAAAGAACATAGGAAGAACTGGGCTGAATCTGACCCAGACTACCTATCTAGGTTAGCATTTTGTTCACTCACGGGCCAGATGCCCAACAGCTCAGTAGGTTGTGTAGAGCCATTATGACTAGTAACAGTCTTATCTTTCCACGAACTTGCTTAATTCTCTTTTGAAACCATCCAAGAACAAAGGAAGTAAGAGCTTGTGTGTCACTGCATTTCCACAAGCACCAAGTGATCAACATACGTAGTAGTGGATACTGAGAGAACTAAGCAAGAGAATGACCATCAACAACCTCTGAACGGATATGAGCCTCAAGTCTGTTGGCTCAGATCCAGGAAGAGCTTTATGGCAAGAACAAACATTCTTGAGGGTACACTAAAGCAAAAGCAAATTAGAAGATGAAGGAGCTTACTGGGCAAAGAACATCATTAAAGGAGGATATGGCCGAATATCTCAACCTCCCCTACATCACTTAGAGGACCCTGAATAGGCTGAAGGTTGGAGTCTCTAAATGCAAGGCCAACATGCTCAAGTGGAGACTGGTGGCAAACTACAACACACGGTGTGAATGTGGAGAGACACAGAATCTGGCTCATTTACTGGTCTGCTGCTAGAGACATGCACGGATGAGGACTTGGGTTTGGGCAACAACAAAGCGAAGAAAGTGGCTTCGTTTTGGCACTCTAGGATTTGAGTGCCAAAAGAAGAACATAAACGATAAACTGAGAATGGAGGCAGGGGCCAAAAATATACAAAACAATATTCAAAGTAGTGCCTCAAGTTATAGTGAAGCATCACAAACCTTTTGTGCTCCTCTGGTGTCTTTTAACGTGGCAGTTAGCTCTTCTAACCCTTTTAATTTCACCTCCAATGCCAGAGCTCTGTTCTCCGCATTTTGATGCTCTTGCTGAGCACGCTGGACTTCCTCCATAGTTTTTAATTTGTCATTCTGAAGCTGAATCATAGTCTTCGAAAACTTCTCTTGTTGAGCTAGGGGCAAAGCACCACTGAATTGCCTCCGCAGTGACTGAATAGTCTGGCGTAGGTGATTGGATCTATTCCTCCCCTCAAGTCGTGCATAATATAAAGCTTGCTCTTTCTCATCCAGTTTTTGCTCTAGGCGCATATTTGTAACATCCATCTTCTGAAGTTTTGACATTGCAGCCTCTAGCTTGGACACCACAGCAGCCTCACTAATTTGAAGAGCCACAATATGCTGATGTAACTTTGCAATAAGTGTTTTCTCATCTGACTGTGCCTAAATGACAAATAAGATACAAGAAAATACATACGATCAAACATTTTCCTCTAGTATATATATGAAATTACACTTATTAGCTTTATCACTGAAATTAGTGGTTATGGGTCTTTGCTACAAGGTCTGTACCTGATAGTCCAGTATCTGCATTCTGAGTGATTCTACTTCTTTTTCTCTGAATAGCTGGTGACTCTCCAAAGCAGCAACTTGCATCTTGGCAATGTCAGAAAGTTCTCTTAACCTAGCAGAGTAAAAGTGTAAAACATTCCACTGAAAGTGCTGGGAGTGAAGTTCTATGTTTCATTAGTTGCTAGCAAAATTAAAGTGTTTCACATGAGTCAGAACATCCAGTAGAGTGGCACCTCAAATACTTCAAACAAAATTATGAAGATATCAAGAGTTTGGTACATTGTGCCAGCCAACCATATATACTCGACTATAAGTCGTCCTGAATATAAGTTGAGGTACCTAATTTGGACCTCTAAAATTAGGAAAATAGATTGACCCGAGTATAAGTCGGGGGTGGGAAATGTAGCAGCTACTAGTGAGTTTCAGTAATTAAAATACATGAAAATACGGTAAAATTTATTAGACATTTGTGTGGGTATGTTTTTGAGTATTTATGGTAATTTGCACCACTGTGGTTTTGGGACCCTCTGGGTTGTTGACCCAAGTATAAGTCGAGTCCCTTTTTTGGATCTCATTTTGGGGACTAAAAAACTAGACTTATACTCAAGTATATACAGAAGTCTGAATGATGCTTAGCCACTGGACTCCATGGCATGACCACTACCACAATGTAGCTCAGGAATTCTCAACATTTTTTAGCCAGTGGCCAGGTCACACTCCCTGAGACAGCTTCGGGGGCTGGATGGCCATTTTGCCCTTCCTCCACCACATGGCACTTCCTGGTGTGGTGAAGGCAGTGGGGGGCCACATGAAATGGTGCTGTGGACCACATCTGGCCCATGGGCCACAGGTTGAGAATCCATATAGCTCAATAGATGTCTGAGGAAAGGGTCTGTCTTCTCCTTGCCCATGGGAGGTGTGTGTCAGCCTCACAGTAGATGATCAGGAAGTCCCTTAGATTGTCTTCCTTTGGCAATTAGATGTTTGGGGATTATGTACAGATGAGAAAATCATTAAAAGTCTGACATTGTGCCACAAAACTCTGGTTTTTTGCCCCAATAGGAATACCATACGGTATGACTGGTTTGCTCAACAATCTGCCAAGTTAGAGATCAGGAGTTCTCAAACTTTTTCAGCCTCAGACAGCTAAGCGGGCTGGACTGGTGGTTCCCCCACCGTAAACACTGCCATAAAACACGTCTGCAGCTGTAGTAAATGCGTTGTAGTAAATGGCCGCGGACTCATTTACGGCTATAGTAAATGCATTTACAACGGCAGTAAATGAGTTCGTGGCAGATTCCAGTGGTGACGGGGAGAGCTGGAATGAGGTTGGGGGCCAGATTATTTGGCACTGCAGATCGAATGCAGCCTACAGGCCGTAGGTTGAGAACCCCTGCTATAGATATAACACATATTGCATGGCATAGGTCTTGACAATTTTTTTAGCTGAGATACAGACATGTTTTATAATACCAGAAAAAAGTCCTTATTTGCAGTACTCCAAACATGGATACAATTCAGCTAAAATGTAAGGGTTTATGTTAGTTGCTTATTCAGTTTTATTTTATTCTATGTCCTTTTTATTATTTTAGAATAATCTGAAAATGTTTAATGAAGAACAGTGCCGAATCCTTCAAATAAAACAATTCAGAAACCACATTCTAATGATAGGTACTGGAACTCATGTCAGAATTGTGTTTACAGAAGCTGTCTCCATAAAACTCCAAATGCCTCATCAAATTTCTCCGAGTTCCCTGAACAATTTGGAAATAATTAATGATAGCAATTACTTTTTAAGGTGATAGTTTCTGCAGCAATTTTCCCTTTCAAAGACCCTTGTGGTATGCATATAAGAGGAGGAAAGAAGGGATATGAAACTTATTCTGAATAGTTTCAGAACAATCTGTATCTTTCTCCCTCTCAAGGCTGGAGTCAAAGAAGCAAGATCACTTTAAACTTACTTTGACACCTCAATCTTTAGTTCTGTTTCACTTTTCTCCAGATCCATTATTCGACGTCGGTCTTCTTCACTGACTGCTTTGCTCACACTGCTTGACAGTTCATCTCGCAGGGACTGTTCTACTTTCTGTGCTTCAAGGTTGATTTTTGTAAGCTAGGACAAAGATTCAGCAAATATGAACTTTTAATGCAATGTTTTTCAACCAGAGCAAAACTATTTCTGTACACAGGTAGCTATTTGATGTGGAAATTGCCAATATTTCCTTTTAAGACACACGCCAGAAGAGACTTGCTCTTTTTCTGCGACCCTTTGCGATCCCACAGACCATTGCCAGCCAGGCACCTCTGTCCTCCATCATCATCCTCAACCCGCCTAGCTCTGTGCCCATTGCATCTACAATACCATCTAGCCACCTCATTTTCTGCTGCCCCCTTCTTCTTTTGCCCTTTCCCAGCATCAAGGTTTTCTCAAGAGAATCTTCTCTTGTCATTTGATGTACAAAGTACTTTAGCTTCATCTTTACTATTTGACCTTCTAAGGAGCAGTCAGGGTTGATTTTAAAGGAAAATCAAGCAACTCCCTCTCACAGGTCTTTTTCATATGTAACAAACTGTACATGTATTTTGGTATACGTATATCAGGTTTCATAAGAACTGTAGCATTATGTAAAACAGGAAATAAAATTAAACTATATTAGAATATCAACACAACCAGATGTCAGTTTTAGTTAGAAAAAGGAATTACTGAGCTATATGGTAAGGACCAGCCCTGAAAGAATAAAAGAGACTCACAGAAATGGAATTATGGCAAAACCTTGGGTTACAGCGGCAGTCCATTCCAACAGCCTCCGTCGTAATGCAAAAAAAGTCATAACCTGAAGCATTCATAGGGATGCATTGAGAATGTAAAAATGGTCACGAATTGATCATCGTAACCCCCCCCAAAAAAAATCATTAAACATTCGTAAGCCAGGACGGCATTTCTACAGGATTTGCCATCGTAAAACGTGGTGAATGTTACCTGAAGCAGTTGTAACCCGAGGTTTTACTGCATATGTTTCAGGGAATAAAAGGAGAGTGCAAGAATCAGGGCAGAGCCCACAATATCCAGCATGACAAATCATTAGCAGACTGCCCAAGGCACAGAAGATAGCACACTAGAAAAATCTAAGTATTATCTTACACTTGACACAAATTATATAATCAAAGCTTGGTGGCCAACCTCAGCAAATTTTGTTTCCAGTTCAATGTTACGTTCTTCTACTTGCTTTAATGTGTTCCGTAAATGTTCATACATTTGCTGGGAATGCTCTGCTCTTTGCCTTTCATTTAGCTCTTTCATTTCCAGCATAGTGATTTTCTTAGAAACAGAAACAATCTCAATGTTGGTTGTGGCTTTCGTAGCCTTGTCCTTAGCACTGTCTCCTTCTGCAAATCACAAGCAGAGTGCCAACTTTTGATTATACACACACACACACACACACACACACACACACACACACACACAAACTTTTCAAAAGATACACAACATAACATGTGAATTATAGAACAGATTTACATACAATCTTTTGGCATAGTAAAAAGCTGTAATATTTTAATTGATTTTTTTCCCCTAATCAAATACAGTAAAACCCTGGATAACATTATGACTTGGTTTCACAAGTCATGACTTTATCTGCATGCATCGAACAACGCTTAAAAAAGCCCTGACTTCAGGGACAAACTGCTTTAAAGGCAGGGAGGGAAAGAGAGAGACACGATCGGGTCTCTCTCTTTTCCTCCCTGCATTTAAACTAAAGGCAGGGAGGGGAAGAGAGAGACGCGATCGGATCTCTCTCTTTCCCTCCCTGCATTTAAACTAAAGGCAAGGAGGGAAAGAGAAAGACCCAATCGGGTCTCTCTCTTTCCCTCCCTGCCTTTACTTCATGCACACAGTCTCTGTGACTGCAGTAGGGTCGGGGGAAGGCGCGAGTCACAGAGACACAGTTCTACCCAAACCACCCCACACCCGCAGACCATTGCCTCGGATAACACTAAAGAATCGTTATCCGATGCAAGTTTTTTCCAAAAAAACTTGCATCATTATCTGATTCTAGCGTTATCTGATGCAATCGTTATCCGGGGTATTACTGTACCAAGATATCATAAAACATAGGAAGCCATTTGTTGATTTTCTAGTCACAACTATGGCTTCAAGATTCAGAACTGGCTGTTACTGTCCCACTCCTTTTCTGTCAGTGTAAGAAAAAATTAACATAGCGCAGTGTTTCCCAACCTTTGATTTTGGACTTCAATTCCCAGAAGTCTAAATCAATTCCCCAAAGCACTGATCAGCCAATGTACTGTCCTAGGCTTCTGGGAATTGAAGTCCCCCTGTGGGGCGTGTGCCCCACATTGGAAACCACCAATCTAGCTGATAGCAGTGTTTGTCCTTTATAACAGATGTCTTGTATCACCTTTAACACTAACTACCTTCTATTTTTCATAATATTTTGTGTGTCTAAGCACACATCTTCAGGTGGTCCCCCTTCCCCCACTCCTTGTAATCAGCCCAAGAAAGCCTGGAAGATTTTTAGGTGGCACACAGGGCTACAGAGGAAGGAGAAAACAAAAAAAGTCCTATCACATTTACAAAAGTATGATAGTACATTAGATCCTCTCCGCTATTGGAAAAGAGGATACGAAATATCACAGAGGCACTAATTTCAATACAGAAATCCTCTTTACAAATAAGACAAGATAACCTGCAAGGTTATCAAATACCACTTTTAGGACATACTCAGTTGTATCCCCCCCCCCCCCCGAAAAGACTCATTGTCATCATAGGCTGCTACTTATATCCAAGCATACATTTTCCCCAGAAGTCATTTTCATAGTTGATGGATGTGTCTCTGGTGACCCAATAAACTGATCCTGGCATGAAACGTGCAACTATACACATTACACTGAATAGATGGTGGACGGTGTAGTTGAGTTTGACAAAGCTTTCGTGCTTGTCGCTTAACCTCTTCATGTCTGCAGCGTTCTCCTTTAACATGATCAGTAGCAACAGAGATGGTTGGGTGCCAAAGTGGGTGATCTACGGCCACTGCCTCCCAAGTTTGTGGGGTTTTGTGACACCTTCATGGTTTGTTTCATCCGGTCCTTATAACACTTCAAAGGAGCTCCAAGAGGTCTTGTACCGGAGCTAAATCCCCATAATGAATTTTACGAGGAAGCCTGGAACCGTTTTTAGCGGTGCGCTATTTTTATTTTAATTTCTCTTATGAACTTTTTATGGTTTTAAACCTAACTATTATATTAGTTTATTCTGTGATTTTAATCCATACTGTAAGCCACCCAGAGTCGGGTTTACCCGATTGGGGCAGGATAGTAAATACGATTAATAAATAAATAATAAATAGATTAATAAATCTATATGGCAGACGTGTCCTATCTGTCTAAGACGATGGCCTATGATGTAAGCTTCAATGCAGAAAAGACTAACTTAACCAAGTATGGGCACACCACTTACAACCTTTATTAAACTTTGAAAACAATGTGAAACAGAGGAGCCTTTTTCATGATTGTTGTTATATGCTATCAAGTCAGAACTGGCATACAGAAACCCATAATAGTATTTTCAAGGTAAGTGAGGTTTTACTAGTGCCATCCCTCAGTAAATTTCTATGGGAGATCCAGGAAATCAAACTCAGGTCTCATGAGTCCTAGTACATTACTCCATCTGCTACACTAGTGGTTCCCAACATGGGGACCATGCCTCACAGGAGACCTTCAATTCCCAGAAGCCTAAGTCAGTACACTGGCTGGTCATTGCTTTGGGGAATTGACTTAGGCTTCTGGGAATTCAAGTCCAAAAAAACAGTAAGAAACACTGCATGACACCATCCTGGGTATTCAATTTCAGGATTAGAAGAGGGAAAGTATGTAGGTTTCTTCAGATAATCAACACAATATGAAGAGACATTTGAAAAACACTTCAAACTATTATAGCATGCAATGTGCTTACCCAACTTTGCCATTTGTTCCCAAGCTTGCTCTATTGTATGAAG
The DNA here is from genome assembly GCA_030440675.1 of Furcifer pardalis. NCBI lineage: Eukaryota > Metazoa > Chordata > Lepidosauria > Squamata > Chamaeleonidae > Furcifer > Furcifer pardalis. Next base: position 173,294,979 of record CP126892.1, on the reverse strand, counting down.
CTTCTCTTTTGTAATTTCTAGTTCCTTGTTTAAACACTCCAGCTGTTTTTTCAGGGATGCATTTTCATTCTGTGGCAAGATGTGAAACTATGTTACAAAAATACTTCTAGTACAATCTCAAGCTTGGCAAAATGACCGGTAAAACATCAATTGAAAAAGGTCAAGCAATAGCAACAGAACACCGGGAGAATCAGAAGAGAGAAAAACTAGAAAAGACATTCTGTTCCTCATGTTCAGGTTCTTTCGTGGATTCTCATAAGAGAGCCTCTTAAAATCAAAGGACTCATTTAAATAAAAGAGGGAGACACAAAAATTACATACTTCTTTGAGTTCACCTCTCACATTAAATCATCCTTCATCTAGATCACCAGGGCAATTTTCTTTTCCTCCCTGTAGCTGCAACTCCACCATTGTAGTCCCAAACCCAAATGAGAGAGGAGGAGGGTTAGGCATTGGGTTAACAACCCAGCCCCATAAACTTTATTGCTGAAGAAGCAATAAGGAGCCTCGTGGCCCAATATGTTGTACTGGCAGAAACGGGCACCACGCAGCATGAGAAGGAACTACTACTACGGTGATGGCAAACGTTTTAAAGACCAAGTGCCCAAACTGAACAGGCTGCCATCCACGCTGCAGCAGGGCGGGGTGAACTCTATGCTGGGAGAGGAAGTGCTCCCATTGGACTGCTTGGCAAAGGGGCGGGTCGAACACTGTGCATGTGCCCATAGAGAGGGCTCTGATTGCCCCCTCTGGCACGTGTACCATAGGCTCGCCACCACTCTACAACTGCTACGATGACGACGTACCTGCAAGGGCTTTGTAAAGACCTCTCTTTCTACCTCCACTCCTTCTGTCTGTCCCACCTGCTTTCCCCTCACCCTTTGTTATCTACTTCCTCCTACCTGCCTGACTGTTCTCTTTCTCCTTCCTTCATCTCCACCACTAACATGCGCCTTAGCCTCCTGCCAGCCTCAATTTCTTCTCACCTCTATCTCTTCTCACTCCCACCACTGCTACCATGCTCTTTAGCCTCCTTCTCACACACCACCACACTCCTTAGTCTCTTGGGAGCCTGACAAGCCCCAATTTGCTCTCCTTTTCTTCCTCCTATGGCCACCAAACTCTTTAACCTCTTGAGAACACTTTGTGCAGCTTTCCCTCCATGCCATTGCATTCCTTATCTTCATGCCAGCCCAGCTTCTCCCACTGCTGCCTCCATGATCTGAAAGAGGTGTCCTTTGTCACAGTAAATAATAGGAGTAGACGCCTTGCATAAACTAAAGAGAGTTCCCCAAAAGAAACTGGACCTAAACAGGAATGAAAGTTTCTGATACACACATCCCTATAATCCATGTAGCACAAATCACCTTTAGCTTTCACAGTTGCACTGAAGAGTTATCTCTCTTGTCTGTGCTTTCCCTTTCCATTCCTGCCAAAAATTAAGGAAGCTAACTCTCGTGCTGAATTTGTGCTGGCAACTTGGAAATGAAGTAGAGGGAGACATGACATGAATTTACAATTATCCCAAGGTAAAACTATAGAAGCAGAATTACCTCCAAGAGCTCAAGATTTGCCGTTCTTTGAACAAGCAGGTTATCTTTTTGTAGCATATCCCTATATTTAGCAGTTAACTCGTTGTATTGTTTATTAGCCATTTCTAGCTCATTGAAAGGAACACTGTCATCCAACACTTTCTGCAATGCTGCTACCTTGAAAGTTGCCATTTCCTGTATAAAAAGATAGAACATGTTGACATGGGTTAATAATTGTTTAGTAGAAATAAATTGTAAAAGGATTGTTTACCAGGAATATTTAAACTAGGCTATACTAAGACAATTTCAGCATATACCAAAAGTTGGATTTTGCAATGAAACTTAGAAAGGATTATATATTAATTTCACTTTTTAACAATGCAAGTCTAAAGTAGTTGGCATCACATATAAACTCCTCTATATTTTTTTCTTATTCTGGCATCATCTTTCTTAACAGTTTGATCTTTACTGCTATAAAAGGCACATACAGAACTAACAAAATGACTGGAATCAAGCAGTAAACCATAATTAGAGTAGGATCAGTCAAGTAGTGGGAATCTAGTAAATTCTACTGATTCAACGGGCCTATTTTAGTTGCGATGCTACTGGATTTTAGCCCATGATTCAATCTAATTCAATCTTCTGCCCAAGAATGTAGATACTTTACATCTAAAGGATCTGCATAACCATCACACACACTGTTCAGTTCATAAACAGAATGTAGCAACAGCTTGAACTAAAATTCAAACATTCATATAAAATAGCAGTGATTTCTTTCCCTTCATTTTAGCCAACATCCTTACAGTTTCCAATGGGCCCAACTGACCATCCAAAGTACCTCTGAAGGCTTATATTGTAAACATTTAGAGGCAGATCTCATGAAAGGCAATTGTGACAGAGTGATATGATACTTCATTCCAAAATTCTTTGCATATTATATTTGTAATATAAATTTGAACTAATAAATAAATAAATAAATAAATAATAAATAAGGGCTTGGAGCTGAATTATTACACTATTGCTAGGATTACAGGACCAATCAAAGATCATGTCAGTATTTTTATGCTGCTTTGTAGGTAACAGCAATTGCATTTACTGTATTTGCCAGCATATGAGACACATTGGAGTATAAGACACACTCCATTATTACAAAAATAGTCCGTTATATGCAGTACAAGACAAACTCCATTTTGCCTTCAACATGCTAGGTAATAATTTTACTAACCTTGGAAGGATGGAAGGCTGAGTCAACCTTGAACTCAGTCAGCAGTATTGGCTGCAGACCAGAAGTTTAATCGCTGCGCCACCAAGGCTCTTTGTTCACAGTGAACCATTGCAACTTACAGTAAAGCCTCATCATATAAATAAAATCTTTCAACTTCATACTGAAGTTTAACTTATCTTCAGAATGTTCTTCTTTTGAGACAAGATGCATCCTTCTTTACAAAGGATAGTCCTCTGTATTAAGAGCTATTAAAGAACATGTCTCCAATAGAAAGTGCACTCTATTTCAGGAGTTATCCACTCCAAACCCAGTTTGCCAGCATCATTTTTTTAAATCAAGTACAGTAATACTTGATGTTTACCTCAGATAACGCTAAAATCACATAACATTAAGCAATCTGGGGTGGAGAATTGGATCGAATAATGTTAAGGTCCTATGGGATGGATCGGATAACAACCGCTAAAGCCTGTGCAGCTACAATGTATCTCTATGGAGCTTTAACATTATCTGATCCATCCCATAGGATTTTAACATGGATTGGATAACACTAAAAATCGGATAACACCAAGACTTGTGGAACCAAGTCTTAGCGTTATCCGAGTTATTACTGTACCTCCCTTTAGATCTCTGTCCACTTGCCAGGCAAAGAAACAGCAAGTAGAGACAGAGCAGCTGCTCTGTCAGGTTTGTACAACCAGGAAGATTTCCTCTTTCTTTCAAAAACACCTTTTGCTCCCAACAATGTGATTATTAGTGTTTTGTCTGCAAGATACATTTTAGAGTAAATATATTTACATATTATAACTAGATATTTCATTTGAGATGAATAGTATAATGTAAATATCATCAAAACATTTCTCTTTCTTCAATCTATCATGAGCTATTATTTCAAAGCTTTCTGAACAATCTGACAAACTAAAAACAAGTTTGTCGGAATTCACCAAATGTATTCAAAACCAAGGAAACTCACAAACATTTCCAGAATGGCATAATATAATTTTTTTAAACTAAATTGAATGTTAAAATGAAAAAGCCTCACACACTCAGTGCAAGTGGAGAGGTTACTCATGTGTCCAAGTAGGGCTGCCTGCTTTCCGCTACCCTTGATACATATATGGTGTCTGAAAATGAACTGCTGCATGCAGACACTGGCCTGGCCTGGGGAAGTAATAGCAATTTCAATCACCAACACATTTTGAAATGAAGTGGCCTGATCTGCACATAAGGAAAAACCACCTGGTGCATCCACCCATTGTCAGAAATGGAGTAGGCAGTGTGAACCTGCTTCTCTGCCTCAAAATGCATGGCCTCAACACAAATAAAGTATAAATAATGTTCACAAGATACAAAACATACCTTGAATCTTTGCAAATATCCAACCTTTTCTTTGATTGCTATTTCCGCTGATATAAATTCCGCCTTCATTTTCTCATTTTCTTTCCGAAGATGTTTTTCCATTTCAAGTAAAGTTGTGTACTGCCTTGTCAATGATCTTTCATTTACTCGAAGAACAGTCATTTTTCTACTATAGTCTGCAAACAGGCGCTTTGATTCATCACTGTCCATTTGAAGCGTATCTAATAAATTCTGTAGGAAATTTTCAACTGTTAAACATACTGTAGTCATACACAGCGGGTTGGGTCAATGTAACTAGTAAAGGTAAAGGTCACCCTTGCTCGGAAGCCAGTTGTATCTGACTCTAGGGTTCACTGCTCATCTCTTTATAGCCAAAGAGACAGTGCTGTCTGTGTCTGCAGATGTTTCCATAGATATGTGGCAGGCACAATTAAACACTGGAGCGCATGGAATGCTGTTTTCTTTCCCACTAAAGTGGTATCTATTTATCTACTTGCAAATTTCTTGCTTTCGAACTGCTAGGTTGGCAGGAGCTGGGACAGAGATGGGAGCTCACTCAATTGTGCAGCATTTGAATCTCAAACTGCTAATTTGCCAACCTTCCTGTCATCAAGTTCAGCATCTTAACCACTAAGCCACTGCAGTCCTTTATAGGTGAAGGTAAAGATCACCCTTGTTCAAAAGCCAGTCATATCTGACTCTAGGGTTCAGTGGTCATCTCCATTTATAGCCAAAGAGCCAGCACTGTATGTGTCTCCAATGTTTCCATAGACATGTGGCAGGCATGACTAGACACCAAAGTGCACGGAACATTGTTTACCTTCCCACCAAAGTGGACCCTATTTATCTACTTGCAATTTCTTGCTTTTGAACTGCTAGGTTGGCAGGAGCTAGGACAGAAACGGGAGCTCACTCCATTGTGCAGGACTCAGGAATCGAACTCTGACCTTCCAGTTGTCAAGTTCAGCGTCTTAACCACCTCAGCCACCGCAGTCCCTTGCAGTCCTTTATAGCTTGTATATAACTACAAGAGTTCAATTCATATGACAGACCTTTTCAATTTCCTCCCTGACTATGCACTTCCTGAAAAGCTATTCCTAAGAGATGGGGTGCCCCCCAATCTAATTCATGGAGATATGAATTGCTGAAAAGAAAGTGGGATTTTTATTTGCTCTGCTTACTTTTTTGAGGGTAGAATGTTTCACCTGTTTAAAATTTTGGACAAAGCGAAGAGCTAACTCAGTCCTAACTGAAGACTACTCGTTCATAAGGCTAGAAGCTAAGTATTCTTTCTAAAAGACATAGGAATGCTTTTAAATCTGATTGTCCTGATGTGTGACCAGTATTGTAGATAAGAAGCTACTTTTAGGACACAAAATGGAATGGTTTCTCCTAGACAAAGGTTTCAGACAAAAATATATATCTTATCTGTTCAATCCATATACAGAACATATCATATAGAAAGCTAGACCAGATAATAATTTCAAGTCAGAAATTATTCTGAGTTGAAAGGATTTTTGCTGGAGAAATTCTGCTCAGGGGACACCCAAGAGAGGCTCCTTTCAGGTCCCACCAAAGTGGTCCCTATTTATCTAGTTGCAATTTCGTATGAAAAGCCAGACCAGATTAGATGAAGGATGAGTGAAAATTGGTGAAAGAAATGCCAATAAGCTACAGTAAAACCCCGTTTTATGGAAAAAGTCTGTTCCGTAGCTTTTCCTTAACTTGATTTTTTCTGTAAAATGAAGCATTCCCATAAAAACACATGGGAGGACACATTCCCGACCCCCACAAAAATAATAAAAAATGAAATTTTTAAAAAAACACTCTAAATCAGTGGTGCCCAAACTTTTTTTCTTGCGGGCCAGTCCCACCCCCGACACACAGCTGTGGGGGCCAGAGGTGGGCTGCTCCCACTGGTGGCAGTTTTGACATCAGAAAACAACAGTTTTGGCGATGGAGGCAGTGACTGCGCTTTTTCCAGGCTGCTCCGAGCAGTCTCTTGCTCAATCCTTTCCCCTCAGCAGCTTGTGCTGAAGCCGTCACTGATTCATAGGGACATCATAGGTCAGAGGTGATTTGATAGCATATAATATCAACATACGCTATACTGTACATCAGAAGAATCAGATGACAGGTTGATGAATGACTATTTCCTTCTACGACTTACATTGCTTACCTTACACAAGCATAAATCAGTAACAGGATTCTAGCCAATGTGTTGCATTTTACAAGCACTACTTTATTGGAACCATTTCTATATGCCGGTGAAGATTTAAAAATACTTACAAAATATTCTTTTATTTTTATATCATCTTGCTCTTTTTGACATTCCAGCTTCCTTTTTTCTTCTTGAATTTTTTCAGCAGCAGTTTGCCAGTGTTCCCTTTCACTGGAAAATATTTAAAAATGTAGTTTAGAGCTGTGTTTCTTAAGCAATCTATAAAGTTTATTAGTGTAACTATTTTTTTAACCTATAGCCTGACTTTCTTCAAGGACAGGGACTAAATTATATCTATTTATAGTTTGGGAGAAGGCAATTCAAAGGACTTCCTCTAAAATGAGCTTCCTGTAGGCTTCTTCCAGAAGGAACGTGCAGATAAAACATTATGTTCTCACACCGTTTCAAAAATGGCTTATATTTATACCACAGTCACTTCTTCTAATGAAGAGTTAAGACTACTGCACAATTTTATTTGTGTCCCTGTGAGTATTTTTTTACTGCAATGAACAGTGAGATAAGCTTCCTCATGTATCTTCATTAGATCCTAGTCTAAGATACAAACTTCTAATAATTCAAAAGATCATCAAAATCAAAATGCTGTATTATAACTAAAACTGCTAACATTGTGAGTTCAATCCTGATGGGGACTCAACCTTTAAGGGTCAGTAAAATGAATACCTGGCATGTTGGGGGCAAAATGCTAATTGCCTTGTGAACCACCAAGATGGTGCATTAAGCATTATGGGGCTGTATAGAATTGTAACTGCTATTACTATACCTTTGATATTCTTTATACAGCAAACCTTGCTGGTGCCGGATCACTGCAAATTTTCTTTTATATTCTTCAACTGCGTCTTCCAATTTCTTGAGCAAGTCCTCCTTATTTTCCAGTTCCTAATGACAAAAACTCCAGATTAAATATATGATGTACACAGTATCTCAATCTCAGATGTGTACATTTTATTTTTTACTTAACAGATAAAACATAAATCAAAATACACTCAAGGACAGAAAGAAAAACAAATTATATCACATAACATTGTTCTCTCCTCCATCTTTGGGACCATTTAGAGTATCTTTTCTTTTTCTTTCTGTACATTTCTTCATTTTAGGTGCTGTAACCATATTTCTCTCCAAAAATATTTTGTTTCTTGCACTGACACCTTCTATTTCCATTTCAATAAGACAACTTCTATTACATCTCTCCATATACAGTCATACCTCGCATAACGAATTTAATCCGTTCTGCGAGGTTGCTCACTATGCGAAAAATTCGCTATACGAGTCTGACTCGCATAATGAATTTTTCGCTATGCGAGTCGGACTTTTCCCTATGGAAAAACTCGCATAACTTTCCCCATAGAAACGCTCGTTATGCGAGTTTTTCCATAGGGAAAAGTCCGACTCGCATAGTGAAAAATTTGTTATGCGAGTCAGACTGCTTACCTAAAACTTGCTCGTTATGCGAGTTTTTCGCTAAGCAAAATGCTCGTTATGTGAGCTTTGACTGCATCTTTAAAATTATTCACTTCTGACAATCTCTTTTTATTTTTTAACTTTAATCTCACATGTTTTTGCCAATTATAGCTATATTCCAAACTTTTTTATTTCATCCAACAAGTTGAAACCCATATTCTACTTCCAAGTTTTCTTGTTCTAATTTATCTCGCTGCTATTACCATACTTCTGATTAACCTTTTTTTTTTTTGCCATTTCAAATTATCATTTCCAAAACTGGAAAAAGTGCAGTTTTTTGGATGTATATTTCATTTTATATATAAAATCGTATTTGTTTTGTTGAAGACAACCTTCCAAACTTTCTGAATCTCCTCAAATGTCCATCATAAATGAAAATAGGTACCAACATCCAACATAATGCAGAATATTACAAATTATAAAATATCATTTTTACTAGTGTTAAGTACCATCTCTTTTATTTTATAACCATTAAATAAATTGCAGACATATTTTTTTTTGTTTTCTTCCATAAACTCCGTTTCTAATTAGTTATTCATTTACTTAATTGCATTTCACAAGTTTTTGCTGTGGTGTTCTGACTCCACTAACATTCTATAAATTATGTGGTGGCTCAATGGTTAAGAAGCTTGCCTTGTTAGCTGGAAGGCCGGCAAGTTGGCAGTTTGAGATGGATTGAGCACCTGTCTCTGTCCCAGCTCTTGGGGCCATGAAAGGAGCCTCATTTTAGCGTTCCCTGAGCCGAGTTTCTTTCTCAAAAATCCTTTCAACCCAGAATAATTTCAAACACAAAATTATTATCATTAAATTCTTCATACAAAACTATTACTGGTTGATTCCTACTGATTTGTACTAACTATATCTAAAACTAAAGGCTCTCAATCAGGTACTGAATTATCATGAATAAGAAATAATGTGCGTGAAATGTTCTGCTTATCTTTAAAGCACTGCACAGTTTTTTTATCTGCTATGTTTTAAACAGGAAAAGTGTAAAAGAGTTCTAGAGTAAAACACACATTAATCACATCTACTATAAAATGTAAAACATTTACCTCCAAGAGATGTATTAAATATTCATTCTGTGAATTAATTATATTCATGCTAGAAGGGACCATCCCTTCTGGAAGATTGACACCTTTGAATACTATATTGGCACCACCTTCTGATTGCCTCAGCAACTGAATCTCATTTTCTAGACTGACAATCTAAAAAAAGAAGGGCACAAATATAAGCAACAAAAAAAGCCACACCACCACTGAGCAATTTTCATTTGCCACCATATTCATACCTGTACTATTGTGCATAATGCAAAATTTTACCATTCAAAAGAGTGATTATAAATTAGGTGGCTCTGTTAAAAAGGAGCTGACAAAGAAGGGTCAAGAAACAGCTGTTCGGAGACATGAAAGACTAAATCCAATTGTGTCAGTTAGAATAAATTTATGAAGTCAAGGAAATCTATGTAAGGTCTTAGCAAACCTCATTCATTAGTTGGATTTAGCTCAGAGCTTGGATATGTGTTACAATAGCCATAGTACAGTGAGATAGTTCTTTTGTGTCTAGGTCAGACTGCCAAACTTAAGCCACCTTTTGGTGAATTCATTCTGCAGTTCCTTTTACCTGACCTAGTGTATGAAAGATTGGCTGGCACAAGGTTGCCATTGCTCAGGTACTCCCAGTTGTGATTCAAAACTACCACACTCTTCAAGCAGGCTCTTTCTGTGTCCCCGAGGGTGATATTAATAGCTCCTTTTATTTCTCCTTTAAAATTTTATTAGATTCTTATGCTGTCTCCTCTATGCATTTTTAAAGCATTCGGCTGTAATTGGACTATTTTTATGCTTCTATTTCTGAGCATCACTTTGGACTGTTTTGGTTTTTTAACTGTAGACGTCTCTTAGATTTAATACTGTCTCCGATGGAAATTAAGTGTTTATTTAAAATTTAATAACTACTTGCAACTCAAGAAAAATACAAAGAGCTCTGGATTATGTTTCAAAGGTCAGGTTGCCCTACAAACCTTTGCATTTGCTTTTGCCAGCTGATTAGAAAAGTTCACCGCCTCTTTCCGAGTTTCTCTCAACTCCTTCCTCAATTCTTCATTGCGCCCTGTTAGTTGATCAACTTGAGTCTTCAAATGCAAGCTCACATCAAATGTCCCTCCTGCATTCTTCAACTCAATTGCCTGTTAAACAATTCATTTACCAGAACAGAAGTCCTTTTGATCAATTGCATAGTTTGAAAGTCTTGGAAAATTATAAAAACATTTACATAGCCCAAAATTTCCCATTAATCTTGCTAAGAAATACATTGCAAATTCAATGAGCATAATGATTTCTTTACTGAACACATGCTGACACTTAAAGTTGTATAAGAATGATCATATTGCCTGTTTAGTGCAGCCAATGACCAGATTTTTTAAAAACCACACAAGGAGAGAATGAAGAATTTACTACTTTAAACAAATCAGCACAGAAGAACTTTGTAACTTTTCAATAACTACAGGAATGGTATCAGATAATCTCTGCTTCTGTGTGCTATAACAGTTCCACACTATACACAGATTCCCTAGGCCAGGCTGGAGTAGGAAGAGAGAGGCTCTGTGCCAGCAGCTACTTACCCTCTGCTTACATTTATCCTTTCACCTTAACGTGTCAAAGAACAAAAGCTAGTCAAAATGAGCACTTCTGTGCAAGTTATGAAGCTGCAATCATTTAGTGCAGACAGAAGAGAAAGGACAGCTCTAAAAGGAAGTGACACTACCTCTGTGTCCAGCTTTAGTCAGGAAAAATTATCTTCCAGCTGGAAAAGATAACTACTGCAGTGTCTTTACCACCCAAAGACAAGTACAGTATTAAAAAGAGAAGAACATCCTTACTGTTCCAATAGCAACATCTGCACTTATTGTCAAATTCAGCTTTAAAATGGTCTGCAATTCTTTTAAGATGTCCAACACATACTATTTCTTTCCAAGCACAATTGTCACTAGTTGTTTCATTCTTTGTACATTAATTTTAAGCAAAAATCCTTTCAACCCAGAGTAACCTCTGACATGAAATTATTATTACGCTACACAGCAAATCATCCAACACAAAATCCCTTTGACAAAAGCAGACATATTTATCTTTTAAAAAATAAGTAAAATGAAGGAAAGGACTTACATTTACTAATCTTTCCAAACTAGGAATAATTAAAGCTGTTTCTCCACCTTTCACACTTGGATCTTTCTGCATATCCTTTATTGCTTGAAGAATTTCTTTCATGCCTTCTTCAAGATGCTTGTTTTCTTGAACTAATTCTTTTACTGAAATTACATTATTCATTCATTCATCCATTCATCCATCCATCGCCTAAACAGCAAATGTCTTTCATTTCACAGGTATCCTGCTCACTTTGTCCCTTTTGTCTTCCTGACATGCTTACATTTTATTAAAAATGACAGGAAAGTGAATCATGACTACGTTATATTTCAGTGATTTCAATGCATCTGCCATTTTTTACTTTCATTTACGGGGTTTCCTGCCCCTCCCTCCCCCCCCCCCCCAAAAAAAAAAAATCTTGACTTTTACAAGTCAAGTTTTTATTACTGGGTTAATTCTAAAATATAACAAAGATAATGTCTCACTATTGTGAATTTAAATTAAGTTTCTGGTTACCTTTGGACTGAAACTTTACTATTATATTCCTGTTTTGTTCCAAGTCTTTTTCTCGTTCACTTATTTCTTTGGCAAGGTAGTCATTCTGCCAAGAAAAAGAAAGAAAGGGGAAAAGAATGAGCAGAACTATCAGATTCTATTTTTAAGGATTTAGGATTGTGAACAGAACAGTAATGATAAAGAAGTTGTTCAAAGCTATTAAACCATACATAAAACCCATTTTCATCAACTTAGAATACTGTCTTTCATGTTTTGTAATAAGACAAGTGATAGTTAAACCATGCAAGTAAATCCAATCACAACAACTAACATTCCTGAAAATACTTATCGGATGAATGAAGCCCTTGATCATATCATTTTACTCACTACCTCAAACTCCTGGCTCCTGCATCTCTCATGCTCTAGCTCTGCATTTTTATTCAGTGTATTCTTGGCGAACAAGTCTCTCAGTATCTGCTCATTCTAAAGAACAAGGAATCATTAGTGTTTCATTCATATTTTCAACATTTAAAGTTACTTGCTTTTGACTTTTTAAATGATCTAGTCTTTATTTATAGTTACAAAATGTTTCTAATTTCAAAAGATTACCTGCCACATAGCCAGAAATCACTGCAAGTCAGCTGTGACAATCCATTTCTTAAAATTGCACTGACACAGCAGTTGTTAATTTCTACACAAGCAATGGCCAAAGCAGCTGACATTTTAATAATTCAGTGTTCAAAATTTGTTCTGGTTTCTGAAGATCTCCTAAAAAGCTTTCCTTAATCTTTATGACTAAGTCAGATCAATGCAGGATGCTTCCATGAATTGATCATGTTTATAAATGTAGTTCACATATAATTGTAAAGTTCCAATACAAAGCACATATGATTAAGATGTCTCACCTCTGCTCTAAGACTAATTAATTCACTCTTCAGCTGGTTTATGAGAGTCTCAACTCGATCTATCTGATATGCATTTACTGTCTGGCCACAATCAAGTCCTCCTTCCACAGGATCTACTTGCAATGATTCTGAAAAATACATCTCATCTTTTCCTGCGTCTTGTAAATCAGTCCTCAAGTCCAATAATTTTATTTCAGAATTGTCCTCCTCATCTTTCAGCAGAACCTCCTGCACAATGTAAGATGACACTGGCTTGCCAAGCAGAGTAAGAGGCAGAGCACCCTGGAAATCCAGAGATAGTGTCCTCACAGCATGTACTGGCATATGGACCTGGGAAGGAGCTTCAGTGTTCTTCATCTGCCTTTCCTGCCTTTGTACCCGTTTTCTTCTACTAGCACTCTGTTTTCTTTCCACTGCAGAAAATGAACCTGGGCAGTCTATTTGTAGTTCACTCGATGTCTTACAACTGACTGGATATAATGCTGTCCCTAGTGTTTCTGTTGACTCTTTTCCTAGAGAACTGTAAAGCTCATCTATGGTTAAAGCCTTGGAGCAAGCATTATTACTCTCCACTTCTATCTGTGAAGCAAACTGAGCACTCGACTGAAAAGAGAGGAAAATAAAAATAAACGTAATCAAATTTTAGACTAACAAAACTTTTCAATATTCTACTGTTTCTTGGTCCGTTCAGTGAAGTCTTGGTGGGTTTATTACTACACCCTCCATCTTTAGAGAGGAAACCAGTGATGTTTTAGCAAGCCTTGAGCTTTCCTTAGTGTTACACCATATCCCTCTATTCAGAAAATGAAGAAAACTTAGTACAGTAATACCCCGGATAACAATTGTACCGGATAGCGCTAAAACCGCATACCGATGCAAGACTTTTGGAAGAATCTTGTATCGAATAATGTGATTTTTAGCGTTATCCGGTACAATCGTGTGGGGGGGTTGGATTGGGTAGAACATCTACCCAACCCAACACCCCCCCAGCGCCTGCTCACACGATGTTTGGAAAGGGTACGGGGAAGTTCCCCCGTACCCTTTCCAAACACTGTGCGGGCGCGTGCATGTCAGACGGGGGCTGGGGAGGCTACGGAGAAAATCTCCATATCCTCCTGAAACTGCGTTTGACGCGCGCGCGCCAGCCCGCCCAATGTTTGGAAAGGGTACGGGGCCCCATACCCTTTCCAAACACCGTGCAGGCGTGTGCCTGTCAAACACGGCTTGGGGAGGGTACGGGCCCGTACCCTTTCCAAACATCGGGTGGGTTGGCGCACGCGTGTCAAGCACGGTTTGGGGAGGATATGGAGAAAATCTCCGTATCCTCCCCAAACCACGTTTGACAGGCGCGCACCAGCACGCCCGATGTTTTTTAGAGTTGTTTGGTGTATATCCCGGACAACGCTAAAAACCGGATAACGACATGACTTGTGGAACCAAGTCATAACGTTATCCGGGGTACTAGTCTATTCCACTTCTTAACATCAACAGTTGACAGTACGCTCATGAATTACTGGGAAAAAATTGATATAATTTTGTTATAAAAATAGTTTATGAGAATATGGTAATACAGTAAAACTTCGCATAAAGAGCACCTCTCTGAGAGACTAACTCACTTAAAGAGCAGAATTTTCTCTAAATTGTTGCCTTGCTTAACCACTAAAACCAACCATAAATTCACTTAAGAATTAAATCAGGGTTTGCAATCCCCCCCCCCCACCAGAAGTCACAACTGGTCACTTACAATGGTGTTTCACTTAAAGAACAAAGTCGCTTAAAGAGCAATCTCGTAGAACGTATTATGCTCTTTAAGCGAGGTACTACTGTAGTATAATTTAAGAAATCAAGTTACAATAGATAGGCATAATATGTGTATTTTACCTTTGCTTTAATCTCATCAATGTTAGTGGTACTTGTGAACTCAGATTTCCCCCTTTTCATCTTCAGATCGTCTGTAAAGGTATCAATCAGCTGTAGGTCATCTGTATCCAATCCTAATTAGAACAAAATTAACAAGCTGTATACTAAAAATTAAATTCTAATAACTAGAAGTCAACATAGATTTGTCAAGAACAAATCCTGTCAGGGTACCTTATCTCAATTTTCATCAGGTAACCTTCCTAGTAGATGGAAGGAATGCTGTAGAGATAATATATCCTGACTTTAGCAAACCTTTTTAACAAAGTGCTCCATGAAATTCTGATTGGGGAAATAATGAGGTATGAGCTGGGTAGAACAAGGCTCAGTTGGATACAGAATTTTACTGATAGAGTGCTTATTAATGGCTTGTTCTCAAACTGGGAGGAGGTAACAAGCATCATACTACAAGGCTCAACTCTGAGTGAAGTACTTTTGGATGTAATGGTGCAGGGAATGTTTTCAAATTTATAGATTACACAAAATTTGATGGGATAGATAACACTGCAGAAGACAGAAACAAAATTTAAGAAGATCTTGATAGCTTAACCACTGGACTAAAACCTACAGAATGAAAATTAACAGGGATACGTGTGTAATCTGTTTGTATCAGAATGTTCCATTATTTAAATTTATGAACATATGAAACACAGAGAAAATTCAAAACAAATTAAAATGTTATATTAAGACTATATTTGACCAGAAGTATCAATAGTGTTATCTTGGTCATTCACCAGATCAAGAAATGAAATGCAGATTTTCAAGTAGGGGGATACTGTACTTGATTCAGTAATACATGGAAGAAGAACCTTGGAATTGTTGTAGATTATAGACTGAATATGAACTAACTGTATGATGCAATTGCAAAATGGCAAATTTTTTTTAGCCTGAATTAACAGAAGTATAGCCTCCAAGTAGTTACTAGTTTCTTTCTATTTGGGATTGGTTAGGCCTCATCTAGAGTACTCTGTCTAGTTCTGGATGCCAGACTTTAAGAAGATGGAGATGAACAGGAACAAGTTCAGAAGAGGACAAGGATGATGGGGGACCAGAAACCAAGCCCTATGAGGAAAGGCTGAAAAAAACTGGGCATATTTTTCCTTTGACAAAAGCAGACTGGGGTGAAATACAATAGCACTTTTCAAATACTGTACTTGAAAGTTTGTCACACAGAAGAAAGACGGGCTCTGTTCTCAGTCATCCCAGACTTCAAGATACAATGATGGGCTCATGTTACAGGAAGTCAAATTTTGTTTAAATATCAGACAAAACTTCTTAACTGTTCTGGTCATCACATCAGGTCACTTACACAAGATTCAGCTCTCCCTAATTTTGCATAAATTCAAGGTAAAAAATATCTGCCCATGATTATCATGGAAAGAAAAGAATGGGCTAAATAGAATTTGATAAATGCTAGGGGAAAATTTTTAAAAACAGAATGTACTAAATTTCTTAAGATTTTCTGAGGAAAAGGATCAACAAAAAGATTATCCTAGAACAGTGGTGACCAAACTAAGGACTATGAGCCGGGTGCGGCCCCCGACGCCGATTCATCCGGCCCACGAAGCCCTCGTCAGTCCTGGAAGCGGAAGTAAAACATGCCCGTTACTTCCACTTCCAGGAGTGACGAGGGCTTTGCGGGCCAGATATATTGGCGTTGGAGGCCACACCCGCACCCCGGGCCTTAGTGACCGCCTCCTTGAACCACATGAACCGCCCACGGCCCAAAAAGTTTGGGCACCCCTGTCCTAGAATACTTGACTGCTTGTTGCAAGGATTACCAAACTCCAAAAAGATAGTAAGAGACAGCCTACCTAATGTTGCAGCTCTCCTTCCTTTCTCCTGAGCGAGTTTACGAATCTGTTGCTTTAGTGCCACTCTTTCTTCTTCCAATCTTTCAATCTGCAAAGTATGTAAGCATTCTTTAATTTTCAACAACATTTATTTTGATGGCAAATGTCAAATTTAAGTTTATTACTTACCTCTTTAAGTAAGATCTGGTTCTCAGCCTTGTACTGCTGCTGTTTTAGCGCTTTGCTGCTTTTAAACAAAGTTAAATCAATCATTGTCTTTGGATCAAGGCCTAAAATGAAATCGTAAAGGATATTTATATATTTAATCATGAAGATGATGGTCAGGATGATGGATTGAGATACAAAAGAATAAAGGAAATTCTTTTCCTATACACATCCTGCTGTATACCTTTTTGCCATATGTATTTCTGTCTTATTATTTTATTTATTTATTTCATTACTCCCTTTCTCCCAATAAGGGAGCCCAAGAAAACTTACAACACAGTTAACAAATTGATATAGCCAAAATACAATGGCTGAAATCCTACCCTGCTGTCACACAAATGGTATAATTTTTAGAAGTGAATTTTTGTAAGTTAAGAAATCTCCGTAGACCTTATTTACTGCATGCCAATCCACATGACTCAGCATGCAACAGATAATATCTACAGAGATTCCTTGACTTATTATAATTTGCTTCTAAAAGTTATGCCATGTATGTAACTGTGCAGGAGTCTTTCAACAAATAAATCATAAGTTTAAACTCAAATAAATATACCATCACATTAAAGCCACCATTGTTCTTTAAGAACACGACATAAAATAGCTGAGTTATCCACACTGAAGATCATACAGTCACTGCCTAAGGCTTGCTTGCTCCTTTGGGAAAACACTACAAAGTATTCTAAAGCCTTCCAACTGCATTATAGTACATAGTGTTGACTTTACACCAAGTGGCAGTTCAAAACCTTTTCCAGCACTGGCAAACAGAGTCTTACAAAATGCAAATGTACAATCCTTGCAGTGGCACTAGGGGACTAGCTGATTTATGCTAAATTACTTGTTTTATTCTCTTTCCTGAATCTGAACCTCTTCTAGCCAAGCAATAAATAAAGTTCTTATTCCACAGAATAAATAGTTTAGAGTGCCTATATTAATTTGTATGATCTATCATGAAGTCAAATGAAAGTCAAAAGAAGTCAAAATGAAAATGAAAACTACAATTCAAAATATTCCTCTGGACTGAGTTCAGAGGCATAAAGTATATTCAAAGGTTCTCTTTGCCCTATATTGGTAGACACTTAAATATCCAGTTGGTAGTCTCATGACATAGAAGTCCAGGCCTAAAAATGTCTGTGTATGAAAACTAGGAACACTTAGCTAATCAAAGTTTTCATTAACAAATGATGACTTCCATAAATCAGGTCAATTTGGACAGAGATAAAAACAATAGTTAAAACCTGTTGAGGGTTTCTTTCAGAATCACTGTAGAATTAAATATTTTAATGTTTAACATTATATATCCCGTCACTGGAAAAAACAATGCTAAAGTTGAAGATAGCAGGAAAAGATGAATATAAAATACGAAATGGATGGACTCCATGAAGAAAGCCACAGGCAGGCCAGGACTGGTGAGGAAAGGACATTTTGGAGATCAGTCATTCATTAGATTGTAAATTAAAAGTGAGGGACTGCAGTGGCTCAAGTGGTTAAGAAGCTGAACTTGCTGACTGGAAGGTTGGAGTTCAATTCCCAGGTACTGCATGATGGAGTGAGCTCCTGTTTCTGTCCCAGCTCCTGCCAACCTAGCAGTTCGAAAGCAAGAAATTGCAAGTAGATTAATAGGGACAACTTTGGTGGGAAGGTAAACAGTGTTCCGTGCACTCTGGTGTTGAGGCATGTCTGCTATGTCCACAGAAACATCTGCAAATGCAGACAGCGCTGGGTCTTTGGCTATAAATAGAAATGAGCACTGAACCCTAGAGTCAGATAAGACTGGCTTTCGAGCAAGGGCAACCTAAATCGAAAGTGACATGGTCACACAACATACCTAGTCGTTCCCGAAGATCTTCATTTTCATCAAGAAAATCATTGATTTTAAGTTCAAGTCCATTCATTTCTTTAATTAATGTTTCAATCTCATGATCTCTTATTTTAAGTTGCTTCTTCAAATCTTTTATTTCAGCAATAGCATCTTCCAAACCATATATCCCCTAAGGAAATAAAAGACAGTTGTTTTTGTCTGTACTTACAATATTAACACCACGATACAGTCAATAAAAGAGAATTTAATTCTTACTTGTTGGCCTGTGGGAATAACAATGAAACATTAAACACATTAACTACCTTAAAGCTTGGTGTTCATTCATAGATAAACTTGAGATGAAAGAAAGTGAGCAATTTGGCAAAGGAGTATAACAGCTAGAGCTTCCTTTTGAGTCACTTTGGTTTGTTACACTCTCTCATCAAACTCAAGGATGTGCCTTCTCTTGTTTTCTGTTCTATGACCCTTGTCTCTGCAGGAGTCAAAGGAAAGAGCAGGAGACACTGGAAAAACTACTCTACAAGAAGATGCATCCAGGTACAGTGGAATCTCGGTTAACGAACGGCTTGGTTAACGTAAAAATTGCATAACGAAAGGAAATCCATAGAAAATAGTGGCTCGGTTTATGGATTTTTCCCCAGAACGGATTAATTGGTATTAAATGCATTCCTATGGGAAACCACATTTCAGTTAATGTATTTTGGTTTTCAATGTATTCCTATGGGAAATTGCATTCAATGCATTTCTATGGTAAATTCAGTTTAAGTAATTTTTGTTGTATGAAACGTCCCAGCAAACACATTAATTCTGTTAACCGATGTTCCACTTGTATGTGTGACTCAAAGTATAAGATATTCTATATATTTGAGTGAGAGAAGGAAAGTGAAAAGGGAAGGCATGACAGTAAATGTAGTCAAAACTCTCTGTGTTCCTTCTAAATACTTACAGTTTCATAATTCTTCATTCGTTTTAGAGTGTCAATGAGCTCTTTATCCTTCTCCCTTGCATCAGACTCTGCTAGTTCTGCCACCCTTTCAGCCTCCTTGGTTTTCTCTTCCAGCAGATGCAACTTTTCTTGCATTTCCTCAACATAATCCTGTTGTGTAGCAGATCCCAGACCTGGGGAGGAGAAAATAACTGACATCTCTAACACATTTTTTCATCAGTTTGAATTAATTCATTAAAACACCTTAAATGAGAAACTGACATTCAGTTTGATACACTGAACCGCATTATAAATTTTAAAAATGAGAAAGAATGACTAGGTTGACCTGACCTTGACTGTTAGTAAGCCCAGGTATATTCAGACAATCTTGTCTTGCTTTTTACTTGACATATACGAAGACTAGGTGAAACTGAAAACCAATTCCTGGTTCTGTTAACACTAAGTTGTTCATCTACCTCTTTTAATGTAATATTATTATATATTCACAAATGCACCATAAGATCTACCACAGTAAAGAAAATGTATATGACAATATTTTGGGAAAGTAATGCGTCATAAGAATAGGTGTTCCCTCTTTTGTTCCATCTATTCAGATACATTACCAAAGGCATGAATATTGTTTCAGTCCAACCAACTGTCTTAACCAGGAGTTTCACATATATAAATGCACAAAGGTAGAACATTTACTCAGAAGTAGCCAACCTATGGCCCATGGGCTGGCCCTGGCCCACAGCACCATTTCATGTGGCCACTACCTTGCCACTACCGTAAGTGGACATGTTTATGACAGCCATAAAACGAGCCCATAGCTGCCATAAACGCTGCCGTAAATGCACCTGCGGCTGTCATAAACATGTTTACGATAGCCACAGACGCATTTTACGGCATTTACAGCAGAAGGAACCACGTGACCAGTCTGCTCAGCTGTCCAGGGGGTTTAGTCTGAGCCACAGCACGAAAAGGTTGGGAACCCCTGCATTTACCTTTTCCTTTTCCTAGTTCACTCTTCAAGTTCTCAATAATCGATGCATTCTTTTCCATTTCTTTTGTATATTGTTCAACCTGTTCAGTAAGCAGCTTGATCTGGCTGTCTCTTTCTTGCAGACCCTGAAAAAACACAATTTTGCACTTAATAAATAACACAAATACCATACTGTAATGCTATATAAAAGTACACCTTATAAGAGATAAAAGTAAAAATACTTACAACATAGAGTTCAGATATTATCTAGAAGGAAAAGCAGAAGCAGAAGCAGCAAAAGATAAATAGAAGCAGAGAAGGAAAAATTAAATATGTAGATTGTAATATAATGAGAGAAAATTCTAAGTTATTTGGGTTAACTGTTGCATTTAGAGCAAAGTTATAATTGTTATCTATACAAGTGTTCCAAGAGGGCTGCAGGTTCTGCTGACCTAGATGTCTTAGATCACTGCTAAAACCTAAAGGCCGCCCTTGGATATTCCAGACCAGTTCCTAAAATGATCTTCCAACCACTTACCATTTTACCCTCCCAAGCTCAAAATTCTCCTGCGAACACTATGCACTTGCACACAGACTGAGCTGGGCTAAGGTCTACACTCACAAACAAATCAGGTTTTCAACACTTTCTGCTCTATTCCAAGTTTTTATTTGTTTTCTGCCAGCACTTCTTCTACAAATCTTCATTTCCATCTAAGTCAATGTTCCAAAACTATCTATTCTCAGGTGACTGATTCCTTCTCTCTCCTGCCATTAACCAGTGGTGTCAGGTTTCTAGCCAATTATCAGCAAGAAACATATAACCATTCCCTTGATTTTTCTCTTGCTAGTGATACATTTCATTCCTAGGAGCGAATACAGGATACTTAAGAGACCTCATCACCCCAAGGACGTCTGCCTGTCCCACTAGAGCGGACTGGAGGGGCTCCCTGATAGTTCCATCGGCTAGAGAGACTCGCCTCTCTAGCACGAGGAGGTCCTTTTCTGTGTCCGTTCCAGCCCTGTGGAACATCCTGCTGCGTTTCTGCCCTTCCAAAAAAACCTGGCTGTTTACCTGGCTGTTTACCTGGCTGGCGCAGCGGGGGGGGGGGCTGGGACAACAGCCACTTTAGGGTGGCTCATCTGAGGGTTACACAGGTTTTTAGCTTTAGTTTCAAAAGAAATCCTATGATGTGGCTATTGGGAGAGAGTATGTTAATTTTAAATTTTAAACACTTTTATATTTTTACTTCATTGTTTTATGTCTGTCTATGCTGTGGTTTTAAACTATGTGCAAGCTGCCCGGAGTCGCCTTGGCGAGGGGGTGGCAGCATAAATATGACTCTTAAATTAAATTATACATTTCTGAAAATAAAAGGATTATTCACCAAGTTCACTGGTAGGTTGTTTGTAGTCATTCAGGTATTGGATGGTAGTTCCTGCCAACATTAGCCAGCACAGCCAATGGTGAGAGGTAATTGTGTACTTCAACATCTAGCAGGTG
Organism: Furcifer pardalis; assembly: GCA_030440675.1. Lineage (NCBI taxonomy): Eukaryota > Metazoa > Chordata > Lepidosauria > Squamata > Chamaeleonidae > Furcifer > Furcifer pardalis. The sequence goes on along the minus strand of CP126892.1, from coordinate 173,273,464 downwards.
ACATGTCACCTACCACTGACCTAACCCTTGCTATTTCTGCCAATTCCTATATGTGCAAAGCTGCTCTGCTCAGTGTTCTCGTCTGATGCAAAGATCTTGGTTTATTCGAAGTTGGCACATGTATAAATAATCTGCCAGACCTAGTTCTTCTTCTAATAGTATTTCAAGAGGAAACACAAGACACACTGGGTTATGCACCTAAACCAGGGGTTCCCAACCTTTTCAAGGCAGGAGTCATGCTCTCTCAGTCAGCTTCAATGGCCGGGTGGCCATTTTGCCCTGCCTGCACAATAGGGGTAGCTATTTTGTCCCAACAGCTTCAAAGGGGTGGCCATTTTGTTTCTCAAATGCCACTGGAGGGGTGTAGGGGCCACATGAAATGGTGCCGTGAGACGGCCTTAGATTGGGAACCCCTGGCCTAAACCATTGAAGAATCTGTAATACAGTGGAACCTCATACAACAATCGCCCCACATAGCAACAAAATCGCATAACAATTAGGTTTTTTGGGGGGAAATGGTGTCCCGCATAACAATTTTCCCTATGGAAAAAAATCATACAACAATTTTTCAATGGAAAAAAACACTTAGCAAAAAACAATTGTTGTATGATACATCCATAGGGAAAATCACTATACGATGCATGTATTGTATAGCAATTGTTTCATACAATGAGCCCCATGGAACAGATTAAAATCTTTGTATGAGGTACCACTGTATATGAATGTATTTTTTTCACCTGAATAGTACATTCTTCCTGTTTCTATTTCAGTATATAAGGATTAGGCTACAAAAGGGGCTGCGGTGGCTCAGTGGTTAAGAAACTCGCCATGTTAGCTGGAAGGCTGGCAAGTCAGAAGTTCAAGACACAGTTACTGCATGATTTATTTATTTATTTATTTATTTATTAGTTCAAATTTATATTGCCGCCCACAAATGATGGATTAAGCGCCCATCTTTGGCCCAGCTCTTGGGGATGTGAAGGGAGCCTCATTTGGGCATCCGCTGTGCAGAGTTTCTCCAGCAAAAATCCTTTTGACTCAGAATAATTTGTCACCAAATTATTAGGCTACCAAAAATGTCTTCCTACCAAATATTTCAATCTTTAAAAAGAGCAAGTGCCTCTTAAACAAAATAGTGACTCATTTGAAATATGCATCACTTATCTACTCATTCCATTAGTAGAAAAATAGAAACTTCTGTTTTAATTTAGTGTTTTAAGTTATTAAAACGGAGAAAGGTCCAGTACCTGTTGGAGTACCATAACACTACTCTTGTCAGCATCAAGCTGGGCTACTTTGAGTTTCTCTCTCAGATTCAGCAACATTTGCTGATACTCGATGATTTCATCATCTTTGGAAGCCAAGATTCCCTATTAAGTAAGGGGAAAAGTAAGAAAGAAAAAAGCTTACAAAAAAGCAAAACTTAATTCCCAAATCTTAGCTAAAATTTGACAAAAAAATACCTTCCATTCTTCCACTTTTTCATTTACAGCTGCCATGAGAGGATCATCCTCTTCATTCTTTGCTCTAAGTTGTTCCGTTAGCTCATGCACCTATAAAACAACATTGTCACAAACATAAGGTGTCCACACATTACTCCAGACTAAGTAAGAACCTAAGTTTTGCCATTGGAATCAATGGAATATCATCTGCATTTACACAGTTTATTTCTGAAATATTATAGCTGTATGCCAATAAAGGTTATCTATTCTCTATTCTCTCAAATATTACAGCATATCTTCAATCTATTCAGTACAGTACTTGGGTAGCAGATAATATGATGGTCAAAATTTAAATTATTCAGAGGCTCCACCAGAAAATGCCATCTCGTGAACTTGATCCTAATTAATTTTGAATGTGTTTTTTAATCTAAATAATACTGTTGCGGATATCATATTAGGGACAGGGTAGACTGCATATTACTGCTTACCTGTTGATTATATTGTTCCTTCTCTTTCCTTAGCTGATCCATGACAATATCAGACTGCTGCACAGTAAATTTCATTTTATTGTACTCATCAGTCATCTTTTCCATCTCCTGCACTGATTCTTCTAGATTCTTTCTCATTTCCTGGTTTTGAGCCTCTAATTTTTCATTAGCTTCAGTCAAACTCTATAAATTAGAAGCAATTGAGAAAAATAGAATGCTGTACAATATCCTGAACTATATTTAATACAGTCAAACCTCGCATAACGAGTGTTTCACTTAGTGAAAAACTCGCATAACAAGCAAGTTTTTCACTAAGCGGTCTGATTCGCATAACGAATTTTTTGCTATGCGAGGACTTTTCCCTGTGGAAAAACTTGCATAATGAGTGTTTCTATGGGGAAAACTCGCATAGCGAGTTTTTCCATAGGGAAAAGTCCGACTCGCATAGCGTAAAATTCGTATGCGAGTCAGACTCGCATAGCGAATTTTTTGCATAGCGAGCAACCTCACAGAATGAATTAAATTCGTTATGCGAGGTATGACTGTATTAGTAACATATTTCATATCAATATCAGTAACAATCCCCCTTAGAATATAGTTCAGAGAAAAAGAACATGTATAAGTAAATAATCAACCAGTTTTCCTTATTTTAATTGATTACTGGGATATTTGGCGATTGAAGTAAATGAACAATGATGCCTTATTACTTAGGTAGCTAGCATGATAAACGATTTTCCTAACTACCATGGGCCAAAAAAAATCTTATGTTCAAGTATAGAAAAAATATAACTGAAAAAGCAATCTTACATGCATAGCTATGAGCAAGTTCCAATGCAGTCAGAGGGCAAAATCCTTTTGTCTAGCTTTGTACCCAGCATAACTCAGATCAGATGTTAGAAACATTTCATTTACATTGAATAAAAACTTTTTATTTCCCTCTCTCATTTTAGGTTCTAAGGCTTCCTTTTGCCCTAGAGAAGCCTTTGGGAGCATTTAGAACAGGGGTGCCCAAACTTTTTTTTACTGTATGCATCTGTTAACCATCAGAGTAACTGTATTGGTAGATGGCCAGGATATAAATTGAATGAATGAACGAATGAATTGAAAGAAGAGCTCATGATTTGTATATATTTTAAGCAATTTCTTGAAGTTTACCTGAATTTCATCAAGATACTGGACAAGCTCAAAATTCTTTTTTGATAACTGAGACCTGTAGTCTGATTCATCTCCTCTTCCTGAAAGAAGTGTTTCCTTTTGTGTATCTATTTGTCTCTGAAAGTCAATCACATCCTGGCGAAGCTGTTCATTCTGCAAAAAATAAATTAGCAAATATGAACCAGAGTTTGAAGTCTGCAGCTAAGATACTACCATCACTAACGGTGGAAAAACTGTACTAATGAACATGACAAGTCTTTCATCTAGATTCTCCAAAGAAAAGCTACCACATTACACAGATTTAATCCATAATTAATGTAACTAAGTACAGTACTTACTTTCTTCTTCATTCGTTTATTCTTACAAAGAAATAAAGTAGAATAAGAAATTAAAGTCAGGCAAGCATTATAAATCATGAGTTAGTAGATAAAACTCAGAGGAGGAAAAAACCCACAAAAGAGGCCCTTTTAAGGATAATTACCAATATAATGAAGTGTATCACACAAAGTCATAGTATTATAAGTTTATATAGACAGGAAGTCATAAGATAGAGTGAAGAGCCTCTGTGTTGTAAGATAATAATTCTCCTTCCTGCCTACACTAGAATTCACCATTAGCAGATCATACAGTATTAACAAAAAATAATAGAACTTATTTTCAAAAAAGATTCTTATAACTAGGACAAAAGTTAGCAATATGACAAATAGAAATATAATGAAGCACAATGTCTGATTTAAAAAAGTGACAAGGGAAATACAAATACTGTCTACTACAGCATGTATATTGAAAAGACAAAATTTAATAATAACACTTAAGAGAGCAAACAGATAAAAAGAAAGCTCAAAATATTCAGCATCTAAGCCTTAACCACAATTCTGCAGAATCCCACCCCAAAATATTTACTATACATTAGTACAGGACACAAAAATACATTCATGGGGGTAGATTTACTAACCTCTCGTCTCAACTTGCTGTTTTCATTTTCTGCATCCTCATTTCGAAAAGCAAGCTAAGATGACAAATTAAGTGAATCAGAAAAAAAGGTTGAGAATTCAGAATGAAAAGCACATCCTTATTTTCATTTCCAATCTAAGAGTATCAGTACCCCTGAACTACAAACTGATGTTATATTATGAGAATACAGTCTGTTTCCAAACATAGAATTTTCCATGTTGGTGAATGGAAACCATTATGCAGCTGCTTAAGACTTTTTCTCTTCAATGGATTTTCTGGGGTAAGAAAAAAGATGTACAAACAAGTGGGAGGTCAGGGGAAGGTTACATGAGGAAAGCAAGAACATCAGAAGCCTCTGCGTTATCCAGTGATAATGTAGATAATGGTGACTTGATGAGTATCTCATCTGGAACTGCTCACTGGGTCTTTTTCTAAATCAAACTTGGATATAACATCAAATTTCATCATACAAGATTTTGCTTCTGTGCGCCCCCCCCCCCTTCACCCAAAAATAGAAATGAAATTAAAATAACCTCATTTCATTATATATTGTTTGTTACATTCATATACCTCCCACTAGTGAGTTATCCTGGGCAGTTGCACAGGCATGATTAAAATGAACAACCACACTAAAAAAAAAACATTACCCAAGGATGGCAGTAAGTCAGACATAATTTACGGAACAGTATCCTCTAGTCCTCTACTCATGTGAGGCAGGAGTAATAATTGCTATATAGACAAGCAACTACTTAATGGTAATAAGGTTACAATAATTCTCCACACTTTGCTTAGAGTAAGCCCACCGAACTCAACATAGTTTACTTCTGAACAGGCAGGCATAGGATTGCATTGTAAATGTATGAAATAAACTATATTAGCAGACAATGTTCTTAAAATAAAATGCATCAGCCATAAATTCATTGTGCAGAAATACCTCCAAACAAGATGTCATTTCATTTTTAAACACTGTTCATAATTTTCAGTTCCATGGGACCTCATGTCCACTGGTATACTTCTTTAATCATGAGAAAAAATGATTTTAAAATTGTCTATCAACAGCAGAAAAACAAGAATTCCAAACAGCCCATTCTATAATTACTAATCTAGCGGTAAGTCCACCATTGAAGCAAATAGGTTTTACATAAAAGTAGACAATATAGGGTAGCAGTTCATGAGATTCCTAACTCCATTACAGCATAACGCTATCATTACTTACTACATACACATATACACACAAACCCCTATATATCTGAAACACTCCTCATTTAAGCAATGCATTATATATAAAATAATCCTGTTAGTTTAGCTTTATTCCTATTACAACTGATACTCATAAAACCATTTTTTCAATATAAGCCTACATATTTAAAAAATGTTTACCTGTTCATTAACTTTCTTCTCCTTCTCTAGTTCTTTTTCCATATCTGCTAATTCTCTCTCTTTTTGTTTCAGCTGTCTTTCCATCTGACGGATTTCATCACGTAAAAAACGAGTATCACGGCCACCAGTAGATCGTTGTGCTGCCTTAACACATCAAAATCAAACACAAATGTATATTCAAAGTAAATAAGCAGAACACAAAGACATCTATTTCAATGAGAATTATAGTACATGAAAATGTCAAAGTTACAGTATCTAATTCAGGCAAGTAAGAAAAACTGGCCGAGATCCTTTTGGTGCAGTTCCATGTGTATGAGCTTGACAATTTAATCAGCCATGGCGCTTTACCTTTAATTAAAAGTTTCTTATTCCTTGTCCTCAGGTTCCAAAGTTCCCTAACGATCCCTTTAATATCTGCAAATCCCTTTGATGTCAGCAGCAATTTTTGGACATTAAAGGCTTTCCCCATTACCTAGTACTGAAGGCTTCCCAGGTCAACAGAAACCCTAGGGAGCCTCAGAATCTACAATGGGGAACAGGAAACTTTCAAATAAAAGGCAACAGCTATATATATACTGTAATGGCCAAAATATTCTCCCTTCTCCATTCTTTGATCCATGCATTTCAGATCAACAGGATGAAATTGATCAGGGACTGCGGTGGCTTAGTGGTTAAGACACTGAACTTAATGACTGGAAGGGCAACAGGTTAGCAGTTCGAGACCTGAGTGCTGCATGATAAAGTGAGCTTCCGTCTCTGTCCCATCTCCTGCCAACCTAGCAGTTTGAAAGCAAGAAATTGCAAGTAGATACATAGGTAACACTTTGGCGAGAAGGTAAACAGCGTTCTGTGGACTCCGGTGTCTAGTCATGCCTGCCACCTGTCCACAGAAATTTCTGCAGATGCAGACACCCCTGGCTCTTTGGCTATAAATTGAGATGAGTACTGAACCCTAGAGCCAGATACGACTGGCTTTCAAGCAAGGACAACCTTTACCTTTACTACTGAGCTCCTCCTCCTTCTCAATGATCAGTATAGCATGTACAGAATGCTCAAACAATTTAAAGGAATAAAGGGGCAAAGACCTTAAAAATGAAAGCAGTTTTCAAACTGCACCTTGGAAAGTCATCAAGGAGGCAGGTATCTGAGTGTTTTACTAAGCAAGGTCATTAAAAAGAGAACAGAAATGCCAGCCAAAGATGCCTAATCTTTGTTTTCACTTCACAGAGTTTACTATAAGCTGGGGGCAACTAGAAAACAATGAAAGACATAACAAATCACAAAGAATAAGGGAAATAAAATCCCCATGTTACCATAAATGGATTCTTTTTAGTAGTACCACCTGGTGGGTAGAGAAAATGGCAGCTAAGTTTGGAGAGCTGGTGATCTGGGACCATGGGCAGAAATCTTTGTAAGCAAGCAGAATGTCTCATCATATAAAAGGATGAGACAGCAAAAAGTCAGATCAGACAGATGGAAGACAGACAAAAGGAGAAGGAAGTAGGCATACAGCATCTCTTAGGCTTCCCTGATAATGGAAATGTGCAGTGTCTGAAGCATTGGCTTCCTTCCAGAAGCCTTAATAGTATCAACAGTACAGAATTTTCCTTAAATAAAGCAGGGCAAAGGCTATAAGAGGATTTCAATTGAACTTTTTTCCTGTGTGATTTGAAAAATTATTCTTAAAAAGTTTAGAAATGCTTTATACATTTAGATTTTTGATGTTTTACTTTTAAGATGTTTTATAACTTAAGAAGTATTTTTCATTATTAAACAGATATTACTTGGATGCAAACAATGGACATTTTCCTAAGTTGTAGAAAATGGCATTACCAAAATTAAGCATGTTTGAGTCCTAATAATTTCAATAAGCAATTACTGTATTTGCTGGTGTATAACTCATTGGCGTACAAGACACACCTCGTTATTACCAAAATAGCCTACTATAGGCCACTATATACAGTACAAGACACACTCCATTTTCCAGCATATTTTAAGGGGGGAAATGGGTCATATACGCCAGCAAATATGGTATGTTTAATCTAAGAAAAAATATATAAAGAATAACTAAAAGGTTAACTATCTACTATAACTAAATCTCAAATGTATCAAAAAACAAAATAAAAACACTGTAGCAATTTAAAGACTAACTGCTATATTTTTATTATTAGCTTTTGTGGATCAAGTCCACTTCTTCAGACAAGGAGTAAAACTTACAGGCATTATTTATATACACCAAATGCAGGGATTAAAGGGAGAAGGGTTTGCTCAAGCAGAATGACAGACAAGCAAGCATAACATAAGTCTCAAATGAATTCACAAAATAAAAGTATATTTTTAATTTCAACATACCTCTAATTCTTTTTCCAATTTTGTCACTTTACTTTTTAACCGATTTTCTGTTTGGAAAAAAAAACACAGTTATCAAATGCTAATTCCAAAATATTCAACTGAAACTGATAATAAATTTGTCTCAGCTAGATTACATCCTGTTCTATCTGAAAAATTACAAAATGTTTCATACTTAAATAAAACTGTATAAATCAGAAAACAGAAATTAAAGCACAGATTATCTGCTAACTCATCTTGACAAGAGAAAGCATCAGGATATACTCTCATGATCTTGTCTAAAATGGGTGCCATCTTGAAAGCACATTTATATTAAAAAAAACCAACAACAACAAACCACCAGATGTTATGAAGAAATGCAATCATACCAGAAGAAAAGTTACTATAACAACGTACAACCCAGATAACAATAACATGGAATTACCTATAATAATTTCATATCAGAGATTGATCTGGGTTGAGGCTCCAGAGTTTTCTTCAGAGTAGATAAGCATAATAAATCATTGTGGCAATAAAGCTGAAACCAAGTAGATCTGTCTTATCTTGATATACCTCACAAAAAAAGTAAATAGATGGATGGGATGGGGGCACTCACGTAAGCCACACCCACTACATTTTCACATCACCTGGAAGTTAGCAAGATGTTCCCGCATTAAATGCAAGGAAGTCTGTTCAGAAGAATACACCTACAGTACTCTTATGAGCAGGAATACTGTTAAGGCAGACCTCCCAGTCACAAGAACACTGCAAGCACTTTCAGCTGCATTAAAAACATGAAGTGACTACTGGGGAGTTGAGCTTATATACACCCCTATGGCCCCACCACATGTTTAGAAATAGGCAAATTGAAGGATAACACCTGGAAATATCTTATCATTATCAACAGTTTAGAGATGGAGAAGAACAAAGTCCACAAGTGCAATGTTTGAACAATGTTCATGATGGTGAATTCAAGAGGCCAAATATACTTTCTAAAATAGACTGGAATTTTCTATCATAAACTAATGTGTCACATCAGATTTAACATTGGCAACTATTGCTTAAAAGTAGCAACATGCATGTGCAAGTGTGACATAATGTTACATTTGCACAGAAAACAGATACCAAATTTTGCTTGTTCTTCTCCAGCTTTCTCAACTTCTTCCAAAGCCAGCTCTACTTCTTGATTTTTCATCTAGAAAAATAAATAAAAATAAAAGTAATATAAATAAGTGCTCTAACAAAATATACTTCCCAGCAAATTACATGATATGAACTACATTAAAATGTCAGATATGTCACACAAATTCTTTACATACATTATAGTTGGAGATTTTGATAATACGAGACTATAATTTTTACAAAAGCATCCGCAGATCTAGTATGTAACCCAAATTGTTGTTCAGCACCTTAAAAGGCAAACTAAAAAAGCTGAGTTGAGCTAGTCATCCCTATGCTTACTTGTAGTCTCAAATATACTGTGAAAAATAAGCCATAAAAGCCTCTGTTTTCTCATCCTTGATACAGAAATCAACTAACAACACAATTGTATATAAGTCTACCTCTGAATAAGTCTCACTGAGTTCAATATAGTTCATTCTCAAGCGAGTCAAGGAGTGTACAGTACTATGAATGAATGCAAGATGTCAAAAAAAAACCTGTCTAGATTATTTCCTTAATAAACTATATTATTCAATGGCCAGTATTCTGATATTTATGCCCAATAGTACATATCCAATAGCTTTTTCTTCTTTCATGTCTAGGACATGAAAATGCCATACAAGCCTGTTGCTGTTTTTTTCACATGCATTTCTAAGAAGAGTGCCTAGCAGTAACATCTTGCCATTAACTTTCAATATGTCTGCCTGAAGAAGAGATCATGAATCTTGAAAGTTCACACAATTATTTTTTGAGTGACCCAATAAAAGTATCACCTTCTTGCTGCATTTGTTTTGCCAAAATGAAGGCACCTTTTGGTGAGTTCCTTCTGCATTTCCTTTCACCTGACCTAGCAAGAGAAAGGTTAGCTGGCACAATGTGGCGATTGCTTGGGGTACCCAACTGTGGTTCAAAAATACCACCATTTTTGAGGATCTTTTCTGTGTACCCTTCCAACAGTTTAAATCTTAGCAGTGAATTGCTACCAGTTAAGAGATCAGTACTTGAGTCATTGCTGCAAACTAGACGGCCTCTGAGAATATAAGCTTCAATTTCTTAACCAATAGCAATTTGAGGCTGATAGTCAGGTGTTTGGACTTAACACCAGAGTACTCAATCAAAAATAGAGTACCTTCACTCTATCTATGTAGGGCTGCCCTTGAAAACAGCACTGATTTCTAGGCCTAGTAAATTGGATAATATATCCTCAGTTTTGGCACCATATACTGGCTTCCTATTAGTTCTGTGCTCAATTAAGTCAGACATATAGCCCTTAGCAATTTAGGACTTTGATATTTATGGGAAATTCTCTCCCAAAAAATAACTACATGTTCCTTCTAATTCACCACGTTAAAAGTGGCCATGCCAAGGGAGTGTAAGAAGGTGACAATGAGGAACCAGCCCTTCTCAGTTTATGTAACAAACTTCCCCCTGAGGTGCACCAGGTTCCATTCCTCCTGGGATACAGGAAACTAGTAAAGTCAGAAGTCTATAAAACAGCTTTCAAGAACCTATCCCCAGATACTGTTAAAAGGATTAGTAATATCAGCATATTCATTGTACTTTATTATACAGTGCTAGTTCTCAGGTTGTAGGTTCAGTGTCTTATTCTGTAACCAGTGCTCACTAATGGGGCAGTACAAAAGCCAAATAAATAAATGGATGCTCACTAATGGGACAGTATGTAAGCCAAATAAAATAAAACTTATTTGAAAATGTAAAATTGTTTTTGAAGTCAAACAGGAATAACTAGGACACAACAAAAAACTGACCTTCATTAGTGACTGAGAAATTTTAAAGAGCTGAATTAAATGTTCAGGGTTCTCATCCTTCAGGTCATTTCCATCAACCTAAACATACATAGGAAAAGTATTCTTTAACATTAACATAACTGCGTACTCTAAATATATGATATCCCTTTAGACGTACAAAAATTTAAATTTATAATGCAAAATACCTTGGCCACTGTCTCCAACAAATTATCTGCTAGCTCCTCCTGACGAGGCAAAGCATCAGGATCAACTCTCATAATCTTCTTCCACTCTAAAATGGGTGCCATCTTGAAAGTTCATTTATCTTTGTACAAGAAAAAAAACAATGAAATTATAGCCAAAGCTGATTTCCCACAGCAACTTACAAAGAAGGTGAACTTGTGTTAGATATTGACCCAAATCCTTTCACTTAGTTACCTGCTCTAACACAAATAGTGTAACATTTGGAGGAAGATTCCCCTAAGGTAAGAAACTGTCATACCCATTATCAATTGCATACTGAGGGTGAGGCTGACCTTTTGTTAATCTTGACTACACTGATTTCTTATCTTGGGACAATTTGCCTCCAAAAGTTATGTGCAGGTATATAAGAGGATTTGGGCCATTCCATTCAAAGTACAGTAAAGGATAAAGGTCTCCCTTGCTTGAAAGCCAGTCATATCCAACTCTAAAGGGGTGGCACTCATCTCCATTTACAAAAGAGCAAGTGCTATCTGTGTCTGCAGACATTTCTGTAGTTATATGGCAGTCATGACTAGATGCTTTAATACAGTTACCTTTCCCACTGAAGTGGTACTTATTTATCTACTTGCAATTTCTTGCTTTCAAACTGCTAGGTTGGCAAGATCTGGAAGAGATAATGGGATAGCAGATACAGAAACGGGAATTTGCTTACTCTCTGCTATGCTTGCACAGACTAACGTGGCTACCACTTCAAAGATATACATTCCTGTTGTCCAGCTCATCGTGCATTTGAAAGGGGAATGTTCTGTCAACAAGGTACACACCACCCACAAATATTTGGTTATTCACTAAAAGGCCAGGAATGGCATATGTCTCTGAAAGGTAAAAGGTCTCCCTTGCTCAAAAACCAGTCATGTCCTACTCTAAAGTTCGGTGCTTGTATCCATTTATAGCCAAAGAGCCAACGCAGTCTGGATTTGCAGATGATTCCATGACCACGTGACAAGGAAAACGGTTACCTTCCCACCTAAACGGTAGCTATTTATCTACTTGCAATTCCTTTGCTTTTGAACTGCTAAATTGGCAGGAGCTGGGACATATAACAGGGTAACAGATAAATACAGTAAAACCTCATATAACACTAAAACCTGGTTCCACAAGTCTTGGTGTTATATGATTTTTAGTGTTATCTGATCCTCTATGGGATCCATAGAGATACATTGTAACCACACAGGCTTTAGCGGTTGTTATCTGAAGCATCCCATAGGATCTTAATGTTATCTGATGCAATTCTTCCCCCCATTCCTTAATGTTATGCGATTTTAGTGTTATTCGATACTAATGTTATATGAGGTATTACGTAAATAAATTCATGTCAGAAATTATTCTGGGTTGAAAAGATTTTTTTTTGCTGCAGAAACTCCTCTCAGTCGTATCCCGACTGTAGGATTCAATGCTCATCTCTGTTTCATAGCCGAAGAGCCAGCGCAGACGTTTCTGTGGTCATGTGGCAGGCATGAATTAGACACGGAACGTTGTCTACCTTCCCACCGAAGTGGTCCCTATTTATCTACTTCTTGCAATCCCTTGCTTTCGAACTTGCTAGGTTGGCAGGAGCTGGGGCAGAGATGGGCACTCATTCGATCATGTAGTACCCGGGTCTTGAACCGCCAACTCGCTGGCCTTCCAGCTAACAAGGCGAGCTTCTTAGCCACTGAGCCCTGGGATGACAGCTAGCGGGAGCTCAAGCAACCCATTCGGGTCTCGAACTGACAGCCCATTGAAGTCAAGCTCAGCGTCTTAACCGTTAAGCCATCCCGCCCCGACCCCCCCCAATGTGTCCCATGGGACCCTCTCTATGGAGGCCTATGGGCTTCCCCCGCCTCACCCACCTCCCCGCCACGCCCGCTCCGCCGCCTCACCCGTGTGTTTGTTTGGGTTGCGGACTGTTGTTGACGGAAGGCGCCGTTAGGCCCTCGTTAGGCCGCTGCGTGGGCCGCTGCTAGGCGACGCCACCCACAGCCGGAAGAACCCGGATAGTCTTAAAATCCGAGCCAACCGCCCGGTCAAAAACCTCCCGCTTGGACTCAGGGAGGGTCTATTAGCCTGAAGACTACACTTCCCAGGATGCTTTGCGTGGCCCCTCCATCTTACCACAAACTGTTAACACACCCACCCTCTTACCAGAAAGAAAGAGCGACGCGTGCCTAAAGTCCTGACTGAAAAGTTTAAAAAGAGTGACTAACCGGAAGAAGGGGACGAAGAGAGTTTAAAAAAAAATAAAATCTTCCCGGGAAAAGCTCAATCAAGAAAGGACTACATTTCCCATCCTGCTATACGTCGCCCAAACTGCTGCAGTGGCCTCAATCTTCGCCGCTTGGAATGCTGGGATTCGGAGTCGCTTTCCCAGCGTTGATGGAGCATTGTGGGTGACAGAGGAAGACGCATGCGCAGTTTGGGAGGCAGCTTCCCCCCCCCCCCTTTCAGGCTCCCGTGTTCAGGCTTCCCAGTGAGGCATTGGAACCGCGGCGGGAGGAAGGAGCCATGGCGGAGAACGTGCTCCATCCTGGGCTCTGAAGGGAGACGGTCATGCGGAATATAAGACAGGCCGGGAGAGAGTCTCGAACCGCCACCCTGCTTCGGGTGGCCCCGTGCCAGCAGTTTTCCGGCCAGGTAACGTGAGAATGAATAGGACTTTGGAGGAAGGAAGAGGATCCCTTAGTCCCAGGGGTGCCCAAAGTTTTTGGGCCGCGTGCCGGTCACCTAGGGTTCAGGGGCCGGATCCACTCCCGACACCCAATTCATCCGGACAGGGAAGCCCTCGTCGCTCCCGGAAGCTGAAGTAAAACGCCCCCCGTACTGGCTTGTTTTACTTCCGCACCCGGGAGCAACAAGGGCTTGGGGTGGCAGATGAATTGTCAGGAGCCAGATCCCGCTCCCAGGCTGTAGTTTGGGCACCCGTGCCTTAGTCCTCCCAAGTATGGAGCAATGAGCTGGAGCAGGGCTTACACCCATGTAAAGATCCCCGCTTGCTTCCCACATGATACAGTGCGCTGGAGTGCATGTCAGGAGCTTGTGATGGGTGTTTAGATGAGCTGAGTATATCCAGAAAACACTCCTGGTGTCTTGGACAGCTGTTCACAGGTGACGCATATAGCCGTACCCAGGTTCCCTTGCAGGTTCTTTTTGTCCTTGATCGGTGCAGGGAAACTTTATAATATAGGAGTAGTATCAATGTACAGTAAAACCTCGGATAACGTTAAAACCTGGTTCCACAAGTCTTGGTGTTATCCGATTTTTAGTGTTATCCGATGCATGTTAAAATCCTATGGGATCCATAGAGATACATTGTAACCACACAGGCTTTAGCGGTTGTTATCCGATGCATCCCATAGGATCTTAATGTTATCTGATGCAGTTCTCCCCCCCCCCCCCAGATTGCTTAATGTTATGCGATTTTAGTGTTATTCGATACTAATGTTATCCGAGGTATTACTGTATTCCAGTCTGGTATAGCGCAGAGTTAGGGACCCGGACTCAGGAGGGCTGGGCTTGAACCCCCACTTAGCCATGGAAGCTTACTGGGTGTGTGTGGAACTGGTAAAGCCACTCCTTAAATAACTCACGTCCTTTAAAGCCTCATTACATCTCCCTTGATAAAAATCCAGCCGTGTCCCAATCAGGGTGGCAGCGTGGGGTGCTCATCTCCATTTGCAACCAAAGAGCCAGGTCTGCCTGCAGCTACAGATGTTTCTGTGGTCATGTGGTAGGCATGATTAGATGCCCGAGTGCACAGAACACTATTGCATTTCCCACTGAAGGTGCCTATTTAGCTACTTGCAATTTCTTGCTTTCAAACTCCTAGGTTGGCAGGAGCTGGGACAGAAGACAAGAGCTGATTCCGTCACACAGCACTGGAGTCTTGACCTGCTGACTTTCCAGTCATCAAGCTCAGTGTCTTAACCACTAAGCCACCATGGCCCAAATGCTTCATTAAACTAGCTATCCATCAGTTCTGACATGAGAGCGCATAAAACAGTAAAGGCCTACAGCATGTCAATGTTGTGTTTATTCAGCCACCTAGTGCACTGTGACCTCAAATCGGAAACTCGGCTTGCATGAGTGGCAAGCCAAGTGCAAGGCTTTTTTGCAAATGACTCCCACTGTGTTGAGTTTTCCCTGTTAAAAAGGTAATGAGGCATAAATTGATTCTCTGTCAAACTGGTTTCAGTAGGACTAGAGACTGAAGTGCCCCTTTGAAATTGAACCAAAATGTGAGGACATCACTGCACATTCTTTTCAGAAAGTAAATGAAAAATTTTGTTATATTATTGCTTTTATCAATATCAAGCTATGATGACAACAACAACAACAATAATAGTGTGGCATCAATATAGTTCAGACTAATGGCAAAATCTTTCCAGGGTTTTCTAGGTAGAGTGTACTCAGAAGTGGTTTGCCGTTCTCTTCTTCAAGGGTCACTCTTTGACTATGCAGCTGACTCTTCTGGATTACCAGTGGTGAATCGAACTTCCAACCTCTGGTCCTGTTGTTAGACACATAACACACAGAGCATTCTAGCCAGCCATCAAGTTGTAAAAGTGATACAAACTAAAGCATATTTTATTTATTTATTTATTCAATTTGTATAGCCGCCCCAATCGACATGCGACTCTGGCCGGCGTACATAAAATCCCCAACATTTAAACTATAGAAACCCTCAAAATTCCTAAAAACACTGAAAAACTACCTCCCACCCACACCAATTAAAAATCTAGTTACAGACTTTTAAAAGCATGAGTGATCCTGCTCTAAATGAGCCAAGGGGAGTGGGGGTTGCTCTCTACCCACACCTGCCCTGCCAGCCAGGTTTTCAGCTCTTTCCTGAAGGGCAGCAGCTCTGTCCAGAGACACATTTCAATTGGCAGGAGGTTCCATAGGGCCGGAGTGGATACCGCTTCTAGTGCTAGAGAGGCAAGCATCTCTAGCAGTTGGTTTTTTTAAAGAGCCCCTCCAGTCTGCTCTAGTGGGACAGGCAGATGTCCTTGGGGTGATCTTAAAGTGATGATCTTAAAGTGTGTTTTTATTACTGTTCTGCATATAGCAGTATTTATTTGCTGCAGAATTCTCTTGGGGGAAATGTGCATATACTGTATCTATGTGAAAACGATCATTAAAAAATTCAGGTTGGTTGTTTGGCACTATTTTGGTAATTCGTGATCAAGATTTGATGTCCAACCTTAACAGACTATAAATTGTTGGAAGATGCATGTCTGATGCATTTATGCAAAAGCAGCTCTGATTGATGGTTCTTTCCCCCAACAGTGGATGAATCTCAGACAGTCTTGAAATGCTTTTTTGTTTTGTTGATTCTGTTATCATAAACTGCCTTGAGAAGCTTGGTTGAAAGGCTGAAGAGCTGTTGAGCTGCTCAGTAGGCATTGAACCAATGACCTCTTTATAATAGTCTTTCATTATTCATGTAGTTGTTGGCTGTGTTTTGAAGTAAATCTAGGAAATACCAGTCCGCTCCATATAAATATTCTTCATATCATCAACCTGGCACTTCTCGGGTTGTCTCTTAAGTACCATTAAAATGGCTTATAGCTATTCCACGAGTGCATTATTGGGGTTTTTTGTATGCTTAGACAGAAACTTAAATGTCTGAGTATACAAGAATAAACATCTTAAAATAATTAATGCAGTGTAGAATGTCTACCAGTTAGAGCAAAAGTACCATTTGACTCCATTCCAGTTTTTCAAAGCTGCCTTTATCACTTGTGGTTTTTTAGGCTGCAATCCAATAGCTTTACTTCTTTGAAAAGCAGATTCGATTACCATATTACAAATTTATTTCAAATCTGGTCTGAATTGGTCATAAGACATTTAGATTTTGGACTCCAGCTCCCAGAATTTGCCAAGAGTTCCGCTAGACTCCTGTTGGTGAACCTTAGCACTCCAGCTGTTCTCGAACTTCAGTTCCCAGAAGCCCAAGTCCCTTCGTGTATGTGCAGTAAACCCATTCATGTGTGTTCACAGAGACTTGGGCTTCTGGAAATTGAAGTCCCAAGAACAGCTAGAGTGCCAAGGTTCACCATCACTGGTCTAGCAGGTAAGGAGAAACATGGGGTATTGCTGACTTGGGCTTCTGGGAATTAAAGTCCAAGAACAGCTGGAGTGCCAAGGTTCACCATCACGATCCTAGACAGAATTCTACCCTGAAGTCTACAGTCCAGCTTTTCTCACCCCATCAGTGGGTATTTTGCTTTCAAAAAGAAAAACTGACCCAGATCCTATGGGGTTGTAGGGAGGGGGGGGAGAGGCAGGTCTTTGGAGAGATTCTCCACTGGGTAGTCAAAATGCCTCTCCCATGGCACCTTGCACTCCCATGAAGCCCTGGGGCAGTGTCCTCCTTTTTGAATGGAGGATCATGGCAATGACACCACTGATGTGAATGAGCAAATATTGATGTAGCTGTACAAAACTCAGAGCTCTTTGTACTTTGTGGAATATTGGGTAGCTGTATGTTATATTTGCACATTTCATCTAGTGCAGGGGTCCTCAAACATTTCTCTCCAGGTGTTTTTGGACTTCAATTCCCAGATGCCCTGATCAGCAGGTGTGTTGACTTGAGCTGGTAAATGAAGTCCAAGTACACCTGGAGAACCATGTTTGCTGACCTCTGATCTATTGTCTTGCTATATTTTAATTTAATTTAATTTTTAGACTTGTATGCTGCCCCACTCGCAGAGCAATTCTGGGCGGCTAACAGAGATACAAAAATATATAGTTATAAGTTCCACATGGTAATAATAAACATATCAAATACAGGTTCCACAATCATAATAACATATCATTATTGCAAGTCATAACAGTTTCACAAAATAACAGTAGAGTATAACAGAGCAATAGGACAGAACCCAATAGGATAGCAAAAATATAGCAACATGCAATATAGCAACATAATCAATCAAAGAAAGCAATACAATGTAACAACGCACCCGGAGTGTCCTTTCACCGCCTGCAGCCGTTGTTCTTTTATCCTCCTCCGGGCGTCGATGGCAGGGCCCGGAGGGGGGCGGGAGCAACCTCCAACTGCCCACAGCTGGTGGCACTTCTCCTCCTCCAGGTGTCATTAGCAGGACCCAGAGGGGTGAGCAGGAGCGTCCTTCCATGCCAGGGAGCATCAAGCGGCGAAAGTAAGGGTAGCACCTGCAGTGCAGTTCTTGTAGGCTGCCGGAGTCTCGCAGCTGTTTGGAATTCACCCCCCCCCCCGACCAGACCAGAGCAGGAAGCAACCAGCAGCGAAGGCAGCAGCCCCAGCGCAGTTCTTGTAGGCTGCCGGGGTCTCACAGCTGTTTGGAATTCGCTCCCCGACCGGACCGGACCGAGGAGCAACCAGCAGCGAAAACCAGTTATAAGTTACGTTATAAATATGTCCCTAGTATCACAGAATGTTTATTTTCTTGATGCCTAGATGGGGAGATGCATAAAACATTGTGTTCAGACACATAACCTTTCACAGTATTGCCATCTTAGTTTCATGGTTTGTGAATTGGGAGTGAGAATTCATTTGGGCTGGGCTAGTGACTGAGCGAGCTCTTGTCGTCTTTCCCATCTCCTGCCAATGTAGCAGTTCGAAAACAAGAAACTGCAAGTAAATAAATACATACTGCTTCAGCAGGAAAGGTAATAGTGTTTCGCACACTCCAGCGTCTATTCGTGCCTGCCTTGTGGTCATGGAAACATCTACAGACACAGATAGCGCTGGCTCATTGGCTGTAAACGGAGATGAAGACTGACCCCCTATTGTTGGACACAACTGGCTTTTGAGCCAGGGAGACCTTTAGGCCATGGTATAAATTTTTCCAACCAAATGGATTGTCTTGCTAGCCAAAATGCATTCCTTTAGGGAGAGGCCTTTCAGAAATCTTAGTAGGGTCTTCAGGGGGGAAAGCCACAGTCATCTTCCATAATTTCTAAAGGATTTGTGCAAATCTGGCTGTACACGTCCTGCTAACAATATACCTGTTGGATTGCATGCAACAATTTCTGATAATTACAAAGTGATATTCCAGGTCATGTCTTTAAGCAGCTCTAAGCAGTCTTATGCTATGGATTAGTCGTCTTGTCAGTATGAATGCTCAGTCGGAGTGTGCTTTTTTCTTGTTTTTGGGCTTCAGTCCAGAATTCTCCAATAATTCCTGGAACTGCAGTGCAGAATCCTAAAACAACATACCTGCAGGTTTCACCCTACCGCTGTGGAGAGCTTTTCAGTGATTTGCCACTGCTGTCAACTCCTCTGGTCTTCAAGTTTTCTATTTCTTCCTGTTGATGGCTTGTTTTAAATGCTTCCTGAGAGTCATAGTTTGTCAGGAGACACCCTCTACAGAAAATGTAAATCCCAGGAAGCACATTGCAGCATCGAACACCCTACATCAGTGTCAAGGCTAAAATCGCAGTCGATTTTCTTGCCCAGAAGTAGCCCCTATTCATTGAGAGTCATTCGTTTCTGAAGAGGTAAGAAGTTTGGCCAGTGGCTACAGAATACTGTACTTCAGTAAGCATGTGTGGCCAAATGTTATGAAAATGCTTATATATAAGCTAGGCAGTTTAAGATCTATTGGCTGGACCAACTTCAAACTTGAAGGAGAAAATCTTGTAGCAGGAATCATTTCCATTTGAAGAAGCACTGGTAGGCATTTGAAGAATAGCCACGACATTTGCTACAAGACAGAAAAATGAGTAACAAGTGTTTTTAGAAACAGAAATTAGGTCTTTAAAAGTACTTGTCCATGTGATGGCATTGTTCCTCCCAGCTTGGCCTTGGGCTTTAAGGGAAATGTCTTTGTAAGCTGAATGTGCTGTAGCAGGTGGTGAAGGTTACAGAACCGGCACCTGGAGTCAAGAAGATGAATCATGCTCTGGTTTTCCCTATAAAGTAGTGAAGGGTGGTGGGAAGAAAGCTAATGGGTGAAGGTACAAGGAGCTGGACCCAGTCTTCAAACAGGGCAGGAAACAGGGTATGTTAGATAGTTTTCTTTATGTTTGGGGAAAGGGCAGTGTTTTGTTGCTGGGGTATATTTTTTATATATATCAATAAATGAAACTATGTTTTTGTGAAACAGTTGTGTTTATTGGAAAGGGTGAGTGTTGCCAGACTTTACAAAGCCTTAATCATTAATGCTGTACTTCCTTGGCTGAAGAGGCTTAAAGCCAAAACTATCCTCAAGGTTGGAGGGTTTGTTTGGTCCAATCCGGTACAAATCCAGGGCAGATGTCCCAAGTCTGGGTGCTTGTGACCTGAGCCTTGGGATATCCAACGCTATCACAGAGTGAGCACTAGAGAGCCCAGGCGGAAAGGTCCTGCATGGTGGTGTATTTCCCTCCAAGCCAGTGTCGAGCATTGGAGGGCACCACTGACAATCCATCCTTCTTCAAATCTGGCACAGATCAAGGCCATACTACAGTCAAACCTAGCATAAAGAGTGTTTCGCTTAAAGAGTAACTCGCTTAAAGAGCAGAATTGTCTCTGAATGGTGGCTTCGCTTAACAAATAAAACCAATCAAAAACTCGCTTAACAAATAAATCAGGGTTCGCAATCCCCCCCCCCCCCATTGGTCACTTACAATGGTGTTTTGCTTAAAGAGCAAACTCGCTTAAAGAGCAATCCTGTGGAACACATTATGCTCTTTAAGCGAGGTACAATCATACTTCCAAATATGGTCCTTATTCCAAAGCTAATTCAACATTTACAGCTTTTTGTTTTGGTTATCCACTCCTATTAAAAAAATATGCTAATTTGACTGGTTACACAATACCAGCTCTTACGTATGTTCTAAGTCAGTGATGGCGAACCTTGGCGCTCCAGCTGTTCTTGAACTTTAGTTCCCATAAGCCCAAGTCTCTGTTAATCCACATGAATGAGTTTACTGCACGTACGCACAGTAACCCATCTGTGTGGATTCACAGAGACTTGGGCTTCTGGGAATTGAAGTCCCAAGAACAGCTGGAGTGCCAAGGTTCACCATCATGGCTCTAAGTAAACAATCATTCAGTTTACTGAAGCTTTCTCCAAAAAGTAGGATAGCATTGCAGCCATAAAATCCAGTCCTGTACAAGAATACACATAAGTGAAGTAAAGCAAAGGCAAGAGCGATTAGCTGTGGTTAGCTACAGCTAATACATAGATTCGCTGAGTAGGAAGGAGCCATAGAGTCCAGCCTCCTGCTCAGTGCAGAAATCCAAAACAAAGGAGATTGTGTTATTTTGTGTAAGAAAAAGATTGTGTTAATTTTGAACCACAATTAGACGTACAGTAATACCTCATATAACATTAGTATCGAATAACACGAAAATCGCATAACATTAAGGAATCTGGGGGAAAGAATTGCATCAGATAACATTAAGATCCTATGGGATGCTTCAGATAGCAACCGCGAAAGCCTGTGTGGTTACAATGTATCTCTATGGATCCCATAGAGGATCAGATAACACGAAAAATCATATAACACGATGACTTGTGGAACCAAGGTTTTACTGTATATATGAGGTTTTACTGTATCTTGGTAATGGTAACCTTGGTAATGGTAACCATGTGTTACCAGGTAATCTTTCTCACACTTGGTCAGGCCAAAGGATGGACTCACCAAAAGGTGGCTTCATTTTGGCAGTTTCACATCTAGCTTAGATACAGAAGAAGATGGTTGTCCAATTCTCTCTTGGATGCTTCCAGTGTTGGAGCGCTCACCACCTCCCGAGGCAGTTGGTTCCACTGTCGTAGTGCTCTAACTGTTAAGAAGTGTTTCCGAATATTCAGCATATATCTGGCTTTCTGTCAGTCTCTTTCTCAAGGCAAGATTCCAGGATACATCTCAATTAACATTCACTAAAACCTGTGTCGGTTACAATGTATCTCTATGGAGTTTTAATATTATCCAATACATCCCATTGGATTTTAATGTTATTCGATGCATGCATCAGATATTAAAAATCAGATAACACAAAGACTTGTGGAACCAAGTTTTAGTGTTATCCGAGGTCTTACTGTATATGTTTTGATTTGCAAGTCTGCTTAGTATCTGGCAATAATGTGCAAACAAGCACTGGACTATTATTCCAAATTATTTTCTAGAAGAGAAATTTACCTGTGGCATTCTTACAGTGTTATTCCTTAAATAAATAAAAAAACCTCCTGTTGTCTTGTGAAACTTTAGTAGCTCTTGCTTAAAGGGGTTATGTATTGTGTTGCAAATCACAATGATATTGTTAGTACAGGTATATCTTTAAAAAATTATCTTTCTCCTGACAACAACTTTTTCTTTCTATTAAAGATCTGTGCATACTTTGAACTGTTTACAATTACTGAGATGAATATGGATTAAATCTGTTTTAAAATGACTCATCCTGGAGGGAATAGCTAAACGAGGAAACATTGTGCTTAAGTGGTAAGTTGGATTTTTTTTTAAGTACAAACTTCGCATAAAGAGCGCCTTGCTTAAAGAGTAACTCACTTAAAGAGCAGAATTTTCTCTGAATGTTTGCTTCGCTTAACAAATAAAACAAATCAAAAACTCGTTTAACAAATAAATCTGGGTTCACAATCGCCCCCCCCCCCCAACAATTGGTCATTTACAATGGTGTTTCACTTAAAGAGCAATCCTGTGGAACGAATTATGCTCTTTAAGCGAGGTTCAACTGTAGTCACTAGATGCTAGACTTTTCTGAGCAGCTAAATTAATTCTCCCCTCAAATCTTTTCTATAGTATTTCTGTTAATATTTAAAGAATGATAGTGCAAGTTGCTTCATCAAGCATTATGAATTTTATCAAGGTCAAAAATCTTACCTTACATCACTTTAAAACCTTGGTTGTAAACCTTGGCACTCCAGGTATTCTTGGATTTCAATTAACAGAAGCCTAAATTAGCACACCTGTTGATCAGGGATTCTGGGAATTGAAGTTTAAGAACAGCTGGAGTGCCAAGGTTCACCATCACTGCCTTAGGACATAAACCCATGCTTGTTGATTAACCCTAAAATATTCCTTCATTGAGATGGCTTTGGTCCCAACCTCATTTTGACTATACAGTAATACCCCGGATAACGATTGTACCGTATAGCGCTAAAATCGCATAACATTACAAGATTTTTGGAAAAATCTTGTATCAAATAATGCGAATTTTAGCATTATCCGTAACAATCGTGGGGGGGAGGGGTTGGATTGGGTAGAACATCTACCCAATCCAAACCCCCCAGGACCCGCCCGCCCGCCCCCCCCATACTCTTTCTAAACATTGTGAAGGCGGCACCTGTCAAACGCGGCTTGGGGAGCATACGGAGAAAATCTCTGTATTCTCCCCAAACCGCATTTGGCGCGCACGCACCAACGCGCCCAATGTTTGGAAAGGGTATGGTCCCCCATACCCTTTCGAAACATCCTGCAAGCGCGCGCCTGTCAAACGCGGCTTGGGGAGGATACGGAGAAAATCTCCGTATCCTCCCTAAACCGCGTTTGACGCACACGCGCCAACGCGCCCGATGTTTGGAAAGGGTATGGTCCCCCATACCCTTTCCAAACATCGTGCAAGTGCGCGCCTGTAAAACGCGGCTTGGGGAGGATACGGAGAAAATCTCCGTATCCTCCTCAAACTGTGTTTGATGCACGCGCGCCAATGCGCCCGATGTTTGGAAAGGGTATGGTCCCCCATATCCTTCCCAAACATCATGCAAGCGCGCGCCTGTCAAACGCAGCTTGGGGAGGATACGGAGAAAATCTCCGTATCCTCCCCAAACCACGTTTGGCACGTGCGCGCCAACACGCCCGATGTTTGGAAAGGGTATGGTTCCTCCATACCCTTTCCAAACATCATGCAAGCGCGCACCTGTCAAACGCGGCATGGGGAGGATACGGAGAAACCGTATCCTCCCCAAACCGCGTTTGGCGCGCGCGCGCCAACGCGCCCGATGTTTGGAAAGAGTATGGTTCCCCCATACCCTTTCCAAACATCATGCAAGCGCACGCCTGTCAAATGCGGCTTGGGGAGGATACAGAGAAAATCTCCGTATCCACCCCAAATCGCGTTTAGCGCGCGTGCGCCAACGCGCCCAATGTTTTTTAGCATTCTTTGGTGTATACCCTGGACAACGCTAAAAACCGGATAACAACATGACTTGTGGAACCAAGTCATAACGTTATCCGGGGTACTAGTCTACCTGTATTTTTGTCACAAGAAAAAAATGGTCTCATGCTTCTATTAACAACAGCCACTGAGAGAATTCTTTCGTAAACTTCATGGACTACCAAATATTTGGGGATTGGGAGGTTAAACAGAATAATTGGGTTCTATTATCACACTGAAAATGTATTTCCTAAGATAGATAACTATGTTACCTTTCTGCCCTGGAAGTACTGTATACTGTACTTTTTATATATAATAGAGTACTATAAC
This sequence comes from Furcifer pardalis, assembly GCA_030440675.1. Classification (NCBI taxonomy): domain Eukaryota; kingdom Metazoa; phylum Chordata; class Lepidosauria; order Squamata; family Chamaeleonidae; genus Furcifer; species Furcifer pardalis. The sequence continues at coordinate 173,249,154 of CP126892.1, read as the reverse complement.
TTATAAGGTACTTTTTATATATAATAGAGTACTATAATTTATAAGGAGCCTGTTGTACAGTAATACATGTCCTTGGCTATTTTAAAATATTATAGTACACTAGTACCCCGGATAACGTTATGACTTGGTTCCACAAGTCTCGTCGTTATCCGGTTTTTAACGTTGTGCGATACATTGATCACACAATGTTAAAAAAAAGCCCGGTTTCCCTGGAGGCTGCAGCAAGCCAGAACGTCGGGATTTGAATCCTGACATTTTGGCTTGCTGCAGCCTCCAGGGAGGTGGGGGAACTTTGGAAGCAACTTGGATCGGGTCTCCCCACCTCCCTGGACCCGGCGGGTTGGGGTGGGTCATAGACCCCAAAATTGGTTAAAAAAAAGTCCATTTTTTTACCAATTTTGTGGTCTCTTATCTCCCCCCCCCCCGCCAGGTCCAGGGAGGTGGGGAGACCCGATCCAAGCTGTTTCTGGGCTTCCCCGACGTCCTCAGCCAGTGCAGCAAGCCAAAATGTCAGGGTTCGAATCCCGACATTCTGGCTTGCTCCACTGGCTGAGGACGTCGGGGAAGCCCAGAAACAGCTTGGATCGGGTCTCCCCACCTCCCTGGACCCGGTGGGGGGGTCAGAGACCCCAAAATTGGTAAAAAAAATGGACTTTTTTTTTACCAATTTTGGGGTCTCTGACCCCCCCCCCCCACTGGGTCCAGGGAGGTGGGGAGACTTGATCGAAACTGTTTCTGGGCTTCCCCGACGTCCTCAGCCAGTGCAGCAAGCCAAAACGTCAGGGTTCGAATCCCGACATTCTGGCTTGCTGCAGCCTCAAAGAGGGTGGGGGAACTTCAAAAATAGTGCGCATCGGCTCTAGGGAGGTCGGGAGACCCGATGCGCGCTATTTTTGAAGTTCCCCCACCCTCTTTGAGGCTGCAACAAGCCAGAATGTCGGGATTCGAACCCGGACGTTTTGGCTTGCTGCACTGGCTGAGGTCGTCGGGGAAGCCCAGAAACAGCTTGGATCGTGTCCCCTGCCTGCTCCAGAGAGATCAGAGGACCCGATCTACAGCTGGAGGGTGGCTGGGGAAGCTGACGGGGACTCCCTGTTGGCTTCCCTAGCCACCCGCCCTTGCCTCCGCAGCTGTGGGGTGGCTGGGGAAGCTGACCAGCCACCCTGCTGCTAAGAACAACTATAAAGGATAACATTAAAAATCGTGTTATTCGATACAAGATTTTTCCGAAAATCTTGTAACGTTATGCGGTTTTAGCGCGGTATTACTGTACTATATTTATTATTATGGTTATTAGCATTTTAAACTGTCATTCAGGACAATTTGTCTTTCCAAGGCAAGATTTCATTCTTAATCTCAAATGACATTGACAATACCACTTGGATTTAACTGCACTTCATCAATTAATTTATTTGGGTTATATAAAAGTTGTGATTAAATGTGTTCCAACTTGTTTTTCTAAAAAGTAAAACCTTGGCTGCTCCCCATTCTGCGTTAATCATACATGTTGTTCTCTGGTAGTCTTGACTTCAGAATGTTTTAATGAGAACAGATGTATGAAACATTGTTGGATTTGTTTTTCAGAAAGTGTTCCTGAAAGTTCTGGTGAAGATGGCTTTTGTTAGCCCAAAGGAAATTGCACTAATTGTTGGAGTGGTGGCAGCTTGCTATTGGAACAGTCTGTTTTGTGGCTTCGTATTTGATGATGTTTCAGCAATTTTGGACAACAAAGACCTGCATCCTTCCACTCCTTTAAAAAATCTATTTCTGAATGACTTCTGGGGCACTCCTATGTCTGAGGTAACTGGTTTGTACCTATGGGGTGGGTGGGTTAGTAACAGCTGTTTCAAAGACTGTGGTCAAGGGAATCCATAACAGTCACATTTTGTAACTTGTATGCTAGCAGATATAGTTCTTTACAAAATATTGAGAATGAGTGTTGTACCTTCTGTTAACAATCCCCAATTACAAACTTGTATCCTTCAGACATGAGAGACAAAAAACTGTATTTATTGTAAATATGCCTGTTTGGAGTAAACAAGGGTTGAAAACACAAAGCCTTGGATATGCACAGAAGTCTTACAGGAGGGAGAATTTACAGGAGGGGATGTCTTTGTGCAAGCCCATTAACTTAGTGGTAGTTAAGGGCTCTCACTACTAGTGACCTTTTCTGGGTGTTTGGGTTTTCGTTTTGCTCCTCAAGGAGATTGGCTAAACCGGGGGTGCCCTAACTTTTCGGGCTGTGATTGAGGGTGCTGGTCACGTGGTTCCTCCCACCGGAAGCGGAAGTAAAATGAGTGTGCGTAGAACATCCCCATGCATGTGCTTTTTGTTTCCAGGAGTAGTGAGAGTGACACAGGCCAGTTCGGACCACAGGCCGTAGTTTGAGAACCCCTGGGCTAAACTGTTTGGCTAAAATCCTTTGAGGATGTGATATGCACAGTCATTTACTCAGCTGATGGATGTGGGGTCAGTACAGAGGTTGTGCTTTCAAAACACATAGAATTACATGTAGGTCACCCTTATGTAGTCACGTAATGCAATGGGATTCTACCCTTTGTAACCTGATCTGCTTTAGACTGCTATTTTAACTTATTTAATGATTTGGATCTTTTCCCCCAAAACAGTAATGCCTTTTAAAATAAAACTTTAAGGGAATCCATTTATCTGCTTTGTTGTTTAGGAGAGGAGCCATAAATCATATCGGCCTTTCACTGTCCTCACGTTCCGTTTGAACTACCTGTTCAGCGAGTTAAATGCTGTTACTTACCACTTCCTGAACGTTGTCTTTCATGCAATTGTCTGTATCGTCTTCCTCAAAGTCTGTAAGATTTTCTTAGACAACCGGAGCAGCTTGGTGGCATCCTTACTATTTGCTGTACATCCAATTCATACTGAAGCAGTAAGTACTGAAAGGCTCTTGAACTTTTACTAAGGAAAGGAATATAATGTTCCCTAAGTGGATTGAAAAGGCTTTTGATGTTTTGAGGATTAGAAGTAAGCCAAAATTCAGTGCTGCTTTTACACTAATGAAAAAGGGGCTGAAGAAAGAAAACAAAAGATAATTTGTCTTAATTCATGAATTGAACCTAGGATTTGAATTCATCCTGTAGCTAACAGCACATTAATTTTGTCATCTGTATCATGGAACCTGTGGCCTTCCATGTGTTCTTGTATTGCAACTCCCATCATGCTCAGCTAGCATGGCCAGCTAAGCTATCAAAATCTAAATTATTCAATGCCCTCCTGGTATATATTGTTTTTCTACCCTGCCTTCATCTTACATTTGTAACTCAGAGCAATTCATGTATACCAAAAACTGGCTTTCGAGCAAGGGCAACCTATAATGTTACCAAAATGCCCAGGCCCAGTGAAATATGACTTTCCATTTAACATCAAAGTCTTATTTGCACTGGAGAAAAGTCCCCACTATCACCTGTACATAGAATTTATGCAGATGAAATTACCCTAGAGTAGGAACTGACTTCAAAGGAGAAGCAATGTGGATTTTCTGTGTATGTTTCTAAATTACCTGTTGCAGATCAAGGCTGCCATCTCCAGCAGTAATGTTAGGCATGTGCAAAAGATGTAAGGTGCACAGCAGGCTTAGCTTCTGCCGATCACATAGGCATTGAGGCAAGTTTTTTCTTGCCTTTAAAGACTGCCTTCCTGGTTGGTAGTGGGATTTGCAGTAGGGATAACTACAAAGAAAATAGCAACCTGTGCTATGTGAATAAATGGCTCCACTGGAGAATGTCCTAGATTCATATACAGTAATACCTCTAATAATGTTTACCTCGGATAACGCTAAAATCGCATAACGTTAAGTAATCTGGGGAGGAGAATTGGATCGAGTAACGTTAAGGTCCTATGGGATGTATCGGATAACAACCGCTAAAGCCTGTGCAGTTATAATGTATCTCTATGGAGCTTTAACGTTATCCGATCTATCCCATAGGATTTTAACATGCATCGGATAACACTAAAAATCGGATAACACCAAGAACACCAAGACTTGTGGAACCAAGTTTTAGCGTTATCCGAAGTATTACTGTGTAATATTTTCCCTACTTTTTCTTTCCTATCAGGGGATGAGAAAAAGCTCAGAGGCAGAATATATGCTTTTCACTGTAAAAGTCCTGGGTTCAGTCCCTGACTTCTTTATGTTCCAGTGGGGTAGAGTTCTAGCGGAAACCTGGAAGCAGCAAAATAATAATTAAATAATTCATAAATAATTATTTACAGTGAACAGATCTTCCTTCTTTTAAAACACATTGTATGCCTTCCTCTATATCCTTGGTGCCCAACATGGGGCACCCGCTCCTCAGGGGGGCAATTTGATTTTTAAGGGAGGAAAATTGAACTTGTTTAGACCAAGCTAATGTCATTTTAGGCTTCCTCCACGTGAATAGGATTAAATTTTTGAATAATAAGAATTATATGTCACAGGGGAGTGGGGGCATCAGGATTTTAGAGATGCTTATGTGGGAAATGGCAAAAAAAAAGGTTGGGAACCACTGATGTATATTATGAATCAATTTAAAGTTGCCAATTAGTGAGCAGATCTTTCCTTTATATTATGAATCTTGTTATCAAGAGGGGAGCTAGGAAATGACACTGAAGTTCCAAGAAGTAAAATTACTACCCAGACCAACTGAAGCTGCCAACCGCTAGTTTACATGAGCTACATGGACCAGGAATCTGGTTTGATGTCTTATACCATTTTGTTAACTCTTACAAGGTTTTGGAGTTTTCTAAAGCCCGGTGTTCGAATCATTTTGAAAATACACTATCTCTTGTTGCCTGTTTCAACAGCAGCTTAATAGAGTTGTAAACATGTGCATCTAAATATGTGCAGGAAAATGGATGATGTATGTATTGTGCATTTTTTTAGCTTGATTTTTTTTCTCCTTCTCAAATATATTCGCCCCAGGGTCAACACATTCGTTATGTGTTGTGCTGAAGAGCTGTGTTCTCTGTTCTGGCTCCAGAAATTAAACTGAATAGATTACAATAAAAGTAACCCAGTGTGCTGTTTGAAAATTAATCCTAAAATATTGTGGATTTGAAAAATGTGATTCAGCCTTGGACATTGAAAGAGGTCCCTCTTACAGCAGTATAGCCCAATATTTTGAAGCCAGATTCAAAAGAGCTTTACTCAGATCAACAAACCGACACAGAGGTTTGTTTAACTGTGAATTTGAAGTACAAAATAAAAGTGCAGCTGACCAGCAATTAACATGAAAAAAGTTATGGTTTAATGTAGTAAAACTCTAGCCAGGACTGGATGATTCTCTGCTGCTTGTCTGTGTCTTGGACAGAAGCGTCTTAGCTTAGAACGGGGGATCCCAGCCTTTTCAAGCCAGGAGCCGGGTCACACTCTCTCAGTCAACTTCAAGGGCCAGATGGCTAATTTGCCTTCTTTGCACGATGGGGGATTGGCCATTTTGTCCCAACAGCTTCAGAGGGGTGCCCATTTTTCTTTCTTGAATGCCTTTGGAGGGGTGGGTAGACACATGAAATGGTGCCACAGGCCGGATCTGGCCCACAGGTCTTAGGGTGGGAACCCCTTGCTTAGAGAGAAAGACCACACTTTGCACATGGAAGGTCCCAGGTTCAATGATCAACATCTCCGGGTAGGGCTAGGAAAGAAGTTTTCAAACTTCTTTGAAATCCAGGAGGGCCATTGGCGATTGTGGTCTAACATAGGTCTAAAAGGACCGGTAGCCTGACTCAGGATAAGGCAACACGTTGTGATTTAATATTTTCCACATTGGAAGCTGATATTTGGCTCCCTTACAGGTTACAATCATGCATACCATGCCAGAAATCTAGTGAGTAGGTTAATTCGAGTAATCTGACAGCATGCTTGCTTCCCAGTTCCTGTAAATAAATATCAGATTAAACTGAACTAGAATGAGGTCCTTTCCTGTTTTAGCCATGTGAGGGCACTCGAGGTCTGTCCTTGATTCGCAACTCTCAGCATCAAAAATCTTTCCTGCTCTTTGTATTTGATTGTGATTGGTATTGGTACCCCAAAGGAATACATGTGCCCTATATTTTTTGTTGTTATTTTCAAAGCTGATTTACCTGAGTTGTTTGAGTTCATTAACCAACCCATTAACCAAATGACAGTTTGTTTGTCAAGCTCAATCCTTAGCACAATAGCCAAACGCAGATGGAAGGGATCTCAGCATCATTACTCTTGTCTTGTTCTTCTTTTAGGTAACTGGTGTGGTGGGCAGAGCAGAGCTTCTTTCTTCAATTTTCTTCTTAGCAGCTTTTTTGTCGTATACAAGATCTCGAAGGCCAGATAACACTATAGGTAAATCATCTATCAGTTGCATATGTTTTCTCCTCGCTTTGTTTAAGAGTCCACCAATTTGTCAGGGCAAATAGTTCATAAAACCGGGGGGGGGGGTGTTAAAAACCTGTCCCATAATGTGCATTGGTCCAGAATATACCTTTTTCTTATGTCAGGAAGGTCACTGTTTTATTCTGTTTCAGGCTGGAATTATCTGATGGGTAAGCTGTCACGATTTGCAAGTTGAATGTAGGCTAAGCCAGGAGATAAAACTAGTGGCTTGTTTGCATTCTCTCTTTCTTTCCTTGCCTCCTCCCATTTCATCCCTCCTTTTCTCCATTCCTTTTCTTTGCCAACTAGTGCATTGTCAGAGGAAGGAGAGGTTAATCTGGCCGGTAGCCACATGGGTACGTAGTAGCAAAAGACAAACCAGGAACCTTAAATCGTCTTTATTTATGGGACTACGGTGGCTTAGTGGTGAAGTCGCTGAACTTGATAACTGGAAGGTCAGGTCAGCAGTTCAAAAGCAAGAAATTGAAAGCAGATAAATTGGTACTGTATATACTTGAGTATAAGCCAAGTTTTTTAGCCCTGAAAATGAGCTCCCAAAAGGACCTGGCTTATATTCGGGCCAGTGACCACAAGGGTCCCAAGACTGCTGGATGGAGATGCGGCAACAATTTAATTAATTTTACCATATGTTCATGTATTTTGATTATTGAAACTCACTAGCAGCTGTTACATTTCCCACCCTCGACTTATAAACGGGTCAGTCTATTTTCCTGTGTTTTAGGTCAAAATTTGGTACCTCGGCTTATATTCGGGTCAGCTTATACTTGAGTATATACGGTACTACTTCGGTGGGAAGGTAAACAGCATTTCGTACACTCTGGCGTGTAGTCATGCCTGCCACATGTCCACAGAAACACCTGAAGCTCTTTGGCTATAGACAGAGATGAGCACTGAACCCTAGAGTCGGATATGACTGGCTTTCAAGCAAGGGCGACTTTTACCTTTACCTAGTATTTATTTTTCATAAGCTTCCATGTTTCTATGTACACTTTAGAGAAAGGACTGTTCACCCTCAACAGATGTCTGAACTGATTATTTGCAAAGAGCCTTTGGAATTGGAAATTAATTTCTAATTTCACCAGTGGCTGCAGGCCATTTGCTCCTTTTGCAGTTTCAAACTGCTGCCGTTTTGTCTCCTTTTATTCCAACTTGCTCGTTTCAGTCTTAAAACAATGCATGTTAACAGTGGGCTGATAGAAACAAACATTTCTGATTCAAAATCTGTTGTCGTGTTTTGCACCATTCTTGAACAATGATATTCAAATTATAAATGCATTCATGGCTAAAAGACCCTCTATGTACATACACTATTCTGTGCAACACTTTCCTCTGGGGTGTAATCAAATCTGGGTCAAGATGCATACTTGGAGAGTTGTCATTTTTTACACTACTTCGAGAGAGAGGCAAAATCTCATCCTTCCTTATGATATACACTCAGGTCAAGTGCATGGCCTATGAATTAGCTCCAGGACAATTGACTGCACGGGTGCCCATACAGTGCAGCATTTGAGAAGACAAAAGGATGTGGTTTATATTCATTGAACACTATTTTTAGAGAAGAAGCAGGAATGCCTTTGTCATTTGGTACAACTTAAAATCACTTTTGTAGGACACAGACACACCCGCCGCTGCCCCAAGAGAACACTGTAAGAAAACTGCCTTTGATACTTTAGAAGTTAGTGTTTTTAAGTCTGTATCCTTGGCTACATTTTGGTGTCATGTTAAATGATCATTTATCCATTTTTTACACTGCACCCTTTCCTTTAACTGTGCAGGAGACATTAGAAGTTTTCACTTACATTATTTATTCAAACATCCAAACATAGTGAATAGTGTTGAGTGGTAATTTTGCTTAGTTTGAAATATGTCAAGTTCAGTTCATGGTTTATGCATCTAAATTGTTTTTATCAAATCATTGTTTATTATAGTTTTATCAAATCATAGTTTATCATTTTTTATCAAATCATAGGGATTGTGGTGGCTTAGTGGTTAAGATGCTGAACTTGACAACTGGAAGGTTGGCGGGTCAGCAATTCGATACCCGAGTGCTACATGATGGAGTGAGCTCTGTCCCAGCTCCTGCCAACCTGGCAGTTCAAAAGCAAGAAATTGCAAATAGATAAATAGGTACCACTTTGGTAGGAAGGTAAACAGTGTTCCGTGCAGTCCAGTATCTAGTCATGCCTGCCACATGTCCATGGAAACGTCTTCAGATGTAGACAGCACTGGCTCTTTGGCTATAAACAGAGATAAGCACTGAACCCTAGAGTCAGATATGGGCTTTCAAGCATAGGCAACCTTTACCTAGCTAAGAGTTCATATGCCAGGCACCTGGCTACAAAGCCAAGGGCTGAGAGATCAACTCCCCATAGCTTGTGGCAAGCTACATAGTTCTAGAGTGCCCAGAGAAGAAAGAAATTGTTTTTAAAACATGTCAGGAACTTTATACTTTAGAAACTCTGGAAATGGTCACCATAAATCACATGAAAAAACCTTTGATCTCCAAAAGCTGAGGTTATCCATCTGAAGAAAGAGCAAGGAAACTGGACTTAACTCCCAGTTTACAGATATTTTAATCTGGCCCTTTAAATACACATATATTTCTCAAATGTCATATGTGCTAGCTTTTTGTCTTCCATTGCAGCGTGGACTCCTATTGCTGTGACTGTCTTTCTGGTTGCTGTTGCTACATTATGTAAGGAACAAGGAATAACAGTAGTGGGAATATGCTGTGTCTATGAAGTATTTATAGCACAAGGGGTAAGTTACATGTGTAAACAAATTCTGAGCCAAAGTATTTATCATTATTTTTAAGGAGACACCTTAATTGTAAAATTTAAATTACATGCACACATATATGCTTGGTCACATTTAGTAATGTTTGTGGTAACACATTGCCTTGGTGCCACAGTGGTTAAACTACTGTAATGCAGCCAAAACTGCTGTTGTTGTGAGTTTGATCCTGAAGGGGATCAAGGTTGAGTCAGCCTTCCATCCTTCTAGGGTTAGTAAAAAGAGTACCTAGCATATTGAGAACAAAATGTTACTTTGTGAACCTCTTAGAAAGTGCACTGAGCACTATGGGGCGGTATATAAGTATAATTTCTATTGCTATACTTTTTATATTATAGGACAATGGTGGCTAACCTTGGCACTCCAGTTCTCGGACTTCAATTCCCAGAAGCCCAAGTCAGCACACCTGATGGATTAGGGCTTCTGGGAATTGAAGTCCAAGAACAGCTAGAGTGCCAAGGTTAGCCACCACTGTTTTAGGAGAAAGAAAGCCAAGCAGCAAACACACGTCCTAATACTCTGTGTATTAAAACACCTGGATATCATAGTGTTTCAGACCCTAATTTCACGCCTATTATCATTCTTTTCTCTTTAGTAGTTCAAAATCTATTCCATTTGAAAGTCATCCAGTGGTCTTTTTCATTATTGACACTTGTGTTTAATAAATGTGGTAGTTAACAGAAAACAGAAAAGCCAGAACTGTTTTCTGTAGTACACCTAAAATTTAGGGATTACTGGAATACAAGGTTCTGAGTTGGATAAAATCTTTATTGGGTCATTTTTTAAAAAGTTAAAAACAAGCTTTTCAAGCCTCGAAAAAGCAAGAGTACATGCCTCCAGAGATCTCTGCCCCAAACTCACTGGACTGCTCTGCCTGGGAAGGTGCATCAAAGGCGGAGACCAGCCCTGAGGTCTTTGGGGCTTGGGTCTCCGGAATTAATGTAACCTTGTTTTATCAAGGCTTATCTCAAAAAAGCAAGGGTACAGTATCTCCAGAGATCCAAGCCCCAAACCTGCAGGGTTGGTCTCTGCCTGGGAAGCGATGCCCGGTTCCCTTTCCAAAGGCATGCGATCCGCTCAGGGATTGCATTGCTTTGAGTTGGGAAGGGCTGGGAGGAACCCAACGCCAGCCAGAACATCTTCTCGGTCCTCTCCCCGGCCCTTTCCAAGTCAAAGTGGCCAGCAGAGGGCAAGCCCACGGTGGCCACTTTGACTTCGGGGGGGGGGGGTACCTAGAAGCTGTCCTGGCTGTTGCTGGGTTCTCCCGGCCCTTCCCCACTCAAAGCGGCCACCGTGGGCTTTGGTTTAACATTGTGCAATAAATTATCACACAGCATTAAAAACCACATAACGTTGAAGCTTGTGGAACCAATGTTATTACTGTACACTAGTACCCCGGATAACGTTATGACTTGGTTCCACAAGTCTCGTCGTTATCCGGTTTTTAACGTTGTGCGATACATTGATCACACAATGTTAAATAAAACCCTGTTTCCCTGGAGGCTGCAGCAAGCCAGAACGTCGGGATTTGAATCCTGACCTTTTGGCTTGCTGCAGCCTCCGGGGAGGTGGGGGAACTTTGGAAACAGCTTGGATCGGGTCTCCCCACCTCCCTGGACCCGGGGGGGGGGTCAAAGACCCCAAAATTGGTAAAAAAATTGATGTTTTTTTTTTTTACCAATTTTGGGGTCTCTGACACCACCACCCCCCGCCGGTTCCAGGGAGGTGGGGAGACCCGATCCAAGCTGTTTCTGGGCTTCCCCAACGTCCTCAGCCAGTGCAGGAAGCCAGAACATCACGGTTCGAATCCCGACATTCTGGCTTGCTGCACTGGCTGAGGACGTCGGGGAAGCCCAGAAACAGCTTGGATCAGGTCTCCCCGCCGCCCTGGACCCGGCGCAGGGGGGGGGGGGGTCAGAGACCCCAAAATTGGTTAAAAAAAATTAGACGTCTTTTTAACCAATTTTTGGGTCTCTGACCCCCCGCCGGGTCCAGGGAGGTGGGGAGACCCGATCCAAGCTGTTTCTGGGCTTCCCCGACGTCCTCAGCCAGTGCAGCAAGCCAAAACGTCAGGGTTCGAATCCCGACATTCTGGCTTGCTGCAGCCTCAAAGAGGGTGGGGGAACTTCAAAATTAGCACGCATCGGGTCTCCCGACCTCCCTAGAGCTGATGCGCGCTATTTTTGAAGTTCCCCCACCCTCTTTGAGGCTGCAGCAAGCCAGAATGTCGAGATTCGAACCCTGACGTTTTGGCTTGCTGCACTGGCTGAGTACGTCGGGGAAGCCCAGAAACAGCTTGGATCGTGTCCCCTGCCTGCTCCAGAGAGATCAGAGGACCTGATCTACAGCTGCAGGGTGGCTGGGGAAGCTGACGGGGACTCCCTGTCGGCTTCCCTAGCCACCCGCCCTTGCCTCTGCAGCTGTGGGGTGGCTGGGGAAGCCGACGGGGGAGCCCCCCGTCAGCTTTCCAGCCTCCCCACCCCTGCCTCCGTAGCTGCAGGGTGGCTGGGAAGCTGAACGGAGAACCCCGTTCAGCTTTCCAGCCACCCTGCTGCTAAGAACGACTGTATCGGATAACGTTAAAAATTGCGTTATTCGATACAAGAGTTTCCGAAAATCTTGTAACGTTATGCGGTTTTAGCGCTATCCGGTACTCGCGTTATCCGGGTTATTACTGTATGTTGAAACTAGCTGTAGCAATGATCTAATCCGAGTTAAGATCTGTTGTCCCATTGTTCACAATAAGAAATTTGCAACCATTCAGTTAAGTATCAATGAAAAAACTGGGACATAGACTTAGTTTTGGATTATACCCTAAACCAGTATCCCCCCAACCTGGTGCTCCCCAGACATATTGGGCTATAGCTCCTGTAAACCTCAGTCAGTGTTACAGTATTAGAAAGATATTGTACCTTGGAGTTGTTATTCCGCGAGGAGTCCGCACATTGGTAGAAGTCTTCATGACGACCTTCCGCACATGCAAATTGACTTGAGAAATCAAGTCCATGTGCGTGCAGTTTTTTAGCCATTTAGATAGCACGTCACCCACTGGCTAGGCAGGCTATGACATGTGCCCTCCTCTTTCACCTTGCCCAAGAGATCCAACGGAGGACTCTGGTGAGTTTTAATCCTAGCCTAACATCATTGACAAGAGATGGGCAACACTGCCTAGTTAGACCGCTCAAGCCCCACACCTTGACAAGGCTCTCTCCTAGCAAGGAGCTAACATGTGGATATATTAAAACTGATTTCTGAAACATCTGTTTAGAGCAGTGGTTCCAAATGTGGGGTCCACACCCCACAGGAGGGCCTTCAATTCACAGAAGCCTAAGTCAGTCAGTACATTGGCTGATCAGTGCTTTGGGGAACTGACGTTGGCTTCTGGGAATTGAAGTCCAAAAACCAAAGGTTGAGAAAAACTGGTTTAAAAATATCAAGGGTAATTGATAGGCAACAACTATTAGGTAGAAAGTATGCTTCTTTTTGTGTATACTTGTACACATAAGTTGCTCTTCGGGTAAGTATAAAAGTAAGTCGAATGTTTATGTGATGTTGACAGCTGGTAACATTTTATATCAAAGCTTTTACCCCCCCCCTTCTGTCTTCACTTTTTTTTCCTTCAGAATACCAGTCTGTTGTGTATATATAAATAAATTTGTTCCATTAAGTAAAAAAAAAACTTAGACTTCATCTTTTAAAGCATCCTTTGTCAGAAATGCAGGCAAAGGAATAATGTCCTGAATAATTCAACAGTGACTTAAGTGCAAAATCAATAGCAACTGCCGTATATTTCCTATCATGTTGTTAAGCTGCTCTAGCAATGGCAGTCAGTTGTGACAAACCTGAAGAGTCTATGAAATTAGGGGAAGGCACATAGTCTAGCCATTGTGGACTATTCACTAAGGTCGCTTGGACGTTTTGGAACAGGCCATGATGTTGCCTAGGAGTGCAACTTTTCTGAAAAAAGTGACACTGGATAGTGACACTGTTTGAAGTAAGCCTGCAAGACTCATTGACCATATTTATTTTTAAGTTGCTTATTTTGCCTGATATTGGGCATTCTTCTCCCCTGCCTGCTCTAAGTTTGATCTTCAGCCATTTTAGTGGCTGAAAAATAGGATAAAGGGGTCTACAAATAATAAATATATTGTCCTTACTTGCATACTTGTGGCTGGCGGTTTGGCTCATCTAATAACTGTTAAATTTTCTTTACTTCCCCAGTATACTTTGCCCATCCTCTGGGATACGGTGTGGCACATTTTCCGAGGCAAAGGCAGTATTCCGTATTGTATGCTCCAGATGCTGTTGAAACTAATAGTTCTGATATTCAGTACTTTGTTCCTTGTAGTGATCAGAGTCCAAGTCATTCAGTCACAATTGCCAGTGTTTACAAGGTATAATTTATTTTATGCTCATTAAATGTTAGAACTTGGAAATGAGTAAAAATTTTAATCAGGTGGCTTGAAATTATCGTGGAGTGAATATTCTTGTCAGATATTCTTGTCAGAATATTCTTGGCAGATACTTTTCAGCAAAAAGTATTTCCCTTGCATGAGTTAATTAAATATTTTTTTTAACAAAACCTCACCTTTCTCCTTAATGATGTAAGGTGTCTTGTGTTGTTTTTTTTAAAAAAAGACAATATAGAAGCTAAAACAATGTTTACAATATTAAAAGAGTGCTCATCTCTGTTTATAGCCAAAGAGCCAGTGCTGTGTGTGTCTGCAGACATTTCCATGGACATGTGGCAGGCATGACTGGAGTGCACAGAATATTGTTTACCCTTCCCACCGAAGTGGTACCAGTTTATCTACTTGCAATGCTTCCGAACTGCTAGGCTGGCAGAAGCTGGGAGAGAGATGGGAGCACACTCTGTCATGCAGTACTCAGGTGTCGAAGTGCTGACCTTCCAGTCGTCAAGTTCAGTGTCTTAACCACTAAGCCACCACAGTACCTTAGCCAAAAGAAGGAGCCTATAATTCCTATTATAACCCCCTTCCCCTGCACCCCCAAAAGGTTATTCAGATGTCAGGGTCCTGTTGTGCTACCTTAATAAGTGATAGAATGCATCGAGATGTATGGATTCTCCTTGGAGGGTATTCTATTGATTTTTGTCACTTTTATGAATGTAATTAGTCCTGCATTGCTTGGCAAGTCTGAATTCAGCCCACTGCATGAACTAGTTAAGCAATTTAATGTTAAGTGTATGCTGAAAAAATCCTTTATCCATATCATAAATATGTAACTAAGAACAAGCCATCAACTATGATTGTATCTTCGAGTTTTTCACCAACTGAACGTCCTTTCTACAGGTTTTGCTCACACATCAAGCATTGTAGGTGATAAATCTCAAGCCATGTAGGAGTCTGTGTGGTGGTGACATGGGGATGCACACAAGCTTTGCCTTTATATCTCCACCACAGACGTTTGCACCTTCCCTACCAAGATCTGCAGAGTATCTTGATTACCTGTATTCTCTAAGCAGATTCATCTCAACATGCATAAAGGCATTTTTATAGACAGTCTACAGATGTGGAACAAACAAGGCTTGAGAGGATATTTAGAAGTTCACAGAGGCTTTGGATCTAGTGGAATGTGTTAAGATCAAAACCTCTGCAGTGTTATATATGTTAGGTGAAAAGATTTTAAAGCTGAAATTGTATTGTTTTGTTTTTAAGATTTGACAATCCTGCTGCTGTGAGCCCATCTCCTACAAGGCAGCTAACTTTTAACTACCTCCTTCCTGTAAATGTTTGGTTGCTTCTAAATCCTTCAGAATTGTGTTGTGATTGGACAATGGGCACAATACCCCTGGTGGAATCTCTTCTAGATGTAAGAAATATTGCCACCATCACCTTTTTCTTCTTTTTGGGAACATTGGTTGTCTTCAGTCTCCGTTATCCTGGGGATTCCTCCAAGACTGTATTAATGGTAAGATTATGTTTGGCTGTGATTTAGAGTTGAAATGTTAGAACATAGTCCCTAGACAAAATTTACTCGAGAAAGATAACTTGACCACCACTGCAAAGAATTATTTTTGGCCTTGCCTTGCTTTTCCTGATGTGTTCTGCTGTCAGCTATCTTGCTTTCACTACTTGAGAAAATACCCTGCTTACTTTTCCAAGGCAGTAGTTGCATCAGGCTGTTACAGCAAAACCAAGAAAAGTCTTGTAGCACTTAGAAAACTTAATTGAAGAAGCCTTCTACTTTAGATGAATTAGCCTATATTCCATGAACATTTTTGCTAAATAAAATGTTTTAGTCTTTAAGGTATCACTTTTTTGTTGTCTATCTCTATCAGCTATCTGTGGAGTTCATTCTGTAGCCTTTTCTAGGCATGAATCTTATTTTGAAAACCTTATCACCAATCTTACAGACTCATTAAATGAATGCCTTGAATGCCAGACAATGAAGGTGTCTCCATAGATGGTAGAATGGTTCCTTAAGTGATGCTTACACTGATTAAATGGAAATGCAGTCGCCTTCTTGTTACAGCCTTTGTAAGCGGGTTCCACTCATATGTATGTTGGATGCAATATAGCACGGAATCTGTGCAACTCTTTCATAATAGTTTTTAAAGTGGTAGCCACGTTAGTCTGTGTTTCAAGCATATCAGAGAGTATTTCATTTTTGTTTAATGCTTTTAATGGGGCTTTTGTTGTTTTTAATCGTTACTGTCTTTTCTGTGAGCCGCCCAGTCTTCAGAGTTGGGCGGCAATATAAATTGGAATTAAATAAATAAACAAACAAACAAACAAAACAAAAAGATAAAGACTTTGTGGCACCTTAAAGACTAACTGCTGTATTTTAATGTTAGCTTTCATAGATCAAGTCCACTTCATCAGACATAAGAGTGAGACTTCATGGCATCAATTCATACAGATCAGGTACAGAAGTACACAATGGTTGGCTAGCATAACATAGGTTTACAAACCAGTGTGTCTTCTTTCATGTCCCGATCAAACCCTGGACTGCCAAAAGGAAGCCACTTTTTTGGCTTATCATTGGCCAAACTTAACTCCTCATTGGTGCACATTTCTATTAGTAATTGGCAGAACAGTAAATGAACTGGAGTCTGTATCTCTCTACATTCACACCATGTGTTGTTGTCCAGCAGCAGCCCCCACTTGATTCTTGTTGTCCAGCAGTAGCCCCCACAGCTGGTAATAACAGTAGATCCCTAATCTTTCATAATAGTTAATCAACACTACATATCTATCCATATCAGAACTGTTGTGACTTATGTGTTCTATATCAAGGAAAAAAGGAAGCTGTTTTGTGCTAGATCAAATACATCTACTATTATCTGTTCCCACAAGCAGTGTTCCTTCAGAGTGTCAGGAAACAGACCCTTTCCTCATGCCTGCCTTTTTTCCCCGCCTACATAACAAAAGGAGGCTGGGATTAAAGCCAAGATCTTGAGCATACAAAGCATGGGCTTTGTCAATTTGGGTTCCAAGAGTCAAAACTCAAGTAATATAGAGCAGCAGTGGTCAACTGTGGTGAATCTGAGACCTGTTTTCTACTCTGACAGTCATGTCAAAAATGCAAAATAATAATAATAATAGGGGTGACTAAAGGTTCACATTTGGTATGAAAAATTGGTATTTGGGGGGTTCATTGGTGCAGAGTTGAAATCTCTAAAGTTGGAAGTTGGTGTGCCACTCATGGAAGTTTCAAGGAATAGTAATTCAGTTGTTTTTCTGAAAACAGAAGGCCTTGGTAAAGTGAGAGGCCTCAGAAGTAATCTTGGGAGCCGCATACAGTTTTAGGCATCACTTTATTCACACCAGATATAAAGATCTTTGAGTAGGCTCCTTTAGTTTTTAGACGTGTCACCCCATTTGTTAACCGGTTTGACTGTGGTAGACATAGGTCTGATGCACAAGTAGTCATTTAATATCCCTGTTGGGAGACATCTTAGGTTTTGATAATTCTATTTTTCTTGATTTTATCACCACACAAATCTTATTGTTGCTTTGTTCCCTTGAAACTTCTGGCTGCTGAGCAGAGTCGTCATTCATGACTCAAAATTTATTTTGTAGTTATCAAGTTGAAATGTTGTATCTCTAGTTAAGACTGTATTTTTATTTTTTAATTTATTCTTCAAATTTCTATTGCCGCTCAACTCGGCAACGACTCTGGGCAGCTAACAACAATTAAAAGCAACATCAAAACTAACTAAAAACCCTTAAAAACCCCATTAAAAATTTGAAATAATTTGCCTATGCCCCATCCATTAAAAGAGAGAGTGAAATCTTAATTATTTATATAAGCCAGCAGGCGGGGATCACACTTCCATCAGTGCCCCACACCTGCCCTGCCAGCCAGGTTTTCAGTTCTTTTCTAAATGGCAGCAATTCTGTCTGCAGACATAACTCTGTTGGCAGGAGGTTCCATAGGGCCAGTACGGACACAGAGAAGGCCCTCCTTCTTGTGCTAGAGAGACGAGCCCCTCTAGCAGATGGTACAATTGGAGAACCCCTCCAGTCCGCTCTAGTTGGACAGACAGATGTTCTTGGGGTGACGCACTCTCTTAGATATTCTGATCCACTACCATGTAGGGCTTTAAAGGTCATTACCAGCACCTTGAATTGCACCCGGAGGCATACCGGTAACCAGTGCAGCTCCCAGAGCAGTGGTGAGACACAGTCATAGCGCCCGCACCCCATCACCACCTGGGCAGCCGCATTCTGGACCAGTTGCAGCCTCCAAATGGTCATCAAGGGCAATCCTATGTAGAGCGCATTACAGTAATCTAGTCTAGAGGTGACCAGAGCATGTGTGACCATGAGCAAGGACTGTGTGTAATATAGGTCCGCAATGGCCAATCTTGGCATTCCAGGTGTTCTTGGACTTCAGTTACCAGAAGCCCAAGTCAGCACTAGTGCTGATCAGGGCTTCTGGGAATTGAAGTTCAAGAACAGTTGGAGTGCCAAGGTTGGCCATCACTGATATAGGGCATTCCTGAAAAATGAATCAGATTCACCTTCTCTTTGCCCCACCTTTCTAGAATATCTTTTTACTTACTTACTTGTTTGTTTGTTTGTTTGTTTGTTTACCTGCTTACTTCATTACTTCATTTATGTGCCACCTTTCCCCAAAAAAATGGGATCCAAGGCAACATGCAAGGCCTCTTAAAACCATAGCACATTAAAATACAATATAGAGACAGACATTAAAGTAGAATTGATGTTGAAATATAAGGCAATAAAAATTAAAACGCCCTAAAATCAATTAAAATAACAGTGATATTTAAAAAAATTAATCTGTTAAGAACCAGATTTTAAAAATCTCTTAATTTCATGCGGTCAGCTTTCTTTACGTATTTACAGGGTTTTCCCCTCTATGCTATTAGAGCCTTTGTAATGTGTCTACAAGATGTGGACTTTTTGGTAGTTATGTGTGCATGTGTGTTTTGTGGTTATTTTTTTTTTCCTTGACATCATGGTAGTAGTGCTAGGAACATAGTGACTTTTACCCATATGAGACATCATAGAGAAAAAGTAAGGGAAAACATTTGAAAACTGAGACTGTGAGAAACTACTCTGCTATTTGTTAACAGCTGTCATTGGTGCAACAATGGTGTGAGAATACAAACAGAACTCAATACGGAGCTGTCCCTGGGGTGACTTGGGTCGCTGAGTAAATATGTCAATGAACATGGATCATCTGAAGACTTGTGATTTTTCCTGTTTGCAAATGTTATAGCTCAGTGGTTCTGTACTGATTAGTTTTGATAGGAACCTGAGTAATTCATTGCTTCAAGTTGATTCAGTGTCTTCAGTCTAGGTGAAAGGATAGCACATTTCAGTGGCAAGAACATCACAGAGTCATATGAAAATCTTATATTCATTAGGTGATAAATATCTCCATGTATTTAGGAGCTCCTTCAGGATATATAAACACCGAATGTGCTATAAAATCCAAATTCTGCATCAAGGTTAAAGCAAAGCAATCATATTTCTATACTACCCCATAGCACTTAGTGCACTCTCTGGGCAGTTCACAAGTTAATTAGCATTTTGCCCCCAACATGCTGGGTAGTCATTTTACCCACCTTGGATGGATGGTAGGCTGATTCAGCCTTGAGCCCTGGTCAGGATCAAACTTTCAACCTTTTGGTTGATGCAGAAGAGATTAAGAAAAGATGGAATGAGTACACAGAGGAACTCTACAAAAAGGACCTCAACACCACTGATAATCACAATGATGAGAACATTGAACATGAGCCAGACATTCTAGAGAGTGAAGTCAGAAAGGCCGTAAAAACACTACAAACAACAAAGTCAGTGGAGTTGATGGTATCCAAGTTGAACTTTTCAAAGCCCTGCAAGATGATGGAATCAAATTATTGCATTCTATATGCCAGCAGATTTGGAAAACACAACAATGGCCACAGGATTGGAAAAGATCTGTATACGTTCCACTCCCCAAAAAGGGTAATGCCAAAGAATGTTCAAATTATCGAACAATTGCACTCATCCCTCACGCTAGCAAGGTGATGCTCAAGATAATACAGGATAGACTGCAACAGTATGTGGAGAGAGAATTACCAGAAGTGCAGGCGGGTTTCAGAAGAGGCAGAGGGACTAGAGACCACATCGCCAACATAAGATGGATCATGGAAAAAACAAAGGAATATCAGAAACAAGTCTACTTCTGTTTCATTGATTACACTAAGGCTTTTGACTGTGTGGACCACAACAAAATGTGGCAAGTAATTAAAGAGATGGGAATACCGGAACACCTTATATGCCTCATGAGAAATCTGTACATGAATCAAGAGGCAACAGTTAGGACAGAAAATGGAATGACGGAGTGGTTTGGAATAGGAAAAGGAGTAAGACAAGGCTGCATTTTGTCACCCTGCTTATTCAACTTATACACAGAACACAATGCACAATGCAGGGATGGAGGAATCACAATTTGGGATCAAAATTGCTGGAAGAAACATCAACAATTTGAGATATGCAGATGATACCACCCTAATGGCAGAAAGTGAGGAGGACCTAAAGAAGCTCCTGATTAGGTTGAAAGAAGAAAGTGAAAAAGCTGGCTTGAGACTCAATATCAAGAAAACTAAGATAATGGCAACAGGCCCTATCAGTCCCTGGAAAATAGATGGGGAAGAAGTAGAAGCAGTGACAGATTTTACTTTCCTAGGATCAAAGCTCACTGCAGATAGTGATTGCAGCCATGCAATAAAAAGGCGACTGATTCTTGGGAGGCAAGCAATGAGAAACCTGGGGAACATAGTGAAAAGTAGAGACATCACATTGAAAACAAAAATTCGCACAGTCAAAGCAATGGTATTCCCTGTGGCAATGTATGGTTGTAAGAGCTGGACCATTAGGAAAGCTGAGCGCAGAAGAATAGACGCCTTTTAGATGTGGTGTTGGAGGAGAGTTTTGAGAGTCCCCTGGACAGCGAGGAGAACAAATAGGTCAATCTTAGAAGAAGTCACCCCTGACTGCTCCTTAGAAGGTCAAATAATAAAGATGAAGCTAAAGTACTTTGGACATCAAATGGGAAGAGAGGATTCACTTGAGAAAGCCTTGATGCTTGGAAGGGTCAAGGGCAAAAGAAGAAGGGGACGGCCCAAGATGAGATGGCCAGATGGTATTGTAGAGACAATGGGCACAGAGCTGAGCAAGTTGAGGGAGATGGTGGAGGACAGGAGTGCCTGGCAGACAGTGGTCCATTGGGTCGCAGAGGGTCGGAATCGACTGTGCGACTGAACAACAAAAACATCAGTTTTACCACTGCACCACCAGGGCTTGATCAAGCAAGTTTGATCAAGCATATGTTATACAAGATTAGGGTGAGTGTGGTTGTGCACTGGTCATTGACGGTAATGAAGTTTGAGTGAGTGTGCTTGTGTAAAGGGGGGGAGGGAGAGACTGATAAAACTAAAAGGACAGTCAATTACCCAAAAACCTAAGCAAAGGGCACAGTTAGAGCTGTGTTCTGAAACATAAATACACTCTTTTGAACTTACAGTTTTCTGCCCCAGTAAGCAATCAGTAGAAGCTTAAAATCACAACATATGACCAAACAGCTAATCAAAAAGGAGAGATTAAATCTGAGCCTCAAATGCCAAAATCACATATTTGGCCATTTGTGGGGCAACAAAATAGTTATTTACCCAAAGGCAAATTGGTGATGCTCAATTAATAGTATTCACACACCAAAATCAGGCAAACACACACACGGGGCGGGGGGGGGGGTACATCCTCCAAAACACCTCCACTACCACTAAGCAAACTAAAATCAAACAAACCAGTTAAGACACAGTATAGCAGCAACAAACAAATAAAAAACCACCACAGACACAGCAGAACCAAAACACCCTTTTGCTCACACCTCATTGACCTTCCCTTTATTTTTCCCTGTTTGTGTTTGGTCATACATCAAGCCAAAGTGTATGGGGCTGCAACTAGCTGCCATTTTATGTTTTAAGAATGCCACAAAACACCTAAGAATGCTTCTGTATTTTGAGAATGTGAGGTCTTTGGACATCTCATTGAGGACCCCTGGAGAAGCTGTCTTGAAATCAGGCAGACACTAGTCATTCCTGACAAAAGTCAGGCTGATTTTTAGTGGGTTTGCTCTACTCATGGTCAAGTCAGAACCCAGTGCTGTTTTGCACAAGCTTCAGTTAAGACAGTATGCTGTTAAAAATGGTTTAATGTCCCAGCTAAAGCTGAATTTGATAACCATAGTCTTCTGGTTTGGACAAAATGGGAAAGTGATTCTTTAGAAGATTCCCAATTTGACTGGTGCACAGTTCAACAGGAGACCAAAGGATCTGTTCACAGAGCAAAAGATTTTCCATAACTTGACTTGATGAGTAGAAGTAAGACTACAGTGGTGCCTCGCTTAAAGAGCATAATGCGTTCCACAGGATTGCTCTTTAAGAGAGTTTGATCTTTAAGCAAAACACCATTGTAAATGACCAATTGTGGGAGGTACTGCAAACCCCAATTTATTTGTTAAGCGAGTTTTTGGTTGGTTTTATTTGTTAAGCGAAACAACATTCAGAGAAAATTCTGCTCTTTAACTAAGTTACTCTTTAAGCGAAACGCTCTTTATGCAAGGTTTGACTGTATATGAATACAACTAAAGCGATGCAGTTTACAGAGGTTAAATATATGGATGCATTTGGAAATTAAGTCCAATATTGGAAATACTGTCAGGCTTCTGAAGTTGAAACACAAATTTCACCTAGTCTTTTAAGTGGGAGGAATATTCTAAAACAGTGGTTCCCAATGTGGGGCACACACCCCACAGGGGGGCTTCAAGTCCCAGAAGCCTAAGTCAGTACATTGGCTGATCAGTGTTTTGGGGAAACACTGTTCTGAAAGCATGATAATTATGATGTCTTATAAATGTCATTTGAGATTTGCAAAAGTTCAAATTGCCTTGCCAAAGATATTTGAGGTTTGCAAAGTCAGGTGTAATTATATTGAACGATTTCTTATCCACACACAGATAAGTAATCACTTATTATTCACAGTGATTGAATAAATGTTCTCTGCTTTGGATTACTTTAATGTCTTTGTGCCTTTTTGTTTTTCTGTTTTTAGGCACTTTGTTTAATAGTGTTGCCATTTATCCCAGCATCAAACCTTTTTTTCCCTGTTGGCTTCGTAGTGGCAGAACGTGTATTATATGTCCCCAGCATGGGATTCTGCATGCTAGTAGCCCATGGGTGGAAAAAGCTCTCAAGCAACAGGTAGGTTAATAGTTACCCCTTGTGGGGTGGGTGGAGACTGGCCTTCACATAGGACTTTAATGTTGTGAAGTTGCATAAATGATACAGTTGTTTTGGTAGTTTAGTCTTTAACTTGCTTCACTGTCTTTTCAATCCATATGGTCAACAAATCCTAGCATAATGCTGTTTCATATGGATTTCTACTTGCAACAGAGAATGGGGACACGTATTCTGAAAATGATTTTCCTTTCATAAAGCTAAACATGAAACTTGTCACATAATCTGATACAGGTCTAAGTAAATCCTGTTCAACTCAAGATTTGGCTTTGAACACTTTTGAAACTAAAAGATCCACGTTGTTTATACATACAATAATCTACAAAGTCTTGAAAAGTTTGAGCTCTCTCATATAGGGCTGCTATAATTATCTCCCGCCAAATTGGGACAGCCACATGTCATTTCATTCTTCAAACTACGCATGCATTGGCTGGGGCTGTCAGAGAGACCATGGCCCTAAGACCCCGCAGACAGGCTTTATCAGTTTAAAATAAACTGTAGTCAAGAGGGTTTTTCCCATGTGATTCTTCTTGCAAAAGACTATTCTTGATGGTTCTATTTTTATTTTTTCGAATAAAATTTCTTGGGCCACTCTTGAAACCACCCTTCCTCCCCCTGAGGTCACCCCACCCTCCCCTTCACACATACCCCACTGAAATAGACTCACTGAAATAGACTCACCCTCAAACCCCACACGAGGATCCCTTGGAAGAAAGTTCTAAAGAGGGGCCCAGAATGGCAATGCAGTCCATGCGGCCTCCATTTCCCTCCAGAGGGAGAAAAGCAGGAGACAGGAAGGGACTTATTTTGGAGGAGGACCTTTGCGATCGAGGACTCTTTACTTTCTGTCCACCCTTGTCCCCTTCCTCTCTAGGAATACTGACCCTATGCAATTAACCTTTATGATCACGTGAAGAAGGTTTGGCTTCTTAGACATGGGTAGTTCTTGCTGCCTCCTGGCTTTTAAGGAAAAGGGCTGAGGATGACTCCTTGTCCCCCAAACTTTAAGGTGAGCCAAGGGAATTTTGCAAAGAGTTATTTCACTGCCTCCATGCCTTTCTTTCAATTATCTCGCTTGCAAGTGTTTCCCCTCCCCGGCAGGCTTCTCAGGGTGCTGTTCTGCCTTCACCGCTTTCAAGCAGGATAATTGAAAGAAAGGCAAGAAGGCAGTGAATTAACTATTTGCAAAAATCCCTTGGTAAGGGGTGATCTTGCTTCCTTTGTTTTTTCTTGAACCAGCCAGGACAGCTTGAATCCAGGAAAATCCTGGAAAACCGTGACATATGGCAACCCTATTCTCATACACTATGATATTAGGGTTTTTTTCTTTTTGAAATAAAAGGACATCAATAAAAAAAGAAAGATAACAACAGATCTAAACAAACAACAGTAACAAAAACATGTGAGACAAAATGTGTTCCCCCTCAATGATACTATCTGGAGATTTAACAGATTTATCTTCCTTATGGAACCCCATTCTCCTCCCAAAACTGCATATACTCTTGTATATACACAATACTTTCCTTCTATTAACACAAAATTGTTCTCATTGTTTATTTCCTCTCCCAAATCATATTCACATAATGTTTTAAAAACATTCTCATCAAAAATGATTATTTTGGTAGAAAATGCAGTGCATTTTCTTTGAGATCCCTTCTGTCTTTCTGTTTTTCCATTGGAGACAATAGAAGTACAATGGAACCTCATACTACAATCACCTCGAATAGCAACAAAATCTCATAACAATTAGGTCTTGGGGGAGAAATGGCATCCTGCTTAACTATTTTCCCTATGGAAAAAAATCATACAACAATTTTTTAATGGGAAAAACCACAGGAAAAGAACATTGTACGATGTATCATACAGCAATTGTTTCATACAACAGCGAGCCCCATGGAACGGATTTAAATCGTTGTATGAGGTAACACTGTATTTCACCAACATTCCCAGCCTGATGCGTTGGATACAAGAGTTCTTGTATTTATATAAATGAAGAAGAATATTGAGAAGAGCTGTATCTGCTCATGCCCACAGAGATCTTAGGGCCACGGTTGGTGACTTTGCTTTCTCAAAGAACCAGATTTGTTCGTGAAACAGCTGTATTTGCAGTTTATTTGATGGGAAGGCATTTGTTACAGCTCACTAATTATAATTACAGGGGCTGCAGTGGCGCAAATTGTTAAGATGCTGAACTTGACAACTGGAAGGTCGGCAGGTCAGCAGTTTGAGACCCGAGTACTGCACAACGGAATGAGCTCCCGTCTCTGTCCCAGCTCCTGCCAACCTAGCAGTTCGAAAGCAAGAAATTTCAAGTAGATAAATAGGTACCACTTTTTTCTGTGCACTCCGATGTCTAGACATGCCTCCCACATGTCCACAAAAATGTCTGCAAGTGCAGACAGCGCTGGCTCCTTGGGTGTAAACAGATATGAGCACTGAACCCTAAAGTCAGACACAACTGGCTTTTGAGGAAGGGCGACCTTTACCTAATTATACTTTTAGCCACTCTAATTGTAATAATTAGTCTCATCTCTTCTTATACCAAAAAAATCATACGATTAAGTTTATTTCATTTGCATTGGTTTTTATTACAAGAATCAGAACAAACAAAATACAAATTAGGTATAACCAAGGATAATTGTTACAACATGATTAAAATCATTTCTGAAAGGGTAATGGTCTCAACGGCTTTCAACAGCTTGGTTTTCATTACCAGTTTAAATGAATAATTATGTGTTAAATAACCAGCAGTGCTTTTTGACATGTTTTTGTGATATCAAGGCTACAAAGTAATAACATCTATGCCACAAATTACCTCTTTATTTTTTTGTCAGTGTTAAGAAATGTAATAAGATGCATAAGTCTTCTTTCTCTTGGTAGAGTTTGTTTTTTGCAGAAGTATTCCATAATTACCCTGAAAATGTTGACTTGTGTTTGACTTGTGAATTGCAATTTCTGCCATTAATGTTTTCTTCAAAAGGCTGTCTTATCTGGGGTAAATTATTTCGTGTCAAGAACCCTGAACATGTGGGATTGTAATCCACTGTGGCTTTCACCACAAATTACTCTTACTATGAAACCAGCCAATAATTATACATTATGAAAAGGCCGGTTATTCTTTACAGTTGTTGAGGAGAAAGATATTGGGGTGTATTTGAATATGGTGGAAGTCAAAAGTTTAACCACCTTTAGAGATACAATTTTTTTTACTATACGTCCCTTCAATTCCAAATGAATCTTGTGATGGGCTAAGAATTAAAATGATTAAAAATATATTAAAATATAAAATAGGAAATATAGCACTTGTGCCTACTTACCTTCTCATGAATAGGTGGTAGTTTATCAAAAATCTTCTGCATTTGGTCTGTTGCCCAGAGAAAAGCTTTAAAAAGTTGTGTGGTCATTACACAATTCAAAGGCAGGGGTAGGTAAAGGTCGCCCTTGCTCAAAAATCAGTCATAGCCAATTCTAGGGTTCAGTGCTCTTCTCTGTTTATAGCCAAAGAGCCAGTGCTGTCTGCATCTGCAGATGTTTCTGTGGACATATGGCAGGCATGACGACACCATGCACAAAACACTGGTTACCTTCCCACTGAAGTGGTACTTATTTGTTTACTTGCGATTTCTTGCTTTTGAACTGCTATGTTGGCAGGAGCAGGGGCAGACAATGGGAGCTCATTCCATTGTGCAGTAATCTGGTCTCGAACTGCTGGCCTGCCGCCTTCCAGTCTTAACCTCTGGAGCTACTGCAGGGGTAGGTGATATCTTTTAAAAGTCACCCTAAAAAGCCACCCCAAAAAAACCTCTTCCAGCTTTTGACCCGTACAAGTCTTTGTCAGGCTGAGCACCACTGCATTGCAGATGGTAGTACAGTAAAACCTCGCATAAAGAGCACCTCGCTTAGAAACTAACTCGCTTAAAGAGCAGAATTTTCTCTGAATGGTTGCAGCTGAAAAGTTTGGCCACTCCTGCTTTAGTCAGTTAAAAGCAGTCTCAAACAGTTAGTTCTTAAAGTTCCATTGAGAAGCTGTGCAGTGAAGGAGTCATATGTACTTCTTTGATTTCCTTCCGTTCAGCTTTATTTATTTATTTGTATCAGAACATTGCACAATTTAAATTTTCATATACAATAATACCTCGGATAACGCTAAGACTTGGTTCCACAAGTCTTGGTGTTATCCGATTTTTAGTGTTATCTGATCCATGTTAAAATCCTATGGGATGGATCGGATAACGTTAAAGCTCCGTAGAAATACATTGTAACTGCACAGGCTTTAGCAGTTGTTATCTGATCCATCCCATAGGACCTTAACGTTATTCGATCCAGTTCTCCTCCCCAGATTACTTAACGTTATGCGGTTTTAGTGTTATCCAAGATAAACGTTATCCGAGGTATTACTGTAGATGAAATAAAGGGGGGGGGGGTTCAAAACAAATTAAATAATTAGACTGTTTCTTTACCAATGGTACCTCGCTTTACCAATGATACCTCGCTTAAAGAGCATAATGTGTTCCACGGGACTGGTCTTTAAGCGAATTTGCTCTTTAAGTGAAACACCATTATAAGTGACCAATTGTGAGTTCTGGCGAGGGGGGTTGCGAACCCTGATTTCGTTGTTGAGTGAGTTTTTGGTTGGTTTTA
Source organism: Furcifer pardalis (assembly GCA_030440675.1). Classification (NCBI taxonomy): domain Eukaryota; kingdom Metazoa; phylum Chordata; class Lepidosauria; order Squamata; family Chamaeleonidae; genus Furcifer; species Furcifer pardalis. Next base: position 173,221,570 of record CP126892.1, on the reverse strand, counting down.
GTTGATAAACAAGGTGACCATTCAGGAAAAAAATTCTGCTCTTTAAGCAAGTTAGTCTCTTAAGAGAGGCACTCTGTATTCAAGATTTTACTGTATTTCAATACTGTTACCTCAGCCATTATTGGATCTTCTTCCGTACACAAGTTAGGGCATAATTTGCATGCACACAATTACCCCATTGATTGAATGTCTTCACATTTGCAGAAAAATTGTCCAATATCCAAGTAACGTCATTTCATTTGATTATTATCTGATCTTCCTACTTTGCTTCAAAGTCAGCTAAGTGACTTCCAGATGGTCCAGCCAAAATCTTGGCTTAGTTGGAGCCTTCTCATCCGCTGAAACAAAATTACACGGTTACACTGTTCCCTTTGACTGAAACAAAACTATAGTCTGTTTACTTCTTCTGCCCCTTGCTTTTTTAGAGGTACTGTTGGGTTGGTTCTCCTTATATCACGTTGTTGAACTTGGCTGTCTTCCTCTTTTCACCTATTGTTATGGAAGATGGGAGTTGTAATTAAACAACATTTGGAAGCCTAGTAATTCCTCATTTTAGCGTAGCCTTTTCTCTTTTTTTCATGTTTATTTTCCCTACTTCACTCTCAGTTCTGTTTCCCTAATCTCCATTATGTTTCAAAAGTAGCAAATTGCCAATCATTAACAATGATGATTTATAAAGCAATACATGGGTAGAAATCTTTTAACTTTGCTATTTACAGTCACTTTGGTGGTTGCATTGAGTCACTGTGGGCATTTAGTCTGGATTCCAGATCTTTGAAAGCTGTTCTCTGGCAATTTAAGGATTAAAGCCATGCCATTTAATGACAATTACAGAGTTTAACTTCAGTCACTAGATTCAAAACTATTCATAATGCTCCTGACAAAATCTTTCATTACAGAAATAATGTGTGCAAGTAGCAGAAATGATTCAGAAAAGTTTTCATCCCTTATTTTTACTGTGGCTAAAATCAGCTTTAGGATTATATTTCAGGCACCTGTTGTTAAATCTGTTACATTCATGCATAGAAAAAAGGAAGAAAAGTTTAGTGCATCCATTTCTGGATTCTAAAAGAAAAGGATAATTCATATGCATTTAAACATTTTTCTCCAAAAGTAGCTGCTGCACCTTATTTTAACTGCTCACTACATTATTTAGTTCTTAAACGTAGCAGAGGATAGTTCAATAAATTGTTAAATATAAATAAACACAGGAAAATTGGGAGTGACTGAAAAATAATCAGGGATTTGTACTTATTGAAATTGGCATACATCAAGGATTTTCACAAATACAGTAATACCTCGGATAACGTTTACCTCGGATAACGCTAAAATCGCATAACGTTAAGTAATCTGGGGGGGAGATAATTGCATCGAATAACATTAAGGTCCTATGGGATGCATCAGATAACAACTGCTAAAGCCTATGTGGTTACAATGTGTAGCTATGGAGCTTTAACGTTATCCGATGCATCCCATAGGATTTTAACATGCATCGGATAACACTAAAAATCAGATAACACCAAGACTTGTGGAACCAAGTTTTAGCATTATCCGAGGTTTAACTGTATTGGCATCCTGTGGTAGACTAGAGATATGTTTAAAAACATTTTATTTTCTTTCTCTTTTTTGTTACAGTGTGTTAAGAAAGCTTTCCTGGGTCTGTCTATCTCTGTTGCTGTTCATTCACGCCTTAAAAACACTACACAGGAACTGGGACTGGGAATCAGAATATACACTCTTTATGTCTGCTTTGAAGGTACACATTTTTTTATTCAGACTTTATAATAAATGCCAACTGTTCTGCACCCTTGCAGAAAAGCAGATAGGGGAAAACCTGTGGAAAGACGACAGTTTCGAAAAGGTAGTGGTCACCAGTACCAGATTCTTCTGATGACGTTCTTTAAATATGGATGTTTAAATTACATGAACAAAAAGCATTGATGGAATAACAAACCTTTCTTGTGGCTTCTCACAGATCCTGTATCTAAAACCTAACAAAGGGGATTAGAATGCTTTAGCTCATAATAAAATCCTAAACTGAAAATTGCACTTTTTAATGGATTTACATTGGGCATGTCTAATTCTGGATCAGTAAAGCTACTATAGAAATGAAAAAAAAAAGCACGTTCCAACTAAAGATTGGCAGATATTTAGGAAGAACACTGCTGGATAACCAGAATTTCCTGGCAAACATGAATTTTAATTGTATGCTCGGGTATCAGTCCTAACCTATGATGACCCTTTCTAGGGTTTTCTAGGTAGAGAATACATAGAAATGCCTTACCATTCCTTTCTTCTAGGAGTGCTCTGGGACTGAGCAGGCTATACAAGCCTGTTTTCTCCTGGAAAGTACAGTGCAGGATCAAAAACGTCCAATCTCTTACTCCACAGCCACATACCTAACTCACAGAACTTTCCATCCAGCATGTATTTATGCAGTGGGGTGCAGCAGCTGGAGAGAATTCTTCCTTCAGATATCCTTTTTAAAACGTTAGCAGTTTAGTATAGGGCTAAGTGTTTATTGAAAACATTTTCCATAGTAGCCTGTGGAACAAAGGTACGGATTCTTTAATTCTCAAGATGTTTTGGATGCAACAGACGTTTACCATCAAATGGGGGTGATAAGAATTATAGGTCAAAATAGATGTAAACCAAAGGTTCCCTTGCCTAGGAAGGTACAGTAAAACACCGGATAACGATTGGATCGGATAACGCTAAAATTGCATAACGTTAAGTAATCTGGGGAGGAGAATTGGATCGAATAACGTTAAGGTCCTATGGGATGGATCGGATAACAACCGCTAAAGCCTGTGCGGTTACAATGTATCTCTGTGGAGCTTTAACGTTATCCGATCCATCCCATAGGATTTTAACATGGATCGGATAACACTGAAAATCGGATAACACCAAGACTTGTGCAACTAAGTTTTAGCGTTATCCGGTGTTTTACTGTATGTGAACAGATATCACCTGTTCACAAATACAGATATTTGCTGTGATCCACTACGGATTTGAGCTTTCCTTTTTTGTATACTAATTTGTTTCTGAGTTGATTAGTTCCATTCCAAGGTACCTTGGGGATATCAGTATGCACATGACAGGCATCTATGTGCCTCCAAGAAGCCCTGCACAAATGAAATGTGTTTGTACATAGCAGAGCATGAAAACATCCACTGTTTCTCCAGAGTCTTAAGAGTTTTGAGTATCATGTTATACTTTTAGTATCAGGCTTCCACTTAAAACAGTGTTATAATTCTGTTTGATATATTCTGTAGTTTTATATTTCTTGCGAACAGGTGAACAAGAACAATGCCAAACTCTGGAATAATGTTGGTCATGCCTTAGAAAATGAAAAGAACTTTGAAAGGGCATTGAGATTTTTCATACAAGCTACTCAAGTGCAGCCAGGTGAGTAGGAAGCAGTGGAGCAGAGCCAAGATTTTGAGGCTGTGCCAAAACCTACACTGGATACCAGATTCTTGAATAATAAAATGCAACTTTCATAATGTTGTAAAATTTTAGGAGCCTAGGCAATTATATGTGTACGTGGTTGTTTGCTTGCATTGATCCTTTTGCATCATCAATCTAGCACTAAAAACATTTTCACAATTTATTGATGGTGGTGTTTCTGAGTTTTTTCCATATTTGTGTGTGTGTGTGTGTGTGAGAGAGAGAGAGAGAGAGAGAGAGAGAGAGAGAGAGAGAATCTGGCTAGGTAGAAGGCAGTGGAGTGAGGTAAGTTGGTGCAAGATGCTTAAGGGATCAGATATACTAGATTATTCTAATGCAGGGTTCCCAACCTAAGGCCAGTGGGCCAGATCTAGCCCGTGATGCCATTTCATGTGGCCCCATGACCCCTCCAAGGGCATTTGGGAAACAAAATGGCCACCCCTTTGAAGCTGTTGGGACAAAATGGCCACCCCCATCATGCAGTCAATGCAAAATGGCCGTCCGGCCCTCAAAGCTGACTGAGAGAGTGTGACCTGGCCCCAGGCTTGAAAAGGTTGGGAACCCCTGTTCTAATGAATCAATATAGTGTAGCTATTGTATTGGCATTCGGCCATAATTCAAATATGTATGTGAGGCTGAATAGAATTCCTGCCTGTTATTTCTTCAGCTGCCATTTAAGGTAGATTAACTGTTTTTATCTTAAATTTGAAGATGATATCGGTGCCCACATGAACGTAGGAAGAACTTACAAAAATTTAAACAGAACCAAAGAAGCTGAAGAATCCTATTTAGTGGCAAAATCACTGATGCCTCAGGTGAGTAATAAAGACAGCTCCTAAAAAGCCATTTGAACAGCAGCATTTTATGCTTATAAAAATTAATAATTTGGTTTTACAAGATCCAACTATATTCCAAACATGAGTGCCAAAGCACCTCCTTTTTTCACTTTTCTTAGTAAAGGTCTCCCTTGTTTGAAAGCCAGTCATATCCAATTCTAGGACACGTTGCTCATTTCTATTTTCAGCGAAAGAGCTATCAATGTCTACATCTGCAGACATTTCCATGGACATGTGGAAATCATGAGTATACACTTGAGCACACAGAATGCTGTTACCTTTCCCACCAAAGTGGCACCTATTTGTCTACTTGAAATTTCTTGCTTTCAGATTGTTAGGTTGGCAGGAGCTGGGACAGAGATGAGAGCTCAGTCTGTCATGTAGCACTCGGGTCTCAAACTGCTGACCTTCCGGTCATCAAGCTCAGTGTCTTAACCACTGAGCCACTGTGGCCCCTCACTTTTCTTAGCCACTGCATATTCTGAAGTATGTTGCCTCTGATGTTGAAAGTATTTATGTGATTTCAGAGGAGTCTAGAAAACTAAGTGTGATCAAAATGAATTACCGTATTTGCTGGTTTATAAAAAAAACCCACCCACCCTTAAAATAACCTGGGAAAATGGAGTGTGTCTTGTACTGTATATAGTGGGCTATTTTAATAATAACAATGTGCATCTTATACTCCGATGCATCTTATACACTGGCAAATACAGTATATACATATGCATGCATGGATTATGTATATTCAATTTTGTGACTGTGATTTGGTTAATAACCGATATAATTTCTTTAACTGTCAGATTATTCCAGGTAAAAAATACGCTGCACGAGTTGCTCCAAACCATCTAAATGTTTATATAAATCTTGCAAACCTGATTCGAGCAAATGAGTCTCGCCTGGAAGAAGCAGACCAGTTGTATCGCCAAGCCATTAGCATGAGGCCAGATTTCAAACAAGCGTACATTAGCAGGTACTTTCTATGGAAGACATTTATTGCATTCATGTAAACTGAAAGCAAAACAGTGTGCCACAGATAGGGGGCCCCTTTCCCACTGAAAAAGGTATCTAATTTAAGAAACATTCGTAAAAGTCCAAGGATTACCAGAGGTACAAAACATCCCGCATTTCATTGCATTTCAGGGGCAGTGAGTTAGATTCCCATGGTGCACATCGGTCTTCAGATATGTAAAAGCCAAAGATGGACCTTAGAATCCAGGTACCACAAAGATGCATAGTAATGCTTTTGTATCTCTTTCAGTTTATTTGCAACAACTGTACTTGTAGAAGGCCAAAACAGTACACCTTCCTATATCCATTGATAGAATTGTTTTGGACACAGCCATATTTAACATGAACTTAGCATAATAATTTTGTTTTATTTATTTTAGATTCCTTGGATATGTCTTAGTGTTGCTTTACAAGAAATATTCTGCTTACTTATAAACTATGTGTCATATAGTGCTCTGATCTAGTTGGCATGTTCCTTGAGTTTAGTTGATCTAGTGCTGCAGTACAGCTGTCCCGGTGGCTTAGTGGTTATGATGCTGAGCTGGAGACTGGAAGGTTGGTTTTCGATACCTGAGAGCTGCACTTGGGGACATGAAAGGAGCCTCATTCAGGCATCCTTTCAACCCAGAGTAATCTCTGACTCAAAATTATTGTTATTAGTTGATCTCTACTTCTTCATTCACCATTTTGTCTTGTTACTTTAATCCATGCATTTTAGAAAGCAACCAAAGAAGAAGATCAGGGCTGGGGAGCAAATGGCACCTCCGAATTTTTAGAATCCTGTTGTATAATCAGGCTAAGCATCTCCTTGCCTTTAAATTAATCTTAAGCTTCTGTCCGTCCCACCAGAGCGGCTGTCTGGTTGTGCCATCGGCCTGAGAGGCGCACCTCTCTGGCACTAGAAGGAGGGCCTTCTCTGTGTCCACCCAGCCCTCTGGAACCTCCTTCCAATAAAATTACGCATTCAGACAGAGCTGCTGCCCTTTAGGAAAGGAGTGAAAACCTGGCTGGCAGGGCAGGTCTGGGGGATGGATGGAACAATATCCCCAGCCAGTTGGATGATTTGATCCCCCGTGCCTCTTAGCTGCAACCCCTAGTTTTAATATTTTAATCTTCTTTTTAATTTTTTAATCTTTTAGTTAGTTTTAAATTGTTTGATTGTTATTAGTGACGTGTTGTAAATCGCCCTCAGTCACTTTGGGGAGGGGGGCAATAAACAAGCATGAATAATAAATAAATAAGCAAGGAAGGCACATTTTAAAGCCAGGCTGATTCCAGTGTTAAACAACAGCTGTCCTTTTGCTACCATGCCATGTTCACCCCCATTTCTTGCTTCTCATATCCAAAATACTTAGTTTGACAGGATATTGGAGGGTAGTAGTGGTACAGAGAGTGATGATGGGCTCAGGTTATGTAATGACATTGCTCTTACACTTATTCATTTTAAAATGTCCTCTCTGGCTATTGTATGCTACAGCCATTCTTCATTGAACGCCCCCCATGCGTCCATGCTGCTTCTCCTCTCCCTGCCAAAAAGAAAGTCCTATATGTGTGTCAAAGTCCCAGTTAACCAGAAGAGAATGTGTTCGTCATCTTTTACACGTCTGCCTAACCTAAGTCCCATCCCCAAGTGAACATTGCCATACATTGTGCAGTAGGCGGGCATGGCCAGAAGACTCATTGCTCTGCATTTTGTGCTTTAGATTGGATCCAGGATACTCACATAACTCACTCATAGCAGTGCAGTTGTCGTATCTATTAGAATATTGAAATCTATAATATGGTGAAGTACATGACATTCTTTGCTAGAGAGTTCTAGTGCTGTAGTTCAGGGGGGTATACTAGAACTCTCCAGCAAAGAATTCAAAGTACATAACCAAGCTAGAAATCCTGGGAATCTGTAGGCCAGAGCTGTGGGCATCAGCCTAATATAATGCTGTAATAGACATATATTCTTAGTTATGCACGGGTAAACTCACCCAGATCTGTTAGACAAGTTAGTCACAACTAACTTCAGTTCCCTTGGGTTCTATGGGTCCACACTCAATATAAAAAGGCCTGGCCCAGGTTTCCAGTGTATCTCTGGTTTCCTCTGAGACCATTTAACACAACTTTGACCTCACTGTAGTATCCTTGCATCCTTGGCACCAGATAAATGCTTAATTTCCAACTGAGGGATGAAATCACAACTGATATTTTGATTCTTTCACAGGGGGGAATTGCTTCTAAAAATGAACAAGCCCTTGCAAGCTAAGGAAGCTTACCTCAGAGCTCTCGAACTGGATAGAACCAACGCAGACCTGTGGTATAACTTGGCGATTGTTTATATTGAACTGAAAGCTCCAGCAGAAGCACTGAACAATTTCAACAGGGCATTGGAGCTGAATCCCACTCATAAATTAGCACTATTTAATTCTGCACTCCTGATGCAAGAATCTGGTATGTATGTTCCCTTATCGTTCACAAGTATGTTAAATATTTGTTCTCTGTTCTCCACACAGGCCGACTTACCCACCGGCTATTACTGCTGCTTGTATTGTTTGTGTACAGAATATGAAATCCACACAGTATGTTTAGCTTTGAAGGTACCTCTTGAGAAATTACCTCTAAATCCCATTTAAAACATAGGCTGTCCCTTGCTTTCATAAGCAACGCTAGCTGCATATTGCGTTAAATAATAAATTTTATTCCAGTTCAATTTAAAACAAAACCATGATAATATTGTAATTGAGAAGCTGTTGAGGCAGTCTATTTCAGTATCTGTACAGCTGTGTGATAGTGTTATCTTAATATATCTCTTTCTTTGTTTTAGGTGATGCTGCACTTCAACCAGAAGCTAGGAAAAGGCTTCTAAGTTACGTAAAAGAAGAACCACAAGATGCCAATGGATATTTTAACTTGGGTATGCTAGCAATGGATGATAAGAAAGATATAGAAGCTGAAACGTGGATGAAAAAAGCCATAAAACTACAGCATGGCTTCCGAAGTGCTTTGTTCAATTTGGCACTGCTTTATTCTCAGACTGCAAAGGAATTGAAGGCTTTGCCTGTTCTAGAAGAGTTACTGAGGTACTATCCTGATCATACCAAAGGGTTGATTCTGAAAGGAGACATTTTGATGAACCAAAATAAAGATATAAGGGGAGCTAAGGAATGCTTTGAGAAAATACTGAAAATAGAACCCAACAACATCCAAGGAAAACACAACCTTTGTGTAGTTTATTTTGAGGAACGAGACTTAATAAAAGCAGAGAAATGTTTGGTGGAGACACTGGCTTTAGCCCCACATGAGGAATATATCCAGCGTCATTTAAGCATCGTCCGAAATAAAATTGCTTCACTTGGCACAGGCGAAGCATCTACGATTCCCGCCGAGAAGTCTGTAGCTGTGGAAGAAAAAAAAACTCCATCTGAAAACTTGAAAGCAGCAAAAAATGATCAGAAAAGCTCTCGGACGGCAAATAGTAATAATAGCAACAAAGGACAGACAAAGCCGAAGAAACAAGTAGACAAAAACACCACTGATAAAGAGACAAAAAAGAAATCAACAAAAGAAATCAAAGACATTGAGAAAAAAAGGGTTGCCGCTCTGAAAAGGCTAGAAGAAATTGAGCGTATATTAAATGGTGAATAATTTCTTGGTACATCTCCAAGGCAGGAACTTGATGCCTACTTCCAAGGTTGCGTGTACTCAGTCAAAATGACAACTAGGTGCTTTTTGAATTTGGCAGGAATATTTGAAAGCATATCATGAGGGAGAAACAAGAAGCAAGAAAGAAGCTGTTCACACACAAAAAATCATGGTTTAAAATCATGGTTTAAGGGATTGGGTTTCACTGACATACATGGGGTTTTCTATCAATGAAAGTTATAATTCTAATGCTTCTATTAGAATTGTGGCCTATTTTCTGGGAAGCAAATTCCACTAAACTCCAAAGGTGCCTGCCTCAGAGGAGACCTGTTTTCAACCAGGCTGAAAATTACTAGCAACCAGTTACCTTCCATTTTTTATGTTCTCAGAGGACTGGAAAATGCTAGGGAAGTGTTTGTTTTTAATTTTTAAAGGATACCTCAGCTAAAGGAGAATTTTCAAGTGCTGGAGGAATGGAACTCTAGTCTCAACATTATTTTAATTTTCTCACTGAGTTCTTGATCATTTTTCTAATTATATATTAACACATCATGGTTCTATTTCCACCCCAAAAATGTCAGTGTCTCAAAATGTGTGACAGTTAACTACCCAATGCTTCTCATTTTGTATGTATGTGCATGCATTTGTTAAGAGGTTTTTCAGGCTTAGGTACAAAACACTAAAAATGCAGTGGTTCCCTGAGGATGAGATACCAAACACAACACCCCCACTAAGGTAACACCCACTGAAATTCCCTCTGATCATATCAAATTTGAATTTATTTGGCATCCTCATGTTTAAAACTATAAACAGAAATTGTATCTCTACAGACTCTTACCCTGCTAAAAGAGAACAGTTGGTTCAAAAGCTCTGTTTATTTCCAACCCAATAATGGTTAGAACATCAGTATTAGAGTTCTAAAACTGTTCCATCCTCTTTGGTCTTCAATTAAGCAATATATATGAGGCAAACCTTATTTTTAAGATTTCCCTTGAAAAATAGAACCCCTCATCCCGAAAACTGCAGTCTGATGCTACAGTTTTACAATCACTGTAATGGTCTTTTATTTCTGAGAATTTATACATCAACTACAGCATATTATAAAGAGTCTTCTGTTCAGGACAGTGATTAAAAATTGCACTCCTATGCACACTTAATGGCGAGCAGGCGCCATCATTGAGTTGGGTGGTGCTAAGAGTATGCATTTTGCATGCAAGAAGATTCCAGTTTCAGTCCTTGGCATCTCCCAGTGTACTGTGAAAGGACCTTTCTAGAGCTGCTGCTAAGCAGTGAAATAGTAAGCTAAGCAAGGCTAATAGTCTTCACCTCGCATAAGGCAGCTTCCTGGTGCAGAAAATCAAGGATATGTCCATAGAAAGGGACTGTTAAATCACTACATTTCCATGGCTTTTAAGAATAACAAAACCTTTGAGCAGTGGTGCCCAAACTAAGGGCTGGGTGCGGCCGCCGATGCCAATTCATACGGGTGCGTTTTACTTCAGCTTCCAGGAGCGATGAGGGCTTTGTGGGCCGGATGAATTGGCGTCGGGGGCTGCACCCGACCCCTGGGCCTTAGTGACCGGCTCCCTGAACCACATGATCAGCCCACAGCCCTTAGAGGGTTCCTTTATCTGAAGCAGAGGTAGATAAAGAGTGGCCCTGAAAATGTGGTTGGATTGCAACTCCAATAAACCATGTTGCCATAGATGGGGTGATGAATGCTGACATCTGGAGAGCATTAATATCTGGAGAGCTGCACATTGCCTGTTGTGTTCTAATCCCTGCACAGAAAGGACTTCCAAGTTGGAAATCGCATGCAACATGAGTAGACCATCATGCATATACATCAGGAATTGTGCGAGGATCACATGTACATAATTCACATCATATGTTATTTCCTACACACAAAGAGTTTCTGCACCGCTGTCATCAGCTGTAGGCTTCTGGTTTAATTCAAACATTAATTGTTCTGTCTTTTTTTAATGAGAAGCCTGTGGGAGTTTTTTAAAAAAATAAATAAATATTTATTCTGTCTATTTCATTTCCAAAGGGTTTCTTTCCACTAACACTTTTGCTAAAATAAGTTAACTCGTTTCTTTATGTGAAGCTTCTACATTTTTATATCTCTGATGATGCTTTTTTCTTCTCCTAAATATATTGTTGGATTGCTTTAAAATGTTGGTTTTTTGTTTTTATTTGATGGTACACTTCCCTGGGAACTAAAGAGGAATTTAAACTGGCAAACAGTTGTAATGTTGCATTTTCCCCCCTTTTTATTTCTTTCCTTTTTGACATAAAATACTTCATCTCAACTTGTGCTTATTTTGAGCTCCAAAACAATCTGGAACCTTATTTCTACTTTGCAAACAATAAAATAAAACCAGTCCCCAAGACCAGATAGTGCGAGTGCCAAACAAGGATCTCAAAAATTACTGTATACAAATAGGCTTTAGAAGTTCCTACGAGTTAAACAAGGATCCTGTGATGTGCTTCGACAGGACTGCTGTGGAAGAAAAATAAAAGTGCACGAGGGATAAGTGCAAAGTTTTACTCCTAGGGACAACAAAAACAAATGCACAATTACAAAATGGTGGATACCTGGCTCAGTAATATTGTGAGTGAGATCTTGGAATTGTAGATCACAAGCTGAATATGACTCAGCTGTGTGATGTTGCTGCAAAAAAGACCAGCACTATTTTAGACTGCATTAACGGAAGTGTGAGGTACTAGTCCCACCCCCCTCTATTAACTAGTCAGACCACATCTTGAATTCTGAACATCATGCTTTAAGAAGAATGCCAGCAAACGAACAAGTTCAGAGGAGGGCAAAGAGAATGGTCAAGGGACTTGAAACCAAACCCTATGAAGAATGGGTTTATGATTCTATGAAATAACTGAAGGAGAATTGCACGACTAAGGCAGGAGTTCTTGACCTTTTAAGTCAGACAGCTTTGGGGGCTGGACAGCCATTTTACTCTTCATCACATGGCACTTCCAGGTGTGGGGGGGGGGGCATATGAAATGGGGCTGCATCCGGCCCATGGGCCACAGGTTGAGAATCCCTGGACTAAGGGCTAAATCCAGGTAGTTCCAATTTAGAATAGGCTCAGTGAGTTAGTGGGATTTACAAATCGACTTACTGTTCAGCAATTTATTTAATGGGCCTGTTCCAGTTGGAACTAGCAAATAGGCTTACTCTTGCCACCAAGCTCTAGTGGCTTATTTAACAAAAGGTTTTATGCTTGCATTGATGTTACATATCAACTGTACAATTGCATATAGCAAAGGAAGGTGCTGAACCAGGACTCCCATCACATGACTGTGTGTATATGCTATGGGGGTTTATGTGAAGGCTGTTCCTGTAAAATAAGTGCTTTGCAATAGAGATTGCATAAGTCACCATGTTCATAACATTTCACATGCGATCTAGATGAGGCTAGATGTTAGACGGGAGCAAGTGAAAAGTACTTTGCTGATAGGATGCATTCAGAGAGCTTTCCTAAGCAAACCAGAGAGTAGACAAAAAAGTAGCACTTTATAAAGACTGCTGTTTACTCTGATACGCTTGAAACACAGACTAACACAACTACCATTTCAAAAAATTTACTAAGAGATAATGTTCTAATGATGCATCAGAAGAATGTTCTGACATGCATGGTTCTTAGTTTGGCCCCTATTGGATGTTTTAAAAATATATACCAGATACGCTTTAAAGCAGTGTTGAGTTCCCACACATTTTTTGTTTTTTTCACTTGGGTTACAAATTTCACATTCTGGCAACCCTTCTGTATGGAGAATGTCACTGTAAAATGTATTTATATTTTGTTTGCACTGCCACTGAAAGTGTATCTGAAAATGTACAAAGTGCTTATCTCTTGTCAATAAGTATAGCAGGGTAAAGGTTTCCCTTGCTTGAAAGCCAGCCATATCTAGCTCTGGGGTTCAGTGCTCATCTCTTTCAAAGCATGAGAGCTAACGCTGTCTGCTTCTGCAGACGTTTCCATGGCCATGTGGCAGCTATGGCTATACACCGGAGCGCATGGAACATTGTTTACCTTCCCACCGAAGCGGTCCCTGTTTATCTACTTGGAATTTCTTGCTTTCAAACTGCTAGGTTGGCAGGAGCTGGGACAAAAACGAGCTCATTCCGTCCTGCAGTATTCGGGTATTGAACTACTGACCTCCCACCTTCCAGGTCTCTTTGAGTTCTAGATGATCATTGTCCACAACACCACACTGACTGCATAGTTGACCCATACATCCTCTGAACTCTGCAGAGTGCATACTGATATATTACAGCTGAAAAATGAGGAAATATAATAATAAAATTTAAAATATATTGCAGGAGCTGGAGATTTGCTCTGTCATTCTGAGAACTTGACTGTTTATTGTACTAGCCACACACACATATACAGTAAAACCTCAAGTTACAAATAAAATCAGTTCCATAGCCTTGTTCGTAAGTTGCATTTGTTTGTAACTCGAGGCATTATCATATGGCTAAAGAGAAAGTCCACTCCCACCCTCCAAAAATCAAAACAGTACCCCCCACGCCCTCCAAAAATCAATCAAACCACCCAAAGACAATAGCAGCATTGAAAGAAAAGCATGCATAAGCACAAACACTTGCTTACCTTAAAGAAGCTTTGAAAATGGACAGAAAACTCAGAAAAATCCAGCAAGAAACAGCAATAGGCAGCCATTTGGGTGCCGAAACTCCAGACAAATCACTCCAAACACTCTACTGCCACCTACAGGGCTCTGGAGACAACACAGAGGGGAAAGAATTAATTTGTAAATCGGGGCATGTCCGTAACTCAAGGCATGGATGTCAGTGCAGAACCAATTCGTAAGTCAAATTATTCATAAGTAGGGGCATTCATAAATGGGGGTTTTACTGTATAGGTAAGAAAACTGGTCTACCTGTTCCAGTCTCAAATCTGAGATGGTAATACTGTCTAAAAACTACACCTGTGAACAGGATGTGATGAAGAGAATTGGTGCCGTCCATTCTGCCTTTGGTTGTCTATCACACCGGGCCTTCATGAACAAAGATTTAACAAATCATACAAAGCTCATCCAAGCTGTTGTTATCTCAACATTATTGTATGGCTATGAAACATGGACCCTCTATCCCCAAAACATCAACAAGCTTGAGCACTTAGACCAACAGAAGCTAAAGTCCATCTTGAACATCAAGTGGGATGATTATGTCACCAACATTGCAGTTCTCAAGAAGGCACATGTAAATAGCATTGAAGCTTCCATCATAGGTCATCTTCTTAGATGGATAGGGCATGTCCACCATATGTATAGTTCCAGGCTTCCTCATCAAATTCTTTATGGGGAACTTAGCTCTAATGCAAGAGCTTGTGGAGCTCCTTTGAAGTGTTATAAGGAGCAGCTGAAACAAACCATGAAGATATCAGGTATAAACCCACAAACCTGGGATGTAGTGGCCGTAGATCGCACACTTTGGCACCAAACCATCTCTGCTGCTACCGATCACTTTGAAGGAGAACACTGCAGACATCAAGAGGCTAAACAACAAGTATGGAAGCCACGTCAAACTCAACTATGTCCTCTACCATCTATTCTGTGTAATTTGTGTGGTTGCATATTTCATGTCAGGATCAGTTGATTGAGTCACCAGAGACACATCCAACAACTGAGAAAATGACTTCCAGGAAAAATGTATGCTTGGATACAAGTAGCAGCCTCTGCCACCACTGATGACATACTGTATATAGAAAGAAGGGACATGGCTTCTCAGACTTAAATTAGTCCCATCCTAAATGTGATACAGTGTTTTTGGGTAAAAACAAGCTGTGAAAACTCTGTTACCTATAACTCACCCCTCCACTTCCCTATAGCATGTAGCTTTTGTGTTTATCATCCTCTGGAGAAGCAAGATATTTTAAACTTGTGACAACCATGTACCTCTATTTTTATGCTTATTCAATGCGCACAATAGGGGTGCTTTGGGAAGGAAAAGATTACAATTCAAGGAAAGAGCATATTGTTCAAGTAATTTTAGTTTTCACATATTTTAAGGGCAGTCTTGCCTTTGTTTAACATGAATGAGTGGTAACTACAATGTGATTTTGGAGTCTCAGAACACACAATAGGTTTTGGCTACACTGCAAGCAAAGCACCTAGAAAGTGCTGTCTACTCAAAAAGAATTCTTATCTGTGCTGCTTTCTGTTACAAATGCCTGTGATCTTTCTCAAAAAAAGGCTTTGAGAATCAATGGGTGTTTGTTTTTTAAAAGCCTGTAATAACGGAAGCTAATTCCTCTGCACCAGCTTGCAGCTCACAACTTCTGGTGAGTAGGCGCTTTGCTTTGGATCACTTGTGCCAATTCTAGAAGCCTTGAGTGACTTCTTTACATATTTTTTTTTAATGTGCACCCTCTTATTAACAGTCAGCAGAGGTCTGAAAATAGTATGTTCTGAAGTGGTGGGTGGGTGTGAGAGAGTAACTAGAAAGAGCAGGGATAATAATGAAGAAAATTGCCAAGCAATATTCAGTATTATATGGGGCCGCAGTGGTTTAGTGGTTAAGACACTGGCCTTGGCAACCAGAAGACTGGCAAGTCAGCAGTTCGAGACCTGATGAAATAAGCACCCACCATCTGTCCCAGCTCCTGCCAACCTAAGAGTTTAAAAGCCAGAAATTGCAAGTAGATAAATAGGTACAGCTTCGGCAAGAAAGGTAACAGCATTCTATGTGCTTTGGCATCTGGTCATGACTGCCACATGACCACAGAAATGTCTGCAGATGCAAACAGTACTGACTCTTTTGCTGTAAATGGAGATGAGCACTGAACCCTAGAGTTGGATACAACCTGCCTTTGAGCAAGGAAAATGTTTACCTTTATTTAGTATTATACAGAAAAGGCAAATAATTAATGGAGAAAGAAAATGAGAGGAAGATAGATAATTGCCATTAGGAAAATAAAAGTGGAAATAATGTGAGAAAAATATGTAGCTTTGTTTCGTGATTTGAACAACAAAGCAATGGTGAGTGTAATAACTCAGAGGTGAAGCAAGGCTAGAGCAGATTCTGCAGCTATTCTTGTCTTGTAGCATGTGCAAGGTATTGTTTTATCTGTAGTTCTGGATGGAGATATAACCTGGCATTGAAAGAGTTTGCCAAGAAGGGTGTATGGAGTGTTTAAAACAGTCTTAGCACATTCGATCACTGGCAGCCAAAAGAGAGGTATCAAAGGCTTGGAAATGTTCACCCAAAATATGCCAACATCCATGCTTTCTCTCTAAACTTATAGTTTGCAGTGTTTGAGTCTCCAGATATTATTGGACTTCAATGCCAAGGAGTAGCAAAACTAGCACAACCAATGGTCAGGGATTTTGGAACGTTGTAATTAAACGTTCCGGGGGGTGGGGGGTGGGGGTGGAGTTGGGAATGAAAGATTAATTCTAATTATTCAGATCTAAAATCAGTGTGTCTATAAATAACCCATTTAAGCATTGACCATATCACTGGCATCGGGTTGGCCATTGTGGAAAACAAGATGCTGAATTAAATAACAATCGCAATTACACTTACAGTATATACCACCTCATACCACTCTCTGGGTGCATCCCCCCCCCCCCCAACTAAATGGCCTCCAGTAGAGTGTTTCTTCGCCAGTGTACTTACACAGAAACAGATTTTACATCTGAGGAGACATCTGAGGAGACATAAGACTGTGCTATTAATGGGAAAATGCCTTTCTTGGCAAATTTGACAAGATTTCCTCAGCATCTGCCTGTTTATTTCAGCTTTCCTCTGTAGTCTGCTGCTGACCTCATGCTGGGAATCTCTGATCTGGAGACACGTAGTTTCTACTATGAGATAGAACTAATTCAGAACATCTGCAGCAAAGCTACTTTCTTTACATTTTAGGTAATAAAATTATTTAATCTCTTGGGTAGGAAAAATCACAAGCATGTGCTATTGTAAATTAAATAACTATGTGTTCATGAGAGTTTGCCATCATCCTTGCACTTAGTGCTGGTAAGGACCCTAGCCTTGCTTTGAGGAGTATTTTTCATTATGCCTGTTAAATGCTTAGGATTTTCCTCACTATCATGTTTAATTTGCACTTCATGGTATATATTTGTGACACCCATACATTTGTGGACACAGCTGTGTAGGGGCTGAAAACTGACAGGATAAAAGCCTTGCTGAGTTGTGTGATGTTCTTGTGGGATGGCAGTCTTCTCACTTCTGTGTTACAAAACAACCCAAAACTAGTGTGAATTAGGGGAGTTGTTTCAGTTACAGCTGTGTTGTATAACAGAAATACATAATAAATGGTTACCAGATGAGAAAATTATTACAATTTATTTTTATTTAATACTATAGAATTGAGGCTGCCAGGATACATAACTCTGCTTATCGTTATTACAGCTGCTGGTCTGAACTGCATTTTGTTTTACTAAAGCTGTTGGCTTGATTATTTTTTATGTGTCTACACAATGTTTGTTCTAGAGAAAACCTTGATAGCTTCTCTGCATCTTGACTTGTGAATACTCACAACATGAGTATAATGCAAACTATAGGAATTACATCAGAAATCCATAAACCAAATCAAGGCATTCACAAAGAGAAAGATTATAATAGCACATTAAAATTTAGTAATGTACAGTATAAGGGTCATTCTTACTCGAAACCAGTCGTATCTGACTCTAGGGTTCAGTGCTCAACTGTGTTTATAGCCAAAGAGCCAGTGCTGTCTGTGTTTGCAGACGTTTCCGTGGACATGTGGCAGGTAGTGCATGGAACACTGGTTACCTCCCCCCCCCCCAAAGTGGTAACTATTTATCTACTTGCGATTTCTTGCTTTTGAACTGCTAGGTTGGCAGGAGCTGGGACAGGAGCAGGAGCTTACTCAGGCGTGAAGTACTCGGGTCTCGATCTCTGACTTTCTAGTCCTCAAGTTCAGTGTTTTAACCACTAGAGCCACCGCAATCCCCACCACAGTAGGGAATGCATTAATCCGCCACCACCTCCTCCATCATCTCTCCCTGGGCTTTTGAATAGTCATTGATGAGGTGGCAAAATACGCCTCCCTTAGCAGCAGGTCCAGGACAGAATGCTCCAATGCCAAAATATAATAAATAACTTTTAATAGTATTTCCCACCAACATCAGTTCTGAAGACAAGAAGGCTAACACTCCATCAACAACTGACAATTGCAGCAGGATTTTATATACTTATTTACGCCCTGCATTTTTTCCACAACAATGGACCACAGGAAGCCAACATAAAAGCAATTTTAAAAATAGGTCCAGTAAATAAAGCAGAGTACAATAAAATGATGTAACAGTAGTGTGGAAAATTACAATGGAAGGGAGCCCAAACAAAGCTCAGGTCTCTAGCACAGGGGTGCCCAAACTTTTCAGACCACAAATTGGTCACGTGGTTCAGCAGGCCAGTCACGTGGTTCCTCCAACTGGAAGTGGAAGTAAAATGTGCCTTGCAATCTTTGTTTTGCAACAGGATGAAATAGATTTTGGGCTGCCATCTTCTCTGTTTAAACCAGGGTCCAAACTACAGCCTGTGGGCCGGATTAGGCTCCTCACACAATTCATCCAGCCTGTGCCGGCCTTGTTGCTCCTGGAAAAAGAAAATGTGCCCGTATAGTCATGTTTTACTTCCACTTCAAGGAGTGATGAGGGCAGATGGGCTGGAAGAATTGGCGTCGGAGGCCGGATCCAGCCCACGTGCCATAGTTTGGGCACCCCTGCTCTAGGGTAAGAGGATGGAGACTTAAGCACAATATGTGTACGCAGACACAGCTCTAATAAGCCCCTGTTGTTAAAGCTTGCAGAGCCGAGACAGTATCTTCTAGAGATTGCCTTCAGAAACGCAACATCCAAGGCTCCTCATTTAACTGAATGGGTTTTCATTCTTATGCCTGCTTTATTTCATTCTTTGCACACACACAATATTGAATTTGCTCAGACTGTCAGTGTTCTGTCTACCTGATTTTTACAAAGTTGAACTGAGTATGCATAACCTATTTACTACAGACAGTCAGAATAAAACATTTCAAAGAGATAAAATATGCCATTTACAAATCCATTTCTGAGGGAATCACTTTGCCTCCAGCTGACTTTGTACATTGATTTCCAGGGGACAACTAATTAAAGTACTACATTTTAAGATTGGTTTTGGAGCATAATGTAGCAGGAGACTGCTTCAGGGTCTATTTATCTGTTAAATCATATTCAGAATAAAATGCTGTTTTTTAAAATGCCTTACATATGCAAGATTGCTGTCTTGTCAGATATGTCTGGGAGATATGTACTCTAGACAAGGCTTTTATTCTATAGTCTTCCTCTGCCCATTCACAAAAACCTCTGTGAAATTCAATTACAGACTTCGACTTTCATTTGCAATCCTGTGCTTTACGCTAATTTGTAGTCTCCTACCACTTATTCCATCTTTCTTTTCCTACCATAAAAATGAACTAAGGGAGAAAAGATGAAATAGCAGCACAACATATTTTGCTTGGTGCCATTAGGAGATCTTGCCCTAGATGTACCACTACTCTCAGTAAACTCAATGGGATTTAATCTGAGTCTACATCTATAGCCTTTCTTCTTGTTGTTGTTCTGCCATATTTGAATCCAAATATTGGTGATCCTCATGCCAATTAGCCATGAAGATTGTCCTGTATCATTTTGTGACACCTGTACCACTGATCCAGTGAGTCACTTTCTGGCACACAAAGTCCTCATCGACCCCAGGCCAGTATTGATGAAGCTGCTGCCCTCCATCAAGATGGATTCAAGTGGGGTTTAATCCACTTGGTGACTATCACCCTTCCCTATGGACTTTGGCACCCATGGCTGTTGGTCCTCAGGGTTGTCAGGTCAGTTAACCACCACCTGACACTCGTTGTTGAGTCACTGGCAATATTGTCTACTCTATTACCATAGCAGGAAAACCTAGCCAGACACTATAGACTGCATGTAAATAATTACCTGGTACTGTACTTTAAAAACTTTGACTTTCTATAGATTTTCCTTTCTATTACTTTATACATCTCTGAAATGATGAGATCAGTAACTCAGATGAAGTTAGGATGGTCAATTGCCCTCGACTCCTGGATCCAGTTGGTTCCCAGGAGACTGTTGGGATTTTTCCAGCGGACCTGGATGGCCCTCCTGTCAAAGTCCGGGTCTCCTGATGGAATACTTTCATGACTCAGACTGTTGACATGATTGCTTCTAAACACTCTCTCCATTGCAGAACTTGTCCTTCACCATGGCAAAAAAAGGAGAAGGCTAGAGAGCAAGGGGAGGAAAGCTCCCTCTGGGACATTAACTTCACCTTAGAGAGTTATCAGGCTGGTAGAGTCCTGCTATAAGATCTGCAAAGAGAGTTTATAATATTAGATGCACTAACAAGGCTTCTAACCATCATGCTGAACTGTTTTGTGTTTTGTGTGGCCTTGTCCCCACATTGGCTTCAGGCCCGTAGCAAGGGGGCTAGCGGTTTGCCCACCCTCAAACTCCTGGCTGTGTGTGTGTGTGTGTGTGTGTGTGTGTGTGTGTGTGTGTGAGTGAGAGAGAGAGAGAGAGAGAGGGAGGGAGGGAGGGAGGGAGCTTGTTGCCCACCCTGAAACAATATTCACCCACCGACATCTAGAATCCTGGCTACAGCCCTGGTTGGCTTCATGCCAAGGAAATGTGGACTCTAGCATTAATGCAGTTAATCTGGTGAAGACATCTAAGGCACCCTCTTGTCTGGTTCTGTTGGATCAGCTAATGATTCGTAGTGACATGGACAAAGTGCTTGCTTGGTGTTAAACCCACTATCCTCCCTTACACCCTTGTCCAGCATGGCTTCTTAAATCATCTAGTCAGCTAATGGCTGATAGGACCACACAGATAGTAAATTCATCCTTGCAGGAAGGTTGTGGGCCTTCATCCTGCTTGAATGTTCAGGGTTTGGCAAGGAAATGAAACAGCCCTGGTTACTCTGATGACCTTTTGAGAGAGGTAGACAGGGGCAATGCGGAAGATCTTCCTGGATCTCTCAGTGACCTTCAATACTGTTGACTATAGTATCTATCCTCTGGACAGACTAGAAGGATTAGAAATTGTTGGGTCAGCACTGTATTGTCTCTGTCCCCTGCTGGCAGTGTTCAGATAGTACAATATAGAGATGATGAGTTAGCCCCACTGGGTTCATCAATATGGGGTCCCTAAAGGGTTGACCATCTCCCCGATGCTCTTTAATATCTACATGAGATAAGAGCTAGGGGAGGAGATCTGGTGTACTCTGTCATCAGTATGCTGCTATTACACTGCTTTATCTCTCCTTTATATCTTTAGCAGAAGGGACTGTGGTGGCTCAGTGGTTAAGAAGCTCACCTTGTTAGCTGGAAGGTCAGCAAGTCAGCAGTTCAAGACCCAAGTACTGCATGATGGAATAAGTGCCTGTCTCTGTCCCAGTTCCTGCCAACCTAGCAGTTCAAAAGCAAGAGTATGCAAGCAGATGAATAGGGATCATTTCGGTGGGAAAATATCTTGGGGACATGAAAGGAGCCATATTCCTTCCAGCAAAAATCCTTTCAACCCAGAAAGCACCTTTGTGTGCTTCTGAAACAATAAAAAAAAATTCAGCAGAGGAGATGGTCAAGATCTTGGACTACTGTCTGGCTGTGACAATGGACTGGATGAGGACTAATGGTCTGAAGCTGAATCCAGAAAATACAGAGGTCTTGATAGATGTCTAGTTGTCAGGTTTGGTGCAGATCATCCTAATCCTGATGGGGTCACAAATGGATGCTTAGGGACATTCCTCCTAGTTATTAATTTCCTTGGTTTGATCTTTCCAGCAACAGATTACTTAATATATGTTGTGCTATATATGTTTAGCACCTGTTGACTAGAAATGTCAGCCCAATTGTAGTTCTTTAAACAACTGTGTGTAGTGGTGGGCAGCAACAGGTTCACACACCCCAGGAGAAGGGGTAGCAAAACTGGGTGGCCTCTGAGTAGGTGGGTGGCGAAATTGGGTGGCCTTCGGGCAGGGAGGTAGCAAAATTGGGTGGAGACACCCAACTCCCCGTCCTTCCCTATCAGGTTTTGTCCCTGCAAGTGGTTCAAGGTCTCCTTTGCTCAAAAGCCAGTCATATCTGACTCTAAGGTGCAGTGCTCATCTCAATTTACAGCCAAAGACCCAGTGCTGCCTGTGTTTGCAGATACAGTATATATGTGGCCATATGGCAGGCATGACTAGATCGCCCAGGATGTAGGCTCCGCCCAGGATTTAGGGTCTGCCCAGGATATAGGCTCCACCCATGACATAGGCTCCACCCAGTGTGTGGTAGCGAATTTTTTTGCTGCCTACCACTGTCTGTGTGTATAACATTAAGAAAAAAAGCTAGTGATAGTTTCAGTGTCTCTTATTAAAATTCTCTTTCACAACAATATCCATGAGACCAAGCTTTATATAAAACAGAATTATGCTTGCTACTACAAATGGCAACAATAATAGGACAGATAACTTATGGGTCATAAATATTGCTATGAACCAGTTGGGAGTAATTTTGTTTCCTGAAGCACATTACAGCAAAGTTCATCCTCAGCGTAAGTCAATTAGTCCAGGAAAAAAACATGGTTACTACCTTTGTTCAGTAAAATTACCCTTCAAAATCAGAAGCTATTATAGTTGTTATAGTCTGATGTGGTTAACCCTATAAGGACTGATTTCAACAAACATTTCTGACCCCCATCCCCAATAAATAAAGGGTTATTGTTAGCTTCTGAAACTCAAATAGAAACAGAGTATTTGAAGCCAAGCAATGGATTACATGGGCCCTAGTCATTGGGTAAATGGGATTTTCCAGTTTGTTCACTTAGGCCCAGATGACTAGCTATGCTGGGTCAGATCAAAAGTCATACATACTTGCTCCAGTATTTTGCTTGCACAGTGGCCAACCCATTGCATATGAGAAGCCCACAGGACATGAATGAAACAATCTCCTCTTTGTGTGTGTGTGTTTTCCTACCCTCCCTGAATTTGTTTAAAACTCCTTTAAATACTTCCACAATTTTGGCCATCATTATATCTTGTGGTATGAAACTGCATTATCTACTACAGTGTGAAGAAGCTATACTTTCTGCAGCTGTGAAGTCCATCTCTTACTGGAGAGCCAGTGGTGAAGGCCATCAGAAATGAGCAAGGAATGAATTTTTGACAAAATATTATTGATTATTGGCCAAAATATAGCCCACTCAAAACTGAAATCTTTGACAATTTTATTAATGGACAATCTATGATAATGTTGTATTATGGCTCAAACAGAGGGACATAATTGTTAAATACATTTCTGATTATCATAGTGGATTTTCAGGCAAGAAACAGGTATTAGAAAGGAGTCCATGTTTAGAAGAGAGAATTTCTTAACCAAGGCAATCAATTTGATGGGAGAGGCAAGTTACTTTCATCTCTGAGACTATGCAAATTAGCTTGCTTTGTTTGTTGATTGGTCTTCAGGATATAAGCATGGGATTCCTTTGAAGCTTGATTTCACAAACCCAGAAAGGCTGCCTCAGTCTCCTCTTTGCAATGTTAATATGTTTTGCCAGATATCTCTAATGGATTTTTCTGGCGTCAGTTCTTTAGTTTTAGTAGCAGTGGTTTTAATTTATGGCTTGAACAGACATAAGACATGATGTAACTCAGATGTCTGTTGTGTGTAGAACTAATGTTCAAATGAAATCAGGGGGGCTGATGAACATAAAAGTCACTTCAGATTATCAGATTGAAAAAATATAGGCTGCATGAAATAACAATAAATTTGGACAGGAGGTTCTTAAAGAAAATTAGTCTTGCTTGTATTTACACAGTAATGAATTATCTGTTGGACAGGACTATATTTAAGTATAAGGCATTGTGTATCGCAAGACTAAATTTTTATTTATAGGATATTTATCATCAGGTTTTTCAATGAAGAAGCAAATTTCACTTAGCTTGTACATGAGGAACTAATTTCAGCCAGCTGGCTTCTGTATTTGTGTTGATCAACTGAACACTTTCAATAAACAGGACAAACAAATTGGCTATTAATGAGAGAAGAATACCAAAAAGACTTCAGAGAGACCAAAAACAATGTGGCAGATGAACAAAGAGAACAATGTGTTTCTTCTAACAATATGAATAATACTGATCATTCAGATAAGCATGCTGATGTTTTAGGCAAATAAAGATTTTGAGAGTTTTGCAAGGTCTAAATGTGTGTTCTGTTATTTTGTTCTCTCTGTAGAGACTCAATATGCAAGCCACAACCATGATTTTTTCCATTCTGGGTTGCATGTAGAGCTTCCCAAAAGGCATGTGTGGCAGAGTCTTCTTTTAGACATGTGGCTTTTAGACGAAATAAGCAAGTATGGTAGGGAAAAGGCTAGAATGTGCCTACCATTGTACGTTGAATATGCAAACAAAGATAAGGGCTAAAAAAAGAGATGATTTTACATTAGCCTTACCTAGGTGAAGCGTCACACTTTAGTGAATCCAGATTAAACCCATCTAGGAAGATTTCAGTCTCAACAATGTTTCAGCAATGCAAAAAAACAAGAAGAACAGAAAGGATCTCTTGGAGAAAAAAAGCAGAGGCTGAGACAGAACCATCAGCTCTAAAATTATTCTATTTAGATACAGAGCAGCAAAGCTGTAAAGGTTTAGTCCTGCGGCACATATGAAATGAGACATGCAGGATTTAACACCGGGACTGCAATGGACTGCATCAGCCTTGAGGATACAATCAAGGTGCGTCTTTACAGTCAGTCCATCTGGCATTGTCTCTTCCGTCTCCATGACCATTGGGAATCAGAGTTCCTCCTCCACTCATTTTGCCATTGGACCCAATACAATGGTTTCCAGTGCATTTCCTCCACTGAGGGGGACCATCACCCCACCTAAAGGGGCTCATTCACCCATAGCCATTGGCCCCTTTAGGGAGTCAGGTTAGTTAACCTCTGCCTGACACTCGGCGTTGAGTCGCTGGCTGTACGGTCTACGCCATTACTGTAGCAGGATGTGCGGCTAGACAGTATCTCTAAGGCACACATGTATGGAAAGGAATATATTGGTGATAATAGTGACAACAAGCTGTCAAGCTGACTCTGACTTGTATCAACTCTTTCCATGGTTTTCTAAATATGGAGTATACAGATGTGGCTCATGAGAAATCTGTACATGAATCAAGAAGCAACAGTAAGGACAGAATACAGAATGACAGAGTG
Organism: Furcifer pardalis; assembly: GCA_030440675.1. NCBI lineage: Eukaryota > Metazoa > Chordata > Lepidosauria > Squamata > Chamaeleonidae > Furcifer > Furcifer pardalis. Next base: position 173,196,374 of record CP126892.1, on the reverse strand, counting down.
GTTTGGAATAGGAAAAGGAGTAAGACAAGCCTGCATTTTGTCACCCTGCTTATTTAACTTATATACAGAGCACATAATGCGCAATGCAAGGCTGGATGAATCACAAGTTGGAATTAAAATTGCTGGGAGAAACAGCAACAATTTGAAATATGCAGATGATACTACCCTAATCATGGCAGAAAGTGAAGAAGACCTAAAGAAGCTTCTGCTTAGGTTGAAAGAAGAGAGTGCAAAAGCTGACTTGAGACTCAACAACAAGAAAACCAAGATAATGGCAACAGACCCTACCAGTCCCTGGAAAATAGATGGAGAAGAAGTAGAAGCAGTGACAGACTTTACATTCTTAGGATCCGGGATCACTGCAGATGGAGATTGCAGCCATGAAATAAAAAGGCGACTAATTCTTGGGAGACAAATGATGAGAAACCTGGGAACATAGTTAAAAGTAGAGACATCACCTTGCAAACAAAAAATTGTATAGTCAAAGCAATTGTATTTCCAGTAGTAATGTATGGTTGTGAGAGCTAGACCATAAGGAAAGCTGAGTCCAGAAGAATAGATGCCTTTGAAATGTGGTGTTGGAGGAGAATTTTGAGAGTACCCTGGACAGCGAGGAGAACAAATAGGTCAATCTTAAAAGAAATCATTCTCAACTGCTCCTTGGAAGGCCAAATATTGAAGATGAAGCTAAAGTACTCTGGACATCAAATAAGAAGAGAGGATTCACTTGAGAAAGCCTTGATGCGGGGAAAGAAGAAAGGGGTGGCAAAGAATGAGATGGCTAGATGGTATTGTTGACACACTGGGCACAGAGCTGAGCAGGTTGAGGAGAATGGTGGAAGACAGCGGTGCCTGGCGTGCAATGGTCCATGGGGTCATAAAGGGTCGGAGTCGACTATGTGACTGAACAACAACAATAACAATGTTTGGGTAAAAGCAAAAACATTTGTTATTTTTTCCAATGGTCACAAAGAAAGAAAGAACAAACAAACCACTTAATGAAGCAAGGCATATATGGCTACTCTAGGTGCTGCTTGTACTAAATCAACACTCAGCATTCAGAAAGCCTCCACCAGTTTGTGTGTCAACAGGTTAAATTACATCCAACACTTTTATTTTAATGAGAACCCACAGGAAGAAGCAAAGGAAGGTAACGATGGCTTTGGCTCTTTCTTCTGCAGGGGGAAAAGACGCACAAGGGTGAGATTAAGAGGACAAATGGATGGGCAACAAAAGAATTAAGCACTCAAGGCCCTTCTATTCCTGACTGCAGCCTCTGGTGATTGGTGTTTTTTTATTATTAAATGAAAGACAATTGTGGGAATGCTGCCTGTAACACTGTATGATGTGGAAATTGCTGGGAGAAATATCAACAGCCTGAGATATGCAGATGACACTACCCTAATGGCAGAAGAAAACCTACAGAGCCGTGTGGTGAGGGTGAAAGAGGAGAATGCACAAGCTGGCCTGAAACTGAACATAAAAAAACCCCCAAGATCATGGCATCGGGCCCCATCTCTCCCTGGCAAATAGAAGGTGTGGAAATGGAAGCAGTGACAGACTTCACCTTTTTGGGATCTAAGATCAATGCGGATAGTGACTGCAGCCATGAAATAAAAATATGCTTACTTCTTGGGAGGCAAGCTATGAGAAACCTAGGCAACATAATAAAAAGTAGAGATAACACCCTGCCAACAGGATGTATTCGACCTCTTTATCAGTTGCTTCTTGTTGTTAAGAAAAGAGAGAGCAGAAGCAATTTATGCTCATCTGAATCATTTTGCACTCTCTTCTTTAACCCTCATAAAAAGGCTCTTTAGTTCTTCTTCATTTTCTGCCATTACGGTAGTGTCATCTGGATATCTCAGGTTGTTGATATTTCTCCCAGCAATCTTAATCCCAGACTGTGCTTCTTCCAGCCCTGCATTACACATGATGTGTTCTGCATATAAGTTAAATAAGAAAAGTGACAATATACAGTAATACCTCGGATAACGACTGCATCGGATAACGACATTGGACAACGATCTGTCAGCATTATCCGATGCAGTCGTTCTTAGTAGCAGGGTGGCTGGAAAGCTGAACAGGGTTCTCCATTCAGCTTCCCAGCCACCCTGCAGCTGTGGAGGCAGGGGTGGGGTGGCTGGAAAGCTGATGGGGGGATCCCCCGTCGGCTTCCCCAGCCACCCCACAGCTGCGGAGGCATGGGCAGGTAGCTAGGGAAGCTGACGGGGAGTCCCTGTCGGCTTCCCCAGCCACCCTGCAGCTGTGAATCGGGTCTCCTGACCACCCTGGAACTGGCAGGGGGGTCAGGAAGCCCGAAATTGGTTTTAAAAAGTCAATTTTCACCCATTTCGGGCTCCCTGACCCCCCTGCCAGTTCCAGGGAGGTTGGGGGACCCAATCCAAACTGTTTCCAAAGTTCCACCACCTCCCTGGAGGCTGCAGCAAGCCAAAACGTCAGGATTCAAATCCCAATGTTCTGGCTTGCTGCAGCCTCCAGGGAAACAGGAAATTTTTTAACAACGTTAAAAACCGGATAACGATGAGACTTGTGGAACCAAGTCTCATCGTTATCTGAGGTACTAGCGTAGATCCTTTGGAATAGTAGCTGTGTTGGTCTGTGGTTCAGGCATATCAGAAAACAAAATAAAATAAAATAAACAAAATAAAATAAAAAACACCGTAGCACTGTCGTACTCCTTTTCCTATTCTAAACCAATCAGTTGTTCTGTATCCTGTCTTATCTGTTACTTCTTGACCCACATACAGATTTCTCAGAAGACAAGTGAGGTGGTCTGGTACTCCCTTTTCTTTAAGGACTTGTCACAGTTTATTGTGGTCGAAGCAGTCAAAGGCTTTGGTATAGTCAGTTAAACAGAAGTAGACATTTAAACAGAAGTAGACATTTTTCTGGTACTCCCGTGCTTTCTCCATGATCCATCGAATGTTGGCAATTTGGTCTCTAGTTCCTCTGCCTCTTTGGAATCCAGCCTGTACTTCTGGAAGTTCTCAATCCATATACTGTGGAGGCCTAGCTTATAATATCTTGAGCATGACCTTGCTAGGATGTGAGATGAATGCAATTGTACAATAATTTGAACATTATTTTTGCATTGCTCTTCTTTGGAATTGGATCATAGACTGACTTTTCCCAATCTTGTGGCCACTGTAGTGTTTTCCAGATCTGCTGGCATACTGAGTGCAACACTTTAATGCTCAAATATCCCTCATTAAATATCCCCATGTGTATTTGTCCACTATTCTATGAGGCAACTCCAAAGTTTCCGGTAAACATCTAGTATGGTTTTCTTCAAATCTGTTAACGTTTGTTTTTGACCTTAATTTTATAGTGCATTATTTTGTTTTGTAGATGTCTTGTTCTTTCCTATGCTTTGTAGAGACAACACAAGCAGCCACACACATTTTCATTAAAATTCCTTGAAATTTCTCTTTGACCACTTGATCTTCACAAATGCCTAAGAAGAATAATTTTTGGCAAAAATTGATTTTAGCTTTCAATATTGCCTTCATTTCCTTATACTGTATATCATTTTTAAGTACTTATTTGCTTTGCAACATTTCCACAGTATAGGGTAAAGTGTTCTTTCCCCCTTTTTGCACTGCCAGCACTTATTATTGATGTCATTGTGTATCTTTGCTATCTTTTCTGGAGTTAAGTACAATCGATAAAACATTTTATAAAAACAGATTGCAAGGCACCTTTTACTTCCGTGACCAGCCCGCTGAACCACGTGACTGCCCCACGGCCTGAAAAGTTTGGGCACCCCTGAGCTAGAGCCTGTTCCGAAATTCAAAAATGACTTGTCATTAATTTAACATTCATTAGTTGTCACATCATTACTGCTCTCCAAATCAATTCATAGTACACAGACAGTTGTGTAGATCTGATTCATTTGCATGGTGGGATGGAGACCCTTGTGATAATGTTGCTTTTAAAGAACAAAAACCACCCCTTGGATAAGGACAGGGTATAAATGTAATAAAATGAATAAATAAATAAAAACAAAGTTTAATGGATCTGTCTGCTGCTGAAGACTGAGACAGCCCCAGGGAAGGCAAAAATAAAATAAAATCTGTTTCCTTTTCCAAAGTCATTGCATAGAAGGGTGAAAAACCCATACATTTTACACGGATTCTATAAAGTGCCAAGGCAAAAGCTCAGTTAGGAAATAGACTTTGCTTTAGAGCTTGAGAAATAAGCGCTTTCACTGGAGAACTCATTAGCCACCCCTAAGCAGATCTACAATTTGCCTTCACTTTGGAACATCATTTTTTTTTAAAAAGGAATTCATAGAGTTAGTAATTACTTTTTTTTTGTTTAGTCGCATAGTTGAGCATGACCTAGCAAGGTCATGCTCAAGCTATTATAAGCTAGGCCTCCACAGTATATGGATTGAGAACTTCCAGAAGTATAGGCTGGATTCCAAAGAGGCAGAGGAACTAGAGACCCTTTGCAACTCCATGGACCATCGCATGCCAGGCATCCCTCTCAACCACCTTCCTCCTCAACCCACCAAGCTTTGTGTCCATTGAGTCAGTGATGCCATCCAGCCATCTCATTCTCAGCTGCCCCCTTCTTCTTTTGCCTTCATCCTTTCCCAACTACTTTACAGCAGCCTAGTTATGTTTATCATTGTTCCAATTACACAAGTAATTAGGTACACTTTGTATTATTCATGTATTGTATACATAAAACATGCAAGAAAATATTCTCTGGGTCCCTCTTGTGGCCAATATTGCACTTTATAAATTCTTAAAATGTATCGATGTGCCAAAATTTTCTCCCATACCAAATTCAACCATTCTGAGTCCACTTGCTGGAAGAGAAATTCCCCTCTAATAGAATTTTAAGGAAATAAATGTTTTAGAGAAATTATCATGGCAAAGTCCAGTGTCCCTATGCCCACCTTATTTATGAGATAGCTAAAATTAGACATGTCTCAACATAGAATGATACTGAACTTGATGACTGGAAGGTCGGCAGGTTCAGCAGTTTAAGACCTGAGTGCTGCACAATGGAGTGAGTGTCCATCTCTGTCCCAGATCCTGCCAACCAAGCAGTTCAAAAACAAGAAATTGCAAGTAGATAAATTGGTACCACTTCAGTGGGAAAGGTAACAGTGTTCTGTGTGCTTTGCGTCTAGTCATGCCGGCCACATGATCATGGAAATGTCTGCAGATGTACACTCTTTGGCTGTAAATGGAGACGAGCACCACACCTTAGAGTTGGATACAACTGGCTTTCGAACAAGGGCAACATAGAATACAGAATCATCTGGATAGAAACCCATCAGTTTCCTGCATAGCCCAGGGAAGAATATCATACAGTTACTTTTCTCAGGCAGCTTTTTCAGATCAGGAAGTGCAGGCAAACAGGCAAGCTGCAACATGCCCATGAGAAATGCAGTAGAAAAATGGAAACCTTGTACTGTACATGGGGGAAATAATGTTTCCGGGGAAATTGGAGGGCAGTTTATAGTACAGCACTACTTTCACCTCTCCCCCACTCCCGGCACTGCAGTTTTAACAATTTCCTTCCCCACAAAAGTGTGTAGAAATTCAATAATCTTGTCCTGAAGCACAGAAATAAATAGGCAGAAGAAGAGACAAAATAGTAAATTCTGCTTGCAATTGATACAAGAATTGTCAAAGTGCGTCTAAAATATTTTTAAATGCTCTTTGAAGGCAACTTTGCAAAGGAACTAAAATTGTTACTTGTTATGAAATGTAACTTTGGAACTACCTGTATTATTTCTGTAATGCAACTTTAATTGGATCCATTCTCCAAAAACGAACTAGTCAGAAGTAATTATACAGTAATATATTATTAATTCCAAGATCTTGATTTAGCCACAAAAGACCCAAGACCCCCTTCATGTTGGTCCCCAACAGTACCCTTGTCTTGAGGCACCCCAGATTTTTGGAGGGAATGGAAATCTGCCTTTTTCCCATGGGTACTACTTGAATAATTTTTTGTGACAATTTTATTCATTAAATAGTAACATCCTATGAAAGTAAGATGGGAAAACAGGTGGGTTTAATTCTATTCTATGTACTCTGTGTCTGATTTTATGCATAAAAACAGATGAGTAACAAAGTGACTACTGTTTTCAGAAGCAGCCTTGGAACAAGGCATAAGGAATGTATTACGATATTTTCTAATTGTGCAAGTACACTGACAGACCTCAGTGAATAATACAATCCAAAAAATCACATTAAAATAAGCTAATAACATTTAAATATTTTAAGACAAACATTTAAAACATATAGTTTGCTCTCCCTTATCTATGTGGGATAGGTTCAGTGGTGGGATGTCAAAAATTTTACTACCCCACCATGACATCATCACAGTGTGGGCAGAGCTAACGTCATGATATCATGGGTGGAGAAAGGAATATGTTTTCTTAACGGATGAGCTTAAAAAACGTGAATGCCAATATAGATGGGATGTGCCAGCAGGCCTGGTGGTGATGTTTTCTGGAAGAAGATACCGCTTGATTACAGTTGTTAAGGCAAAAGAATTTTATGTCAATGTTCTACAAGCAGGTGACCTGGGGAAGGATCAAAGAGTTACACGTCCAGTGGTGAAAAAGAGAGAGCAGCAAGAGCAGCAACCACAGCAGGTTGATCAAAAACTCCAGACAAGCCAACAACTAGAGCAGCAAGTGCAACAGATACAGCAGTACTCCCAGATGCCCCAATGTACAAAAGCTGTGGGAGGAGCCAGACCTAAGAAATTTGTTTTAGGTTTTTAGGAAGTGCTCCAGAAGCTTCAGGGCAAAACTGATGGTAATTAAATTTTAGACATGGAATGTAAATGGACTCAGGCATCTCAGTAAGGGCCCCCCCACTCATGCTCCTGAGCATGTGCTCATCTCTGGAACATATTTAACCCTTACCTTCCAACTTTGAGAGACCTGGGCCGCGTTTAAAAGGAGCTTAGTGAGCTCTAGCAGTAGAGCAGAACAAGGGAGGCTTCTTCTTCTGGTAGCATGCAGCCGAATTGCCTTGTGTGTGTGTGATAGGAAAAACAACAATCTTCAAAGAGAAACAGCTGTTTTATTCTTCAAGTTCATCGATAGTAAAGTCCATAGAAAAACACAGATTAGAGGGTCATAACCATGAGTTCAGTCCAATAAACAGTCCAAGTTCGTTAGGTAATCATAGTGAGAAAAAGACAAATAACAGATCCATAAGCCAGACCAGGTCTTAATCCATGGAGAGACAAAAAAGAACTCACTCACTTCTCTGCAAACATGGAGAATCTGCAGTCAGGTGGGTTACTCTTAGCCAACCAGGTAACAGAGAAAACTTTCTCAAACAATAAATTGTTTTTACAAGTGTGTAATCAATGTTCTGGCCTATAGACAAAACACGGATCTCAGCTAGCTAGTTAGATAAGAATTACTGGAAAACAGGCAATCTTGTGACATGAGTTCATCAGGCAGAGAGAAGACAAAGGATTTCTATGAGGCCAATAATGAGGCCTAGCTGAAAAATAGCAATTTCAAGCCTTGGGAGACATTAGGAAATAGGTCTTTTCCTGACACCTCAGAAGGGATAAAAGTGACTGATCAGAATTTAACTCTAAATTGGGATCTTGCTTTGTGGTTTCAGCGACGGAGAAGAAAAATGGTTTGGTGATTTAAGGATTGCGCAATTGGATTATAAATGATATATTTTTCTGGGGGATTGGAATGGGGTTATAGATGCACGAAATGACAAACAGGGACTGACAATTACTTCATCAAGTCATGCTCAACTTCCCTTGTCTTTTTCTTTTTTGAAGTTGAAGGATGAATTGGAACCAGTTGACATATGGCGGGTTCAGAATGGGGGTGGGGGGAGATTTTACTTTCTTTTCGGATAGACACTGGTCTATCTCCCAGATTGACTTTACTTTAATTACTAATGATTTGTTTTCTAGAGTAAAGAGAGTACGGTTGTGGAAACAAAATTGTTATTGAACTTAATAACTGCAGCTAGGTTACTGATTGCCCAGTATTGGAAAAAGGAAGAATTGTGTACAGTGGAGGAATGGGTACTTAAAGTATCAAATCTGGCAGAGATGGCAAAAGTCTCTGCATATTTGAAAGATCAGACAATTGATAAATATTTGCTAGATTGGGATGCTGGATTGATTTTATACAGGATAGATATAAAACAGATAAGACCCAGTTAGTTTATGAGTATTAAGAATATTAGAATGATTAGATTGGTATAAGGTTTGTTTATTTTGATGTTTCTTAGATGTTAATGGGATTTGGCATGGACTATACCTTGTGTCCAGTTCTGGGAAGTCAGGGGGGAAGGGGAAGGGGTAACGGGGGAGGTTGGGGGAGAGAGGGGTTGTGAGGGGAAAAATAGAAAATGTATACTCCTTGTAAAACTCTTTAAATAATTTTTTTTTAAAAAGATTGATTCAGCAGTCTTTGTAATGCAAAATAATGAGTTATGTCATTAAAAGTAAAGCAATGGTTATTACCAGATAAGATGCACCAGAGTATAAGACGCACACCATTATTACCAAGTTAGCCCACTGTAGCCCACTATATACAGTACAAGATGCACTCCATTTTCCAGTGTATTGGGGGGGGGAGTGGGTCTTATATGCCAGCAAATAGGGTATTTAGCTTGCGGTGGCTCAGCGGTTAGGAAGCTTGCCTTGTTAGCTGGAAGGACAGAAAGTCAGCAGTTTGAGACCTGGGTACTGCACAATGGTTTGAGTGCCTGTCTCTGTCCCAGCTGCTGCCAACCTAGCAGATTGAAAGCAAGAAATTGCAAGTACTGTACCTGTAGATAAACAGGGACCACTTCAGTGGGAAAAGATCTTGGGGACATGAAAGGAGCCTCATTTGGGTGTCCCCTGGTTGGAGCTTCTGCAGCAAAAATCCTTTCAACCCAGAATAATTTCTGATATGAAATTATTATTATTATTTATTGAGTAGTGAGTTATGTAATCTGAAAGGTAATGTCACAAGTACTGAAAGATGGATATGCTCACCTGTAACAAGTTGCTTTTAAAGAATTACCATTTCAGAAGTAATACAGTGAGTAGGAATTACAGTAATCTGCTGGCATAACAAATATTTATTATGTTTAAAGATTATTTTAGAGGCATTTAATGAGATTTTTAAAAGTTTTATATTATTATTATTAATCTTAGAGGTTTTTATAATTGAAAAAGCAAATAAAATTTAAAACACAAGTTGCACAATGAACAACATATCTTTTGAAATCTTTTAAATGTCAATGGTTTTTTCTCTGAACACTATGACAAGTAACAGATTGATTTAAAAATTAAATTAAATTTCAAACTTTGGGTGCAATCCTCTAACGCCACTGACTGATCAACCACATCACATTTTCCAAAACTAAAAGTTCTTTTTAGTGTTCTGACACATTTTTAAAAAATAATATTGTTATTTCATCTTGCTCCAGATGACTTCTAGATGGGAACACATGCTTGGAACTTCTTAATAGCAATGATAAATAAGACATTTAAGCAATAGCAAGAAAATTGGAAGGAAAATGAAAAGAAATGGATACGTGTGACTTTTCGCAGGTCATAGCCAAATTGAACATCACAGTACAGAGGACTGTTGAGACATTTGTACTCTCTTTTAAAATTCAGAACATCAAGGATTCACACTTAGAATGGAAATTGTCATTGGTTTGCCAACCCATCTGGATATTGATAAAATAAGTGAATTTTACTTCCTTGGTAATAGTCCAGATCTCATCAAGCCACTGGTCTGTTGAACTTCTTTCCATTTTCAGTCAGCCCCTTAATAAACAATTTAACCCAAAAGCCTATTTATCTAATGGTGAGAAGACAAACATCTACTTTCCATAAAAATACACCAAGCAAAGTACATTCCTTTTTAAAAGTAAATGTTTATGTTTGCTTATAATATAGACATTTTGGCTATCATTTTAATGCTGTACTTGCACCTTAGAATAATGAAAACAAAATGTTAATGGGTGGTAATACCAGTGGGAAGATTCCTAATCCCACGTAATCCCAAAACAGACTATTCTTGGCTTTTGAAAAATAACTTTGGTATTATATTCTCAACAACATTAATTATTTCTGGTTGGCTTTCTGGAAGGAGAGGTTTTGTATCAATTGGAGTTGTTTCCGAGGCATAAGTGATTTTCCTTGTACAAGAAGATGGAAGCTGAAGAATAAGTAACTTGGAACAAGATATGATGGCAGAAATAATGGAAATTGCTTTGTTTCAATGATGGGCAAACAATTGATGGGGGAGCATCCTCATAAACAGCTAAAGAATCAATATTGCAGAAGATGGAACAGAAAGTCATTGCTGCTGAGCAAAGACAGTTGACGTTCAAGTTTGTAATCCAGTTTACCATCAGGACAGTAAAAAGTGTGAGTACAATCTAGAAGTCAAAATGGATTCTAAGAATAAAGATTATATCTGTCACCCCATCCCCGAATTATCTCAAATACAGTATCTATGTTGATAAAGTATGAGAAAAGAGGATTTATCTTTTCTGTTAACAAGAGGAGCTTTAAAACTGGGGGTAGAGAAAGTGGCTTTCTTTTTTTTTCTCTTTTGGGGACCCCCTACAAATCCCAGAATCTCTTAGCCAAGATAGCCTTGCCATAATGACTGTGTCACTCTGGGAGCTGTAGTCCAAAAACCCAATGTTGCCTATTTTAAACTATCACTCAGGGTTCAACCTTATATAGCAATATCATGAGTTATAGCTCCTGGTGAGGCTTTTATTGTGAAACTGTTCTCTCTCAAGCATAACATTTTATTGAGGAGGGAGCAAATGTTGTCTTCCATCTGTAACCCGTTTGCATCGTCCAAACATTTTTTGCATCTTTTTTATCTGTCCTCAACAAAGTTAGACATAGCCACAGTTGTGTGTAGCATACTCATCATCTTTCCCCAGTCCTGTGGACTGACAAAAATTGGGTTTCCTCTGGAGGGCTGGTCTGCCACTGTCTTCTCCTTTGGTGATTGACCAGACTACTCAGCCATGAAGCCACTGCCGCTGCAGCCTTCGTCGCTTCAGCTGCCTTCGCCGTCACTGCCGCCTTCGCTACCACCAACGCTCCCGCCGCTGCGGGCCTCAAGAGCCACTGCCAGAGGCCTCCACATGTCTGATGCTGGCGAGGACCAAGCACAAAATGAGTGCCTGGTTCGGGATGGATGTGTTTTTTAAAGATATCAATTGACGCTGAGCACTGGAGGCATGCATGCGTCAATTGATATCTTATCATGCATGCACGCTGACCAAGTAGCCATTTTGTGATGCAGTATCAGGCAGCCATTTTGGCCACCTCAAAAAAAAGTAACAACCCTGGGTGGTCATCTGAAAAAGTTACTACCACCACCACTACCCTGGAGATCACCCAGAATTGTTACTCCCAGTTCACGCAAACTGAGGCAAACCGGCTCTTGCCCACTATTGAAGACAGGGGATGTAGAGTTGTTTTTCTGCAGCAGTAGAGGGGAGGGGTGGAAAGGAAGGAGATTTACAAGACTTTAGTAATAGACAAAATCATCGATTCATATTCCATATGACTGTAAATTGATTTGAAGAAACAAAATACTGCAGTGGCTAAGTGGTTAAGATGCTGAGCTTGATGACCACAAGGCCAGCAGGTCAGCAATTAAAGGCCCAAAGACTGCATGATGGAGTGAGTGCACATCATCTGTCCCAGGTCCTGCCAACCTAGCAGTTCAAAGCAAGAAATTGCAAGTAGTTCCGTGCATTTCGGCATCTAGCCGTGCCCACCACATGACCATGGAAGGGTCTGCAGATGCAGATGTGACTGGGTCTTTGGCTGTAAATGAAGATGAGCACCGCACCTTAGAGTTGAAGACAACCGGCTTTCAAGCAAGGGGTACCTTTACTTTTTACCTAAATGCAGGCTAAATATACTTTTTTGTAACTATAATTGAATGCTGCCCGATATGCTACATCTAAGTAAGTAAAAGTGAGTTTCGTCTTATCTTTTGGAAAAACAGAAATATACTTGCTCCATTATCTGTATGATAATTCTTCACATGTTTGTCTATCAAATCACTTCTTAATAACCTCTTCTAGGATAAATATACCCATCTTCATCTATCTTTTCAGAAAAGATTTAGTCTCTGATCCCGCAACACCTTTATTATCTACCTCTAGACATTTCCCAGATTATTGATATCCTTCCAAAACTGTAGTTTTTTGAACTGGGTGAGATCAGAAGATGATCTATAACAGAGGTGCCCAAACTATGCCCCATGGGTCATATTCGGCCCCCGATGCCAATTCATCCAGCCTGTGCCACCCTAATTGGTCTGTAAGTGGAAGTAAAACACAGTATCAGCACGTTTTACTTCCATTTCCAGGAGCAACAAGGACAGCATTGGCCAGATGAATTGGTGTTGGGGGCCAGATCTGGCCCACAGGACATAGTTTGGGCACCACTGACCTGTAATTTCTATATAAGATACACTAGTACCCCGAATAACGCGAATATCATATAGCGTGAAAACCGTACAACGTGACAAGATTTTCGGAAAAATCTTGTATCAAATAACGCGATTTTCACGTTATTCGGAACAAGCGTATGCGTGGGGGGGGCAGTTGGATTGGGTAGAACATCTACCCAAACCAACCAACCCCCCCCCCGCGCCTGCCCCCATGATGTTTGGAAAGGGTACGGGGATCCTTACCCTTTCGAAACTTTGGGAGAGGAGAACATCGTCTCCCCGGCTTGGGAAAGAGGCAGCTTGGCCGAAATTCCTTCCCCCTGCGCGGGGGTGAGGATTTCGACCAAGCCGCCTCTTTTCCGGGCACGCTATAGCAACGCGGATCGTGGGATCCCCGTTTCGCTCCCCTAAACATGGGTCGGCTTTTTAAAAAGCCCCCGTGTTGGTATCTCCCATGGGCGCGGGCGCGCCTGTCAGATGGGGGCTGCAGAGGCTACGGGGAAGAGCTCCGTATCCTCTGCAGCCCCCGTCTCACACATGCACGCGTCCGTGCGAGAAGCCGACATGGGGGCTTTTTAAAAAGCCGACCCATGTTTAGGTGCGCAAAACGGGGATCCCACGTTAAGGTAAGGGATCAAAGTGGGGGGTGGCACCCCCGCTTTGATACCTTGCCTTGACGCGTGCGATGCCCTAAACATGGGTCGGCTTTTTTAAAAAGCCCCTGTGTCGGCATCTCCCGCGGGTGCGGGGGCGTGTGAGACGGGGGCTGCAGAGGCTACGGAGCTCTTCCCCATAGCCTCTGCAGCCCCCATCTGACAGGCGCGCCCGTGGGAGATGCCGACACGGGGGCATTTTAAAAAGAGACACTCTTGCCTGGAAACTTCCTCCCCCCTCCCGCCACCAGGTATCCAGCCATCTGGCCAGTGCCGCTTTGGCGGCGAGACTTTTTGCTGGCGCCAGATTGGGTCTCTGCGCAGGCGCAGTTCATTGGAGCCTTTTCGGCTCCGTTTCCCTTTAACTGCCTGCAGGACAGAGGGGAAACAGGTGCGTCCGTGACGCAACGGGAGAGGCCGGGAGGATTTTCGAACGGAGGGTAAGTCGAACTACCCCCTCCCTAAATGGAATTGCCCCGTAGAACGCGGGACGGTTGGCCGCCCTATCTTAGGGACCAGACAGAGTACTGTATCTTTAAACAATACCTTCCTCAGGACAAATGTTTCCATTTGTTCAGCTATTCTAGAAAGATCTTTTTTCAGGCCTTCAGCATGACTTGGCTCCCTTATTAGTTGGTAGGCCGTTCTTGCATCCTGTAGTTTTCAGCAAGTATTTTTGGATTATGCTATGGCTATGTCGTACCTTTTTACAAATGAAAGCTGTTCTGGTACTGCTTTCACTTACTATATATATATTAAAAATTTACAATAGAACACAGCTATGTTTTATTGCAAGTTTTTAATATATATATATAGCAAGTGAAAGCAGTATATATAACTTCTTTGAAGGGCTTAGGATGCAATGGAGTTTAGCAATTCAAGGTGTTTTGGATGAAGTATGTGCTCCATTGCCAAATTCCAGATCTCCTGTCCCACCTTCAAACACATCCAGGAATGCATAAATATGTCAAACATGCATCAATTGGTCATTTTGAAACCTGTGGGATTTATTGTCCACAGGTCCTTCTCTTTTAAACAAAAGCTTCTTCTAGAATAGGTTTATATGGCAACCTGTTTCATTCATGAATTTTAGAGTCAGTCCAGATGATTTCATCTTCAGGTTATAACCATCCTATAATTTCTCATCACAGCTTTTGTCTTTATATTACTTAAAAATATAAATCTTTTAAGAGGTGGTGTGGGGACCTAAAATAATTGTTCTTTTTGATTAACACTCCATCTGGAAGAACCCCAAGTTTCACATAATGCAAAAGCAAACATTTTCAACAAAGCAGAGTGCCTTCAGTGAATGAGTTCCAGACATGTATATACAGGACAACTGCTTGGCATGCAAGTTGGAACAAAATATTTTGCTTTGTGTGTAATGGTGTAATAGATGCAGGGAGATTGGTGCGCTGTTTCTGCTGCTCAGGATCACCCATTGGAAGTCATTGTCAGGAATTTGAGACAAAAGGATGTAGATCATGAAGCCAAGATTTGAAATTTTGTTCAAAATTTTTTTTTAAAGCTGCATGACCAATCTGATGCACAGTTGACATTTTGTGCATATAGGCAATGCAGTAAAAATAGGTAAGCTGGTGATGCCTCAAATAATTGGAAACAATTATCTGCTTCACACTGGAATTAATCCTCTAATAAATGTCAGCTCTGATGGATCACCATAGATAAGGATTCAAAATACTGAGTGACATTATAAAGTTTTATAGTGCTCTAAAACCAATGTTCCCAGTCTGGCCAGGCTATCCTGCTACAATAGTAGAGTAGAATATGCCAGAGTCTCAATGCTGACCATCAGGCGGTGGTTAACTAACCTGACAACCCTGAGGACTAACAGTTTTGGATGGCAAGTTCACAAGGAAGGCTGAGGGTCCCCAAGTGGATTCAACCACACTTGAATCCATCTTGATGGAGGGCAGCAGCTTCATCAATACTGGTATGGATGTCACATGGTATGGATGTTACACTGCATTATACCGCTTCCAGGACTATCTTCATGACTGATTGCCATGATGATCACTGGGTCGCCCCAGCGAGGAGGGCGGTATATAAATCCGAATAAATAAATAAATAAATATGCAGAATTGGATACGGCACTCAAAAAAGAAGAAGAAAACCAATGTTCATGTGTCATATTTTTTGACCCTGACATGACATGTTGCCTGATTAACATGCATTTACTGCCATGTCGATTAGTGGTCTACTGCTAGGTGAGAGCCTAGAAACGGCGTTGGGGCTTCAGTGGTCTAACTAGGCAGTGTTGAGTGGTTTAACTAAGCAGTGTTGCCCATCTTTTGTCAATAATGTTAGGCCAGGACTAAAACACACCAAAGCATCCTCTGTTGGATCCCTTGGGCAAGGTGAAAGCAAAGGACACACATCATGGTCCACTTAGCAAGTGGGTGACATGATATCCAAATGGCTAAACATAACCTCCATGCAGATGGACTTGATTTCTCTATTTGCATGTGTGGAATGTTGTCACAGAGACATCTACCAATGTGCAAACTCCTTGCTGAATAATGACTCCAAGGTATCCAAGGATTAGTGGTAGTTGACCAAACTCAAGGGATAAGACTGTGTGATCTACTAGATATGCTTGGGCTACAACTTCTTTTGGCCCTCCTCATTGGCTATGCTAGGAAGGACTGTTGAGGGATACAGTCCAACAGTATCTATAGAGCAACATATCCTAGCCTGGATAATTATAACAATGGAAGAAAGCCATAGGAAGCCATCACACTCTTGGTCAATCTACCCCATGATGAGTAATTTTGACTTCCAATGGCTCTACAGGGTTTCAAACATGGTTGTTTCTTAGTGCTACTTGGAGACCTCTGATATCTCATCCAAGTCCTGACCAGATTTAACTTTTTCCTTAGCTTCCAAAATTTAGATGAAATCAGGCATGTTCAGAGCAACTTACTGGTTAACCATACACTAATGGAAAATGGCTCTGTCAAAGAACAACAGTCCTAATGGCTATATGGACCTCCTGTTCTAAGTCTCAGCTTTTTTTTTTTTTGGGGGGGGGGGCTTATAATATACAAAACCTTTTCCCAGAAAGGAGATTCTGAGAGTTGCACTCAAAAATAAAATAAAAATAAAGTAACTTTCTCATACTCTGAGATGACCTGCTGGGGAGTTACAACACAGGCCAATGGCCTCTGTGCATGCTTGTAGAGGGCATTGACTGGCCATTAATGCTGGGTTAGAAGGATCGTTGACCGGATTCAGCAGGTTTCTTATGACCTTCTATTATTTCATCTCGTCATTTTAGCTGGCACTATTACTGTGTCCTTTCTGTCGTCTCCATTAAAATGAAGTCTGGATTTTTTAACAATTGCTCTTTCAAGCTGTGGTTATAATTCCTTAAACAGCCCTGCCTTTTATCATGAGATCTGTAAGCTTTCCAAGCTCACAGGTTTTACATTTACATTGAAATGTTATTGCACAATGATCTATTGTTCTTCCTCATTTTTTGGATACAGGTGAAGAACTGCTGACTTTCATAAATCATGGCACTTCTTAGAATTAAATAGTATTCGGTCTCACTCTGAAAAGTAACTCCACCTTAACCTTCCTGGTCTGTTCCTCTCTTTTCACATGTGAGAACAAAGAACTCTAAAATATTTGTGGCTTTTTAAAAGGCTTGATTCATTTAATAAATTGCATTTTATTAAACTTTGCCAACAGTTCTCCCAGCCTTTAAGCCGTACAGAGACATTTATTAAGATTTTATACTATTGAAGTTTTAATCTTGCATTTCAGTGCCATTTTGATTTCCACACTGATATAAACCCACTTGGTGTTCTAGTATCCAGCTATTGTGTTGTGTTACAGAGCACAAAATGCAGCCTTAACATTAACTGGATGCCAGGATTAATTGGTTCTTCTTCTTTTGTGTCCTGATGAAACTCTGGGCTGCCAAAACCCTGGCTAATTAATCACTTAATTAGCAACTATGGCAGTTGTGGGTTGGAAGGTTCTGGCTAATAAGACAATACACTGTATGCAGGTGCGGCTTATTAGCTTCACCTGGAGTTCTATAAGAGAAGGCATACTAAGAGTAACAGCTGAGTATAAAACAAGTCAGCTGTCGTGTGATCCATGTAATGTATAAAACATGCAGAAGTAGAAGGTAATACCTTTTCTGGATCACTAAATTAAATAATCATTGCAACCTTTCGTGACTCATGATCACTTCTTCAGGCATGCATTCAAATGTTTGTGGCATGATGGTCTCCCTCTGCCAGGCTCTGTCCTTAAAAGCAGCAGTTGAGTTGATGCTCTGCCCCCATTTTTCAAACACAGGGAACCAGGCCTCTGCTTTTTGCTCTCCCCAAATTGCTCAGGGAATTGGGGGTGGGATTGGTGTACAGGACAGCATCACTACAAATTGAACCACTAGGTAATATTTTAATTGACTTTGAATTGGCTAAAATTGGAAGACCTAGTGTGTACACCAAATCCCCCCTGATAGGGCTCACTGGAATTTGCATTGGTTTAACCTGGCCAGAGAAGGAGCCTACAGCCTCAACAGAGCCATTTGGGGAGAGCAAAAAGCATTCTGAGCTTTTTGCTCTTCCCAAATGTGGTGCCAGCACAATGTATGTGTCCAGTTCCTTTTATCTCTTGTTTTATTGACATTATGATTTGGCACAATACATTCAAATATTCTAAAGAGTTTCTAGATCAATTACTAATATACAACCATTTATTTTTGACAACTATATTGAGAATTCTGGCTGGAGTGTGAAGAACTGGATAAATTGTGTAAGAGGTTGCTGATTGTAGAAGATTGTAGAATACTGAGATATTGCTTGAGATTATTGAAAGAACCAACCATAAAATAAGAAAGGATTTATTGACAAATAGAATTCAATTCTCAAGAAATGTTCCCAAGACCTTAGTATATTAATTGTGAATACCCTAGATCAGTGGTGGTGAACCCATTGCACGCGTTCCAGAGAGGGCACTCAGAGCCCTCTCTGTAGGCACACATGCAGTCACCCCAACACAGAGTTTGCCCTGCCCCTCTGCCCAGCAGTCCAATGGGAGTGCTTCCTCCTTCACCCCAGCACAGAGTTCACCCCTCCCCTCTGTTTGAGTACTTGGTCTCTAAAAGGTTCACCATCATTGCCTTACATGAATAGATGGAGAAATGCAAACACCATCTTATTAAAGAGAAAGAACAGAAATTATTCACTCTAGATAAAGAAGTACAGAGATTTAATGAGGAGCTAGAAGCATTTAAATAAAAGAAAGATCGCTCAGAAACAAAGTGAACTATGGTTCCAAGCAAATGTATGCATGGCAATGCAAATCATAAACCTAAATCTAAATGGGCGGGGGGGGGGACCAACCCTCTAAAGCTTCCTATGCAATTTGGAAGTCTACACCAGATGAAGTTGTGACACTGATGTTACACAGGGATCTTCTTGATTTTTGGTGCAAGAAAGAAGAAATGCAAGAAATACCAATAAGAGAGCCAAATGGGTTACATCTCTCCCAATCCAGTTTGTCAGAAGTCAATGGTAGTTAATCTTTCCAATGGGTGTGAGTGCAATGGGGGGAGGGGTAGAGACCTGTAAAAGGTTTTTTTGTGCCTCCTCCCAGCATGGCACACAGGTAATACTTGATTTATTTTGGTTTCTTAGAAGATTTAAGTATGGTGATATGTTGAAGAGTTAATTTCCTAGTTCACAGACAAACATGGACTACTATTCCATGCTACTGCTACGAGAATTAGTTGGTCAAATCTGTCCATATAAGTGCCCATCAGTGGTGCTTCATCATCCTGGAGAGAAGTGATAAATGAGGGTTGTAGCCCCAGAGATTTTCAGTACAGTAAAACCCCAGGTTACAACTGCCTCGGTTTCAGTTTGCTGCAGTTTACAGTGGCAAATCCTATGGAAATGCTGTCCTGATTTACACATTTTAATGTTTTTTTAAAAAGTCTACAACAATCAATTCAGGACCATTTTTTAAAAATCAATGCATGAAATATGGATGTTTTGGTTTACAATTTTTTCGGGTTACAACGGACCTCTGTCATAACCTAGGGTTTTACTGTATTTGCATAAATAGCATGAATGAGGACATGAATGGAATGCTCATCAAATTTGCAGATGAAACTTGAAGAGTTAGGTAATATGGGTTTCCTCCATATCTGTGGGTCTGGTATCCACAATTTCACTTATTCATGGGTCAAAAATATTCATAAAAGTCACTTAAAGGTGCATAAATTACAAATTTCTAAGACACATTTCTAGATCTGGCCACTAGAGGCCACTATCTACAATGTAGTGTTCAGATGGAATGGTGTTTTAAGCCTAAGAAATGCTACTTCAACCAAAGCATTTCATGAGTGCCTGTGAAAATTAACAGAGGGACCCTCACTAGACCCCCTGCTTGTATGAGTCAGGTATGTGCAATATAATACATGGTTCCTTGCTTTCTGCAATTTCAGGGATTTGTGAAAGATCTTGGAATGTATCCCTCATAGATATGAAGGACCACTTGTACTTCTATACAGTTGTGGGCATCTGCAGGTTTGCACCAGTTTGCCAGAACCGGTAGTAGAAATTCAGTCTGGTGTCACCCATCCAAGTTTTGAGATAAAGTATTCCTAATTCAGGTACAACACAGGGCTTTCCCCCTGGTCACACTCGCCATACCACACCCACAGCGTGGTAGTAAAAAGTTTTGGAGCCCACCACTACTCCTATATACAGTATCAGAATTCAAGAGGATTTTGATAGCTTGGAGCATTAGGCAACGCAAAATGTTTCAACAAAGAAAAATGAAAAATATAAACAACTCATGCAAAGGTGGAAAAGTGAGATGTAGAAACCTAGGAAGGGAGACAACTGACTCGGCAGCTTATGAAAATGATATTGATATCTTTGTAGACTGCAAGATAAATGTGACTTAGTAGTATGATACCACATCAAGAAAAGCCAATGTTGCACAAGGCTACATGAATAGGTGTATAGCTAAGTAACAGTACTATTTTATTTTGGTTCAGTTAGAACACACCAGGAATACTGTGTCCGGTTCTGGCTACCCTAATGTAAGAAGGATATTGGGAAGCCAGAAGATATCTATTGTAGAATATAGCAATTATATTTATATAATACCCGTAGCACTCAGAGCACTCTCTGGGTGGTTCACAAGGTAACTAGCATTTTTGTCCCCAACATGCAGGGTACTCATTTTCCAACCTCGCATGGATGGAAGGCTGAGTCAATCTTGAAGCCCATCAGGATCGAACTAACAGCAGCAGTACTACAGTTAACCACTGAGCCACAAGGGTCCCATCATAGAAAGGTGATGAGGATGAGAAAATATTTGGAAACCAAAAACCCTAAAAAAGAATATTTGAAAGAACAGGGTATGTTTAGCTTAGAAAAGAGAAAGCTGAGAGATGACATGACTTCTACTTTCAAATATTTAGAAAGGCTGTTATGTGGAAGATGGCAGAAACATGTTCTCTTTAACAGGAAAGGGTAGGATTTGAAGTAATGGATCCAAATTACAAGAGAGGAGATTTTAATCAAACTTTAGGTACAACCATCTGTGAAACAGACTACTTAAAGATATGATGGATCCTTCTTAATTGGAGGTTATTAAGTAATGGTTGGATGGCCAACTTTCAGTGTTGTTTTAGTGGTAGACTTCCTTCTTTAGCAGGGAGCTAGGCTAAATGACCTTTGGGTTCCTTCCAGCTCTTCAAAGATATGATGATAATAATATAATAATTTCTCATTAAAAGTCTGAAGAGATGAATGAGTGATTCTGAGAAAAATGGCTTGTTGAAAGCATCCTTCCTAATGTCATGGCTGAATCTGAATTTGGATCCATGTGTTACTTTTGGGATGAATTATAAAGCAGCTTGTTTATTACAAAATGGTAGGAACAATAATTAATAATAAATACATGGTATACTTAGAATCAGACTGTACTGCTCAAACCATTCCCGCCAATTATTTAATCCTAAACTTACAGGGTTTTTAAAATTGTGTATCTGTTTTGGTAAAGAGTGGGGAAAATTGTTGACACATTTCAAGGGCCTGAATCTGGCCTTTCACTGATACAGCAGAAACAAGAAAAAATCTCCTGGAATCTCATCTTTCTTAAGTTTCTTCTCTTAGGCCTGTGATGGTGAACCTTGGCACTCCAGGTGTTCTTAGACTTGAGTTCCCAGAAGCCCAAGTCTGTATGAATCCACACAAATAAACCCATTCATGTGGATTCATAGAGACTTGGGCTTCTGGGAACTGAAGTCCAAGAACACCTGGAGTGCCAAGGTTTGACATCACCGACTTAGGCCCACCCAACCCTAGCCAGAGAAAAAAGATCTGGGAATATGAGCCTTATTTATAGAAGAGTCAGCTTCATTAAGTTTCAAAATATTTTCCTCTCCAAGGACTCCTTCTCAAACTGAATGTGTGTTTAAATCAGCTATTCAGAAATGCCTAGATTAAGTTCAAATGTAGCTATTGCATGTGGGGTTTACACATCAGGCATTATTTGATTCGCTTAATGCTGCCAGGTCTCCCACGCCCCAAAGTCCACAGCTAATTGAGCAGAGACATGTGAAACCACAAATGAAAAGGGAAAATAGTGGGCTGCAGCCAAAGACTCTGAAGTTTATTGTACTCTTCCTCCATTATCATCAGCGCTGTGTCATAGGAAGCAATAGAGTTGCACTGGAAGACACAACAAGGTCTTATATTGCTCTGTCAAAAAACAACAACCCTTCTTTAAAAGATAGAAAACCAGAAAAAAGAAGCAGCTGTAGATGTTAGTTGAGCAAACTTTAGCTAAATTAGTGGTATAGGCTCTGAACATCAGAATGGCTAGCAGAGCTCACTTTCACCTTTTGAAACTAATCACATCCAGACCGATCACTCTAGAAAGCTAGTATTTGTTCGAGAAATACAGTAATACCTCAGATAACGCTAAGACTTGGTTCCACAAGTCTTGGTGTTATTTGATTTTTAGTGTTATCCGATGCATGTTAAAATCCTATGGGATGGATTGGATAACGTTAAAGCTCCATAGAGATACATTGGAACCGCACAGACTTTAGCGGTTGTTATCTGATCCATCCCATAGGACCTTAAAGTTATTCGATCCAATTCTCCTCCTCAGATTACTTAACGTTACGTGATTTTAGCGTTATCCGAGGTAAACGTTATCGGAGGTATTGCTGTACTTTGAGACAGGAAAGCTATTAGAACTCTTAGTTAAACCCAACTAATGAGGAGATGCAGAGGGCCATGTCTTGCCCCTGTCTCTTTGGACCAATGGCAACTGGTCTCTTCTTTCATCAGAGGGTCAAGAGAAAAGTGGGAAGGCAGGGAAACTACGTCACAATTCCAAGAAATTCTTTGAAGGGAAAAGGTATGAAAGGTTTTCCACATGGCTGGAGGCTCTATTTCCTACCCATTTTCCATCTGATTGGCATATATTTATATATCAGAACCAGGACTGTAGCCAGAGGGAGGCTGGGGCACCCTCCGAAAACCCTCCTGAGATAACAGCCCCCCCCCCGCCCCAGGATGCTATTATTATATATGTGTTTATGACATTGTTGGCCCCCCCATTTTTTTTTGCCCCTCCTTATAATTTTTTCTCCCCTCAAAATCTAGAATCCTGGATATGGCCCTGATGAGAACAGCTACAAAAAAGGTACAAACTGAACTGTAGAACCATTATGTCAAACCTTTCTTAAGCAGACCAATCCTAATACTTTCACAACCTGAGTCAAACAGACCACAGGAAGACAACAACACACAAGATGAGAACAGCATACCAAAAGTGGGAGACATAGATGAAGATGTTGAGACTGTTGAACTGGAAGAGGCACTGATACCATGGCACACAACACAGAATGGACAGTAAAGGTCACCTTTGCTCCAAAGCCAGTTGTATCCAACTCTAGGGTTCAGTGCTCATCTCTGTTTCATAGCCAAAGAGCCTGCACTGTCTGAGTCTGCAGATGTTTCTGTGGTCATGTGGCGGGCATGACTAGACACTGGAGTGCATGAAACACTGTTTACCTTCCCACCCAAGTGGTCCCTATTTATCAACGTACAATTTCCTGCTTTTGAACTGCTAAATTGGCAGGAGTTGGGACGAAGACAGGAATGGACAGAGGACAGCATAAATTGTAAGTCTTCCAGTCGGTTCCTATTTATATAAGGTGATGGGTCTATCTCATGAGTTAGTCATAGACAAGATGCTGTAACTTTATCTTCCATAGAATCAGATTTCAGTGCTGCAGCAGAAGCATACAGAGAAGTGCTATAGCTAAAGAAGCTGCTATAGGACTTTGGAACAGATTTCTTCTTCTTTCATATCCTGATCAAACCCTGGACTGCCAAAATAAAGCCACTTTCTTGGTTTTGTCATTGGTCAAACTTAAGTACTCATTGGTGCATGTTTCTGGCAGTAACCGGCAGACCAGTAGAGCTGGATTCTGTATCTCTCTGTATTCACAATGCATTGTTGTTGTCCACCAGCAGCCCCCATTTGAGCATGTTGGTTTTACATTTAGGGACTCCAACCTTCAGCCTATTCGGGGTCTTCCAAGTGACATGGGGATAGAGCAGTGGCATCTCTGGGAAGGGGGGCTAGTGGGCCGGCCGGCCACGGGCAGTGCTTTTTGGGCTATGTGTGTTCTTGGACTACAATTCCCAGAAGCCCTAGTGAGAGCTCAAGCCAGCATCCACCAGGGGGCGGCAAATTTGGCTTCTAAATTTGGCTAAATTCCACGCGATGTTACTGGGGTAGAGTTGCCATAATTCTCTCCCATAAAACCAGGACAGAAGTATACTTGACAAAAATGGGCGGGTTATCTACAAAACAGCCTTTTTAAAACAAACATAATATAATGACAGCTATAAAACACTTTCACATTAAATATATCAGTACATAAATGAATTTATTTACAACAGTTAATTCTTACTGTAAGATGATCTGTTTTACTTCTGAGAAGTCACCTAGCGGTCAACTCTTAACGTCCTCAGTTCCAGGAAACAAACTGGTCACACTTATTGTGTGATCATGTGAGGTGAGGACATTAAGCTTTGTCTCCAGGTATACTCCAACTCCAGTGTGGCAGGAAATTGCTCTTTTGATGGCAAGAATTTGAATTTATTTTAATGGTGTGTTATAATACACAATCAGTAAGTTTTAAAAATCTGGGACTTTAACATGATTTTTATTGAACTGGCCAGGATAATTTTTCCAATCATGAATCTGGGACAATCCCAGTTTTCTGGGAAGTGTGGCAACCCTACATGGGGGAGGATGAATTCCTCATCTATATCCGCCTTTAATTATGTTACTTGCCAGTAAGCTCCTTCCTCCATCTTTTAATTTGGTTTTGCTTTTGTGTACCTTCAAGAATGTTTGTTCTTGTCATAAAGTGCTTCCTGGATGGGAGCTGATAGACCTGAGGCTTTAGAATAGGTGAAAAGATGCCAAGCCAGAAGACAATAAGAACTGCATCAAACTGTCAGAGAGTGAGAAAATGAATGGACAAACTAAACATACTGTATCTGCATGTCTTCTCTGCAGTGGCATAGTAAATCATCTAGACCAGTGATGGTGAACCTTGAAACTCCAGATGTTCCTGAACTGCAATTCCCAGAAGCCGAAGTCAGCACTCCTGCTGCTCAGGGCCTCTGGGAATTGAATTTCAGGAACATCTGGAGTGTCAAGGTTCACCATCACTGATCTAGATGATTTACTATCCCATTGCAGAGAAGGCAGCAGATATCTTGACAAAACCTCTATCAAAAGATCACTTTGAAAAATTTGTGAAACAAAATTGAACTTGAGAGCTGTTGCATGCAATTTTGAGAAGGGGTGTTGGGATAATAGCAATCTTGCATACACTAACACTGGGGATCGACAGCCTAATGTTATTGTCCTTTGCCGCTAACATACCGGTAGTAAAGTTCTTTCCCCACCTTTTGCATTTGAGGGAGGCTTCCTCTTGTTTATGTTCTTCCTTTTTTCTTCGTAGCATTTCCTTCCTTTGATCTTCCTCAAAGCAATAAGAATACTGTAAAGAGTCTTTCTCCTTTTATATTCTGACTACAGATGGAGGTTTTTTTTTGTTTAGTCGCACAGTCGATTCTGACCCTTTGCGATCCCATGGACCACTGTCTGCCAGGCACTCCTGTCCTCCACCATCCTCCTCAACTCACTCAGCTTTGTGCCCATTATGTCTACAATACCATCTAGCCATCTCATTTTTGGCCGCCCCCTTCTTCTTTTGCCCTCCACCCTTCCCAGCATCAAGGCTTTCTCAAGCGAATCCTCTCTTCTCATTTGATGTCCAAAGTACTATAGCTTCATCTTTACTATTTGACCTTCTGAGGAGCAGTCAGGGTTGATTTCTTCTAAGATTAACCTATTTGTTCTCCTCATTGTCCAGGGGACTCTCAAAACTCTCCTCCAACACCACATCTCAAAGGCATCTATTCTTCTGCGCTCAGCATTCCTAATGGTCCAGCTCTCACAACCATACATTGCCACTGGAAATACCATTGCTTTGACTATACGAATTTTTGTTTGCAAGGTGATGTCTCCACTTTTCACTATGTTCCCCAGCAGTGATGGGATTACAAAAATTCTACTACTACGCCATGACGTCACGAATGTCATGGGCATGGCCAATGTCATAACGTCATGACGTCATGGGTGGAGCCAACGTCATGACATCATGACGTTGTTGGCAGGGCCAAAAATAAAAAATAAAATAAAAATAAATAAAATAAAATAAAAATAAACACACACACACACACACACCCCTCAACCCACCCACCCAACCAGACAGCTACAACACAAACCTGTAAATAACTTAAATAAATAAAATAAAGAAATAAATAAAATAAAAATTAAATAAAATAAAAATTAAATAAAAATACAACCACCCACCCAAAACACAAATAAATCACCCACCCACCCCAAATACAAAACCCTCACTTACCTTTCTTGGGGCCAACGAACCTCCATGGCCCGGGGCACCCGGCAAGGCGCGCTGCCCCCGACTGCGGCCTCCTCCTCCTACGAAGGCCCCGGCCGCAGGAGCCACCACCTGCAGCCGCTGCCCACGGCTGCCGCCGCCTGCAGCCCCTGGCTGGCCACCGAGCTCCCACGGGCACGTTGGTGCCTGCCCAGGCCGTCCGCCGCCGCCCCCTCCCAGGGACTTGGGCTTGACAAGCCCCCATGCCCTGGGTAAGCCCGGCGGGGCACGCCACCGCCGCATCCTCCTCCGCCGGGCGCCTGCAGCTTCCTCGGGCCAGTGCCTTTTCGGCCTGGCTCCGGCTGCGGCCACGGGCGGCCAGGGCCTGTGGGCAGCGGTGGCTCTGGTGGCGGCTCTCAGAACGGGGAGAGCGGGAACAGCTGTATGGGTCTTCCTTTCTCCACCACCAATATGGATGCTTGCCCAGCCAGCTTGGCTGAGGGGGAAAGAAATAGTAGGGAATTGGAGTTAGTGAGCAGGGTAGAGTTGTGATTCTTGTGAACTGTTCTAAGTGTTTTTGAAGTGTTTCTGAAATGTATTTATGATGTCTTAATTTTGTAATTGTGATGGGGGATTTCTTGAAATGTGTGTGATATGTGATACTTTGTTGTTCAAGACCCACCTGAAAGTGTTTTCTGAAATGTTTTTATACTGTATTAACTTTGTAATTGTGATGGGGTTTTTTTAAAAAACGTATGTGATATTTTGATATATTATTAATATGTGATGTATTGATATGTGATGTCTTCCTTCCTCCACTACCAATATGGACGCTTGCCCAGCCAGTTTGGCTGAGGGGGAAAGAATTGGACTTAGTGAGTGAGGTAGAGTTGTGAGTTTTGCGAACTGTTTGAAGTGCTTCTGAAGTGTTTCTGAATTGTTTTTTATGATGTCTTAGTTTTGTAATCGTGATGGGGGATTTCTTGAAATGTATGGGATATGTGATACTTTGATATGTTAATACTTTGATACATTTGATATGTGATATTTTGTGATCTATGTTGTTACCGCTCTGGGGTGACTGATGAGACTGACCTGAATTCTCTAAAGGAATAAAGCCTAAGGGAATAACCCAAAGAAAAAAATCCGATATATTCAGCTACAGTTGGTAGCATGAGTTAATTTTTTTGTCTTTTAAATAAAATGAGCCATATAATGACCAATGATAAGTTAGTTAATAGACTTTATCTGTGTGGCTTTGACTCAGACATCAGATTCATCCTAGAGCATGACACATAAATCTAGGAGAATGCTACTGCACTGCGTTTAAGAGGAGAGCCCAAGCTGATTCTCTTATACCAGAACTCTGCCTCCTGAGTCATTTCCATTTAAAAGATTACTGGCACTCTTCCTATAGAAATGTGGAAGGAATTGTTGTTGGTGTTGCTGTGTGCCATGTACAAACTATTCTGATTTATGGCACCTCTATGAATTAATGACCTCTAGAAGTCTGGCCAGGTTATCCTGCTATGGTAATAGAGTAGACCATAGAGTAGACCAGTAACTCAACACCGACTGTCAGGCAGTGGTTAACTAACCTTACCACCCTGAAGACTAATGGCCTTGGGTGGCAAAATCCATAGGGAAGGGTAATGGTCTCCAAGTGGATTAAATCCAACTTGAATTCAGCTTGATGGAAGGCAGCAGCTTCATCCATCCTGGACTGAGGCCGAGGATGACTTTGCATGCCAAAAGGGCTAAGGACCAGAAAGTGACTTGCGGAACTGGATCAGTGGTACTATGGGCATCACACTGCAATGTGGAAGACAGATGAAAGGCCACTGCATTATAGTCTCTCTTTATGGCTGATCACCATGATGATCACCTATATTTGGATTTGGAAATGGAAGAAGAAGAGGAAGAGGAGGAGGAGGAGGAGGAAGAAGAGGGGAAAAGAAAAAGAAGATCATATTGTTAATAATTCTATTCAGATCTTGCAAACTCAGTGATGAGCAGCAACAGGTTCACACCAGTTCGCCAGAAATGGTAGTAACTTTTCCTGTTGTCCCGGAGAACCGGTAGCGGCTTTTGAGGGGAACTATCTCAGGGGCTTACTTTTTTGCCTGTTCCCCCACTGTGCATGCGCACCAAGTGCTTGGTGTGCATGTGCACCTACAGCACTTGGCATGCATGCACGACCTCCTTGCTATCTTCCCAAGCGGTGAGGAGGAAGAGAAGCTGCTAGTCTGAAGCTCCCTATAGCCTGTTCCCCAGGGTAAGTGACTCACCTTTGGGTGTGGGGTGGGTGGGTGTATTTTAATGTGCATTTAATGTGTATTTATTTTTAATGTGTATTTTTGTGTTTTATGTGTATTTAATTTGTATTTTTATGTGCTTTTATGTCTATTTAATGTGTATTTATTTTTAATGTGTGTTTTTATGTGTTTTATGTGTATTTAATTTGTATTTTTATGTGCTTTTATGTCTATTTAATGTGTATTTATTTTAATGTGTATTTTATGTTTTATGTGTATTTTATGTTTATTTAATTTGTATTTTTATGTGTACTTATTTTTATGAGTTTTTTTTCATTGGCTCCACCCACATCATTGGCTCCACCCATGACATAATGATGTAGGCTCCGTCCATGATGTTGGCTCCGTCCACAGTGTGGTAGTAATATTTGTGGCTGCTTACCACTGTGCAAACTGAATGCTGTTGCTTGCTTTATGTAATCAATAACTCATATTCAGACTTCCTCTTTTTCTACTGCTTTCTGCTTCATCTAGTACTATGACCTTTTTCTAGTGACTCTCAGTTTCTCATGACATGTCTGAAGTACAAAAGTCTCCATTTAGTCATTTCATCTTCTAGTCCACATTCAGACTTGATATTATCTAAAGGTAAAGGTCCCCCTTGCTTGAAAGCCAGTTGTATCCAACTCTAGAGTTCAGTGCTCATCTCTGTTTATAGTCAAAGAGCCAGTGTTGTCTGCATCTACAGACATTTCCGTGGACATGTGGCAGGCATGCCTAGACACCGAAGTGCACGGAACACTGTTTACCAAAATGGTCCCTATTTAACTACTTGAAATGTCTTGCTTTCAAACAGAGACAAGCGCTCATTCCATCATGCAGTGCTTGGGTTTTGAACTGCTGACCTTCTGCCTCCCAGTCAGCATCTTAACCATTTGAGCCACTGCAGATATTATCTGCTACCCAGTTATTTAGCTTTCTCATGGTCTGTGGTTTCCATAAAATTCAAAGTTCATGTTTTAGATAAGTCTGTATTTTTCCATTCCGTGTTTTGTTGTAGGCCAGTCTTTGTTTTGCTTGACTTAAGCAGGATTCTTAAAGATGGGACCATCTGGAGGGCATTTAATCATAAAATTGTCCTAAGTCAGAAGTAATTATATGTAAAATGTACAGAGCTTTAAAAAAAAAAAAGACTTCCTGCTACAAATAGTTTAGTGACAAACTTTGCAGTGAAAGATACAATAGTGATAGTAAATTTAATTGAGACCGTTCAGTGTAAGTGAACATTTATATATATATGTAATACCAAGAGATGCATGCTTTTAGGATTTGTCAGAGGTTTTAATATACTGTAAAGTTTATCACTTGTTTTAATTTTATTTAAGAATTCTGGCTTCCCAGAACTTGGAGCTGGTTTTGACTGTTTGAAATCAAATTATTCATTGTGCAACATAGCATCTTGGAAGTGTGTTTAATTACAAACTAGACAAAAAAAACTGTGGTTGAATCAGATTTTTAGGAATGAGAAGTGAACATTTGCCTTTCAATAGCTCCCAAAAAGGGTACTGAGGCTTCATAGTATGTTTTTTATCTAGTAGTTGATCACACTCCAATTTCTTCAATGCTTTGCAATGAAGAAAAAGAATAGCATCTGCTCATTAATGCCTGAAACATATTTTGCTGATTAACTATACTGACAGCAGTGCTCTAAGTTAATATGAAGCACTCTCTTAAAGGAAGGGCAGTACACCACGTGTGCACTGAATTATGAGAACAATAAAAACTTAGCTGAAGTTTGGGTTATTCATATAGGACTGCATCTTGACGGTTCGCCTTCATTTCATGCAGAATTTAGAAGGGCAATTTTCACCTACACCATGGCAGTACTGACACTGGGATAGACAGAAAGAGCCTCCTGAAAGATTGTGGTATTTTTGAGTCACAATTGGCCATACCCTGGTAATGGTAATCTTGTGCTGCCCGTTAATCTTTCTCACACTAGATCAGGCAAAGGGAACTGCAGAATGAAGAAGTGCATTATATTTTCAGGACAGTCTTCATGGCTGATTGCCATGATCATCACTTATGTTTGGATTTGGATTTGGATTTGGATTTGGATTTGGATTTGGAAGAAGAAGAAGAAGAAGAAGAAGAAGAAGAAGAAGAAGAAGAAGAAGAAGAAGAAGAAGAAGAAGAAGAAGAAGTGCTGAAACCTATACAGACCTTAGTGACCCAAAAGCAGCAACCCACATTAGCATTGTTTTCACACTGAGCAGCCATGCCATCACACTGAAAGTGTAAAGTGTGTTTTGTAAGCTCCATGGACTCCCTCCTGCAAACAGTGAATCCCCCATGCAGACCAAAAGCCTCCTTTTAAAAAGCATGGTTTTAAAAAGAGGTCATTCCCTCTAGCAGGCACAGGAGGCCATTCCACTCCCTCTTGACATTCACCCGGCTTCTTGTAAGGAAGGAGAACTTCTTTCAAAAATTGAGATAACTTTTGGTCACTTCTGCCTTTTAAAAAAAAGAACTCTAGCTTTAAAAGTTCTGGAGGAGGAAATATGCCCAAAGGACCTTTATAATGATGAATGGACATGTGCAATTAAGGTTTTTTTAAAAAACGATTGTCAAAAGTAAATAGATTTAAAGATGTGTAGGAGATTTTATAGAATTTTCCATTTTGAAGGGGAAAGATCAGGTGCCAGCACAGGAAACAACATCTTTTTGCAGAGAAGTGGGAGTGCGCAACTAAAGGAGAGAAAATAAAACAAAATGAATAGATATTTTTAAGATCCTGAAGGTGGCGGAGGTAATGTAGTTTGTATTTTAATTGTTATGTGCCTGTTTTGTGTAGATTGACTTGTCTTCAAGAGCCCTGGTGGCACAGTGGTTAAATTGCTGTACTGAAGCCAAACTGTGAGTTCGATCCTGACACAGACCAAGATTGACTCAGTCTTCCATCCTTCCAAGGTAGGTAAAATGAGTACCCAGTATGTTGGGGGCAAAATATTAATTACCTTGTGAACTGCACAGAGAGTGGACTAGGTGCTATGGGGCAGTATAGAAGTGTCATTGCTATTGCTATTCTGTTCTTGTCCAGTTTTAAAAAGTACAGTACATATAAAAACTGACTTTAGTGAAACATGGGGAGAAATTTTAGATTATGTACTAGTGAAAGGGAAAGGAGTAAAGTCAGAGCAAGATATATTATCTTTTTTGAACAAGGGGACAAATATATAAATACTGTAAAAGGTATTGCTATACAGTAATACCTCGGATAACGCTAAAATCGCATAACGCTAAAATCGCATAACGTTAAGTAATCTGGGGAGGAGAATTGGATCGAATAACGTTAAGGTCCTATGGGATGTATCGGATAACAACCGCTAAAGCCTGTGCGGTTACAATGTATCTCTATGGAGCTTTAACGTTATCCGATACATCCCATAGGATTTTAACATGCATCGGATAACACTAAAAATCGGATAACACCAAGACTTGTGGAACCAAGTTTAAGCGTTATCCGAGGTATTACTGTATAGAGAATAGTTAAATGAAAATTTATAATGTATCACAAGTGGTGGGTGCATATAGTTATATATAATCTTGTCAAGATTTTTAATGTATATATTTCTATTCATTATTATGTTTATTGTTTATTTTAAAAACAACAAAATACATAGAAAAAAATAAAATGAAAATTCTGGGGGCTTCCAGGGCAAAGGGTAAGCACATTCATCCAAGATTAGGAGGTAGGTGGAAGTCAGCCACTTCTGGAAAGACTCCCTTACTCCATGATGGCTGCCCAGTAGAGACAATCCAAGTGGTAGACCAGGGGTAGTACCCAGCAGATTTTGGCAGCCCAGGGTTTGATCAGGACATGAAAGAAAGAAAAACCAAGCAGAATTACTAATTTGCATATACTGGTTGTCTACCAACATCATCTTAGTGACTCTGCTCTATGTACATGATGGAAGGCATTATTAACACAACACTGTCTGAAATCATTTTGCACAGTTACACAAATGGCATAACTTTTAACTGTGATTTGCTTTAATTAAGAAATTTCTGTAAACTTAATCTGTTGAACACCGAAACACACAACTCAGCACGCAAGAGGTAACATCTGTGGAGATTTCTTAACTTATGGCTATTCACTTCTAAAAGTTTGTTTAGCTGTGCAAGAGGATTTCAGCCATTGAATGCCAGTACATGAACATACATGGAGTGGAAGTGCCTACTGTCGAGCATCTTGGATTAGGAAATATACATCTTTGTGTGTGTGTGGCATCTGGGGCTCAGCTGAAGACAGCACTCCAACTATAAGGCACTCCCACTAGAAGAGATTCTGAGTCAATAGGATTTGCATATGGCAGTTGGCAATTGATTCAATGGGTCTTCTTTAGTTGGGACTTTTTTTTGTTCAGTCGCACAGTCGATTCCAACCCTATGCAATCCCATAGACCACTGTCTGCCAGGCACTTCTGTCTTCCACCATCCTCCTCAACTCGCTCAGCTCTGTGCCCATTGCATCCATAATACCTTCTAGCCATCTCATTTTTGGCCACCCCCTTCTTCTTTTGCCCTCCACCCTTCCCAGCATCAAGGCCTTCTCAAGTGAATCTTCTCTTCTCATTTGATGTCCAAAGTACTTTAGCTTCATCTTTACAATTTGACCTTCTAAGGAGCAGTCAGGATTGATTTCTTCTAAGATTGACCATGGACCCATATGCAATAGCCTTTTCAAATGGGCAGTAGCTTTTTCAAATTAAGGTCTGGCTTTGAGTGACAAAATTAGACGAGTTTGTAGTGGTTCGTCCTGCACTCCAGCAGCATTAATGCCACTGCTTCTTTTTTAGGAAAGTGTGATTTGGTTGAAACTGGTTGGCAAAGGGTTAGCCATGTATTAATCCTGCCTAAAAAATGAAACAAGGATGACACTCAAAAATGTCAGACATTCTTATAGCTGATGTTCCCCAGACATAATCCACAGACCTACTCTAAATGAAGTCTAACTGAAACTGGAAGTATTTAAGTTCAATTAATACATCCTGTTTCTAAAAGCCAGACACCTAACAAATATTGATTGTCTAATTTATACATAGATGTCTTCACCACACATCCACTCAGTCCATTAGGATGCAGCCTGGCTTCCTGAACAGATGATACTTTATTATACCCCTTAGGACCAGAAAATATACTTCTTAAATAAAATGAGTTTTAAGACATTGAATGTGGAATTTAAGGGTGCTCTCCTTTGTTCCACAAAATGGTAGTTCATCCATATGTCTGTTATATCTCATTGCATTTATCTCTGTCTGCAGCCTATCTGGACAGGAGAGCCCAGACCACCCAGGTCCATGAATTGGTAATCTCTAAAACTGATTACTGTAAAGCTCTCTATGTGGGGCTACCCCTGAAATTGGTACAAAGGCTTAAACAAGTCTAAAATGCAGCTGTCAGTTTAAGTACTGGAATTCACAGATACGACCACATATCTCCAGTTCTGGCAGACTTCCATTGATTACCCCTTCTATTACGTGCAAGATTCAAGGTGTGTGTACTGATGTGCAAAGTCCTCCATGGCTTGGATCTTGTTATCTAATGGAGTGGCTCTCTCATAGGAACAACTACTGTCCCCTGAGATCTTCTCACATTATGTTGGTGAGGGTAGCAACCCTAAGAGAGGCAAGAAGGAATGGCACTCAGAAGAGGACCTTCTCGATGATGGGGTCCTCTGCACAGAATGACCTCCCCACTGAGATATGCTTGGCTCCCTCCCTTCAGATCTCTAAAAATGGCTAAAAACATACTTTCTAAAAGAGGCTTTTGATTAGTACCTTCCCTAAGTATTAAATAATGTGTACTACATGTTTGTCTTATTTTCCACCATCTATAAAAATAATATGTTTAGAACAGCCACACTATATGGAAAATGTTCTGCCATCTGTATTCTTAATCATATTTATGCTTATATTAGAATTTTTAAATTGTGGTTGACTGTTATTTATACAGTACTTTTTTAGAAATCGCCATGAGTACTGTTTGTCAGGAAATCTGGCAATATACAAATATGAATGAATGAATACTTCCTCCTTCTATTACTACTCCCCCCCCCCCAGTGGGATTGCTAAACCAAAAGCAACATGTGATGGGTCTTGCTTCTTCCTGACCTGCCTGGTACCAGATTAATTCTGGCCAGAAAGCTTTTCTCACACAGTTGAGTATATATATAACGTACACTACCACCATTTGTGCTGTATATTTATTTAAATACCTATTTCAAGATCACAATCCATGCATCTAAAGAAGTGGGCATTAGTCCACAAAAATCTTATGTTTATCATAAATCATTTAATCTTACAAAAACATTTGACTCTTTGTTGTTTTTCTTCCATTTTGCAGGGGAAAGTACAGTTGCCAATGTTGCTTTACACCTGGCACAGGCAGAGATGGGTGAGGAGCACTGCTTTGCATCTAATGCCATCAGCCATTCCTGAGTTAAAGCCCAGAAATCTCTTCATCCCAATTAACATTCTTTATGACAATGTGGCTTAGTGGTTAAGATGCTGAACTTGACAACTGGAAGGTTGGCAGGTCAGCAGTTTGAGAACTGAGTGTTGGATGACAGAGTGAACTCCCATCTCTGTCTCAGCTCCTGCCAACCTAGCAATTCGAAAGCAAGAAATTGCAAGTAGATAAATAAGTACCACTTCAGTGGGAAGGTAAACAGCATTCCATGTCTAGTCATGCTTGCCACATGTTAATGGAAATGTCTGCAAACATCTATAAATAAAGATTAACACTGAACCCTAGAGTTAGATACGACTGACATTTTGAGCAAGGGTGACCTATGACAATGTTAGGCAAAAGGGACTTTTGTGAGCAATCAGCACTGTGACTCTAACCATTCTTCTGGAGCAGATATTCTTGGACTATAACTGAGAATCCCTGACCATCATCTGTGCTTACTAAGGCTTCTGGGAGTTGCAGTCAAGCTACTATCTTAGGCCCTGATGTAATTCAAATCATATTTTAGGTGACTAAAGCATTCTGAAGCTTGCTTTTAAAATGGGTTTTCCTCAATGTGCCAGTATTCAGTTAATGAAGATAATGGATTTCCCTGAGGGTGGCCTCATACCCATATTTCTTCATAGAGTGTCGGGTGTTTGCACCATTGGCATGAAGAGAAAAAGATCCTTCCTGGGCCTAAAGTGTTGGAGTTAATTTGATTTCCATGGAGATCTGTTTTACAGTTGTTGAGCATCTGGTCCTCCCTCTCCCAGCTATGCTTTTAGAGCCCTTTTATTTATACTGGAAGGTGTCCTTGGTTCTGAGAATGTACCATACTGGCTTGGCAGAAACATAATAGTTTAGCATGCCTACCATTATTTATCTGAGTGAGAGCTCATGCAAGAACACCAGCCAAAGGAATCCCCAAACATACTGGTACTGTTTTGGTCTTTCTCCCTTAACACTTGGTGTTTTTCCTGCCTTCTACTCAGCCTGAAAGAGCATTCATCCTTGCCCCAGTGAAGTGTATTTACATTGCAAAAATCCATGTTTCCTTAAAGCTCAGAATAAAAATGTACTGATGTGCAGTTTCACCATCTCTGAATATGCAAAGTACTGCAAAGCTTGCAGCTCTCCAGCCAAACAATGACCAAAGTATTCAGATGACGCCGTAACCTCCCAAGGAATAATAATAATAATAATAATAATAATAATAATAATAATAATAATAATAATAATAATAATAATAATAATAATAATAATAATAATAATAATAATAATAATAATAATAATAATAATAATAATAATAATAATAATAATAATAATAATCGTCATACTTATCACCTGCCCTCCTCATCGAGGAGACCCAGGGTGGCTCACAATTCATTAAAAAAAAAAAAGACTCTTAAAAACATTCCTAAAAAACCCTCAATTTAAAACTTTAAAATCTTCATCTAAAAACTAATTGAGGGCAAGCAAGGCTTAAATCAACCAGTGGGCTGGGGTCATAGTCCCTCCCGCACTCCAAACCTGCCTTGCCAGCCATGTTTTTAATTTTTTCCTAAAGGGCAGCAACTCCGTCTGGAGACGTAACTCCATTGGCAGGAGGTTCCATAGGGCCGGGACGGACACCAAGAAGGCCCTCAGTCTTGTGCCAGAGAGACGCGCCTCTCTGGCCGATGTAACAACTAGAGAGCCTCCCCGATTCGCTCTAGTGGGACGGGCAGATGTTCTTGGGGTGAGGCGGTCTCTTAAGTATTCTGGCCCACTACCATATAGGGCTTTAAAGGTAATAACCAGCACCTTGAATTGCACCCGGAGACATATAGGCAACCACTGCAGCTCCCGGAGCAGTGGTGAGGCATGTGCATACTGCCCACACCCCAACACCACCCAGGCAGCCGCATTCTGGACCAACTGAAGCCTTGGAATGGTCACCAAGGGCAGCCCCATGTAGAGCGCATTACAGTAATCCAGTCTGGAGGTGACCAGAGCGTGTGACCATGACAACAACAACAACACTACTACTACTACTGCTGCTGCTGCTGCTGCTACTACTACTACTACTACTAATAATAATAATAATAATTTTCCATCAGAAATAATTTTTGCAGAAGAAACTTTGCTCAGGGAACATCCAAATGAGGTTCCTTTCATGTCCCCAATAGCTGGGACAGAGATGGGTGCTCAAACCGTCATACAGTACCTGGGTCTTGAACTGCTGATTTGCCAGCCTCCCAGCTAACAAGGTGAGCTTCATTAACTACTGAGCCACCTCAGCCCTTCCCAAGGAGTTACACCCAGAGTGTCACAAGGGATCTTATTAGCACTCTGTACAAAGCTGTTAACATTTATAATTGTAACTACAGTAAGTGTAGCACTCTTGGATAAACTCCTTATTCTAATCAGATTGTAGAAGCTGCACTCGTCTTCTTTGCTGGAAGCCAATTAAACAAATTGAATAATCCTGATTATCATCTTCAGTTTTTTTGGCTCATCTCCAACAACTCTTAATGCTGTTGACCCAAATTATCTCTGCTTTCTTGTAATAACAGCAAGTGGGGATAAATAGAAATCAATTTCAGCGCTCGTTGAAATGTTTCCTAAAAAACAACAATGCTCAGTGCTGTCTTGGGGATGGTGGTAGGGAGGGGAGAGGATGTGAAAGGACCAGCACCTCTGAGCCAAAATGGATACCATTGCTATGCATTTCTCATGGCAGATTTGGCAAGGGTTTGTAGACAAATGCATCTATAACCACAACTAGTAAAGAATGTGTGTCCGACTTTAGTATAAATTTAGATTACAGAATTGAGACCGAATTGAGGGAACAAAGGTCCAAATTAATAACACACACACACTGAAATAGAAATAATAGTCACATTCAGGTGATACCATTGTTGAAGCCAAGTAAAATCACACAAGCATGTGAATTTTGACAAACACTATGTTAAGCACTGGTAAGGATGGGAAGAGAAAATGTCAGCGCCTCATTGAAAAAGAAAAAACTTTTCAGTCATTGTCGATGACTTAGTTCTGGTATGAAATGTACTTAGATGCGTTTGATCCTGTGAGTAAAAGGACACACTGAGGAATACAGGTGCTACACTTCTTTATTATTTTAATGTACAGAGACAGATTATTTATTTATTTATTTATTTATTTATTTATTTAGTCATGCTTCTATGCCGCCCTCCTCACGAATAACTCAGGGTGGCGAACAACAGTTAAAAACACAATCAACAATAAAACACATGAGAAAATAAAGTTAAAATTTAAAGATTAAAAATTAAAAAGATTAAAAGTTAAAATTCACCAGTTAAAATTGCAGGGGTGAGGGGGAACAGTCAGATTAGCCAGCTGGCCGGGATAACCAACTGGCCTGAACTCCACACCTGCCCTGCCAGCCAGGTCTTCACATCCTTTCTAAAGGCCAGCAACTCTGGAGATGCAACTCAGTTGGCAGAAGGTTCCACAGGGCTGGAGTGGACACAGAGAAGGCTTATGAGCTTATACAAATCATTGTCCATCCTCTCTTCTGATTGTGTGTTAGTAGCCATCCTACCTAAAGTCATCAAGCCATTGTGGTATGATGGATTTGAAGCCAGGTTTCCTTCTGGTGCTAGAGAAATGTGCCTCTCTAGCCGATGGCACAACCAGAGCGCCTCTCTGGTCCGCTCTGGTGGCATGGACAGATGTTCTTGGGGTGACGTGGTCTCTTAAGTATCCTGAGTTGTAGTACCACAGATGATGCGTGTGAATTGTGCTAAATTGCTTCTCTACAACTTTGGCACTCACTAGAAAAAAACCCTATGGAGAAGAAGGCCAGTGTCATACCATCCTTTTTTTGTCTGTTGATCAATGTAGGAAAGAGAATACTAGACTAGACAGTTGGTTAGGTGCACAATATTTTTGCATCACCTCTGCCATGGTGGTAATCAAAGAAATTAATAAAAAAATGAGAACTGACATGTAGTTGTCTGCATTTGACAATAATGGTACCTTTAACTGGAGGTAGTGATTTTGAAACAATTGGGTTCCTTGGAAAAAAATGGCTTGATGACTTTAGGTAGGATGGCTACTAACAAACAATCAGAAGAGAGGATGGACAATGATTTGTATAAGCTCATAGATACTAATTTATATGTTGTGTTGTGCTACATTATGTACCTTCAAGTTGCAACTGACTAATAGCAACCTTAATATAATAGTCAAAATATGTGAGATTTTGGAGCATCAACAGATCAATACCAACTCAGTGTGTTATGATGGATTTGAAGCCAGGTTTCCTGAGATATAGTCTGTCACGATGTCCACTGGATTACTCTTGCTCATTTTATAGCTACTGATACAAAATTCAAAATAATTATAATAATTAAAACAGAATTATATTGAATCTCATGCAAATGGGAGGGACAGTGACTTGGTAATTTGTGGGCAGCTACTGTGTGTGCTGTTCAGATGCTGCCAACTGTGCATGAACAACTTCAAGGTCTCTGATCTTTCCATAAAAATTATTTAAATTTGATCTAGACTAGAAAGGAATTCAAACAGAGGACACTTTCAAAAGGAAGTTTGAACTGTTGCACCTCTTCAAATGGAGAACTATGTTCACTAAAAAGGAGGACATATGGCCGCCCTCTCTTCAGGCTATATTTGACTTTGGTGGAGAACAACCGTACACTCCTTGAGTAGTGGGTCAAAGAGGCAGCGTTGACAATTCAACCTGGAAAGTTGCAGAGCTTTCCACTGCTGTGAAGGATCAACAATAAAAAGAGCCCCAAACTACAGGGACCCCAAACAAATTGTGGAAGTAGTCAGTCACAAGCATTGTAGTCTACTGCAAAAGTTCTGTTATACAATGAGTAAAAGGCATTATGTAATAAGTATCAGATATTAACTCTTTATAGTTTAAAAATACTTTTAAAGAACATTTTAAAGCATTGCTAAAAATATTCTGTCAGATTTTTTAAAAATAGTGTATCATTCTCTGATCAATATATTTTAGAAGGTAATGAAAAAGTAACAGAAAAGTGTATTAAAAGTGATGTAAGAAGAGTGATATATTTTTAAAAAGGATAATGTTGATGGTGACACATTACTTCTGAAGAAGTAATGAGTTACAAAATATATTCGTTTTAATATATGAGGCTCCAAGATTTAGCTGAAGTTGATAATTCATGCCCACGGAGGCCTATGGGTAGAAGGAAGGTAAAGATAGCCACTTCCGAACTCTAGACTTGGCACGGACAAGTTAACAGGGCTTCAGAAATCATTAGTCCCATTATAGATCTTTTAAAAGATATGCATATATTAATATATTTCTTCTGCCTGCAAATGTGAAAATTATATTTTGTCAGAGGCTGGAAAACTCATTATTTTCCCATCTTTTCCAGGGGCCTCTGGGAGCTATAGATATATTCTGACTGGGCACCAGCAATTCTGCTCACAGGACCCAGAGACAAGTAGACACAAGTCTCCAGACTGAATCATTTCTGAACTCTGGTATTTCTGAAGATGGCAACTGATTTGTAAATTAAATAGTGATGTTACTTGGAAGTATCTTCAGTGTCATTTGTTAATGCGGAGAGAAGATGTCATCCATGGGGAATAGGCTTGAGCTTCACAGGAAATAACAAAACGCTTACCCTGAGAAAAAAGTAGTACACAATAAAATCATCTGACCTTCCGCCATGGATATAATCCTGCTAAATCTGGGAATGTTGTTCATATCACACAAAGGCAGTAAAGCAATTGTGGGTTTGGTCCTGCCTTTTGTAGGCAATTGACAGAATCTCGAAGAATTCACATCAGTTCCTCTGAGATTAGTAGGGCCTCACCCTCTCTGCAGCTCTCTCCATAGATTGTATACACTTAGTGCCAGCGTACTGATGGATGGCTCACAAACTTATATAAATATTTCTTAATATTTTGTGGATTACATTAAACACAATAGGTGGAGAGATAGGTGGAGAAAGTACTTGGTATACTGAACTGCAGTACTTTGTCAAAGATGTGGGGGGAAGTATTATCACCATTTGCTTTAGAGAATCATATATTTTTTTAAAAGATAAATGACAAAAAGGCATAGGATAGTCCCCATCTCCAAATAGTATTAAAGTATTGTTACAGGATGTTACAGTGACCATAATTAAAAAAAAAAAAAAAAAAACCTGGAAAGCCTCCAGTTTAATTATTTTAAGTAGAAAAGAATGCACAAGATACTATTTCTGTAGAACCACAAGAACACATTTTAATAGAAGTGCACTCCCAGGAATTGGTCTGTGGGAAAAGTTTTAACAAATCATCTCCCACCGTTGTACTGCCAGGCAGACTCAAAAGCAAATACACAAAACTCTTCCTTTCCTTTTATAGAAAATGTCAACTCTTTATAAGGCTTGAGTTCCTTCAGGCCACAGAACACCACAAGGTCTGTATGAGTGTTCAAAGAAGTTAATTCCATAATCCACCACGATAATAACAAACAAAATCCACCATGAACTAAATATTCTGTATCCAGAGACAATAAACTTTTAATTTTAACACTGTTTTTCTATAAAGTATATTTTGCAAGCGAAAGGGATGTATCACTTTGTTTTAAAAACGCCACACAGGCTGGAATCCTGTTGTGCCTTCAGTTTTAGAGAAAAATAATCCCAATCTTTAGTCCAGTTGTTGTTGTTGTTGTTGTTGTTGTTGTTGTTTAGTATGGAGATGAAAGGGGATATAATTTTGCTTTTGGCATGTAGCAGGAAAATATCCTGGCCTAGTCCAGTCTGCCCAGGTATGCCTAGGTAAAGGTCGCCCTTGCTTGAAAGCCAGTCATATCTGACTCTAGGGTTCAGTGCTCACCTCTGTTTATAGCCAAAGAGCCAGCACTGTCTGCATTTGCAGATGTTTCTGTGGACATGTGGCAGGCCTAGACACTGAAGTGTACGGAATGCTGTTTACTTTCCCACCAAAGTGTTACCTATTTATCTACTTGCAATTTCTTGCTTTTGAACCGCTAGGTTGGCAGGAGCTGGAACGGAGACAGGAGCTCATTCCGTCATGCAGTACTCGGGTTTTGAACTGCTGACCTTCCACCTCCCAGTCAGCATTTTAACCACTGCAGTCCCCTACTGAGTATGCCTAATCAGGAATAATTCTCATTTCCCCCAGAAAGTTACTTATTTGAAAATTGGTTTTTGAAGAGAGATCTATTGATATAATGAAGTACTGTATCAAAAAGGCAAATGAGCAGGCAATTCTGAATCTCCTTCCTCTGGGTCTTATAGCTACTTTACTTTTTTCTTATCTAGCTTAGGTTGACCAGGGTGGCATGAGAAGCTGACAGGAGAAGACTAGGTTTTGATTTTCTTTACAAAATGAAATTCTCTGCTGTTTCATTGAAACTTGGAAAGGAAAATTCTTAAAGAAAAATCTCAAAATGTGTTTGGTATATTGTTCAGTTTTTGGACTGGACTTAGGACACAAAAATTCCATCCATGTAAAAAGGGATTTAAGTACATTTATTAAAAGAAAAGAAAAAACGAGACAACTTGATTTCTAGGGATAGAAATTCCCAAATGAGGACTAGATAATTTCTCAAAAGCAATTTCCTAAGTGGACAAAGTTTCAAATATAGCAAACATATTAGAGAGTTTTTAAAAAAGACAAAAATCTTGTG
Organism: Furcifer pardalis; assembly: GCA_030440675.1. NCBI lineage: Eukaryota > Metazoa > Chordata > Lepidosauria > Squamata > Chamaeleonidae > Furcifer > Furcifer pardalis. Next base: position 173,153,797 of record CP126892.1, on the reverse strand, counting down.
CTACTTTAAAGACTAACTGCTGTGTTTTTAATGCTAGCTTTCGTGGATCAGTTCCACTTCATCAGCTTTGTTTTGTTTTGTTTACTCTCTGTTATGCTTGATAGAGACTAACACTGCTACCATCTCAAAAATTTCAAGCATAGAAAAGGATCCCTAGTCAGATATTGACACATGCAACTGTTCTAGTTACAAATAAAACGAAGCTATTGGGGTTAGCAACCCTGTCAAAACAACACTCTTCCATTCCTTTTCGGAAAAAAATGTCAGCTCTTTATAAGGCTTGAGTTCCTTCAGGCCACAGAACACCACTTGGTCTGTATGATTGCGCAAGGATCACGGAAAACACTTAGCTTTCTGGATATAACTAATTGCCTTTGCATAGAATAACTCAGCAGCTAATCCTTTTTAATGGGTTATTTCCTTTGAGTCATTATTTTGACTGGTCACTAGTGCCTGGCAAGCTGTTGGGCATTATGTCTGATTGTCATGTTACTTAGAGGAACATCCAAATATTCTTTTTCCAATTGTCTTTCGAAATGGAAGAGAGCGCTTTGAAATGAAAAAAGTTCTTTGAAGCTCTTTCCATCAAGACTGCTAGTTTTTTTTTTTAGTTTAAGACTTCACATGTGGCACAGGTGTGCAATTATGCTTCCCTTTTGTTTCCCAGTTCAATTTCTCATGGCCATAGGAGCAATAGATGGTCAGCCATCTTAAATCACATTTTGACATAAAGCCAATGCCTTGATTTCCTGACAAGACTCAGTTAAGTTAAACTTGTCACTCGAAGCTAAAATGACTAAGAAATCATCCTATGGATATAGCATGAGAAGAATGATCCTTTGAATGATTTCTTAGTCATTTTAGCTTCCAGTTACAAGTTTAGCTTAATTGAGTCTTGTCAGGAAATCAAGGCATTGGCTTTATGTCAAAATGTGATTTAAGATGGCTGACCATCTATCGCTCCTGTGGCCATGAGAAATTGAACTGGGAAACAAAAGGGAAGCATAATTGCACACCTGTGCCACATGTGAAGTCTTAAACTAAAAAACAAAACAAAAAACTAGCAGTCTTGATGGAAAGAGCTTCAAAGAACTTTTTTCATTTCAAAGTGCTCTCTTCCATTTCGAAAGACAATTGGAAAAAGAATATTTGGATGTTCCTCTAAGTAACATGACAATCAGGCATAATGCCCAACAGCTTGCCAGGCACTAGTGACCAGTCAAAACAATGACTCAAAGGAAATAACCCATTAAAAAGGATTAGCTGCTGAACAAAAAGAGTTATTCTATGCAAAGGCAATTAGTTATATCCAGAAAGCTAACTGGAAAAGACAACAATGCTAGAAGTAGCAGAATGTAAGAACAAAGTTTCAACTATCAATTCAAAATCAAGTCCACCTCAATATACTGTACTACAGAACGAGGATAACACATCATTTTCTGTTTCTCAAAAAATTCATCTTCCCCATTCAAGGACTTTAATAATAAGTGGGAAGTGTAAGGTAAAGATCGCCCTTGCCCAAAAGCCTGTTCTATCTTGATGAGAGCTGATTTGATATTGTATTTTTTATGTATATCTATTATACTTATATAACTATACCTATATATTAGTCATACATACACATATATATTCTGCTCATAGTGCTCACATATTACTTACAAATATTATATTCACATGCATACCATGTCATGGACCAGGGACAGAATAGGCCCTTGGCAGGAATGCAGAGGCAACAGAAGATGGGGGAAAGGAACTCAAATTGGAGTTTCTTTCAAGCCTGGCCTATCTCACTTTTCAGCCAGGTAACAAGATAGCATTAAATCATGAACCCTACTCTCTACTTCTCACTTAGTGATATCTGGGAGGGTAAAAATCAAGCCCAATGAGCCAATGAAAAGGCGCGGGAGGGGGGATATTCTTGAACCTAACACAGCTCAGCGCTTCGTTATCTATACTCTTTGTAGTTGTTTCAGGGGCGTAGCTACCGCCGTATCTGCCGTATCAATTATACGGGGGGGGGGGGCGGCGGCGGCGGCACAGGGCCCCCCAATGTGCGTAAGCAAAAATTAATAAAAACTTCCCAATTTTTTTTTATTTCACAAATGACAAAAGTCAAAAAAAGCAATTTCTTTTTTTCCCACGTAAAGCGTGCGTTCAAAAGTTGGCAACACCCTACATCGGGATTTCCCCGTTTAAGTCATTTACTTCAATGGGGGAATCCCACAATAATCGATGTACATACGATACGATGATAAACCACGGATGGAGAGCAGTGTTTATTGACGCGTTTTATTTAATTGTGCATTACATTGTAATACAATACAAACAATTGTTCTTCTGGTCTAGTAGTATTAGTAGCGATTTGTAAAAAACAATGAGTGAAAGGAAAAGAGATTATCCCAGCAGAGCTACGAAAAGAAAAAGTAAACAGAAAAGGGAGGAGGTCATTTAAAAAGTGCCCAAAATTTCTTCATTTTTTCAGACACCAGCTCCTGTGAGTGATTTAGATTGCAAAGGTAAGTACTACCCAACCCATTTATCTTATCTACCTGTAGCGAAGGGTGAATTTTGTTTTTAGGGTTCTGTACCTCAAAACGAAAAAAACGGAACTCTTACTTACCCCCCTGTGGCCGGGGGGAAGAGGCTATCGCTGCACCCAGCCGGGACTCCCTCCACCTGTCCCGGAGGCTTTTGCTTAAAAGCCGCAGCGGCGGCTGGACTTCCCCGGCAGAGCATTCTCGCCCTGCCGCCACGGAACACACCTGCGGCCGGGGGAAGAGGCTATTGCCGCGCCCAGCCGGGACTCCCTCCACCTGTCCCGGAGGCTACGTTTAAAAGCCACAGCGGCGGCTGGACTTTTTGATAATGTTAAAATCTTTGTGAAAATGTGTTGAATTTTGTAATTTTTTGATTATTGTTTGAAATTGATACTGACTGAACTTTTTATGATATAACGATGTTGAGCTGTTTATGGTGTTGATACTGATTTTTTTCCTCTCTCTCTCTTTTTGTATTTACATGATGTGTCTATAGACTTGCTGTTTACTCTGTGCTTGTGAACCGCCCTGAGTCGGCCCAACCGAGTAGGGCGGTATAAAAATTGGAGTAAATAAAATAAATAAATAAATAAATAGGATCAATTTGTTGTCTGTTTGTCTATCAGTCCGTATCGTAAATTGCATGTTCAGACGTACGCGAGCTCGGGTTCTGTTCGTTTTGTATGGCCACGCGCCTGTTCGTATCTACTTGCAATTTCTTGCTTTCGAACTGCTAGGTTGGCAGGAGCTGGAACAAAGACGGGATCTCACTCCGTTGTGCAATACTCAGCTCTCAAACTGCTGACTTGCCAACCTTCCAGTCAAGTTCAGAAGCTTACCCACTAAGTCACTGCAGTCCCTAGCGGGAAGTGTAGCAAGTTGCAGAAGAGATGGAAGAGATTTGTTGGGGGAGGCAGATTGTGTCATCATCCTAGCTAATCGAAATATCCTGACCCTCCAATTCTATGAGTCCCAGTTTCTTTAAACACTGATCCTTTAATGTTTATTTATATAGGTATTTGGTTCAAAGTTATGCTCAAAGAACAAAAGAGCTTTATAGTAGAATACTAAAGCACCTTGGTTTAACAAATTAGATTTGCACACAGAAGAAAAGTGCAGCAAGCAAAACCCTTTGCTTGCTTTATTTATTCAGGGAGTGTATAGCTCTTTTTACAATATTACATTGTCCTATTAAGGGAATAAGGATTAAACCAAATACAAATACATCTGTAAAACAATCTAAAGGAGATGGTCGGAGGGCAAAGCAAATATAGCACAGCAACCAATAAAAGCATGTAGGAGCACCTGTCAGGAGTTGCCCAAACAGGTTAGATATGGATATGCTGCTCAATGTTAACCAGATTTCTTGTTCTAAAAGAGCAGATGGTAGATATGTGCTACCAAAACCTCCTGTTAACAGGAGCTCACTCAGGCTCCTATTGTAGGCCAAATCTACATTCTATGCACATTTGCAGAGTGACTAGTCAATTGTCACTCGTTTGCACTGGATGAGGTAAACACATTCAGATGTGATGCCAAACCAAGCATAAAAAATGCAAACACACCCCTCCTCACTGAAAAAATAACAATGATTTCTTAAAGTGGGCTTTTCCATATTGAGCTTTACAATGTTCGGTTACCAAGTTTTAATTCACATTTGTGGGTACTCAGTCCTATGCAAATTGTACATTAAAGGGCCAATGTAGCTATGGCCTCAGCTGGTGACCCTTACCAGCCACACTGAAGTCTAGATAAAGAGAAAAGTGCTAGAGAGGGTGAGTTGCAGTTGCTTATACATATTTTCCTGGCAAAAGTGGATTTCACCCTTCATAGCCCTTCATCCTTGTCCCTCATCTATCCTAGTTGGGATTGATGGGTGCTATAGACCAAACTATCTGGCAGATATCATGTTGCAGCTATCTGCTCTAAAGCAACTAAGTTTGGGGGCCAAGTTTGCAATTTCAGGCTTGCAGGTTTGGAGTGAGCGATTTATAGTGGGCATTCAAAAACTGGTGGCTCTTGCTGCTTTTCTGAAAGCACTTTCCTGCTGTTTCTCTCCATCACTTTTCAAAGCATTGGCTGAAGTTTCAAATTCACATGAATCACCTGACCTCACAAGTACCACAGAAACATTTACAATGTGTTAAGCATACACTAAAGCTCAAGTTTTGTTGGGTTTTTTAAAAAAAAGCATTTATCAATTTTGGGCCACCCAATAATCAAATATGTCTGAACAGTGTACTTAAATGATTGAAAAACAATCAACAGCTTAAACAGCACATGACTGAAAAATGGAAATACTGTACTAGACAATTTGGAAACAGGATCTTTACAATAAAACAGCATGAGATGGAACTGGCAGCTGGTATAGGAAAAAATGCTGCATATAATAAAATCAAAAGTAAAAACAGCAACAATGGTAAAACATTTCATTGTAAATATCTACATGACAAGTGCCCTGGTGGTTCAGTGGTTAGAGTGCTGTACTGCAGATCAAAAGCAGTGAGTTCAGTCCTGAAAGGGATCAAGGTTGACTCAGCCTGTTCCATCCTTCCAAGGTCAGTAAAATGATTACCCAGCATGTTGGGGGGCAAAATGCTAATTACCTTGTGAACCAACCAGAGTGCACTAAGAACTAAAGGTAAAAGTTTCCCTTGCTTGAAAGCCAGTCGTATCCGACTCTAGGGTTCAGTGCTCATCTCTGTTTCAAGGCCAAAGAGCCAGCGCTGTCTGCTTCTGCAGACATTTCTGTTTTCATGTGGCAGGCATGACTAGACACCGGAGCACACAGAACGCTGTTTACCTTCCCACAGAAGTGGTCCCTATTTATCTACTTGCAATTTCTTGCTTTTGAACTGCTAGGTTGGCAGGAGTTAGGACAGAGATGGGAGCTCATTCCGTCCTGCAGTACTCGGGAATCGAACTGCTGATCTCTCACCTTCCAGTCAGCACCTTACCCACTTGAGCCACTGATGTCCCTTGCACTAAGCACTATGGGGTGGTATATAAGTGTGATTGCTATTGCTAAATAGCTAAAAGGCATTCCAAGAAGATTAAAAAGGTCTTCATCTGTCACTGGGAGGATGGTAATATGGAAGGCAAGCAAATGTTGAGGATTGCATTACAAGGATGGTGGTAACACTCACCAGTGAAAAGGACTGCTTAGATAAATGGGTGGGGCACTCAAAGGACCTCTCCCTGATCACCAACTGGAGACAACAGTGAGAATTGCCCAGTGTGCCACTTCCTGTCCTATTTGGGAAAGCAGGCTGCTTTACTCACATTTTCCTGGGAATGTGAGGGTAAAGAGAAACATCTCACACTGAGATCATGGATAAAGTTCTGTTCATTCATCCATTGCATCAGTCTTGACCTTTGCTGTGTGCAGGGGGTTCCAAGGCTGGGGTCAGGCCATGCATGGCTTAGGGGTAGAACATTGGCTGGAGGTATCTAGAACAGTGGTGGGCACCAGCAGTTCACCAGAACCGGTAGCAGACATTCTGGCTGGCCCCACCCATCCAAGTTTTGAAATAAAGTAGTCCTAATTCGGGTGCAACACAGGGCTTTCCCCCTGGCCACGCCCACCATACCACGCCCACAGTGTGGTAGTAATTTTTAAAATGAGCCCACCACTGATCTAAAGGCATTATAAGTGTGGCTCCTCTCCCTGATGTCTCCTAACCAGTGGAGGTCTTGGGAGGACCAGTTCTCCTTGCAGCTAAAGTTCCCCTTGACTTTTCTTCGTGAGTGCCTAATTACTGCAGCTCCATTTAAAAAGTGTGGTCTGCTGCGATGTTAATTATCTTTTAGTAAATAGACTAGCTTCAATTAGGCCATTTATCTTGTTGCAGGATTATAGCAATTACCTTTATCTCAAGTGATTCCATCAGCCAAGATGAGAAAACCTAATTTCTTAAGAACAGACCCCAGGAATGACCAGCTGCTGTGTCTTAAAGGTGTTTTCATGTCATGGGTCCAACCAGCAAGGGAAACCCGTTAAGTAAAGTAGCCTGTTTATTCAGTCATGTTATTATGGTTGCTGCATTTCACTACAGGCATACTAATGATATATAACAAGAAGGCACTTAGTTACGAGCTTCTGACATTCCATTATCATGCTGAGCTGGATGAGCATTTTGGGAACAGGGTAGCTGATAACTTATTTCTTTTCTATATAATTTTCCATGGGTAAATAAATAAATTTCATGTCAGAAATTACTCTGGGTTGAAAGGATTTTTGCTGGAGAAACTCTGCTCAGGGAACACTCGAATGAGGCTCCTTTCATGTCCCCAAGATCCATCATGCAGCACTCGGGTATCAAACCCTGACCTTCCAGTCTCTAAGCTCAGTGTCTTAACCACTAAGCCACCACAGTGCTGCAAATAATAATTTTGTGTCAGAAATTATTCTGGGTTGAAAGGATTTTTTTGCGGAAGAAACTCTGCCTAGGGAAAACCCAAATGATACTCCTTTCACGTCCCCAAGAGCTGGGACGGAAATGGGCACTCAGTCCGTCATGCAGTACCTAGTTCTCGACTTGCTGACTTACCAGCCTTCCAGCTAACAAGGCTAGTTTCTTAACCACTGAGGCACCTCAGCCCCACGGGATAGTGCCTGTTTCATCCAATAGCATTCCCTTGTGATAGGCCCTTGTGTAATGATTACAAAATAACGTGTGTATGTGTGAAATCAGGAGAAAGAAAATATGGATTTCTTGCAATTCCTGCTGAAGAAATATATGCATACTACAACATATATAAAAAACTATGCCATCAGTTACAAGTGGAAGATGATGGGCGCCCAGGCATTAAAACTGTCACACAAATTGATAAACTTTCTTTTCCTCTTGTGACTTTCACCCTGAGATTATTCTCTTCAGCTGGAGACCCAGGGAAGCATAGACGCTCATATCCTGAGATCTGGTAAATGTAGTGGGTTAAGTACTTTTGATGAATTTTTGATTTACCAAATTCCTATTGATTCAATTACTGCATTCTAAAAATACTTGGGATTAAAAAGCGGGTTTAGGAACCAGTGCATAAAGTGTCATATGACTTTGCTGTTTCTGACAAATTAAGACCAACAGATCCAGACTACTTCCTATCTGAAAATGATCGTGACCTGTAGCCTATAATCTTCTTCATGCACAACTATATCCAAAGGTTTGAACAGAGCCTGGCTCCCTTCTGTAAAAGTCTTCTTCACAAGAGGTGGACTGTGGCATGACACTCACTTCCCAGTTGAACTGGGAACTCAACTGGCAAGAGGTGCCCAAGAGCTAGTGATTGTAACTCTGCCCTTTGAGACTGTGGGGGAAGGGCCATGCAGGCCTTTAATAATAAGTTTCCAGCAAAGGAAATGAACTGGAGTCAATGGAGTTTGTCTTGATGGGCCCTGCCATTGCCAATGCCTCAGTGGCTGGTGAGCTGGTAGGGCAAACATATATGGATGAGGAACTTCAGGAAATGTGAATCACTGCTTCTGTGTAGACATTGAGCAAGGAACATCTTATCTTCAAACTCAAGCATCAGCATGTTGGCAAAGGAAGAAGGAAGAGCTAGGCTTCATTGCAAGCAGAGTCAAACCTCTGGAGCCAGTAAATTCTGAACAAAGCTTAGATCTGCAAATCTTCTGGTTTTGGCATTAGCATTTGGCATTTGGCCATCACACCAAGTGCGGAACACAGTTGCGTGCATAGGACACACACACAAAAAGACTGCCATTTATACACTTGGTTCACATACTCCTCTGTCTTCTGAAGAGCTGACTTTGGCAGTTTGCTTGCAATGTAGAACTGGGAAACACTGGATTGACTTAATGAAAAATGAACAAAGAAAGGTTTTGTGTGATGTGTACAGCAGCAGTTGTGCAGCCGTCGCACTTGACTGAGCCATGGTTTTTGTTCAGATTTATAATGCTGTCATTCTTCACAAGTTTGGTTTAAGAAACATATTACTTGCTTAAGCAACACATTCCGACTTAACTCATTTCTGCAGCAGGGTCTCACACTCATAGAAATAATGTAAATAGCATTGTTTTCCTGCCAGAGACTGTGGGTTTGGTAATATTTCTATCAAATCTACAAGGAAAATACATTCAATCAGGAGTTTTGTGTAGAGACACTATCACAATCTTTCCTGTTACTTTACTATAATTTTCCTATTTTTGGCCAAGCAATGGGAAGAGTATGTGAAAACCCTATATAAACATGTTTATATTTCTTTGTATTTGCTTTGATCAAGGAAAAAAGCAGCATTTGCAGTGTCTAAGTATTCCCCCCCCCAAAAAAAAGAAGATAATAATCATGTTCTGTGTGAGAGACAAATGAATATATATTTTATTTATTTATTTATTGTTCACATTATTTCCCTTTTCTTGGGATAGGAGCATGTTAATTTAATACTGTATTTCCATTTTTATACAGAAAAAGGTTCACATTGCAGAAAAATATATGCAAGTGAAACATAAGCAAACATTTTATAGCCAATAGAAAAATTGCATTAGAAGGCTTGAATGAAGAAAAATCTGTTCAATGTATGGATAGAGAAAAATCCATGCTAAAATATGCATTGATTTATATGTAGAGTGAACAAAAAGTCTGTTAACAGGTTATGGGATTTTAGATAAGAGGAGAATGCTGGTGATTCTGAGAAATGCTACAAAAACCAAGCTGACAGATTCCATTCTTTCCTACAGTTAGCAAAAGAACACATTTCCATGGACCAAAGGAAAAGGTCTACTTCCTTTCCCTTTTATTAAACCCTTTCATTGTATTATGTTAAAAATCTGTGACAGACCTGAGATCTGCAGCAGGATGTTGTAGTATGTCTTTTCCTCTTAACAGCAGTACTGTATTACTATTCAGGATTCTAGCCATATGCTGTCACGGATGGTACTACATTTTGTCTCTGCTTTGTCTTGTGTTGTTTTACTTTCCTAATGATATCCAATAAGCCATGCCTGCCGAGCATTTAGTTATCACGAGTTTGTTTTTTCAAAGGATTTTTTAAACTCCAGTTGCTTTAATAAATAATAGAATATCATCCAGGCCACAGATGATGGCTCTTCTTCAAGGAGGCTCAGTGGGGAATTTAACTAATACCCTCTAGAGACCTAATTTTTGGTTTGGTTTTGTCTCCACTTCTGAAAAGATCCTCAGGCATGTTCCTGCATTCAGAGCAATTCTCAGACACCCCATTTTGGTTCCAGTCCTGTTAGCACCTAACCAAGACCAAACCAAAGTGTTTTTGCCACCTGAGGCAGAGAAGCAAATGATGCTCCTGCAGTTAAACCAGCCACTTTATTATGGTACACGCGAGGCCGAAAATAACACAAATATATCTCCTCATCATTGATGGTAAAAGCAACAACACACCCCACAAATCCCCAGACATAATTATATAACTAATAATTTGCTGTCCTTATATAAGAACCCATATTTTCTCACTTCACCTCATAGCAGGACTGACCCTGACATTTACCCTCTGGTTTCAATATTAGAAAATGTTCTTCTTTGTTAGTGAAGAATAATTTTACTGGCTTATAAACTGTAGCCAACACTGCATGCATTGCACATTTCTTTAGTTCATAAATATTGTCTTTATGGTTCTTTGGAAACAGTAAAATAGCCATCTTTATTATGCTTTCCATATATAAAGGACTTAAAAAACCCTTCCGTTTGTGACTCTCCCCCCTCAGGAATTTGCAAAAGGAGCTTATTTATTTTTTATGTTGAATTCAGTGCAAGTCCCCACATTAGGTTTATTTAAAAATAATTAAGTTGTTACATTTGTTGCTGAAAAAGCATTACTTTTTTATTTGCCTTAGCACTTTAATTCAATTTACACTTTGGCTTTTAGAAGGTTGGTACGATTTTAGTTCCTCAGCAATTACTCAGCTATTTTTTTCTTAAAATGGGTGCTCTTTATCCCACTTAAAACAATTAACTGTTCTTGCAACAAGTCTTTCATTTTTAGAAAGGTCTTCATGTACCAGTTTGTAAATAACTACGTACTATGAAAACAGTAGCACATGTTGAACAGTATGTACAAAGCAATTGATATATTAGAAAATATAGCTTGCAGCTTTGGCTAGTCTAGAAGTTAGTAAATATTTTGTTTTGTTTATTCTCCGGTAGAAAATATCAGTCATAGTTGTGATACAGCTCTCTTTAATGACGGGAGATGTTATCCCCCACCCTCCCACAAACATTCAGCAGGCTATGGCAACACAGACAGTACTGTATTTTTAACAGCATTTGGTATTATTTTTAATAATTAACTAATTATAATAATTGTGTGCTGTCAAGTCAATTCCAACTTATGACAACCCTTTCCAGGGTTTCCTAGGTGGAGAATGCATAGAAGTGGTTTACCATTCCCTTTTTCTGGTGGCATCTGGGGACTGTGCAGTTTGACCATGACTATACAGACTGGATCTTCTCATAGCAGGCACTGTGAGGAATTGAACCCCTAAGCCCCAGCTCCACAGTCAGATACCGAAACCACTGAACTAGCCAGTCATAAACAATCATTATCTACAGTAATACCTGTTGATTCAAGGCACACATATCTGCCTTTACCAAGAGATAGACTAGTGTGTGTTAACCATGGTTTGTTGCTTAAGACACAAAAACATGCTGTTTTCAGTTTACTGTCATCTCTGTTAATTCTTATTTATATCTGAAAACAGCAATCAATAACTTCTTAAGAAAAAGAAAATAGCAATGCTGCTTATTGTGCAACTTACCTCAGACTGCGTGAACATTGTTACAGATTGTTGCTCATAAGAAACAGTCCACCGTCTTACCAAAAACCTACATGGAATACTGTACTGTAGAGATATGAACATGTAGCCTTCTGGATGTCGTTGGGCTACAACTCCAACCAGTCTTATCATAATAGCCAAAGGTAATTATAAGAAATGCAGTCTAACAACATTTGGAGCAGGGATTCTCAACTTGTGGCTCGTGGGCCTGATGTGGCCTGCAGCACCATTTCCTGTGGCCACTCACCGCCTCCACCACACCAGTAAGTGTCATGTGGTGGAAGAAGGACAAAATGGCCATCCTGTCCCTGAAGCTGTCTGAGGGAGCATGACCCGGTCCCCGGCTTTAAAAGGTTGAGAACTCCTGATCTGGAGTGTTAACAGTAACCTAACTCATAGGATTATCTAACCTATGAGTAACCTAAACTCATAAGCTGCCCTGACTCTGGAGATAACGAAAGGAAGAAAATACAAGGCACTGCATATATAAATAATATAATCACATGCCACCTGGTCAGTTCTCATTTATGGTAACCCCCTCTAGGATTTTCTAGGTAGAGAACACACAGAAGTGGTTTCCATTCCCTTCTTTGTGTGTGTGTGTGTGTGTGTATGTGTGTGTCGTGGACTGTACAGATTACACAAGACCACACAGGTCAGTTCTTCTCCCGGGTGGAGGGGCAAAGTGTGGAATTGAACTATCAGCCTTTGGCTCTGCAGCTAGATACCTAAACCACTGAGCTTTCCAGCTAGCAATAAATTATATTACAGTACATTTTATTGCAGTACATTTTATATATGAGAACATACTGCCTTTCTCTCTCTCTGAAAGGTTCTCTAAACCAATTTACAAAAGAAAACATGATTTCTGCAGATCAGCATAAATAAAACCAGCACTAAAATGCCCGGGTGGTGATGGGGTGCGGACTTTACGCTCATGCCTTGTTGCTGTTTCAGGAGCTGCACTGGTTACCGGTATGCCTCCGGGTACAATTCAAGGTTCTGGTAATGACCTTTTTAGCTCTACATGGTAGTGGGCCAGGATACTTAAAAGAACATCAGTCCGTCACACCAGAGCGGACCAGAGAGGCTCTTATTGTGCCATCTGCAAGAGAGGCTAGAAAGAGGGCCTTCTCTGTGTCTGTTCCAGCCCTATGGAACCTCCTGCCAATTGAGCTACGACTCCAGATGGAGTTGCTGCCCTTCAGGAAAGAACTATAATATAAATTTGAACTAATAATAATAATAATAACTAAAAACTTGGCTGGCACAGCAGGTTTGAGGCACTGGGGATGCGGTGACCCCCACCTGCTAATATAGTAATATCGCTCCCTCGCTCTTTTTAGTTGTTGGGCTAATTTTTTATTGTATTTTTAATTGGGGTTTTTACTGGTTTTAAGTTTTTTTATAGTTCTCTAGTGGAACCTATGCAGTTCATGATGTAATTGTTGTACGCCACAGAAAGTCGCTTGCCGAGTGGGCAGCAATACAAATGTGACTAATAAAGAAATAAAAATAAATACAATTCCAGCCTAGTGTTATTATCTAAATTCAAATATTAGATAAATCAGAACTAGTAAAGAAATCATGCTGAATATTATCTGACTGTTCATGAAATGTCTGATGAATTGAATGCCTTTTGCTCTTTACCGGTCTTCTAAAAAGATAGGTTTATGATTAACAAAGAAAATGTGACTTCCTCCCTTTGTAGTCCTGATAAGATTATCTGGCTGAAATAATAAATGTTAAGTTTATTCATTTTTATGTATGGGGCAGTTAAGATATGACTGAGAACAAGGAATGTCTAATGCAGCAATTCTCAATGTTTTCAGGCTGCAGACCTGACCACACCTCCTAGATAGCTGATCATGCTGGTCACGTGGTTCCTCCCACCTGGAAGCAGAAGTAAAATGCATGCCACACATGCAGCACAAGCACAGAATGCATTTAGCAGCATTCTGAGCATGCACGGCACACATTTTACTTCCGCTTCCAGGAGCGACAAGGGTGTTGAGGGCCAGATGAATTGGTATCAGGGTCTGGGTCTGGCCTGCAGGCTGTATGTTGTGAATGCCTGGTCTAATGTGTACACCTACATTTTTTTAGTGGAAATTTCAACTGATTCAAGCCATGTACTCTATCTTTCACTGTCTTTAATTGGGTCTATCTTGCCATCACATCTTTATTTATCACAACACAAAAAGCTACAGACAAAGAGACACTTGTAATCTACAAACAATCATTTCTGGTCAGGGTCAAGAAAATGCCTCATTTCACCAGAGGACAAAAATTACCTTATGTTATTGGGCCTGGCATGAGGTCCACAATCTTGCAAATGTTTGGGAAAATGCAGTCTACACTTTTGTTTCCATTCCTTTTCCATGGAATTTAGCAGAAGAGGCTAAAACAGTGTTTTTAAATAGGTCTGATAACTCTGCTAAAGTTGTTGAAAATTAATTAAAGGCACACAAAAAGTAGGTTAAAAAAACTGTTGTGATGACTTAGAAACAGGAGCGGAACCTCTTCATATTAAAAATTCCTTCAACCAATTTATGCCAATGTTTTGCTTTTCTTTGACTGGCAGTAGGGTAACATAATCTGACCTCTGTGTTTTTGTTTGTTTACTTATTCTTTTCTCCACCCAAAGACTTAGTCCAAATTTCTAGGGTTTCTACCAATAGATGGAGTGCACAACGGTGGTGAAATAGGCATATTCCATGTTGAGACTCAGTGAAAAAGGAGTCAAAACCAAACATTGTTGGGCTGTAAAATAAATCTTCACTCCATTCAAATATCTGCTCAATCACCAGCTCACAGATTGTCAGCATCCAGCCTCTCAGCTTAATGGATCTTTCTATTTCCGGAAGGCCAGATGTAAAACCAACCAACCAACCATGACGCAGCTCCAATGGATAACTACAGCACAAGGCTTTTCTTGACAGACTTCAACAAACCAATTCTTCTGAAGGAACAAGGTTGTAATTTCTATGGCACATTTTTCACACACAAATAACATGAATTAATATTTCCATTAGCATGAATACAAATGGCAGAGGCAGTTGGAAAGACTGAATCCTAAATTACAGTGCAATTTTAAATTGTCTGGACTACTTTGCCTCAATTAAACTAGATAAAATCATTAGGATTCCAAAATGTCCTTTGAAAATAACTTGATCGCTCATATGGAAACACCCCATGTTAGATTGTCAGTTAGAATCATGCATGGCTGGATTTTTACCCAATATAAACTGATGTGTCAGTACAGCAAGGCATAAAGCTGGTATGTTTTGCATTGTCTAAGGGTTGGAGCTTCAGGTGAAACTATGACTTGCTACTTTCATTGTATATTAAGATTTGGCCTTTACCATTCTGGAGAAGAAATGGACCAGTTTGCCATCCTTTAATTGTGAAAATGCAGCTGTGCCTCCATCTGCTTTTCTTAAAAAAATAAAATCAAAACCCTGGAGTTTCATTATATTTTATCAATACTGGTGCAATAATAATGTCAAGCTCTGACCACAGACTTTGATTTGTAGGAATGTTATATCTTGCCTCCACATCTACCTGGGGTATTTAATGCTACCTCACTTGCTGCCTGATATTGGTAGTGGGGCAGCATAGAAATCTAAAAATTAAATTAAATTGGTCTTCCCCCCTTGCTTAACTGATCTCACCAGTAGTAGGAATATAGGAAACTGTACTATGTTGAGCCAGAGGTCAACTGAAGCCCAACACGTTCAATTCCAATTGGCAGCAGCTGTTTAAAGTTTCTAGCCCTATCTGGAGATATCTAGAATTCTCTGGTGGTGTCCAATCTATGATACAATCCCCATATATGGGCTGAATGACTGTGGGATTTGTCTATTTACTACACATTTCACTGTGGCTGCCGATTTATTTTTCCAGTCTCAAAGACAAATAAGTGATGACAGAAATACAATGACACTAGCATTAAAAGGTAATGATAAATTTCATTCTGTTACTCACTCCTTCCTATGCACCAACCTTGTTTTTAATGCTGGCCAATTGAAAAATTACACAGGTTTAATCAATCTATGCAAATTTCAGCTGTGAATCGCTGGAAACTGTCAGCAAAGGCATTTGGTGTTGTGCACTAAATCATGTGACTGGTGATGCCTACATTGATTTTTAAACATGTGACAGTTCTCAGCTGACATTTATAGTGATATGCCGCATTTGCCAGCATATAAGACACACTTATTTTATACAACATTTTAAGGAAAAAACTATTTTCTCCCTGGAGAAGCATCACATCCTCACCTTACCCCAACGGCACACTTCAGTTAGTGCCAGCTAGCTTGCAAAACCAGCTCTGGCACAATCCTGTTGAAGAGTTCACCCAAATCGCTCCCAAATTCCTGCTTTGAGGCTAGAAAGTCTCTTAAAGGAGCACCGAAACTGCCCATTTCCCCCTCCCTTCTTTACAAGCCTCTGGAACTACACATTACCAAAATGGCCCACTTGTTGTTGTTCAGTCGCAGTCAATTCCGACCCTTTGCGACCCCATGGACCACTGTCCGCCAGGCACTCCTGTCCTCCACCATCCCCCTCAACTCGCTCAGCTCTGTGCCCATTGTCTCCACAATACCATCTAGCCATCTCATCTTGGATCGGCTCCTTCATCTTTTGCCCTCGACCTTTCCAAGCATCAAGGCTTTCTCAAGTGAATCCTCTCTTCTCATTTGATGTCCAAAGTACTTTAGCTTCATCTAGAGTTCATTATATAGTGAACACCATATTTGCTGGCACACAAGACGGACTCAATTTTTCCAGTGTATTTTAAGGGAGAAAGTGTGTCTTATACACTGGCAAATGCGGTAGTTATTTCAGCACCAGTGTGGTGTAGTGAAAATAATTCCTATTGTGTTTTTGTCAATTGAAGAGGAGTAACAGAGAACAGTGTGCTAATTTGATAAGGTGCTAGCCATGTAATAATAATTTCATGTCAGAAATTATTCTGGGTTGATAGGATTTTTGCTGGAGAAACTCTGCTCAGGGGATGCCCAAATGAGGCTCCTTTCATGTCCCCAAGATCTTCTCCCACCAAAGTGGTCCCTATTTATCTATGTGCAAGGTTGGCAGGAGCTGGGACAGAGATGGGAGCTCACTTCACCATGCAGTGCCCGGGTCTCAAACTGCCAAATTCCGAGCCTTCCAGCTAACAAGGTGAGCTTCTTAACCACTGGCCATGTGATGGTTACATAGCAGCTCTTGTACTTAGTCACTTGCTAAGTCAAATGCCAAGCACCTCATCACTTAGCCACTAATTAAAGAGTTTCTTTTTCAACTTTGGAGTGTATGTGTCTTTTGTCTCATTGCACTACACCAGGGGTTCCCAACCTTTTCAAGCTGGGGGTCGGGTCACACATTTTCAGTCAGCTTTGAGGGCCGGACAGCCATTTTGCACTGCCTGCACAATCGGCATGGCCATTTTGTCCCAACAGCTTAAAAGGGTTGGCGATTTTGTTTTTTAAATGCCCTTGGAAAGTTGGGGGGGGGGCACATGAAATGGCACAGTGGGCCAGGTCCGCCCCATGGTCCTTAGGTTGAAAACCTCTGCATTATACTAATCACATACAGTTGTACCTCACTTAAAGAGCATAATGCGTTCCACAGGACTGCTCTTTAAGTGAGTTTGCTCTTTAAGCGAAACACCATTGTAAGTGACCAATTGTGGTGGTGGTGGGGATTGCGAACCCTGATTTATTTGTTAAGCGAGTTTTTGGTTGGTTTTATTTGTTAAGCCAAGCGAACATTCAGAGAAAATTCTGTTCTTCAAGCGAGTTACTCTTTAAGCAAGGCGCTCTTTATATGAGGTTTGACTGTACATTAAAAAAAAATCAAAATATTAGATGTCATCACTGGTGGCTTCATTTTCCCTATGCTTTTGAAAGCAAGAAATTGCAAGTCGATAAATAGGGACCACTTCAGTGGGAAGGTAACAGCGTTCCATGCCTGCCACATGACCATTGAAACGTCTGCAGAAGCAGACAGCGCTGACTCTTCGGTTTAGAAACAGAGATGAGCACTGACCCCTAGAGTCGGATACGACTGGCTTTCGAGCAAGGGAAACCTTTACCTTTACTATCAAACTCTGTACAAGAATGCTGGGTGTTGGCTTTTAAAGGTTGTTAATCTTCTCCAGTAAGATTCTTATAAATGAAAGTAAAGCATCCATTAAACCTCAGTGCATATAATTCTTTGTTTAGCATAATGAAATATATGTACATAACTTAATTCCATATTCAACCAATATATTAAAAAAGACTAGGTATACATCTATTTTTAAGAGAACACATAAGATGCACATTGTATTTTATAAACAATTCAACTTCAGTCTGATTACAAATACACAGGATTATGCTAAGTTTACATCAAATATACACAATTTCAACCCATGGATCCGCCAATAAACAGGTATCTCAGCCCAGGTAGGAGAAGACTTCAGTTTCTGAATTTCAAGAACTTAAATATATTTAATAATTATTGATACATGGCTTGTTTTAAAAGTACAATTGAATGAAATGACTAATAATGCAGGGGAAACTATTACATGATTGTCAACCCAAAGAGCTGAAATAAATTAAAAGTAGCTCTCTGATGTAAAATGTACTAGTATACAATCTGGAGAGTTGTATCACACACCTGTATTGAATGCAGGCCTAAAACAAATATATAGTGAAATGAGTACCATTTTTCAGTTTTTCAAGTAAAATTCCTTGCGATACATCCTTTGATTTATGTCATTAGTCCCCCACCCCACTCTATTTTCAGAGAAGCACATACATTTTAATGACTTTACCATATGCACTTTGGTAAAGAATAAATTTGAGTTTTAATTAATATACTGTGTAGATTTCTTTTTAAAAATCCCTTCTTCTTTTACAGACATACATTGTTCTATTAAAAAAAAAAACAGTTTTACATCCTTCCCAAAGAGTAGGAGCTGGATTCATAGGCAAACCAGAGGAAGTGATTCCATAGTGCTTAGTAGAAAAGTTAATTAGCATTTCCCTCCAACATTTTACCGACAGCCAAAGGATGGAAGGCTGAGTCAACCTTGATGCTCATAAGGATCAAACTCAGATTGTGGGTTGAGTTTTGCCTGCAGTACAGTAGTTTAACCACTGCACTATAACTCTCTGGATATTTCATCTTGTCAAACCTCTTAAGCAGAAAATGCTAAAGAAATACTATTGTGAAAATGACTATTCAGTTTAAATTTTGATAGGATATAATTTTGATAGGATACAATTCCAGTTTATATTAATAGAGGTTTATTTACATTCAGAAACAAGGACAATGATAGTTATGAAAGAACAGTAATGCCAGTAGAATTATACTTGGATTTTTTAGTTGGGTTAATGCTTCTTGATCTTAAATTTGTGTCCTTAAATCCAGGTTTAAGGATAAAACGAATGTGGCATTGTTATAAACTGTACAATATTAACTAAGTTTTGCACATCATTTACTATAAATTCCAAGAAGTTTATAACATTGTCTTCAGAACTATATTGATCAAATATCTATGTTCTTTGTTCCCTTCTAAACATTTTTTAAAAAAAGTAGGCCGCTGTAATTGCAGATGTTTAAAAGCTTCATTTAGAACTTGCCAGAATCTAAAATACTGATCATGATTATAATGTGTTGAGTGATTTTTATCTGTTGATTAAGGCTCTGGTTTCATCTTGTCAGGACCTGTACTGGACCATTATTCAGCCAATCATTCTATATTCTTGAGCAGAAGTTCTCAACCTACGGCCCACGGCACCGTTTCAGGTGGCCCGTGTCGCTGCTGCCACTGGAAGCAGACACATTTACGACAGCCGTAAATGCATCTGTGACTGTTGTAAATGCATTTATGATAGCCGCAGGCACATTTTACAGCAGTGTTTACAGCAGGGGTAGCCACCGGTATGGCCCACTCAGCTGTCTGAGGGGACATAGTCTGGCCTGCGGCTTGCAAAGGTTCAGAACCTGTTCTTGAGGCTGCATGGAAATTTCAAATGTCTGATTCTCAAGATGGAGGTTAAGTTAGATCTTGATCCAAGATGTAATTGCAAGCAACTAGCTACATGACAGACTGGCTCCCTAATCAGTACAACAGGCCAGCTTTGGGATTGGATTGATATATAGTAGTACCTTGGATAGCGATGAGACTTGGTTCCACAAGTCTCGTCGTTATCTGGTTTTTAACGTTGTGCGATACATTGATCGCACAACGTTTTAAAAAGCCCTGTTTCCCTGGAGGCTGCAGCAAGTCAGAACGTCGAGATTTGAATCCTGATGTTTTGGCTTGCCGCACTTGCTGAGGACGTCGGGGAAGCCCAGAAACAGCTTGGATCGGGTCTTTCCACCTCCCTGGACCCGGCAGGGGGGTCAGGGAGCCCAAAATTGGTAAAAAAAAAGTCTGGATTTTTTTTACCAATTTTGGGGTCCCTGACCCCCCCCTGCCGGGTCCAGGGAGGTGGGAAGACTCAATCCAAGCTGTTTCTGGGCTTCCCTGATGTCCTCAGCAAGTGCAGCAAGCCAAAACATCAGGGTTCAAACCCTGACGTTCTGGCTTGCTCCACTGGCTGGGGACATCAGGGAAGGCCAGTAACAGCTGTAGATCGGGTCCCCTGCCTGCTCCAGAGAGATCAGAGGACCCAATCTACAGCTGCAGGGTGGCTGGGGAAGCTGACGGGGACTCCCTGTTGGCTTCCTTAGCCACCCGCCCTTGCCTCCGCAGCTGTGGGGTGGCTGGGGGAGCCCCCTGTCAGCTTTCCAGCCACCCCACCCCTGCCTCCGTAGCTGCAGGGTGGCTGGGAAGCTGAATGGAGAACCCCGTTCAGCTTTCCAGCCACCCTGCTGCTAAGAACGACTGTATCGGATAACGCTAAAAAGAACATTCTCCGGTGCAAATCTTCCCCCCAAATTTGTCGTCGTTATGCGGTTTTAGCGTTATCCGGTGCAATCGTTGTCCGGGGTATTACTGTATATATGTTTTTAGCCTAGCCACTCAGGGTCTCCCCATCCCCCCAAATATCACATTTATGTTATTTTAATCAATCCTATGTGTTTCATAACTTTCCATATATTATTTCTAATGATTTGTGACAGATATGAAAAATAAATAAATCTGTGAAAATCTTTCAGTTTAAATAAAGTATTTTGAAAGCACAGATAACTTTATCAATGCATTGTAAATGAAAATTTTAACAATAGTTTAACTAAACTTATAACAGTCTCACCTTATTATTGGACAAGGAGTCTGAAATGGGAATCGAACTATGTATTTCACAGAGCACAAAGCCCTGTTTATTTGCTTTCAAGAGGAGGGGGGAATAAATACATTCTACACAGGCTTTGAATAATATTTAGTGCCTTTAACATTTGTGAATAACAGGTTATTTGTGATCTCAGTTTTGCTTTCCACAGCTTTATTACAAATAATATCAAGAGTCTGATAACTATTAAGAAGATATTTTCCTTTTTACTTGAGCTGAACTAATAATACTAATAAGAGTAGTAATAATAACTGATGGAGAACGTTAAGTGATGGAAAATGTATTACTTTTAAAACTCATTTGAAAATAGTAAATGACATATAGTAAAAGCTAAACTAAACCTAGGAATCTTTGAAACGACCTGATTTTTAAAAAAATCTCAAGAGAGATGAGTTTTTAAACATTATATATAGGCTTCATGACAATATTCCATTCCAGGCGCTTTGCTTTTATTCTCTATTCTCTCACTGAAACATTCATGGGTCTCTCCCTCCACCAAGCAGTCAGCATTTCAACCTATTATACTTGCTCTGTTTTCATGATCCAATGTTTACTTCTCTTGAATAAATACTTCAGCTCTGCCAAAATGGATGTCACCTTTCTCTGACACGGAATTTCAATTTCACTTACAACTTGAAAGATATTCAATCTTTGTTTCATATGTAAACTTCCCTTGCAATGAACTCAATTCGGCTGACAAAAGCAAGCAAGCACATTTGTCCAGCCGCATAACCTTATTTGCAAGTCTTATGTACAGTGCTGAAAGTGTTCGTTCTATTCTGAGTCTTAGTTTGTATACAAAATGCAAACATCCTTATGACTTTTTGGTTTGGATCACATCACTCCAAAATCATTTACTCATGCATTTACTGCAGGGTTTGTTGGTTTGGTATCTTTGCCCAGCATCTGCTGCAAATCCCAAGTTGCAAAGAAACAAACATTTGTCTGCATGTAAGAAAATAACAGTCCTTGCCAGTGCAGACTCTTCTCCAACGATGTAGAATTCAACGTTGGTTTCATGGTAGCAAGCTTTTTTGTCCACAGCTCTATATTCTCAATATGGAGTCACGGGCAACAAACAACAGATGCAGACTCAGTCTGTCACTCCAAAAGGAATACAAATATGCTTAAAGCTGCTTCATTTATGAAGCAAACATGGAACTGTTAGCTGCCTGGAGAAGGAAAATTGGGAAGAAGAAGAAAAACCTCAATAGCTTTTGAAATATATATATATATATATTGCTACATATTGCTTTTAATTAGACGTACTAAAAGGAATTTTCCTTTCCAATCACAATACAGTAAAACCTCGGGTTACAACAGAGGTCTGTTCCAACAGCCACCATCGTAACGCAAAAAAATCGTAACCCAAAGCATCCATAGGGATGCACTGAGAATTAAAAAAACCAGTCATGACTTGATCATCATAATCCAGGGGGAAAAAAATCCATTAAAAATTCATAACCTGGGATGGCATTTCCATAGGATTTGCCATTATAAACTGTGGCAAATGTTATCCAAAGTGGTCGCAACCTGAGGTTTTACTGTAATTAGTACATTTTCTTTTCTTGAATCATTTTCATCCCCTCTTGTACTGTTTAGTGTTTATGATCATGAAGCTATGCCAGAAGAGAGGGAAATGTGAGGAAGGATATGAGTAATAAAGAAGAGCAACATACGGAAGATGGAGAAAAAATGGACTGATGAGAGTGAGACATCTGAGAGGTTGAAGTGATGGTTGCTTAGGAGACTGGAGCTGGAATAGGCTGTGAGATGTGAATATGGGCAAAGCCAATAGCATGGGGGAACAGACTGGGATGGGCAACTTGTGACTTTCTTGATTAGAGCAGGACTGAAGCTCTGCTCATCACTCTCTCCTGGCAATGATGGTGAAGGACGAGGGCAGCTGCAACCCAACAACTGCTAGACTCTCGAGGCTCACAAGTTTACTGATCATCCCTGGAGTAGATTCTGCTATGGCTTCTTAATTCTGTATTTCTATATCCTTTATGGTCATAGATTTTTATCAGCCAAATTATGGTCTGCTGGCCATTAGACAGAAGCTCGACTTCCACTGTTGTAAGTCTAAAATATGTCAGCTGAGCTGACACCGGAAATTTATTAGAAAGGTAAACTGATTTATATAATCTAAAATCTCAATCCCTAGAAAGCCTGGTTAAAGACAGGGTGCTTGCCTTCTATTCTTCTATTTTAAGTAACTGCAAACCTGCTCAACACTGCTGGGAGAATCAAATCTTTCATAAATTGGATAATTGCTACCGTGATCAAAGCTAGACATTATTTTTTTAAAAAAGCCAGTCCTATGGAATTGCTATATACCTGGCTTTTGTAAACTAGCTACATTCTCAGCAGCTCAGAGTTTCATTGCTGTTTCTGGTAGTCAGACCTTAAATTGACCTTTGGGTAATGGATAGGGAGACCACACACACACTGTGGTGGCAGTTTCTTTGGCATCACATCGTTATGGTGCTCAGAAGCTGGTGTGCTAAGAGGAGTTGTTGTGACAACAATAGATAATATTCCAGAGTCTATGAAGGACATGTTCTGGGCGTTTATAACTGTATGAGGGCTGATATGTTTTACCTTGTCCACAGTTGCATAGCTGTCTGAAAGAGAGCAAAGAAGCACTTCATTCTGTAGAGCAGCGTTTCCCAAACTATGTTCCGTGGAACACTGGTGGACTTCACTTCTCAGAAGCCTAAGTCAGTACATTGGCTGATCAGTGCTTTATTGAAGGGATTCTCAACCTTTGGCAACACCATTTCATTCCCCCCCCCCCCGACTCCACCACACCAGGAAATGCCATGTAGTGGAAGAAGGGCAAAATGGCTGTCCGGTCCCCAAAACTGTCTGAGGGAGTGTGACCCAACCTCCGGCTTAAAAAGGTTCAGAACTGTTTTAGGGAATTGACTTAGGCTTCTGGGAATTGAAGCCCAGAAACCAAAGATTGGGAACACAACTGTGGAGTGAGTCTATTATTCACTTAATGGCTATATCAATATTGTGTTGGCTTGCTAGTTTATAAAAGAAACTTTCAGAATAGTTGCTGTATATTTCAATGTTCCAGTTGCTTAAAAAAAACCCCAATGGTGGGAATCTACATGGGTTGGCTGATTGGTTTTTCAGAACTTACCTAGAGATGGAACAGTAACAGTGTATAGTAGAAAAAGCAACAGCTACACTTGTAGAAGTGACTTGCTTTTTTGCTGCAGCATACTAAAAGACAAAAAAGACAAAGAAATAAAAACTTGGAAGTGCTTTCCCATTCATATAGCAAGGAAATCCATTTTATCATTCTTAAAAGATATCTGATAAAGGAATAAGGATATTTGCTTTCAGACAAAGGAGGGTGTACTGCTATACTATGCAACCAAATTTTCTCTGTCTGACTTAGGACCCAATTTATTATGGTTCCCCAGTCTGATAAGAGTTTTATGCTCACATTTATGAAAAATACAAATAGATGTCTTCTTCAGACCTGTTGGGAATTAAGGAAATGTAGCAGGAACATGAAGCATTAATTGAGGAAATTGGCTAGATGATGGGAACAACCCTGAAAGGACACAACCAGAGGGCATGAAACATTTCCTTGATCTCGAATTCTTTTATATATTACTATACAGTACAGTCAAACCTCACATAAAGAGCACCTCGCTTAAAGAGCAACTCGCTTAAAGAGCAGAATTGTCTCTGAATGTTCGCTTCGCTTAACAAATAAAACCAACCAAAAACTCGCTTAACAAATAAATTGGGGTTCACAATCCCCCCCACAATTGGTAACTTACAATGGTGTTTCGCTTAAAGAGCAAACTCGCTTAAAGAGCAATCCTATGGAACACATTATGTTCTTTAAGCGAGGTACAACTATATATAAAAAGGCCAACACTGTTTAAGGCTACGTTAACAGAAAGTACAGTCTCTAAAACCCGTGAGGTTCTAATCTCCCTCTATTCAGCACTTCTTCTTCTGCCATATTTGAATCCGAATATTGGCGATAATCATGGTGAACAGCCATGAAGATTGTCCTGAGAATACAATGTAGTGGCCTTTCATCTGCCTTCCACATTGCAGTGTGACACCCGTATCACTGATCCAGTTTCACAAGTCACTTTCTGTTCCTGAGCCCTTTTGGCACGTAGAGTCCTCATCAGCCCCAGGCCAGTACTGATGAAGCTGCTGCCCTCCATCAAGATGGATTCAAGTGGGATTTAATCCACTTGGGTACCATCATCCTTCCCTGTGGACTTCGGCACCCAAGGTCATTAGTCCTCAGGGTGGTCAAGTTTAGTTAAGTTTAGTTGCTGGCAGTATGATCTACTCTATTGCCATAGCAGGATAACCTGGCCAGACATGCACTAGTTAGACCAAATCTAGAGTACTGGGTACTGCGCTTTGGGAAAGATGCAAACAAATTAGAGCAAGTACAGAGAAGGACAAGAAAGATGATCAGATGACTGGAAACCAAGCCACATGAGGATAAAGTGAAGGAAATGGGCATGTTTAGCCTTGAGAAAAGCAGATTGAGAGGTGATATGATAGCACTCTTCAAATACTTGAAAGATAAGAATAAAGATGAAGGGAAAGATCAATTCAAACGGAGACTGTAGGCAAGAAATCAGAAGATAGACATGGAAGGGCAGCTGTGGAAGGATGAAACAAGATCACCAAGAGTAGAAGTCTTTCGCTGAAGAACAAGATCATCCTCAACATGATATTCTCAGTTATCATATACGTATGTGGAAGATAAACAATGAACTCTGACCGGGGGGGGCAGATTCATTTGAAATGTAGTGTTGGAGAAGAGCTTTATGGGTACCATTGCCTGCCAGAAAGCCAAATAAGTGGATAAGATTAAGCTTGAACTAAAAAGCAGAAGCTAAAATGACTTAAACTGAAGCTCCTGTACTTCGAACATATAAGACCCACTGGAAAAGACAGTAATGTCAACGAAGTTAAGGTGGTGGTGGTGGTGGTGGGGAGGAAGTCCTAACAGTTAATATATTAACTCAACGGAATTCAAAGCCATTAATTTGTCAGACCTGAAGATGACTGTTATTTGTAGCCCCTTCCAGAGGTTGTTAATTGCTAGGGTTCCCATTAGTAGAAAACATGTTATGGCAGATAACAAACAACAACAACAACAAAATACCCTAGCTCAGAATGCGATGTTGGTTCTTTACTGGTTATTTTCTCTCAGTTTTCAGGACACTTGGTTATTGTAAAGATAATAATGTTACAAAAAGCTGAAATCAGTAAGAAAACAGAAGGCCTAACTTGAAATGGGTTGATTGAAAAAAGGAACCCACCATTTTTCATTTGCAAGATCTGGGCAAGGCTGTTTATGACATGTTTCGGAGGTTGCTAACTCACTGCAAGTTGGAAATGACTTGATAGTATGTAATAACAACATATATGTCACAAAGAACCCTTTTGACTGTGGTAATATATTATTTCAATTTGACAAATACATTCTGGAAAATCAAAAGATACAACTGGTTCAAAATCATAAAAATTGTATAAACATAAAAAAATACCTTATTTCATTATCCTCTTGGCAGATGTTAGATTGTTCAGTCTGGGCACTTTCTAATGTATGCTTGTGGGCTCTTTTCTATAGAGAAATAATATTAGATAACATTAGATAACAGAGTGTGCATGTCAGAGAATAAACAAAAAATTGTAGCACCTTGAAGATCGTTAAATTTAATTAATGTATACGAAACATAAGCAAAATATTTTTATTTACATTCCTTTAATCTGTTTATTTTTCTAAAGCATCATTGGCTGATACTGAAATACAGGTTTTAATGTGTTCCCTCATTATTTTGGGTACATGTTTTTCAGATATCTATGGGGGTGTAAAAACACTCATGAAAGCTGGAGGGTGGGTCAATTTTTCTCAATGGTAAGAGGCTTTGGAAGGATCTTAGTCTATAATAATAATTTTGTGTCAGAAATTATTCTGGGTTGAAAAGATTTTTGTTGGAGAAAGTTGCTCAGGGGATGCCTGAATGAGGCTCCTTTTATGTCCTCAAGAGTTGGGACAAAGATGGGCGCTCAATCTGTTATGCAGTACCCGGGTCTAGAACTGCTGACTTGCCAGCCTTCCAGATAACAAGGCAAGCTTCTTAACCACTGAGCCATCTATCTATCTATCTATCTATCTATCTATCTATCTATCTATCTATCTATCTATCTATGGCCAGGCCCTGACACATATAGAAATGACTGATCTCCCCTTTCCATTTTAAAACATCTTAATTAATTAATTAATTGCATTTCTATACTGTCGTATCTTGGGAGATTTTCCCATTCTGGTTATTTTCCAGTTAGCCGAGAAGGCTCAAATGACCCACATTACATCACATAATTGACCAGGATTTTGTTGTTGTTCAGTTGCACAGTCGATTCTGACCCTTCACGACCCCATGGACCACCGCATGCCAGGCACCCCTATCCTAATTACACATCCAGGGGATGCTCACCACTGCTAGACTGGAGGTGGTGATTTTTTTTATGTCCCAAAAGTCAAATTAATAAGGCAAAGTAAGCCGAATGCTCCAAACCCACAAAAATGATCATAAATTTTCCTCCCCAAGACAGTTTTTCACAGCCCACAATCCAGTGAAAAAAGAGTGGAAATTTTCACCCCAGCACAAGCATATCACAAAAACTGTAAAGCAAACCAACCAACAATGAATAATGTAAGGTAAAGGTCACCCTTGCTCAAAAGCCAGTTGTATCTGACTCTAGGGTTTAGTGCTCCTCTTTTTATAGCTGAAGAGCCGGTGCTGTCTGTGTTTGCAGACGTCTGCATGGACATGTGGCAGGCACACCTAGACACCGAAGTGCACAGGATGCTGTTTACCTTCCCACTGAAGTGGAACCTATTTATCTACTTGCAGTTTCTTGCTTTCAAACTGCTAGGTTGGCAGAGATGGGACAGAAACGGGCACTCATTCCATCATGCAGCACTCAGGTTTTGAACTGCTGACCTTCTGCCTCCCAGTCAGTGTCTTAACCACTTGAGCCACTGCAGTGTAATCAACTCCTAAAGAAGAATTTGCTTTATAGAATTTGCACATGTGGAATAAGGAACAGTCGAATAAGGAATAAATTAGTCTAATAGTACAGTTTTGATAAACCATGTCTCTTTATAGATAATCACTTTGCTGTGCAGTTTTTACTTACACCCATTTAAGGCAGAGAAATGAAGCCACTGGCCCACAAACCTAATCTGAACTGATCTTGCCCAGAAACTCCCCTCCTCAAACACTAACCTTCCCTACCCCAAGAAGGAGAATTCCCCTGTGGGCTGCTATCCTTACTGCTCGAAAGATATACAAGATGTGTGTGGTGAGAGACTCAAGATGACTACCTTTGCACAGAGGGATATAACCATTTCTCACCTTCCAGCATAGAGCTCCCAATATGAAGCCAATGCAAAGAGTCACCAGCGATGTTAATGCTATGCTCACTCCCTGAATGCTGGGGCTGTTGAGAAAGCCCAATTCTCCCGCTGCATTGAAAAACATTTCCAGTTAGTTATGACAGGGTATCTGGTTTTTATTTTTAAAGTATCACAGTACACACTCTTAATTAAAGGCAGTTGGCTCAGCAGCACCTTTACAGACTATATATTGCAAATTATACCTTCCAAGCCATTTGTCATTAGGAAGCATTTGGCTGCCTGATATTCACAGCTTCATTTGCACTGACTCCGGAAAGGCAAACATTCTTGGCAAATGCATAATCACATTTTTTACCATCTGCAGAGCCACATTTAACAAGCTATTGACTTCTGTTCTTCTCGCTGAGTTTTTGAGCTAAAGACCTCCCCTCCCAATTCATCTCCCAAGGCAGTTTAACAAACCAGACCAGATTACTCAGCAGGGAAATATGCTGAGAGGTTCTCCTATTTATGAATCCTCAAGAGATCGAGCAACATAGATGTGGATGCCTGAGATAACACTCCCTCAGCTTTGCAGCACCATCTGCAACTGTGCTGACCAAAGTTTGTGCCAAGTTATAGGCCAGTGATGGCGAGTCTTTTAGAGACCGAGTGCCCAAACTGCCATCCACGCTGCACCCTCATGCTGCATGTGAGCCACCTGCCGCCTTAATCCTGATAGGGGAGGGAGGAAGTGCTCCCATTGGGTGTGCTGGGCAGAGAGGCCGGGTGATCTTTGTGCTGGGAGGAGGGAGGAAGCACTCCCATTGGGTTGCTGGGCAGAGGGGCAGGGTGAACTCTGTGCTGGTGGGGAGGAAGCGCTCCCATTGAGTGTGCTGGGCAGAGGGGCGGGGTGACCTCTGTCCTGGGGGGAGGAATGACCTCTGTGCTGGGGGGAGGAAGTGCTCCCATTGTGTTGCTGGGCAGAGGGGCGGGGTGCCCTATGTGCTGGGGGGGGAAAGCACTCCCATTAAGCTGCTGGGCAGAGTGAACTCTGCTGGGGAGATGGCAAATGTGCCCACAGAAAGGACTCTGAGTGCCCCCTCTGACATGCGTTTCCATAGGTTTGCCATCACTGCTAGAGGCTGTATTAACAATTAGCAGTCTGGCCACAGGTCACATGAGCAGTCTGGCCACAGGTCACACCAAGCAGAAGATAAACATGCAACAAATAATAATATTAGCTAATGATAATCACTAAATCAATGAAAAACTAATACTGTACAAATTCCTGCTACAGGCTGAAAATTCTCCTTGTGCATTGTAAGCCATTCTATTCCCACCCAGGTGGAAGCTCAGCAATTTATTTTGCATTTGCTTTTGTCAAAACCACTTGATTATGCAGCAAACAATGCAATCCTCTGATTTCATGTCTCTATTTCACCCATTCCCCCTCCCTCAATATCTTATAATTTACAACCATGTGAGGGGACATATGCCTGCGTTGAGAGAGGGAGGGAGGAAGAGAGACAGAGACTTTTTTTCCAGCAAGATAAATGCCAGGAATGCCCAAACTATGGCCTCTGAGCCGGATATGGCCCCCCAACACCAATTCATCCAGCCTACAAAGCTCCCGTTGCTCCCAGAAGTGGAAGTAAAACACGCCCAGCACGTTTTACTTCCGCTTCCGGGAGTGACGAGGGCTTCGCAGGCCAGATGAATTGGCATGGGGGGGGGGGCCCAGATCCAGTCTGTAGGCCATAGTGACCGACCCCCTGAACCATTTGACAGGCCCACAACCTGAAAAGTTGGGGCACCCCGATATATGCCTTGAAGACCTAATGGTCTGCCCATTATGACAAGCTTTTCAGTCTTGAGGCTCTGAACCTTCCAAGGCCCTGACATCTTACCACAGTGCACCATAACTGTGTTACAAATCATATGAGTAACATGCCGGCAGCAGCTCTTTGACCATTTCTGTTCAACATACCAGGAGGAGCAGCCAATTCTATTGGGGCGGAGGGCACATGGCCCTCCAGATATTGTCAGACTGCTACTAGGCAGGGGACCACAGAAAGAGCCTCCTCAAAGATTGTTATTTTTGAACCACAAACAGGCATACCCTGGTAATGGCAACCTTGTATTGCTTGCTAATCTTTCTCAGACTAGATCTAGCAGAAGGAACTGCAGAATGAATTCACCAAAAGGTGCCTTTGTTTTGGCAGTTTCACATCTGGCCTAGACACAGAAGAAGCTCTAGGCAACTCAGTCTGAAATGGAGCAGCAGTCCAACAACATCTGGAGAAGCACGCATTTCATAGCCTTGGTTTAGGGGGTTAAACTGGGTAAGTGAGGAGTAGCCCCACTTGTGACCTATGATCCAGACATCCTTTGTGTAGTGCAAATGTGAGGTGTTTGTGAATATGTTTCTTCTTCTTTTTTTTTTTTGGGGGGGGGGGGTTTACAGATTGGGATTTTCCAAAGAGCCAAGTATTGCATATTATACTATCCAAAATGTGTACTGTCAGGTTATATACCTCTGTGTTTTTTCATGTATACAGCTGAGCAAGGGCAATATGGGTGGCTGCCAAAATCTGCATGATTCTGATTCAATATGTATACTTTCCTCAGTTCATACAGTTTTACACTGTGGCCAACATCCAGTACCTTCACTGCAATCACAGAAACAGGTTTCCCCTTCTGCCACAACCCTTCCGCTGTGTGCCCTAAAAACCTGCTCCAGACAGATGGGAAACTCTCCAAAGCAGATTTTCTGTTCAATGGAGGGCTGAAGTTAGGGAGGAGAGGTTAGAGTTCTCTCAAGCATCAGCACTGCCTTAAATTTAGGGTATTATTTGCAAACTCTCCTGTTAGTGGACAGCATGGGAGCAACTGACTCTAAACTCTATTCCTATTCCATGCAAGAAAATGACATGCCAAATTCTTGCCTCTGTGGAAAAGCAGCTAAAAATGCAATCCAAAAGAATCCAAATCAGTACCAGTGAGAATCACCTGTTACGCCCAACAATATAAGGTCATTCCAGACTGTATCAGCTACTTCACTGCCTTGCTGAGGATCTGTGATTTATTATTAATGTTTCTGCTGCTTGTGAAGATTGTGTTCCCTACCCTACTTCTGCCACAAAGGACTTGCTTACTCCAGTTCAAACCACCTCTTCAGCTTCAGTGCAAACACAGCCTGATAATTTACAGCTTATAAATCTCTCTTAGAGTCTAAATCTTGTTTTTTTAATCAGATTTCCAGCCAACATTGTTTAAACTCTGTTTACACCTTAAGGCTGTGCCAGCTCTAAAAGGAAATCTTAGAAGAACAGATACTTCATGCTTGCATAACTGAAACGTGGTTATTTCATGCTATGCAAACTAACCATAGCAGAGGAAAGGAGAAACTCTCTCCCCTTATTCTTTTTTCTTAAAAATACTTTATTAGGAGCACAGGAAACCACTTTTGTCCTGAGTTAGACTCATAATCTATCTTCCTCAGTACTGTGCAAAATAGGTGAGCTATCTTTTGTGTGATAAGTATGTCATACAGGTACCTCAAGGGTAATCTATTAGGGTTCCCAATTTGGTTATGAGTAGCCTTATAAAACCAGGCCACGGTGGCTTAGTGTTAAGATGCTGAGCTTGATGACCAGAAGGTCAGTAGGTCAGCAGTTCGAGACTCAAGTGCTGCATGACAGAATGAGCTCCTGTTTCTGTCCCAGCTTTTGCCAACCTAGCAGTTTGAAAGCAAGAAATTGCAAGCAGATAAAGAGGTGGGAAATGTTCCATGCGCTCTGGCATGTAGACCACAGAAATGCCTGCAGACACAGACAGCACTGGCTCTTTGGCTGTAAATGAAGATGAGCACTGCTCCCTAGAGTTCGAGATGACTGGCTTTTGAGAAAAGGAGAACTTTACCCAGGGGTGTGCAGGGCACCATGGGAAGGTACTGGACAGGGAGTGTTGGGGTGCCTACTGGGGAAGGGTTTTTTTTTTTTTGGGGGGGGGGATCCCATACATTGCTATTGGTGCCCCAGGGCGCCAGAGCCGAGGGCGGGGTGGGACAAAGCCTGATTGCCCAATATACCAGCACGCGCCTGCCTTTACCTCTATTACCTTTAAAAACCGAAAACTGTAGCAGATGGAACTAGGGTCAAAACCAGGAGTTTTCAACCTTTTAAAGCTGGGGGCCAGGTCACACACCCTCAGAAAGGGTGGCTGGATGGCCATTTTGCCCTTCTTCCACCACATGACACTTCTTGGTGTGGTGTAGGCAGTGGGGGGCGCACATGAAATTGTGCCATGGGCTTCATCTGACCCACGGGCTGCAGGTTGAGAATCCCTGGCCTAAAGAAAGCAAAGCTCTCCCTTTCTCTCTTATCTTTTTTATTCCTCTTTAGAAAGTCCTAGTCCCCTGATCGTGAACCTTGGCACTCCAGCTGTTCTTGAACTTTAATTCCCAGAAGCCCTGATCAGCAGGAGTGCTGACTTGGGCTTCTGGGAATTGAAGTCCAAGAATAGCTGGAGTGCCAAGGTTCATCTATTCCCTATCAATAACATGTTCTCTTTATGAGTTAGTGAAGCTTAGTGGTTGGAATATCTGGAATGGGACCAGACATGTGGCTAACAGGTCTGTGCGCCCTGCTACCTGTGCTACTTTGGGCAATCATCATGGTTCAAGAGTGGCGCCAGAAGAAGGAACAAGTAAACCACATCTGAGTGCTTTACACTAAAAAAAAAAAAAAAAAAACACCCTGGAAGAGCTGCCATAAGTGGGAATCAATTTGATAGTCCATATTCTTTAAGTACAAAAGCTTGATTACACCCTACGTGTGACCTGCAAAGAGTCTAGGAGAGATCCGGAAGTGTTTCCAGACAGGGTTAAAGCAACGAACTTATCTGCAATTGCCATACACTCCTTCAGCAATGTTTTCATTTCACAACATTGTTTTCTAGCTGTCTGAGCACCTCTCTGGCTTGTTTCTTGCTGATGACATATTTACAGAAATGCACACTTCCCTCAAGATTACCATTCCATTGTAATGTGCTGCATGGAGGTGGTCTAGAGCCAGGGATGGGAGTAGTTTTTGCAACAGCAGGAAGATATGACACAATCCCTTTTACAAGATGCTTTTTAAACCAGGGCTCATGGTACTGTTAGTGGACAGTATGGTACTCTCTGGGGAGATGCCTTTCTTGAAAGTGATGCAATAATTTTACTGAAATCAATGGTCCCACAAGTATGGTGCCGACATGGGACAATGTACTTCTAGAGCTGTCCCTTTCCTTGCCCATGCATAGAAAGTTACTGGACTGCTGTTTGAGAAATATCCTCCACCACGCCTAAGAGCAGCAGGCTAGCTAGGGATTCTGGACAAATGGTAGAGCACACACAAAACTATCTTTCAACATTTTGGTTTTTGCTTTCCAAACCCCAGCATGTGCTATCTGAGTCAAACACTTCTCACCACCTAATGGGAGAGAGAACCCAACTAAAGTCTTGATCTGTATTCTTAACATTTGTTTTGCTGCTATCAAAGTGAAAACGGATGAATGGAACAAAGCCATGTTTTGTTAAATGTAGCCACTGAGACAGTAAACTAAAGTTGAAGACCGTTGTTGAGGTGGGAAGGTGGGAATGAGGAGCATTCTCCCCTAGTACATCAAGATTTTCTCCAGTACACTTTACCCACTAATAATGCATAAAGGGAAATGAGTATTGAGCTTGTATTTCTTTCCCTTCTCTCTAGGCTACATTTCAGCCTTCATAAGTGTATTCTGTAAAACAGAAAAATAGATTTGGGAAAGGACATCCATAGCTTGGAAAATTTACTTGTTTTAAACAATAATCCCAGGATCCTCAGGCAGAGCAGGGATTCTGGGACTGCTGTCCAAACAGTAGCTTTTCCCATGTTCTTTCAATTACATAGAACTTATATTGCTCAAGCTAAAAAAATATGTGTGTGTTACAACAAGAAAATCTCATACAGCTGCATGCAAAAAGAACCATAAATGTTCCAAAGTCCATGGCAAGCTATGCAAACAGGACTTTCTTGTTTAAAGCCACCACATTCTGGTACATGCTTCTGGTACCGGACCCAGTTCTGTAATACACACCCTGAAGACTTCTGTGCAGTTGAAAGCTTGAGAGTTTAGTACCACTCATCACCCTTTTTTATGACTACGTACAAGGACCACATAGCTTTTCTTTTCAGTGGTTCAGTAAGAGTCTGGTTGAGGGGCCAGTTTGAATCCCTACAGTGTCTCTCAAGAGTTCATTGGGAAATGGTTGGCTGACGGGGTTATGTGCTTTCATGTATGCAATTTTAGGCAAATCCTATGGTCCCAGGTTGCCACCAGAAGGAACTGGTCAACTGCTATTGAGTACTTTATACCTAGAAAATGGTTTGAGGCTTTGCCATAGGTCAGAATCAAGTTGAGATATTTTTTTTATCAATCCAACTATGTTAGTTGGTTCTAAGTCAATAGAAAAAGTAATGTCCTTAAGGATATAAAAATGAACTTCAAGAATATACCAGATTTCTCCAACATATACATACTTTCAAAAGGCAATGGAATTGTTGAAATCTTCCTTTGATTTTCTGAAATCGTACACCCAAAGTACAAATTCAACCCTGGATTATACCTCCACAACGACCCCAGCCATTCCCATTATGATATTGTCAGCATAAGATGTAATATTAATTTTCTTACTATATAGCAATAAAGTGCAGAATCTGTAGCTAATTCAATTTCTGTGACTGTTTACTATTTATTAATGCTCATTTACCAACAGACACTCATAAAGTATATCTAATCAGCATAATATAGAGCCTTCTCCTTTCCTTCCCCTACCCCTTGCATAAATATAATAAAAATGAGGACAATTCTTAATATTTACCTTTGATGTGACCGCCACTGCTGTCATTTCTAAGGTGGCTGGCAGCAACAGGATGTAACAATAAAGGCTTTGTAACACTGACGCTGGAATCTATAGGAAAAAGGAGTGCATTAATGACCTACATTTTGGAAACTGCACATTCTTCTGCCCTCATTGCAGCATTCAGGTGATTCAAGAAATGTATTTACAAGTAAGACTATCACAGAATGATTAAATGTGATTCTTCAAATCCTGTACTCTAAATATATGCAATATACGGTACCTAAATTCCAGCTCCTTTTGCTATACGTCTTCATAGTACAGTAAAACCTCACATAAAGAGCACCTCACTTAGAGACTAACTCACTTAAAGAGCAGAATTTTATCTGAATGGTCACCTCGCTTAACAACTAAAACCAACCAAAAACTCACTTAACAACTAAATTGGGGTTCACAATCTCCCCCCCCCCCGAAGTCACAATTGGTCACTTACAATGGTGTTTTGCTTAAAAAGCAAACTCGCTTAAAGAGCAATCTTTAAGTGAGGTACCACTATATTTTAATTCATTAATTTTAAATGCTATTTTAATTTCACAATTTGACAAATGAATTAATTAGTAATGTCATTGTATAAAAGGTTCATTGTTAACATCAATAAATTTGACTTGTTTGATAATAATAATTTCGTGTCAGATTTTTGTAGAAGAAACTCTGCTCAGGGAACACCCAAATGAGGCTCCTTTCATGTTCCCAAGATCTGGGGGGACAGAGACGGGTGCTCAATCCATCATGGAGTATCCGGATCTCGAACTGCTGACTTGCCAGCCTTCTAGCTAACAAGGCGAGCTTCTTTGATAATCTGATGTTGTTGTTTCAGGAGGAACAGAATCATTTCTATGCTTTGCATGACTTACGTAGGATTGTAGAGAACTGATCCAACAACATCAGAAACCATCAGAAGACCTTCTGATATTTCACAACACTTCTACACAGAACAGGTCTCTTACCATTGGAAGGAGCTTCTGTGGTTGATGGTAGAACACAATCACTGTATACAGGTGCTTTTGCAAAGACTTTGTAGACATCAATAGTGCTATAAAAGTGCTTAAAGAACTCTTCTGGAACAAATGTACCTTCTTTATAAAGATGGTCATGATGTAGTCTAAAGTTCTGGTGAAAAATTATAGAAACCTTTTTTGTAAAAGACTATTTCCAACGGCTATTATCACACAGTGTAAATAGACTGTATGTTATGAAGGATATGGATTAAGTGACCACATTGGCAACAGGAGACACAGGCTCCAAAGTTAAATTACTAAATGGCAAAAGTCAAAGGCAGCTGGAAATATTTTCCTTGACGTACCATCACTTAGTCTTTGGATTGCTAATTTGTATCTTTCATCGTTCAAAACTAAGCATCACATTTCAAAAAGAAATATTATCATGCAGTATAAATAGACTGGTTATGACATTTTCCACTTAGTGGAGATTTTGTTTTATTACTAGAAACATAACCTACAGGCAATGGTAAACTAGGGTTGGACAATAACTGTATGGAACCACTACAACAAAAAATAAATAAAAATAAATCAACATATGGCAACCAGGATGATTTTGGCTCTTCCTTCCCTATCACATGCAGACTTGGAATGGCCAATTTGATGAAGAATCCTGGAGCAAAGCCTGCCTTTTAAAAGAATATTTTAGAAGTTGAACAGATTTTTAAAATTTTTTTGCCCCTGTATTGCTTGACTTTGTTTCTTTTGCTGTAGTAAATTGTGATAATAATTTGGTAAACATGGGATACACAAATCAGCTCCATACTTTAGCTGGAGAAGAGTTTGCTACAACCATTCTCCAAATAGAATGCACTACACAGCTAGTCTTTCAATAGTTTTTGTGAATGAAAAGTCAGGTACGGTTATAGTTACATTATAACGTGTTGCACTACAGCCTTTTCTGTGAGCCTGAAGATAAGGCAGAAATGGCAGGTCCTGCCTGCATGAAGGAGGGCAAATGCAAATATCATCCAATCCAGTTCATTCTGGGAGTGCAAATGTCATCTAGACTGATGGGGAGGATATATGGACATATGCCTTCCTGCTCAGGTTTGTTGCCCTGCCACCAATGCAAAATTTCAGCCACAATGTCTACACAGTAACACATCTCCCACTTCTTTCTGAAACTGAGCTTATGGGCAGTATGTCCCAGTAGGCATACCAGTCGCAGACATACCAAGAGCTGAAACATTTAAAGGCAAACAAAGCAACAGCACTAAGGTTTTAGAACTGTTTCCAAATGTGCACAGGGGTACTCCAATTCCCAGAAACCTAAGTCAGTACACTGGCTGATCAGTGCTTTGGGGAATTGACTTAGGCTTCTGGGAAACACTGTTTTAGAAAGATGCTGCAGGATCATAGCAGAATTAGAATTTTTACACAGTTTACCCTACACCAGTATTTCCCAACCTTTGATTTCTTGACTTCAATTCCCAGAAAAGCCCAAGTCAATTCTCCAAAGCACTGATCAGCAAATGTACTGACTTAGGTTTCCAGAAATTGAAGTCCCCTTTGGGGCATGGT
Organism: Furcifer pardalis; assembly: GCA_030440675.1. Lineage (NCBI taxonomy): Eukaryota > Metazoa > Chordata > Lepidosauria > Squamata > Chamaeleonidae > Furcifer > Furcifer pardalis. The sequence goes on along the minus strand of CP126892.1, from coordinate 173,116,324 downwards.
GCCCACATTGGGAACCACTGCTCTACATCCTAAAAGTGATATATTGTTTTTAAGAATTTGTGTTGGTATATTACCTTATATTTAGTAGAGGACAGGCATGCCATTAGGTCATTAATGATCCTTCTGAGATTATTGATGATGGAATAATTACTCAAGACATCTGGCATTTCTGTAAGTTCTGTAAATTTGTTGAGAAGATTATTCAGACTCTTTGACAATTCAGGGACCATCAAATGCAACCAACAATGATTAGGCTGTCAGGGATGATAAAAAGAAGAAAAGGATAGATTACATTTCACCTACAACAACTGCTTTAAGTAATTTAAAATGTGTAAAAGTAGATTAACATGTCATTTCCAATCAGTATTAGCTTGCACTTTGTTAAATTAAGATTCACCTACCATTTGGTTGAATGCTGTTTTCACAACTTTATCAGAATTCCTGACAAAACCTCCTTAACATAACTAGGTCACCTGCATTGTAAATTGATATTTCCAGTTCTGTTTATCCATGTATCTACTAGTTTCAAAAAAATACTCTATTACAAGCATTCAAATTTAGTAAACCAGAATTAGTTAAGGAATTTTGCTCTTCCTTAGCTAATGGTTATTAGTTTAATAAATAAACCCCTTTTTACTGTTAATATTTATTCTATAGAATAAAAAGTTATGTATCTTCACACGTTTGTAAAAAGCACTCCAAATAGTACTTTGTATGGAACTGGTTTATTTCTATGGCAATCAATTTGTGGCACTCGTGATATAGTGTCCAATACAGTCAAACCTCGCATAAAGAGCACCTCGCTTAAAGAGTAACTCGCTTAAAGAGCAGAATTTTCTCTGAATGTTCACTTCGCTCAACAAATAAAACCAACCAAAAACTTGCTTAACAAATAAATTGAGGTTCACAATCCCCCCCACACACACACAATTGGTCATTTACAATGGTGTTTTGCTTAAAGAGCAAACTCACTTAAAGAGCAATCCTGTGGAACACATTATGCTCTTTAAGCGAGGTACAACTGTATGTCTCTTCCACTTTTTCTTTAAGCCAATGAAGATTTCTGTTAATGGAACAAGGAAAGGAAGCAATTTTGAATAATATTCTCCCCTTTAGAACCTTCTGTTTTCCCTGAGGGTTTGAGATGACAAGAGCTGGCTTGGAAGACTGAAGGAAATAATGAGAATGTGGCTGACAGAGAATTCCCCGCCAATCTGCCAATAGAAACTTCCACAGAATCAAAGTGACCTCCATTAGGATAGGGATTCCCAAACTTTTTTGTGCTGTGGGCCTGACCACACACCCCAGACAGCTGAGCGGGCTGATCGTGTGGTTCCTCCTGGTGTAAACGCTGCCGTAAAAAGCATCCATGGCTGTCGTAAACACATTTACGACAGCCGCGGGTGCATTTAAGATAGTGTTTACAGCATGCATGGGTGCTTTTTATGGCTGTTGTAAACGCTCCTGCTTCCACTTCCTGTAGTGGAGAGGGCAGCGGCGGGCTACGTGAAATGATGCCATGGGCTGTGTCTGGCCCATGGGCCATAGTTTGGCCACCTCTGCATTAGGACATGGACACCAAATGGATAGGGGTATACAGAAAGAGCCTCCTTGAAGATTGTGTTATTTTTGAATCACAATCTGGTGTACCCTGGTAACGTTCTCACACTAGGTCAGCTGAAGGGGACTGCAGAAAGAACCCACCAGATGGTGACTTAATTTTGCCAGTTTTACGTCTGGCCTAGACATAGAAGAAAAGAAGGGGGAGAACTCAATGGATAGGCACATGGTGAAACTGTAATTTGGATCTTCAAGCTAAACTTAATTATTGCTCTGTTACTCCTGTTCACTATCACTGTAGCAACCTGATCTAGTGATAATTAGATGCCGCTTAAGCAGCATATTGTTTAAAAACAATGTGTACACGAGAGCTCTCTTTCTTTTGAATGTCTCCATTCATTAAGTTGGCAGTAAATGGAGGATTGTTATACACAGCCAACTTAATGAACATTAATTGAGATCACAGAACTCTGGTGTATCATTAGGTCAGGATCTAACGAGTATCTGCTATGGAATAATTTGGAATGTGTTGATTATGACATCGAAAACTAAAGGCAATGAACGTAAGTTATCTTGGAATAGGAGAGCAAATAAGCAAACATAGCAAGTGGCCTGGGTAAGGTTTTGCTTTATTGCTTTGCATCAGGTTTCTTTAAAAAATGAGAACCAACACTTTATGTTAAAAAAGATTATTCAAAATGCAGAGACTCTGCAGTAATTTGTTTGTTTTTTAATTAAAAAATGTAGATCACTGGCTGGGATCCAACTGCTGATGTATGCTTTTATAAATGAAATGAGGTTAAAACACAGTGGCCAACTGCCACTGGTTAATAATCAATCTGTCTTTTGCGAATATATGCTTCAAGCAGCTGAACAGATGGTTGTATACATGGGCATCACCCAACGGTCAGTACAAAAATCCAACAGATTATGTAACTGGAAGCAGGAGATGGAGAAGCTGTGTTCTCTCTGCCAAAACAAGACCAGGAACAGATTGTGACACTGATCATGAACTATAAAATAATATTATAGTAAAGCTGAAAAAGAACTGTAAAAGAATCATAGTGCCAAAATATAATTTAAACACCACGCCTGATGAATTTGTAATCCACTTTAGGAATAGATTTGCCTTTCTACACTCAATTGACCGGAAACTAGAAGAACTATTTTATTTACTATTATTAGCATAGATTGAAACCAGAGAATTATTAGGGAAGAATGCAAAAAATGCAACTCCTGTACTAAAAAGAAAAGAAACCCCTAGATAGATGATGAAAGGCAAGATGCAAAAATAATAGATGACCAAAATAGGATAAGAACCCTGAATGCATTTTTTCAGTGTAGAGACAAAAAGAAATATTACTAAAACTAGTGCAAAAAAAAAAGAACAACAAAAGGTGAAAAACAAGATGTCTCTTCCAGAAGATCCAAGAAATTAAAGGAAAATTTAAACCTGAACGCTGAATGCCCAACAGTGAAGCACTCTCTTTGACTAGGAATTAATAAAGACGCTGGCAACAGTATACTGAAGAACTATACAGAATATATAAAAGGATAACAGACTCCTTTGAAGAGGAAATCTATGATAAATATCCAGACATCCTAGAAAACAAAGTGAAAGCACCTCTAAAAGCAAGGGATGAAATAAACAACAAGGGTCGATGGGATATCAACAGAACTATTTAAAGCTACAGAGACTGAATCTGTCAAAATCATAACAAGAATGTTCTGAAAAATATGGAAAACCAAACAACTGCCTGCAGGCTGGAAATGTTTAATATACATTCCAATTCCCAAGAAAAGTAGTGCCAAGGAGTGTAGTAACTATAGGACCATTGTTTCAATTTCCCATGCAAGAAAGATAATACTCAAAGTATTGCAGCAAAGGCTTTTTACCTTATATGGAGCAAGAAATGCCTGATGTTCAAGCTGGATTCTGAAAAGGAAAAGGTACCCATAATCATATTGCAAATATCGAATGGCTACTAGAGAGCATCAAAGAATTCCAGAAGAATAAATTTATGAACTATGGCATAGCCTTTAATTGAGTGGATCATGAGAAATTATGTGCTGTTCTGAAAGTGTAATACTGTACTATAAATTAGGTTCATTTTGTTCTACAAGGAACATAAAACTGTGCCTCTTTTGGGTTGTATTTATTTGATTGGTTTATTTTTAATTTGTTGCGCATTTTAGTGTGCTATTTTGATATTTGTATGTACACTGCCCAGAGTGGGAAATTTCCCAAATGGGCAGTATAAAAATCCAATTTAAAAAGTGTTCTGCGGATGCATTACAATTAGTGCCGCAGAGTACAATTTATTGACCTCTAAGCCCACTTTTAATGTTACAAATTGAAGCCATGAACTATTTTGTATATCTTGTTCAACCATCAATCCAAATGGGGACTGCAGCAAAGAAATCAGAAGATAACTGAGATTCAGAAGGAGAGCAACTTAAAAACAACCATCAAGTGTAAGGATGTGTCACTGGTGACCAAAGACCAAGCTCATCTTTTATTCTCAATCACTTTGTACAAGTGTGAAAGCAGAACAATAAAGAAAGCTAACAGGGCAGAAAACTGATTGGCTTGAAATGTGGTGCAGGATGAGACCTTGTAGATAGACCAACAAGTGTGTCCTAGAGCATGTCAAGCCTGAACTGTCTCTGGAGACAAAATTGATGGAACTGAGGCTGACTTACTCCGGGTCCTGCATGAAAAGACCAGATTCTCTGGAAAAGACAATAATGCCGGGAAAGGTAGAATGGAGCAGGAAAAGAGGAAGATGTGAGATAGAGTGACTCCCTAAAGAAATTGCAGGCTTGAGTTTGCAAGAGGTGAGCACAGCTTTTGAGGAGAGGAGATTTTGGAGGTCTCCCACTCATAGAGTCATATAGGATGGAGAAGACTTGATGGCACATAGCAATAACAAGAGCTAACTGCTGGTTGCATTTCTGAATGTGTGCTCAGGACCGATCATTGCATAAGAACGCAACCAGCCCATCATTAGTTTGAAGCAAATTTCTGCAACACAGATTATATCATTTTACTTTCACAAGTATAAATTGGCAATTGGATCCTAGCCATCATACAAATAACACAAATTTAAGTATGCCTGAGCTTACAAACTATTAAAAGTACTGAATAACCACATATTGTGTGGATCCCATGACATCTGAGAGTAACTGATACAATAACACAGTCTGTAGGTTTATATGATACAGTCAAACCTCACATAAAGAGCGCCTCGCTTAAAGAATAACTCGTTTAAAGAACAGAATTTTCTCTGAATGTTCGCTTCGCTTAACAAATAAAACCAACCAAAAACTAGCTTAACAAATAAATCGGGGTTCTCAATCCCCTCCGCCAGAAGTCACAATTGGTCACTTACAATGGTGTTTCACTTAAAGAGCAAACTCACTTAAAGAGCAATCCTGTGGAACACATTATGTTATTTATGCGAGGTACAACTGTATGTCTTACTGATTACAGTATTTGTATATTTTAACTTGAAAAGTTTGTGGTATTAAATGGCAAATATAATGCACTCGTTTGCCTGACTGAAAATGAGGCAACTGTTCTTATTCTGCTTCTATCTTCACCATTTATTGATTTTTAGCTTGCAACAGCTTTAGACAACTCATTAGGTGTTTCTGACACACAATGCTGTCAGTATGCTGATAGCACCACTTGTGTATTGATCAAAATAAAGCTGTATTGTGGAGAAAGATTACTGTGAAAACTATTAACACACAAGTGAAATTTAAGAATGATTTCTTCTAATAATTACGCATATTCCGTTTATTGTTTAGAACATACCAACATTCTAATATTCCTTGATTTTTAATTCAATATATAGAATATCAAGGAGAAGAAAACTTCATTAAGTATGAAAAGAAAAAGTTATTTTGTTATCAGTGGGGTCATGTTAATAACCACATACTGGTTTAGTGGGATTTGATAATTCAACGTCTCGTTAAATTTGGTTGATTTAAATGGGCCTACCCTAATTGTGACTTACTACGCTAAGCAACAGGATTTCAGCCACTGACGTTTTTGGAGCTTTAGGCAAAAACAGCAGAAATCTTGCGCAAGAAGTTATACCAAATTTTCATTTGGTTCCCAAAAATAGCCAACTAGATGCCTTCAAAGAACACAGTTCTCTGTCTCCTTGCGAGAGACGTTCAATAATGTATGTGTGATCTTAAATAATAATTTAGATAATTTGTTTAGATATTTGTCAATTTAGATATGTGTAATTTGTGGTTTTGCAATTTTAGATATTGTCTACTAATTTTACCTAAGTTTTCAGGGAAATCATTATACCCCAGAACTCATATAAGGAAGAATAAGATATAAACTGAATAAATGGATGAATGTATGAACTGTGTAAATAATATATTGGCTATGAATATGGGCGTTCCAGTTCACATGATAGTCTAAACAAGAAGGAAAATTAACATGTTTGACTATCATAATATTCTCTTCTTTTTTTGTCCTTCACCCTAAAAATTCTAATAGCTACTGATTAGCTTTTAATGTCACCTATTTATTATTATTATTATTATTATTATTATTATTATTATTATTAAATTTTACAATTCACTTTTCATTTTATTCTACTTTTCTCTTAAAAACAGCATTTGGGAAAAGTTAAAATAATTCAAGCAATAAAAACTGTGACTTTGATAATACAAACAGTTCTAAAACAAATAAGGATGCAAAACCATAACAAAAAAACAAAGGGAAACTGAACCGGAAAGGGACACACACCAAATAGCACCTTTAAAACTAAGAGACTAATTTCAGTATAAGTTTTAAGGGATTTCAGTTTACTTTACTCAAATGCTTGGGATACTGTTTTGGGCCACAGATTTATACATAAGATGACAGATGCATTATCAACACCAGTGGCAAACTTTTAAAGTGCTGACTACATAAACATCCTGGCAGTAGATAATTAGCTAATGTCAATTGTCTGTTTGATGTTAGTTATTTTTTGTTTGTTTGTTTGAAAGGAAGATAATACAATCTGCAAATTATCCAGAGTAATCAGTTGTTACAATACAAAGCAATAGTTAAGTTCAGCACACCCAAATGGGTGATATAGAAATGTAGTAAAGAAATAAATAAATAAAAACTGCCCTTAGCATTGAGAAATAGTTTCCTTGTTATAACTGTCCTTGGAAAATGGAGCAAAACATTTACAAACTCTGACCAGGGCTAACAAATTGTCTTTTAGGCAACATATGCAAATTATACTTTTGAGAAGACCAAAAATATTTCAAAAATAACACGAATATCCCACTGGACTAAAGATGCTTAAACTTCAAAATTATGCAAGAAAACAATGAAGCAAGATATATATGTTAGGAAAGCAAAATACAGTTTTGATTACACTGCACATTCATTAAGGACATAATAGTAATAATTATCATAGCAAAAGTAACTGATCACCCTTTTATCTTTAGCAATGTCTTGCATGGACTTCCTTTGATGAAACGATAATTATACACTTGTTTCTCTGCTCTGCCAAAACTACTGTACAACATGATTTAAAAGATGAATAATTTATACAATCAAAAACCTATACTGTTCCCTAGACTTTGCACACTAATTAGGATTTATTGCATTTTATAATTAAAGAAAAAAATATGGGCCACAATTTCTAATGTTGAATTTTTAAAGCTTAATTCATACAAAGAAGCCAACAGGCTTTAATAGGACTTCACTTTGGTGGTTTTGTGTCTTTTAAAAAAAAATAAAACAAGAAAGCAAGAATCACTAGTGCCTCCCTTAGTTATTTCATGAGAAATAATTCAAATAATAGAACATACCAGAGTGTCCATCTTCCGGACATATTTAAGGGCTATCATATAGTCATTTGGAAGATTTCCAACCTACAGACAGCAAAGGAAATTAAAGATTATTTTATCATCCTGTATTAATAAATTTAACTTTGCAATGCAGAACAGCGTTATTAGATGCTTTTCTAACAAGAGATCTAACATACCAAATGGCACTATGCTAGATGGAGCTTAACACAGTAAACAGTGATGCTTTATGATGCTTCGGAGAAAATGCATGGAAATTTCAAGACAATTTCTGCATGGTGACATTTAGTTATGAGGTACCCCCCACATTATCCTGAACATCCCACAAAAAATTCTTTACAGACCCACCTTTAGATGTTCACTAGAGACAAGCTAATCCTTGATAGCTCAATGGTTTAGGTATCAGTCAAAGGGCAGGAGTTCAATTCCCTACCGTGCCACCCAAGAAAAGAGCCTTACACAAGCTACACAGTCCCAGGTAACCCCCAGAAGAAGGAAATGGCAAAACACCTTTGTGTATTTTCTACCTAGAAAACCATGGAAAGAGTCACCGCAAGTCAACATTGATTTAACAGCATATTCAATTATTTTAATGGTTTCTTATTTGAGAACAAACAAAGTAAGTAGAATAAGTTGTCACTTTCTAACGGAGATATCAAGTAATGGTTTGTTCCAAATTAGAAGAAGTCATTTTGGGGTGTTCTCCTGCATGTTGTATGAATACGAAGCTTGTCGTTATTTGTTCTCATTTGTTCTTATGGCTAATGTCTGCATTCTGAAATACTGTGAACTGTATTTTTCTAGTTCTCAGTTGCATCCCTGGTCACACTACTAATTTACTTAGCCACAGGTTGACCAACTACATAGTAACAAGTCAGCAGAATTCTATTGCTTGTGCAATTGTTCTTACACAACCACAAAGCTAGCTTTTAATGATGTAGGGAACCACTGTCCCTCCAAATAGTTTGAATCTCAACTTCCAGATACTAAAGCCAACACAGCCAATGGTAAACAGCAGTGGTAGCTGTGGTCTGAAAGATAAAGAGAAAATATGTCCCCCACCCTTGAGACGTCATCGAGTTTTAAATCTGTAATATACACCAGCCCACAGCTTTTGGAATCAGATGAATATTTAAATTAATAAATAAACCACAGAAAGTAAAAACAAGTAATAATCTTCCCTACCCAGTTCTATAATAAGCTGGGTCTAAGGTAGGATTCAAATACTGAGATCTTTGTATCAGATAACATGGTACCATTTCCCCTAGAATGAATGATAAATAAGTTTCTGTCTTTCTTTTTCTTCTTTTTCAGGGCACCAAAATCCTTCTTTCAAACAGGATGTAAGAGAACAACGTAGCTTCTTGGATGTCATCCAATCAATTTCCAGAAGGACTGAGCTAATTTAAGAAGCTCATTTAGCATCAGCTAATGCTAACAAGATTTTCATAGACAGGTGGGTAGTGGCACATTTCCAACTTGAATGAACTTAATATATGAATTCATATAAAAGATTTTCTGATTTAGGTTTCTTGTAAGATTAGAAGTCTTAACAGACATGACAGTCCATTAAGTTAAAGGAATTGTTAGTCTCACAACTAGAGAAATTTCATTTCTGTTTGACAGACATCTCAAACAAGTAATAGCCAAACAAAAAAGGGGGAAATGGCAATTGTTTCGAACTTTGCATTTCCAGGAATGCTGAACGTGTACATTTCTTGAGATTGGCCTCATTGCTCTCACAAGGTGGAGTTGTGAACAATTTGAAAGCATAACCAATGTGTAAATAGGGATTTAGCTGTATCTTTTTACTTTTACTTTAGTGTGGCAAGGAATGGTTTCAGGTTAATTCATGACAAGCATATCCAGAATGTGCACTTGACTTTCAGGTAAAACCAGATAGTGGGGATCAGTGGTGGGATGTCAAAAATTTTATTACCCCACCGTGATGTCATCATGGTGTGGGTGGAGCTAACATCATGATGTCATGATGTGGGCAGGGCCAAATAAAATATAATAAATAATAAAATGAAAATAAGCACACACACATATACCTCAACCTACCCACCCACCCATAAATAAATTAAATAAATAAATAAAATAAAAATATATTAAAATACAGTCACCCACCCAAACACTCACCCACCCGCCCCAAACACAACCAGAGGTTGTAAACCAGAGCTTAAAGATTATTCTGGCTAATCTTTCTCACACTAGGTAAGATGGAAGGATCTACAGAATGAACTCACCACAAGATGGCTTCATTTTGGCACTTTTCAACTTTTCAACAGTTAAAGAAGTTAGGTACTAAGTTTTAGCCTAACCAGTTCTTTAGGATAATATGCCTTAATGTAAATGTAAAACAGCTGTACCTCCTTAAGGGTTCTCCAATTGGAACAGCAATTGCAACAGCACAGGTGTACCTTATTGATGAGGTAACTCCAAGACTTTGCTTAAAAAACCCAAGCCAGACCGCCAGGCCTTTTTAGGAACTGTGGTAGTATGTCAAAACAGTATAGGTAAAGGTATTAAATACACATTGAAATACACACAGACACACCACATACAAAGGTGAGTCACTTACCCTGGGGAGCAGGCTATAGGGAGCTTCAGGCTAGCAGCTTCTCTTCCTCCTCCCCGCTTGGGAGGACAGCAAGGAGGCCGTGCATACGTGCCAAGCACTGTAGGCATGCATACACACCAAGTGTTTGGCGTGCATGCGCAGTGGGGGAATCAGTTAAAAGGTAAGCCCCAAAGGTGGTTCTCCCCAAAAACTGCTACCGGTTCTCCGGGACACTGGGAAAAGTTACTACTGGTTCTGGAGAACTGGTGAGAACCTGTTACATCCCATCACTGGTGGGGATGGGGGATCGAGAAATAGTCATATCTAGTCCAAACCCATTGAAATCAATGGAACAAGCAACGATTACCAAGTTGTGTGTTGTTAAATACAGGTCTCTTTCAAGGACCAACCTCTTATGCCCAATTTTTTGATAAGCACACCCATAGATATCGAGAAAGAAAATGGCAGGCTATGGCTTTGTGTTTTAAAAAGAACATATTGGCCAGTATCTTGTTGTATTATATGATCATGGTAAGGAAATCATGGTAGGGAAAGTATTCCTCCTACTTTTCCAAGCTTTCATTTGCATACCCAGAGGTTGTCCCTGGTGATCTGGGAGATGGGCTTGTCCAACCTTTTTTACAGTATCCATATATGTTGGATACTGGAGTGGGCTCATCCCTCTCCACCCTAATGCATGCTTTTTGAGCCCCCATCAGGGAGTTCTATTATTTTGGTCTGCTCACATACATGCTGTTCCCAGCACCTATTCTTCTTCCGTGTCTAGGCCAGACGTGAAACTGCCAAAACGAAGGCACCTTTTTGTGAGTTCATTCTGCAGTTCCTTTTGCCTGACCTAGTCAGATCTCACAAACCAACAGCACTGGCAGTTTCCTTAAGAAGTACAAGCTTTCTGCCACTAAATACATTGCAAATTAGCATGCATTTGTTTGCAAGTAGCAATAGCAACTACACTTATATACCACCACATAGCACTTAGTGCACTCTCTGGACAGTTCACAAGTTAATTAGCATCCCCCCGCCCAACATGCTGTGTACTCATGGTGGCTTTCCTTTTTGAATCTCATGGGGAGGCACACTGGGGAAATTATCACTGTGCAGCCAGTTAGCTAAACCATTGAACTACTGTATTGTTTTAATTGGCAAGAAAGGCAGAATACAAATAAACAAACTTCCAACCACAGTTAAATATCCTAGGACAATGATGGTGAAACCTTTTAGAGACCGAGTGCCCAAACAGAGAGGCAGGGCAAACTCTGTGCTGGGGGGGGGGGACGATCCCATTGGGCTGCTGGGCAGAAGAGTGGGGTAAATTCTGTACTGGAGGAGGGAGGAAGCGCTCCCATTAGGCTGCTGGGCAGGGCGAACTCTGTGCTTGGGGGGGAAGGAAACACTCCCATTGGGCTGCTGGGCAGAAGGGCAGGTTGAACTCTGTATTGGGGCGATGATGTGCATGCCCTCAGAGAGGGTTGTGAGTGCCCCATCTGGCATGTGTGCCATAGGTTCTCCACCACTGTACTAGGACATTCCAAAGTTGTAAGCAGTAGTTTCCTGGGTCTGATAAAATAAGAAAACCACAGTTAATGGAAGAGATTTTGGATTGTTTGAAGGAAGGAGCAAAGCGGTTGAGTATGGGCAAGAGATGTTACGGTATGTGCTTATGTTATGGTAAACTGCCCATGTAAGAAGGGTGATATAGAAATGTATTTAATAAATTAATAAGTAATAAATAAGTAAGAGATCAATTCATATACAGTAAAACCTTGGATAATGCTAAAACTTGGTTCCACAAGTCTTAGTGTTATCCGATTTTAATGTTATCCGATGTATTCATCGGATAACGTTAAAATACTATGGGATGCATTGGATAATGTTAAAACCCCATAGAGATACATTGTAATCGGTACAGGCTTTAGTGAACGTTATCAAATGTATCCCATAGGATTTTAACGTTATGCGATACAATCCCCCTCCCCCCCCATTGCTTAACGTTATGCGATTTTAGCATTATCTGATGCAAACATTATCGGAGGCATTACTGTATCAGTTTATTTGGGCTAAATTCTGATCATTCAAATGTAGCGGTCTTGGGATCCACTTTTCCAGATAAAGCAAAAACAACAGCAACATGCTGTTTCACATTCAGTGTGCTAGGAGTGACTTGATCCTTAGCAATGGCAGCAAGCATATACTCCTTTTTTAAAAAAAGGTCACTGCAAGATTAAATTTGTTCCAGATCAAGGAACACTACAAGAATTGATATGCATTATGTATAGTCTACTTTACTGCCATTAAAGCCTGTCATGCACTTTTTATTCAGAGCTTAAAAAAGTAAGTGGCCAAGAGAACAAATTCATGGAATAAAAACATTTTAGTAACTTCTGAACTTAAAATAGCGTTGGACAGTGGACTTCTTCATCTGCTTCTTATAAAGATATTATGCCATCTTAAGAAGCTTTGTTAATTTAGAGTCACTCATGGAACCACTTATTTAAATATGCTTGTCAATTTCTGGGGAGTGATCCCATTGCTCTCACAAGCTGGATTTGTGAACAATTTAAAAGCATGCACCAATGTGTAAATAGTGATTTAATTGTCTACCTTTTTACTTCTCATAGGAATTGCAGTTTCATCACATGCTCATTGTATTATTATGTCAGAAATCTCATTTCTGAACTTCTCAGGACAGCTTCTTAAAACCACTCATCCTAATTCTTTGAGAGTCTAAGTCAGGGGTTCTCAACCTACAGCCCGTGGGCCAGCTCTGGCTCATGGCACCAATTCATTTGGCCCACGCTGTTACTGCAACCAGAAGTGGAAGCGTTTACAACAGCCGTAAATGCGTCTGATGCTGTTGTAAAGGCATTTATGACAGCCGCGGACGTGTTTTATGGCAGCATTTACAGCAGGGGAAACCACCAGACCAGCTGGTTCAGCTGTCTGAAAGGGTGTGGTCCGGCTCATTGCTTGAAAAGGTTGAGAACCCCTGGTCTAAGTGCACATTAAAGGAAATTTGCATTTCCTGCTCATACAACATTTTCTCTTCAGGAACATAGTTCCTTCCAGGTGCCATACCGCAGCAATCAGACTTGCTAATGAATCTTCTATTTTTCTTCCAATCACAAATCATCAGACAAAAGAAAGCTAATTCACAATATATTTCGTGGCAGAAAGCTTGTACTTCTTAAGGATAAGCTTTTACTTCTTAAGGAAACTCTGCTTCTAATGACATGCTAACCACATTCTCTTTTTTTCCTTCTTGAATTCTTGCAATAGCTTCCAGGATTGTACCTGCCTGCTGGACATCTCTTAATGTCATTGCCAGATGAGCTTTGAAGTCAAAGTGGAGCATCAAAAGCATTCCTAAACCCAGATTTTGAAAATCTCCCTTCACCTAAGCAGGGAAACTGCTTTCTCTAGCCTTTTAGTATGTCACAAAATATGTGGATAGACAACAACCTTATTGCTACCTGACAGATCCTTGTAATTTAAAACAAAAGTTCTTCAAGCAAAAGCTGGTAGATTACATGTTGCAAGCTCCTTCCAAAAGCTAAAGTATGAATACCTTTCCATCCACCTACTATATAATCACAGAGACCACAGTAGATAAATGTGTCCGTCTACAGTTACTCTGATTGTAAAAGATAGAACTGATTAAAACTAGGACAAGAAAAGAACAATGCAGGGTATTCAGATTCGGTGTTCTGGCCAGTCAACCATGTTCTTCATGATACTGTACTCTATTTCATTCCTTCTGCTGTTTTTTCCTTTTGTATTTTTTGCACAATTCTCAGCAGGTTGTTTTGAGGGGTACTTTTTATTTTAAAGATTATTTCACACTCATGCAAACTTTAGGCTTTACCCAGCCTGATTTTTACAAGTGGGTAGGTTTTGTTTTGGCCACCTAAGCAAGGGTAATCCCTTGTGAACGTGAGGAACAGAAAAAATGAAGCTCACACTCTGGAAAAAATATTTTAAAACAGGGCTGCACAATTCAAGGCATTCTAAGGGCAGCTTCACAATTATTCATAAAAAGAGGACTGCATTACTACACATGCATAGGAAAGTTTCTTTTTTAAATACATACAAATGTAGCCCATAGGGGTGTTTTTATTAAGTCTCCTCTGATAATCCATTTGCTTTTGTGTATCTCACAAGTACATTTTTCTTCTCTATCTCCACCACCTTCCTCCACTTACTACTACCTTTCCTATTTGCATAATAACACCTCTCTCTGTTCCATCTTACTATACAACTCAGCATTTCTATCTCTTATCATCTTTCCTTCTTCCTCTTTCTCCACCTCAGTAGCTTCTCCAGTTGGGGAAAGAGAGACAACCATACAGGAACTGCAGTGGGTCAGGTGGTTAAGCTGCTGACTGGGAGGTGGAAGGTCAGCAGTTCAAAACTTGAGTACATTCATGATGGAATGAGCACCCGTTTCTGTCCGAGCTCCTGCCAACCTAGCAGTTCGAAAGCAAGAAATTGCAAGTAAAATAGGTACCACTTTGATGGGAGGGTAAACAGTGTTCCGTGCACTCCAGTGTCTAGGCATGGCTGCCACATGCCCACGGAAACATTTGCAAACTGCAGACATTGCTGGCTCTTCGGCTATAAACAGATATGAGCACTGAACCCTAGAGTTGGATACGACTGGCTTTCAAACAAGGGTCACCTTTACTTTTACAGGAACTGCTGAGATTAATACATCCTATTTCTGGTTCAGAGGGGGAATTTTTTTTTGGGGGGGGGGGATGGAATGCTTTTAAAATAATAACAACAAATACAACCACACCCATACCAACACCCACTGGATCTTCTTTTGCTAGAAGATGAAGTTAAATTATCATACTTATTGCCACAACAGTAGCTTTGATGAGGGTGAGGATAATACTTAACAGCTCATTCTTAAGTTTGCGTGGAGGAAAATCTTTTGAGTGCTTTCCTTATGAAACTCATGTGATCATTAGACATAGTTTCATAACAAAATGAGAAACACATGTATTATGGATTCATCTAGGGACTTCTAACATTTGTTTAGATAACATTAATAGGTTAAGCAATGTCGGCCACCCTTAAGCTATCTACAGCATTATAAAACACTTCTTATTGTTAAAGCATTCTAGCTTATGTACCTTCGTCTATGTCAGGAGTTCTCAATCTTTTTAAGTCGGGGGCCAGGTCACGCTCCTTCAGATAGCTTCAGGGGCCGGATGGCCTCCACCACACGGCACTTCCTGGTGTGATGGAGGCGGTGGGGGGACCACATGAAATGGGCCGCAGCTTGAGAATCCCTGATCTATGTCAACTACTGGGAATTGAATTTCCAGGGCAACAAATGTATAAGGAGAAATGTAACAATCACCACAGTCCAAACATAAAACATGCTATTACTGGCCCAGCTGTGAGGACACAAGCCAGATAAAGTGGGGTGCTCAAAGGTCCCTATCAATAAGTCCTGTGACATTTGATCAGGACTGACTTGCTCTTTATTCTTCCTTATTATTTCCACAAATACAGAAACAATGGAATAGCAGAGCCAATCTTCCTGGTCATTCTGAGTGGCAGGAATGCTGATATTATCTGCCCTCTGAGCTTATCTGCAATATCCACAGTAGCTGGTAGAGAAATGGATTTTTCCGTGAACAGTACCTGCATGCAAGCTATCCCTTTCTTAAAACTATTTGATCTTGGTTTGGTCTTGAATGGGCAACTGAGAGTCAGTAACTTTACAAATGCTCTGTTCCTCAGGTTGTTGATATTGGAGCACTCCAGCTGTCAGCTTTTTTGAATTTTTCTTGTGGAGCACAATTGCTATGGAGATTGTTACCACGAGTAACTACACTTTCAAATCTACCCCTGTACAACTGTATCGAATTCATGGCAGAATAACACCCTGGAACACCTCGTGGCCAAGAGGGCTTTTGTGCAACTTCACGCCATCTGCCAATTACGCCCACTCCTGGACCGGGACTCCTTGCTTACAGTCACTCACCCTCTGGTCACCTCCAGAATAGATTATTCCATTGTGTTCTACATGGGGCTGCCCTTGATGACCATCCGGAGGCTTCAATTGGTTCAGAATGCAGTTGCCCAGGTGGCAATGGGGTGTGGTCAGTATGACTGGACCGCACCCCTGCTGCAGGAGCTGCATTGGCTGCCCAAATGCAGGTGCTGGTAATGATCTTTAAAGCTCTTCATGGTAGTGGACCAGGATACTTAAGAGACCATGTCACCCCAAGGCTATCGGCCCGTCCTACAAGAGCAGACCCTCTCAGCAAGGCTTGACTCAATTCTGCAGTGGAGACCATTTTAATTTACTGACCTCCATAAAACTTGAGATAACCAAAATCTCTTGTCATATAGATTGGTCACAAAAGTAGAGGAGAAAAAGAACACCCATGGGGCAGGATATAAATTTTAATAAATAAATAAATTTGTGCTGAGGTTTCACATACATTTTACTACAAATAAAGCCTTGTTGCTGGGAAAGGTGGAGAGCAAAAGAAAAAGGGGGTGGCAAAAAATTAGATGGCTAGATGGTATTGTAGAGACAATGGGCACAGAACAGAGCGAGTTGAGGATGGTGGAGGACAGAAGTGCCTGGTGGACAGTGGTCCAAGGGGTTGCAAAGGGTCGGAATTGACTGTGCAACTGAACAACAATTATATATTTGTGATATACTGTATATACTCAAATATAAGTTGGGGTTTTTAGCCCCCAAAATGAGGTCCAAAAATGGGACTTGACTTATACTCGGATCAATGTAAACACTCGAAAACATACCCACACGAATGTCTAAATTAATAAATTTTACTGTATTTTCATGTACAGTAATACCCCGGATAACGCGAGTACCGTATAGCGTGAAAACCGCATAACGTTACAAGATTTTTGGAAAAACCTTGTATCGAATAACGCAATTTTTAACGTTATCCAATACAGTCGTTCTTAGCAGCAGGGGGGCTGGAAAGCTGAACAGGGTTCTCTGTTCAGCTTCCCAGCCACCCTGCAGCTACGGAGGCAGGGGTGGGGAGGCTGGAAAGCTGACGGGGGGCTCCTCCCTCGGCTTCCCCAGCCACCCCACAGCTGCGGAGGCAAGGGCGGGTGGCTAGGGAAGCCGACAGGGAGTATCCGTCAGCTTCCCCAGCCACTCTGCAGCTGTAGATCGGGTCCTCTGCTCTCTCTGGAGCAGGCAGGGGACCCGATCTACAGCTGTTACTGGGCTTCCCCGATGTCCTCAGCCAGTGGAGCAAGCCAGAATGTCTGGGTTCGAATCCCGACATTCTGGCTTGCTGCACTGGCTGAGGATGTCGGGGAAGCCCAGAAACAGCTTGGATCGGGTCTCCACACCTCCCTGGACCCAGCCGGGGGGGGGGGGGGTCAGAGACCCCAAAATTGGTTTAAAAAATGAACTTTTTTAAAAACCAATTTTGGGGTCTCTGACCCCCCTGCCAGGTCCAGGGAGGTGTGGAGACCCGATCCAAGCTGTTTCCAAAGTTCCCCCACCTCCCTGAAGGCTGCAGCAAGGCAAAATGATAGGGTTCGAATCCCGACATTCTGGCTTGCTGCAGCCTCAAAGAGGGTGGGGGAACTTCAAAATTAGCGCGTATAGGGTTTCCCGACCTCCCTAGAGCCGATGCGCGCTATTTTTGAAGTTCCCCCACCCCCTTTGAGGCTGCAGCAAGCCAGAATGTCGAGATTCAAACCCTGACATTTTGGCTTGCTGCAGTCTCCAGGGAGGTGGGGGAACTTTGGAAACAGCTTGGATCGGGTCTCCTCACCTCCCTGGACCCAGCAGGGGGGTCAGAGACCCCAAAATTGGTAAAAAAAGTCCTTTTTTAAAAAACCAATTTTGGGATCTCTGATCCCCCCGCCGGGTCCAGAGAGGTGAGGAGACCCGATCCAAGCTGTTTCTGGGCTTCCCCGATGTCCTCAGCCAGTGCAGCAAGCCAGAATGTCGGGATTCAAACCCTGATGTTTTGGCTTGCTGCACTGGCTGAGGACGTCGGGGAAGCCCAGAAACAGCTTGGATCGGGTCTCCCCACCTCCCTGGACCCGACAGGGGGGGGGGGTCAGAGACCCCAAAATTGGTAAAAAATATGTCTAATTTTTTTTTACCAATTTTGAGGTCTCTGCCCCCCCCCCCCCAGGTCCAGGGAGGTGAGGAGACCCGATCCAAGCTGTTTCTGGGCTTCCCAGACGTCCTCAGCCAGTGCAGCAAGCCAGAATGTCGGGATTCGAACCCTGATGTTTTGGCTTGCTGCACTGGCTGAGGACGTCGGGGAAGCCCAGAAACAGCTTGGATCGGGTCTCCCCACCTCCCTGGACCCGACGGGGGGGGGGGGGGGGGTCAGAGACCCCAAAATTGGTAAAAAATATGTCTAATTTTTTTTACCAATTTTGGGGTCTCTGCCCCCCCCCAGGTCCAGGGAGGTGAGGAGACCCGATCCAAGCTGTTTCTGGGCTTCCCAGACGTCCTCAGCCAGTGCAGCAAGCCAGAATGTCGGGATTCAAATTCATTCTTTGTTTTAAATTCTTTATTTATAAATTTTCAATAAAAATGAAACAATTAAAAAAAACAGACATACAATACAAAAAGATTTCACAGGAGTACTACACTTAATATACATTGAATACAAAAAAATGGAAAGCTATGATATATTTTTCAACTTTTATATCACCACTCTTAAACCAATAATTCTAATACCTCTGTATATCTACAACATATATTCTTCATTACTTAATTCACCTCTGTGCTATGTACAATGTCCAGGAGGGTATATCCATTTACATTTTCCAAAAATTAATTTGTTCTGGTACAGGGTTAACTCCTTTATTTTCAACAATCACATATTCCACAAATTTCCTCCAGATTCCCCAAAATCCGTTTACTTGAGCTATGCCTTTCTTAACATTTAATTCCCATGTCAATTTGTCGTTAAGAGCTAATTCCCACATTTCCTTGTACCAATCTTGTATATTCAATGTCACGTTACTTTTCCAATTTTTTTGCTATACATTGTCTTGCTGCGGACAGCATCACAGCCATCAGCTCTTTACCATCATTACTTATCTTATATTTATCCACATTTGTTATCAATGCCGTATCTGGTCCCAATTCTAACCGCATATCCATTATATTTTCAATTTCTTTTTCAACCTTACCCCAAAATTCTGATACCACGTTACAATTCCACCACATGTGTACATATGTCCCAGTTGAATGCTTGCACCTCCAGCATTTGTTGCTTATTTCCTTATTTATTTGATGCAGTCTAATTGGGGTCAGATACCATCTCCAAAGCATCTTGAAATTATGTTCTTTTACTCTTACAGACATAGTTCTCATTATTCTTTTTTTCCATTTTCTATGCCAACTCTCTTCCGTAATTGTCTTATTAAGATCTTGTTCCCAAGTGTTCTTTAAAACTTCCTGAATTTTCCCTCGTTTGTTCATTATCTTATAAATTTTGCTGACTATCCCTTTAATTCCCATATTTCCTTTTCTTATTTCTACCAAGAGTTTTTCAAAAGTTGTAAGTTGTCTATCTAGACTATTATAAGATAAGAATCTCTTATTCCAATTATTTATCTGGAGAATCTGAAACCAGTTTAATTTCAATTGTAAAAAAAGTGCCTTTCTTTTCTCTAAATCTCTACAAATCTTCAGCCAATCTTTTAACAGTGAAACCCCATTTTCTAATAAAATTGCCTTAGAATCTCTATCTAATTTAATTGGGAAGTTATTAAAATCTTCTAATTCTACAGTTGGAGAAATCCCTGGAGTAAGATCTTTTCTTACTCCATTCCATTCTTCTATAGTTGTTTTTATCATCCTATTCTGTATCCCTTTATATTTTTACCATCAATTTTACTTAAAAATATGGCTTTACCCACTTGTGAGAAATCTCTCTTTTCAATTTTTTCCCATATCGATTCTTCCCTCATCAAGATTTTTACAACATTTCTTACTTGAAAAGCTCTATAATAATTATGTATGCTAGGAATTCCCAATCCCCCTTCTTTTTGAGGTATGTACCACAGTTGTTTAGATATCCTTGCTCTTCGTTTCCCATTACAAAAGTTGTTTATAATTTTTTGATATTCTTCCAATTCTTTATTGTTATGTTTTATTGGTAAAACGTCGAATATCTAAAGCAAAAGAAAGATATTGAAAGGAAAATAACACAATATAATAAATTAAACCTATCATGGTTCGGCCGGATAGCCTTAAGCAAAATGATGTTATTGCCAAATTCATTCTTCACAACACTGGTGACCTACAGCATAGTTCTAACTTAAGGAAATGGACAAGGGCTAGCCGCTAGCTGATTCAACACAAGGTGAACTGAGGCTCTGCTGAATGAAATTCCCCTAGAAATCACTTAGGACTATAACTTGTTGTATAATACTTTCAGGCAGGAAGAGGTTTTGTTCTGGTATGACTTAGTTCCTTCCTTATTTATTTATTATTATTTATTTAGATTTATATCACCGCCCACTCGCCGTGGCGACTCAGGGCAGTTTACAATCAGGAAAAAACAAAAACAAAACAACAACAACAACACACACAACACAAACAGTTAAAATTCATTCCTCCTTCCGGCCAGAGGACGTTAGTCTTTTCCTTCCCTGGGCAGATAGGGCACAGGATTAGGAAGTGGGAGCTTCCATCTAAAAACCTTAAAACTTTTAAAATTTAAAATTAAAATCTGAAAAAAGATTAAAAACATATTAAAAACACACCAGATGCTACAGCCTTACCCTTGCCATCCCTGCCTTTTTTAGGTCTTCTCCTCCTCATCAGATCTCAGCCTGCAGAGTAGTCCTGTTGGTAGACATCTGTCAGCAGAAGAGGATTCTGCCAGCAGAAAGAACTTTTTTTTTCTGGACAGGAGATTTCCAGCAGCAAAAAAGACTTGAATTGAAGCCTAAGCTCCTAACAGCTGTTTTTTTTAAAAAGTTGATCCAATTCGGACATTCTGAATCCTTACTCAGGCCTTCTTTCTGCAGAACTTTTCCTAAAATCCCTCTATACTAGGGGCTCACAAACTTTTTATGCTGCGGGCCTGATCACGCCCCCCCCACACAGCTGAGCAGGCCGGACCATGCCCTTGGAAGCAGAAATAAATGCGCCCGCTTCCATCTTTACGACAGCCGCGGGCACATTTATGTCTGACGTAACCCCATTTACAACAGCCATGGGTGCATCTACGGCTGATGTAAAATGCCTACATTTCCACTTCTGGGTGTGGTGGCGGTGGGCCACATGAAATGGTGCTGCCAGCCGGTCCACGGGCTGTAGGATGGGAACACCTACTCTGAACCCTAAACAATGTATATTGTGGAACTTCAGCTGCCTTTTTGGATGCACATGCATAGATCAGGAATGCAACAGAGAGGGGTTTAAAGAATGAGTTGCCCAACCGGAGAGGCTCTCTAATTGTTCCATCAGCTAGCACTAGAAGGAGGGCCTTCTCTGTGTCAGCTCCGTCCCTATGGAACCTATTGGCAACTGAGTTGCGCCTCTACACAGAGCTGCTGCCCTTTAGAAAGGGCGTAAAAACCTGGCTGGCAGGGCAGGTGTGGGGTACCGGTAACTTGGTGACCCCAGCTTGCTGGCTGATCTGCTATTCCCCCCCCCCCCTTAATTTTTTAAACTTTTTTAAAGCTTTAATCTTTTAAATTTTTTATTGGATTAAACATGGTTATATTGATAATTTTTTATTGAATTATTGTATTTCTGACGTTTGTTCTGCGATGGTATGTCAGCCGCCCTGAGTCACTCTGCGAGTAGGGCGGCATACAACCATGAACAAATAAATACATACCCAGGAAAGGAGACATTGACATTTTTTAAGTTGCCATTACCCCTTGTTGCTGACATCATTTTTTTAAAAAGGCAATTTAATTTACTACTGAAGAGCAGCTATAACACAGGTTTATTATGAATTTTTCGGAATAGTAGCCGTGTTAGTCTGTGGTTCAGGCATATCAGAAAATAAAATAAAATAAACAAAATAAAAACAAGACAAAATAAAGAAACACTGTAGCACTTTAAAGACTAACTGCTATATTTTTATTGTTATCTTTCGTGGCTCAAGTCCACTTCTTCAGACAAGGAGTGAAACTTACAGGCATGGTTTTTATACATTTGTTATGGAGCAGTTTCACCTGGTCAATTTACTGGACAGCCAAGTACTAAGCTGTTTAGGACCCATGACGAAGGCTGCATTGTCTTAGGTTTAATGACTTCCACTCCACCAGTAACAATAATAATAGATGTCAAAGGAAAGTACACCCACAAAGCTTATATGAGGCTTCTGTGTCATAGCAGACTCAAGAGTTATTTCAGTGAACAATGTTGTGCACTGTCTCCTTTTATTCCCTTTATCTCCTTTTATGTTTTCAGCGAGATTTTTCTGCGGAGGCCTATTCTTCCTTCCTACTAGTCATTTTACCACTTTTACTTTCAGTCCCCAGATCTCTTTATTTTAGTGTCTGATACAACAGAGTTGCTTCCTGCTCTCCCAGTAAAGCAATGAAATTGCAAACAGAATCCTATTGGTGATTTACGACTGCCTAAGTTAAACTGTCTAAATTGCCATGGTGAATTGCCACTACCTAGTGAGCTACTAGTTGTGTGACAAGGTCTGAGCCTGATTCTGTTTCCTGAGTGTGCTTGATAATGTGACTGGTACTTTGTTGGTTAGCGGCAATTTGCTGAGGTAAAATACTCAAATTAACTTAAGACATCCACAGATCATCAACAGGATTGAAGTAAATCAATCATACTTAACTAATTTACTGATTGTAGCCAGCCAATCATACTTAACTCATTTATCATTGCAGACTAGAAGTCATTTATATCCAAAAAAAAGTTCCATAAAGGCAAGGCAATGGGCCAAATTTAGTGTTACTTCAAACTAGCATAGACCCACTGAATTAATCCTGACTAACATAGACGCCAGTGTGCCTCCGGGTGCAATTCAAGGTGCTGGTGATGACTTTTAAAGTCCTATATGGTAGTGGTCCAGGTTACTTAAGAGACCACGTCACCCCAAAGTCATCTGTCCATCCCATCAGAGCAGATTGGAGGGGCTCCTTGAAAATACCATCCACTAGAGAGGCCCGTCTCTCTAACACTAGAAGAAGGGCCTTTTCAGCATCTTCTCTGGCCCTCTGAGCTGCGTCTCCAGACAGAGTTGCTGCCCTTTAGGAAAGAGCTCAAAACCTGGCTGACAAAGCAGGTGTGGGGAAGTGTTGGTACTGGCTAATATAGGGAGGACTGCTCACTTTTAATAGAATTCTTATTGGGGCCGGGGAGTAGTAGTTTTTTAAACGTTTCTAAGGGTTCTTATAGTTTTTAATGTGGGAGTTATGTATTTTATGTTGTTAGTGTTGTACGCCGCCCAGAGTCGCCTGCTAAATGGGTGGCTATATAAATCTGACCAATAAAATAAATAAATAAACAATTGTTGTGCCATCTGATTGATTCTGACTTATGGTGACCTTTTTCAGGGTTTTCTAGGTAGAGAATACACAGAAGGGGTTTAACATTCCTTTTATTCTGAGACTATGCAATTTGCCACCCAGACTGTCTCTTCTCTGAGAAGCCACAATGGGGAATCAAACTCCCAACTCCGCAGTCAAATACTAAAACCATTGAGCTATCTAGCCTTCAAACAATGCAGTCTCAATCTAAAGCTGAAATGGTAACTAGAAAGCAACCTCACTACTTGTGCTGAACCTGGTGATTCTTCTATCATTAATTATATTCACATAATCTCATAAAGAGAGTATGATTTACCAACTTCCCTATCCTGACAAACTATGCCACAATATCAATTGAAGTTCTTTTATTTTACTTATAGAAAATAAAACAACATTTATTTAACTCATTTCCAAAATGGAAGTTATTTGTTTCTTATGAAATAAATGTAGCAAATAAATATTAGAGACGTAAGTCTTATAAAACCCAGGCAATGTTTTAAAATTGTTTAGCTTTCAGCATCACAGTACAACATCTCTGACTGTATAACATGCAATTTTTTCCACTCCACTCAGGGGCACGAGATACAATTCCCACCTTGCATTATAAATATCATTCTAGTGATGTTCCCATTGTCTGCCTCTCAGTGAGATGGTTTGATAGATAAGCACTGATTAAATCAGGGCTGCCCAAACATTTTGGGCCATGGGCCAGTCATGTGGTTCAGGGAGCTGGTCACTATGGCCCATGGGCCAGATCCAGCTCCCAATGCCAATTCATCCAGCCCACGAAGCCCTCGTTGCTCCCGGAAGTGGAAGTAAAATGCGCCCATGTGGGCATGTTTTACTTCTGCTTCCAGGAGCAACAAGGGCTTCATGGGCCGGATAATTGGTGTTGTGGGCTGGATCAGGCCCATGGGCCATAGTTTGGGCAACTCTGGATTAGCTTCTATCTAATCCAAAGGTGCCCAAACTATGGTCCATGGGCTGGATCCGGCCCCTGACACAAATTGAAGCTGTCACATATTAATATTTGTGAGAAAACAGGCAGGATATTTCTCTACTAAATAATTTCCAAATAAATACACTCATTATAAGGTAAGGTAGCTCCCCTGGGCAGAGAGGAAAGCTAAAACTAGCACTTAGAGGAAAACATGGATAGGTATAACAACAATCCAAGGAAAACACACTTTGAACACTGGAGGATTTTGTGGTTAAAATAAATCTTGTCTTGAAAAGAGTGTTGGAAGAAGGCTGTCTTATACATAGTATAATGTTACTATTTTTGTGAAAGCATCTCCAATCAATGTAAGTCAAGAAGAGCATCAGTCAACATGTTCCTCATCTTGTTTTTCTATCTAATAATATTTGGAGAGGAATTTAAAAAGCCACTTGCCAGTTTTGGAATGTCATTCACATCATCCGTCACAGGATTCCCGCAGGGACTTTGGGCTCTGACAAAAGGATTAAGAAGGAGCAGTTGAAGATAAAAGCAAGTGATAATCCAGGTCTGTAAAAGAGAAGAAATATATGCTTGGTATCATTTACAAGGACTGAATGCATATAAGTATACAGTCACAACTTTCCTGGCTGTTATATTAAACCAAGGATAAGGTTCTCAAAATCCAGTCAAGTATCACAAACAGGTTACCCACCCACACATAAATTCTGTCAATATTCATAGAGTATGAGTAGCCAACTAACAGTTCTGCAGTTTCCATCATCATTCACCGTGGAAGCAGAAGTCCAACAATATCTAGAAATCCACAGGTTGCTCACCTCTAATTCTAACACTACTATCTCCACAGAGAGCCACCTGAAATTCTTCCTAACAGGGAGACTGGCACATATAGCATTTTTATTGTATTTTCTTGTAACAGTAAAACCTCGGATAACGCTAAAACTTGGTTCCACAAGTCTTAGTGTCATCCGATTTTTAATGTTATCCGATGCATGCATTGGATAACGTTAAAAGCCTATGGGATGCATTGGATAACGTTAAAACTTCATAGAGATACATTGTAACCGGCACAGGCTTTACCGAACGTTATCCGATGCATCCCATAGGATTTAACTTTATGCGATGCAATTCCCCCCCCCTGCTTGCTTAACGTTATGAGATTTTATCTGATGCAAACGTTATCCAAGGTATGACTGTATTTTTATTGTATTTCATTGCAATCCATTGTATTGCACAGATTTTAATACTTCTGCTATGTTATTGATAAGGTCGTAAGACCAATCAATTAATAAACATTCTATTCCTATTGAAAGTATATTGTGCAGAGGCCCCAGCCAACCTGGCCAATGGTTGGAAGCAATGGGAATTCAGGAGAACATCATGATGGGTCAGGCAATGTGTAACACTTTTTACTACCTTGAACACACTGATTTCTAGCTAGCTTTAGTGGGGAAATATGGAGGGAGATCTGCCGTATGTCAGACTTGACAATTCTAGTGTGGATGAAACAATGGTCCAACTTAGTGTCTTACTACACCATCAAATACTGCAGCATTTGCTCTATGATAAATTTGAACCTTTTTTTTACTGTATTCATGACACCATGGCTTCACTGAATTTGTCTGTCTTTTCCCTCTCAACCCATTTTTTCCTCCCTGCTCCTTGATGCCTTTAATGTTTCAATGGCAGAACAATTCAATTGTGCTTTCCCCCCTATGGATTCCATTGCATTTTCTTCTTGTATCGCATGGGTATCCATCCTTGGTGTTCCAGCTGTTCTTGGACTTCAATACCAGAAGCCCAAGTCAGCACACCTACTGATCAGGGTTTCTGGGAATTGAAGTTCAAGAACATCTAGAGCACCAAGGTTCATCACCTCTGCTGTATAGTCTGGGTGTGTATCTACAGGTAGCTTAAATGTTCTAGGCAGTTGGGGTGTGCCTGTGACTGCAACTGGAGAAATGACGGGAGTAAAGCAAGAATAAGAAAAGGCAAAAATTAAATAGGGTTTGTAGATGTGTGTTTTACATTTGGTGTGTAGATCAGAAAGGGGGGGGGAGGAAGCAGGAGGAGGATTCATGAAAAGAATCTGAAGACTCGTTAAAAGGGATGGTTGAGTACTAAGCTTAGGAAATAAGAAATGGTGGGATGGTTGTTTTCTGGGTGCTGGGAAGCCTGACCAAGTGTAAATAAATTGTGTCAGGATTCTGAAAGCCAGTTGAGACTTGGGGCCTCTTTTGCAGGGCAGGAAGGGAAAGCGAGGAAGTTTTTCCCCACTCTGTTCCTCTCTTCCCTCTCTGCACCACTCCCTCTGGATATTTCTTCCACAAGCCAAGTGAGTGGAGGGTCGATTTAAAAAAAGAGAGATGGTGCAGTATGGAGAGGAGGGGACCATTTTCAGAGGCGCGCAGCTTGGGCTAGCTGGCTGCAATGAGAGAGAGAGAGAGAGAGAGAGAGAGATCTGTATATTGTAAATTTTAAGTTTTGTATTTGAGGTTTTAAGGTAGTGTTTGTGCTTTATTGTCATGTTTTTTATTACTTGTAAACCGCCCTGAGTCACTTCGGTGAGAAGGGCGGTGGAGAAATATGAACAAACAAATATGTACTGTCTATATATATAAATGGCAGTTAAAGGGTACATGCGGAATATTAAAGCATCCCCTAAAAATCGTTTCAACCCAGAGCAATCTCTGACACGAAATTATTATAGGAGGTACTTAAATTTAGCCTGAGATTTCTTGCTCTGATCTTTTACAAAAGATCTCCTTTCGAATAAAGCTAAACCATTAAAAAGCCTACCATGTAAGCCCTGGCTTTTCAATGTAGCCATACCCTAATCCGCAAGCCCAAAAAGAACCACATTACAATTTAAAACATAAATACAGCGGTGAATCAACCCACAGCCGAGTCAAATCACTCTGATTTGGCTTTACAATGTAACAATACCCTTAGTACAAGGCAATCTAGATACAGTCAAACCTCGTATAAAGAGCACCTTGCTTAAAGAGTAACTTGCTTAAATTGGGGTTCGCAATTCCTCCCCGCCCCCCAGAAGACAGAATTGGTCACTTACAATGGTGTTTCGCTTAAAGAACAAACTCGCTTAAAGAGCAATTCTGTGGAATGCATGATGCTCTTTAAGCGAGGTACCACTGTACATCTTCCAATGGAACATAGCATTCTTATTTCATTTACACACTGATGAGATTGCAGGTAGAAGCCAAAAAGGTTCAATTAATGACAAGCAAAAATAATCAAGGAATTGGAGCAACATTTCTACCAAAATGTTAAGAGCTCTTGGGGACATCTTATTGCAGAAGACAGAAAAGGAGCACTTCTGATTAAGAGCATGAGGTAGTTTTATAGAATTGTAACTGGTATGTAAGAAGTATCAAAAGGCTTTCCTCTTCCTAATAGTAACAGAGCTCATCATCATTCAATGGAGCTGCCTAAAAGAGGCCTTCTCCAACCAGGGAAAATGTTTTGACCCAGCTGATTGTCTCAAAGGAGAGGATGTCTTACTTAGAGTCATCTTCCTTTTGCAGAAAATTAATACTGGGACAACAAAAATAATTCTAATGAGGCTCTATTTCTGGCCTAACATCAGTGATGGGATGTCCCCGGTTCCAGACGGTTCCCTGGAACCGGTAGGACCAATTCCGGAGGGTTCTCCGTGAGGGGAGTCCACTTTTGAGGCGTCCGGTTCCGGACGCCTCACCGAAAGAAATTTTTTTTTTTAAAATCGGAGCTAAAATGGCTCCAATTGACTGCGCATGCGCAGAAACTCAATCTAACGCATTGCACATGTGTCAGATTGAGCTTCTGCGCATGCTCAGTCAATTGGAGCCATTTTGGCTCCGATTTTAAAAAAATTTTCTTTTAGAGTTGGAGCCATGCACCTTTCAGGGCGGCGGCGGCGGCCCTTCTCCGTTGGCGGCGATGGCCTGTCAGCCTGTCGGGAGGAAGCGGAGAGAGACGGAGCGGGGGAGCCATGGGGCCCAGGCTGGGCGCGGGGGGCTCCTCCTGCCTCTGCTCCTCCTACTGCCGCCGCTGCTCCTACTCCTGCCGCCGTCGCGGGTCGGGGTCAGGTCTGAGGCGACAGAGTGGCAGGAGCGCCTGCTGTCCGTGTCCGGCGTCCGCTTCAGCTGGAGGAACCTGAGCTGCCCGACCTGCAAGGTCCTCTTCGCCGCCCTCGATGCCTCCGTCCAGGTGAGCCTCACCTCGCCTCGCCCCGGGGGGTGGGGGTGGGGTAAAGGAGGCAGGCAGGTAGTGGGGGTGGCACCAACCCCCCCCAACCGGACACCCGTCATGGGGATTGGGAGTCCCTTGGGCAGGAGGACGCCCTGGGACGCCTCGGCCTGCCGGCAACCCCCCCAGCCCCTGCTCTCTTTGCGGCTCAAGCTGCCCCAGGAGGAGGGGGTCACCTTTCACAGGCCCATCTTGCTAGCTCAATACCCACCCTCTCAAAGGGGGGGGCACCTGGGCTTCTCCCGCCCTCCGTCACCAGCCCTGCCCTGCCTGGCTTGTTTTGCTGCCTGAGTTGAGCGGACGCCCCCACCCCCATCCCTTGGGTGCCCGAGGAGGAGGAGGCGACAGGCGCCCGGCAGAGGGTTTTTTATTTGGGGTGGGTGGGTAATTTATTTGTGTTTTGGGTGGGTGGTTGTATTTTTAT
Organism: Furcifer pardalis; assembly: GCA_030440675.1. Classification (NCBI taxonomy): domain Eukaryota; kingdom Metazoa; phylum Chordata; class Lepidosauria; order Squamata; family Chamaeleonidae; genus Furcifer; species Furcifer pardalis. The sequence goes on along the minus strand of CP126892.1, from coordinate 173,087,218 downwards.
TTAATTTTTATTTATTTATTTAAGTTATTTACGGCTTTGTGTGTGTAGCTATCTGGCTGGGTGGGTGGGCTGAGGGGTGTGTGTGTGTGTGTTTATTTTTATTTTATTTATTTTTATTTTGGCCCCGCCCACAACGTCATGACGTCATGACGTTGGCTCAGCCCATGACGTCATGACGTCATGACATTGGCCACACCCATGACGTCCTGGCGTGGTAGTAGAATTTTTGTCTTTGGTTGAAATGATCATTCATTCACAGAAGAATAATTAGTGTGCTACTTCTGTCCAAAAAGACCATCAAACTCAGCAGCTCCTTGTCAACATTGGTGGCCTGGCAACAATTTAAGAGCAAGACAGAGAACAGCCACTTTCTGGTTAGCCACCACATTTCAATAAACAGAAGTAACCCCTTCCATGAGCGAATTCCATTTCCAGCTACTATGCCAAAAACACACATCCTTCCTTAATTTTATTCAGTACAGTCAAACCTCATATAACGCTAAAACCTGGTTCCACAAGTCTTCGTGTTATATGATTTTTCGTGTTATCTGATCCTCTATGGGATCCATAGAGATACATTGTAACCACACAGGCTTTAGCGGTTGTTATCTGAAGCATCCCATAGGATCTTAATGTTATCTGATGCAATTCTTCCCCCCAGATTCCTTGATGTTATGCGATTTTCGTGTTATTCGATACTAATGTTATATGAGGTATTACTGTATTTTGAAAAACTTTTCCAATAAATTAATCTACATGTTAATTGAATAAAAAGTTAATTTATTGTGCTCTTCTGAGGTTCTAACCAAGGGAGCTCAATTCAACTCTTGGTGCCAATTAGTCTATGCCCACTGATTCAATGCAACTTACATACGGAAAGCACTGATGTGTCAAAGTTCCATTGACTGAATGAGGTTCCTCCAGTTGTGTCTAACAGTTCAGTCAATGTAATATAACTACTGTATCTTGAATTCTAGCACAAATGTGTTTTTAGGTCATTTTGGGATACTTAATCTGGCAAGTAACATGTTTAGTTTTGCAAAGAACAAACTTCAAACTAAATTTGGAACAGCTCTACTAGTGCACAGATTTTCTCAGTTGGCTATAACAGTACACCACCCCTTTGGCTGAGGTTAAGCTTTAATTATTTTTATAAATGTTTTTGTAATATGGACTCCTCCTCACCAGAGCATACTTGTTACCATCTTGTTCAGATTCTCACCTACAGTATAAAAATTACTCAATTTCCCATTCTCCAAGGCTCTATTTCTTAAAGCACAGCTGAGCTTCCCATGAAATATACTATATTTCTAACTGAGGGGAAAAAGACTTGCAAGGTTCCTGAAGAAAGATAAGCTTTCATTAATGTGCACACATGTTTTCAAATACCAGTCCTTGTCAATTTGAACATGGAAACCTTCCCTCCTCCCTCAATAACTTTAACTCAATATTATAAATACAGTGAGATGTCGATTTTACTTCAGGACAAAGTATGCAATTTGAATCTTCACACTATGATAGGCAAGTAAGTTTTTGCAAAGTCACTGGGACTTCTTCAAAATTAATGTCCCATGAATTGCAAAATCCAAAGTTATCTCTGTTGTGGTGGTAACATTATTAGTAAAGGTAAAGGTTTCCCTTGCTCGAAAGCCAGTCATATCCTACTCTAGGGTTCAGTGCTCATCTCTGTTTCAAAGCCGAAGAGCCAGCGCTGTCATCTTCTGCAGACGTTTCCGTGGTCATGTGGCAGGCATGACTAGACACCGGAGCACACAGAACGTTATTATCTTCCCACCGAAGTGGTCCCTATTTATTTACTTGCAATTTCTTGTTTTTGAACTGCTAGGTTGGCAGGAGCTGGGAGAAAGACAGGAGCTCATTCCATCCTGCAGTACTTGAGAATCGAACTGCTGACCTTCCGCCAATGTGGGGGGACAAATGTCTCTGTACAGGTGATCAGGACAAAAGATCCCTTACTGCCTGAGAAAGCGATTTAAAAAAAAATCCTAAAGTTGGCCTCATAAAGATATTACCCACAACATGAAGGAAACTATAAACACATGATCATAGATAACAACCATGTGAAAGAATGACTAACAAAGGTGTAAGAAGGTTTGACAGGTAAAAAATGTAAGTTTCCTGGAAATTTTGACAAACTCACAAATTAGAAGAAATTCTAAGAGTTTTAAGAAAGCAAAATGCATAGCCACCTTGGCAGAAATCCAGGTTTCATTCCTAGACCTAATACTTGAAGTGTTGCCTGTGTTTTGCAATACCCGAAAGATCCTCCCCAATGGGATATGTACTTAGGAACCACTCATTGGAAAGTCCAATACAGCAGTGCCTAATTTTAAACCTATTATTCATCTTTCTAAAATAAAATATTTCAGAACCCATTTTATGGAAAGCAAACAATAAAAGCCTTGGAAAAACAGGGTGCACAGGAGCCACTCTTCCAAGTTCTGTAATCCCCACAACATTTACACCTTTCTCTCATGGCTTCCCAACTTAAAGATGACTTTCTCCGTCTTTGAGGTATGAAATGGTTTGCATCTTGTATGCATTTCTGAAAGTTTGCTTTTCATTTGCCTCTGCCCAAAATGGTAACTACTAGAAACACACATTTGCACAGATATTATTGATTTTCCCATTTAAATAACTGGGTTGGTTATATCTGAAATTGATCTCTGTCAAGCACTGATTGAGTCCAGTGATACAGTCATACCTCTCAGAACGAATTTAATTCGTTTCTGCGAGGCCGTTTTTCGCTATGCGAAACAAACTCGCATAGCGAAAATTCCTATGGGAAAAACTCACACAGCAAAAAAAATTCATTATGCAAGTTTTCCCAATAGAGATGCTCACTATGTGAGTTTTCCATAGCAAAAATTTTCATTATGCGAGTTGGACCGGTTAGCGAAAAACCCACTCGTTATGCGAGTTTTTCGCTAAGCGAGTCACTAGTTAAGCGAGGTTTGACTGTACAGTAGTTAGGTTTCAGTAGTGTATGACATAAGCACTCAGTGGAATTTCCTGTTAGGTGTGTCATATAACCTGGACCAATGAGATCCTATATCTCTGGCTACAAATTGAATAGTTCATCCATTGTCCATTAGGTTTCTGTCAACTCTATTTTAACATGCAATTTATATTGGAAGTAGACTTCCCAAACAGTGATAATAAACTATAACATAATACATATAGGTTGCAAATACTGTTTTTAGCTGTAGCAACTGGTTAAATGAAATTGCAAATTGATAACTCCAGACTTCTAAACAGAGAGGTTTCAGTCTGTGTGCATTAAAAGGAGGAGACAAGAAAACACTGCATTACAGGAAAGGAGAGAGAAATAACAGAATACTGGGCTGGAGGGTGGAACTAGTCCAGACAAAGCTGGGTAAAATCACTGGTAGAAAATATTCATGAACCTGTTTTCATTATATATTTGTGGTTGATAACTCAGTTCCTTGTTTGAGAAAACCATTTATCAGTTGCCAAAGACTTGTTTATACAGAATGCAGAGCTTTACATAGGAGCTAGTCCAAGACTATGGAATGTGCTGCCCACTGTTCCAAATACAAACTATGTTACTAAGTCCAATTGTTTCAAATGCAAACTAATTTACTCAAAAAACCTATTTAGAGGTGCCTGGTGGGCAATGGTCCATAGGGTCGTCAAGGGTCGGAATTGACTGTGCGACTGAACAATAACAACCTGTTCAGCTTATCTACTCACCAACGTACTGTACTAGGTCAAAATCTGAGTCTCTGATGTTTTGGTTTGACTTTTGGACTGAGATCTAACTAAGAGATCGGGGTTCTGTTCCCCACTGATCCATAATATCCAGTGCTGACCTAGGCCACTCCTCCATCTCAGAATTAATTACCTCTTAGGGTTATTGTGATGACAAAGTGGCAATGTGGAGAAGTGTATATGCCACCATGAACTCAATGGACGCAGATGGGCCAAAAATGAAACTAATAATATTGTCTGCTGTCAAAACACTTCGGACTTATGGCAACCCATTCCAGGGATTTCTTATTAGAGAAGTGGCTTCTCGTTCCCTTCTTCTGGGGGCATCCTAGGAATGTGCAGCTTGTCCATGACTAACAGGCTGGCTCTTCTGCCTGGTGGGACAGAGAGGAATCTAACTCCTAACCAGATCACAAATGAAACTAGAGTAGAACCCCATACTGTATAATGAATGCCTCATACAGCGAAAAAATCTTACAATGAAGAGGACTTTGAAAAAACCAATGTGCCCCATATAATGTACAATTTTTCCCATAGAGATTTTCATTGTACAATTTTCCCCACAGGGATTTTCATTGTACAATGCATGTATAATATAACAAAAAAAAGTATAACCAAGTGCCTCGTGGAACAAATTACTTTCATTATACGGGTTCTACTGTATGGCACATTTCATAAGGTGTAACAGAAATTACTGAGATAATATGCGATTATTATTATTTAACAATGTAAATATTTAGTGTTCTTCTAACATTGAGTTTAAGTATTGAAAAACATGTAAGAAATTTATAAGATAATTAATTAGAATGCTTCTTTCCATTCTGACAATACAAGCTGAATTACTATAAAATCTTAAAATTAAAATCTTATTCCAAAGTAATTTTTTTTATTTCAATGGTATTTCCTTATAAGAAAATCCGAAGAATGCTAATATTATAATACTCCACACATTCTCCTGACAGTCAGGTCTACTTGATCACAACACAAACACACACAAGACTGCTCCCTGTTTCAGCCAGTCTGTTTAAGTGCAAAGCTATTTGGATGCTATAACAGACACCCTAGAAGAATTTGAGTTCAGTTTAAGCTATACTTTGTCTCCCGCTAATAGGTGTAAACTATCAACAAAAAACAACTTTCTATCAGAAAATACCTACTATGCAATATGTTGGAGGATCAACCCAAACTCTTACACAAACAAGTTGAGCGCAAAACAGATGTTGTGTGTTTTATAACTTGTGTGTGTACTATGCCAAGATGCTGGAAGTGAGGCAGAGGATTAAAAAACCCAACAGTGTCTTTCATTGACATTTTTTTATTTTTATGGTTCCAGATTATGAAAGCCATAAAAGTCAAGACAGCTTCAGATCATGAGGAAATGAACCAGGAAAGAGACAGAGAACCACAAATTCTTGACTCCTAAGGAATTGCTTTTGTGTAGCAACTGTTCCAATTAGCCATACAGTATTACAAATGATTTCTTGAAATACAGTACAAGGGGGAGTATGTTACTAGTGGCTTTCCAGTGTCAAGTTTCTTTTAAACATATAACTGTGGTCCTAAGGCTGAAGATCTGGATTAGTGCTCTATATTGGACTTTGACCTCAGAATGAGAAAGCGATACAGTCGTGTAACTTCAGTTCCCATGGGCCTTTTTACAGTTCCTGCATCATGCTACCATACAATGTAAATTGAGACTGAAACTCAGGCAGATATTCCCTGTATGAAATGACTTCCACTCTGTCAAGATTATTCCACTATGAAATTAACTTTCAAAAAGCATCCAGTATGGAGCTACAAGTAACAGAGTGAGAAAAGGCAGAAACCAGGTACCACGGAACAATGTCATTCTATTTACTAGATCAAATCAGGACGAAACAGGGGAAATTAAGAGGGAGAACTGAAGGACAAAGCAAGAGGCAGGATCAAGAAACAAGCCAATAGTTAAAACTAAAGAACAATCAGAGGAAAAACGTAGCTGCTTCAAAGAACCTTAGGTGGGGAAAAGAAGCTCCCTTTCATATTCTTTTCTGTACAGGAGAATTCAACAAGCAGTGTAAGTAAGAAATATCTGTAAAGGTTGGTAAATGCATTGCCAAGGGCAGATGCTGCAACAGGTAGTTCAGTGGCTAGCAATTTGAGGCACATGTCCACAAATTCTATCTTAAGCCATCCAGTTTCAACCTTGGTAATGAGAGAGTGAATAAGATTCTTCACAAGTTAGATGCCACTAGCCCAAATGCAGTTTTTTAATATAGCAAATATCACCAGAATAGAGTAAGCCCATCGAATCAGTCAGGATTTGGTGAGTCAACTTCTCTGTAAGGTAACTGGTTTAAATAGGCCTACTCTGTCACTTACTTTAGAACAAAAAGTCATAACTAGAGTAGACTCCTTTGAATCAACTGGATTTATAGAGGAGTTACCTCATTAATAGACAGTTAAGTCAATGGGTCAATTTACTAAAGTAAGTTAGGGTCTCATTCATTAGTCTTATTTATTGTTATGAGAGTATCTCACTCCTAGAAATGACAAAACACACAACTCAAAAAGGCCTATGCATCCTACCTTCATCTACATACAAGCCTCTAACACTATTTTTTGCACTTAAAAAGTAGTGAAATGGAAGAGAAGCAATTAATTGTACGGAGCCATGCAATTTTCACATAAAATCAAAACCTTCCTCCTGAAATGTCATATTAATGTCCATATTAATGTCACATTGTGTTGATTTGACCAATGTATTGCAGCTGCCTTTCTTGATTTTGCCAAGTGCATACAAAATGTCACAATGACACACATGTGGAATTCATTTCTGAGCTGGAATGTTATCTTATTGTTTTCTTTACATTCTCTTCACTCAGTCCTTATGTTTTGGTAAAGCTTGTACCGAAGTTTAAAAGTTCCACATTCACTGCATCAAGTCTAGACTAGGCTTTCAAATGCAGTTATACAACTTGTTTCATACCAGAAAAAAATGATGCCTCAGAAATAAGTATACCCCATAGTTAAACAGGTTTTCATCAAAGGAAAATCACAAAATCTAAGTAGCAAATCTGTACCCTTAAGGTTCTGATCTTAAACACTATCTGAGCAATTTACAGAAACATCATTTCAGCTCCAATATAGCATCCTGCAAACAACAAAGCCAGCGGAGATGATGGTATTCAGGTTGAACTTTTCAAAGCCCTAGAAGATGATGGAATCAAATTATTACATTCTATTTGTCAGCAGATTTGGAAAACAAAACAATGGCCACAGGATTGGAAAAGATCAGTACAGTATATGTTCCAATCCCCAAAAAGGGAAATGCCAAAGAATGTTCAAATTATCGAACAATTGCGCTCATCCCTCACGCTAGCAAGGTGATGCTCAAGATAATACAGGATAGACTGCAACAGTATGTGGAGAGAGACTTACCAGAAGTGCAGGCGGGTTTCAGAAGAGGCAGGGGGACTAGAGACCACATCGCCAACATAAGATGGATCATGGAAAAAACAAAGGAGTATCAGAAACAAGTCTACTTCTGTTTCATTGATTACACTAAGGCTTTTGACTGTGTTGACCACAACAAAATGTGGCAAGTAATTAAAGAGATGGGAATACCGGAACACCTTATATGCCTCATGAGAAATCTGTACATGAAACAAGAAGCAACAGTTAGGACAGAATATGGAATGACAGAGTGGTTTGGAATAGGAAAAGGAGTAAGACAAGGCTGCATTTTGTCACCCTGCTTATTCAACTTATACACAGAGCACATAATGCGCAATACAGGGATGGAGGAATCACAATTTGGGATCAAAATTGCTGGGAGAAACATCAACAATTTGAGATATGCAGATGATAATGGCAGAAAGTGAGGAAGACCTAAAGAAGCTCCTGATTAGGTTGAAATAAGAGAGTGAAAAGGCTGGCTTGAGACTCAATATAAAGAAAACAAAGATCATGGCAACAGGCCCTATCAGTACCTGGAAATTAGATGGAGAAGAAGTAGAGGCAGTGACAGATTTTACTTTCTTGGGATCAAAGCTCACTGCAGATGGGGATTGAAGCCATGAAATAAAAAAGGCGACTGATTCTTGGGAGGCAAGCGATGAGAAATCTGGGAAGCATAGTGAAAAGTAGAGAGATCAAATTGCAAACAAAAATTCGTATAGTCAAAGCAATGGTGTTCCCGGTGGTAATGCATGGCTGTGAGAGCTGGACCATTAGGAAAGCCGAGCGCAGAAGAATAGATGCCTTTGAGATGTGGTGTTGGAGGAGAGTTTTGAGAGTCCCATGGACAGCGAGGAGAACAAACAGATCAATCTTAGAAGAAATCAAACCTGACTGCTCCTTAGAAGGTCAAATTGAAAAGATGAAGCTGAGGTACTTTGGACATCAAATGAGAAGAGAGGATTCACTTGAGAAGGCCTTGATGCTGGGAAAGGTGGAGGGCAAAAGAAAAAGGGGGCGGCCAAAGATGAGATGGCTAGATGGTATTGTGGATGCAGTGGGGGCAGAGCTGGGTGGGCTCAGGGGGATGGTGGAGGACAGAAGTGCCTGGCGGGTGGTGGTCCATGGGGTCGCGGAGGGTCGAAATCGACTATGCGACTGAACAACAACAACAAAAAACATAACACCAGCAATAGCTTTACTCTGAAGCCACTTCTGTGTCACAGATATAAATTTCAAATAACTAAAAATAGTGTTTAGTGCTCAGTTTTATCATTCTGGCTACAAATTGATCCCAATGTTCTGTTAGGCAAGTAATACAACCAAGCATGAAGTGAAGGCTAACACAGTTAGTCAGGAGACAGGAAAAACACCCTTCTATGCAAAACTAACTTTGTTTGCCTCTAGTTTTTGCCCTTCCCGCTGCTGAGTTTTTTATTCCAATTAGCATGCCTTATTGACCTTCCTCCAGAGTCCCGTAGACTGCAAGGAGATCAATCAATCCTAAAGGAAATCAACCCTGATAGCTCCTTAGAAGGACAAATACTGAAGCTGAAGCTCAAGTATTTTGACCACCAAATGAGAAGAGAGGACTCACTGGAGAATGTACTGATGCCGGGAAACATTGAAGGTAAAAGGAGAAGAGGACAAGAAGACTAGATGGCATCACTGACATAGTAGGTGTAGATCTGGGCAGGCTATGGAGGAGCCTGGCGCGCGATGGTCCAAGGGGTTGCAAAGGGTCGGACTCGATCATGCAACTGAATGACAACAATGATTTTCCTTTCTTGTGTTTAGTAGTTTGCCTTCTACAAGAATAGATATTTTGCATGGTGTCTGAACCCTCTTTGGCCACATGGCTGAGAGGAAGAGAACCATTTTGCCTTATTCGTTCACTGGACACCCCCCCCCCCTTTCTTCTTCTTCTTCTTCTGGTACTCATGCCACCCTATCAATAATTTTGAGTCCATGTAGCAAGTAAACATTCTTTTTCTCTTTCCCTTAAGCTTTTGTTTGAATGGTTATAGCTTGGCTATCTGGTTGGGAGGATTTTTTTATGAATTTGCTTCAATTCTAAGTCTAATCTCTGCACTGCTTTTGTTGTGCAACTACTACTAAAAAAGAACAACACAACATATTCTATATAGCTAAGCATAACATTTTATTTATGTTCAAGATTTCAAAGAAAGGCAGAACAAGTTAAAAAAACGGGTGTGTGTGTGTGTGTGTGTGTGTTTCCTTCTGCTTTCTCCCTTGTACAGGTTTTTACACTACTGATGTATGACAACAGATCATTGTTACTGCATTTGCAGGTAGGCCAGGTGACATATTGTATACTCCAGCAAACTACTTCAGAAGCTTATCAAGACAGACTTGCATATTGAAGAATCTGATGACATTCAAAGGACAAAAGAAAAGAAACCATGAATTCCTGCAGCCTTATTTTTAGAGAACACTAAAACAATTTGCTCCATCTTTTCCAGTTATGCAGAAAGCAGCTGGGCATCTGTTTTCATCAACATGCAGTTATGATGTTAAGGAGGAGCACATGCTTCATTCTCATTTCATTTTTAGATGTAAAAAGGAAACAGAACACATAGATTTTAAGAGAACCATAAGGTAACAACCAGTCCTGGCTCCCCCACTCTTCCATTGCCTGAGATAGGAAGAGAACTGCCACTAGATCACAACCATGCATCCATTCATTGCTACCATGCCATATTCACAGTAATGATAATGAGAGTGGTAGTAGCTACAGCATCTCTTTTTCTTAGCTTCCTTCATAACTACACAGAATGACTGTTTTCCAGGCTAGGCACCATGCACATAGCCAGCTGAAAGGTGGTTGTGGTGAGGCAATGGCTAGCTCAGGTTGTCATAAGGATCTGTATCAATCAGTGAGCACTGGAACACAGTGTATCAGAGAATAAACAAAACAAAAACGATGTAGCACTTTGAAGACTGTTATATTTTAATGATCTCTCTCATGGATCAAGTCCACTTCATCAGACAAGAACACAGTGGTGACTCTGTCACCAACCTAGTACTCTGCGGTCTAGGCTGTTGTCTAGAACAGCCCTAGCCAGAATATTTATGATATATCACCCCAGAAAACTGCTATGTGATATTGCCGTGGACATTGTTATTCCAGTGGCAATATGTTAAAAAACAACAATCTCTTTCCTTCTGTATAGCCTCTCTCTTTTGGGCTATTGCTAAGAAAGTGTGCCAAAGACAAATTAGGTTCAGTGGAGTCAGACCTGATCTCAGAGCATATGGTCCAGCACTACAACTAAAACTGCTTTCTCACAAGATGCAGAACATTCTCAGTCACAGGAAGTCATTTTTCCAGCTGTATCTGCAAAGAAAAGTCAAAGGAGTATATGCTTAATTGCAGTCACAGATGCAAACACCCCAGAATACATTCTCAGGGCTTTGCTACTGTATAGGACAGTGATGGTGAACCTTTTAGAGATCGAGTGCCCCCCACTTAAACTGCACAGACATGCCCTGAAGGGAAAAGAGTATTGTTTCAGGTCAGCAGTTTCATCAATACTAGCCTGGAATTAATGAGGAATTTGTGTACCAAAAAGGCTCAGGACCAGAAAGTGACTCACAGAACTGGATCAGCCATACGGGTATCATGCTGCAATGCAGAAGGCAAATAGAAGACCACTGCATTATATTGTTCCCAGGACAGTCTTCATTGCTGTTTGCCATGATGAGAGCCAATATTCAGAATTGGCTGCAGCACTTCAAGAAGATCTTAGTACGGTTTTGGTTCACTTCACTGCTCTTAGATCCATCTAGCCTGCTGAAGGATTTTGGAAAAATCAAAGCTTGCCAACCAAGGCACAAAGCCAGCCAGATCAAAAATTTCCCAAGGGAGGAGTTATGTCAGAGAGAAGACTGTGGGAAACATGATTATGCACTTTCTTTTGTTCATCTGTCCAAAGAGAGCCCTGGAAGCTGTCTTATACTGAACCCAGTTTTTGGAAAATCTACTTTAACCTTGTCTAGAGACTCTACACTCTAGCATCTCAGGACTGTCTGAGGAGTCCTTCCCAGGTCTACTTGGAAATGCTTCAGCCAAACCTCGGACCTTTTGCACACAAGACTACACTTAGGCTAGCAAACTGTGTTTATCCCCAGACTATATTTGGTTCTTCTCACAAATGACCATGTAAGAGCACGTAAATAGCTACTTAATGTTGTCTTCCAAATAAAAATAATCCAGATGTCTGAGAAACATTAACAGATGTCAGGAACTGAAATGCGAACAGAAGATCATTTTGCAAAATGGGAGACAGAAGAGTTAAAGCCCACACAGAAATTCAGTTCATGTTCTCAGAGGGCCTGCATTGCTCAAGCAAGTCAAAATGACTCAAAATTCATTCAGATATCTCACATGGGAAGGCTAAAAATATACATGTTCATTGCGAATGTTCACCATACTTGTCATTATGATGGTTGGGAAAGAGAAACTTAGCTGTTCTGAGATATGTTACGCTTTGAAGCTTGGAAAATGAAAGCACGCTGCTCTCTACAAATCCTTTATGTATGGCATTATTAAGGGGAAGTTTTGACAGGTGACAATTATTTGGTACAAATAGGAGCCTATGAATAATGCAGGAAGCCATGGAACATCAGTTCCATTGCCACTTATTTCTCTATCCCAGGGGTGCCCAAACTTTTCAGGCCGTGGGCCGGTCATATGGTTCCTCCCACTGGAAGCGGAAGTAAAATGTGCCTTGCAATCTGTTTTGCAACAGATATGTTTTGCAACAGGATAAGATAGATTTTAAGCTGCCGTTTTCTCTGCTTAAACCAGGGGTGCCCTAACTATGGCCCGTGGGCCGGATCTAGCCCCCGATATCAATTCACCCACACTGCTCTCGTTGCTCTTGGGAGCAGAAGTAAAATGTATTGTACTTCTGCTTCCAGGAGTGACAAGAGCTGCAAAGGCTGGATTAATTGGATCCAGCCCGCGGTCCGCAGTTTGGACACCCCTGCTCTATCCTGTTAAAATAAATTGGAAACCCTCTCCCCTTCTCACTTGCAATTCTTTGAATGGTGAAGGCACAAGGAAGAGGATATGTAACTCTAGTAGACAGCTCTTCACTGGCTAATCTACTCCCTGCCTTCTCCTCCCTGACTATATACTGCTGGGTTTCATCACTATATGTGTCTGCTCAAGTTCTAGCTCTAGTCTACCGTTTAGGAAAGGAATTAAATATACAGCTCCTCTAATCCCAGTCAGCATGTATCACCAGTTATCTGTACTGGCTAGAGGAGTCTGGTAAGGTTGCCCTTGCTCAAAAGCCAGTTGTATCTGACTCTAGGGTTCATGCTCATTTCTGTTTATAGCCAAAGAGCCAGTGCTGTCTGTGTCTGCAGATGTTTCTGTGGACATGTGGCAGGCATGACTAGACAACGGAACACTGTTTACACAGAACGCTATTTACTTTCTCACCAAAGTAGTACCTATTTATCTACTTGTAATTTCTTGCTTGCGAACTGCTTGGATGGCAGGAGCTGGACCAGAGGCAGAAGCTCACTCCATCAAGCAGCACTTGGGTCTCAAACTGCCAACCTTCCAGTCATCAAGGTCAGTGTCTTAACCACTAAGCCACCCCAGTCTCCTAGGAGTCTTGTATTTACAGTTTTAGAAAAAGTTATTCCAAATAAACAAATAAGAAGACACATCTAACCTACATGGACATTATTGATTAATATAAAACTGCAATTTAGCACTCGCCCTTCAACACTGGGATTACATCTATTTGCTCACTTTCATTTATCTTGCTGTTCAACCTAATACAAAGAGTTACAGTCAAACCTCGCATAAAGAGTACGTCGCTTAAAGAGTACCTTGCTTAAAGAGCAGAATTTTCTCTTAATGGTCACTTCACTTAACAAATAAAGCCAATCAAAAACTCGCTTAACAAATAAATCGGGGGTTCGCAATCCCACACACACACACACACATGAAGTCACAATTGGTCACTTACAATGGTGTTTCGCTTAAAGAACAAACTCACTTAAAGAACAATCCCGTGGAACGCATTATGCTCTTTAAGCGAGGTATAACTGTAACATGAAACTTGCAGGGCATTTCTTTGGAGAATAAACGGTTGCTTACCTTAGGTGACACACTGATGGAAGCCAGCCTAAAGAAAAGGGTGGCTGATACCTTTATTAGACCATTAAAATATCACAAGCAGAACCTAGTTTTCAGCTCCTCCAAGTAAATCCTCAAAGCCCCAAAGCTCACTTGCTTGAAAGTGGATAAATTAGAAATTAAGACTAATCTTCAAATCTTACTGAGTCTTAGCTTCAACAGAAGTGTGAAGAGAGTAATAAGCTCTTTATCTGAGAGAGTTAGAGTGTGTAATGGATTGTCTAAAAGCTTACAGTGATTAAAAGCTATATGGTAGGTCTTATAAAGCAATGTAGCTATAGCTGGAGCTTACAGTGGAAATCTAGGACCCCAAAGCTCACGAGATAATCTCGAATGAACACAACAAAAATGGGAGGCGATGGAGGCAGCAGCAAATAGTTTCAAGGCAAGCACCTAAGGCAGTGTAAGCATGCAGGACCCAATCAGACAGATGCTGCCCACCACTGACTAATTTTTCTCCTCTTGTTTTGACAAATGTTCCACAGGCTAGGGAGGACACTGAGTTGACATGTATATCGTTATAGATGTTCCCTCTATTATTAGTATTTTACATAATACAGTATATTATTAATTTCTCATCTTTGGAAAACATAGTTGGAGACATGAAAGGAGCCTCCCCGAAAATTGCTATTAGTGATCGGGCATCCCCTGGGCAATGGTGATCTATCACTGGATAATCCTCTCAATCCAAAAGCACTTTCCCATATAATGTTATTATATGCTGACAATGTGTCTGACACGAATGGGAAAAAAAATAGCCTTACAGGCTCAGAGTTTCTTGAGGTAGGGTCCCAAACAATTTTTCCAGGTGCTGCCCTTCATATAACAAAAGGTTGCTTATCCCAAAGTGAATAGGTTTAATATCAAGGCAGCTGATTTATTTATTATTTATTTATTTATTAGTTCAAATTTATATTGCCGCCCACTCGCCATGGCGACTCAGGGCGGCTTACAGACAATACATTACATTACATTACAATATGTTGGGGTGGGCACAGGGGGAGGGGCGGCAAGGTCCTCATCCTGCCCCGGCTTCTTCTTCCCCTGGCAGTTGGTGTAGGCACAGGGGGAGGGGCAGCAAGGTCCTCATCCTGCCCTGGCTTCTTTTTCCCCTGGCAGTTGGAATAGGCACAGGGGGATGCAATCTCCATTATATTCCTATGATCATGATAGTCCCAGGATTTAAGAGAACTTAAATGTGAAATTGCTCAATGCTTAGATCAGTTCTTTTTTAAAAAACAGGCTTGACAATAGTTCTTTTCTTATTTCTTATGTTCTAAAACATCAGGATGTAGAAAAGACACTGTGTGTGCTTTACAACTGAATTAGTACACATAAGCAATCTATGGGCGACATAGAAATGTTAGGTCCAGGAACCAAAAATTCCTGATTATTTACTGTCTCTTTAGATTTCTATTTCACTGCTAGGCAAATTATTTTAGAAATAGCACTGTAGAACAAAGAGAACCTTGCAAAGGAAGATATCAACACCGACATGTGAAACAAAATGACTACACAACGTTGTACAGATAGCATTGACCTATTTTGGTAGCTGTAGAGCAGGGGTGGGCAAACTACAGCCTGTGGGCTGGATCTAGCCCATGGCACCAAATCATCTGGCCTGCAACCCTAGTGCCGGCCCCAAAAGTAGAACACATCCACGCATATGTATAACATGCCTGTGCATGTGCATTACGCTGTCATAAACCCACCCGAGACTGTCATAAACGTTTTTACAACAGTCATAGATGCATTTTACTGTGGGAAGAACCATGTAACCGGCCCGCTCAACCACGTGACTGGCCGGCATCATGAAAAGTTTGGCCACCGCTGCTGTAGAGGGATTCCCCAGGTTTTTAAAAATAAACTAGAAGAACCCCTGTGCACATTACTAAACTGGATACTCACATTTAATCACATCCACAGCCCATATTAGAATCTCGTGGTTTGTGTATGTGTACTTTGACCAAATTAAGTAATTCAGTATTTGTTCTTTGTTCAGGAAAAAAATCCTAGAAATACTATGGATGTGGCCATTACCATCTGCTATGAAATCTAAAATTTTAAATAACAACAGGAAAGGGATGGGGGAAGGGGACCACACAAATCCTTTAACATGAAAAGCCACTTATGTTATTTCATTAAAGACACATGTCAGCCTGTCTTATAAAATCTCTTACAATAATTCTTCAGAGTAGGGATATTTGCTATCTAAAAATGTCTGCCATCTCAATAATTTATGTTTAATGAGCCATATGCCTAAACACTGTTTGGCAGGTACTATCAAAAATCTCTTCCAACAGTTGATTCTCAGTACTGTATACTCAACTATAAGTTGAGGTATCTAAATTGGACCTGTAAAACTAGGAAAATAGATTGACCTGACTATAAGTCAGGGGTGGAAAATGCAACAGCAGCTAGTGAGTTTCAGTAATTAAAATACATGAAAATATGTTAAATTAATTAATTCAGACATTTGTGTGGGTATGTTTTTGAGTTTTTACTGTAGTGGTAGTGCTTTTTTTTCTTTTAAATTTATGTTTGAATTTGCACCACTGCAGTTTTGGGGCCCTCGGGGCTGTTGACCCGAGTATAAGTCGAGTCCTTTATTTGGACCTCGGGGGCGGCGGGGGGCGGCGGCGGCTAAAAAACTAGACTTATACTTGAGTATATACAGTACATTTTCTGAATTGCAAGGATTATATTACCTCTCTCACTTTACTCCTAGTTCTACTGATGTGTTCAAACATTCAAACATATATGCCCCCTTACAACATACCATAGCAGAAATGGTTTATCATTCTCTGTTCTCTCTCTCTCTTATTTTTTAAAAAAACACAGATTTGAGAAAGTTTTTTTCTTATTTCTTTCTTATTTTCTAGCTATATATATAGACCATGAGTTCTCAACCTTTTAAAGCTGGGGCTGGGTCATGCTCCCTCAGACAGCTTCGGGGGCCAGACAGCCATTTTGCCCTTCCTACACCACATGGCATTTCCTGGAGTGGTGAAGGCAGGGGGGGCAGATGAAATGGTGCTGCAGGCTACATCCGGCCCATAAACTACATTCTGATGACAATTTTAAAATGACAGGATGAGCATCCATTCCACTAACACAAGTGGCAAACACAACATGATGGAGAAATGAATCAGCCACATATATGATGATGGTGATAGCATGACATGGTAGCCACAGAAGACAATGGCAAAGTACAGCAGAGCATGCTTTTGCCTGTGGAGTGCTATGATTTAGCAAAAGGACTTTCTAAGACACAGGCACCTACAGAGGCCAGAGTAAACCAACATAATGTATTGCCACAGGAGGAAAAATAAAATAAAATTAATAGCACCTGGGAGAATCAGTTTATGAAGGCAGCTTGGAATAATTCTTTTACCCATTTTTGAACATCAAGAGGGAAGGAGCCTGATGTACCTCAGTTGTTAACTTTATTCTAGAGCAGTGGTGCCCAAACTAAGGCCCGGGGGCCGGGTGCGGCCCCCAACGGCAATTCATCCAGCTCGTGAACCCCTTGTCGCTCCTAGAAGCAGAAGTAAAACGCGCCCATACGGGCGTGTTTTACTTCCGCTCCCAGGAGCGATGAAGGCTTCACGGGCCAGATGAATTGGTGTTGGGGGTCGCACCCAGCCCCCAGGCCTTAGTGACCTGCTCCCTGAACCACATGATTGGCCCACGGCCCAAAAAGTTTGGGCACCCCTGTTCTAGAGACAGACAGCACCCCTGAAAAGGCCCAATTTCTTGTTACCGTTTTAACCCCCCTCAGTGTGGCTACTTTTAGGAACAAGAATTGAGAAGAGTGGGTAAAACACGCAGCTGATTTCTAAAGACATTCTGACAAGTATTGTGGTCTCAAACCTTTAAGAGCTGTATATAGGTCATAGGCAGCATCTTGAATGAAACACAGAAACTAACAGGGAACCAATGGAGACATGCCAAGACTGGGGATATATGACTAAATGTATTAGTTCCAGTAATCAGATAGATATCTGAACCTTCACAAGAGTGCTGGGTCCAAGTGTATCCCCCAAGCTGCAGATCCAATCCTTCAGGGGAATGTATCCTCATTAAGGCCAGGTAGGTTTCCCTCTATCAAGTTCAATGATCATCTAGAAATTTTATCTCCATCTTATCAGGATCCATTTTGAGTGTATTGGTCCTCATTTGTCCAATTATTGCTGATAGGCAACACTCAAGGACCTATAGAGCACCAGATGGAGTGCAGATGGAGAGGAGAGATACAGTTGCATGTCATCAGCATATTCCAATTCTCCATTTTACTTCTACCAGAGACTTCATGAAGATATTCAAAAGTATTGAGGAAATATCTCACTCCTGTGGGACCCCAACGGCAGAGGTACCTAAGGGTGGAGATAGGTGGGTTTGGTCATCAAGGAACCAGTAGAGAATGGAGCTTCCAATCCCTAAACTTGACAGCCTTCCCAGAAGGATACTATGGTTGACAGTATCAAGTAGTAGTAAGTGGCAGTTAAGACAGACAGATCTTGAGGTGAGCATCTGGAAGACTGCGGCATAAACAACTGTGAGACAAGTATTTAATTTTTCATTGCAGAGTTGTAAAACCTACACTAAGAGGACTGTTTCATAATTTGTGCTGGGTTAACCCTCCATTTACAACAATGAAATGCATATTTTAGAAAACTAGTTTTCAGATGCATTCTTCCAGGTCTGCATATACTGTATTGTCATTAGTAGCAGGCTATATGAATAGGAGTACAGTAATACCTCATATAACATTAGTATCGAATAACACGAAAATCGCATAACATCAAGGAATCTGGGGGGAAGAATTGCATCAGATAACATTAAGATCCTATGGGATGCTTCAGATAACAACCGCGAAAGCCTGTGTGGTTACAATGTATCTCTATGGATCCCATAGAGGATCAGATAACACGAAAAATCATATAACACGAAGACTTGTGGAACCAGGTTTTAGCGTTATATGAGGTTTTACTGTACAGTATTTGACATAATTAGAGAGGACTTTAGAAAGTGTAACAACAAAACACAATAAAACAGAACAACAACACGAGTAGGCAACTGTCTCCACAGCAGTTTAGGCTAACATCACATACACCTCAAGTATATACAACTTAATATTTGAATGTATGAAGGCTGTGATGTTCTGTTTCCTTTTGTTTTTAAGAGAGTTGGAGTTTTCTAGATTCTGACAACCATTTATAAGCTTCCTAAAACCATCTGGGGATGACTGTTTATGGGCAGAAATAAGGTTAGAAATAGTTAAAACAGAACTGGGGAATTGTACAGACCTTAGTAAACTGAGGTCTTCCGGACATTTTGAGGCAAGAACATTTTTGGAAAGTATAGAGCTTAGCAAAGATAATTTTGGGGATTTTCTGAGTTTCACCACCACCACCACCACCCAACCAACTTCTCTAAAGGTTGGAGTTTGACATGTAAATATATTTATAAACCAACTGAACAACATGTAACCATTAATTCTTAGCATGTAGTTCAGTGTTTAGAGTCAGAAAGCCTTTTGCAACACAAGGACTTATCAAACTCCATAAAATGTATAGATAACAGAGTAGTTCGCAGAACACATTATCCACAGGTGAGCAAACTTAAAATGCTATTTCATTACAAATAACTCAGACTGTCTTATCTTTTCTAACAAATCTTTTAAGCAGGGGAGCATTCCTTCACTTGTCATCGTAACAATTTCTATTTAATGAGCTATATGCTTAAACACCATTTTGGTATGCATTGTTAAAACTCTCTTTAACTGATTCACAGTAAGTTTTGTGAACTGCAAGGATCATATTACTTCTTTCCTTATGCCCAGGCTTCTATTAGTATGTTCAAGTCTAGTACTCTGTTACATCACAGCGAGTCATATATTCTGTCTCACATAAAATAAATAAGCCCACATAACAGTCACTTACGAATTCACTTGCTTATAGGCAGGTATTTCTTATTAAATACCATTACTAATATCCTTGATTTAAGTCAAGGATACCCAAACTACATCCCTTGGGCTGGATCTGGCTCACGCCACCCTCGGAAATGGAAGTAAAACGCACCTGCACGTGTGCAAAACATTGCTGTAAAGCACCCGTGGCTGACATAAACACATTTACAACAGCTGCTTGTGCATTTATGGCAGCATTTTACACATGCACAAGGATGTTCTACTTCTGCTTCTGGTGGGAGGAACCACGTGACGGGCCCGCTCAACCATGTGACCAGCCCATGGCCAAAAAAGTTTGGGCACCTCTGATTTAAGTGGTTTTTCAATACTTTCATTCTAAATTCTATCTTATGCTTCTGGAAACTTTGATATGCTATGGCTTCATGCCTGCCTTTGTGTATGTTTCTAAGGAAACAACTTTTCTTATTATCATCAAATCATATGATGTAATATTATAAAGCATGCAGTGTTTCACAATACAATTAAAAGGCGCTGCCAATCCTACATCCTCTTGTCTAGGATGACAGCTAGATTACCTTGCTCTAACTTTCTGCCAGTCTCCAAGAGCCCTTTCAAATACAAAATTACTCCTGATGCAGGCAAGATGCAGCTTCTCCATTTGTAAATCATGTCTGGAATGTGCTCAGACAATGGAGGCATTCACACAAACATTGGCCCCAGTATGAAAAAATCCCCACAGAGGTTCAACAAATATCTGGAAAACATGATTGACTGTGTTCATTCTTCTCACTGGCTGCAATAGGTCCAGCTATCCTTTCAGGCAACTCCACAATGCCTGTGGCATCAGCTGAACACCACACTTCAGACCAACAACAAGAAACCAAGGGCACAAAACATAGCAAAGAAATGGAAAAATGAGTTAATTGTAAAAATAGAAGACTGGTATAAAGAAATGTGGCAATTGGCATTAAATGATAAACTGACGTGGGAATTGAAGATAAGAAAAGGAATAGTCCGTGAAGACAAATTCTGGAGAATTTGGAAAAAATTTGTTGAGTATGTAATAGTGAAAAACCAAGGGCTTAAACCTGTACCAGAACAAGGTTACTGAATGAGATGGAATACTGAATGAGATTTGATTTTTTCTTCTTTTTTATGTTATTGTAATGTTGATTTTTTGTATTGTGTGTGAAAAGTATAAATAAATTTTTTTAAAAAGGGGCACAAAACAACAGTAGAAGAATGTCTACAGCAGGGATGGCCAACCTAGCCCAAGGTCTGTGTGCATTGGGAAGGATATAAGTTGCTCACACTATTTTAGAGAACCCTTAACCTTAACATATGGAATTTCATTGTACGAGATACAGTCTACCCAGAGAAAAATCTTTTTGGACTACAGCTCCCAGAATCCTCTAGCCAGCACAGGCACATTAAAAAATCGTAACTTTTTCAAGGCCTACTTTCAAGTAACTCTTTTCCCCTCCCCCAGTGTTCTCATATGGGACTTAATGGAACTATCGTTAACATTTATGCCGAATGTCCAAGAGCAGAGTACTTTAGTTTATTGCAGTTTGAAAGCCCAAACTAGAAATCCAGATTTTCTAAACTGAACCAAAATATCCCCAATGAAGTTAACAGTCACACACAAAATGTTGACATGTAATGGAAGCAAATGAAGATGCAATATGAGTACAATGAAAGAAAGGAAAACACATGAAAACATCATAATGTGCAAGAAGAATATCCTTTCTGTTGGTGGCCCTCAATGTTGCTTGCCAGGTGTACTAAAATTTAAATGTACAGTAGCTGCCATTCTATGAATGTATTTTCACTGGGAAAATTCTGGTGACTCAAAATGCTTCTTGAATAGTAAGAGGGCCGTCACTATCTCTCTTAACATCACCATTAAAGATCATCACAGTCACATGCGAAGAAGCCACAGAAGCAGCTTTAAGAACAGCCTTCCATATTGCAAAGGCGACCTGTTACCATGATTCCCACATTGCAACCATCCATGTTCCCTTTTAAAGGCAGGCTTGTACAAAGCAAACGGTTACCTTGGCACCTGTGAATAGCAGTACAAAGAAATTATGTTGCTGTATAAACGGTTAGCACAACCCTACTAAGATGTGTTGAATACATGCCTGTAGTGTGAACTTTTGCCTTATTTACTTTGGTAGTAAAGGTGGTGGGACTTTCTAGCACAGGGGTGCCCAAACTATGGCCTGTGGGCCGGATCTGGCCCCCTGACACTAATTCACCCCCTTATGGATATGTTTTACTTCTGCTTCAGGAAGCGATGAGGATGGCATGCAGTGGTGGGCATCAGGAGGTTCACACAAGTTCGCCAGAACCGGTAGCAGAAATTCTGGCTGGCTTCTCCAATCCAAGTTTTGAAATAAAGTAGTCCTAATTAGGGTGCAACACAGGGCTTTCACCCTGGCTACACCCATCATACCACAACCACAGTGTGGTAGTAAAAAAAATTTTGAGCCCACCACTGGCCGCATGGGCTGGATAAATTGGCATCTGGGTCCGGATCCAGTCCGTAGGCTGTAGTTTGGGCACCCCTGGTTTAAGCAGAGAAAATGTCAGCTTAAAATCTATCTCATCCTGTTGCAAAACAGATTGCAAAGGCCCGTTTTACTTCCGCTTCCAGTGGGAGAAACCACATGACTGGCCTGCTGAACCATGTGCACAGTCTGCTGAACCATGTGAACAGCCCACAGCCTGAAAAGTTTGGGCACCCCTGTTCTAACACAAGGTCCTCCCCAACCCCCAAAATCTTACTTTCAGTAGTCAAGAGTTTCTGGCTGTAAATTTCTCGGCTATCTATTTATTTCACTTCAGCTGTTTTTCTCATCTTTAATAAAATATCCCCAGAGAAAATATCCTTTCCTTCAAACATGAAAGCATAAAGGCACAAGACTACAGTTGTACCTCGCTTAAAGAGCATAATGTGTTCCACAGCACTGCTCTTTAAGCGAGTTTGCTCTTTAAGCGAAACACCGTTGTAAGTAAGCACTTGTGACTTCGGGGGGGGGGGATTGAGAACCCCGATTTATTTGTTAAGCGAGTTTTTGGCTGGTTTTATTGGTTAAGCGAAGTGAACATTCTGAGAAAATTTTGCTCTTTAAACGAGTTACTCTTTAAGCGAGGCGCTCTTTACACGAGGTTTGACTGAATAGTCAGAGAAACCCTTTGTGTCAATTCCTATTTTCCACACAGTGAAACTGTGAAACTTCAAAGTTCAACAATTACATTTAGTGCCATGGCTTAAAGAAATGTACTAATGTGTAAATAGCTTATTGTCACTTGACAATAGTGGGCAAGAACAGCTTGACTCCTGGTGCAATTACAAACAAAGTGGTAAACTAGAACTGAATTAAATTAACTCAAGTCATGGAATGGTGACTAACAGGAACAATGCTAGTAACACCCAAGGAGAAAATTTGCAGACAGACTTCAGAATTGCAGGATCATCTTTGTTGAAATAACAGGACAAGGAAGAAGAATATCATGGGAACAAAATAGTACAATTGCTTTCACATTGCACCATGACACCAGTACCACCGATCCAGTTCCATGAGTTACTTTCTGGTCCTGAGCCTTCTTGGCACGCAAAGCCCTCCTCAGCCCTAGGCCAGTACACTAGTACCCCGGATAACGTTATGATTTGGTTCCACAAGTCATGTCATTATCCGGTTTTTAGCGTTGTCCGGGGTATACACCAAACAATGCTAAAAAACATCGGGTGCGCGGGCGTCAAATGCGGTTTGGGAAGGATACGGAGATTTTCTCTGTATCCTCCCCAAGCCGCGTTTGACAGGCGTGCGCCTGCATGGTGTTTGGAAAGAGTATGGGGGTCCGTACTCTTTCCAAACATCGGGCGGGCTGGCATACACGTGTCAAACACAGTTTGGGGAAGATACTGAGATTTTATCCGTATCCTCCCCAAGCCGTGTTTGACAGGTGCGCCGCCTGCACGGTGTTTGGAAAGGGTATGGGGGCCCATATCCTTTCCAAACATCATGCGGGCGGGCCCTGGGGGGGTTGGATTGGGTAGATGTTCTACCCAATCCAACCCTCCCCCCACACACGATTGTACCGGATAACGCTAAAAATCGCGTTACCCGCTACAAGATTTTTCCAAAAATCTTGCATCGTTATGCGGTTTTAGCGCTATTCGGTACAATCGTTATCCGGGGTATTACTGTATTGATGAAGCTGCTACCCTCCATTAAGAGAGATTTAAGTGGGATTTAATCCACTTGGAGACTATCACCCTTCCCTGTGGACTTCGCCACCCAAGGGCATTATTCTTCAGGGTTGTCAGGTTAGTAAACTGCCGCCTGTTGATCAGTGTTGTTGTGTACAGGAATTTAATTTTGTGTACAGTACTTATTTTTTTAAAAAAACACCAAAGTGATAATGTGCCAAATGCTATTATACAAGTTTTCTAAATTAAGCCAGCTGCCTATTGTTCACCATCCCACATGTGACTCAAAGCATTTTTTAAAAAATCAGTTGCTATTCAGTTTGAGTGAGATCTGACATCCAAAAATGTAACAATTTTAAAAGGAGTTGCCATGCAATTATTGTATTAGTGAATCAATAAAAGCCCTCATAGGGAGAGCATTGGCAGAATTCACATTTTATGAAAGTTCATAACAATTCATCTTAAAGCAGGGGTGCCCAAACTTTTCGGGACGTGGGCCAGTCACATGGTTCAGGGGGCCAGCCACTATAGCCCATGGGCCGGATCCAGCCCCAATGCCAGTTCATCTGGCCCACGAAACCCTTGTCACTCCCAGAAGCGGAAGTAAAACACACCCATCCATTTTACTTCCACTTCCGGGAGCGATAAGGGCTTTATGGCCGGAGGAATTGGTGTTAGGTGGAGGATCTGGTCCACATGCTGTAGTTTGGGCACCCCTGTTTTAAAGAGCCTGTAGCCTAGATTAAAAGGACAGCAAGATGAAATACAAGAATCCCTAAGGCTGTCATCAAGATTCTGCTCATTGACATTGACACGTGTGAATATTTACCCATTAAAAAAGTAATTTTATAAAACATGCAATATTCCAATGCTTCTCTACTGAGCTAATGGTCTTGTAGTGAGAGCTGTTTAAAATACAAAGCCCCCAAATATAGTCACACACATGGAATCTGAAATGACATCACACATTTTGATATTTCCAAATATTAACCACGTCATTTGGAAATACAGTAGAACCTCAGTTAACACAATTAATGTGTTCACTGGGACATTTCTTACAGTGAAAATTACTTTAACCGAATTCCCCATAGCATTGAATGCCCTTTCCCACACGAATGCATTGAAAACCAAAATACATTAACCAAAATGTGGTTTCCCATAGGAATGCGCTGAAAACCAATTAATCCGTTCCGGGGGGAAATTCTGTAAACCGAACCACTATTTTCTACGGATTTCCTTTTGTTATGCAATTTTTATGTTAACTGTTTAAAAAGTTTTTCATGTTAACTGAGCCGTTTGTTAACTGAGGTTCCACTGTATCAAAAGAGCTTCATGGGAAAAGGGGACCATGCCCCCTTTCCCCATGAAATCATTATTCACTCAGCTTTGAAGGTTTCCTTAATTCTGAAAAGTTCCCTAAGGCTTAATTACTGGTTGACAAGTATTTTCATCTAAAGTATTTGGAGTTTCTTGACCTTGTCCCTTTCCTTTATCTTTGTTCACCACCTCCAATGGAATCCATTCACCCAAGGACTTCCCTAAAACTGGAGTTGGTCCTTGGTTTGAAGAACATCTTCTACTCTCGGTACCATGGGCCACACAAGAGTCCTGTGAGCTTCTCGCATCTGATGTAAAAAATACATAGATAAATTCTGGGTCAGTAAAGAGTTTTGCCTTATATTTATATATGGGCCTGGCCTCATCAACATTAAACCTGTGTATGAAAGCTCATCAGCACTTGTGGCTAATCATTTTTGTTTTGTTTTTTTAAATGAGGAAACTTCAGCAGCATATAACTATTCAACTTCCTGTATTACCTTTGCTCCATTTTGGTATAGGACACCGACTTCATGCTTATTGTCATTAATATTTATGAGTAAAATTCCAGCACTAGTAAGGCCTTATCAGTGAGAACCCAAGAAGATTTTAGCACATGTGACATAATCCTGCCTATCAGTTTAAAGTTATTAAACCTCACAGACAGGCCACCTGGTTTAACAGCCTCTGCCCTGCCCCAGTAATGTAATAATGTTGTCTCAAGAACCTTCTGTTTACCCCATGTGGAGTAGGCAAGCACGTAAGGCAGGCAGTGATAGTAAGAACACACAAGAAATGAACCAGATGGTTTGATGATGCTAATTAAGTCTGAAGATGCTAATTAATTAGTCTCACAGGTAATGAATGTCTGGACACAGAAAAAGGATTGGTGCTTTAGCCTAATTAGCCACCCCGAATAATATACTGTATCAGTGAATAATAGAGGGCAGTCATGAAATAGCTGTGACTATGACGCGTCATAGAGCTAGATCAGTGTTTCTCAAATGCTCGTGTTTGGACTTCAGTTCCCAGAAGCCTAAGCCAGTATATTGACTGATCAGTGCTTTTGGGAATTGACTGAAGCTTCTGGGAATTGAAGTCCAAACACCAGCATTTGGGAAACACTGAACTAGATCAACATTAAGAAAACCAAGATAATGGCAACAGGGCCTATCAGCACCTGGAAAATACCTGTAGATGAGGAAGAGGTAGAAGCAGTGACAGACTTTACATTCTTAGGAACCAAGATCACTTCAATGATTGCAGCCATGAAATAAAAAGTCGACTAATTATTGGGAGGAAAGCTATGAAAAATCTGGAGAACATAGTTCAAAGTAGAGACATCACCTTGCAAACAAAAGTCTGCATAGTCAAAGCATAGTCAAAGCTGAGCACAGAAGAATAGACACCTTTGAAAAGTGGTGTTGGAGGAGAGTTTTGAGGATACCCTGGACAGCGAGGAGAATAAACAGGTCGATCTTAGAAAAAATCCACTCTGACTGCTCCTTAGAAGGTAAAATAGTGACAATGAAGCTAAAGAGGATTCACTTGAGAAGACCTTGATGCAGGGAAAAGTTGAGGGAAAAAGAAGGGGAAGACAGAAAAAAAATAAGATGGCTAGATGGTATTGTTGATGCAATGGGCACAGAGTTGGCCAGGTTAAGAGGGATGGTAGAGGACAGAGGTGCCTGGAGTGTGATGGTCCATGGGGTCGCAAAGGGTTGGAACTGACTGTGTGATGGAACAACAACAAAAAGAACTAGATGATCTATGGATGAGAAAATTCTTCACCCAAAGATGTAATCAGTCATGCAACAAGACTCCATTTTGAGTGTATCCGGGCTGACAAATATGCCCCACGGAAACTGTTGTTTACTCTAGCCAGAGCTATGTTTTTCTGTCTGTCCTGTGTGTCTACAAGGCACACCCACAGGGATTGAGTTTGCTTTTTGACTTTGTCTGCTTTGATCTAAAATGACTAGAAACCCCCAGAAGCTTCACTCTCTAGTACTTACTGTCATTGATGCTGCAACTCATTGTCACTCCAAATGTTCCAAATGTTTGACACCACCTTATTCAAAATACTTTAGTCACAGAACCCAAGATTTTTGACAGTAAACCTTATCTATTCTTTTATAGAAAGCACCCTGTTCTAGACAATCCAACTCTGTTTGGTAAAACACCAGCCAGTGGTTTATCATTCCCTTCTTCTGGCTTGCACAGGTCTTATCCCTGGAGGCACAATGGGGAATCACATTCCTAACCTCTGCAGCTAGATACCTAAGTCACTGGACTATCTAGCCAGTTAATGGAATCCGCAGCATGATATTTTTCAGAACACTGCCCTATTTCCTGTAAGTTCTCTGCTTAAGGCCTGTACCCTTTTTCCTTCTCATTTGTTCTATATTTTAGCTAGTGTTTGGTCAAAAGCCCAAGTAGCTTATCTACAGCCTCTCCCCAATTGCACCAGTGAGTAGGGTGAAGTTTAGGACCTTAGGATTCCATTCCAGGATTCCTTCCAAAGCAACAGTGTCCCTCCTAATCTTCTAAATGCTTCTTAAGGGGTTTCAGAAGATATGGATTCTCCACAGTAAAGAGTTGGACGAGAAACACACAAAAGATCAAGAATCAACATACTGAACAGTAGACCCTGTGTCCGCATATACATGTACAATTTAGTAACTCCAGTTTCTCTACTGGTTCCTTTACAATGGTCAACCAGCACAAAGCTTAGCTATTGCACATCACTTAAAGACAAAACCTCCTTAAAACTCTTTTCTTCTCTTGCTTTCAAAATCCTTTCTCCCTCTACCTCTTTCCACCTTTTGAAGAAACCCAAGATCTTAGGGTTTTTTCCCACTTACAATCTGGCAAATCCTAAAAAAAAAATAACTCAACCACTCTGGCTCCTGTTATGCCAGGCTAAGATCTAGGTATGTGATGGCGAACCTTGGCACCCCAAGTGTTCTTGAACTTCAATTCCCAGAAGCCCTGGTCAGCAGGTGTGCTGACATGGGCTTCTGGGAATTGAAGTCCAAGAACACCTGGAGTGCCAAGATTTGCCATCACAGATCTAGGTCAATGGCCTTCAATTTGGAGATCAAGCATGCCCCTAAAATTGGCTTCTTCACATTCCTGTGTTCTGCAACTGGATCTCTGCTATGTCCATTTAGGGTTTTGTCTCAAAAACCTGTAAGACTGTCCATTGCCTTTACACTACTTAGTGACAAATCGGAGTTCATAAAGCAGATCTTGTGGTAGACTGCCTACTTCAGATGTCCCAATTCCCTACAAATGATCAGTTTATCTATTTCACATTCCTGCCTAATAAAATAAAATAGAGCCACTGAGAAATAGAGAGGGTGTGAATATGAATTAGGAGAGTTAATCTACCAAGACACGCTACTGCTAGGATTAAAAGACAATTTGTACATACTATATATGCAAACCTCTGCTTATGCTTGGACAATTCATTAGCAGCCTCCTATTTGACAGAATGGCCAATGCTCATCATTGCTTTTATTCTGACCCAGAAAGAAATCATATAAGTACTGGGCATATGAGGCTCCATTTCTTCCCTCTCCTCACCCATAACCTTGTTTTCCGCTGCTCTTATGCCATGCAGCAGAATACAGCCACTTTGTTTCGCCCTCTGTGGTATGCTTACAAGTGGATCTTCCATCTTTAATGGAGCAGGTTTATTTTTAAACCTCAGCTTCCATAAACGCAATAGCTGAGGCAGGGGAAGGACTAGGGGGTGGCAGGGAGGGAAGGATGGTAACAGCATTAGTGTTAAGGCATGGGGTGAAAGAGAAACAACGCAAATGTTAACATTCGCTGTTGTGACAGCTTTGATCCAACACATTGACTGTGTTCACGCCAATTTGCCAGCTGAAATATTTTATGCAGCACTCTTCCTTTGAGATGGTAAGGAAAAGAATTGCTTTAGCTCTGGTTTGCCCCATCTGTACACTTTGTCAGCTTGATGTTAAGAGAGTCCGGCACGTCTCCTTTAGGCACAGGACTGCGTGTGGGCTTAATAATACTTGGAACATTGTTTTGTAGCAATGCACTACTTGTGGCAAAATAAGAGGAGATGGAAAGCCCCATTTGAACACTGTAACCACTCCCCTCTCTCCCGCTGTTAGATGTCATAATCATATTTTCAAGTGAACTTATGCAACTATGGACCTCAACTTGCATAAGTCTGACATTCTTATTCCCAGAGAAGCTAGGAGAATGGTGGGCTGGGAAAGAAACTGGTCACTTTGCTTTGCTGAAGACTGCGATGCTGAAAAAATATACAGTATCTGACAAATGTGGTTCATAAAGGAAAGTTGTGGTACCCTTGCTTCGCTTCCGGTTGCCTGGCTGAAAAAAAATGTTCCCATTCCGAAAATCACTGTCAGCACATCTCTGCTTACAAATGCTACTTGTAAAATTAACTGCATTTGATGTGTATAGCAAAAAATACCCAGGGATCAGTGTGCCACATTTAGAGTAGCAATATTCATCAGCTGATCAAACCAATCCCTCCTCCTGAAATGCAGCCTGAAGTAAACAAAATATTTGGGAACCCTAATTCCCCAAATTGAGAAACTGCACTCTATACTCTGGTGGTGCGGTGGTTAAACTGCTATTCTGCAGCCAAAACGTGAGTTCAATCCTGATGGAGATCAAAGCTGACTCAGCCTTCCATCCTTCCAAGGTCAGTAAAATGAGAACCCAGCATGTTTGGGTCAAAATGCTAGTTACTCTGTGAACTGCTCAGAGAGTGCTATGGGGAAGTACAGAAGTGTAACTGCTATTTCTAGTGATACTTAGATCTGCTGCCTGCTACTTACGGTACCAATCCTACTACTTGCTACCAAAATAAATAGAAGGTTCTTTTTAAAGCTAATATTTTAAACTGTTCTATTTACTTCAATAGCTTCATTCTTTGTCTTGTTTTTAGTGGTGCTTTTATGGCTTTTATTGGTTAGTTTGTTTTAGGGTGGTTAATGACACCAATTAGTGTTGTTAACCACTTTGAGTCCTTTTTTTAAACACAAAGGTAAAAGTGAAGTGAAATGCAATAGTGGCCAAATTCTATTTGTTAGTTACATCAGTATAAGTGCAATTTTGAACTGCCACTAATTAATGAGTCCCTGTTTGTATCCCTCATCATGCAAAAACACACGTAACTGGCACTTGATGACAGATACAAGCTATACTTGCTAATTAGAAACAATTCCAACTGCTACACAGGCGACCTCTGTGGTCATGACAGAACAGTGGCAAGAGAACATCCTTGCCCCTGTGTGTTAGCAATGGTATCTGAATTCCAAAACTGGAGTAAAAGAGCATGTGCATAAAATAGCCCCAATACCAATTCCCCTGTGCCATCAAACTACTGCAGCAATGTAGAAAAATCTCCAGGCTCAGACATGGCTACCGATAGAAGATCACATCAGATGGTGGTGTGTGGGGTGACCATCAGACAGACAAGATATTAGGAGAGTTTGTGGTTAAGGTGAGAGCCCTGATATTAGGAGAGCTTGTGGTTAGGGTGAGAGCCCTGACATTGTTGGATCATATACTGTATTTTTATATTGTATTGCATTATTGAGACTATGTTATGGATATGTAACTGGATTTGTATTTTGTAACCTTATTTTGCAGTGTGGTTTTGTTTTATTATACTGCAGTAATGCATTGTTATATTTATTGTATTATATTGTATGACTTTTGATTATGTTATATTATTTTTGATTGTCTTATATGTATGGTTTCTGTAAACCGCCCTGAGTCGGTTGTACCGAGTAGGGTGGTATACAAATCAAATAAATGAATGAAAAGAACCAGAAGAACCCTTCTCACTTCCAAATCTGATCCCCCACAAAGCATTGGAGTGGGATTGTACTTAGCTGCTTTCATTTTCCGTCTCAGACATAAACATCTATCATACCCACCTGGTCAAAATACACATACACTTGTTGATTCGATAGCTGCCACAGGTCTTTGTTCTGTTGGTATTCAGGAACTATAGATCATACTTATATAACAAAGCAATCACACTTATGTATACCGCCTCATAGTGCTAGTGCACTCTCTGGGTAGTTCACAAGTTAATTAGCATTTTTGCCCCAACATGTTGGGTCCTCATTTGACCGACCCTGGAAGGATGGAAGGCTGGGTCAACCTGGATTCCTAGTCAGGATCAAACTCATGACCTTTTGGCTGTAGTACCTCATTCCAGATTTTAGGGGCAAAAAAGACCCCTGAAGCCATTCTAGAACAGAAGTGAGGAAACAATGGACACATTTTTAACTCCACCTCCTACGTCACATTCTGGAGCCTGTCTGCTTCTCCCATAAATTGGAATGTGTGGATATGGAGAGATACAGTATCTGGCTCATTTACTGGTCTGCCATTACTTCCAGAAGCATGCACCAATGAGGACTTAAGTTTGGCCAACAACAAAGCCAAGAAAGCGGCTTCATTTTGGCAATCTAGGGTTTGACTGGGATATGAAAGAAGAATAAGTTAGAAAGTACAGTAAAACCGCGTATAACAATTTTAATTGGTTCCAAAGGGTCCATCATTGTATGAAAAAATTGCTATACGATGCATGCTTCGTATAGCGATTTTCCCTATGGGGTGTATTGTACAATTATTTTCGCCCTGCTTTTCCTCTGGGAAGCGCATTCCCAGGGCAAAGGCAGCCCTGCTGGGGTCAGGGAAGGGATCCACAGAGGTCCTCTTGCCTGGAAACACTTTTCCTAGGCAACCGGACCTAGGCTGAAGATTGCACTGACCGAGGCCATGATGTTGCCTTTGTGGCCGGAATGGGGGGGGATTCCCACTCCCCACCCCAACCCTTAAGGCAGGACTGCAGCACCAGTCAGAGCAGGGAAACAGAAGCCTCGTTTCCCTGCTCTGATCGGCACTGCCTCAGACGGCACTGACCTTGGGGTGGGGTGCGGATTCAACCCCCCTCATCCAACCAGGCAGGATTGCAGCACCAGTCAGACCTCCGCAAGCCAACCGCCTGGGTACAAAAGCACTTGGCGATTCAGGCGATTGGCTTGTGGAGGCCTGGAAAACAGCGCTGATCTCTTCGCAAGCAAACCACCTGGATCAGCAAGTGCTTTGCAACTCTGGGGTCTTGCTTGTGAGACCAGCA
The DNA here is from genome assembly GCA_030440675.1 of Furcifer pardalis. Lineage (NCBI taxonomy): Eukaryota > Metazoa > Chordata > Lepidosauria > Squamata > Chamaeleonidae > Furcifer > Furcifer pardalis. Next base: position 173,055,213 of record CP126892.1, on the reverse strand, counting down.
TGCTTCCCTTGGCAAGGGGGGGGGGAGGAATCTACAGAGGTCCATTTGAAGCTTCAAAAGAGCAAACGGACCTCTGTAGATTCCCTCCCCAACCAGTAGCATTTGTAAGCAGAGATGTACTGACAGTGATTTTTGGAATGGAAACATGTTTGTCAGCCAGGCAACAGATCCCTTCCCTGAACCTCACTGGGCTGCCTTGCATTGCATCGTGCAAGAATGAAAATCGTTGTATGGTGCAAAAAAAAAAATATTTTTTTTAAAAGGCAATCGCCGTACGATTTCATCACTGTGCAATCGTTATATGGGGTTTTACTGTAAGTATATTCAGCAGAGAGTCTTCTGAATTTGTGTAGCTTCTCTACTGAAAAAAAAACCCCATCATCTCCATACATATGAGGTAGGCAGTCTAGGCTCTTGCTCAAAAGCCAGTCGTATCCGACTCTAAGGTTAGGTTCTCATCTCTGTTGACAGCCAAAAGCCAGCACTGTCTGTATTTGCAGACATTTCCATGGATATGTGGCAGGCATGCCTAGACACCAGAGTGCACAGAATGCTATTTACCTTCTCACAGAAGTGGTACCTATTTATCTACTTGCAATTTCTTGCTTTTGGACTGTAGGTTGGCAGGAGCTGGGACAGACACAGGAGCTCAATCCAACATGCAGCACTTGGATCTTCAACTGCTGACCTGGTGGCCTTCCAGTCAGCATCTTAACCCCTTGAGCCATGCAGTCCTTTGGTCTAGGCATTAGCAACCAATGGGGCAAAATTAAGTAATGCGTTCTAACTTTCACCCAAAACCTGTAAAAACAGTTTCCCCAGAATTTACCATGTTGGCTAGGGAATTCTGGGGAGCTGTAGTCCAGACTATCTGTACAGAATACCTATAGATAAGTCAAAACAGTCTCCAATCACAACACACTGCTGCAGAAAAAGGCAGTCAAAAGAAAGAGAAGGCACAGCCTGTCAATATACTAAGGCAACAATTCCTAACAGAATTGTTGCAAAGACAAGTTTTGCTGTGTGTTTTCTTGCATTCCTACAAAGAAAGGTAGCATGCAAATGACTGTTGATATGAAACAGAAGCCACATTGAGAAGAACTAAATCAGCAGAACTTAGATGCTCAGGCTAGTAGTTGAAAGCAATAAGCTATCAATAAGCCCCCCCTTTTCTCAAGGATTCTTAACCCACTCCTCCATTTGCTCAATATCTCAACATTACCAAAAGAAAAGATTCTTGCTTCACCCTCATTTACCTGTTTTGTTTTCTCCACTCCCCCCCCCCCTTTGTCACTGTCTGCTTGATAAACCTGAACATCTATTTGTACCAAAGGCACCCTGGGCTTTTTTCCATTATGCTTCAAGAGCAAGCCATCACACCTAAAGAAATTGCTGTTTTCACACCATATAATTCAATTGACAATTCTTAATACATTCAAGGTGCCAGCTGAGGGAGGAAAAGGCCAGGGAGTTTTAATGCATAAACAAGGTCAGTGGGAACACCCCAGAGGAGACACAGTCTCTAGAAATGTTTGAGTGGGTTTTTTTGGAAGATACAACGCAGCGGGTAAAAAAGTAAGGAAGGATTTGGAGAAACAAAATAGCAATGTAGAAAAATGCAAGACTTGGCAAGACATCTCAGAAAAATTGCAGTTTTTCGGTAAGCACAATTTGCAGCCATTTGTCGGCTTAGCATTTCATTACAATTTTTAATGCTGATAATAAGTTAAATGAAACCAGAACTAGTGCTCATGTCGTCAAAGGAATTTTGAGAGATGCAATCCAAAACAAGTACTGTACTGCAACTTCTTCTAAGCTGATACCATCAGGATCTAATGACTGCTTTCAGATGAAATTTATTTGTTGATTTATTGTAAGATGAACATCAGCTGCCTACATTAATGCTGATATTTACACAAATTGAACATTTCAAGTTCCTAACTAGAGTTCCACTTCTAGATTTAAATGCCATTGAGGGCTTCATCTGTGGCACTATGCAAGTCCTCCAATGTGCCTCCAAATGTGTGTAAGGGACACTTAAATATAACATGGTCCACAGTTTGGTCTTCTTCTCCACAATCACATTGGGAAGAGGACTTCCATCCCCATGTGAACAGAGTGGGTCTGCATCTACCACAGCCGGGCCTCACTCTGTTCAGCATCCTCCACTGCCATCTAGGAAGGGGAAATCCGGCGGGCCACTTGCAGGGGTTCTTGACTATGTGGTGGCAGGGAATCAGGGATAGATGTTGGCAGAGGTTCATCCAGGTGTCTGAGATACTGAAATGATTATTCTGTAGGTTAACTGCAGTGCACCAAGCAGGGTGTCTAGATTTTAATCATTGGGCATGGGTGTGTGTATGTTATATTGGCATGGATTGGAAGGAGAAGGTTGTTTACTATTTTTATCCATAGGTTTAATAATAACAGCGATCTTCTTAGAGGTGGTGGCAGAATAGGGCTCAAGACAGGGAGCCAGTGGATGTTGGATGGAATGAACCCAGGTTCAATGCACTTTCAAACCACTTCTACCTTTCTTGACCCTGAAGTCAAGACAGGGTAGACGAAGCTCCCAGAATAGATAGAATCTGGTGGCACACATGTGTGAGTTGTCCCAGATCTGCCACCATCTCCCCTTTGAATATTCTGTTAAACTAGGGAAGAGAGTGAATGCTCCTCCAATTTTTGAACTACAGCTCCGATGAGGCCTAGCAAGCATAGCCAAACAACTTGGAAATCTTATTTCCAACACAGGCAACTGGTTCTTTTAGCCCAGTGATGTCAACTCTTATTGACATTGGTTCTCTAGGGTTTGGAGCAGGAGAATGTTCTGGCCTTTCCGGAGACGTGGTAGACTGAACCTGGGATCTCTGCATACAAAGCATGTGTTTTAAGTGATGGTACTTCCCTAAGACAACATCTGATACTACCTGGTGGGCTGCCATCTGAATACAGGTTTCACTGGCAGTTTCTTATATAAAGCAAGGTCAAATGTGTTCAGACTGATGAGACACTGACATCTCTAAGGCTGTACAGTAAAATCCCAGCTTACGAACGCTTTGGTTTACATTTGTCGTGGTTTACAACGGCAAATCCTACAAAAATGACATCCTGGCTAATTATTTTTTTTCACCTTACGACCGGGAATTCCCCAAAGTCCAAAATGGGTCCAGGGGTATTTAAGACTACCGGCAGCCATTTTAGACTCTGTGGGTGGCACAATCGCAATGGGGCACTTTAGCAGGGGCTCCGGAAGAGGCACCATGCACACACAAGCCAAGGTCTCCCCAATGTAATCACCTTGCCCTCGCTTTGCAGCACTGACCCCGGCACAGAAGGAGGGGAGGGGAGAGGTTCAGCTTGCCCAGCTGCAGGGTAACCCTGGACATGGCCAGCCCCAGCGGCTGGACAAACCTTTCCTTTGTCGCCCAATGCTGACCCTGAGGGAGAAGTGTTGGAGTCCAGGCAAGGTAGGGAAAGATAGGCGCTTAGCTCCCTCATTTATATTTGCCTTTACCATGTGTCCTGCTTTTGGGGGGGGGGGTTTAATTGGGGGGGGGGGAGGTCAGGAACAGTTTTAAAATTGTCAATGCATTCCTATGGGAAAATGTGCTTCGGTTCACAATCGATCCAGTTTCCAACAAAAGCTGTCGGAATGGACTAAAATCGTAAACCAGGGTTTTACTGTACTTTCCCTTTTCAGATGGGAAAAATTCAGGAAAAGTATCCTGTGTCCACTTTCTTTTGAATGCCTCCAGCAATGGAGCAATCACTACCTCCCAAGGTAATTGACGGCTATTAACCATCAGGAATCCCCCCTCCCCCAACAGCCAACTAAAATCTGGCTTCCTACAAAAGTTGACTTTTTCGTTCCAGATCATGCAGAAGCATATGATTAGACTTTGCTACCCAAAGTCATGGGCTGGAGAACAAAGCATGGCAAATCACCTAGTGTTGGGAGACATTTTGGGGACTACAACATCCAGAATGAGCCATGGAACTGTCCTCCAAAAAAGTAATTTTCTACAGCTCTGAACACATCACATCCCTTGTCCTCATACATTCATTAGGTCTTCTGCATAGATACTATCCATGGAGAGGAAACATAAACACAGTCTCAGGGGTTCCCAACCTTTTCAAGCCATGGCCCGGGTCACAATCTCTCAGTCAGCTTTGAGGGCCAGATAGCCATTTTGCCCTGCTTGCATGATGGGGGTGGCCATTTCTCCTCAACAGCTTCAAAGGGGTGGCCATTTTGTTTCTTGAATGCCCTTGGAGGGGTGTGGCCACCCTTAGGTCTTAGTTTGGGAACTCCTGACCTATGTGATCAGCAACTCTGAAAACCAGTGTTCCAAGGACACAGACAGATGTCAAGCTGGACCTATACATGGATTCACGTTGGTTCCACAGAAGAGTCATCAAACTACAGAAGTTTGGAGCAAGATCTGCTGACAAGATTTGTCCAGTTATTTATACTATTTATACATTCATCTGTTCATCACCTCATTAAACTGCAGTCAAAGCTCTCAGAGCAACACACACAGACCAAGCAAAACCATGGAATGCATTAAACAAATATCAATCAAATATATTTGAGGATAGAAATGGCATCAAAACACAGTTTACAAATAAATTTATTTATCAGATACATAAAAGGCGGAAAATAGTAGAAATGTCTAAGAATTGCCAATGGCAGTGTTAAAAGGGTTGGGGGGGGAGATTAAAAGGGCTTGCCTGGTGCTTAAAAAGTTGGTGCTAGGTAGACTTGTCTAGGAAAGGTATTCTTCAAATGGGGCTGTGTGGTACCACAAAAAAGCCTATTCATAAATAGTCTCCTGCCATATCTGATGATACGTGTGCAATGACATTGTATGATGAGTTCATAGAATGGATAGGAACATATTTGGGGGGGGGGGGATGCTGGAACGCTGTAATGTCCATCTGAGTGCTTATTTTTGAACCCACAGCAGGAAGTTCTACTTTTTTTTTTACAATGATCCCCTACACTTCTGTTACTGTGGTCCATGGGGCAGATGTGGCCCATGGGACCATTTCATGTGGGCCCCCACTGCCTCCACCACATCAGGAAGTGCCATGTAGTGGAGGAAGGGCAAAATGGCCATCCAGCCCCCAAAGCTGTCTGAGGGAGCATGACCTGGACCCCAGCTTAAAAAGATTGAGAACTCCTGCCCTACACGCCATTCTCAGTGCCACTGCATGATAGGAATAACATATCAAGCAGACTTGCAGCAACTGAATGCTGCTTTTTTACCATGAAAAAATATCCTTACTACAGCACAGGCATGGATTATGCACTAGCCCAATGGATAACCAATGAAGTAGGTGGAGCTAAGTGATGTTCTTGGAGTGTGATGGCAAACCTTTTAGAGACCAAGTGCCCAAACAGAGGAGTGGGATGAACTCTGTGCTGGGGAGGGAGAAAGAGCTCCCATTGGGCTGCTGAGCAGAGCAAACTCTGTGCTGAGGGGAGGGAGGAAGTGCTCCCATTGGACTGCTGGACAGAGGCAAACTCTACTGGGACAATGGCAAGCATGCCAACAGAGAGGGCTAGGAGTGCCCCCCCCCTAGCAGGCATTCCATAGGTTCACCACCACTGTCCTAGGACTACTCTCTTTGTTGCTCCAGCAAAGAAGATCTCACATGCTCTTACCTTGCTGGTTCCATCATGTATTTTCCCTGAGGTTCCTTCCACTCCAATTTCTTCACACACATTATCAAACACTCTAACACAACCTCTACCCAGATATCGTGTAACTGTTGAATAGTATGGACACAGAAATGATGACAAGATAAACAACACTTCCGAAAAATTATTCAACAGTAGTTCGCAAGAAATTACACGACACAAATCACTTATAATTACTGTACATTTTTTAAAAATAACTGTGATTTTCTGCATTATAAAATCAATGCAGGTCACGTTTTAGCTTCCTCACATGTTTAGTTGTTCACTCAAGTAGCAGGCAGGAATTTTAGGCCCTAGAGCAGATCTCGGCTTTTTAAAGACAGCTTCAGGGGCCAGACGACCAATTTGTCCTTCATCCACCACATGGCACTTCCTGGTGTGGTGGAGGCTGTGGGGGCCACATGAAATGGCGCGTGGGCCACATGCAGCCCACAGGTTGAGAATCCCTGCCCTGGAGATTGCAGGTCTCAAACCTATTTCTTGCAAGTGGATCTGTTTCCCTTTACGGATCTGTGCCAGAACGAACAGTTTAGGAATGATAAAATGCTGATACCTGGAATTTTAAAATCAATAATTCAGAAAAGCTACTGTGCTATCGCCCTTCAGCAGGTCTTGGGTTAATTTCTGTCTTGATTACAGAACCAATAACAAATACAGTAATACCTCATATAACATTAGTATCGAATAACACTAAAATCGCATAACATTAAGGAATCTGGGGGGAAGAATTGCATCAGATAACATTAAGATCCTATGGGATGCTTCAGATAACAACCGCTAAAGCCTGTGTGGTTACAATGTATCTCTATGGATCCCATAGGATTTTAACATGCATCAGATAACACTAAAAATCATATAACACCAAAACATGAGGTTTTACTGTATTAATATTTGTGCTTAACAAAGTTTAAACATAACAGATACTCCAGAATAATGGCCATAACCTGCTCCATTACATCACTTTAATTAAAACAATATGCTTTAAAAAATAAGCATATGTCACATGCTAAAACAAAAAACTGCGGGGAAGAAACTCTAATTCAATGTAACTTTTAATCCAACTTTTTTTCCTATCACATTATCTAGCTTATTTACTGGACTGGCATTTGGCAAATCTCAGAATACCAACTAGCAGTACAATCACTATCACAAAGGGAGCCACCACCACCACTACCACCACCACCTGACTCATCTGAAAGACTATGAAGGGAGTTTGAGGCTTTGCTTCAAACGGGTGCAAATATTACATTCCAACTCAGTCTCACACATTAATCCCACCTATGTTACCCAGATCCCTGGTTAACTCAGAGTAAAATATCAGCCTCCCCTACCAAGACAGCAGGGAGAGTGCACAGTGAACATCACAGCAAAAAGGAGCCACTTGGAAACCACAACAGTAGGACCAAATGTCTGAACTTTATATGGCTTTTCTCCATAATGGAGAATATTATGAAATATTTTCACATTCATCTGGGGAACAGGAAGACCTGAACGCCTCCTTAAATAATGAGAATGATTACCCATCCAACAGGATCAAAACTCAACAAAGAGGCTCAACAGAAATGTTTTTTTTTAATTGTTTCTTTGCCTCAGTAACAAATGCAAAGATTGTTTTAAAAGGGAGACTTAGGAAAAGTCACTGAATTCTATTATGCAATCAAACCAAGGGCCAGGCAGTGACACATTATTTCACTGGTATTTTGCCACAGAAAGTAATTCTAATTTTGATGACTAAGTAGTGAGAGTACTATTACGATTTCTGTGGTTTGTGCCCGCAAAATGAATCGTCTCCCTCTGATTCACATAGCAGCTGCCTTAATTCAAAACCCAACTTTATTTCCAGCTTAACTGATCTAGAGATACATGCAGTAATTAAGGGGGTGATCTCTGGGCCTTTCCTTCCATGTTTCTCCACCTGCACTCCTTCTTTTCCCTCACTCCAAGTCTTTCTAGTTTGGCATTTCATTATTCTGTCGGTTTGACGGCTGTTTTTATGCTCCAAGTGCTCATAATGACTGACTTGCCACCCAAGCCAACAAAACCAGCTCTCGACAGTTGCATAGAAAACTGCTTCTTCTTAACAGTGCAACCAGCAGAGAATGGATCCCAAATAAATAAAATGAGTTCTGTGAGGGCCTATTGATTTACTGTTTCAGGGCAGAATAAAATACCTTGTTCCCCTTCTTACTGCATTCCTTCAGGATTTCTCTTACACAACTGACAGCCTGACTTCTGCCCAAAGACCCTCTTGAAGCAGCAAGAATGCTGTATGACCAGGCCTGTGTCCTCACACAGAAGCCCTGAAGGGCATGTAACTGCTGGCAATGAATGTACCCACTTAACAAAAGAGAGTTGTCTTCTTTCTGCCTCTAGCTCTTTTCCACTGCTGAGGTCTCCTAAAGTTTGCATGTTTAGCCCAAAGGTCAAATTTCTGACACTCTTTGCCCCTGTTATCACCATATTTCTTATTAACTCACTGTTAATTTCACTGCCTGACACACAGTTTTGGCAGTCTGTGCACAGCGTCTTTAGAAAAGCAACTTTAGCATGTCATATAGAACAGCTACTTGGCCAATAATGACATATATATACTTGCAAGTCCACCATTTTATCATATTTCTATGAGCAAGATTTCCTTCTCATTATTGTTGTCTATCATAATTACTGTGAAGTCTTTCGTTGTCCCAAATGTTAGAATGAAAATAAAAAAGATTTCTTTTTTTGTCCTAATATACATATACATACAGTATGTACATATACATACAGTATATGATCCTGCAACTTCTCTCACCAGATTAATCCCTGAATGAGATTGGAGCAGTGTGATAATTGTAAATGAGAATATTTATGACTAAACAATTAATTTGAAATAGTCACTACTGTTTGACTATACTAAAAGTAGAAAGCATATTGCATGATTCTCAGCTTTGAATACAGTTTACAGATTTAATGATGCAGTATCACCTTATTCCAGTCCTCTCTTTGTAAATGCATGAACTACACGATAAAGCTTCTCTATTGTACCAAACCCTGAATTTGATTTGATCTCTTTAAATGCGAACGTCATCTCACAACTCAGTTCCTAACTGTAGTTACAGCTCAATGTTCTGTTTGCAACATACTGTACTAATATTTAATATACAGTAATACCTCATATAACATTAGTATCAAATAACACGAAAATCGCATAACATCAAGGAATCTGGGGGGAAGAATTGCATCAGATAACATTAAGAACCTATGGGATGCTTCAGATAACAACCGCGGAAGCCTGTGTGGTTACAATGTATCTCTATGGATCCCATAGAGGATCAGATAACACTAAAAATCATATAACACGAAGACTTGTGGAACCAGGTTTTAGTGTTATATGAGGTTTTACTGTATTCACACAAAAGCATTTGTACAAATAAAACCATATCCTGAGATATCTTTTGGGATTAAACTTGATGCTTTACAAATCATAACACTGATCTGACTTTCTTCTGTCTAATGCATATCAGATGTTCAAAAGCTTAGGTTTTATAGCAGGAATACTCTTACTAATTTCCTTAACACACACACACACACCCAATTAAACATGCTTGGCATTACAGCCTTAAATTGCATGAGTAAGCCCTACTCAATACGATGGATTTACGTTTGAGTAAACATGCCTACAATCAATCTGGAAGTCATAATATAATACCAGTTCCTAATGCCGAAAGATCTCCTTTACTTTGCACCACCACCCCTTTAAAAAAGAGGCAAGAATGATACAGTTAGAACACTGAAGGATATTACGGAGTCTGTACACAAGTTGTAAAACAACTGATGTAGTATGATCTACTGTTTTGTTGCATCATACCGTGAGCAAACCTAGAGGTTATTCAGTATAGCAAGAGGTTATCTCTATGACAAACCTATATACATACCTTAAGGAAAACCTCTTTCTATTGGACCTGTGACCCCTGAATCCAGTACGTCAGGGCAAAAGACAGGAGGAAATAAGTATCTCTTCACCTTACTATCAACAGGATTACCTTCCACTAGCATTGAGTGTGGAATATTAGTTTTTATAAAATAGAGAAAGAACATGCATAGTATTCTGTGAGTACAAATCCTCAGACAACAGATTCTAGGATCTAGTCTACAGTTTAAAAAAAATACAGTAAATATTTTCCATGCTATCGGCTTTTCCACATAGGGATATTTTTTCCCTGCCTTCTCCCCCTTATCTAGATTTGTCATAAAACTAGAGCTTTACAGGATTCCTGTCCATACTGTATAGTACTTTAAAAAGAAACCTCTCTCAAAAGTCTTTTCATCCATTTCCTGCAAAAATTCAGAAATCCTTTCAAAGTGTTTTTTAAAGCAGTCCTTTCTTGGGGCTTCTTTTCTAGGGCTACTTGTTCTGTCTTCACTGCAGAGTGAAACCTTCCTATCAAGAGGCTATAAATTGCAGCATGAAAGCAATAGCAAATGTCTGAACACTAAACACCACCCTCGCAACAAAACGGCAGCAGAAACAACAATATCAACATAAACTAGTCTTGGGTAGGGAGCAAAAATAGACACAGGAAATAAGGGATTGTGTTGACTGTTTTTAACAAGAAAAGCCATTGGTGGGAAGGGGGCAATACTGACAACATCCATACTGTATTTTTCAGAGATCCAATGCTCTGTCTGGTGTAGTCCTCTGAGGGCACTTGCCTCCAGGCTCTTACTTAATGCCATTTCTGCTCTAATGACTAGACCAGTGATGGGCAAACCTTGGCACACCAGGTATTCTTGAACTTCAGTTACCAGAAACTCCTCGAGTGCTGACTTGAACTTCTGGGAATTGAAGTCCAAGAACACCTGGAGTGCCAAGGTTCACCATTACTGGACTAGACTGTTGCTTTTGTCCATCTCTGTTGCTTGGCTGAAGAAACATCTAACTCTTTTCTGCAAGAGGAAAGATATTTTAAACATGTATTTTCTCCTCTCCCATAAGTCAGACAGAGAAAGGGGGAGGGGGCACCAACAAATATACAAACACCAAATCCTTCAACTTCCTAACTACAGGAAAACCTCCCATAAAGAGCACCTCACTTAGAGAGTAACTCGCTAAAAGAGCAGAATTTTCTCTGAATGTTTGCTTCGCTTAACAAATAAACCAACCAAAAACTCACTTAGCAAATAAATCAGAGTTCACAATCCCCCAACCCCGGCCAGAAGTCACAATTGGTCACATACAATGGTGTTTCGTTTAAAGAGAAAACTCGCTTAAAGAGCAATCCCGTGGAACGCATTATGCTCTTCAAGCAAGGTACCACTGTACTTAAAAGCTGGTAGATGTTCCACTGCTGGGTCAAAAACAGGTAAAGCGGAAAAATCCTTCTGCCCAGAGCCATATGGTCTACTCTAACATAACCAAGCCTGGCTGTCTCTCCGCCTAACCAGATGGTAGCTATTGATGGTGGTAGCTACTGTATTCCATAAATCTGGAATGTAACATCTTCAAAAGTAAATGTCCCCATTTTCCAAAAGATCCAAAGCCAGGGCTTCGGATTACAATGAAATGAGTTGCAGCCTGTAGAGTATTCCACATCTTGGTTATGTTTAAAGTCTTCCTTTTTTAGAGCCCCTCATCTGCCTTTTTTGCTGCATGGAAGGGGGTGGGAGAGAGAAGTGTTTTGGGGAAATCAACAACTCAAAAGAGTTCCTTTAAGGTCTAGGCCAGTGGTGCCCAAACTAAGGCCCGAGGGCCGGGTGTGCCCCCGATGTCAATTCATCCGGCCTGCAAAGCCCTTGTCACTCCTGGAAGTGGAAGTAAAACGTGCCCATACGGAATGCACGTTTTACTTCCACTTCCAGGAGTGACGAGGGCTTCGCAGGCTGGTTGAATTGGCATCGGGGGCCACACCCGGCCTTCGAGCCTCAGTGACCGGCTCCCAGAACCACATGATCGGCCCATGGCCCAAAAAGTTTGGGCACCCCGGGTCTAGGCCTACAACCACTCACTTGGCTATCTGCCTCTCTGAGCGTGCCACTTGAACACACTTCTGTGCATCTCAAGCACTTTAAAGGCCGGCTGGCCAAAGGTAAAGCTTGCATGAATATTCTTTTCCTAGCAGATAGCAAGAAGCATCCCTGGAGACAAAAAGAACAAAACTGAGGCTGTCCCACTTGGGCACATCATGAGAAGGCAAGATTCTGTAGAAAAGACAATAATGTTGGGAAAGGCTGAAGGCAGTAGGAAAAGAGCAAGTTCAAATATGAGATGGACTGACTCTCTTAAAAAAGGATGCCACAGGCCTGAATTTACCAGCACCGAGATCTGGCCTTTTTGAGACCAGGACTCTTTGAAGTTTACTCTTTAGTACAGTCACCATAAGTCGTTGGAGACTTGATGGCACATTACAACAGCAGTAAGAGGGACCTAGCCAAGTTTTTGACTACAATTTCCAAAACCCCAGAAAACATGGCTGAGGAGAATGGATTATGGAGGTGATTCCCGTTATTTTATTATTTTGAGACATATTTGTCATTCCTGTTTTGATTTGTTGCGTGTTCTGTCATGTTATTTGATATCTGCTTGTACACCCACCAGAGTGGGATACCATCCAAATGGGTGGTACAGAAATGTAACAAAATAAATAAAACATCTGCAAAGCCAAAGACTCTCCAGCCTGTCACAGAAGGTTCTCAAAGCAATTTCCCAAAGTGTTGTTTAGAGTGTTCACACAACCTGAGATAATATATATTGAAATGACAGCATGGCCAAGATTTTATGCTAGGAGAAATTTGTGTGAAGTAGAGTCTGCACAGCACAAGAGCTCCTTGACTCATCACTCTTCCTAACAAACAAAATTGACTGATTCTTACTTTGCAAAAGACCACCAATGTATTTTCTTTCTTCCTGAGCCTCCTCTTGGCTTAGATTTTCTTTCATGCTTCCTTTCTTCCGTTGCAGCCCTTTCCCAAATGCACACATAAACTAGCAATTGGGCAGATCCCTTAGGAAGTGAGTAGAGCAGTAAACTTACTGTTTGCAAATGGTAACCAGCACATGCCATTCTGTTGCAGGTGAGAAACAGACCCAGGTTCTGGGCATGTTGCCTGTTTCCTGCAACTCACACAGCTGAGTTTCTTGCAATGATGAATAAAACTCACCCCCACCCCAATGCTCGATTTCCAGCTCTTTTCTTTGCAAATGCTTCTTTCGCTCTGCCACCCCCCTCCCAGGCAACAGAGCCATTGTTTGTGATGTCCACTTCAGCCTAATAGCCAGACCATCAGGCCAGGAGAACTAGGTTCCAATCTCCACTTAGCTGTGAAAACTCCAGGGGTAGACCTTTGAACATCTTGTGCATCCGAAAACCCCATTAAGGTTGCCATAAGTCTGATGAAACTTGATGGCACTTAAGGACAACAAGCACCGCCAGCTCAAAAGGAAATCATGGCAGCAGCTCTAAGGAAGATGCAGAGCCCAGGGGAAAAAAGACGACCCAAAAGCAAGAGTTGGGTCCGAGGATGCCAAGAACCACGGGCTGTTGGAAGCAGAGTAAGTGCCCATCTTTGTATGTACAGTAAAACCTCGGATAACGTTAAAACCTGGTTCCACAAGTCTTGGTGTTATCCGATTTTTAGTGTTATCCGATGCATGTTAAAATCCTATGGGATCCATAGAGATACATTGTAACCACACAGGCTTTAGCGGTTGTTATCCGATGCATCCCATAGGATCTTAATGTTATCAGATGCAATTATCCCCCCCCCCATTGCTTAATGTTATGCGATTTTAGTGTTATTCGATACTAATGTTATATGAGGTATTACTGTATGTATGTATGTATGTATGTATGTATGTATGTATGTATGCATGCATGCATGCATGCAAGCAAGCATGACATTTATATCCAGCCTATCTGGGATATTCTCCCACTGGCAGCATACAACCGATTTAAAAAAGTTTCAATGCCAACACAAAATCAAAAGTAAACAATAAACCCAATACAATTATAATGACAAAAAATAGCAACGCCCCCAAAGCAGTACATATGGGTGACGATACAGCCGGGCAGTTGGTAGAATGTCTTTATTTTAAGAAAATGAAAAGATTTTAATTGTACAAATTTCAGGTTCGGTTCCTCCCACCAGGCAGGTTCTAATGAAGATGCTGCCTGTATCTAGCCTGTGCATTATCCACCTCCTTATGAATGCATCTTCTATTAATAGTGTCGCCGACCCCTTCCCCACCCCCCGCGTCCTTATCAGCGGGAGGTTAGGAACTTCACACGCGCGCACACGCACACACGAGGGATTGTGCAGAGGACCCGGGCGATAAGGAGAGCCGGGCGGTGGAGGGAGGGAGGTCAAAGCCCTCCGGGAGCGGCGCTAGCTTGAGGGGAGCACCGGAGTCCTGGCCCGGGGCAACAAGCGCTCCTCCTTATGGCCCACAGGGAGCGACGAGGGAGGGTGGGGTGTCGAGGTGCGCCGCTCCCGACGGCGCAGGAGTCACGCAGCGTTCCTCGACATACCCGGGGAAAGTCTCCGGCTCCCGAGAGCCGTGCCCGATCCTGACCGGGACGATCCGGCTACGTGCCGGGGCGCAGGGCTCTCCCCACCCCACCCCACCCCACCCCACCCCGGGCTCGGCTACTCACGTGTGCCTTCTTCATAAGGAACGAGAGCGCTAGAATCCCGCCCCAGCAGCTGCGTGCAGACGCCTTTCAGCGGCTCGGTAGCGCCAGCATGGTGCGCAGGCAGCGAGTCCGCGCATCAGGAGCTGACCCGGCGCCCCTCGACGGCTCCGCGTCTGCCCTTCTTCGCCCGCCTGCTCCGCTTTGGCGTCGCAAGTCCTCTCGCTCCGCTGGGCGCAGGGCCAGGACAGGGCGACACTCGGGCGGCGAAGGAAGCTCCCTCCGCGGAAAGTGGGATCGGCTCTTTTATAGCTCCGAGGTGCCTCCCGCAGTGGCGAGCGGCTGCCTTGGTAAGGAGGAGGAGGAGGAGGAGGAAGGAAGGAGAGATGGACACGCCTTCCCGGGCCTCCTCGCCAAGGAGGGGGGGGAGGGAGGAAGCCTTGGGGGGGAACTTCAAGAAGGCGAGACGGAGCGCACCAGAACAGAATCAGGCCACCGGAGGGATGGCTGGAGAGGCTCCTCGCCCCCCAGCGACCCAAAGGCTTCTGCGTGCCTGTGTGCAAGGATTTCCCACTTTCCCACCTACCCACTTTCTTTCCTCGCCTCCGAAACGCCCTGGCTCAGTGGGTGGCCCCCTCGACGGCGACCATAGGCGATGGGGGAACTGAGCGCCACTTGGTCTTAACAACAGACGTGGTGGCGAGGATGGCATCTTAAGCGGGAGGAAGGTGGGACAGAAGAAAAAGAAGGTGGTTTTTTTTTTCCTGAGAAAATGTGCGCATCATGGCATCATCTGTCTGGCAGGACACCACAAGGGCTTGACAGGCCTTTTAAGGGACGTGAAAGAAGAAAGTGCCAAAGCAGAACTGCACCTGAACCAGAAGAGTAGCGTGCCTTAGCGGGGGCCCCGTATAAAAATTTGTTTGGGGGCCCTGATTTGTTTTGCTTACGCACGTTGGGGGCCACCGTGGCCCAGGGGCCCCGTATAATTGATACGGCAGATACGGCGGTAGCTACGCCTCTGACCTGAACATTCGTCTTCTTCAAGTCCGTATCCGATTACGGTTGGCTCTCATGACTATCAGCCATGAAGATTGTCCTGACTTACTTAGGCTTAGATCCGTGGTGGCAAACTTTGGCACTCCAGATGTTCTTGGACTTCCATTCTCAGAAACTCAAGCACCCTGTGAATCCACATGAATGGCTTGACTGCAATTCATCCGGCCCACACTGCCCTCGTTGCTCCTGGAAGCAGAAGTAAAAAATGTCCATACAGAGGAAGGGTAAACCTGGAAGTCTTAATGGTATGGGCACGTTTTACTTCCGCTTCCGGGAGCGACGAGGGCACCGCGGCCTGGATGAATCACAGTAAACCCATCCATGTGGTTTCACAGGGTGCTTGGGCTTCTGAGAATTGAAGTCCAAGAACATCTGGAGTGCCAAGGTTTGTCACCACGGAACTAAGTCTAAGTAAGTCAGGACAATCTTCATGGCTTCATGCTATGTAACATATCAGACAGCAAAGGATCTCCAATGGTTTCGAACTTGGGCGAGTACTTAGGCATCCTCCCATATCATTTTCAGGGTCTGTAAATCTGCCATGACAGTTGCCATGTGTTTCAAGGGCATCCTCATCAGTTTGGCATTAGGAGGGGTCCAACTTATTGACACCTTAGCGATCTTGTTTTCCTCCACAAGAACATTGTGGCCAGCCTTTCGGAGTCTTCTTTATGCAACAATGTCATGTAGTTTACACAAGCCACTCATTCAAAGCACCTCTTCATTGGTAATGTGGTCAAAATAGTGAATCTTTAAAATTTGGCGGTGGAACCTCTGTTGGAAGACATAAAGTCTCTTGTTGATACTTGCTGATGCCTTCCAAGTCTCGCAGAGTTTGTCCTGGGAACAATATAATGCAATATAATGCATTGGTCTTCCATTTGCCTTCTGCATCACAGTGTGGCACCCATATCACTGATCCAGTTCCACGAGTCTCTTTCTGTTCCTGAGCCCTTTTGGTGCACAAAGTTCTCATCAGCTCCAAGCCAGTATTGATGAAACTGCTCCCCTCCCCCAAGATGGATTCAAGTGGGAATTAGTCCACTTGGGGACCATCACCCTTTCCTGTGCACTTCACTACCCAAGGCTATTAGTCCTCAGGGTAAGGTTAGTTAACCACCGCCTAACGATCGCCATTGAGTTGCTGGCAGTATGGTCTCTGAGTATTAAAACAAAAATGTATCACTGCAGAAGAACTATACAGTATTCAGTGTTGACAAGGAAGAAACTGGTTGTGAAAGATTTTGCATATCTTGGTTTAATCATCCATCAAACAAGGACTACAGCCCAGAAATAAAAAGATGACTGAGGCTCATCTGACTGAGGGCAGCAATGAAGGAACTAGAAAAGATCACCAAGTCTTAAGGAGGTATCACTGGAGACCAAGGCTGAGGCCATCCACATTATTGTGTTCCTGATCACCATGTGCTGGTGGGAAAGCAGGGAGAAAGTTGGTTTGTTTGGAACAAACAAGTGAGTTCTAGAGAAAATCAAACCTCAACTGTCTCTGGAGGCAAAAATAATGAAGCTGAGGCTGCCCTACTTTGGGCACTTCATGAGAAGGAAAAGATAATCTGATTCCTGGGAAAGGTGGAAGGAGCAGGAAAAGAGAAAGACCAAACATGAGATGGATTGACTTTGCCACAGGCTTGGGTTTGGAGGAGTTGAGCTGGTTTGTTGAGGACAGGATATTTGGGAGAATTCTCATTTCTGGGGTCGTCATGGGTCAGAGACAACTTGGCACCATATAATTAGAAGAAAAATCCAAAGCCGGACGTGGTGACAGCAAGGGCAAAGAGAAGGACGCAAAGTGGTGGCTCGGGCCGAGGGCTGTGAATTGATGCCTAGGAGAACAGGTAGCCTGAAGGAAGCAATTCCCCAAGGTATGATCAGCCAAATATTATCTCAGACAACCAAATGCCCCAACAACATCATCACAGCTTTTCACCAGTCTTGGAACAAATGTGTGACGTTTCCATTGATTTAAACAGGATTGAGAGATATCTGTGTTAAAAAAATATAGGTGACTGAACTTCATCCTACCCAGATTGGTACAGTGTAACTTCGTTGGCTTAGTCAACACAATTTCTGATCCATTTGCAAGAATATCAGCACAACTAGATGCCTTTTTCTTTTGCATTTTATAATTGTGTGCTTTCCCTTCTCATCAGTCAGTTGATTTAAGCAGTTGAACAGCCGTGGATGGCAAACACCCCACAAGTTCCCTTTTGTATTAATACTAAAGAGAAGAGAGCAAGTGAATAGAATAGAAGATTGATACATAGCCACACAAGTTGTAAAAAGAATAGTTCTATACAAATCATAGATATCTCCGGCAAGGAGGAAAACTCCATACCGTTCTGGCAATTGTGAGTACTATGTGTTTGATTCCAGTGATATGTACAGTTGTACCTCGCTTAAAGAACATAATGCATTCCACAGGATTGCTCTTTAAGCGAAACACTATTGTAAGTGGCCAATTGTGACATCTGGGGGGGTGGGTTTGCAAATCCTGATTTAGTTGTTAAGCGAAGCGACCATTCAGAGAAAATTCTGCTCTTTAAGCGAGTAACTCTTTAAGTGAGGCGCTCTTTCTACGAGGTTTTACTGTACAGCAATTGACACACTGGGTCTGCTGTAGCTGGGCTTTCCTATTTGATGTAAAGGTTGTCCTTGCTTGAAAGCCAGTCATGTACGACTCTAGAGAGCGATGTTCAATTCTGTTTACAACCAAAGAGACAGTGGTATCTGCATATGCAGACATTTCCATGGTCATGTTGCAGGCATGACTAGATACTGAAGGGCGCAGAAAGCTGTTACCTTTTCCGTCAAAGCAGTACCTATTTATCTACTTGCAATTTCTTGCTTTTAGTCTGCTAGGTTGGCGGGAACTGAAGCAGATGATGAAATATCACTCCATCACACAACACTCGAGTCTTGAACTTCTGACCTGCCAACCTTCTGGTCATCAAGTTCAGTGTCTTAACCACTAAGCCACTGCACTGGCAAAAAAATATGCATTTTACCACAAACTGGTTGCTTGTTTCTTTTTTCCTCATGCTAATAGAATCCGTACAAGCACGCATTCATCTGGAAAGGCTCAAATGTCTGGCCAGGGCATTTGCATGCACAAAACATGTTTTAGGAATGTGACAACGGGCCCAAAGCCTCACTTGCCTGGTAAATGTCCCTCTTCTACTTATTTTATCCATTAATATTGGTCTATATGGAATAGGAGGGACAGTGGTGGCTTAGTGGTTAGGATGCTGAACTTGAAGACTGGAAGGTTGGTGTTTGAGACCTGAGTACTGCATGACGAAGTGAGCACCCATCTCTGTCCCAGCTCCTGCCAACCTAGCTGTTCAGAAACAAGAAATTGCAAGTAGATAGATAGGTACTACTTTGATGGAAAGGTAAAAAGTGTTCCATGCACTCTGGTGTCTAGTCATGCCTGTCACATGCCCACATAAATGTCTGCAACCTCAGACAGTGCTTGCAGTTTGGCTGTAAACAGAGATGAGGACTGAACCCTAGAGTTGGATATGACTGGCTTTTGAGCAAGGGTGAACTTTGCCTATATCAAATAGGAAATTCCAGCTTCAGCAGGCCCAGTGCATCAATTGCTGTACATAAATGCATCTCATTGATTCAAGGAGTCTCTTTTTACTTAGGACCACAGGATTTAGGCCTGTGTAACTATTAAAATATAGGGCTGTGGTGACTTAGTGGTTAAGATACTGAACTTGATGACTGGAAGGTTGGCAGTTCAGAAGTTCAAGACTTGAGTGTTGCATGATGGAGTAATCTTTCATCATCTGCCTCAGCTCCTGCCAACCTAGCAGTTTGAAAGCAAGAAATTGCAAGTAGATAAATAGGTACTGCTTTGGCGGAAAAGGTAACAGCGTTCTGTGTCCTTCAGTATCTAGTCATGCCTGCCACGTGACCATGGAAATGTCTGCAGATGCAGATAGTGCTGTCTCTTTGGCTGTAAACAATTGAGTCGGACATGACTGGTTTTCAAGCAAGGGCGACCTTTACATCAAATAGGAAAGCCCAGCTACAGCAGGCCAAGTGCATCTATTGCTGTACATATCAGAGAGTAAACAAAACAAAAAATGCTGTGGCACCTTAAAGACTAACTCCTCTATTGTAATGTTAGCTTTTGAGGACCAAGTCCACTTCATCAGACATAAGTGGATTTTCATGGTATACATTTGATATAGAGGCCCAGAGTATCTGTGCAAATTTGGTTGGTTCAGGAGACAAACGTATAAATCAATGAGTTATTTACAACCGGTAATAAAATGCAATCAGTTTGTCAGGTGAATTTCTGATGGAAAACAGTTTGAGTGGGTAGGTTTACAAAATAAACATCCTGACATGCATCTGACATTGTACATTTCCTAGTGAGTTGATTGAGGAAGTTTTGTGGGTAGAGGTACAGCTTGAGTTTGTACATATGTGCATCTCATTGATTTCTCTTTTGTTTAAATAGGACTACTAAATGGATTTAGGATTTCTAATTGCTAAAATGCTCTTAGTAAGGCAGAACTTTTAAGGCTACAACCATTTCCCTTGTTTCAAAGGTGCATAAGGAATGATAAACCCTTTTCATCCATCTGTTCAGCATATAGAGAAGCAGAAGCTAACTATTATGGGATGGTGCCCCATATCTGCCATTTTGAATCCCATAATAGTTTGTTATCTACTGTAGTGTATTTATTCCTGGGACAAGAATATATTTTTGTTCAGGCCTTGTGGAGCAAGGATGGCGGAAGAGAAGTTGGAAGGCTATGTTCAATTGCCTTATTTCTGGAGTGCTCCGTTTCACTTCTAAATTCTAAGAAGGAATTATTGCTCCTGTTCTGGGTACCTTCATATATGACAAGCATCTACCATGCAGATCCTATGGGGATGTAATTGCAAACAAGGAACGAGTGATAAGCAGATAAACAATCCAATTGGACATAAATCATGAAATTTACATATGCTGCTTTATATCCATCTATACAAAATTCAGTATAACTGCTAGGGTTTGCATCAACTCCCAGATGGCAAGGCTAGCCAATTAATATCTTCTCAAAATTACACTTAAAAAAACATAATGTATTTGCAACTCAAGCCAAAAGTGAATACCCATGATCATTCTCCCAATTTACTTTCCCATTTCCCACCCAGACCTTATCTCAAAATGTACGTAATCATTTCCTATCAGTTAGTTACCCTCACGCATCAGCCATCATGACCTCCATAGATTACATTCAGAATAAAGTTAAAATGTAGATTTCATGGTACAGTACTTCCAGAGTTTGGAAGCATTATTTAGAGGGGAAGGAATTACAACTCTAATGAATCCCATCTAGGGATCCTGAATCCAGCACTAGCTGCTGCACCTCCTACACCCCTTGCCTGAGGCTGCTCTTTTCCACAGCTATCACAAGGGTCCCCAGTCCCCTTTGTGCAAGGCTCGATGCTGCTTGGCTGTCTCCCACCGCCACCACATTGGAGCCGGGATTTCAAATCCAAAAAGCTTTTTCAAACACACATTTTCTGAGAGAGGCAAAGGAAGAGAGGCACAATACAAAGGGTTGAAAGCCCCACAGTTAATGACAGTATTATCAGGAAACTCACAAACTATACATGGGGAGCTCAACCATCCACACTGCATACATCAACTTTGGCCCTGAGTATCTCTGCGGTAGAGTATGCTGCTCCAGTATGGAGCGCATCCAAACACGTTAAACAAGTTGATATTGCTGTTAAAGGAACAGTGTGTATTGTGACAGGATGCCTCAAACCTACACCAGTTGAGAAAATATATCCTCTTGTTGGTATCACTCCACATAAGATGAGAGAAGCAGCAATGGGCGCCGAGAGAAATAAGCAAGAGACTGACCCACGACATCCTCTGACCTGATATGAACCTCAAGTCCGCCGGCTCAGATCCAGGAAGAGCTTTATGGCAATAACAAACAAAGGAATAGTCTTCAACAGAAAACCATCCTGGTATCATTACTTTTTAACATTTGCACAAATAATCAGCCAGTGTTTCCATACTCCAGGAGGTCTTTTTCTCTTGCATTTGGTTGAGCAATTTGTTTTATTATTTATTATTGTTGTTAATCCTTGTTTATTTGCTGTTGCTTCTTCCCATTCATGTGCTATTTCACAATGGCAGTTATATTATCTTGGATTCTCTTATTTATTTATTTTCATTTCTCTGCATGCCTACCAGATAAGTTCAGTTATTGTGTGGTCTAAAAGACAAGAAATAAAATATGTATGCATGGAGTGCAGTGGTCCATGGGGTTGGACCAGTAGTGTGAGGGGGGGGGCAGGGGGCAGATTGCCCCGGGCAGCACTTTCCAGGGGGTGGCAGAGAATTGGCTCCTTTCCCTTCCCCTCACCTTCCAACACCCAAGCAAGCGACAGGGCCAGCAGGAGGGTCCCAAGGGCCAGGAGAGGGACTCCTGTGTCAGATTTCACCACCACCACCATCCCCATCTCTCCTGGGCCTGCAGGGCAATTGCAGGAGGAGGCGGGAAAAGGCAAGGAGGTGTGCGAAGGGTGGGGGCAGAATAAGCGGGGCTCCAAGTGGCCTTGGCCAATAGGAAAAAGGCACAGGTGGCAAGTCATCTCTTGCTGGGCGAGGCTTCCCCAGGCTATTCTTCGACGGACAAAGCAAAATGCTTTGGATTTATTTATATACCCTCTGCATCCCCGCCTCCACCAGAAAGGAACAATATAGGTCTCACTCCACCTTAACAAAAATGTCCAGGGGGAAAATGATGTGTTTGTTTGCTTTTAAATGTGTATACAATCTTACTGGCCACTCAGGGCAGTGGTGATATAAATAAGATACACTTATAAAATATTCCAAGATTAAAATAAAAGGAGAAAACCAAGCAAACAATAAATATAGCAATAGCAATTACACTTATATACTGCCCTACAATGCTTAGACCACTCTCTAGGCAGTTCATAATGTAATAAGCATTTTTGACCCCAACATGCTGGGTATTCATTTTACCAACCTTGGAAGGATGGAAGGCTGAATAAACCTTGGGCCCATTGGAATCAAACTCACAATGTGAGCAGTTTTAGCTGCAGTACCGCAACCTAACCACTCTACCACAAGGGCTCAAAGCAACAAGCAAGGCAGGCCAAACAAACTGACCAAAGGTGCCATAAGTGTCTAACAGGGAGGGGTAAAATATCTTGAAAAGTGGTCTCTGAAAAGTACAGCGTTAATGACTCAACTGAATTTCTTCATAATATATTTACTTGCCTGCTATTTTGCGCTGACTCCTTTTATTCGGCTCTTAATGTTTATTTATGTATAAGTAAACACACATGCTTACTCTTCCTCCTTGGTCCTTCCCAAAACATTTTAATTTTAATTGGTTTGTATCACAAACATCCCCTGGGTTTTTAATCAGTTTCAACTGTGTGGTTTACTGATTTAATTCAACCCATGTTGCTTGTAAGATCGTTCCTTTTCACAATGGATTGCTTTACAGATGTATTTTATGACACACCAGCCAAGAGTTTGTATTTCTAAGATCATCATCTTGACTTGCAACTGCAGGGCTAAATCCGGTGGATTCTTACAACTAACATAGACCCAGTGAATAAAATGAACTTGATAGGGTTTGACCAGGTTTTACCCAGAAACAAGACATGCCACCACAAACTCTTTTAGCTCACCACCTGCCCTTGATTTCAGGCTTCCATTTTCATCAAAAATTATTTCTTAGAAAACCAGATATATAAGGAAAATGTTGGTCAATTGCTTCAATCAATTTGCCACTCAATCATACAATCACTCTCTTAATGGCAGTCAATGACCAACATTCAAACACTAAATATGGTATTAAGCATGTTGTTTGTAGTATAGGCTACTATCAATCATAGCACTATTTTACCAGCAAAATTGTTTGAAAGTACATTAAGTGGTAAATGTTTACGAGAGCTGTGGGCCATTTACCGCAATATTCTGTACATGTGCAGGCATGTTCCGTGCCCACACACATGTGTTTTACTTCCGCTTCCAGGAGGGGTGAGGGCAGTGTGGGCCAGATTAATTGGTGCTGTGGGCCGTAATTTGGGCACCCCTGCTTTAGGGGCAGCAATGTCTCCTTTCCCCTTTGATATCCTATATTCAGCCCCTTTAGCCTTGGAGATTTTCTACTCTCTTTATTTATTATCTTTATTGAAGCTTTTCATTGTTTAAATTTAGTAAAACATAAGGAGAACAGTTATCTCTCAGTGTCCATCAATGTTGATAGGGTTTGTTTCCAATTCAGAAAGAATTGTATGAGTGATAACTGCTGATGCTTAGATGGACATGTAATACACTGCTTCACCCATCAATAGTCATATGTGCATCTGTCGTACATTAAAGTTTAAATGGCGCATGCAGCACATTAGAACAATGACTAGTGAAATCAGCAGCATTCTGCACACAGTTCAGAACAGTATCAGCATTTTGTCATCATTACCACATTATTTTTGCTTAATGAAGTACAAAATTCTGCTACATCAGAAGAGAAGGTAGGAGTGATGCAAACCACTGTGTTAGATCTATTGTGTTAGTACCAGTGATGGGATGTAACAGGTTCTCACCAGTTCTCCAGAACCGGTAGTAACTTTCCCCAGTGTCCCGGAGAACCTGTAGCAGCTTTTGGGGGGGAACCACCTTCGGGGCTTACCTTTTCACTGGTTCCCCCACTGCGCATGCATGCCAAGCACTTGGTGTGCATGCACGCCTAGTGCTTGGCACATATGCACAGACTCCAAACGGGGAGGAGGAAGAGAAGCTGCTAGCCTGAAGCTCCCTATAGCCTGAAGCTC
This sequence comes from Furcifer pardalis, assembly GCA_030440675.1. Lineage (NCBI taxonomy): Eukaryota > Metazoa > Chordata > Lepidosauria > Squamata > Chamaeleonidae > Furcifer > Furcifer pardalis. Next base: position 173,030,988 of record CP126892.1, on the reverse strand, counting down.
CCTATTTTTATTATTTTGTATTTTTTTCCTCTGGCCCCGCCCATGACATGACATCATGATGTTAGCTCCACCCACACTGTGATGACATCACGGTGGGGTAGTAAAATTTTTGACATCCCACCACTGAGTACAACTAAAGTGAGTTCATATAGTCTCTTAGAATTACATATTGTTCCATAAAGAGAGGCTTTGACTAACTTGGTAACTGCAAAGAGTTTTGGAAAATAAGCTGTTAACATGTTAATAGTGGGAAAGAATTATTTAAGTCATCATCACAAATTCATTTCATGGCAGCCGGATTTTTAAAAAAATACTACTGCTGCTGCTACTACTGCATTTCACTTGTCAGAAACAGGAAGAATACTTTGATATACATCAAATATATAAGACAAATCTTACAAGGTTGGTGGTTTTTTTTAAGTACTTAAATTACTATTGTTATTCAAAGGCTTGCAAAAGTGGTTGATTGTTATTAGGATTATGCTTCTTTAAAACCCATTTCCTTATTTTCAAAAGTAATGGAAATAATTGCTATTTAATTATTTAACAATTCTGATTAATTGTTATAGCAGGAAACATATTCTTCTCTTGATTTAACAACAACAGAACACAAAGCACAATATGACTCCACACTTGAGCCCTGAGATATTTCTCCTCCATCACTGGTTAGTCTGCAGTCCTCTAACTATAAAGTTACAGTTATACCACAAAAGGAGTGTAATGCTACAGTTGTAATATAATGTAATTGTTAGGGATGTGCCAAAACCCTGTCACCAGAGCTATCATGCTTTCTGTTTCCATCTTGAAAGCTTGTACCAGGCTGTAGACATACAAACACTAAGGGTGACATGGAACTAGCCTAGGAGTCTCCTCTTTATTGCCCATAGACATATGGTAAAAGGCACTGTTCCTCCATCAAGCTCTTAGCAGCAAATGCAGCTTACATCTTTCATTGTCAATTGTTTATGCATTTACTTATTTTATATCCTGTCTTTTCCCACAAAAAACAAAAAACAAAACTGGTACCCCAAGTAGCTTTCCTCCTCCTGTCACAGCATTACTGGGTTCAGGAGCTCTCTCTGTACACACTGAGCCATTCTACCCTTCTTATCCTTGGAGTAGATGAAACCAAGAAACAATCAACTGTGGTGATGATTATAAGCCTCTACAGTAGTCAAGGGAGTTTTTTAAAAAAGTAGGGCTAGCCATTGGAAAGTAAGGTGCAGTACATACAATTGCAAGGGTAGAGCTGCCACCATACCCTCTAAAAATGCCAAAATCTCTGTAAGCTGTTTTAAGCACTACAAACTGTCAGGGTAAAAAATCTAGGCAGTAACTTGAAAGGATTTTGGATTTTATGAAAAGGAAAAATAATAAGGTGGGGGGAGAAAGAGGTTTCACTCATATACAAAAAAGTTTTCTTAATAGAGCAAATTACAGAAGCAGGAATAGGATCAATCAAAATGATTGCGCCAGAAAATAACAAAACTAGCTAGCCTGTCTAATACTCACACCTTATGAGAGATAGGTTAGTTTTGAGATAAGCACAGAGCCATCAAGTTCAGCGTCTTAACCACTAAGCCACTGCAGTTCCCTAAGACTGCTTACCCAGGAGAATGAAGTGTTTCAGAACCCAATTAGTATATGGGTTTAAAAAGTCATAAACAGAACTTTGCATTGTGTCCAGAACCAGATCGGTAACCAAAGAAGCTGTTGTAACAGGGTGTTATGTTTGAATCAACCTTCAAAATGTCCTAATTAAGAATAACATGGGTGGGCCTGTAAGTTTCACTTTCTCCCACATTTTTCTATCTGAAAATATGACAAAATAGACAGAAAAAAATAGTACATTCTTCCTAATCTTTACTGAAATGAATACCTCTTCCCATTTGCACTGGGCAGCTTCAATAGGTACAGCTGTTCCCTACATGGAACAGCACTGCATCTTCCTTCCTTTACACATAACTTAATAATGAGTAGCTTCTCATGTAAAAGAGGTTGCAGCCTAATTCATTTAGCATGCTCAAGTACATAGGGTTTTATTCCAGACTTTAGTGTTAAATTCTCAAAGTCCTGGGATGGGAGAAATGAATCTGTTGGTTCTAGTCTTTTAAAAACCTCATGCTATTCCCATCATGTCTATGAACAAATCTGTATGTTTGGATGGATTTGTCTCAAAATGAAACAAAATTCTCACCCATCACTATACTAGATCACATTCAGGGGGGAGCTATAGTCTAATGTCATGACTGAGCGCAGTTTTGAAGCTTGCTTCTTAGATTTGTGTTCAGTGGATTCTCTGCTGACTCATGCTAAATTCTGCTTTTCGTGGGATCTGAGATTTATATTTGGTATTTCTGTGGCTCCTGTTAGATAATGAACCTGTTCCAGAATTAAAATTAACACCCCTACCCCCACCAGACACACAGATAGACATATAAACAACCTCTAGCTAGAGTTCATTTCTGTTTTCATGTTGAGTTAATATTACTCAGTCAGCGCAAGCAGACAAAAATGATGCTTCAAGGGGAAGAGGAAAAGTATTTTTAGAAACAGGTGTCAAGTGATTCTTGCTGACAAACGGGAACCACGGAACCATTTTTTAAACTCAAAGTACATCTATTTTTTTACACACAAAGTACATCTATTATATTTTCAAAACAACTGGAAATGTGAGAAAAGGGAGACATGCGTTGACCTGAGGCTCCATTACACCCTGGTCTAATGAAAAGCATGGGGAGAGTAAGAAACATGTTGTTTGTTTGATATTTATTTATTTACAATTTGTTACCAGTTTTTCCAGCCAGTATAGGTGATTTTAGGAGTCCAAGAAGAGCTGACAGAGTAGCTCAATGTTTCAGTATCTGACTTCAGAATCAGAGGTTGGAAGTTCAATTCCTGCCTGTGCCTCCTGAGAGTAGAGTCAGGCTGTATAGCCTTGGGCAAGCTTACAGTCCCAGGGCCCCGCCTAGAGGAAGCAACTGGTAAACCTCTGTATTCCCTAGCTAGAAAACCCTGGATAGGGTTGGCATAAGTCAGAATCAAATTGATGGCCTGCAATTATTATGTATTTTTGTTGTTCAGTTGCACATCCGATTCCGACCTTTTGTGATCCCATGGACCATTGCCCTCTAGGCACTCCTGTTCTCCACCATCCTCCTCAAACTGCCCAGCTCTGTGCCCATTGCGTCTACAATACCATCTAGCCATCTCATTTTTGGCCGCCCCTTCTTCTTTTGCCCTCTACCTTTCCCAGCATCAAGGCTTTCTCAAGTGAATCTTCTCTTCTTATTTGATGTCCAAAGTATTTTAGCTTCATCTTTACTATTTGATCTTCTAAGGAGCAGTTAGGGTTAATTTGTTCTAAGATTGACATATTTGTTCTCCTCACTGAACAGCAACACAAAATTATGTTTCAACTGTACAATAATGAGTGGGAATAACAGCATGCTTTTAGTGTAAAAAGTAATGTTTTCAAGTTACATACTTTTGAGTGTTACTTCTAAAGAACGTATTTAGAGAATATTTATTTAGAGGAAAACATTTTTGTCCCCCCTTCTCTTCAAGGTATAAGCTGCCAAAAGAAGCAAGAAACAATACAGAAAGTTAACAAGTTGTTCCTACTGTCACTACTATTGCTACATTCTTATATACATTGGAGGTAGTAGTATATTTCCGCTTCACTTGGCATGAAGAATTAGCACTCAAGGCAGCTTGCAATGTGTTCAGCTAACATTCTGTTTAACAAATTTGGAGGTTTCATAGTGAGTTGCATAATAAACTACTTTTGAAACATTAGCTTCCCAAGCTTTGCTCACATTGGTAATAGCAAGATCTAGACAAAAGAAGAAGATTGCAATCAAGCTAGGGAATAAGTACTGAGGACACATTCCCAATGTGAGAACTGTAAATCCAAGACATTAACAGTGTGAGAACTAAGAGTTAGTAAGGTACATATAACTGTATATGTTGTACTCTGATAGATTAAGATAAGCTTTTGAGAGAGAAAAGGAAGAACATTGCAGAAAATATTTAAAACTACCCCTTTCTTCTCTCCTCCCACTATTTTTTGTTTATTTAGCAAAAACAACAGTAAAGGGCTGATTTCTGGATGATTTTTCTAGTGGCCCGACAGTGAGAAGCCACAATACCATAGATAGAAATCAGTGTTCTCAGGAAAAATATATTCTTTCAGATGACCCCCTTGTATTGCAAAGTACAGTAAAACACCGGATTACGATTGGATCGGATAACGCTAAAATTGCATAACGTTGGGGAATTTGAGGCAAACATTTGGATCGGATAACATTATGTTAACCATTCTGTTAACCATTATGTTAACGTTATCCATCAGATAACCTTTGCCTCAAATTTCCTGAGGTGTGGCTGTGACTCACCAGTTTCTCTTGGGAGAAAGGGAGGGGCTGCCTGCTCTCAAGCTTGCCACATTTGAATAACAAAGGCTTGCAAAAACCACTCTGACTAGTTTAGCAAAGCAAAGGCTTAGGGCCCTTTCCCCAGTGTAACCCAGAACACTTTGCAGAAAAAGAATTGCAAAGAGACAATTTGACCCAATTACCTTTATGAAGTTTCCCCTTTAAATTCTACACAGCCTGAACCCAAGATTCTAGCTCCGCAAGCCTCATGCATTGTCAATGGAAAACAAGCAGACTGAAAACTTTCACCTACAAAGCAATTAAGATTTTCACACCCTGCAAAGCCCTGAGGGAACTTCCTTTATTACAGCAATGGTAGGTGGGCTGATTCTAAAGGAAAACATTTTTCTAGCTTCTGTTCAGATCTTTTAAAACAGCACTTTATAAAATTTTCAAAAAATTAAAAATGCTGTATGGCTTTGTTCCCCTAAAGTCAGGGTGGTCTGGCATGTTTTTGTAATGTATTTACCCTTTAGACAATTATTTCTTAAAGTTCTTTAAGTTTCCAGCATGTTTCCTTGACTCTCCCTTGAAGCGTCTGTTGCTTATCTCTATGGAGTTAATGTTATCTGATCCACCTGAATAGGATTTTAACATTATCTGGTGCATGCATCGGATAAGGCTAAAAATCGGATAACATTAAGACTTGTGGAACCAAGTCTTAACATTATCCAAGGTATTACTGTACAGTAATACCTCATATAACATTAGTATCGAATAACACGAAAATCGCATAACATTAAGGAATCTGGGGGGAAGAATTGCATCGGATAACATTAAGATCCTATGGGATGCTTCAGATAACAACCGCTAAAGCCTGTGTGGTTACAATGTATCTCTATGGATCCCATAGGATTTTAACATGCATCAGATAACACTAAAAATCGTATAACACCAAGACTTGTGGAACCAGGTTTTAGTGTTATCTGAGGTTTTACTGTATATGATGCTCGTTTGGTTTGTGGATGGAACTAAGAACCATTGACATTACAAAAGACATGCTTGTCATGCACTGATATACAGTGGATCAGTCCAGGATTTTGGACTTTATATCAGCAGAGGAAGGAACCAATATACGAAACTGCCATGATGAACATCTGCACTTCCAAATTTAGAATGCTGGGAGTTAAAACAAAGCAACACTGACCCATTCATTGGTAGTCTTGCGAATTGACTACTATAATGCTCTATACGTGGGGCTGTCCTTGTGTCTGATACAGAGATTACAATAGATCCAGAATGCAACAGCCAGGCTAGTGTCAGGTTTAAAGAAATTTGATCATATTTCCCCAGCTTTGGCAGGCCTGCACTGGTTATCTGTTGCCTACCGTGTCAGATACAAGGTGTTAATGTTGTCATACAAGGCCCTATACAGTTTGGGACCTTGCTATCTGTCAGAGCGTCTCTCCTCAGAGTAACTCCCCGCATCACCTGGTCATCACAGTTCCTGCAGCTCTAGGTGCCAACCCCAGGGATGCCTCGAAAGTCTTTAACCAGAAATAGAGCCTTCTCGATGGTGGTACCAACTCTGTGGAATACAGCTGCACCGGGGCGCATCACTGGCTACCTTTTAAAAACAATTAAAATGCTATTTTTCTTTTTAAAAAAACTTTTATTTATAAATTTTTAAAGAAAATACAACAAAAAAACTACACAAGAAATTAAACATAACATACATGATATATAATACAGAAAAAACAAAGTATTTTTTTTAAAAAACTTCTATTTATAATTTTTTAAAGAAAATACAAAAAAAATGACATGTGGAGAATATCTCTGCTACAGGTTAAGCCAGTATGGCCACTTACATATTACAGAAAAACGACTGGAATATAGAGGCTCCTGCCTGAGCAAAATGCTTAGTTTGTTACACACTCTTTTATTTCTGTACACAACTGTAAGCATAGACAATCCCTTTATTAGACCACCAAAAAAGTCATTTAACTAGCAAGCTTTCAAGGGCAAAAATCCTGTTCTTCCTGCTAAGCACATTGCTGTTTTGTCACAAATGTCCTTATTAAATTTATTTCTTACATGAAAAGGGATGTAAAATTGCAAGCCTTGTTAATTCTGTAACCATCATACGACTGACGGTTAAAGAGCCAGCTGGATGGGTTGCTTCTTAGCAAAGGCATTCCTCTTAATTTATAAACATCCAGGCAGTGTTTTAAAACTCTGTTCTCAAAAGAGAAGTGACAGCCTAGAGCAGTGATGGCGAACCTATGGCACATGTGCCAGAGGTGGCACTAAGAGTCCTCTCTGTGAGCACCCATACAGTCACCCCGGCACAGAGTTTGCCCCACCCTTCTGCCCAGCAGCCTAATGGGAATGCTTCTTCCCTCCCCCCAGTACAGAGTTCCTCTGCCCAGAAGCCCAATGGGAGCTCTTCCTCCCTCCCCCAGCACAGAGTTTGCCCTGCCCCTCTGCCCAGCAGCCCAATGGGAGCATTTCTTTCCTCCCCTGTTGCTATGTTGGCACTTTGTGATAAATAGGTGGGTTTGGGGTTGCAGTTTGGGCACTCAGTTTCTAAAAGGTTCTCCATCACTGGCCTAGAGACTTTTCTTCAGCCATTCATGAGCTAATCAATTCTAGAGAAAAAAAGAGAAAGGCAACATGCCTCCCCATATCAGGTGCTGGGAGTTAAAACAAAGTAGAAAATGTTATGACTGTGGATTATGGGAACTGCAGTTCAATGACATGTGGTGGTAGAACTGTAACCTATCCATACAGTTCCTAATCTCTGCCCACCCAACTGTTGATGAGGATTATCTCCCATGTTTGTTTGTTTGTTTGTTTGTTTGTTTGTTTGTTTGTTTATTAGTTCAAATTTATATTGCCGCCTATTCGCTGTTGACAGTAGCTTGGCTGAGAGCCTCAGAAGAAGGATTATAGGAGAGGTCATGAGGGCCTTTAAGAATCCCTTTGACGGCTATGAGATTTTTAATTGTTAAAAAATGGAAAATATTTTGCGAATTGGATTTGGATGTTTGGTATAAATAATAATGGAATTTAGCAATATGACATATGAATTAAAACTCAAGAGAGAAATAACAAACAAAAAAGATTTTAAAGAGATTTGGGGAGAGTTTATTGAGTATGTATTAGTTACATTGAAAGGAGTGGGACTGGGAGAAGAATATGTGGCTTTTTTGAAATAGGGGACAATTTATATATATTATACGAAAAGTATGTTTGTCATATTTTGTAATGGTTTTTTTTAGATTTAATTTAAAAATAAAAAAGAATCCCTTTGGCCATGCCAATTGTACTTAAACAATTAGATTGCTATTAACATATGCACATAACATAGCATTGCACTCATTATAAATACAGGAAATGGAGGTTTTGACTTCTAAACTTACCCTAGTCAGTATAATGATCAGGAATCAAAAGTCTCTTCAGATTGTTGACTGTTCAACCCCCTTGTATCCCAGCTCTTCATGCAAGTACGCTAAACAGTTACAGCAGTTTTACGGCACTTTAACTGTCAGATTGCATTTAGAGTTTCCTGCTAGAGAGCATTAGTGTCCCCCCATGCAACAGCAGAAAATCTGCCTGTCATACCAAACTACAAATCTCAGGATTCCAAGCATTAAACCATGGCAGCTGGAGCAGCATCAAAGTGTTCCAACTCTGCTGTACATATGTTTGAAGACACATTGGTGGTGCAGTGGTTAAACTGCTCTCCTGCAACCAAAAGGTTGTGAACTTGATCCTGACGAGGGCTCAAGGATGACTCAGCCTTCCATCCTTCTGAGATTGGTAAAATGAGTACCCAGTATTTGGGGGGCAAAAATGTTAATTAACTTGTGAACTGCCCACAGAGTACACTAAGTGCTATGGGGCGATATATAAGTGTGATTGCTTTGCTTCCTTGGAAACGTCTTCCAAATATATATGTCCAAGATAGCATGTTCGTGTCCAAAGTTACTACTTTCAGCAAGCAAAGTTCTTTAAATGCAGTACTTCTTCCCCCAGTTGCTGATTAATGGCAATCATAATAATTCATAAAAATGTAAATAAATCATACAACATAAAAAAAATGATATAAAAACTGGTGGAAGTTTGTAACATTGGAGCTTTATGTACCACTTCACCTGCTGCCTTTAGTTAGAGGCACTTTTTTTGAGCTTAGGTGATTGTCTCTCTATTCAACATTAATCAATAGGTCCTTCCTGCCACTGAATTAAAAAACAACAATGGGCTCTGTGTTCTTGCTCTCTGGTCAGATGGTGTCAGTATCTACCCCCCACATCTTGATCTGTTTGGTCATTTGTTAGCAGCAAGCAAAGGAATCTGCACATGTCTATAATTTCAAATAAATTTGCAAATAAGAACAACATTTATTATTTCTCCCATCTGTCTCAAAGTGAATAATTGAGGCTTTGAAGTCCACTTAATGAGAATTGGATGGATTCTGGGAAAATTGCAGTTACTATCCTCTGTGGTTGTCTGTATCTCTACTTCATTGAGGGCATTTTTTTCCAGAAATTAAAAAAACCAAACAAAAACAAAATAAATCTTTAAGAAGTAATTCCAAAACTCCCTCTGTGAAAGGCAACATTTCCCACAGTCTATAAGGAAGAAAAGAAATTGAGTATCTCATATTTTTGTGAGACGCCTTGCTAATGTGCATTCAAAACAGTCACTGTAAACAGACACCAAGCCCAATTTCTGAATGCCGAAGTAGACAGGACAGTTACAGAGAAAAGATTTGCTCAATCTAGTCACCTAGATCATTGTTTCCCAAATGCTGGTTTGTGGACTTCAGTTCCCAGAAGCCTAAGTCATTTCCCCAAAGCACTGATCAGCCAATGTACTGACTTAGGTTTCTGGGAATTGGAGTCCACTTGTAGACTGTGTACCCCCTGTTGGGAACCACTGACCTAGATCATTGGTGGCAAACCTATGGAACACATGCCAGAGGTTCACCATCGCTGAGTTAGAGTCTCCTGGAGTCACCTGTTTTTAACCAGAGGCAAAGCTTGGGGTAAATTTCCTCCAATTTCACCCTTACTTGAACAGAACTTTTTAAAAATCATAATCACCATGTAGCACAATTAGCTGAAGAATGCTGTGAAAGTTAAGAGACACCTATCCAACTTGTTCTGCTCCTTGTAAATATTTGAAGGTTGAGTCACAAATCTGTAAGCTTTTACAGAATCAAAGCATATACACTCTAACCATCTGCCACATTTTAAAAAAGAGAGAAAGTCTTCAATGCTTGAGTAATTATTTAACATTTTCATGTGTTATGGAGGAGTTTATTCACCATCAGTTATGTGTATATTTGGTCTTAACACTAATTATAGCATGTTTGTGACGTTTCTCATTCTTAATTAAAAAGGACATCACACTTCCATGTGGAAATTCTAGATACGATAGAAAAACATTGTATAATGTTTTGCACAGGAATCTCTTAAATTTTTTAGCGGGAGGACATATTTTGAATTTTGAAATTGTGTTTTGACCACTCTTACAAAATGTCTATACTGGGAAGAGTGGTAGCTAATTCACAAAATGGTTGCCACAGAATCAGTTAAAAAAAAACACCACACAAACCCCAAACATCTTCCATTTTTTAACAATTCCAAAAGGCTAATTGACAAAGGGATTGCAGTAGCTTAAGTGGTTAAGACACTAAACTCACTGACTAGAAAGTTGGAGTTCAATTCCAGGGTACTGCATAATGGAGTGAGCTCCCATCTCTATCCCAGCTCCTGCCAACCTAGCAGTTCAAAAATAAGAAATTGCAAGTAGATAAATAGGGACCACTTTGGTGGGAAGGTAAACAGTATTCTGTATTGAGTCATGCCTGCCACATGTCCATGGAAACGTCTGCAGGTGCAGACAGTGTCAGCTCTTTGGCTATAAACCGAGATGAGCACTGGACCCTAGAGTTGGATACAACTCGCTATCAAGCAAGCACAACCTGGCTCCAGCAGCTCCCATGGAACCAAGAGACTGTTTAGATCTTACATTTCTTCCAATATTAAAATTATTCATGGATTCACAGGTTCTCATGTAACCAAGATGATCTTCAAATCCATCCACTTGTGGAACCAAAGTTATCCTCAGATCTGACAGCTTTCGTGGAATCATATTTCAGTTTGGTGAGTCCATGAAAGATGTCACCACATCAATTATCTTGAGTTTCTTTCAGTATTCAAAGCACTGCAAGTCTTCTAACAGTTTGTAGTTGGCAAAGTTCTTCAAATAACCACAGATGACAACACTACAGTGTTTGATATAAACAAGAAAGAATGGACAAACCCCACATATCTCTTAGTATTAACAATACAATTTTGGAAATGGTGTATTTTCAAGCATTACAGGCTATATGCATGTCAAAAATACAGAATCATGACGTACACTACCTCAGCAGGAAGATGACACATAATCACAAGTGGGATTTGTCACCCCAGGTTTTCTGACTTATAACCAAGAATTGGGGAAACTGAACTTTGGATATGTTTGCTTCCCAAATAACTAAAATTGCAACAACTACTTTGTGGGCTGGCAAAGGACAAGATTTATTAGGAGATGCCCTTCTAATGAACTTAATGGGATAATTGTTTTATCTCTTCTCGCCTTTCGCTTTCCTAAATTGAATGGTAGTCAGATTGAAGCAGGTCAAGTCAGATGCAATACTAAAAACTTTGTGGTGGCCCAGACAGTCTTATTTTGCATCAGATTCCAGATTTATTGTCATTCAGCTTCAGATTCCAGATTTTTTGACATATCACAAAAGCAATGTCTGAAAGCGACCAGAGAATCATCTTGGAGAATTTGTCCATCATAAGGGAAATACTTAATTAATTAAGAGAATTATCTTGATTATAAGTGGTTCCACAAATGACATAACATATCTCAAGGAAAGCAGTATATCTCAATCATATCTCAAATAATACTAGGCTGTCTTACATCTGGACGGACATCCTGCTATGGTAATGGAGTAGACCGTACAGCCAGATACTCAATGTCAAGTGTTGGGCAGCAGTAAATAACCTGACTCCACAAAGGGGCCTTCGGCAATGGGCGGATGAGCCCCTTTGGGTGGGATGATGGTCCCCTCAGTGGAGGAAATGCCACTGGAAACCATCACATTTGGGCCCAACGGCAAAATGAGCAGAGGAGGAACCACTTTTCTACTCTGCTTCCCAATGGTCATGAAAGAGGCCATGCCAGATGGACTGGCTGTGAAGGTGCACCTTGATAATATCCTCAAGGCTGTGGCAGTCCATTGCAGTCCTGGTGTTAAATCCTGCATGTCTTATTTCATATGTGCCACAAGAGATGGCTCTGTGATCATAGTGTGTGGGTCACTTCATGGCAAGCTGGGATCCACATTAAACAAATTCACACCAATGGCATTTTTCCTGCTTGCCTCAGAGGGCAAAGGCAGCCCAGAACCAGCCAGCCTCAAAGAGCAGACTTCCCGGTGCCCCTGGGGCAGGAAAAATGTATATTTGGATCGAGTTGCAGCCAATGACTAGGCTAACATTGCAGGACATCAATTGAGGGCTCATCCATCAAGCAGATTCTTTTCACATCTGATACTGAAAATATTTATGAAGGGTTTAAGGAACATGCATTTAGATCTTAAACCTCTACCAATGAAAAAGTCTCTTTCTGTAGTTTTGACAGAGTTAAAATTATGTCAACATTTTTGTTTTCTACAATTAATACTGTAGACATAAATTAAGACTAATTGGACAACATTGGCCTATACATTAAATATTTTCCTGACTTAAAGGGGGGGGGGAATGCGTGTAATCAAACCTGTGAGCAGCCAAGTTCATGGAAGGTGAGACTGCCAATAGATCCTAAAGGTCCTTATTCTACTACATTAGAGGACTACGTAATCTGTAGTTAATTTGTGTTTGTTGTTTTGAATAATTTGAAACAGTAGCTTCAATGGAAAGAACAGAACACAAATTGTGTTGTTAAAATGTTTTTGTATTAAGATGTTGGTGGGGAAAAGTGAGCAGGAGGCTATGCAGTTCCACACATGGATTTCTAAAAGGGATTGGAAATAGGGGTGAAATACATGGGTGTAAAAGGCCTGAATCTCTTGCCTTTCCATAAGATATTACACCGATTAGGACCGTGATGGTGAACCTCAGCACTCTAGATGTTCTTGGACTTCAATTCCCAGAAGCCCAAGCACCCTGTGAATCCACATGAATGGGTTTACTGCGATTCATCCAGCATGTACAGTACTGCCCTCATCACTCCCAAAAGCGGAAGTAAAACGCGCCCGTATGGGAAACTGAACTTAGTCGGGCGCATTTTACTTCCGTTTCTGGGAGCAATGAGAGCAGCGTGGGCTGGATGAATCGCAGTAAACCCATTCGTGTCAATTCACAGGGTGCTTGGGCTTATGGGAATTGAAGTCCAAGAACATCTGGGGTGCCAAGGTTTACCACCACGGAATTAGGATAGCTCACGTTTTCCTTTTATTAATTAGCTGGCAGCAACTGTTAACAAGGGGACAGCCATTAAAGGTAGGGAAGGGCTTGACTGGAAAGAAGTAAAAATTGCCAGAACTCTTCATTTGGTTGTTTTAAAAGAACTATTTAGTCTAAATCTCACACACCTTAGAAAATCATTACAATGAGTGACATTAAAAGTGAAAACTCTGCTAAAAACCCTCCTTGTATATGAAATTTAATGTTTGAAAGAACAAAAACAAATCTTTTCCTCTTGTCTCATTTCTTCAGAGAGCCAAAAGAAATCAGACAGCAATGATCAAGACAAAATTACCCTCACACACCAATACAGAAATGGTTTTCCACCACAATAACAAAGCCATCAAAGAAGACATGCTTGTTTTAAGTCTACCAAAAATATGTAAAAGGAACTATGATTCTTTGGTGGAAGAATGGCTGACAGGTAATATGCTTTATTCAATGTCCTCATGGACCCTTTCCAACTCAATGATCCTATGATTCTACAACTTGTTCTGTGATAATAACACAAAAGCAAAATTTTGAGACACCAATTAAATTGTTTTAAGAAGACTATTTACCAAAATAAATTAAACAGAGTCTAGAAGCAAGAGACCAAGTTACATATATATCATATTGACCATATGTAATCCTTATAGATTTTTCAGTTCAGCCAATGGGTGGGGAAATCCTACAAGAGGAGCTGTGATTCAGGACTTGAGACAGAAAGAGCAGGAGAGCCATTGATACAGGAGCTGCTGTTCCCACACAGGATGATAAGGCCTTTGCTACATTAGTTTAGGTCAGGGATTCTCAACCTGCGGCCTGTGGCCCATGGCACCATTTCATGTAGCCCACCACCACTACCACCACCACCACACCAGGAAGTGCCATGTGGTGGAGGAAGGGCAAAATGGTTGTCCTGCCCCCGAAGCTGTCTGAGGGAGCATGACATTGCCTCCAGCTTGAAAAGATTGAGAACTCTTGGTTTAGGTAGTAGAATTTGTGTAGAAGGGACACTGGAAGTGAATGCACATAATAATCATACGTACAGTATTTGCTTTTGCTTTGGTATTTTATTTAGGGGTTTTAGAGACTGCACATGTGGAGCCTCATTCCTCTGTCTTGTAAATGTCTTACTTTGGTTGATAAATATATCTTGGGCTTTGTTCTCATTTGGTTTCAAACATACATTTGAATTATTTTTTCATTCTTCAGCCAACTCCCACTCTAGTTCTCGGGAAAAGAACTTGGGGTGCACAAGTTATAGCATCCACTTTCATTAACATTATTGGTATTTTTAAAAATATAAATATATTTATACTTTTTTGTGAAGTTTGTGTTAGTAATACTCATTTAGCGGATGGATGGATGGGTGTTCTTTGATTTTCATCCACTTGCCTGGATAGCATGCTTTTGGGCAAAGGAATCACATCAAAAAGAAGATTTTAAGAGACACCATAAAATCTGGAAGAGAAAAAAAGTCATAATTTGTCAAACTGCTGCCTATCAAAGTAATGTTTGGACTTGAAAACTTTGTTGAGGCATTTGCTTGAATATGTGAGTACATGAGTTCAGTAGAGATATGACTTTTTATCCCCTGCATTCCCATCCCACCAACCCTTTACATATCCAGCCTCCAGACACTGGGAGATTTGAAGGTCATTCCTTATACATGATATAGGAGCCTGATAAAGTAATGTTTTGTTTGTGTATGTTTTAAGGGTGAGTAGTTACAGTCTAGACCAGTGGTTCCCAATGTGGGGCACACTGGGGAATTGACTTAGGCTTTGGGAATTGAAGTCCAAAAACCAATGGTTGGGAAACACTGGTCTAGAGAACAGGGACATCTTTCTACTACCTAAGACAAGTTAAGGGACTTACTTTGGAGTAAGTACAAACTGAGGAGACACAAATAAATGTTTTCTTATTTTGAACATGTGTGCTTGCTTACATTCCATTTGTGTGTGTTTTGCATAGGTTTCATCCGTTTAGTTCCTTTGATCTGATCTAACCTCTGCTAGATAGGTATCAGGCACTCTACAACCAGGATGCTTTTCAGGAAGATACTGTAGAAGCTGGGGTAGAGCTGATGCAGGCTCTAGCTGAAAATCGGAAATCATGATGGTGTACATTAGTTGAGAACCTGGATATGAAGCAGGTCTGTTTAGTTTGACTTGATTACATTTGGAAGCAACTGATTGTATCTTGCTCCTATAGAAAAACATGTTCTTTTGGTTTCTTTCTTTTTAATAAAACTTATAAAATCCATCCTAGCATTTGGAACTGGATTTTGTTATGCAAATAGGAACATCCTGTTACTATTTCAGGCTACAATTTATTAGGAATAAATATTGGCTATTATAATATATTTCTTTGATTTAGAACAAGGGTGGACAACCTTTTTGCATCGCAGGCCAGACCACACCCCCTTGGACAGCTGAGTGGGGTCAGAAGCATGGTTCCTCCCACAGCTTCCACCACTTCCGGTGGTGGTGGGAGTGAGGATTGCACATTTTTTTTACTGTTTTCACTGCTTTTTTTGCCACATTTTTGTGAGATTTTGGCACTTCCTGCTAGATTATGGCACTTCCTGCAAGATTTCAGTGAGATCTCAGCACTTCCCATGAGATTTCAAAGAGGTTTCAGAACTTCCCATGAGATTTTGGCAATTCTCGCATGATTTCAGCATGATTTTGGCACTTCCCGTGCGTTTTTGGCACTTCCGATGGCAGTGGCATCGTCCTCACCATGGGCCTGATTAATTGGCGCAGCGGACCGGGTCTGGCCTGTGGGCCATAAGTTGGGAACCCCTGGTTTAGAAAAAGAGGAGGTGGTGGCAGCTTTCTTTCTTTCAGCTCCAGCCTGCCTCTTCTGGTTAAAAGTTTTCACTTCTGTATATCCACTGGGTGTTCCTGCCAACCTAGGACAAAGGGCACAAAGAAGTGGAAAAGCCATTGGAATAGCCAGTCAGTGGAGTGTTTTTCCACAGACATGGTCTCCATTTATAGTGTATGCCTAGAAAAAAAAAAGAGAAATGGGCCAGAGTTTCCAGATTCACTTCGAGCTCTATGATGAGATCTGTTTGAATGAATAAGCTGGAAGGTGAGAGACTGCTTTTGTGGGGTGGGAGAGTTATTGCAGATGCTGTTTCTTTTCTGTTATTTCTATGGGTTTTTTCTGATTATTATTTTTCCTACTATAACTGTGAAATAAAAAAACCCAGTAGCCCCACATTTGTCATTACTCCTGACACAACTTACTCAAGTGTATTCTGTGTTTATTTATTTATTATTCATGCTTGTTTATCACCTCCCTCCCCGAAGGGACTCAGGGCGATTTATAACACATCATTAATAACAATCAAACAATTTAAAACTAATTAAAAGATTAACAGATTAAAAGAAGATTAAAAGAATTAAAACTAGGAGTTGCAGCTAAGAGGCACGGGGGATCAAATCATCCAACGGGCTGGAGTCGGTTTCTCCTGAGTAGGCTGGGATATAAATTTGAAATAATAATAATAATAATAATAATAATAATAATAATAATGATAATAATGATAATAATGATAATGATAATGATGATGATGATGATGATGATGATGATGATGATGATGATGATGATGATGATGATGATGATGATCCATCCAACCCCCCAGACCTGACCTGCCAGCCAGGTTTTCACTCCTTTCCTAAAGGACAGCAGCTCTGTCTGCATGCGTAATTCTATTGGAAGGAGGTTCCAAAGAGCTGGGGCGGACACAGAGAAGGCTCTCCTTCTAGTGTCAGAGGGGTGCGCCTCTCTGGCCGATGGCACAACCAGAGAGCCTCTCTGGTCCACTCTGGTGGGATGGACAGATGTCCTTGGGGCGATGCGGTCTCTTAAGTATCCTGGTCCACTACCTGGTCCACTATCCCTCCTTTGCTTCTTTCAGCATCCATGATTTTCATCTCAGCCAGCAGGATGGATCGCTGAATTGGCCTGAGCACTCCCCTCTGATATACATACTTGGCTAGCAAAGGTCAAAAGTACCACTCCAAATGCTTCAGACTCCACCCTGGGAAAGCAGCAAAGAGCCTTGAGGACCAGGAGAGGTGGCATCTCGTGCCAGAATCATCAGGGAGTGTTTCCTTTTTTACATCATAAACCATATACAGTATGTTAGGAAATATTCTGCTTTGAAGTGGCATCTGCTTCTACTTGGTTTTAGACAACTGGGGATTGTAGCATTTCAAATTCCTACAATTCACATAATTTTGAACAGATAGTAATGACACATGTCTTGTCTTTTTCCAGACTAAAGTTTGTGTCTCTCTCCATCCCCGATTGCTTTCCTCCTGCTTGGAGAATTGGCTTTTAATTAAGCCTAGATTTATGCTAGGTTTAATACTGGACACAAGAAGTATTTTTTAAAAAAATTGGCTGCAATGGCTAATAAGAAATTAGAGTGCAGAGACGTGGCATTTATATCACTGGCGTAGCATGGGTTTCTGCCACCTGGGGCCCAGGCCAAACCCGCCCCCCCTTCTAGGCTCACCATCCCTAGGCTCCCCTCTCCCAGGCTCAACCCCCCTCCCCCCGTGGCCCCCTATTTATCAACTTGCAATTTCTTGCCAATGTTTAAAGCAAAAATGGAGTTAGCTGATGCAGAAGAGATAAAGAAAAGATGGCAAGAGTACACAGAGAAACTATACAAAAAGGACCTCACCAAACAATGTTCAAATTATCGAACAATTGCGCTCATCCCACATGCTAGCAAGGTTATGCTCAAGATAATACAGGATAGACTGCACCAGCACGTGGAGAGAGAATTACCAAGAAGTGTAAGCTGGGTTCTGAAGAGGCAGGGAAACTAGAGACCATATCGCCAACATACGTTGGATAATGGAGAAAACAAAGGAATATCAGAAAGAAGTCTACTTCTGTTTCATTGACTACACCAAGGCCTTTGACTGTGTGGACCATAACAAAATGTGGCAAGTAATTAAAGAGATGGTAATACCAGAACACCTTATATGCCTCGTAAGAAATCTGTACAAGAGTCAAGACACAACAGAGAAGACAGAATATGGCATGATGGAGTGGTTTGGAATAGGAAAAGGAGTAAGACACGGCTGCGTTTTATCACCCTGCTTATTCAACTTATACACAGAGCACATAATGCACAATGCAGGGGTGGAAGAATCACAATATGGGATCAAAATTGCTGGGGGAAACATCAACAATTTGAGATACGCAGATGATACCACCCTAATGGCAGAAAGTGAGGAAGACCTAAAGAAGCGGCTGCTTAGATTGAAAAAAAAAGAGTGCAAAAGATGGCTTGAGACTCAACATCAAGAAAACAAAGATAATGGCAACAGGCCCTATCAGTCCATGGAAAATAGATGGGGAAGAAGTAGAAGCAGTGACAGATTTTACTTTCTTAGGATTCAAGGTCACTGTAGATGGAGATTGCAGCCATGAAATAAAAAAGCGACTGATTCTTGGAAGACAAGCTATGAGAAACTTGGGGAACATAGTTAAAAACAGAGATATCACCTTTGAAAACAAAATTTGGATAGTCAAAGCAATGGTATTCCCAGTGATAATGTGTGGTTGTGAGAGCTGGACCATTAGGAAAGCTGAGCGCAGAAGAATAGATGCCTTTGAAATGTGGTGTTGGAGGAGAGTTTTGAGAGTCCGCTGGACAGCGAGAAGAACAAATAAGTCAATCTTAGAAGAAATCAACCCTGACTGCTCATTAGAAGGTCAAACAGTAAAGATGAAGCTAAAGTACTTCAGACATCAAATGAGAAGAGAGGATTCACTTGAGAAAGCCTTGATGCTGGGAAAGTGGAGGGCAAAAGAAGAACGGGCGGCCAAAAATGAGGTGGCTAGATGGTATTGTAGAGACAATGGGCGCAGAGCTGGGTGGGTGGAGGAGGATGGTGGAGGACAGAAGTGCATGGAGTGCGGTGGTCCATGGGGTGACAAAGGGTTGGAGTTGACTGTGCAACTGAACAACAAAATTTCTTGCCTTCAAACTGCTAGGTTGGCAGGAGCTGGGACAGATGGGAAGGACCGGGGGGGGGGGCACGTGCACCCAGTGGTGCTTCAAGGCATGGGGGAGAGGCAGCTTTGTCTGTTGGAAAACAGCCTGAGGAAGCCTTGCCCAGCAACAGATGACTCGCCACCTGTGCCTTTTTCCCATTGGCCGAGGCCACTGGGAGCCCTGCTTATTCCGCCCCACCCGCCGCCCGCCGCCTTTCCTTTCCACGCCGCCTCCTTTGATCCCCCTGAAGCCATCTGGCTGGCCCTGCCACTTGTCTGGGTGGTGGATCAAGGTGAGGGGATGGGAAAGGAGTCAAGGCTTTGCCGCCCCCTGGAAAGCGCCGCTGGGGGCAGCCAACCCCCCGGCCCCCGCCTTGCTACGCTGCTGATTTATATAATTAACTCTGATAGTGAAGAAGTAAACACATTAATTTGAAGGATCTGCTTTATAAAAAGAGCACCTCTTTTGATCTGTGAAATCATCTCTTCAATCTCTTAATCAATGTCATGACTTGAGAGTTATTTGCTAATTCCAAAATTATGCTGTATAAAGTAGGATTACTTAATGTTTCATATGACGCAAAATTACATTTTATTGGAATGAAGATCTTTTCATTTTCTGGATGGGAATAAAATTAACATACAGTACTGTGCTGGCATTTAGTGATACGTTTTAGATTTCATTTACTGAGGAAGCATTCCACTTTGTAAAATTTTGGACTGGAAAAGTAAGCATTCAGTAATTTTAAAATTGCTTACATTGTACAATCAAGCCTGTCAATTCAAAGTAATATATGAACTGATAATACTAAGATGGGCACAGTGGTGGGCACCAGCAGGTTCACACCAGTTCGCTAGAACCAGTAGCAGAAATTCTGGCTGGTCCCACCTATCCAAGTTTTGAAATAAAGTAGTCCCAATTCAGGAGCAAAGCAGGGCTTTCCCCCTGACCATACCCACCATACCACAACCACAGTGTGGTAGTAAATTTTTTTGGAGCCCACCACTGGATAGGCACTTTTGTTTTGGATAAATTCTATGCTGTTATATTCTATTTTCCATCTTTATTTTTAGAAAGACCTCACAGAGCATAAATATACTCTGTGAAAGAAAGGATATACCAGATATATATTTAGAAGCAGTGGTGGGCTCAAAAAAATTACTATCACACTGTGGGCATGGTCTGGTGGGCATGGCCTGGGGGAAAGCCCTGTGTTGCACCTGAATTAGGACTACTTTATTCCAAAACTTGGATGGGCAGGACTAGACAGAATTTCTGCTACCAGTTCTGGTGAACTGGTGCAAACCTGCTGATACCCACCACTGCTTAGAAGACACAAGACAACCATCAAATTATTCAGGAAATTAGATCACAAAGATTAAATTTGTTGCCCAGAGTAGGAAAATCTCCTAGATGGGTGGGGTAAAAGTATAATAAATAATAATATAAATGGTTAAGTTATCTAGCTGTAGACCCAGAGGTTGGGAGCCTGGTTCTCCATTGTGCTTTCTCTGCAAGGACTGGACCAAGTGATCTGTAAGAAACCTTCTGCTTTGAATTTCTAAGATCGTCATTATTATAATTACACACAGTATTAGAAAGATTATTCACATAATGGTTTCAGCCTGTGATGTTGGATGATTTCCACATAGCTGGCTTGATCCAAGTGCAGGGGTAGGATTCTCACAGATGATGTGAAGCTATTTCTATCTATCTGCCATAATTAAACTATACAAGGTGTTACAAGAACACCACAAGAACATATAGTGTACAAAGAGCCAAATTGTGTGCTGTATTTGAATATTGATTTATTACCAATTTTCTTCTCTGTTTGTTTATTATATTTATGGTTTTATGTGTGGCATTAATTGTGTGGCCAGACATCCTGCTATGGTAATCGAGTAGACCATACAGCCAGTGACTCAACACCGAGTGTTGGGTGGTGGTAAATAACCTGACTCCCTAAAGGGGACAACGGCTATGAGCAGATGAGCCCCTTTAGGTGGGGTGATGGTCACCCTCAGTGGAGGCAATGCCATTGGAAACCATCATATTTGGGGCCAACAGCAAAATGAGTAGAGGAGGACTTCTGATTCCCAACGGTCATGGATGTGGAAAATCCCATGTCAGATGCACTGGCTGTGAAGGTGCACCTTGATAATATCCTCAAGGCTGTGGCAGTCCTTTGCAGTCACATGTGCCACAGGAGATGGCTCTGTGATTATAGTGTGTGTGTCACTTCATGGCAAGCTGGGATCCACCTTAAACAAATTCACGCGAATGGCATTTTCCTGCTTCGGGGGGAGGGGGGATGCATTCTCTGATATGAGTTGCAGCTAATGATATGTTGGTAGTTTATTGTATTTATCTCCTCATGTTCACTGTCCAGAGCAACTATCTAGTAGTCAGTTGGGGAGTATAGAAATATAATAAACAAACGAATGAATGGCAAAAAGAGTGATGGAATGGTTGAAACTATGACAGCATATTTGCAGCAAAGTTTTGCTAACATCAAGTAAGATAATTCTCACCCACAAAGCAAACAAACAACAAGAACAATAATAATTTCACAGTTCAAATAAGTGACCTTCTAAATTCTTTTAAAAATTATTTTTTAAATATATATTCTACAAAATATTTTAGAGCCAAAGACAGAATTCTTTTGCAAGTACAAATCCCTATTTGACCAGGAAAGTGTAAAAAAAAATCTCCAGTTAATTAACAATCAGTTAATTGTGTTCTGACTGAAAGCATCAAAAATTTAAATAGCACAGGCCCAGAGCTACAGTAATACCGCGGTTAACGTGTGCACCGCACAGCGTTAAAACCGGATAATGTTGGGGAATTTGAGGAAAACTTTTGCACCGCACAATATCTTAACATTGTGTGGTGCAAAAGATTTCTTCAAATTTCCCAATGTTGATCTCTGCCTCAAAGCCCGCAGGGCTGGAGACCAGCCCTGTGGGCTTTGGGGCAGAGATCTCTGGAGGCCCCCTTGCTGGGGGCCCCAAGGGAGCCTCCATAGACCCCAGTGTCAGATCACCTGTTTCCTTTGGGTGAGAGTGTGTGCGCGCATGCACTCACCCCAAGGAAACCAGTGCTCGGATGCTCAGAGCCCTAGTTTCCTTGGAGGGAGACCGCGTGTGCATGCCCTCACCCCAAGGAAACCGGTGCTTGGATGCTCAGAGCACCAGTCCCCTTGGGGGGAGACTGCACATGCCACCTTCACCCCAAGGAAACCAGCGCTTGGACACTCAGATCGCCGGTTTCCTTGGGTGGAGACCGGGCATGTACACCCTCACCTCAAGGAAACTGGTGCTCAGACCACTGGAGAGCCAAGCCCCAAAGTCAGAGACCAGCCTTGCCAACTTTGGAGCTTGGCTCTATCCGCCTGCCTCTTTGGAAAGGGCAGCAGGGATTCCATTCATGGAATTCCCACTGCCCTTTCCAAAGAGGAAGGCGGATCAACCTCCTGTTCCTTTTCCTCTTTGCAAAGGGGACTGGGCTTTTTTTTTTAATAATGTGCAATCAATGTATCGCACAACGTTAAAAACTGGATAACACTAAGATTTGTGGAATCAAGTTTTAGCATTATCTGAAGTATTAGTGTATTTCCCCTTTGAAAACTTGTATCAGAAGCCTGGTCTCAGAAATCCTGAAATAACTGAAAGCCCGCAGGGTTCGGGTGAGTAAACACATTTTTTTTTTGTTGGACTGCACCCATTTTTAGAACTGTGTTGTACAGTGTTGATTTGGTCTTCCCAAATGAGATTATTGTTTCACTCTCTTGACACAATAATTCCACCAACAGCAAAAAGTAAGATAAGATCAGATCAGATCAGATCAGATCTGCTCTACATTCCTGTGAGAAATAAGCTAGGCAGGGAAAGCTATAATTAAACAATTCCCCTGAGGAGCATCAGCATGCTGGATGTTTACCACCGAAGCAGCCTTCCAAGGCATCCCTCCTTTATAAACTATTCCTAGCTTCCAGAGACAGTGGTTTAAAAAAACCCTTTGTGTCCAACATCTTTGCATCCAGGTTGATTTCAGATTCTATTAAGTACAATGTAGTTGCAGCTCACCCTCTCAGAGTTTGTTTAAAATATTTCTGAATACTTGCCCAGAAACTGGAGAGATAGTTGGATAGAAGAAAGTTTGAATGCTGAAGGCTTTTAAAATAAAATAAAATAAAGTAATATAATTGAATTCAATTTTCTCTGCACTGAAAGGGGAGCATGTTTAGCAAGAAACATTAACTTTCTCCACAAGGTATCAGAAGACCTGATTTCAAATTCCTATTTGACCATGAAAAGTCACTGGTGGGTAGAATGATAAATAAATAATAATTCTGTGCTATCAAGCCAATTCTGACTTTTTGTTACCCATTTCAGGGTTTTCAAGATAGAGGATACTCAGAAGTCATTTACCATATCCTTCTTCAGGTGGTATCCTAGTAAAACCTCTCCTTAAATATCTTAAGTATCTTGGAAACCCATCAGGGCCACCTTACTTTCAGATATGATTTGATGGCACATAACAATGTTACCTGAAAAATTAGGGCTTGGTCTGTTTCCTGGTGGAGAAGTGATTAACCCCAAAAACTGACACCGAGGCATGATTTTAATCAGAACAAAACATTGTTTTATTGGTATTTTAAACAGAATTCTAATTCATAGTGGCCATCTATAAGAAAAAAGTCCCAATACCTCACCCATTCTGAGAAAACCTCCCTCGTGAGCCCAATTCCATGCTATTCTAGGAATGAGCTGAAGTCCCTCCCATTCCCCAACATTTTTATACATTTTACTGGTCGACAATTAATCCTGGATTAGTGATGGCAGTTGCAAATGCTGTTTTACTAACACGGGGGCAATTAAATGAGTCTTTTACACTTCTTAATTAAACAGTACAAAAGTAATTTCCGAAGTTACACATTGACATTTTTACAAATACAAAGGTTAATGGTGAAATGCTGTAAAAGTCTTTGTTTCCTGGATGAGGAAATCTCCTTTAGGCAAGCAAAGTGTCCCTTTTCAGTCAAATTGCAGTTTGTAAATTGTCACATTGTTTCCTTTCTGAATCTGTGAATGAATGAAAGGCTAGTCGCATAGTAGAAAGCCAGGCGCGCTTTAGCCAATGGGGAGCTGGTCTTCGGAATTCTCCTCCAATGGCAGGGCTCGATTTGTAGAAGGCGGGAGGCTCTTGGTGTCAATCTAAGGTGAGGGCTCTGTTGAGCTGTTTGCAGGCTAGGAAATTGCTGTGGAGCTTTGACAAAGGATAGATAAAGGGAGGGATTAGCGCCATTGTTTCCAGCCGATCCTCAGCTGAGTGACTCATCGGGACTCTTGGAGGAAAAACCGGTTCTTAATCTACTGTAATTGCTTACATTCAGTGCGTACGTGACTGCTGGGACTCCACTTTTAATCAAGTCCCTTTGCAAAGGTTTTCAGATAGATTTTGATATCAAGCTCCGAATAAATTAAACTTTATTTAAGCTCTGGTTTTCCCCTCCAAGGTTGCGATGTTTTCACCAGGTATTTTACACCTTGGCCTGTGTGTACAGTGATTCTCTGGTTGTAACTGTATTTAAAACAAATTAAATGAAACAGTGACAGGTAACAACAACAAAAATATTAATTTTAGGTTGATGTATAATTAACATCACATTACACTTTAACCTGACACTGGAAAACTTGCCAGAAAGAAGTTGTAAAATCCCATCCATGATATTCATACCTTACCTTCACAGGTTAACTGTCCCATCAAATCCTGGGATTTATGATATGCACATACAGATTTGTTATTTAACTTGTATTCAGAAGTATTACTTACTACTTTTTATTCATTATTTGGATTTGTACCTGAAAGCTCTCTCCTTCTACTGTAACTCAGACTACTTCCTCAGTCTATCTTTAACCAAGGGGTGCCCAAACTACAGCTTGTGGGCCAGATCCAGCCCATGGTACCAATTAATCTGGCCCATGCTGCCCTTGCAGCTCCCGGAAGCAGAAGTAAAACATACAGGTGCAGATAACATGCAGCTTTGCAACATGTGCATGCATGTTTTATTTCTACTTCTTTGTGGGACAAACCACATGACCAGGCCACTACCTGAAAAGTTTGGGCACACATTTTAAATTTAACCCCATGAGGAAGATCAAGCAGAGAAACAGTCTTTCTGCAAGAACTGGCCCATATTTATTGAGTGAGTTCCATAGCTTTGTCTGATGACCTGCATCTGTATCCTCAGTCTCTGAAATCTCAATCCAACAACCAAACCACAATTTAATTCTACATGACATCAGCACATTTCAAGAGTGTAAAAGTTACATGCAATGTAGTTGCAGCTCACTCTCTCCAAGATGCTCAAACTATTTCTGATTACCTGCCATGTAAAATGTTAAACATGACATCAGCACATTTCAGAGGAGGACACATTTTTGAAAGGTCTTCATTCAAAGGGCCAAAATCCCATTGCTTAATGTAATAAATCATACTAGAGTAGGCCCATTTAATCAATAGGAATTTAGTGAGCCTATTCTAACTGTGACTTACTTTACCATCATGTAAACAATCAATGGATTAATGAGCAATGGATTAATGATCAGTCTATGAATCATACAGAAGTGGCACTGGAAGAGTGAATGTACGTTAATTTTAGGGGTTTTAGAAATTGTATATGTGGAACCAATTCCTTTATATTGTTATGTCCAACATTGTTTGCTCAATGTATCTTGGGCTATGTGCTTATTTGGTTTCAAACATATATTTAAATTCTTTTTTTTAATTCTTCAAACAACTCCCACTCTGATGCTGATGAGAAAGAACTTGGGGTATACAGGTTGTAGTATCCACTTTTGTCATATCTTTGTTGTTTGTTATATAAATGTATATAGTAAAAAACATTTTGTGTAGTTTGTGCTTGTTATTCTCATTTGAGAGAGTGAGAGAGAGTGTGTTTAGGTTGTTTATGAAGATTTTTCTCCTGATTTTCCACTTTGAAGTCCCTCTAAGTTAAGGAAGCTCAATACAACTTAATTTTCAAAAAGTTCATCAAAAATACAAAATTAATCCTGACAATATTGTTAAAATATAAATTAAATTATGTATCTCCTGGGTTTTTGTTTACCTTTTTCCAGCTTAATTTATAATTTAATCGAGGTTGGAATTGACTGTGCGACTCAACAACAACAACGAAAGAAGTTAGTTCATATTATTTAATCTGTCTTCCTACCATGTCATCTTGTGATATAAATTTTTCAGAAATTTCACTGTTGTTTATTTATGAGTTTCCAAACCTTTATTCTATTTGCTGGCTTGGATTTAAGGTTTGAGTCATACAGCTCTAGCAAGGACTAAAGCTACTGGAATTAGAAAAGGTCCCATTTTAGGTCTAGAGCAGGGGTTGCCAATCTAAGGCCCATAGACCAGATTCAGTTCACAGTGCTATTTCATGTGCCCCCATCCCTCTAAGGGCATTCAAGAAACAAAATGGCTACCCTTTGAAGCTGTTGGGACAAAATGGCCACCCCATCATGGAGGCAGGGTAAAATGGCAATCCGGCTCTCAAAACCGACTGAGAGCATGATCTGGCCTCGGATTAAAAAGGTTGGGAACCCTTGGTCTAGACGATTTCATATAATTCATTCAAACACTTTGTATAGGTGGCATATTAGGGAGAGTGCTTTGGGAATCTATTGGCATTTTGCCTGGTTTCAATATAGCAATTATTTTTGCATTCTGCCATTTTTATTTTTATTTTTTGGATTTGTTTCCTCATCCGGTAGTTTCTGAAGAACCGAAGGAGACATTCCTTTGTGCTTTGACTAAAATGTTTAACTTCTCAATCTGGATACGATCAAGTCCCCTTGTTTTGCCAGTTTTACATCTTCTTATGGTTTCTTCTAGCTCTGACAATATGGAGGCAGTAGAAAGATGATTGGATTCACTCTGAATATTCCTTTGATATTTAATTTTAGTACATACTGGTTGCTCTTCCTTGCCAAGAACAGCTGGCATGCTGTTTAGCTTGAGGTTATATTTGCATACAGTGTCCTTTTGTTTAAATAATTGTTCAGTCTTTTTAGCAGTCTCCAAGTGTTTTGGCTGTTTCTTGATCAAATTTCTCACAGTGGGAAATATAATCTATGTATTAGCTATGTGTTTCCAGAGTGAGACCTGGGATGCAGTTGGTCTGGCACCATCTTGGAATGAAGGTACAATAATACAGTACGTATTCCAAAACTGAAGTTGTGAAATTCCCATAGATCTCTGCTTGAGGGGCAATATGAAGCTATCTATCAATATGTATCTATCATTGCTGTAAACATTTCTTTGTTTTTGAAATTATGTCTCCTGTGGTTCTATTAGGCCTTGTGGTGCAGTGCTTAAACTGATGTACTGCAGCCAAAACACTGTGAGTTCAATCCTGATTGAGGATCAAGGTTGACTTAGCTTTTCATCCTTCTGAGGTTGGTAAAATAAGTTCCCAGTGTGCTGGGGGGGGGGGATGCTAATTACCTGGTGAACTGCCCTAAGAGTGCACTAAGCTCTGTGGGGCATCAAATGTTGCTATGACTGTTGAAGTCTCTGGTTTACTAAAGCCAGGCCAAGAAAATCCCATAGACATTATCAAAAGGCTAAATGATATGATGCTGGAAGATGAGCCCCTCAGGTCAGAAGATGTTCAATATACTACTGGGGAAGAGTGGAAGACAAGTACAAGTAGGCCCAGAAAGAATGAAGTGGCTGAGCCAAAGCCAAAAAGACACTCATCTGTAGATGGATCTGATGATGAAAGGAAAGTCCGATACTGTAAGAACAATATTGCATAGGAAGTTAGAATATAAGATTTATGAATCAAGGCAAGCTGGACATGGTCAAAAATGAGATGGAAAGCCTAAGCATTGCTATTATAGGAATCAATGAACTAAAGTGGACAGGAATAGGCAAATTTAGCTCAGGGTACCATTATATCTACTATATCTATCAAGAATCCCTTAGAAGAAATCGAGTGGCCCACATACTCAATAAAAGAGTGAGGAAAGCTGTAATGGGATACAGTCTTTAAAATGACAGAATAATCTTGCTTCGAATTCAAGACAAACCATTCAGCATCACAGTAATCCATGTCTATGCTCTAATCACTGATGCAGAAGAGTCTGAAGTAATCCAGTTTATGAAGACCAACAACACATTCTAGAACTGACACACACACAAAATGATGTCCTTATCATCATAGGAGTTTGGAATGCCAAAGCAGGAAGTCCAAAGGTAACTGGAATAACAGGCAAGTTTGGCCTTCGAGTACAAAATGAAGCAGAGCAAAGGCTAATAGGGTTTTGCCAAGAGAATCCACTGTTCATGGCAAACACTCTCTTCCAACACATGGACTTCACCAGATGGCCAACATCAAAGTCAGATTGACTATGTACTCTGCAGCCAAAGATGAAGAAGCTCTATACAGTCAGCAAAAATGAGACCTGGAGCGGACTGTGGCTCAGATCATGAGCTACTGACTGCCAAATTCAGGCTCAAAATGAAGAAAGTAGGGAGATATTATCTAAATCAGCACTTCCGAAAATATGTTCCACAGAACAATGGTGGACTTTAATTCCCAGAAGCTTAAGTCAGTTCCCCAAAGCACTGATCAGCCAATGTACTGACAGGCTTCTGGGAATTGAAATCCACCAGTGTTCCATGGAGAAGGAGAAGGGGGCGGCAGAGGATGAGGTGGTTAGACAGCATTGTTGATGCTGTGGGCATAGATCTGATTGGACTACAGAAAATGGCAGATGACAGGGGAATCTGGCATGCTGTGGTCCATGAAGTCTCAAAGGGTCGT
The DNA here is from genome assembly GCA_030440675.1 of Furcifer pardalis. Classification (NCBI taxonomy): domain Eukaryota; kingdom Metazoa; phylum Chordata; class Lepidosauria; order Squamata; family Chamaeleonidae; genus Furcifer; species Furcifer pardalis. The sequence goes on along the minus strand of CP126892.1, from coordinate 173,002,218 downwards.
ACTCAGTGGTGGGCTCCAGAAAAATTTACTACCACACTGTGGGCATGCTATGGTGGGTGTGGCCAGGGGGAAAGCCCTGTGTTGCACCTGAATTAGGACTACTTTATTCCAAAACTTGGATGGGCAAGACTAGACAGAATTTCTGCTACCGGTTCTGGCGAACTGGTGCGAACCTGGTGATGTCCACCACTGGTCGTACTTCACTGTGTGACTCAACAACAACAACAACAACAACAACAACAACAACAACAACAACAACAACAACAACAACAACAACAACAACAACAACAACAACAACAGAAAGACCTAAAAACCTGCTCCTCTTTTGCTGTGCAGCTGCTTCAAATAACTTAACAAGTTGCACAAATTGGGAAGTGCTCCATGCAACAGGATACAGTAGAACCCTGTATAAGGAAAAACTTAGGTTCCACAGGGTTCTTCGTTGTACTTTTATTTTTCATTCTATGGAACGACAGGCCATGCGTGTGTGTGATGCATCAGGGCTGCTGGAGAGAAGGTTCCCTACAGTATTTTGAAAGCCACCCCCGCCCCTTTTGCTGGCACAGTGCTGAATGCTAGAAGCACTTTCCTGAGAAGCTCAGAGCACGGCTTCTCTCTTGCACTGTGGATCTTCCCTGATCCCGCCAACCGCACCTCATGACAGTCAGTGGCAGTGGGATCAAGGGTGGAAACAAGCTGAAAGAATCTGTCTTTTCCCCATCCATTCCACCCTCCCTGGCTGGTGGTGGGATAAAGGATGGAAAGAGGCTGAAAGGATCCTTCTTTCCCCAGATGTATACCTTCCTGTTGGCTTGAGCAGGGCAAAGAGGCTTCTAACGAAGAAGGCTCCTTTTGAAACTGCCTTGTCAGGAGGCATTGAGGGGGATAATCACGGGGGTGTGGATCCTCGGCTTGGCCGGTAGAAAAAATCATGTTACAAATCATGTTATCTGAGAGAGGACTTGTCAGTTTAGAAACAGAAAATAATGGAGGGTAGTAATGGAAAAGTAACTGGATAATCGGAGCATAACTGAGAAAAGGATGGATTATGGATGAGATTGGGAGGTATGAAGGAAAAGATATTAAGAAAGGAATTAGAAAGATATTAAGAAAGGAATTAGGAATGGGATAGATAACTGATTAGAATGGGGATATGGTTATATTTACAAAAATTGGACCACAGAGTTGGTAGGAACCAAATAAAGTGTTGCTAAAAATGATAAAAGAGGGGTTTAGAATAATCATGAGAGAGAAATATTAAATATTAAATTGATGGATGAGTTGAAGACAGGGAGGATCTATAACAGGAATATATCAGTGACATAGAAAAAGAGAAGTGAGAAAAAGGGTTTTACCTAAGGGTATGCTTGGTAATACGAAAATGAAGTTTGGGATATTATAGTTGGAAGAAAATTTAATAATTTAATTACTTTGTGGTAAATATTAAGTCAACATAATGCCTAAAAGGTTAAGAAGAGTCCGTTGTTGTTGTTGTTTTTACATTGACCTAAAGTTAAAGGAGAAAAATGTGTCATGGTATATTTATAAAAATATTATGAAAATGTAAACAATTCTTGTCAAAGAAGGCTAAAGGTGGTTAAAGGTTGAAAATTTTGAATAGAAACAACATAATGAAAAAGTAATAAAAAGAATAGGGGTAAGATAGTCATTAGTAGAAGGAAAGAAGAATGAGGAATAATTGTACAGTCTTGAGTAAGTTGATTTATCTGTTAATCTCAAACATTGGAATGAATCCGCTCTAGTCCCGGTCTCCCCTTCCCCTTTTCGACACTCGGAGGCGGTCCTTCAACGGAAGGATGGGGGAGAGAAGACGATAGAATGGTGAATGGTTTTAGGGTGGGTGATAGGGATTTATGTTATGTTATTATGGGATTATGGGAGGTGACGGGTTGGATGTGGGTGAATATATTTATTGTATGTCCTTTTTATTTATTCAGTTTTGGTGTTGTTTTGTGATATTGAATGTTTGTTCTTTGTTGCTGATTTTCTTCAATGCGGATAATTAGGTTGTATTTTTGTAATTATTTGATTGTGTTTTCTTATTTTAAAGTTTAATAAAAATTATAATAAAAAAAGAAAAGAAAGAGCCCCCCCCCCCCAGTTCTATTTCCACATGAATGATTGTTCAGCTTAAGGATAGGAGGGTTTGGGTGGGGAAGGGTTTCCATCCATCCATCTGACCATTCCAAAACTGGAGTAATAATTGTAGATAGCCAATGTGAAAGGATTTTCTTCTTTCTTTTCCCGATCAAACCTTTGACTGCAAAAATCAGGGGTGGTTTTCAAAGTACTGTAGGGAACCTTCCCTCCAGCAGCCTTGATGCCAAATATATTGCATCGTACAATGATTTTTGTTGTTGTTGTACCATTCCCCCCCCCCAAAAAAACCCCCTCTTCGTTGTACAATTTTTTCATTGTACGAGGCATTCATTGTGCAGGGTTTTACTGTAATTTATGTAATCAGTATGAATCAGCACAATTTCAGCAGTGACAACCAAGAAAGCTTTACAAAAATTCTAAGTAACTCCGGCTGCAGCTACATTAGCAGTGGGGAGGAAGTTAGTATGGGCTGCTGTGGAATGATTAGGCTTGATTAGAATAATCTAACCAAACTTCTAACCATTCATGAACAAATGGTTTCCCCAGCCTGTGCAATTGTGACCTAGTTGACTACATGTTGGCACTGATCAGATCTATTTTGGTCTCAAAGTGCTTCTTCTCCCCCGACTGTCCACCTCCTTCTACTCTTTTGCAACTGAATTGCTCTCAGCCAGGCGGGAAGTAGTTTGTTTACACTTGCTTGTAGGTGGGAAGCAATGGTGATGGGTTTTTTGCCCATATGGGATGGGTCTGTTACTTCATTTCTTATCCCCCCCCCTTTTTTTTATTATTGCATTGCTTCATCAACTAAGAACCCTATGACATCAACCAGGTTGTCATCTTCAGTTACTGTATAAGTCTAGTTTTTTAGCCTCCAAAATGAGATACAAAAAAGGGACTCAGCTTATACTTGGGTCAATGACCCCGAGGGTCCCAAAACTGCGGTGGTGCAAATTCAAACATACATTTTTTAAAGCACTAACACTACCATAAATTTTTTAAAACATAGCCACACAAATGTCTGAATAAATTAATTGTACTGCATTTTCATGTATTTTAATTACTGAAACTCACTAGCAGCTGCTGAATTTTCCACCCCAGACTTATACTCGGGTCAATCTATTTTCCTAGTTTTAGAGGTCCAAATTAGGAACCTCGACTTATATTTGGGACAACTTATATTCAAGTATATACGGTACTTGCTTTTACACTGCTTAAGTGATGTAGTCCAATAGTGAAGAAGCAGGACATAGGGGGTCATCTGTGGGCATGGCCAGATCACAACCAATTCCATATATTACCATTAAGTCTTAGGAGAACACACCTCAAATCCCAGATTGGAGTTCTCTGGATGATCATACAGGCAAGAGAACTGGCTTAATTTGGATCAATCCTAATTGCTCCAAAGAAACAGCAGATTCTCTCCTAGACTAGTCTGGTATGGATTGTCTCTCAGTAGGAATCAGGCCTGTGCTGGCTACCCTGAAAGGGTGCTGGACATTATACATGTTCCCACTATCCTTCCTCGGAAATTGATCCCTGACCTCCTGCTTACAAGGCAAAATTGCAACCTCTAAGTCACAGCAGCGCCAATGCCAATGGAGCTGCTTTTGTAATCATTTAACAGAGGGCTCCATGTTAACCAGAGAGGAGAGCATTGCTTTTAAAATCCAATTTTAAGAGAAGTCCTTAGTGGATAAGTCGTTAGTGTTTTTGACTATGCCCAAAAAGTACCAAGTTTGATTCCCACTTAGGACTTAATTTTAAAAATTATTATAAATATAATTACAATTATAATTATAAAATAATAAAAATAAAATTACTGTTCCATGTTGCATCCTTTATTCAAACAAAGGGTCTCTCCTGAGGCAGAGTTTGATTCCCATTTAGGGCTTCTACAGCCCAGATTTTAAAAGCAATGATATCCTCTCTGGTTAACATAGAGTTCTCTGTGATAAGATTACCAAAAGCAGTTCCACTGACAGTAGAAACACCGTGGGTTAGAGGTTGCAATTTTGCCTTGTAAGCAGGAGATTGGGATTCAATTCCACAGGAGGGATAGTGGAAACATGTTTAATGGCCAGAGACAAGGTGGAAGGAAGGTGCCAATCCTGCCAGTGTCCCTCCCCCCTTTTTGCCTTTTGTTAAGCCGTGCAGCACTGGCTTGGCTTCTTCCTTCCTGCCCTTTGGTTAAGAAAATAAAAATAAAATTCTGCCTACGGGGGGGGGGGGAGGTTGCTGGGTTGGAGTGGAACATTGCCCGATTGCCCAATACGCCAGCATGGCCTTGGTAGGGATAGGCTGGATCACTCTTTCATGAACATTGTGTAGTCACCATTGTTACAAGTGATTCTAACGGTTCCACAGGAAGCTACAGAGTAGATAAACTTCTGTCTAGCCAACCACTGAATGTAACCTGTTGTTCTTTTCTTCTATAATCACATCTTGACACTTTATCACTAGTCTAGGATAACTAGGACAGCCATGTGCTGCAACATCACTAAAAGTCTGCTAGCACAGCAGAGCCAGAAAGGTACTTTTTATTTCTCCAATAGTACTTCCTTCCTGTTCATATGAAAATTAAGTCAGGATCCCCCCCCCTTTTTTTTGTTGCCTTTCTTGGATATGAAGATATGCCTACTGGTTTCTAATTCAATTAGCTGCAGAATGGCTGTGGTCAAATCATTTAAATGGTGCCCATGGATAAGGGCTTTTGATTCCCCACTAATTGAAAAGTGTTGGATGAGAACTGCCTCACACATTTCTCATTTTCATTTGTTCATCCACTTTTTTCCATTTTGGCTCATACATAACTTTGCCTTGGACTCAGTGTCTGATGCTTGCCACCAACTATTCCCAAAGCAGCAATCTTCTAATAGCTCTGCTGTGTGCTTAACTGCAAGGAACATAATGAAATAAAACATTAAATGTGCTTGTTTTGTTAAGTTTTTATATAGCAGTAAAGCGGGAAAGATTTACAATTAACTTTAGTTTGAAATTGCAAGTTGTCCATGCCTTTTACTCCCCACTCTAGCCCAGCAATTAAACTCTCCACATGAAGTTTTAGAAGCATAACAAAAGTATTCTTTACTTACAGTTGATTCAGAGATAAGCATATGCTTCGCTTTGTAATAGTTCTTTTCATAAAGGTTGTCATTTGCTCAAACAAAATGGTTGATCTTAAACATACATGCTCTGCTTGTAAGGCAAAATAGCAAGAAAAAGTGGGAGAGTAGAAAGAGAGTAGAGAAAGCAGACTGAACAGAATTGAACAACATGCAAGTCTTAATAAATAAAAACCATGTCAGTTGAACGAAAAGGCGGGAAGACAGAACACTTTTCTATTGGTTTGTTAGGGATAAAATTAACATTAATAACCCACTGCATGCTGGGGTTGCACTAAATTACTCAACAGTTATAAGGTTCGGTCTAAGTGTTCCTTGGATCCAGTACAAGTAGAGTAAAATTAATTGATTTCTAAGCCCATTTTTTTAAAGGTAGAAATTGAAATAGTAAAATATTTTGTGTATCTTACAAATCAACAATCGAAATGGAGTCTTCGAAATGAAATCAGAAGAAGACCAACTTAGAACGGTAGTTGTAAGATCAAGAGTGAGTTGCCTTTCCTGTAGGAAAGGTTTTCCTGCTTCTCCTTTCCCATGGAAGTCCAGGTAACAGTGGGAGGAAGGATAGAAGGGCAAGAGAGCTGTCTCTGGTCTGCCCCAGTTTACACACACACACACACACACACACACACACACACACACACACACACACACATTTTTAGCCTTATCCGATGCATGTACCAGATAACGTTAAAATCCTATTCAGGTGGATCAGATAACGTTAACTCCATACAGATAAGCAACAGAGGCTTCAAGGGAAAGTCAAGGAAACATGCTGGAAACTTAAAGAACTTTAAGAAATAATTGCATGGGGCTTGGAGCTACAATCTTGGGTTCAGGCTGTTTAGAATTTAAAGGGGAAACTTCATAAAGGTAATTGGGTCAAATTGTCTCTTTGCAATTCTTTTTCTGCAAAGTGTTCTGGGTTACCCTGGGGAAAGGGCCCTAAGCCTTTGCTTTGCTAAACTAGTCAGAGTGGTTTTTGCAAGCCTTTGTTATTCAAATGTGGCAAGCTTGAGAGCAGGCAGCCCCTCCCTTTCTCCCAAGAGAAACTGGTGAATCACAGCCACACCTCAGGGAATTTGAGGCAAAGGTTATCTGATGGATCGGATAACGTTAACATAATGGTTAACATAATGGTTAACATAATGTTATCCAATCCAAATGTTTGCCTCAAATTCTCCAAAGTTATGCTATTTTAGCATTATCCGATCCAATCGTTATCCGGTGTTTTACTGTATATAGAATGTAACACAATGTTTGTGGGCTTTTGCTGACTTTGATTTCTTTTCTTTCTTTTTTCTGTGGGGAAGAACTCGTATCCCACCAGGCATGGTGGATGTGGATGGTCTTTGGGGACAAGGGCGCTTCTGGCTTTCAAGTTAGGTTTCTTATTTTGGCACTATTTCCTCATGAATGCTCTGTGTATTTTACATCCTAAATAAAGAATCAGACTACTGAAGATGCTGTCTCCTGGCTGTGTTGGTTCCTGGTGAAACCAAGGGGCTGAGGGGATGGCAGTTCGGCCCGCAGAAACGCTACCACCCCAGACCCTCAGTCTTACAGTAGTGATCGAGTATAAGAAAAAGAGAAACAGAAGAAAGTTATTTTTAATTTTCTGAACCTATAAAAAGAAACAAATGAACAACATCATCAGGAAACTCACAAATTATAAATGGGGAACTCAACCATTCACACTGCGCACTATCAGCTTTGGCCCTGAGTGTCTCTGCAGTAGAGTATGCTGTTCCAGTATGGAACACATTCACACACACAAAAGAAGTTGATATTGTTCCACTTAAGATCAGAAGTAGCAGCAGATGATGAGAGAACTAAGCAAGAGAATGACCCTCGATACCCTCTGAACAGATATGAGCCTTAAGTTAGGAAGAGCTTTATGGCAAGAACAACATTCTTGAGGGCACACAAGAGCAAAACCAAATTGGAAGATGAAGGGAGGAGTTCACTGGGAAAGAAACATCATTAAAGGTTGATATAGCTGAAGATCTTAATCTTCCCTACATCACCTGGAGGACCCTGAATAGGCTGAGGGTTGGAGTCCCTAAATGCAAGACCAACATGCTCAAGTGGGGACTGCTGGTGGACAACAACACACAGTGTGACTGTGGAGAGACACAGAGTCTGGCCCATTTGCTGGTCTGCTGATTTCTGCCAGAGACATGAGGGCTTGCATTTGGGCAATGACAAAATGAAGCAAGTGGCTTCATTTTGGCAATCTAGTGTCTAATCAGGACACGAAATAAGAAAAGCAGAAATACAAAAATACTGTACCCCCAATTCTGATAATGTTTCATCATGGAACCAACATAGTACACATCCTTTTAGCTAAACATATCTTTCACCTATTTCTTGGGAACATTTGAAGATATTTATTATAAAGATTGTGTGTGTGTGTGTGTGTGTGTGTGTGTGTGTGTGTGTGTGTGTGTGTGTGTGTGTGTGTGTGTGTGTGTGAGAGAGAGAGAGAGAGAGAGAGAGAGAGAGAGATCTATTTTAGATTGTGGTGCAAAATGTCATGTTTTAGTTGGTTTCACCACTGCTTGCAGAACATTAGCACTGAGAAATACTGGAAAATTGTTACTCCAAAAAAATGCTACAATGATCATTCAGGAACCATGTCTTATAACAACTGCCTTTCATTTGTATGTTGCTATCTAGAATTTAAACCGTATGTATCTAAGCATTTACTCATTTTGACTAATGCTCATGGTTTGTATACAGATTGTTTACAGGAAATAAATCTGGGAAATGGCTCATTGGGTATATATTAGTTTGATACAGCATCTGCGGAAGAGATTAGGAAAAGTTGGCAAGAATACACAGAAAAATTCTACAAAAAGGACCTTACTGTCCCTGACAACATGATGGTATGATTACTGACCTCAAGCCAGACATCCTGGAGTGTTAAATCATGTGGGCCCTAGAAAGTATTACTAAAAACAAAGCTAGAAGACATTATGGTATTCAAGTTGAGCTACTTAAAGACCTAAAAGAAGATGTCATTAAAGTGTTGTACTCAACATGCCAACAGATTTGGAAAACACAGCAGTGACCAATGGTCAGTCTATATTCAAATTTCAAAGAAGGGCAATGCCAAAGAATGTTTAAATTAACGTACAATTGTGCTCATCTCACATGCTAGCAAGGTCATGCTCAAGATCCTGAAAGGTAGGCTTCAGCAGTACATGGATTGAGAACTTTGAGAAGTACAAACTGGGTTCCAAAGACGCAGGGGAACTAGAGACCAAATTGCCAACATTCACTAGAACATGAAGAAAGCAAGGAAGTACCAGAAAAGCATCTACAGTAATACCTTGGATAACGGTTACCTCGGATAACGCTAAAGTTGCACAACATTAAGTAATCTGGGGAGGAGAATGGGATCGAATAACGTTAAGGTTCTATGGGATGGATCAGATAATAACCACTAAAGCCTGTGCGGTTACAATGTATCTCTATGGAGCTTTAACATAATCCGATCCATCCCATACGATTTTAACATGCATCGGATAACACTAAAAATCGGATAACACCAAGACTTATGGAACCAAATCTTAGCGTTATCCAAGGTATTGCTGTATTTCTGTTTCATTGACTACATCAAAGCCTTTCATTGTGTGGATCACAATAAACTATGGCAAGTGCTTAAAGAGATTGGAGTACCAGAACACCTCACCTGTATTCTGAGAAACCTGTATGTAGGTCATAGTGATAGGATAGGGTATGAAGTGACAGGACCAGATACGTAATGCAGGGGTGATTAAAGTACAAGCTGGAATTGAGATTCATGGGAGAAATATCAACAAATACACAGATAATTCTACCCTAATGGCAGATAGTGAAGAATACCTAAAGAGCCTCTTGTTGAGAGTGAAAAACCTGGCTTGAAACTCAACATTTAAAACAACCATGATCATGACATCCGGCCCCAACACTCCATCGCAAATAGAAGGGGAAGAAAGGGAAGCAGTGACAGACTTTACCTTCTTGGGATCTAAGATCACTGCGGACAGTGACTGCAGGAGTGAAATAAAAAGACACTCCTTCGGAGGCAAATTTAGGCAGTATAATAAAGGCAAACTAAGGCAGCATAATAAAAAGTAGCAACATTACCCTGCCAACAAAAGTCAGCATAGTTAAAGCAATGATCTTACTTCTGAGAATCCCCTGGACTGCAAAGTAATCAAATCAGTAGATCCTAAAGGGAATCAACCCTGACTGCTCTTTGGAGGGACAAATACTGAAGCTGAAGGGAGCAGCAAAGGATGAGATGGTAAGCAGCACCAATGACGAAGTGGGCATAAATCCGGATGGACTACAGACAGAGGAGCCTGGAGTGGCAAAGGATTGGATTAGACTATGCAACTGAACAACATCTTTCGGCAGTCTTTAGTTGATTTATTTTGTTTACTTGGCTTTTTATTGTAACAGCTGCACATGAGGACTTCTTGTATCATGAGGCTGAGAGACAGGGACTGAGTTCCAAAAAAAAAAAGTTGGAGAAAAGTGGGAGAGCTGAGAAAACAAAGAAATGTGTGAAAAGAACATTAAAGTAGAGGAGTGGGGGGCACAGTGATGACTGAATGGAAGTGTCTAATAACACTGCTTACCAAAACACTGTAAGTGTGCAGAGTAGTGAGTTTACAGCAGCATCCTGTCCACTTAGAATTAAGTCCTATTGAATTCAATGAGTTTTATTCCCAGTAGTTTTTATTAATCATGGAAAATGTTTCAGTTCCTTGAAAACAATGCAGTCTTTTGTGTCATGAACAAACCCTGGACTGCAAAAATGAAGCCACTTTCCTGGCTTTATTGTTGGCTAAATATGTCTTCATCAGTGCATGTTTCTTTTTTTTTTTTTTATTGATTTTTAAAACAAGAAAACACAAACAAAAGATTACACTAAAATACAACATAATTATCCACATTAAAGAAGATCAAAAACAAATAGAAAAACATTCAATATGACAAAACTAAACAACACCAAAACCACTTAGATACATACATCAAAAAGACATACAACAGACAAATAAATCACCCACATCCAACCCCTCACCTCCCACGTTCCTGGACCAACACAACATAAATCCCCATCACCCACCCCAAGCCCCTCACCACTCTGTCATCTTCTCTCCCCCATCCTTCCGTTGAAGGACCGCCTCCGAGTGTCGAAGAGGGGGGGGGAGACCTGGACTAGGCGGATTCCTACCAATGTTTGAGAGTATCAAGTAAGTCAACTTGCTCAAAGCTGTACAGTTATTTCTTGTTCTTCCTTCCTTCTACACGTGGCTATCTTACCCCTATTCTTTTTATTTATATTCTAAATTTTTGACCCTTATCTCCCTTTAGCTTTTATTGACATAATATTTTTATAAATATACTATAGCACATTTTATCCTTCAATTTATAAAACAATGAAAACAGCTGACTCTTCCTAACATTTCAGATGTTACGTTGACTTAATATTTGTCACCAGTAATTAAATTATTCAGTTTTCTTCCATCTATGATATCCTAAACTTCATTTTCATCTTACCTAACATACCCTTAAGTAAAACCCTTTTTCTCATTTCCCTTTACCTATGCTGCTGTTGTATTCTTCCTTTACATTATATTTCATTCATGCTGTTAGTCACCTAATGTTTCCTGACAGTTTCTAAACCCAATACAATTAATGGGTGGATTATCATATTTTCCCATCTGCTATAATGATCCAATTTCACCTTAATTATATTAATAATACCTCAACTCGCCTTATGGGAGAAATCTAAATTTTGGTCCTCCACTGCCCCCCTTACCCATAAATATTTTACATCACATAATTTACCATAAGGTTGTTATAAGAGAGATTATACCATTTCTAAGTTCCATCTTTTCAGCATTTGGAAGTTTGTCCTTTAAATCCTATAAGCATCTAGATTAACAAGCAAAAAATTTTTTAATATAAAAAAAGAAAAAATAACATGCCCTTTATTTCATTCTCTTTTTCCAATGCAATAACATAATCTTCTTCTCTTTTTCATTTCCTTTAACATACAGTAACAACTGATTATTATTATTATTATTATTTTGAAATGCATACTCTTTTAAGTCTGAGACTACACCTTGGTTGGGGAATTACATCCACTTGTTAGTTGATTGTAGTTATTTCCTATTCACAACCCTTTACATTAATTTTCCTTTATACCATTTAGTCAATAAGCACTTCGTAACCTTTTGAAACTTACAAAGAAACCCATTTTTTGTCAACTCTTTTAATACAACAAAAATGATATTAATTCTCTTTCCTTGAAATTGCTAACACTAATACTATCCTGTCTCAGTTATACTCGCCTACGGCCATACCACCCTGAACACGCCCGATCTCGTCAGTGCATGTTTCTGCAGTAACTGGCAGACCAGTAAATAAGCCAGATTCTGTATCTTGCCTCATTCACACAGCATGTTGTTGTCTGCCAGCAGCCCTCACTTTAGCATGTTGGTCTTATATTTAGGCACTCCAACCCTCACCCTATTCAGAGTCTTCTAAGTGACATAGGGGAGTTTGAGCTCCTCAGTCATCTCCTCCTTTAATGTTGTTCCTTGTCAAGTGAGCTTCATCCTTCATCTTCTAATTTGGTTTTGCTCTTGTGTACCCTCAAGTTGCCATAAAGCTCTTCCTGGATCTGGACCGGCAGACTTGATGCTCATATTCATTCAGAGGATGTTGAGGGTCATTCTCTTGTTTAGTTCTATCAGCGTCTGCTGCTACTTCTCTCCTGATCTTAGGTGGAGTGATACCAATAAGAGGGTATATTTTCTCAACTGGTATAGGTTTGAAGCATCCTGTCACTATACGCATAGCTTCATTAACAGCGATGTCAACTTGTTTTGTATGTGAAGATGTGCTCCATACTGGAGCAACATACTCTGCTGCAGAGACATTCAGGGCCAAAGCTGATGTGTGCAACATGGATGGTTGAGTTCCCCAATTATAGTTTGTGAGTTTCCTGATGTTGTTTCTTGTACTAACTTTGGCTTTGGTATTCAGACAGTGCTGATTATAAGAGAGTGTCCTGTCAAGCATCACACCAAGATATTTTGGTATTTAACAATGCTGTTATTGGTTCCAACTCCACCCTTGCCTCTTGGTTTTGAAGGCAGAAGGCACACACTTAAGTCTTGCTTGGATTAGGCTTCAAATGGTTTTTATTGTAATACTGTCCTAACTCTTTAAATGCTCCAGTAGGTTTTCTAGATACCTCCTCAAAGTTTAATCTTTGTACAGCCATTGCTGTGTCTAGTGGTGGACAGCAAAAATTTTCGCTACCACACTGTGGGTGGAGCCTGTGCTGTGGGTAGCGCCTATGCCATGGGCGGCACCTACACAGTGGCCGGAGCCTACGTCGTGGGTGATCTAGTCATGCCTGCCATGTATAGATATACAAACAGAGGCAGCACTGGCTCTTTGGCTGTAAATGGCGATGAGTACTTCACCCTAGAGTTGGATTTGACCGGCTTTTGAACAAGGGAGACCTTGAACCACTTGCAGGGACAAAACCTGATGGGGCAGGGCAGGGAGTTGGGCATGGCCACCCAATTTTGCTACCCCCGCTGCCAGAAGGCTACCCAATTTTGCCAACCCCCTAACCAGAGGCCACCCAATTTTGCTCCCCCTTTCGGTGTGTGTGTGTTACAAACCTGTTGCTGCCCACCACCGGCTGTGTCATTTGTATAGATTAACATTTTAGATTATTAGGAACTGGTTGATCATTTGTATAAATATTATAAAATGTTGGAGACAATACAGTCCATTCTTCTGCAACCTCCATCTGCTGTTCTTTCCATTCATTGTGACATAGAATCTCTGGTTCTGAAAAAGCTGCCAATGACCCTAGTAAGCTTGTTATCTTTGGTAAGATTATTTATTTTACAGAGCACATTCCTATGACTGAAAGTATCATATGCTGCAATTAGATCAATGAAAGCCACTCCCATAATTAGCTTTCTTTTCAAAGCCATCCTTGATGTGTTGTGTAAGTTTAAGAATTTGACCACAACATGAATGAAGCCAGCTTGTTCCTTCATGATCCAGGGTGGTGTCTGGTGGTTGGGTCGAGACAATTATAAATTCTTCACTGCAGGTGGGGTTTTTCCCAGCAATCTTGAAACATGCCCTGGTGCGCCCCCTCCTGAAAAAGGCATCCCTCGACCCCACGGTACTTACCAACTACCGGCCAGTATCCAACCTACCCTTTTTGGGCAAGGTTTTGGAGAAGGCAGTGGCGCGGCAGCTACAGGAGGTCCTGGATGAAGCGGATTATCTAGACCCTTTTCAGTCAGGATTCAGGCCCGGATATGGTACGGAAACTGCCTCAGTTGCACTGGTGGATGATCTCTGGTAAGAATGGGATGGGGGATATCCGTCTGTCCTGGCTCTTCTTGACCTCTCAGCGGCTTTCGATACCATCAACCATGGTATCCTTCTGGAAAGGCTCCAAGTATTCGGGATCTAGGGTACTGTGTGGTCCTGTTTTTCCTCATTTCCAAGGGGCTAGACCCATTCGGTGTGGTTGGAGAGTGAGAGGTCCAGCCCTAGGACCCTCCAATATGGAGTGGATCATTCGTTCCCACATGGTGAGGTATCACCAATACGCAGATGACACCCAGTTATATATCTTGGCCCATGGGGACCCAAGTGATGCAATGGAAGTCCTATCCAGGTGTCTGGAGGCTGCCAGGGTCTGGATGGGGGACAACGGGCTACAGCTGAATCCTGGCAAGACTGAGTGGCTGTGGGTCAGGGGTCCTGCCCCTCCCCCTGTGGCCACCCCAACATTGTATTGTAATGTAATGTATTGTCTGTAAGCTGCCCTGAGTCGCCATGGTGAGTGGGCGGCAATATAAATGTGAACTAATAAATAAATAATAAATAAATTATCTCAGGAGCTGCCATCTTTGGTTCTGGATGGGGTGGTTTTACCCCAAACAGACCCAGCACATAATTTAGGGGTCCTCCTGGACTTGTGACTGCTGCTCAAAGAGCAGGTGACAGTCGTGGCCAGGAGGGCTTTTGCACCACTTCATGTGATTCGCCAGTTGCGGCTGCTCCTAGATCCTTGCTCATGATCACACACACTCTGGCCAACTCCAGACTAGATTATTGTAATGCGCTCTACATGGGGTTGCCCTTGACGACCATTTGGAGGTTTCAACTCATCCAGAATGCAGCTGCCCGGGTGGTGATGGAGTGTGGGCAGTATGAACATGCCTCGTCGCTGCTTTGGGAGCTACACTGGTTGCCAGTATGCCTCTGAGTGCAATTCAAGGTTCTGGTTATGACCTTTAAAGCCCTACATGGTAGTGGGCCAGGATACTTAAGAGACTGCCTCACCCCAAGAACATCTGTCCATCCCACCAGAGCAGACCGGAGAGGCTCTCTAGTTGTTCCATCTGCCAGAGAGGCACATCTCTCTAGCACTAGAAGGAGGGCCTTCTCTGTTTCTGCTCCGGCCCTATGGAACCTCCTACCAACCAAGCTACATCTCCAGATGAAATTGCTGTCCTTTAGGAAGAATATAAAAACATGGCTGGCGGGCAGGTGTGGGGTCCTGATGGTACAATGACCCCAGCTCGCTGGTTAGTTTGAGCTCCATCTCTCCCTTAGTCTTCTAGTGTTTTAATCTTTTTATCTGTAAGATTTCGCTTTTAATTTTTGATTGATTATTGTATCTTTTAAAATTTTAAATTTTTTATAATTGTAAATTTGGAGTTATGGGTAATGGCTTTGGTTTTTATGATGTTCTAAACCACTTGGGTTGCCCTGGCGAGGAGAGCGGTATATAAATTCAAATAAATAAATAAATATTTCCATCAATAAATTTGGAAATAACAATTGTAAATCATCTGTTTCAGTCGCCCTCCAGTCGCCCTCCGGATTCCATTTTCCAGGCAGCCGAAAATGGCTGCTCAGAAGTGCACATGCATCAAAACTCCATTTGATGCATGCACACTGAAAAATAGAAGTGTGCATGCATCAAATGGAGTTTTGACGCATGCGCACTTCCGAACAGCCATTTTCGGCTGCCCGGAAAGGGTGCAGTGGTGCCCTTGGAGCAGTGGCAGCGGCTTTTCCTTCACCGGTGACCACCAACGCTAGTCCTATGGCGGCACCGCTGGGCCGGGGTGGGCCTAGCTGCGCTGACAGACATGGCTGTGCTGCCTGGGCAGGCCAGGCCAGGCCAGGCCAGGCCAGCCCAGCCCAGCCCAGCCCAGCCCAGCCCACGCCTCTGTGCCGCTGTGACCTACCTGCTGCTCCCCCGAGTCCCCGACCCCACCAAAGGTAAGGAACTAGGGTTTGTTTTCTTTGTGTTTCGGGTGGGGGTATTTTATGTAGTGTGTTTTTATTTTATTTTTATGTGTACTGAGTCTTTATTTTATTTTTTAAATTTTATTTTATTTTATTTTATTTTATTTTTACTTTGGCTCCACACGTGATGTCATGATGTCATGACATCAGCTCCTCCCATGACATCATGACGTCAAGACATCATGACATTGGCTCCGCCCATGACGTCGGCCCCAGTCACGGTGTGGAAGTAAAAATTCTGGCTGTCCACCACTGACTGCAGATGGTGATTGCAGCCATAAAATAAAAAGGTGACTGATGCTTGGGAGACAAGCTATGAGAAACCTGGGGAACATAGTTAAAAGTAGAGACATAACCTTGCAAACAAAAATTTAGTCAAAGCAATAGTATTCCCAATGGTAATATATTGTTGTGAGAGCTGGACCATTAGGAAAGCTGAGCGCAGAAGAATAATGCCTTTAAAATGTGTTGGAGGAGAGTTTTGAGAGTACCCTGGACAGCAAGGAAAACAAATAGGTCAAAATCAACCCTGACTGCTCCTTAGAAGGTTAAATTGTAAAGATGAAGCTAAAATACTTTGGACATCAAATGAGAAGAGAGGATTCACTTGAGAAAGCCTTGATGCTAGGAAAGGTGAAGGACAAAAGAAGAAGGGGGCGACCAAAAATGAGATGGCTAGATGGTATTGTAGATGCAATGGGCACAGAGCTGGGCGGGCTGAGGAAGATGGTAGAGGACAGAGGTGCCTGGTGCGCAATGGTCCATAGGGTCACAAAGGGTCGGAATCAAATGCGCGACTGAACAACAACAACAATGTGATATTTAATTTTTCTCCACAGATTTTCTTTGATAAAGAAAAGTGAGGAAAACTGATGGAAAAACAGGATGAGCCATGACTGGAAAATAATGTCACGTGCAGCTTGTATATTAAAAGACTCATCTGGAACTATTCTCAGTAATTCTGTATTTTTCATCTGTCCTAAATTATTACATTTCAATCTTAATGAAAATCGGATATTCACGCTGGAGTTGTTTTCCTGCATTATTATAGGAACAATAAAACCACACTTTATTGGACTGATCTTGAATCAAATATGTAACACTTCTATTGAGAACTTTACTAAGATCATCTTGTTTATGTCACAAAGGGTCTGGTTTTTCACAGCAGCGATTTTAGGGCAGTAACAATAAGATGTGTGAATGGATAATTTGAAGACTAGGGGTTGAATAACAGAGGCAGCAATAAAGAGACCATAAAATTGAACCGCATGGAGATGGGGCGAGAACTGTACATGCAGAATGGCAGTGGCAGGCGAGACAATAATAGTTGAGCTGGGGGAAGAAAGAATATAGGTGATGGTGAGACAAAAGAAGGAGAGGAGATAGTTCAATAAAGCAAACCCAATAGAAAGGGGTTGGTTGGTTGGTTGGTTGGTTGGTTGGTTGGTTGGTTGGTTGGTTGTTGTTGTTGTTGTTGTTGTTGTTGTTGTTGTTGTTGTTGTTGTTGTTGGTGGTGGTGGTGGTGGTGGTGGTGGTGGTGGTGGTGGTGGTGGTTACTGTTTTTGCAACCCAGTCTTTCAGGAAGGTGAAATTATTGTATTTCTTAGGTCAATTATTAGAAAGACATGAAATATTTTTTTTAAATGAAAAACCCCACCACTCTGGGAGCAGAGTGAAGGGGGAGATTTCATTCATATTTCCTGACTGAAAATCCCTAGTGTGTGTTTTTGTGTCAGAGATTACTCTGGGTTGAAAGGATTTTTTTGCTGGACAAACTCCACTTAGGGGATGCCCGAATGCAGCTCCTAAGCTCCAAGTCTCCAAGCTCAGCATTTTAACCATTAAATCACTGGGGGAGCTGTAAAATCCCTAGTAGTCTTCTGTCAACATGATATCTTCCATTTAAGGTTCCTGTTCCCAGCAGCTGCTGTTCACAACTGCATGATGTCCACCTGAAGGTTGTGTCATGGAACATTTCTTAGAGTTCAGACAGTTGGTGACAAAGTTTGGGCATAAAAACTCATTTATTTTTGATGTATGTCAGCTTGTCGAGGCCACTGAGGTGTATCCTCAGTGACCTGCAACCTGTTCTGTACAACAATACTCTTCCCCCAGGCTTTCAGGAGCTGACCTTATTTACCTACAGACAATCTTTCCACCTTGAACAATGACTGATGTGTGACAGGCAACACAGCATGGAGACAAAGTCAGGAATAAGGTCCTACTGTTGCAAAAGTTTTACAAGTAATTCTTACTTCTCTCAGACTCCCTTTCCAACTTGTCTGGAAGAGGGAAAGCAGTTTAACCACTGTGCACCCAGGGCTGTGCAATAATCCCGACAAGCTACACAGAGTCCAAATCCTGATTATGCTTTTCTCACCTCCCTTTTCTTATCAGATCTCCTCTGAAATAAGCAACTATAGAGTTGTTTAACCACAAAAGCTAAGAATTTAAGCATACAGTGAAAGTTCTTTGCCTGAATATTTGTATGTAAATCTATATTTCTAATACAGTACTTATTATAATTTTACTATGCTACCACGAGCATAGATGCAAGTTACAGTCAAATATCTACTGGCATCACTACCAAGGCTTCCAACAATGTCAGACACAACATTAGGCTTCTGTAATCTTGTTCATCCCCTAATGCAGGGATTCTCAACCTGTGGCCCATAGGCTGGATTTCATGTAGCCCACCACCACCTCCACCACACCAGGAAGTGCCATGTGATAGAGGAAGGGCAAAATGGCCATCTAACCCCCAAAGCTGTCTGAGGAAGCATGACCCAGCCAGTGGTGGGATGTCAAAAATTTTACTACCCCACCGTGATGTCATCACAGTGTGGGTGGAGCTAACATCATGATGTCATGTCATGGGCAGGGCCAAAGGAAACAAAATACAAAATACTAAAAATAGGGAGCTTCAGGCTATAGGGAGCTTCAGGCTAGCAGCTTCTCTTCCTCCTCCCCATTTGGGAGGACAGCGAGGAGGCCGTGCATATGTGCCAAGCACTAGGCATGCATGCACATCAAGTGCTTGGCATGCATGTGCAGTGGGGGAACCAGTGAAAAGGTAAGCCCCAAAGGTGGTTCCCCCCAAAAGCTGCTACAGGTTCTCTGGGACACTGGGAAAAGTTACTACTGGTTCTGGAGAACTGGTGAGAACCTGTTACATCCCATCACTGGACCCAGCCCCTGGCTAAAAAAAGACTGAGAATTCCTGCTCTAATGTTTCAGTCTGCACTGCCCCTCTGTCATCTGCATAGGTCAAATAGGACAATCTGTGCAAAAGAATGAATGGACACACATTTAAAATCAAGAATGGCAACTTGGGGATGGAGGTGGAGAGAAACAGTTTCAGAACATTCAGAACACTCTATTGTGGATGGCTACATGTCATGGGTGCGCAAACTTTTTGGGCTGCAGGCCAGTCATGTGGTTCAGGGGGCTGGTCACTATGGACTGGGGCTGGATTCAGCCCTGATGCCAATTCATCCAGCCCATGAAGCCCTTGTCACTCCTGGAAGCAGAAGTAAAACATGACTGTACAGGCACATTTTACTTCCACTTCTGGGAGCAACAAGAGCTTTGTGACCCGGATGAATTGGCATCGGGGCCAGATCTGGCCCCTGAGCCATAGTTTGGGTACCCCTGCTATATGTGAATACAGTACTGGTACATGTATTTAGGAGCCCTGGTTGCGCAGTGGTTAAACTGCTGTACTGCAACCAAAAGTTGTGAGTTTGATCCTGACCATGGCTCAAGGTTGACTCAGCCTTCCATCCTTCTGAGGTCAGTAAAATGAGTACCTGCATGTTGTGGGCAAAATGCTAATTGACTTGTGAACTGCCCAGAGAGTGCACTAAGTGCTATGGGACAGTATATAAGTATGATTGCTTGCTTTGCTTTGATGGAATAGCAGAAATACAAAGGGAGAAGGAAAATGAAGACAACAGAAATTGTTAACATTAAGAAGCACACTTATTACACATATTAACATCCCAGCTTTGTATGATATCTTATAGATATAAAACAGTTGAAAGACCCTGTTCTCTTCTCACAAACATCTTATAGCATTCCTGTGGCAACCAACTCCACCTGACTTATTATCCTGTCATCTGCATCACTGGTGTATATGCCATGCCAGATCTGCCCAACACCAACACTGCCCCAGCAGCCTGATCACTACCACCTGCAACACTCTTGTAGCAATCTGCTTACTCCCAAGTAGCACTTGGACTTCCTCCAGCTTCCTGGAAATGAGATTGTGCCTGGACCTGCTTTCCTGGCACTCTGTAGAAGTATGCATGTGTCAAATGGAGGTTTGACACGTGCGCAGTTCCGGGCAGCCATTTTGGCTGCCTGGAAAGGAAGGGCTCAGGCAGCGCCTGGAGAAGCGGCAGTGGCGGCCTTGCCTCACTGCGCCACCAGGCTGCTGCGCCACTGCGGCAGTTTGCCACGGCGACGGTTTGCCGCAGTGGCGGTTTGCTGCAGCGGTGGTTTGCCGCAGCGGCGGTTTGCTGCCACTCCGCTGCGATTCCTGCCTGTTGCCTGCCTAGTGCCTGCTCCCCGACGCCAGGCCAGGTAAGTGACGGGTTTGTGTTTGGCGTGGGTGGGTGAGTTGATTTGTGTTTGGGTTGATTAATGTTAATGTGTATTTTTATTTAATTTTTATTGAATTTCTAATATATAAATTTTATTTTTTTCCTTTGGCTCTGCCCACGACATCATGGCATCATGACATTGGCTCCGTCCATGACGTTGGCTCTACCCACGGTGGGGTAGCAAAAATTTTGACAGCCCACCACTGCATATATTGTATCTTCTCTGTCTCTCTCTGGATCCTTGTTTTATAATTTTTGTTTCATAATGGCAAGTGTGGTGGTTCTTGTGGCTGTTGCTGCTGCTGCTGCTGATGTTGTTTGTTTATTTTATTTATTTTTAGGATTTGTATTGCTGCACAATTCCAATGACTCTGGGTGGCGTACAGATATTAAAACCATTATAATTTTAAAATCACAATTAAAACCCCATTAAAAACTACCACAAAACATTCCCTACCCTCCCACCAGTTTAAAAAGAGGGAGAGAACATTCTTAAATCAGCCAGCAGGCTGGGGCCAGAGCAATGCCAGTGCTCCACACCTGCCCTGCCAGCCAGGTTTTTAAACTTTTCCTGAAGGGCAGCAACTCCATCTGGAGACGCAACTTGGTTAGCAAGAGATTCCATAGGGCCAGAGCGGATACTGAGAAGGCCCTCCTTCTAGTGCTAGAAATACGGCCTCTCTAGCAGATGGAACAATTAGAGAGCCTCTCCAGTCCAGCAGGCAGGCAGGAAACATCACGCCGCGGGGCCGCCGCCACCACTTTTGGACCCACCCACTTCCTTTCTGGGCAGCCAAAATGGCTGCCCCAGAACTGCGCATGCACCCAACCTCTATTTGACACATGCCCCGGAGGGGGCCTGGAGAGGTGACCGAACTGGGTTGATTGGGGGTTTTCCACCACCACCCCGGTGACCCCCTCTATAATGTTGTTACCAGTTCTGCCAAACTGGGCCAAACTGGTAACAACCTACCACTGCATGTAGGGCTTTAAAGGTAATAATCAGCACCTTGAATTTATTTATTTATTTATTTGGCATACCGGCAACCAGTACAGCTCCCAAAGCAGTGGTGAGGCACAGCATACCGCCTGCACCCCATCACCACCTGAGCAGCCACATTCTGGACCTGTTTGTTTGTTTGTCATATTTGTATGCCACCCTAACACAGCAATAAAAACACAACAATCCAATAAAATTTGTCGACAAAATCCAGACCCATGCATAAAATTTAAAAGATTAAAAATTTAGAAGAGTTAAAAGATTAAAAAAGTAATCAGCAGGTTGGGGTGCCCTTATGGTCAGTATGCCATACCAGCCCTACCAGCCATGACGTTCCACCCTTCCTGAAGGGCAGCAGCTCTGTCTGGAGGTGCAACTCAGTTGCCAGATGATTCTATAGAGTCGGGGCGGACACAGTTGTACCCTCCGAATGGTCATCAAGGGCAATCCCATGTAGAGCGCATTACAGTAGTCAAGTCTGGAGATGACTAGAGCGTGCATGACCATAAGTGAGGAGTCCCGATCTAGGAGCGGGCATAACTGGCAAATGACACAAAGTTGTGTAAAAGCCATGGCTGCCACCTGCTCTTCAAACAGTAGTTGTGAATCCAGGTCTGTTTGTTGTTCTTGATCTTGATCTTGATCTTCTTGAAACAAAAAAATGCTGGAAGGGAAATTTTAAGCCTTCTGACCCATGTGTACTCATTCAGATTTGGGCTGAGGTCACACAAGTTTCCTAAAGATTTTTTTAAATGGAGGCTACTATACTGTGTGGTACTTATTTAACAGAGGATGTACTTCAGGCATGAACAGTTCCCCATGGAATCCTGCCTTAGCCTCATTGTCCACAAACCTAGGAGCCTTACCCACACTGTTTTTCAAAGGTGACACCCCTGGTCTCTTACCTCTCCTCTAATATAACCCTAAATAACAAAATAATCTGTATTGTGATGAAATCTCAATAAGTGGAAGAATCCTGAGTCTCCCATGTGTGCTCTGGGACTGTTTAAGAACAGCTGTTAGACTTGTCCTACATCAAGAGCCACTGTAATTAGAAATGCATGCAGAACGTGAGAAAAGAGTTCACATAGCATCCATTTTTCTTGGTGAGAAGTAAAGGCCACAACAAAGTATGTCTCACACTTTGTTGTTATGAGGCACTGGGATTGGGGGGGGGGGGGAATTAAAAACGTATTCTGAAAGAACGACCAGATGTGGATATTTAATTCCAAGAAGGGTAGGAATGTATTGAAAGAATGTCAAGTTGTCGTTTAGTTAAACTTAAGTTCCATTCTGAAATCAATAAGGCAAATAAACCAATTAAAATCAATGGGGCAGTAAGCCATGAGTCTTTGGAGCGAGTGAGCCATGAGTCTTTGGAGCAAGCTTTATAAACTGTCCAGACTTCCTTCATTCCTTTCTTCATCATAAGGCTACTGTTAGACAATTAAATTGTGTGTGTCTGTTCCTGCATTTCTTTAATAAAGATAAGATACCAATGTGACAAATAAAGAAGAAATAGAAAATATTTCCCTTCTCAATGTTCATTTCTATCTGGCATGGTGTCATCTCAAAAACCGATTTCAAAGTACTCACACATCAAATCCTGCCCATTTAAAACTAACTTCCAAAGTGGAAACTATTGGACTTTTGTATTTTTCATTTTACTAGGTCACAGTGCTCTACCACAAATGTCCTCAATTGTAATTTTGGAAACTGTAGCCCCCCCCCCACCCCCAAGTAATCCATTAAGCTGTTTTCCATATGTACATGTGGACTTCCATGGGCTTCTAGAGCAATCTTTGCCACTGGAGAAAGAAATGATTTTCTACTAGCGTGTATATCTATAACATCAGGCTTTCCTTAGATACCTTCAAATGTATTATCCAATACTCTCAAGAATGTCATTAAAGAAGATTCTCTGCTGCAGGAAGAATTTCAGTGCCTTCTGAGGGCCTTTCCCAGTTTAGATTATTTACAAATCCCATATAGACAATCATTTGGTGCAAGCAAAGATTTCTTTTGGAGCAACCAATAAACAAACTTTTCTTGTGTTTCCTCCAGGAAGAGAACTAAAAATATTTCCCAATTCTCCATACAGCCTTCTCTGGGTTCAGGAACAATAGACTATGTACTTTGAGGATCAGGCTGCCTCTTATCATATACATATGCCAATAAAAAGGATAAAATCTTTAGACTGGAGTAAAAAGTAATTATATATTTATATAATGATAAAACTAAATATGAGTAGCATCTGCATGTGAACCACACCTTCATATTTCATAAGAAGATTGGTTACCAGAAGATGATGAGTGAGGTTTTTGGCAAGGGACATATTTAAGAAAGGCAGTTCATTTCCCATTTTCTTTTAAAACAGATGTATTGGAATTCAGGAAATGAGTCACGAAAAAGGATGCAAATACATTTCAAAGCGATGCCTAAAACTTAATATTTGAGGAATATTAGGAACATATTCTATAAAACTGAAAATGTTTATTTCTTATACTAAACTCTTTTTCAGGCATTCTAAACTATAAGTGCAGAGAAGGAGTAAGTGAACTGTGCTAAGCTTTGCCATCCTCCTCTCCTATATTATCTCACCCTATTACTGGAGTAAATCTCAACAGACTTTTCTTAATCATGTTCAACTCAATATGGCAAAAACTTTCTACACTGCTGGAGGTCCTCACAAGGCAGGACATAGAGCTGGGTAAGTATGCTTAGCTGAGCAGAATTAGACATTTTTTTAGATCTTCTACAACAACCTAATGGGGTCTGTAGTGGAGTAGTGATGGTGAAGCAAACAGCTATGGCTTCTGCTTCATATTTAACAGATAGTGTTTGAAATACAGTAATACCTCGGATAACGCTAAAATCACATAATGTTAAGTAATCGGGGGGGAGGAGAATTGCATCGAATAACGTTAAGGTCCTATGGGATGCATCAGATAACAACTGCTAAAGGCCTAACAGTGGCTGGGGACCTTGCCCACTCCTCTGGGCCCACAACAATGGCCTGACGGGAGTTAGTTTGTGTTCTGGTTTGGTTGTTTTATGTGGTTGCATTTTATAATTTTTATTGTACTGTTGTTGTTTTGACTGTAAGCCACCCTGAGTCGCCTTGGCGAGTGGGAGGCAATATAAATCTAAATAAATAAATAAAGCCTGTGCAGTTACAATGTATCTCTATGGAGCTTTAACGTTATCCGATGCATTCCATATGATTAAACATGCATCGGATAACACTAAAAATCGGATAACACCAAGACTTGTGGAACCAAGTTTTAGCGTTATCCGAGGTATTACTGTATCAGCATCACCTTGATCCTGTTCCCAGAGCCCAATTTGATAATAAAAAACATTGAACCAATGAAGTGAAGAATGTATCTAGAAAAAAAAATGTGACAAACATTTGCTATTTCTTTCCTCTCCAATGACAGGGACTAAACATCCCACTGGGGGGGAAAGACATCTGTTATTTTTGTTTTTACTTTTTAATTTTCTTCCTTTTGAGAGCAAAATCACCAGCACTTTTCTTGCCAATGGCATGAGCATCAGGGGAAAAATCAGCAACGTGCATTTTGTGCAAAACACCATGTCTTCTGTAAAAAAAAAAAAAATCCCAAACAAAATACTGGCCTTTTGCACAAGACTCCTTTCCTCCTCCATCCTCCGATCACGTCTTTTTTCCTCCCTGTATTTAAACTACAGGGAGAGAGAGAACTGCTTGTGTCTTTCTTTCCTTCCCTGTATGTAAACTACAGGGAGGGGGAAATAGAGAGATGTGATTGGTTCTCTAGAGTATTTAAACTCCCTGTAGTTTAAATACAGGGAGGGGAAAAAAGAGACAAGCAGTCTCTGCGACAGTCGCAGAGACTGCTGCGGGTGGGGGGTGGCTTTAAAGGCAGGGAGGAAAAGGTCTCTTTCTTTCCCTGCCTGCCTTTAAAGAGGTTTGTCCCTGAAGTCAGGGCTTTTTTTTTTTTTTTGCGTTGTTCGATGCATGCATCGGACAACGCTAAAAATTGGATAACGTCATGATTTGTGGAACCAAGTCATAACGTTATCCGGTGTATTACTGTATACTATTTGGTGTTAACACCAACATCTACTGACTCAACTCAGGAAACTGTTAATCTGAAAAAAATTAGTTTAGCTGACATGACTGGATGATGTGTTTTATTAAAAGAACTCAGGTGAAGTGGCAGAATATCTGGGAAGCCTTCAACAGAATTAATATACAAAACTCAAGAAGTCTGACCTAACAGACTGCCTTCTTCCATCCTTAGGAAATGTGCTCACTCAGGAAGTCTGGAATTAAGTCATCTAAAAAAGAAAAAGAAGAACGCTAGACAGGCATATCTTTCCTGAGTAGAAGTTGCACCTCATGTAAGATTATTAAAAGTTTTAAGTAATGGAGATTATTCTTAGGCAGCTGCCATAAAGAATGACATGATTTATTTGCTTGAAGGAAATAATTAGTCATGTAAAACTCACATGCCATCTATGAGTCACAAATATGTGTCACCATTGATATCATCTCCCTGTCCCCCAAGAAAAGAATTTAGTTTTGTAAGAGAAGTTTTAATATGATTGATATGAATAAGATTCCTTTTCATTGGGGAGAACAATGTAGCAGTGACAGCAGCAGAGGCAGCAGTAGATGTAGACATCATCAGGATCATCATCATCATCATCTTTTTATAAAAAGAGGTGAATGCAGTAAAAATTATCAGGAACATCAGGTTGAGAAAATATTAGAAAATGGGAGAGTCAAGATCCTGTGGGATTTTAAAATTCAAACAGATAGACATCTGACTCATAATACACCTGATATAACAATTGTGGAAAAGAAGAAGACCTGGTTTATTGACATTGGTATACAGTTGTACCTCGCTTAAAGAGCATAATGCGTTCCACAGGATTGCTCTTTAAGCGAGTTTGCTCTTTAAGCGAAACACCATTGTAAATGACCAATTGTGGGGGATTGTGAACCTCAATTTATTTGTTAAGCAAGTTTTTGGTTTGTTTTATTTGTTAAGTGAGGCAAACATTCAGAGAAAATTCTGCTCTTTAAGCGAGTTACTCTCTGAGATATGCAGATGATACCACCCTAATGGCAGAAAGTGAGGAGGAATTAAAAAGCTCCTGATTAGGTTGAAAGAAGAAAGTGCAAAAGCTGGCTTGAGACTCAACATCAAGAAAACCAAGATCATGGCAACAGGCCCTATCAGTCCCTGGAAAATAAATGGGGAAGAAGTAGAAGCAGTGACAGATTTTACTTTCTTAGGATCAAAGCTCACTGCAGATGGAGATTGCGGTCATGAAATAAAAAGGCGACTGCTTCTTGGGAGGCAAGCGATGAGAAACCTGGGGAACATAGTGAAAAGTAGAGACATCACATTGCAAACAAAAATTCGTATTGTCAAAGCAATGGTATTTCCGGTGGCAATGTATGGTTGTGAGAGCTGGACCATTAGGAAAGCTGAGCGCAGAAAAATAGATGCCTTTGAGATGTGGTGTTGAGAGTTTTGAGAGTCCCCTGGACAGCGAGGAGAACAAATAGGTCAATCTTAGAAGAAATTAACCCTGACTGCTCCTTAGAAGGTCAAATAGTAAAAATGAAGCTAAAGTACTTTGGACATCAAATTCGTTGGACCAGAAATACGAATCGATGTCCACAATTCAGATTGGAGCTCACGGAATGAGAACTAGCAGCTTGGGACACATTTGTGCTTGCTGTGCACAACTTTCTTGGGAACCACAGAACAGACAACCATGCAGAAATTGTGGACAACTTGCTAATAGCCTTCCAGCACCTCAGTTGCTGAATGTAACTAAAGATGCATTTCTTGCATTCGCATCTCACCTTCTTTCTGTCAAATATGGGAGCTGTGAGTGACGAGCATGGTGAAAGATTCCACCAGGAGATGTCCACCATGGAAGCAAGATATCAAGGCCGCTTCAATCCGAACATGATGGGGGATTACTGTTGGTTTTTGCAGAGAGCAACAGAAGATGTTCACAGGCGGAAAGCAAGAAGCTCTACACACTTTTAAACCAAGCCACTGTCAATCTTAGTGTAACTAAGGGTCCCTGACTCATTTCAGAGGTAAATAAACATTTATAATTCACTTCTTAATTATTTTTGTTGTGTAGTGTAATGGATGATGACCTCATAATGAAAATAAAATGTTTGTTATACGAATTGCTATTGGCAATACCCCGTACAATGAAAAAAAATTGTTTTGTTATACAGTGCTTTGGCAATAGCACAAAAATGCTTCATTGTACAGATTTTTCATTATACAAAGCATTTGTTCCACTGTACATTATTTCAAAACTTGGATGGGTGGGGCCAGCTGGAATTTCTGCTACCAGTTCTGGTGAATTGGGGTCAACCTGCTAAATCCCACCACTGATCTGGAGTGTCAAGGTTTCCATTACTGTCTATGTTGTTCCTTGGGGGAAATTATATTCCTGGCCCCGTCTCCCAATGACTCTCAGACCAATAGTATTTTGGGTTGCAGGATCACCTGCGCACGCTTCTGCCCAGATACAGCCCGCCTTCAAGGCTGAGTTCATTCTGCACAGGTCTGTCCTCAGCTGAGCTAATTTTAGCCAAGGTTAGAGACAGGACCTAAGGCAGATAAGAGAACACCACCAGCAGTATCCCCCACCAGCTGTGATGTTCCTCCTTCAAGTCTGCCTGGCCTTTTAATATTTTGCTTTAGCCACCTGAGGCAATTTCTTCACACTGGCATATTTAATAGAGCTGAACTAATTATTGGGGGTCATAGGGAGAGTTATTCTCATCTTGCAAACATTTGCATTTATCAGATGCTGGCTAGAATTCTCCTTTCTCCTTCAAACATCTGGCAATTTTGCATCTATAAAAGACATTCCTTGCATTCACTTTCTTGCAGCCATATTTCCTCCCTCTCATTTAAGTTGATTGTCATTTTTAAAAACTGCGATTGCAAAGACATCATCACATTAGACCATAACATATGCCCAGGCAACTAAGAATTCTACCCACCTGCACAATCTTCCCCACCTCTGCGATTTCTGTTTGTATATTCCAGGAACCACTAGGCAATGGTGGGCAGCAAAAAAAAAATTGCTCCCACATTGTGAGCGGAGCCTATGTCATGGGTGGAGCCTATGTCATGGGCGGAGCCTACATCATGGGCGATCTAGTCATGCCTGCCATATGGCCATGTATACATCTGCAAACACAGGCAGTACTGGTTCTTTGGTTGTGAATGGAGATGAACACTGCACTCTAGAGACAGATATGACTGGCTTTTGAGCAAGGGGGACCTTGAACCACTTACAGCGACAAAATCTGATGGGGCAGGGCAGGGAGTGGGTGTGGCCACCCAATTTTGCTCCTCCCCATCCAAAGGCCACCTAATTTCACCATCCCCCTGCCCAGAGAACACCCAATTTTGCTATCCCCTTCTGGAGAACCGGTAGCAGCTTTTTGGGGGAACCACCTTTGGGGCTTACCTTTTCACTGGTTCCCTCACTGCACATGCACGCCAAACACTTGGTGTGCATGCATACCTACAGTGCTTGGCGCGTATGCACGGCCTCCTTGCTCTTCTCCCAAGCAGGGAGGAGGAAGAGAGGCTGCTAGCCTGGAGCTCCCCATAGCCTGCTCCCCAGGGTAAATGACTCACCTTTGGATGTGGTGTGTCTGTGTGTATTTTAATGTGTATTTAATGCCTTTACCTATATTGATGTACTACCACAGTTCCTAAAAAGGCCTGGTGGCCTGGCTTGGGGTTTTTAAGCAAAGTCTTGGAGTTACCTCATCAATAAGCTACACCTGTGCTGTTCCAATTGCTGTTCCAATTGGATAACCCTTAAGGAGGTACAGCTGTTTTACATTTACATTAAGGCATATTATCCTAGAGAACTGGTACGATGACCATATCCATCTTGCAACATGGTGCTGCCCAGGCACTTATACTAACAGGTAAGTGATGGTTTTGTGTTTGGGGTGGGTGGGTTGATTTGTGTTTGGGGTGTTTGGGTGAATGGGTGGGTGTATTTTAATGTAATTTTTATTTTATTTATTTAGTTAATTTATTTAATTTGTTTACGGGTTTGTGTTGTGGGTGGGTAGAGGGGTGTGTGTGTGTGCTTATTTTTATTTTATTTTTATTATTTTTTAATTTTTTTCTTTGGCCCCGCCCATGACGTCATGACATTAGCTCCACCCACACTGTGATGATGTCACGGTGGGGTAGTAAAATTTTTGACATCCCACCACTGTATGCAAACCTGTTGCTGCCCACCACCGCCGCTAGGTCTTCAAGAGTCTCCTCCACCCCATATGTTGCATCTCTAAAGACATTTTTCCTATTTCTGATTCCCCTCTCCAGTTTTGACATATATTATTGGATTTCCGTTTTTAAAATTCTTTTTTACTATAATATTTCCTTAAGCTTTTATTATTGGGTAATACATTTCATGATAATTTATAATTTACTGACATCTTCGTGTTAGAGCGTTTACAATTTAGGGAACAACCCCAGATATTTGGAAGACAGATGCAAAAATACCAAACCCTGTGATTCTGCTTTAGGAATATTGGAGCAGACAAGTATGCAGGAAAATATTCTTCAGGCAAGGCACAATTAGAACAGGATATACAGTTGGATTCCTTCCTGGCTAGGAAGATTCATTACCTTCCAGGGCAGAATTTGTCTGAAAGTACAGTCAAACCTCGCATAAGGAGCACCTCGCTTAAAGAGTAACTCGCTTAAAGAGCAGAATTTTCTCTGAATGTTCACTTCACTTAACAAATAAAACCAACCAAAAACTTGCTTAACAAATAAATTGGGGTTCACAATCCCCCCCACCATTGGTCACTTACCATGGTGTTTCGCTTAAAGAGCAATCCTGTGGAACACATTATGCTCTTTAAGCGAGGTACAACTGTACTTCATTAACAAGCAACCATCTCATTTTTGATTGACAATATTGTTGCAATGTTTTAGGGTTCATAGAAAATGATTACAAATAACCCATAAGCCATTGACAACTTTTGTCAACTTTATTCTCTAGACTCTGCAGAACTTTCCTATTGCAGCTTGAAAAATTTATACCTGCGGTTTTGTGTGTTCTAATATCCTTGTATCATTAAGATGTGAAGCGTTACAGAGATCAATGTCCCATTTGCATGTATAACTATGGATGGGGCAGAGGGGGCTCCTACCACCCTCTATCAGCCTACATGGTGAGTGAGATAAATTATTATATTTTACAACTCTATTATTTTACCTAATAAAACTATTACTGTGAAATATTTTTTAATCATTGTTTTCACAAAATAAAAGAAGCAGCATCATTAAATCTTGGTCTAAACCAAGATTATTCTCAATTATTTTCAATGAGATAATGATAACGTTACATAGATGTTCATCTGCTTTATGATGAAACCACTGCTATATTGGTATGACATAAAACATTAAAATGTATCTAGATTCTCATCGAACATAAGCCTTCTGTATGTAGAAAATTACACATAAGAGCTGCAATTAGTAGGCGATTTTGACTTGGCTATGGGAAAATCTATTTTTATCTTTATGCTTCACTTTATGATGTCTTCAGGTGAGATGGAGAGATTTCTTGACATTACTATAGCTATGCTTAACAGATACTTATTTTATGAACTGCAGTATTCTAGTAAATAGGCTGTCTGTTTCTGTAATTAGCTACGTGGGAAACATAACCTACACATTTCATTACTTAAGCACTTATCAATTTCTTTTGCTTAAGATCACTAATCATTAATATAGCTTTTTACAAATTAAAGAATGGCAGATAGTCCTGCAGGTCTGGTAAGAAAGATAAAATGTAAACACAACAGAGAATGTGTTTTGGGACTAACTAAAAGCATCGTGTACTAGTAGTCCAGTTTGGTTCTATGGAACATTTCCACTATTTTTTTTAAAGAATACGGCCAAAGGAATTGTTTCAAGGCATAATGTAAGAATCCTTTAATTGGTAGTTTGTGACTGCCATCGGACAGATTAAAGGCAATATTATCTTCATGATCTTTGAGTTCCTTGACATGGACAGTCCTTTTAATGGTTAGTTGCATTTCCTTATACAAAAATTGCAAGAGGAGTATCAGTTAAGAAATCTGACTATGACAGAATATAGAGAAATGCGTACAGCATTTACTGCATCAAGTTCATCAGTGTACATTTCAGGATGCAAATTGCTCCAACATATCAGCTGTGGCTTGGTGGTTAAGATGCTGAATTTGAAGACTGGAAGACTGGCAAGTCAGCACATAGGGACCCGAGTGCTGCACGATGAAATGAGCTCCTGCCTGTCACAGCTTTGGCCAACCTAGCAGTTCAAAAACAAGAAATCACAAGTAGATAAATAGGTACCACTTTGGTGGGAAGGTAGCAGTGTTCCATGTGCTCCAGTGTCTAGTCATGCTTGCCACTTGGCCACAGAAATGTCTGCAGATGCAGACAGTACTGGCTTTTTGGCTGTAAACAGAGATGAGCACTATACCCTAGAGTCAGATAAGACTGGCTTTTGAGCAAGGGCAACTTTTACCTATCAGCATAAGCAGTGGTATTGCACAACTGGAGTGCAGTAGCAAATGCCTGTGTCAATGTTTTGCAAAGGACTTTAGGTGTTCGATTGTAAGTAATAAGATTCTGGACATTAAGATGTTTATTTTATTTTGTATCATTTGTAGGCTGCCTTTCTCCCTCAAAGGGGTTCAAAATGTTAAAACAATGAGTACAAAACCACAATAAATTACAGCTTAAAAAGCAAATAAACTGCAATAATAATAAAAATATAATTAATTAAAAGCATTTAAAACTTTAAAAATAATTTTAAAAACAGCACCCAGAGACTCAGTCTTAATTATTAAAAACCTGCCTGCAAAGACAGATCTTCAACGATCAACCAAAAGATAAAAGGCCAACCTAACCTCCCAGGGGAGACCATGACACAACCTGGTAGCAGCGACACAGAATATTCCCATCCAGTGGTGGGCTTCAAAAAAATTTACTCCCACACTGTGGGCGTGGTATGGTGGGCATGGCGAGGGGGAGCCCTGTGTTGCACCCAATTAGGGCTACTTTATTTTGAAATTTGGATGGGTAGGGCCAGCAAGAATTTCTGCTACCAGTTCTGGCGAACTGGTGCGAACCTGCTGAAGTCCACCACTATTCCCATCATACATGCCTTTGATGGCAACAGGAATGAGATTGGGCCTTCCTCTGATGATCTGTAAGGCCAAGAAGGTTCATATGGTTTCCTATTAATCCTTCAGAGATCCTGGACCCAAGTCACATAGGGTCACAGTTAATTGAGATCTATTTTCAAAAATCTAAACAAGTTTACTTAATCTACTGCCTTTCAAATATTTTTTTGCTATAATTTCTATCAACCCCAGATGGCATGATCATTCACCAAACTGGCTTGGAATGGTGGGATTGGTGTTTGAGAACAAATGTTGTCAAGGTCAAATTGGACACAGATGGAGACTAGTGCCCTTATGCATAGCACACACTTGTCCTCTATCCTTGTGAACCGGATTCTAGGTTCTTTGCCCAAATCCAAAGGACTCTTTGTGCTCCCAGCATCTTTCCATAAGGTATCTGCAGGTATACATTCTTTTTACAATTATTGAGATGCAATAAACATAGCAAAGGAAAGATTTCTTTTTCACATACAATGGTACCTCATACAACAATTTTAATCTGTTCCATGGGGCTAGTTGTTCAAAAAAATTGCTATACAATGCATGCATCGTATATATGGGATGCATCAGACAACACATTTTTTCCACTAAGTGGTTTTTCCCACTGAAAAATTGTTGTATGATGTTTCCATAGGAATAATTGTTATGTGGAACACCATCCCCCCCAAAATCTAATTGTTATGCGATTTCATTGCTATATGGGACGATTGTTGTATGAGGTTCCACTTGTATATTTAACATGAGAATATATAACATAAATATCTAATTCAAAACAAGGTTTCATATAAATGACAAATAACAGTAGTAGAAAGTACTTATTGCTTACATTAGTTGCTAACAGAGTAAATGTGACACTTGTATATTACGGAAAAGGAAATATGAATTTATAATGTAGTTGATAAATTCATAAAAGTGTTACAGAATGGCTTAACATACCTACAGTATGTCATTAACAGAATGGATATTAAGTAATTAATATATTTTGTCATTAAAGTAAATAACAAAGAAAACCTGTAATTTCTTTTTAAAATATTTTTATTAAATTTTCAAATAAAAACATATAAAACAGTACAAAAATAACATAATAAACATTCTTACAATACAACAAAACAACAATTACAATACATACAATATACATATCAAATTAAGCTCATTTAAAAATTTCTTATATTCAACCTAATATCTAACACTTCATATATTGATCTAACTTAGACAACACACCACAGTGCTATTTACATTGCCCAGAGGTTCGCAGGATATCACAGCCTTCTTTATTATTTCCAAAAACTCATTTGATCTGGTGCTGGCTTTATTTCTAGATTTGTTTCTCCGTTTCTACTCAATGTAGATTCCACAAAAAAAATCGCCAAATTTTCCAAAATCTGTTTTACTCAACAATGCCTTTTCTAAAATTCCGTTCCCAAGTTATCTTGTCATTTAAGGCAAGTTCTCAATTTTTTTTTGCACCAATCTTCAATTTTTAAAACCACATCATTTTTCCAATGTATTGCAATGCATTGACTGCCTGATGTTAACATTACAGATAAAAAGCACTGGATGGGGGGTGGAGCCAAGATGGAGACCTGAGAGTTTGTTCTTTCTTCAGCTGCAAAAATGGAGCCACATTTTGTGGGATAAAAGTAGTTACAGTCTCTTTAAAAATGTAATAAAAGGACCATAAGGATTATAGAGTCAAGGGGAACTTTTTAAAAGTTGTTTTCAACCAAAAGTTTGCTGTGGCTGCTTTACCGGAGATAACGGAGATAAGGGACTCGAGCTGGCCGGCTGAACTGTAAGCATTTTAACGAAGTGGGGGTGGGGTGAAGACAATTCCAAGCCAATTTAAAGTCAAGGAAAAGTTTGGACATACTTTTTTCCTCAAGATTGTTGGCTTGAGAAGTTAAATATAAGGATTATATATCTGGAATGTGTGTGAATACGGAGTGCCGAGACGGAAGATAACAATATTTTCTTTATTTCTTCCCGGCTGCCGCCTGGCAATTAATTTTTAAAAGTCCTCACCCCTTTACTTACCAACTATAAAACTTCGATAGCAGCCAATTAAACTGTTTAGACTCTGTATTGCCTTGAATATTTAAAAGTTGTTTTCAACTAAAAGTTTGCTGTGACTGTTTCACCGGAGATAATGGACTCAAGCTGGCTGGCTGAACTGTAAGCATTTTAATGAAGTGGGGGTGGGGTGAAGACAATTCCAAGCCAATTTTAAGTTAAGGGAAAGTTTGGACATACTTTTTTCCTTAAGATTGTTGGCTTGAGAAGTTAAATAGAGACTGTACATCTGAAGTGTGTGGGAATGTGAAGAGTCGAGACGAAAGATAACGATCTCTTCCCGGCTACCGGTCGGCAATTAATTTTTAAAAGTCCTCACCCCTTCACTTACCAACTACAAAACTTCGATAGCAGCCAATTAAACTGTTTAGACTCTGTATTGTTTTGAATAATTGCTGGCAGAAGAATTGTTTTTTTTCCCCTCTTGTGGATACGGTTTACCGGAGTAACTGAAAGTGAAACTGAGGACTACTGTTGCTATCTCTTTTTGGTTTTCCCCTTCGGTTAAGTGATTTTTGGACTCCTGTTGCTGGATATTCATGGAACTTTAATAATTGCTTTTTGCTATGGTGAATGTTATCTGGATGAGTAAAAGAAGGGATAAATCTTTGGAAGATAGACAAGATAACCCTGCTTGGGTAAGAACTGGACGTTTGACAAGAACAGAGCAAGGAAGGGTGAAATCATTGAAGGAAGAAATCGATGAGGCGGAGGAATTGCAAAGATTAAGGGAGAAGGCTCATCATCAACAACGACAACAACAGTTTCAACAACACAGAGACAAATCACTACAACGAAATCAAAAATCACATCAAGAGCAAGAAATGGAGTCAAAGGCTGAACAGGGGGCCATAAAAAAGAAAATAAGTGAAAAAGACAAACCTCAATCTGATTTAAGTGAAGTCTTGTCAGCATGGATGAAACAACATGAAGAAAATGTTGAGAAAAATTATGACAAATTTAAACAACAATTGTTTGATAGACTACAGGCTGCAGAAATTCAACGAGTCAAGGAGCAACAAGAACTTATCAAGATCCTTCAAAAAGATATAAAAGACTCGTCAACAAACTTGTTAAAAGGCACATCTGAAGGAATGAATAAGTTACTGAAGTAGATGGGGGAAATGAAAGAATCAATGGCCACAGTAAAAAAGGAGGTGGCGGAACTAAAACAAGAAGTTGTGGAGGTGAGAGAAAGAGAGAAAGAAAAAGCAAATAAATTGATTGATCATGAAAAAAGAATGGCATATCTGGAAGATCAGATAAGAAGGAAAAATGTGATAATTAGAAAAATCCCTGAGAATAAACCGGACAATTTGAAATTAAGACTGTTGACATGGCTGAATGAATTGAAAATGGGGAGGGATTTTGCATCTGAGGACATTGAGAGTGTGTATAGACTGGGTCAAAAGAAACATAGAACGGGTTCTAGAAATGTGCTTTTAAAATTTGCAGATTTGAGTGCAAAATTAAGATTGATGTCTTATATTAAAAATGCTGGTCCGGATGTTCTCAAAATGGAAGGAGTGGATATTGAAATTTTCAACGATATAGCATTTGAAGAAAGAATTTGGAGAAATCAAATTAAGCCTGTTACAAAAAAATTGAGAGATAAAGGAATTTTATATAATTGGAAATTTTCAAAACAGATGAGGTTTGTGCACCTGGGGAAAACCTTTCATATAAAGGAAGATTCATACGTGTTGGATGTGTTAGTAGAAGCAAAGATTCTGGAAAACGGAACACAAGAGTGGAAGGAGCTCAAAGAAGCATTATCACTGTCAGGAGCAAACAGCAAAAAAATCAGAATTCACAACTGAAGAGGCTCAAGGAGCAACTGGAGGCGATTAAGATAGTGTAACATTAGCAGCTGAAGTATTACTGAAGAATGAATAAGTTTTGTAACCGCATGACTCCCCTCCCCCCCTTCTCTTATTAGTAGAGGTGCTTTTTTTCTTGAAAAAAGAAGGGGGTTATTATCTTTTTGTTTTTTATATGTATTTTTGTGTAATATATGTTAAATTGTGGGTAGTGGGTAACACGTCCTTTGAAGTCTGCCAGCTATTTCTTAAAAGGTTAAATAATGTTAAAACATGAAAAATATTAAGATATTGTCATGGAATGTGAAAGGGGAAGGGTGTCCTACTAAACGTAAACGGTTGGAAATGGCCCTAAGAAAAGATAGAGCGGACATCATTTTTTTACAGGAAACGCATCAAAAAGCGGCGGATAAAAATAATTTGTATCTTGGTTGGACTCAGTATTATGAAAAGGCCTTTGGTTCTTCCAAGGCAAGGGGGGTGGCGATTATGATATCGAAAAGATTGGGATTTACGAAAACAAAAATGATAGGGGACCCAGAAGGCAGATATTTGATTATAGCTGGAAGTATAGAAGAAGAAGAAATATTGTTGGTCAATGTTTATGCACCAAATGAGAATCAAGACCAATTCTTGACTAAATTGAGTCATATTTTGATAAAAGAAAACTGTGATAGAATGATAGTTGCTGGAGATTTTAACCTAACAAGGTCAAATATTGATTGCACTAATATAACTAATTATAGAAAAGGTTGGAAAGCTAAATTGTTGGATGAGTGGATAAAAAAGTTTGGATTGAAAGATTCCTGGCGAGAATTGAAAGGGGAAGAAGGAATTTATACATATTATTCCCAGGTGTATAATTCATATTCTAGGATTGACTATGTATTTGTAACACAAAATATATTGAAGGATTTAAATGATGTAGAAGTAGGAATTTTTAAGGAATCGGATCATGCCAAAGTAATGGTGGAATTACAATTTAAAATAAATAAAAGTAATATAAGAACTTGGAGGTATGATCCGAAATTATTTAAAGACAAGGAGATAAAAGATCAGATAATGAAAAATTGGGAAGAAATTTGGAAAATTAACGATAACAATGAAACAAATTTTAATGTAATTTGGGATGCAATGAAAGGAGTATTCAGGGGTGAGTGTATTAAATTTAAGAGTTTAAAAAACAAACAATATAAAGATAGACAACTGGAGTTGGAAAAAGAGATTAAATTATTGCAAACTAAACATGCCAAAACAAAGGAGAAGAAGACCTTAGAAAGGATACAATTGTTACAGAAGGAGATAGCAGGAAGGGATATTGAAAAAATTAAAAGAGATTTAATTTATCTGAAAAGGGAATATTTTGAGTATAGTGATAAAAGTTCAAAAATGTTAGCAAAAGCAGTGAAAGAGAAGAAGGAAAAAGGGGAGATTGGAACTTTAATAAGGGAGGATATGAAAAGGTGCAATAAAACAGTAGAGAAACTTAACATAGTTAAAAATTTTTATCAAAATTTGTACACAGATAAGAAAATAAATTTAAGCAAGTTAGAAAAATATCTACAAGAACACAAGGGGGAGAGTATAAAAGCAGAACATAGGGCTAAAATGGAAGAACAAATTACAGAGAAAGAGATATTAGATGTTATAAATAAATTGAAAATAGGGAAAACTCCAGGAGAAGATGGATTACCAGCGGAATTTTATAAAGAATTTAAACAAAATATTATTCCTAAATTAACCAGGCTATATAATTATATCTTGGAGGGGGGAGAATCTCCAAATTCATGGCTTAGATCTATCATAGTATTAATACCAAAACTAGGAAAAAATTTAGAATTGGTTGATTCATATCGTCCAATTTCTTTAATTAATCAAGATGCAAAGATTTTTACAGCAATTATGGCTAATAGGTTAAATAGTTTTCTGGGGGAATACATACATACAGATCAGGTAGGTTTTTTAAAGGAAAGATATATGTCTGACTTAATAAGAAGGGTGTTAAATTTGTTACAAATAAACAAGAGAAAAGAAGGTAAAATAGGATTATTATCTTTAGACATTTTTAAAGCTTTTGATTCTTTACAATGGGTCACTATTAAAGAAATAATTAAAAAAGTAGAATTTGGGGAAAAATTTAAAAATGTAGTTAATCAACTTTATAAAAGTAGTTATGCCAAGGTAAGAGTAAATGACTCATTTACAGAAGATATTGAAATTAAAGCAGGAATGAGACAAGGATGTCCTCTTTCCCCCATTTTGTTTATAATGGCTATGGAATTATTGGCTAGAGCTATAAGGAGTGATACGAACATAGAAGGGATAAATGGAATAAAAATAAGTTTGTATGCAGATGATACTTTAATTATAATGAAAGATCCTATAAAAATATGGAAAAGATACAAGATCATTTGCAAAAATTTGAAGAGATAACAGGCCTGAGAATAAATTGGGGGAAATCAGAAGCAATCTTTAGTAAATTAAATAAGGAAGAGATAGGGAGAATTAAGGAAAAATTTAAAATTCAAATCAGGAAAAGTATAAAGTATTTAGGAGTTAACATTGCTGACAATGGATTTGAAGAAACTAAACTATGATAAAGTGAAAGAGGAAATTAAGAAAAAAATTGTTCGATATAGGGTATTGAAGACTTCCTGGTTTGGTAGAATAGCAATTTGTAAAATGAGTTTATTACCCAAGATTAACTTTTTATTTGAAGTCCTTCCAATTAAACAATCTGAAAAAGAATTAGGAGTTTTTCAAAATCTATTGAATGATTATTGTAATGGAGGGAAAAGAGCAAGAATACCTAAAAGCCTATGGTATAAACCGCAGAAAGAGGGTGGTTTGGGATTACCTAATATTAAATCGTATTACAGGGCGTTCCAAATTAAAGGCTTGGTAAAACTTTTAACGATAGAGGACCTTATATGGAGGGAGATAGAAATGAAAGATAGTAATGTGTGTGCAAAGGGAGAATTTCTGGAAAATACAGTTTTTGATTTAAAACCAAGAAATAATGTCCTAAAATCTATGATAAATGTATGGATAAAGTTGAAAGATAAATTGGCACCAAACACCTCTCCAATATTAGAGTTGCAAGATCTTAAAACATTTCCAGTTAAAAATTTAGAATTAATAAAAAATATTATGCATAAATATGATATAATCTTATTAAAAGATTGGCTGGATCGAATTGAGAATGAAAAAACAAAAAAAGAAATTTATAAGGAATTAAAATTGAACTGGCTTCAGATACTAACGTTGGATAAGTGGAATAAACAATATAAAATGAAATTACAGCCAATAAGGCAGCTGACAGACTTCGAGGAGATGGTATATAAAATAAGAAGAGGTTCAATGGGGATAAAAGGAATAGTAAGTAAATTATATAAAATGATAAACAACATGGATGAATCCCAGGATACCCTTAAAAGAATGTGGGAATCGGACTTGAGTATTACTATTACAGATAAGAATTGGAAGAAAAAATGGAAAAGTAGGATGATGCGAAATCTGTCTACAAAAGTTAAAGAACACAACTACAAGATGTTGTGGCGATGGTATATGACGCCAGTTCGGTTAAATCAAATAAATAGTAGCAATTCAAAAAAATGTTGGAGGTGTCATCAGGAAATTGGGACATACAAACATATGTGATGGGATTGCAAAATTATTTCCAATTTCTGGCATAAAATGGAACAAGAATTAGAAATTTTTTAAAATATCCGTTTAAAGTTGAATGAAAAAATAGTTTTATTAACGGACTTAGAGGATTTGAATTTAGAGGAAAATATAAAAGAGTTATTGTCTATTTTTTTGACATTGGCGAGACAACAAGTAGCCAGAAATTGGAAAGGTGATATGAATTTAGAAATTGGTAAATGGTATGTTGATGTTTGGGATATGGCATTAAATGAAAAACTTACATGGGAATTAAATATAAAAAGGGGGTTAATAAAACAAAATAGGGGGGGTTAATAAAACAAAATAGATTTTGGGACATTTGGAAGCCTTTTCTGCAACACACATTGATAGATAATAAAGGAGAAAAACCTGCTCCGAATACAATGTATTTTTGGCAGAATGAATGAGTTGTAAAAGGAGTGGCTGGTAGACTCAAGGACTGTAGTGCACTGGGTGGTAGGAACCATGTACAAAATATTAAAGTTGTAATATGGTGGTTAAAGAGGAGAGTGGATATAAAGATGAAAATATACAGTATAGCAAAAGTATAGAAAATAACGTTTGATTACATTATATTATATTGACATGTATTTTTTTTCTTTCTCTCTTCCTCTTCTCATTTTTTTAACGTTGTAGGATGTACGTGGGAACTACTTTTTTTTGTATGTAATTGTTTCTTTTATGTTTTGTAGAAAAATATTTTTTTTAAAAAAAAGCACTGGATGAGTTTCTTCTAGGAGGGAGGGGCCAGCATGGCTGAAAGCTAACAGCACAACCCACAAGCTCCTGCCATTCCAAGCCCTAAAACATGCCAACTAAAGGCAGACTGCCACCCAGAGGCAATAAAAGACAGTGGAAAAGTCCCTACAATGTGACCTCTTCAAAAGGAGAAATGAGAGAAAAAGCAGATTGGAATAGAAGCAGGCAAACCAACAGACTTCCAGAGATCTGAGTAACAAATCTTCTACTCTTATCACTGCCCTGCCACCTGAAATAATCCTGAATGAGAAATAAATCTTACCAGGGGAGCAGTGGTGGGATGTCAAAAATTTTACTACCCCCACCGTGATGTCATCACAGTGTGGGTGGAGCTAACGTCATGACATGACATCATGGGCAGAGCCAATGTCATGACATTGTGGACGGGGCCAAAGAAAAATAAATAAAATAAAAAATAAAATAAAAATAAGCTCACAGACACACCCCTCAACCCACCCACCCACCCACAACACAAACCCATAAATAAATAAAATAAAAATACATTAAAATACATCCCACCCACCCACCCACCCCCAACACAAATCAACCAGAGCTTTTAAACCAGAGCTTAAAGCTTATTCTGGCTAATCTTTCTCACAGTAGGTTAGATGGAAGGAACTACAGAATGAACTCACCACAAGATGGCTTCATTTTGGCACTTTTCAACTTTTCAACAGTTAAAGAAGTTAGGTCCTAAGCAGAAGCGTAGCGTGCCTTGGCGGGGCCCCGTATAAAAATTTGTTTGGGGGCCCTTAGGAAGGGTAAAGATTTCTCACAAAAGAAAAAAATGCATAAAATTACTTAGACGGGGAAATCCCGCAGCCTGCGATAACCGATGTAGGGTGTTGCCAACTTTTGAACGCACGCTTTACAAAGCTGGCTTGAGACTAAATATCAAGAAAACCAAGATCATGGCAACAGGCCCTATCAGTCCCTGGAAAATAGATGGGGAAGAAGTAGAGGCAGTTACAGATTTTACTTTCCTAGGATCAAAGCTCACTGCAGATGGGGATTGCAGCCATGAAATAAAAAGGCGACTGATTCTCGAGAGGCAAGCGATGAGAAACCTGGGGAACATAGTGAAAAGTAGAGACATTAAATTGCAAACAAAGATTCGCATAGTCAGGGCAATGGTATTCCCTGTGGCAATGTATGGTTGTGAGAGCTGGACCATTAGGAAAGCGGAGCGCAGAAAAATAGACGCCTTTGAGATGTGGTGTTGGAGGAGAGTTTTGAGAGTACCCTGGACAGCGAGGAGAACAAATGGGTCAATCTTAGAAGAAATCAAGCCTGACTGCTCCTTAGAAGGTCAAATAATAAAGATGAAGCTAAAGTACTTTGGACATCAAATGAGAAGAGAGGATTCACTTGAGAAAGCCTTGATGCTTGGAAGGGCAAAAGAAGAAGGGGACGGCCCAAGATGGGATGGCTAGATGGTGATACCAAAAATTTTGAATAAAGCATCATAATTAATCACAGCATTTATTAAACGCCACATATCACAACACTCACACACACATGGAAAATAAGGAGAAGCCAAAAGTTTAAAATCATACAATTGGAACGCTCTCCAGAAGGAAGGGGGATTACCCAATAGTCAATAGACTCTGGCAAGGAATGTAAAAATGATAAGGTCACTGATTGCCTCCATTGTTCTTAGCTCCTAAGCCTCAGTGTACTGGGCCAAAGGGTGTGAAAACCGGTTTGTTGACTTTTCTGATAAGCAGAAATTCCTTCACAAAGGAAGCTGAATGACTCATACCTCTGGTTTGATTAAAGTTCAATTAAACATTGCTAGAACACTGACCCAAGCAAAGACATAGCGGGAGAGAGAAACAACATAAACAAAATTCTGTGGGGAACAGCCATGGAACCCCAAAATTGATCAGGGAAAGGGGGGAAGCAAGAACCTAAGAAAAGCCTTGCGCAACAATAAACTGACAGCACAGGGCTGGAAGGGACAAGCGGACGTCCCGTCTCTCACGAACGTAGCAAACAGATTAAAAAGGGCAAACAAAGGCTAAATTGTTGGTTTCCCCTCTTCCAGAGATCTCCATTTAATTATACAAACAAGACATAATGATTCTAACTCCTTTCTTTATTTTCCTACTTAAGAGTGAGTCAAACGCTGTAATTCATTCATGTCCGGAACATTAACCCACGTTGGAACTGCAATTTCCCGCCTCAAAGCACCATTGGCTGTCAATCCTGCTAGATCGTCTCCCATTGGAGAAGACGCGCTGGCGGCCCCGCCTCCTGTGCCTTTGATTCAGCCAGCAGAGAACAAAGAGATATTCCTGTGAAACCGCAACTATTTTTATTGCTTTAAACTTGCAACAATGTAACCCTGCTGAAAAAGCCAGTTTCTCCGCAATTGAAGTAACCTGCTGTTTCTGTATAGATGAAATCTCTGACCTCATACCTGCTTTGTATTTTTGTTTACTTGTAATTAAAATATGTTAATTGCCCTTCCTCCTTCCCAGTTTCAGTCCCCTCCCCCTGGCATGTAGAGTTAGTTTAGAAAATAGATATATACCCCTTTAAGGTGGGTGGTGGTTATCTTTGGTTCACATAATTTAGTGGGCTGAGATCACGAGCGTTTGTTCCTCGGAACGATTAAGGGAAAGGTAGCTATTTTAAAGTTGTAGGCCTGGCCAGACTATGACCCTGATAGCTTTCCTTTGC
Source organism: Furcifer pardalis (assembly GCA_030440675.1). NCBI lineage: Eukaryota > Metazoa > Chordata > Lepidosauria > Squamata > Chamaeleonidae > Furcifer > Furcifer pardalis. The sequence continues at coordinate 172,958,731 of CP126892.1, read as the reverse complement.
ATTTGCTCCCAATAAATCATTTTGTTTCGATTGAACTATCTGTCTCGTTATTCAGTTCTTAAGATTTTCTAATACCTCTGCCAGAGAAACGTACCTGGGCCCCAAAATTTTGGGTAACAATGGTATTGTGGAGATAATGGGCACAGAGCTGAGTGAGTTGAGGGGGATGGTGGAGGACAGGAATGCCTGGAGGACAATGGTCCATGGGGTCGCAGAGAGTCGGAATCGACTGTGCGACTGAACAACAACAACATTTGTTTTGCTTACGCACGTTGGGGGCCCCGTGGCCCTCCTCCCACCTTTGGTCCAACTTTCCTCCCCTTTGCGTTATCTCTTTGCTTCCCGTTAGAAAACCTGTCCAGGGCGGGCAGGCAGGCGCTGAAGAGCAGCGCCACCCTTTTGCGGGTAACGGGCAGGAGGAATTGGGGGTTGGGGGGGCACCAAAGGAGACCGTCCCTTCTCAGGCCTTCCCACAATGACGTTGGCTTCGGCAGAAACAGGAGCGGTGGTAACCGCTGCAACCCGCGCTGCTGGCTGCTGCCCGTGGCCTTTGCCACCATTGGCAGGGCGGGTCCACGGCCGGGGAAGCGGGAGAGACCGTCAAAGCCCTCCCAGCCTCTTCCCGGGCCAGAGTGCCCTCCGCTGCTGTTGCTGCGGTCCCGCCGGAGGCGTCGCCAGCACTCGGTGGCCTCTCCCCGTGCCGCCCCCTCCCCAGTGAAGGTCCCAGAGCGTCCGGCGGTCCGAGTGTCCCTGGTTCATCAGGGGCCGCGCGCGCACCCCCGCTCTCTCGCGTGAGTGGAGGCGACAGAAGCAGCGGAGAAAGGAGAGCCCTGCCCTCCCTTCTTTGTCCTGGGCAGGTGGGAGGGGGCAGCCCAAGGCCTCCCAGAAAGGCACCCGCCCCCAGCCCGCTTCCGGCGCCCTCTCCCAAGGCTCCCTGGCCGTCGCCTCCCTCCCGCTCTGCATTTGTTTTGCTTACGCATGTTGGGGGCCCCCGTGACTCGGGGGCCCCGTATAATTGATACGGCTGATACGGCGGTAGCTACGCCCCTGGTCCTAAGTCTTTGCCTAACCAGTTCTCTAGGATAATATGCCTTAATGTAAATGTAAAACAGCTGTACCTCCTTAAGGGTTCTCCAATTGGAAGAGCAATTAGAACAGCACAGGTGTAGCTTATTGATGAGGTAACTCCAAGACTTTGCTTAAAAAACCCAAGCCAGGCCATCAGGCCTTTTTAGGAACTGTGGTAGTACATCAATATATGTAAAGGTATTAAATACACATTAAAATACACACAGACACACCACATCCAAAGGTGAATCACTTACCCTGGGGAGCAGGCTATAGGGAGCTTCAGGGTAGCAGCTTCTCTTCCTCCTCCCCACTTGGGAGGACAACAAGGAGGCCGTGCATACACACCAAGCACTGTAGGCATGCATGCACACCAAGTGCTTGGTGCGCATGCACAGTGGGGGAACCAGTGAAAAGGTAAGCCCCGAAGGTGGTTCCCCCCAAAAGCTGCTGCCGGTTCTCGGGGACACTGGGAAAAGTTACTACCGGTTCTGGCAAACTGGTGAGAACCTGTTACATCCCATCACTGCAGGGGAGTATATACCCACCTTAGAGATATCCCCCAAACACCCACAGATGGAAACTATCACTAAACAACTGCAAGATGCATGCTTAATTTCTGCAGGATCGCTCCTTATTATATCTGACTGCTTAAACAAAATTCAGGAGCAGATAAATAAGGGACTATCCCTGGATTTTTCCCAGCTCCCAGCCAAGCTACAACAAAAAGTTAACAGGTCAGGAAAAGCCACCACACTCCTCTCCACAGTCACAGCCATAACCCTTGGGAGCTCAAAGCAGGAGCCGTCTGTAAGCAGCCTGTTAGATATTTGAATGTCCAGCGGCGGGAAAACCGCCGCTTCCTATTGGTCAGTGGGCTGGGTCAAGCAGGGTATTTAATCCCCTGCTTACCCAGCCGTTGTTGTTGTTGTCTCAACGTGTTCACAATAAACTATTGTGTTCCTGGTTCACCAATAATGGCGTCCGTGTCCTCACTCCCGCGCCCAGATCTCCGGATCTAACACAGCCAAAACAAAGTGCAGAGAATCCTATAACTGGACCAAATTTTGATAGCTCTTTCTAGCAAAGATGGCTACCTGTGGTCAAACAAAAGGAAAATTGCTGTTTCTCTCAATCAGCTTCTCAAATGTCATATAAAAGAGGATGGGATAAAAAAAAAACTTTCACTTCCTGCCTTCCATAGTGAACCACAATAGGATCTTTCTGACTTTCAGATCAAAAGAGATAACTTCTAGACATCTACACAGGTCAGCAGGTCTGCTTACCTATACCCTGGCCATAAATCACCTGCGGCGGGGAGGAGTGGCCGCCGTTTCGTCGAGCCCCGGGACTCTAGCCACCTGTCCCGGGGGCTCCATCCTGGCCAGGGCTTAAAAGCCCCTTCGGCGGTAGGACTTTCCCGAAGCCCAGCCGCCGCTAGAAACACCTGTGGCGGGGAGGAGAGTCTTGTCACTTGTTGCAGGATTAAGCAATTGTTTTTTCTTGTTTAGTTTTCTGCTTTTGTAATTTTTGTAATTTTGTGTAAACTGGATTGATATTTGGAATCTATGATTGTTGCTTGATATTGTTGCCTATTGAATTTGATGCTGTAATGATTTATATTATAGTATCTCTGATGTATTTTTTAGGATGTCCTGATGTTTTGTAATTACAATTGTTATTAGAGATTATTTTTGGGGGGATATATTTTGATATGTTTTTTGATGTTATTCCTGCTTTGTGATATTTGTAATTTACTATGCGATATTTGTAATTGTTTTTATCCTATGGAATGTGCTATGTAATTGTAGCTGTTTCTTCTGTAAGCCGCCCAGAGTCGCTATGCGAGTGGGGCGGCATATAAGTCGAAAATACAAATACAAATACAAAATCATGTCTTTAGAAATCCAGAAATTACAAAATTGCAAATTAATGCCACGTCTTCCCAGTGTCAGAGCAGAGTTTTTGCAAGCAATCAAAACAGACATACTGTACTAAAACAATGACATGCTGTTCTTCTCTACAAGGTCTCCTTCCAATAAAGGAACAGATGACCTCACAGTATTTAAAGGGCAACTCACCCAGCTTCTAAACAGCATATCTCCCAAGAGACAGCACCAAGCGAGGACCTGAGGGCCAGCACCACCCACGCAAGACTCTCACCGAGACGTCTCCTAAAAGTAAACCCAGAAGACTTCTATACATATTCTGACTCTGACATGGAATCTGATGTAGATGCAGACCTGGAGACCGTGTCTTCAGATGGGGACAATGACACCATCAGAATACACCAACCCAGCACCAGACACCCTCATTCCCTTTATCTAATGTTGGTGGCAGCCAACTCCATAGACCTAAGGCCTGGAGCTATTGCTGACATATCCAAAATGCCAGAATGGGGCGAGACCACAGGGCACTGTTTGCAGATTACCAGCTTTCCCCACCCAACCTGGAGGATGAACCACCTCACCTCAACCGCATCTCCAAAGACCTGAAGGCAAACTACGCAGGATTTTGTCTAGCAAAAATGGTGACCAGACTCCACCTCCAGGTACTAAATGGTACCCTTCTCATAGACCATCCTCTCAGGCTCTAAAACTAGCACATTGGACTACTTCTTCATATCCAGGAACCTATTCCCCAGGACTGAGAAGTTTGAAGTCAATCCACATCTTGAAAGTGACCATTTCCCTATCTGCTTACAATTATGCCCTGATAGGACCATAGGTCTACATTGCAACTTGACAAGATAATGGTCTGTCCCTTTAAGGCCATGGGGTGTTGCTTCACAAGCAGCTATTGTGAAGGAAATAAGAGCAAACAAACTTCTGGGCTTTCCCCCCCTCTCTCACTGATGCTCTCTCAGCTGCTTGCTTTTTGTGCTACTGTTTGGATTGCTGTGACCATTGGTCAGAAGCCTTGGACATTTGGCTGTACCTTGTGGATACATTGTGGACAAAGAATGCTGCTTCCAGGTTTGGGAGTTATTTGTTTTCATTCCTGCCTTCGTTTAAAGACAACAGAAAGCTGAAGATAAGCTTGGTATATTATTTCTTCATTTATGTTATTTTCCTGCACTGTATATAGAGGCCAGCACTTGTGTATATTATTTTCAGCAACTAAAGTTTTTGTTTTGCACTCACTCCCATACAAGACTATTTATTTTTTTCTTGTACTGGGGAACTCAAGACAGCTTCCGGAACATCAGCTGGTGTGTCTAGGGCGGTGCTGTTGTGCAGGGACTCTCCCTCTCATGCCCCCTGCTGGGCAAGTCCATCTGGAGAAACAATTTCCTCTACCCATCCTACTATCAGGATAAGGCAAATACCGCATCAGATGGTCCCCATTCCTTGACAAGAAGATGGAAAAATTGCTGATGGAACACACACACACGCAGAAGCTTCAACAGGACCTATTATCTGCCGACACCATTCAGGATGCCCAGACAACCTATGAAAACATAATCTGGGAATGCCAGCAGCTACTAAGCCACAAGAACAACTCCCATGCCAAGACAACCACACACCCCTCAAAGCTATGGTTTGACAAGGAATGTATGGAGGCCAAGAAAAAGCTTACCAATGCTTATCTCTCACACAGAGAAAATGTTGTCCCTTCCACCCAGGGCCAGATTTTCCTATAGGCTAACTAGGGTTCATCCTAGGGCCTCAAGATCAAGAGGGGCCTATATATTGATATATATCACAGTAATGATGTATTTTATTATCTCTCATGTAATTTACAAACTTAAAAATGGGAGGTGAAAGGGCCACATAAGTGGAATAGGCTAGGGCCTCTTTTCATGTAAATCCGGCCTTGCTTCCACCGCACAGTTCCTCCACTGCTTCCTAAAGCTCAAAAAGGACTACAAATAGTTATTGTAAGAAAAAAGAGACAATGAGGGCCACCTGGTCATAGCTTATCCAGGCAGCCAGATAAAAAAATTCAGGCCTGCTCTGGCATATCACCAATACCAACACCAACTCAACCCCATCAAGGTTAAATGCCCACATCCCCCCCCCCCGGTTACTGTACCGAGATGTAGCCACCAAAACAGATCTCCCGAATGCCAACCTAGAAAGCCACCCCAGCTGGCCACCATTGTCCAAGTCAGAAATTAACTTCCTAATTATCCACTCAGGCAAGGCCCCAGCAGATGACCTCATTCCCCCAGAACTGCTAAAAACATAACAAGGAGTGGAGGCCCCTGCTTTTGGCCTTGCTGTTCAACTACAATGACAGCACCAGACAAATTCTCAAAGACTGGGGCTCTGCAGTCATTATTCCCATATTCAAGAAAGGAAACAAGTACATCCCCGGGAACTCCAGGCCAATCAGTCTACTTGACATCATCAGTAAACTCGATGGCAGTCAACTGCATAAAACACTCAAGAGCTGGTTGGAAGAGGAAAACCTTATAGCGAAGGAATAAGAAGGCTTTAGGGAAAGCTGGTCCGCAATAGGCCACTGCCTTGTCCTCCAACATCTGATTGAGAAATACTCTTCCAAGATCCCAGTATCTCTGTATGCTGCTTTCATCGATCTAAAGGCTGCCTTTGACTCAATCTCCAGGATCAAGCTGTGGGATAAGATAGAGAAATCCTCAATTGACCGCAGGCTGCTCCACCTGATCCACACTCTCCATACCATCACAAACCTCAAGGTTAGATGTTCCCAGCAGGAACACATCATGGAACCGATACCTAAATAGAAGGGTGTCAAGTAAGGATGTGTACTGGCCTACTTCTACTCACCTTCTTCATCAACAGCATGGTTGACCATTTAAGAAGCCCTGCCTTCCATCCTCCCAAGCTTGCTGACAAACCCATACACATACTTCTATATGCTGATGATAATTCTCTCCTTGGCCCTAAGAGGCCTCAGAAGATTGCTGGCATATCTGGCTCACTACTGCAACAGCAATCAATTATAGATCAACTATCAGAAAACCAAAGTGATAACCTTTGCTAAAAGGCCTAAGAAACATGTCTGGAGAATAAATGATCACAAGATAGAACAAGTTACCAGGTTTAAATACCTGAGAGTAGTCCTCCAAACTTCCACACCGTTTTTACAGCCCAGAGATCTTCCTTTGCCATATTAAAATTCCTGAGGACAATAGGAGGCTGCACTCAAACTATTTGAAGCCAAAATCCTGTTGCAGCTACTCTACGGAGTCCAATCTAAATCCTTATGTGCAGCACTCCAGACTCCTCGCTGTGTATCCAACACTACCCTTTGCCTGGAGATGAGCATGATAAAGGTTGGGGGGAGATGATAAAGGTTGAGGGGAGAGGGTGGATAGCTACTCTCAACCTTCAGCTCAAAATTCTGTTTAATCCCAATGGCCTGGTGCCTCTAACTTTCCAGGACAGCTTCCAATCAACATGGAAAAAACCAGTCCAATCCAGATTACAATATTTTGTCCCCCCGCCCCACTCCCCAACCTCATACAGGCCATGAGTCATAACCAGGCTAAACAGGTCATTAAAAAGAAAACACTAGACATGAAAAGACAAGAAGACTTAGCCAGGGTCCCTACCTTCCTGGCTGCAGAGTTTTGGAGACACATTGTTGCCCCAGCCCCATACCTGCTCCAATTTGAGACACTAAGTCACTGAAGGGCATTTATGCTAGCCCACTGTCAGGTCCTCCCCTCTGCAGTTCTTGAGGGAAAGTTCGCCAATGACAGAAAGACTGACAATGTTCCTGTGAGACTGGAGAAATTGAAACCACAGAACACGTTCTCTTCAGTTGCCCTTTTCATAGAGATATCCAGAACAAGCTCATTTCTCCACTGCTCTGCAAGTATCCTGGCCGGACAAACAGCACATACACTCACTGGCTGCTTTTTAAGCACTCTTATCTCTTCGGATATTTCAAGTACCCCCATTTTAACTTCTGTCCCCTTTGCTGTTCTATGCTGGTCTTGGACCGTAATAAAGATTTGATTTGAGTTTCTTCTACTGCAAGAATACAGAAGAAATTGTATAATACTGTATTACAAATATTGGAAATTTTTAATTTATATTTCATGCCTAATTGGTGGATTTTTTTTTTTTTTTTTAGCTACGCTGTAAGCCGCCCAGAGTCGGGTTTACCCGATTGGGACGGGATAGCAAACGTGAATAAATAAATAAATAAATAAAAAATAAATAAATAAATGTCCTTTAACCAGTAACTCAGAAGGAACTATAATTGAGGACTGTTATTCAATTTGGTGATCTTTTTGAACTTATATAACAGTCTTACTAAAATGCTGTTAGTGGTGTGATTTTGGTGCTTACAAAGGACTGAGATGACTGAAAGTATTTTAAAATGAGTTAATAGTATTTGGGATTGAAATTGGAAGCACATCAGAGGAATCCTGCTGAATTTGACAAAAGACATATCTAGTCAAGCATTCATCCTGGCTTTTTCTAACAGCCAGCCAGATGCTGAAGAATAACCCACAAGCAGGAAATGAAAACAATACTTTCCCCTTTGTCATTCTTTAGTAACAGTTATTCAGAGGCAACTGTTATAAGTTCATGCAATGCCCTTTTACAGCCTTTTTAGTTGTTTAACACTGGCGTATCAGTATTTTAGCTTTAAAAATTCTCTATTTTAACTCAGTTCTATGCGATGAATATACTGTATATATTCTTCTATCCCACAGCAACAATATAAACATAAGGTCTCCTCTACAAGGCAATGAATGAGTTTCTTCTGCTGCAAGAATTCAGCTGGAAAATATATATTTGAACTAATAAATAAATAAATAATAAATACTAGAATGATTACAGTACATTTTTTTCAAAGAACAAGATATTTTAAATTCTGTTTAGTCCTATATTATATTAATTTTTTAATTAAAAAGTGTGAGGAAAGGAACACGAATGTCTGTTTGTTAAGCAGTATCTTAGTACAGCCTCAAAGTACAGTACTGTACAGTACTTAGATAAAAACAGCACACTAGTAAATCTCTTCCATTACTTCTCATGGAATCAGGTTTTTAAATCAGGCATTGGCAACATTCAATCCACAATTCATGGAAAAAACTATTGTTGATCTTGTTTTGTGCTATGAATTCACCTTAAGTCATTGCTGCTTTCTGCCAGTAAGATGGTCTCATGATCGACACAATCAGGGGCTTTGTAGTCTATAAAGCACATGCCAGTCTTCTTTTGAATTTGTTTTGTACTTTCTAGAAGCTAGAAGATATTTGGAATATGATCTCAAGTGCCCCTTCCTTTTCATAATCCATCTTGAACACTAGGCCTTTCATGCTCCACAAAAGGTAAAAACTTTTGTTGTAACACCTTTAGCATCACTTTATTTGCATGGAAAATTTAAACAATTGTCCTATAGTTACCACACTCCATCTCATTCTCTTTTTTTTTTTTTTTTTTTGAAATTGGAACATATACAGAACATTGTTATGGGCCATTAATATGGTTTCCAGATTTGTTGGCATATTCTTGTTAGGAGTTTGTTAGAATGAATCTCTGTGGCTTGAAGGGGTTTTTTTAGTATTCTATCTATTTCTTCCTAATGTTTTCAGAGCAGCTTTCACTTCACTTTCATGTCAATATTTCACCACCCTCATTGCCTCTGCTGATAATCACCCAGTGGCCTTGTTCCGGGTGACCAGGTCCCTCCTCGGTAGAGGGGGGTCTGGCCCTGGTTGGCAGGGATCGGCTGAGGCTTTTGCTGATTATCTGGCGGGGAAAGTCACTCAGATCCGCTCGAAGTTTAATCCCGGCGTGGAAGGTATGGAACTGGGGTTGACCGGAGCACAGTCTGGCCATGTTATCTGGGATCAGTTTGATCCAGTTGGCCCTGAGGAAGTGGACAGGCTTCTTGGATCTGTCCGCGCCACAACTTGTGTGCTGGACCCATGCCCTGCCTGGTTAAAGCTTCTAAGGCTGTGGCAGGTGGTTGGGTCGAGGCGATTATTAATAAGGATGGGTCTTTTCCAGCGTCTTTTAAACATGCCTTAGTGCGCCCCCTCCTAAAAAAGCCATCCCTCGACCCTATGGCACTTACTAACTACCGCTTAGTGTCCAACCTACCCTTCTTGGGTAAGGTTTTGGAAAAGGTAGTGGCGCGACAGCTACAGGATGTCCTGGATGAAGCAGATTATCTGGACCCTTTTCAGTCAGGATTCAGGCCCGGATATGGTATGAAAACTGCATTAATCGCATTGGTGGGTGATCTCTGGAGAGAGCGGGATGGAGGTCACCCGTCCGTTCTAGCTCTTCTCGATCTCTCAGCGGCCTTTGACACCGTCGATCATGGTATCCTCCTGGGAAGGCTCCAAGGATTGGGGATCCAGGGCACTGTGTTGGCCTGGTTTTCCTCATTTCTGAGGGGCAGGACCCAGTCGGTGTGGCTGGAGAACGAGAAGTCCAGCCCTAGGCCCCTTCAATATGGGGTGCCTCAGGGCTCGGTGCTCTCTCCTCTCCTATTTAACATCTACATGAAGCCACTGGGTGAGATCATCCATTCCCACGGGGTGAGGTATCATCAATATGCAGATTATACCCAGTTGTACATCTCGGCCCGTGGGGACCCAAGTGGTGCAGTGGAAGTCCTCTCCAGGCACCTGGAGGCTGTCAAAGTCTGGATGGGGGACAACGGGCTACAGCTGAATCCCGGCAAGACTGAGTGGCTATGGGTGAGGGGCCCTGTGTTATCATGGGAGCTACCAGCTTTGGTTCTAGATGGGGCAGTTCTGCCCCAAATGGACCCGGTGCGTAATCTGGGAGTCCTCCTGGACTCACGACTACTGTTCGAAGAGCAGGTGGCAGCCGTGGCCAGGAGGGCTTTTGCACAACTTCGTGTAATACGCCTTGCTCATGGTCACACATGCTTTGGTCACCTCCAGACTTGATTACTGTAATGCGCTCTACATGGGGCTGCCTTTGGTGACCATTCAGAGACTGCAGCTGGTCCAGAATGCAGCAGCTCGGGTAGTGATGGGGTGCGGGCATTATGCTCGAGCCTCACCACTGCTCCGGGAGCTGCACTGGCTGCCAGTATGTCTCCGCGTGCAATTCAAGGTGCTGGTCATTACCTTTAAAGCCCTATATGGTAGTTGGCCAGGATACCTAAGAGACCGCGTCACCCTAAGAACGTCGGCCCGTCCCACCAGAGCGGATCGGAGGGGTTCTCTTGTTATCCCATCGGCTAGGGAGGCTTGCCTCACTAGTACGAGGAAGAGGGCTTTCTCTGTGTTCGCCCTGGCCCTCTGGAGCCTCCTCCCGATAGAGCTACGCCTGCAGACAGAGCTCCTGCCCTTTCGGAAAGGCTTAAAGACCTGGCTGGCGGGGCAAGTGTGGGGTTCCAGAAACGCAGGTTCCCACGTAGGATGGCTGGTTTAAGGGCAGCCACCACCCCCTTGTATCTGTATCTGTTTTTATCTGCTTTGCTGTTTTAATGTTTTAAATTTTTAATGAACTTTTAAGGTTTTTGATATTGATATGATTATAGTTTATCCATGACGGTAATTTATGCTGTAAGCCGCCCAGAGTCTGGTCTACCCGATTGGAGCGGGATACCAAATGTGAGCAATAAATAAATAAATAAATAAATAAATAAACGTCATGTTTTTCATTATAGGATTGCTCTTAAAAAGAGTCTGTCACCCGTATATCTCTTCTGCAAAGGCTTTCAGTGTACTGTTTCCAACTTCTCTTTATTTTCATCTGGTCAAATGGTATGCTTCCTTGTTGGTCATTCAGCATTCCTAATCTAAGATTAAATTTCGGTTTGATTTTTTGGATCTTTGGGAAGAGAACTTTGGTTTTTACCCTTTTGTTGTTCTCTATTTCTTTTCATTGGTTATTGCAATAGTTCCCTTTGTCTCTAAGTGACAGTCACTGAAAAACTGCATTCAGGGTTATGTCCCTATTTCCCTCACGTTTTGCTTTTGCTTCTCACCTATTCTTTACCATTTAAAGTGTTTTGTTCATCACTCATCTAGATTTTTATTTTATTTCACATTCTTCCCTTATAATATATCTGGTTTCAATCCACTGTTCTTCCAATTCAGAATTAATATAGTTTAATAGTGCAAATATTTTCCTTATAAGTACTTTCAACTCATTTGAAATGTTATTTTAAATTATTTTCTGGCAGTACAATTCTCTTAGTGTTCTTTTTCAGGTTTGATCTAATATTAACAAATCATGATCAGTACCACAATCCATTCCCTTGTTTTGGTAATTTCTTGTTTCCAGTTGCATAGTCTATTTGATTGCTGTAGTGAACATCTGTTAATGTCCATGTGCACATTCATCTGTTTGGTTGCTTGAAGCATGCATTTGCAATAGACTGATTGCTTTCCAGAACTCTATGAATTTTTCTCCCACAATATTTCTGTCTCCTAGGCCAAATTTTCCAATAACATTTGATTCTGCTTTGTTCCCTACTTTTGAGTTCCAGTCACCTATGATTATATGCATTTTTTTTATTTTCATATGTGATCAATTTCCTCTTAGATGCTTGCATAAAACCTTTCAATTTCATCTTCTTCAGTCTCTAGTTGGAATACAGACTTGAATGATGATTATGCTGATAGGTTTTTCCAGATTCTGACTGATATTATTTGGTCAGAATTTATATTATTGTCCCTAATTGTCTATTCTACATTTTGCCTCACATTTAGAGTCACTTAATTTCTTCTTAGTTGTTCACTTCCAAAGTAGAACACTTTATAGTTGTTTGAATGAGAATGTTCCATTCCAAACCTCTTTAAATCACTGACACCAAGCACAGCAATGTGTATATGTCCCATTTCTTTCTTTATTGTTTCCAGTTTAACTTGATTCATACTTCTTACATTCCATATTTTAATTGAATGTATTGTGGAGCATTGGACTTTCCTTTCACTTCCATCTTATTTGAAGTCTTTTTGGCTTTAACCTAATTGCATTATTAATTACAAATCTATTCATACTTGTCATTTGTTCTTCCTCAGTAGCTGATTGAGTGCTTTCTGAATGGGAATCCTATCTATAAGCACTATCTTTTATTTCATTTTGGGCTGTCTCATCACAAGATTTTCAAAGTATGGAAAGTTTTGCAGGAGTTTACCATTGTCACCTTCTGCACTTAACAAAAGTTAGTTTGTCACTACCATTGCTTTCACCTGTGTCACCCTTCAGCTACCACTGTTTAGTTTCTTGTCTCAGCTGTGACCATTCATCAGACCCGGCTAGAAATTCAGGCTCATAACTGAGTCTGACCTCCTGCCTGCATTGCTCTCATTTTAACTGACACATATTATTTATTTATTTATTTATTTATTTACACTTATATCCTGCCCCTCTAGGGAAAAATCATCAGGGCAGCTAACATCATAAAACCAGTCATATAACAATCAAAAGTTAAAAATTACACATAATAAAACTCCCAATAAAATCATCACCACATGTTACAATAGCCAGAAAATACTGCGTCCAAAACTCTTCATGTTAACCATGTTAAGATGCACATCTGAGTAAAGGAATCAAAGATCAGTGAAATAAATTATCTAAACTTCTCAGTGACATTAGCGACAATAACCCTAGTCTAGCTACATACTATGACACTGGGGATCTCCTAAAATTCAACCAAGAAGCTTTCAACATTCCAATTGTATCTGAAGATACTGGGAGCTGACCATGGACCTTCAATATGAAAAGCATGTGCTTAACATTTGAGCTACAGATCCTCCACAAATCATAAACTTGGGTTTATAATAGGCTACCAAATTTAAACTAGCTGATTCTTAAATATATGGTTGCAAAGAAAGGGGACGAGAGTCTTTTTTAAACTAGATGTCAGAAAGGAAGGGTACCACACCATGAAACAAAACAAAAGTCAACTATCATTAATGAATCAGCTTTTACCGAATCCTGATTTTACTAAAGTAGAAATGTTTTCCATGAAAAATACTTTTCATCTTCAGTACAAAAATGAATGATTTTAAAGAAGTGAAATATAGATGGTATTAAAATTTTCACATTTTCTGACAGTTTACACTCAAGGCTTTATTTATCTCAGCTATTAGAAACTTTGAAAAGTGAAATTTAAATGATGGTAAGGATTGCAAGACATAACAAACCAAATTGCACTGTTATACTTAAAAACTAACTTTTCCCAATCTGAATAATAGCATGTGGTGAGAACAGGGTCTTTTTCTTCAAGTAATTTGAAAATCAATCCTTATATTCTAGTCACAGCTAAATGACGTTCGTTTGTAATATTTTCCATTTACTCACCAAATGACCTGACAAACTCAGAGATGCCAACGACAGCTCACAAAGGCAGGAAATGTTTAGGCAGTTAAGACATTGATGACAGCTGGCTGTTTCTTTAAAAATGATCCAGTAATACCTCGGATAACGTTTGCATCAGATAACGCTAAAACCGCATAACGTTAAGCAATCTGGAATTTTTATTTGCATTGCATAACATTAAAATCCTATGGGATGCATTGGATAACTTTCGCTATAGCCTGTGCCGGTTACAATATATCTCTATGGAGTTTTAACATTATCCGATGCATCCCATAGGATTTTAACATTATCCAATGCATGCATCAGATAACATTAAAAATCAGATAACACTAAGACTTGTGGAACCAAGTTTTACCGTTATCCGAGGTTTTACTGTACTTACTTCTGAGTTAAATATCCCAAGCTTCTAGTTCATTCCCTACCAGAATTTGTGGTCTTTTCTAGAGGGGCAACTAACTAGGTTAATACACCAGAGATAGAAGTGTGACACCTTGAAGTCTACTAAGAGCATAATCTTTGACAGGCTAAATACCATTTCATAATAAGAAATATTTATGTATGGCTCAATAATGTCTTCCTATATTTATAACATTACTATCTATTTATCTGTCTGTCCTTTCTATCACCCAGCTGACTGACCATCTATATCAGAGTTTGGAAAATTAAAAATGATGTGCTAAAATTAATTTGCTTGTCAAAAATTCATTGAATATTTTCAACACTTTTGCCAATTTTAAAATTCATGATTTTAGTCTTTAAATACCAGTGGTGCGAAATGTGTGAGTAAAGTTTCCATATTTTTGAGAGCAATCTGTGGCATTTTAAGTATCTTATTTTTGGATCATAAGATGCACCCAGTTTTTAGAGCAGGAAAACAAGAAAAAAAAATTCTGAACCAAATAGTACCGGTATACTAAAATATTTACAGTATTAAAATAAAGCAAAATACAGTAATATTTAACAGCAACACCCATCACCCAACAAATGCACATGCACATGCACAAGCACACACACACACATGCACGCCGCATGCATGTGCATGCACATGCACACGCACACAATCCCTCCCAACCTCCATTCCTCTCAAACTCACCAGGGAGCACGTGGAAGGGCTCTTGGGCAGCGCGGCCATGGGGGGGGGGTCCTCCATCCTCCTCCTGGGGGAGATGCTCGGTGTGCGGCGCAGAGGTGCTTGGCCTGGTGCTAGGCCAGGCGCCTGCCACAGCCTCCGCTTGCCATGTCACCTGTTGTGGGGCACGCGGCACGGAGGCACTCAGCGAAGTGCTAGGCCTGGCACCTGCAGCAGCCTCCGCTTGTCATGTTGCCTGGTGTGGGGCATGCAGGCAGTGTGTGCGGAGGTGCTCAACCTGGCACTAGGCCAGGCACCCACTGCGGCCTCCACTCACCACACTGCCTGGTGCAGGACACGCTAGTGCGCGGGTACTCAGTGTGGAGGCACTCAGCCCGGCGCTAGGCCAGGTGCCAATCGCGGTCTCAGCTTACCACGCCACCCAGTGCAGGGCGGGTGTGCGCTTGGCACGGGGGGCATGGGCAGGTGCTAAGCCAGGTGCTTGCCGTGGCCTCTGCCTGGTGCATGCAAGCTCTGAGTCCAAGCACGAAATGGCTGCTTGGATCAGCGTGCATTTAAAGATATCAATTGACGCATGCGTGCTGAGCACTGAAGGCGTGCACGCATCAATTGATATATTAGCACGCACGCACACCAAGCCAAGCAGCCATTTTGTGCTTGGAGCACGCATGCTTCGCACCATAAGACGCATCCTCCATCCCCCTTTTTTGAGGGGAAAAGTGCATCTTATGGTCCGGATAATATGGTAACTACACTAGTACCCCGAATAACGTTATGACTTGGTTCCACAAGTCCCGTCGTTATTCGGGTTTTAACGTTGGGCGAGACATTGAACACACAATGTTAAAAAAAGCCCTGTTTCCCTGGAGGCTGCAGGAAGCGAGAACATCGGGATTTGAATCCTGACATTTTGCCTTGCTGCTGCCTCCAGGGAGGTGGGAGAACTTTGGAAACAGCTTGGAGCGGGTTTCCCCACCTCCCTGGACCCGGCGGGGGGGTCAGAGCCCCCAAAATTGGTAAAAAAAACGTCCGTTTTTTTTACCAATTTTGGGGTTTCTGACCCCCCGCTGGGTCCAGGGAGGTGTGGGGACCCGATCCAAGGTGTTTCTGCGCTTCCCCGACGTCCTGAGCCAGTGCAGGAAGCCAGAACATCGGGATTCGAAATCTGACATTCTGGCTTCCTGCACTGGCTCAGGACGTCGGGGAAGCGCAGAAACACCTTGGATCGGGTCCCCACACCTCCCTGGACCCAGCGGGGGGTCAGAAACCCCAAAATTGGTAAAAAAAACGGACGTTTTTTTTACCAATTTTGGGGGCTCTGACCCCCCCGCCGGGTCCAGGGAGGTGTGGGGACCCGATCCAAGGTGTTTCTGGGCTTCCCCGACGTCCTGAGCCGGTGCAGGAAGCCAGAACATCGGGATTCGAAATCTGACATTCTGGCTTCCTGCACTGGCTCAGGACGTCGGGGAAGCCCAGAAACACCTTGGATCAGGTCTGCCCACCTCCCTGGACCCGGCGGGGGGGGTCAGAAACCCCAAAATTGGTAAAAAAAACGGACGTTTTTTTTACCAATTTTGGGGGCTCTGACCCCCCCCCCCCCGCTGGGTCCAGGGAGGTGTGGGGACCCGATCCAAGGTGTTTCTGGGCTTCCCCGACGTCCTGAGCCAGTGCAGGAAGCCAGAACATCGGGATTCGAAATCTGAAATTCTGGCTTGCTGCACTGGCTCAGGACGTCGGGGAAGCCCAGAAACACCTCCAGAGAGATCAGAGGACCCGATCTACAGCTGCAGGGTGGCTGGGGAAGCTGACGGGGACTCCCTGTCGGCTTCCCTAGCCACCCGCCCATGCCTCCGCAGCTGTGGGGTGGCTGGGTAAGCCGATGGGGGAGCCCCCCGTCAGCTTTCCAGCCACCCCACCCCTGCCTCCGTAGCTGCAGGGTGGCTGGGAAGCTGAACGGAGAACCCCGTTCAGCTTTCCACCCACCCTGCTGCTAAGAACGACTGTTTCGTGTAACGTTAAAATCGCGTTACTCGATACAAGATGTTTCCGAAAATCTTGTAACGTTATGCGGATTTAACGATATACGGTACTCGCGTTATACGGAGTATTACTGTATAATTATTTTTTAAATGTTAAACTTGCATGTTAATAGCATGTCTAATACACTGATTTTCTTTTAAAATGTAGCTATCAATGTTAATATTTCCAAGCTCCCAGCATTCACTTATGGTTTGAAGAGTGGGCAACCTCTGAGAGCTTGGGACCATTTTCACCTCCTTTGGAACATGGAGGCCAATACTCCAAAGCTAGAAAATAAAATTACATTGGAAAAATGGCAAGGAGTGTTTTAGTTCTGAAGTAACTTTTTTTAAAAGGGGAAAAATAGAATACCATGTCCAGTTTAATTTTCTTCTTCCTTTAAAAAGATATTGTGCAATAGTCCTAGAAGGATCCAGATTTTAAATGGAAATCTGTCTCTTTTGGGCTCTGAGGTACTATTGTCAATTTGGGGATTAAAATATTAGTTTTTTAGGACATTACATATGACCCATTGCTGCAGTGTTCTAGGTGCAAAATGCTTAGACCAGGAGTTTGCAACCTTTTAAAGCCAGGGGCCAGATCACACTTCCTCAGATGACATCAGGATGGCCATTTTGCCCTTCCTCCACCACATGGCACTTCCTGGTGTGGTGGATGCAGTGAAGGCCCCACATGAAATGGTGCTGCAGGCCGCATCCGGCCCACAGGCTGCAGGTTGAGAATCCCTGGCTTAGAGCCTAGAACTTTCTTATGAAGGACTTCATATGACATTTGTTCATAATGATCACTGTCATAGAACACAAATCTTTTAGAAACACCTGTGATCCCCTCATACAACATCTTTTTCTCTGAACCTGTCTCCACATCATAATGTCTTGCATGATGGAAGGAAGATTATAAGGCTGTTTCCTGTGGGGGTTTTTAGATTTCCCTCACACCTTGGAAGTGATGCTATTCTTCTTCATGCTGCTGTTTATGGGCATTTTTATACTGGAAGAGGATGAAAGAAATGTCTGGTCCAGTTAATGAAGCTTCTTCTTCTTCCATGTCCTGATCAAACCCTGGACTGCAAAAAAGAAGCCACTTTCTTGGCTTTGTCATTGGCCAAACTTAAATCCTTGTCGGTGCATGTTTCTGGCAGTATTCAGAGGACCAGTAAATGAGCTGAATTCTGTGTCTCTCCACATTCACACCGTGTGTTGTTGTCCTCCAGAAACCTCTACTTGAGCATGTTGGTCTTACAATTAGGGACTCTGACCTTCAGCCTATTCAGAGTCCTCCAAGTGACATGGGGAGGTTGAGTATCCTCCTTTAATGATGTTCCTTGCTCCATGAGCTCCTTCCTTTGGTTAATTTGGTTCTGCTCTTGTGTACCCTGGGGTTTCACTGAAGCATTTACTATGCACATAATGGGCTGTGTTGCATGCATGGGATCAGATCATCAACAACCTTCATGCATTGTGCTTCTATCTTCTTGCTAATGAAGATGTTGTCTGGATTATAGCCCCTCCTTCATCTACCACTGTTAAAGCATGCAGACTATTTCAGATCATAAACATTGGTTCATGATACAAGTTGTGCACTATCCTCTTTGGTCTGATTATATCCCCAACCCTCATTGTGACAATTAAAATCTCCAATAACAAAATTTATTTGGTCATAAATAAAATTGTCTAGTTCATTAAAACTAAAATTTGCTTCTGGTGGCTTGTAGACAGAGGTAACAGAGAATTGTGGGGTTTGGGTGGTGAGAATTTCAATATTGTTTGTTTCTGTCAGAACAACTGATATTATAGTGAGGCCAGGTCTAACAAACATTACACTCCCATACTCCCATGAGATCTCTCAATCACTAGTTCCATTCTATCTACTTTGGGTATGTCTCTTCTTGTGCCCTGATGTGTTTCCTGGAGCAGAAGAATGTCACATTTGTATTTCCTGAATGTGTCTGCTAGGAGGACACTCTTATTACTTGAAAGTCCCTTAGTATTTATTGAGATCATTGTTGCAGTTGGTCTCAACAAAGACCTTTCCGGTGGATTCATTCTTCAGTTCCTTTGCTTTGATCTGGTGTCAGAAAGATTAGCTGATACGGTTGCACCCCAGGGAGTGGAGGCTCTTTCTGTGTATCTCAACGAAGATGCTGATATAGGTGAGAGTATTAATTGAGGGAGGTGGGGAATAGCCGTCATGGGAGGATCCCAATTCTTAAACCAGACATATATTTAGTATTCTTTTGAAACTGTTCCATAATAACACATATGAGAACCCTGCAGGCATTTAGTAAATTAACATTCATTTTTAAAATAGGTGACACAAATTTGTTTGAACAGGGAATTATACTTGATGGTATTTATAAAAGATTAAAGAATTGAAAATAATCAAATTAGCCAAACAAAAATGGAAGAACTGATTAGACAGGGAGAAGTAAATGAGCATAGGTGGTAACAAATTATCCTGAAGGGTATTTGGGCTTACTGATATTGACATCTATGTTGCACTACAAAAGCCAATTCCTTCTCTAGGCTTCCCAAGAAATAAATTCTTATACCTTCCTTCCTTGCTCCAGCTTTTCCTCTTATAATAATAATAATAATAATAATAATAATAATAATAATAATAATAATAATAATAATAATAATAATAATAATAATAATAATAATAATAATAATAATAATAATAATAATAATAATAATAATAATAATAATAATGTCAGAAACTATTCTGGGTTGAAAGGATTTTTGCTGGAGAAACACTACCCAAGGGACACCCGAATGAGGCTCCTCTCATGTCCCCAAGATCTTTTTCCCACCAAAGTGGTCCCTATTTATCTACTTGCAATTTCTTGCTTTTGAACTGCTAGATTGGCAAGAGCTGGGACAGAGTCAGGTGCTCATTCCATCATGTAGTACCCAGGTCTCAAGCTGCCAACTTGCCAGCCTTCCAGCTAACAAGGTGAGCTTTTAACCACTGAGCCACTGCAATTAAAAGGCCTCCAGCTGACAAAAAAAACACACAACCAAAAACAAAACCCTCTGCATGCTAGATTAGCCCCAAGCAACAAAGCCTTGTTGAAAGTAATGCAAGCCCATCAGAGAGATAAAAAGAATCATGGAAAGCAGGGGAAATGGCAGTGACATGATCAGCTGAAAACACTGACCCTGGTGCTTTTGCATCCCAGCTGACAAATCTCTAAGTACTTGAAATATGGAACCCTTCCTCTTTTCCTGATGCCTTCAATCATTCTCTAGAGAATTTTGCCTTCTTGTTATGTGCCCAACCTTAGGACAGCCTCAACGTCACCATTTTTGCCCCCAGAGACAGTTCAGGCTAGATTTGTTCAACAATATACGGTACTTATTCATACAGTCAAACCTCGCATAAAGAGTGCCTCGCTTAAAGAGTAATTAGCTTAAAGAGCAGAATTTTCTCTGAATGTTCGCTTCGCTTAACAAATAAAACCAACCAATAACTCGCTTAACAAATAAATTGGGGTTCGCAATCCCCCCCTCCCCACAATCGGTCACTTCCAATGGTGTTTCGCTTAAAGAGCAAACTCGCTTAACGAGCAATCCTGTGGAACACATTATGCTCTTTCACCGAGGTACAACTGTATTTCTGGCAGTCCAGGGTATCTGAAAAGCTCTAATCTGGCGCCATCTTCTTCTTTTTCTGTGTCCTGATCAAACCCTTGTTTGTTGTTCAGTAATGAAGCCACTTTCTTGGCTTTGTTATTGGCCAAACTCAAGTCCTCGTTGGTGCATGTTTCCAGCACCATATTTCAAATGAATCTAATTGATTTTTGGTCAGCATTCTTCACTGTCTGGCTTTCATACCCTTACATGATGACTGGAAATACAAGAGTGTGTTTCTCAACTAATGTTCTTAGACTTCAATTCGCAGACACCCTGATCAGCAGGTGTGCTGACTTGGGCTTCTTGGAATTGAAGTCCAAGAACACCTGGAGGTCCAAGGTTGTATGGATCACTTGAACTTTTAACTTGGAAAAAAAAATAGTCATTTTACTGGAACTCCAAGTCTCATTACAGACAGTAGCGATATAGAAAAGAAGACTTCCCTCTTTTCTTTCTTCCTTGGCAGCATTCCTATAAATTAATAGGCTTTATTTAGTGTCCACCTGCCACACAAACATTTTTAAATGCAGTTTAGCAGTTCATGCAGTGCTTAATAAGTTTACAAAATTCATTGACACTGAATGGTAAGGTATGGCCACAAAGCTAGGTTTAATGCATTTAAAGGAGGGTGATACAATTTAGGGATAATTGTCCTGTCCACAGTTGCTAAGTAACTGACAGGAATAAACAGGAAGAGCTGGGAGGGGGAGAGCTATTACCTTTATGGACTGGTTGTGAGCTTCCAAAAAAGTTTCTATCACTTTGGGGAAGCAGGATGAACATTATGTAGTCTCCAAGAGTAGAAAAGTAACTTGTTCTCATTGCTTACTGTACTGTTGCAAAAAATAAAATCAGTTTGTTGCCCAAACTCACAACAATGCTGAGCAGTTGCATTACTTGCAATTTTTCATTGCTTTTTTTGGCCATTTTTTTAAACATACAATTAAGTTTGAGGACGGTGTACAACTGAAAACAGCATAAAATAATTGTAGAAATGATAAACAAATAAAATAAATGTCGTGTCAGAAATTACTCTGGGATGAAAGGATTTTTGCTGGAGAAACTCTGCTCAGGGGACACCCAAATGAGGCTCCTTTCATGTCCCCAAGTTCTGTCATGCAGCACTTGGGTAGAAACAATTAGAAAATATTATTCAGCACACCAGTAAATTAATATTGTTCCTATCTGTTCTATTACTTTTGAAGTATAACTTTGTTATCCCCTTATTGCAAAAAGTGTCTTTATTGCTAATAGCATATGTTACAGTACTTTCAGCCACTATGGGAAAACTAACTTTTTTTACCACAATTTCCAAAACAAACCAGTCAACATGAAAGGTTGGCATGTTAGAGCTCTCCATATCTAGGTATCTTAACTTCCTTGTCATACAAGTTTATAAAAGTGAAATGCATTAATTGTTGCATTGATTTTCTACCGATATTTCATTATTGAAATATTTCAGCCTTGACTTTATGTAGTAACCATTGCTCTGAAAGAGCCAGTATAGTGTCATGTAGAGTGTTGGAGAAGTTCAAATTCCTGCTGATTCACAAAGCTTACTTTGCGTCACTGGTCAAACCAGATAAGGCCACCACTTACCTCATGAATGTACAGAAGTAAGGAAGTACAGTACTATATTGCTATTTTGCAGCACCCAAGGATTCTTGGTGATATTCTTATGAGATGGCTATCATTTTTCCCATTGGTTTTTACTGATGGCAACCTACCCACTCCCTGAAGTTAAATACCACAGGACTCTCCACAAGTGACACACTGTCAAATTATTTGTAAGAAAAACACAGGGGAAAGCCCCAAGGTTTTATTTTCTTCAGAGTATTTTGTTATAACTAAAAAAATACCTTTGTTTACCGTATATGCTGGTGTATAAGATGACTTTTTACCCCTGAAAAACATGCCTCCAAGTGGGGGACCCATCTTGTACACCGGGTACACTTCAGTTGAATAAAATACAGTAATACCTCGGATAACATTTACCTCAGATAACGTTTACCTCAGATAATGCTTAAATCCAATAACGTTAAGCAATCTGGGGAGGAGAATTGCATTGAATAATGTTAAGGTCCTATGGGATGGATAGGATAACAACTTTTAATATCAGATGACAAACAGGAGTTTGAAGGCTTTTAAAGGGAAATTGTCACGCCAGCAAACTTGCTAGGGACTTGCCTGTCACTTGCTCTCTCCCTCTATTTGTTATCTTCCTTCTATCATTGACAATTCCAGTTTGGTTAACAGATTAGAAAACAAACAGCATGGCAGCTCCCATAGGTTTATTGTTCCATTCAGCTTTAGTGAATTGTCTTTGGTGAATTACGTTTAATAAACTTGCACTGTTTTATGTTTACTGTACATGTTTGATAGCATACAGCCTTGTGACAGTTTTTCTGCATGTCATAAGCATTTGAATATAAATTAACATGTTGAAATCAAATCTGATGTTCTTTTAAGTTTTATTTGGTGTGTGGAAGGTGTGCGGAAGAGGGGGTAGTCTTATACAGCGAGTATATAACAAACTCTATATTTTGAGTGGAAATGTTGGGGAGTCGTCTTATACACCCAGTCGTCTTGTACACCGGCATATACGGTAACTTTTTTTGCCATGTTCAACATTGCTACACATATAACTACAAATAAAAGGTAAACAGTGTTTCATGAACTCTGGTGTCTAGTCATGCCTGTCACATGTCTACGGAAACGTCTGCAGATGCAGACAGTGCTGACTCTTTGGCTATAAACAGAAATGAGCACTGAACCTTAGAGTAAGATATGACTGGGTTTCAAGCAAGGTTGACCTTTACCTATGTTGGCTAGAGCAGTGGCATAGTGTGTGTGTGGGGGGGGCTCCTTGGGCAGCACTTTTTGGGGGCAGCAAAATTTCACAATAAATAGGACTTCACCGCCACCCCCAGACTTCCTAGCAGCCAGGGAGAAGACACTGCTTTGGGGACGGGGGGACAGGTCCTTTCACCACAGCTGGCATCCTGGGCCCCGCCCCAAGCCAGGGCACAAAAAGCCACTACAGCGGCAGGACTTCGCTGCCCCCTGACTTGCTAGTGGCTAAGACAAAGAGGCTGCTGCAGGGTCAGGCCCCAGGACCCTCCACCACCGCCGGTGTCTTGGGCCCCACCCAGGGGGCAGCAAAAAACCATGCTATGCCACTGGGCTTGGGGCAGTCTGTAAAAATAACTGCCAATCCTTGCATTATTCTCTTAGGTATATTTACTTAGATGTATAAGCCATTTAATTTTACAAAACATAAATCTAAGTACGTAATTCAGGGAGCCATGCCAAGTTAAATAGATGTAGAATTAGTACTCTGAAAATGACATTATACTTTCCTCACCATCATTTGACATCTCTTTGCAGCTGTTTATGATTCTGAGCAACATAAGTTTGAGAAGAAAAAAGAAGCATCTAACAATTTCTCATTCTCCTCCTCTTGTTTTTTCTAATCTCTTCTTTTTTCAGGACTACCTGAAGTCCTAGCTTTTTTAAAATGAAACTCTAAATCCAAACCAGCTGATTATCTGAACAGAATGGATCCTCTGAATGGATATGAACCTCCAATCTGCCACCTAAGATCCAGGAAGAGCTTTGTGCCAAGAACAAACACTCTTGAGAGTACTCAAGAGCAAAGCCAAATTAGAAGATGGAGGAAGGAACTTACTGGGCAAGGAACAACATTAAAGGAGAATATAGCTGAGGAACTCAACTTCACCTATATCACTTGGAGAACCCTGAAAAGGCTGAGAGTTGGAGTCCCTAAATGCAAGACCAACATATTCAAGTGGAAGCTGCTAGTGGACAACAATACATGGTGTGATTGTGGAGAGACACAGAGTCCAACCCAGTGATGGGATGTTACCGGTTCTGAACGGATCCACAGAACCGTTATAAGGATTTCCGGAGGGGTCTCCGGGAGGGTAATATCGGTTTTGAGGCGTCCGGATCGGACGCCTCACCGGCAGAAAAAAAAAAAATTTAATTTGAGCCAAAATGGCTCCAATTCAGTGCGCATTAAGAGCCGAAAGAAACCCGCCGAAAAGAGGGTCCTCCCGAACGAAGCCCTTCCCTCACACGGAGAGCAAAGCAAGCCGTCCGACCCGGAGGCGGCGCGACTCAGGTCCCCCCTCAGGAGCGCCACGCGGGTTTCCCGCCGCGCACCCAACCTGGGTGCCAAAAAACCTGAGGCGCGCCAGAGTCCAGAGGCTCCTCTGGGGCACTGCAGCGAAAACGGGAGGCTGTTCTCTCTCTTCCCCCCCCCACGACCCTCTCCCCCACTCCGCCCAGAGTCCGTCACACACACACACACACACACACTCGCTCCGTGCTGTAGGAACCTCCTCTGAGCCGCCGCCGCCCCCGGACCCCTTCGTGGCTGGCAATGGTTTGCCTCGTAGAGATCTTATGGGAGGGAGGGAGGACGAGCGGCGCCCTCCGCATCGCTATTCCGAGGCAGCCCTCGCCAAGAGCCAATCAGGTGGGGGGTGGGGTGGGGGCTTGCGCGGTGCCAGTCCGGACAAAAACAGGACTCAGGTGGCAAAGACACACGCGCGGCCCGCCTGGACCCCTTCCTCATCCTCTGCCGCCCGTCCTTACCAAGACAAGACGGCTCTTTTAGGGGGCAATCGCTGGACCCTGCAGGCTTTTCATCGCTCGCCCCCCCCCCCAGGCAGAAGGCGCTCCCTCCCCTGCTGAATAGTGGGCACCCCCCCCCCTGCCAGCCCGCCGCCAGAAGTTCGAAAAAGGTAAAGATCGCGGCTCGACTGCGGGGGTTAGCTGGGATCCCGAGGGTTCCCCCCATCCTCGCCTAATCCCCGCAGAGCCGTCCGCGTGCACGCCCGAGGATTCAAAAGGGTAGGAATACCCTTTCGAATCCTCGGGCGTGCGCGTGGGCAGCTCTGCGGGGGTTAGGCGACGATGGGGAAAACCCTCGGGATCCCAGCTAACCCCCGCAGTCGAGCCGCGATCTTTACCTTTTTCGAACTTCTGGCGGCGGGCTGGCAGGGGGGGGGTGCCCACCCACCCACCCAGCCAGCTTGCCGTCAGACTGGGCGCTCGTCGGGGGGGGGGGGTGGCGCCATAGCGGGGAGCCCCTGGCTGCTGGCTGGGTGGCTGGGGGGGAGGAGGTGGGCAGCGCGCGCGTGCAGGGTCGGGGCCGCCCATGGAGCGTTGCGGCCGGGAGCGTGGGCCGCCCGGCTAGGCGCGGCGCCGGGCACCAAGGCTGGGGGCCAGCCCCAACGGTCCCCATTGTAAGTGGGGTTTGTGTTTGGGGTGGGTGGGTGTTTGGGTGTATTTTTATTTAATTATTATTTTATTTATTTTATTAACGGTTTTGTGGGGGGGGTTGAGGGGTGTGTGTGTGTGTGTTTTATTTTTATTTTATTTATTTTATTTTTGGCCCCGCCTACAACGTCATGATGTCATGACGTTGGCTCCACCCATGACGTCATGACGTTAGCTCCGCCCCCACTGTGATGACGTCAGGGTGGGGTATAAAAATTTTTATCATCCCATCACTGGTCCAACCCATTTGCTGGTCTGCTGATTGCTTCCAGAAACATGCACCGATGAGGACTTAAGTTTGGCCAGCTTCATTTTGGCAGTCCAGGGTTTGATCGGGACATGAAAGAAGTATCTAAACAGACACTGGGCAACACACAGAAAATCCAGGGAAGATTCCACTAAATGGGAGACATGGCAACCCTATCAGCCATATTCATTAACCTTATCCATGGTTATACTGGCTGGGATATCTGGGAGTTTTAGTCCAGTGCTTCCCAACAAGGGGTACACAGCCCACTAGTTGACTTCAATTCCCAGAAGCCTCAGTCAGTACATTGGCTGATCAGTGCTTTGGGGAAATGACGTAGGCTTCTGGGAATTGAAGTCCAAAAACCAGCATTTGGGAAACACTGTTTTAGTCTACAAAAGTAACTTTTTGCAGCTCTGCTTTCAATATCTCCTGGCTCATTTAGCATGCTTTTTCAGATAAGCAAGGCACACTCAGTATTGAAGTAGTTGATTAAGATACATTTCAGACACCCCTGATATGAACCACGCATACTGGCAACAGTTGGTGTAGTCTTGTCTTCTCATTCTGTCCAAGAAAGTGTCCAGACAAAGAATTTAGCCTATTCCTTTTTTAAACACTGTTAGGGGGTTCTATTATTATTATTATTATTATTATTATTATTATTATTATTATTATTATTATTATTAGTAGTAGTAGTAGTAGTAGTAGTAGTAGTAGTAGTAGTAGTAGTAGTAGTAGTAGTAGTAGTGACAATCCCATATGGATCTCTTCCTAGCCCCTGTGGCTCCTAGGAACAGTGTACATGGGAGCCTTGCAGCTGACAAGAACTGCTTCTAGTGTCAACATCCAATATGCTGAAGGGGTGAACGCTAGATTCAGTACTTAGTGTTAAACACTTTCTGCACTCCTCTGCAGTTGGGCAGGAAAAATGTAATTATTTTTCTTCCTCATAGCTGATGGTTGTATCACTACATCAGTTAGGAAGGTTAATATTTTTCCGCATCTTTCCTTGTAGTACTGATGGAGAAATGGGTCAGAGCCATGGTTTCAATCAATGCTAAAGATAAAAACAATGGAAAAATTTACTCTCCTAGCTAATACAGCAATACAATGATCAGCTGGGTAGCGATAATTGCAGTTTGCAGTTTCCTTGACCCTCCATAGAGCAGCCCCTCCATGGAGCAGCAGGAGAAGTGTGTTATTTGCCCATTATTGTTAAGTGGTTTACAGTACAATACAGACATAGGTTGCTTGGAAAGGGGGGGGGGAGCTAAACATGATTTAGCTCCTCTCCTGTCCTCAAGTGACCTGAAAAGGCACCGTCTGGATATGCTCTCATCATCAGCTGCAACTCGTATCCGAGAATGCATTTTCCCCTGAAGCAGGAAAAATGCCATTGGCATGAATTTGTTTAAGGTGAATCCCAGCTTGCCATGAAGTGACCCACACACTATTATCATGGAGCTATGTCCTGCGGCACATGTGAAATGAGACATGCAGGATTTAACACTGGGACTGCAATGGACTGCTGAAGCCTTGAGGATATTATCACGGTGCGCCTTCACAGCCAGTCCATCTGATATGGACTCCATGGCCTTTGGGAATTTAAAAAGATTCCTCCTCTGCTCATTTCATCATTGGGCCCAATATGATGGTTTCCAGTGGCATTTATTCCACTGAGGGGCTCATCCTGGTAATGAAGTAGACCGTACAGCCACTGACTCAACACCAAGTGTTGGGTGGCGGTAAATAACCTGACACCCTAAAAGGGCCAACAGCTATGGATATGCTCTAAATCAGCCCATTCTGTTTGAGGCAAAGAAGCAGATGCTAGAATATCAGTACAGTTGTACCTCACTTAAAGAGCATAATCTGTTCCACAGGATTGCTCTTTAAGCAAGTTTGCTCTTTAAGCAAAACACCATTGTAAGTGACCAATTCTGGTGGGGGGGATTGCGAACCCCGATTTATTTCTTAAGTGAGTTTTTGGTTGGTTTATTTGTTAAGCGAAGAGAACATTCAGAGAAAATTCTGCTCTTTATGCAAGGTTTGACTGTAAATCTAAACACAAAGAACCTAACCTATAGCTTGCCAAAATTTGTTGGTACAAAGCGTAACATTCAACAAATGCTTCTGCCCAAATGAATAACAACAAATTAAATAAAAAGTTTGCTGTCATTTGTTTCAAGTGGCAGCTATTTCATTCTACCTAATGGCATGGCTGGCTTTTTGTAACAGGCTTACATAGTGGCTTCCCTGATTTGTCCTTATCTTCTCTTCCTAGTACATTGTGCTAGAAATTGCTTTGAATTCAGAATGTGGCCTTGTCTTGTCAAAGTGCCTTGGATGGGAGCCCTTTTGTTCACTCATTTTGTTAATGCCAATGATAAAAAATGCTGGTCTTTTTCACTCTTGTGCAGTGTAAAATATCTCCTTCTGATTGACCATTTTTTAAAAATGGTTGATATACTGTCTGTCTCTGAGGATGAGAAAATTTGTGAGTACATCTCACCACAGAGGTAACTCCCTTCAGTGTATTATTTGAGTCAAAGGCATTCAAGAAAAGAAGAGAGGCTCTAATGCTACCAGTATTATTTTAAGCTGGTGTATTCACTTTATGGCTTGTAAATGATGGGAAAAGTAAAATGGTTGAATAAGAATAGTTCCATCTGTCCTTAATTGTGCTCCATTAGTTTATACACATGGAATTATTTTTTCCCCTCCTCATTGTTTCAAAATCTTTTTCTCAGCCATACGTACTAAATTAGTGTCTCAGATTTATGGGATATAAAAGTTTCCTTCGTCTGCTTCTTTACTGCTGATGTTTATAATTGAAGCAGTTTAGAATATCTGGCAAACTCACCCACATTCCTGGGAATTACTACTCAATGTAATATTACTTCTTGTTGCTTGGACACTTTGCAAAGCTCCCTCAACACTATTTTAATGCATCACTATTTTTAGAATAAAGCATTGGACATACCTTTTCCTTGATAGTTTATTCTGCTTACACATCCATTTAGAGAACATTGCTTCTGCTTAGGTTTCCACAGTTGCCATGTTTCTTCATTCAACAACTTCTAGTAGACCAAATATGGCCAGGACTACAGTATCCAAGATGAAATGGAAGTTAATCTTATTGGCATTGGAACAAAATTTTGTTTCCCCATCATTTATCTCTAGCCAATCATTTTGATCAAGAGAGACACAAGCTTGCAGCATACAATCTTTTCCATTGTTTTTCACAATGTCTTCCGTCACCTCTTCTGTTGATTTGTTGTAAAACTTTATTCAAATTAATGGGTGTAGCCCCGGCTTGTGTTGCAGTGCAATCAGAACTTTATTAACACCTAATGAATGTTGAATTAATAACAACAGTCATTAACTTCAACTTATAAGACTGCTACTTCCCCTATTGCAGCCTCTGGCAACTACCTTAATCCGGTAGCTCTCATCAGCAAACATCCTTTATATCCAATTTATATGCCTATTGCAATGAGGACAGGTAACTGGGCATTCAGACCCTCAAGGCGGAGGCTGTTTAGCAGGTCTTCTTCCATAGTTTCTGAGCTCTTCCAGTGCTCAGATCTTTCTTGTTCACCCCAGTATAAGGGTTTCATCACTGCCCATTCTCTTGCCATCCAGTCCACTTCTGAGGTAATTTCATCTGTATCCACCCCACAGTCCATGGATCTTGTTTAAACACAAATGTCCATCCTGGTTTAAGTGTCTCTCCAGTCCTTTCATCACCCCACCCTTGACTGGTGCATTAGATGATGTTCATTCCACCAACTCCTGTTCTCACTCTATTCCTCCTCCTAGCTCTCCCAATTCCTAGTCCTCCTTCCTCCACCTTTTCCTTCTCTTGAAAGTTATTTCCTCTCCCTACCATCTCCTCCTCTGCCAAGTCCTCCTCTTATAGAATAAATGCCCCAGCCCCAACGGAGTAATCTGTCCAAGTTGACAGATGAGATGGATATCTGGAACTTGGGCGAGGGGGTCAATCGACCTCATAATCCATGAGGTTCTTCCTTACAGTGGGGTTGGATCCACATTTAGTCATTTGAGCAGTTAAACCAGTTGAGATGTAATTTAGTAAATACTTGAATTCAAAGCTAATTAGTGCCTTCTAACTATGACTAATGTTTGGTCTTTTGAGGCCAAAGCAAATGTGAAATGAGAGAACTTTGACATCCGAAGGATTAAAATATTCTTTCAAGAAGGTAGAGGAGGAAGATATAAAAAGAGAGACATAACGCATTTGAAATTTCCATTGGTATGTGCTTGGAACAACTAAATACAGCTGCTGTCATGTACCTGAAGTAACTAAAAAAATTAATGTTAGAATATGTAACTTTTCTCTGTTTTACCAAAAAGAATGAGGACGAAGCAATCAACATCTACAGACTGAGGGATAAAGTGTATGTTATAGGTAAATCATCATTACAGTCTCAATCACATTAATATTCCAGAGATTGGATGTAGGCAGGCCTCCAGTCTGAAAAATAATGAAATGAAGGAAGCTTGTGTTTAGCTCCTAATTACTTCTACTTATGTAGAATACATAGCTAAGTACAAGAACCAGTATTAGAATACAACTAGCAGTGAAAGCTCATCCACTATAGCAAATGAGCCAACACAAACCCCCATGCTCATGCTGCCCACTCTTGCCTACCTCCTAATCCCAGGCAGCTCAGCGATCTTCTCTACAGTATCTCCTTCTCGAGTATGAGTTTCCCTCCATTTGTGTATGTGTGTATATTTGTTTTTGTTGTTCAATCGCACAGTCGATTCCGACCCTCTGCGACCCCATGGACCACTGTCCTCCAGGCACTCCTATCCTCCACCATCCCCCTCAACTCGCCCAGCTCTTTGCCCATTATCTCTACAATACCATCTAGCCATCTCATCTTGGGCCGTCCCCTTCTTCTTTTGCCCTCGACCCTTCCAAGCATCAAGGCTTTCTCAAGTGAATCCTCTCTTCTCATTTGATGTCCAAAGTACTTTAGCTTCATCTTTACTATTTGACCTTCTAAGGAGCAGTCAGGGTTGATTTCTTCCAAGATCGACCCATTTGTTCTCCTTGCTGTCCAGGGGACTCTCAAAACCCTTCTCCAACACCACATCTCAAAGGCGTCTATTTTTCTGCGCTCAGCTTTCCTAATGGTCCAGCTCTCACAACCATACATTGCCACAGGGAATACCATTGCTTTGACTATGCGAATCTTTGTTTGCAATGTGATGTCTCTACTTTTCACTATGCTCCCCAGGTTTCTCATCGCTTGCCTCCCAAGAATCAGTCACCTTTTTATTTCATGGCTGCAATCACCATCTGCAGTGAGCTTTGATCCTAGGAAAGTAAAATATGTCACAGTGTATGAATATTCACTTTTGTGCCAGCTGTCACTGCAGTTTTGCACACTTTCATTTAGCCATACCAACCACAATAGGCACCAACCCCTATCCCCATCACTTGGTATTTTTGCATGTAACCCAACCTCAGAACTTGAGGAGCCCCCAAAACATCGCTTTTTATGCCTTGCCACACTTAGCAGGAAGAGAAACCTCTTCATTCAAATTGTGGAGAGCTTAGTTACTCTCAACCTAGCTGTGGATGGCTTTGCTCTCTTTCCACAACTCTTGTTCATCCACAACTGTTACTGGAGCTTTCCCTTTCTGTTCCTCAATAAAGAACAACCACAAACACAAGATCTGAATATCTTTTGAAAACACAAGAATGCTTCCTGTTCAGCTTGGTCTTGCTTCACTGCTCTTAGCACTTCCATGCATCACTGGTGTTAGCACTCCCTCGGAGACTGACAAACCACTGAGGTCTATACAGCAATGTTTCCCTGCAACTAGTTAGATAAACTGAGAGTAGCCTCAGGAAAGAATGGATTGCAAATTGCAGGAACTATGACAAAGGAATAACATTAAGAAATAACTATATGCCTATCTTTAACTTTATATTATATGTATATATCAAGGATTGAAAATATTTTTGGACTACAGAGTTCAAAATTCTGAAACCAACAGGGAAGATGTTACTTATTCTCTGATAAATTTGTACTTGTACAGTACACCAAATGCCAAGTCCAAAATGGTCAACATTTTGCTGAAACTGGACAGATGCAACAAGATTGTATTCAAGTCTTAGTGTCTGAAGACACTGTCAAAAATGTGAAATTTGTCCACTTATAAGATGGTGAATTAAATTTATTTTTTAAATGACTGTATGATGCAAAGGCAGATTTGAACCTATTTGGTGCTTTTTTGCTCCCAATTCACCTTTCTTTCTCTGTTGATTCAATTGGGCTTTTCACCATACAGTCAGTTGTGATATTCTGTGGTAAAGACAAGGTGGGGAGGATGCCTGTAGGTGGTGTTTCAACAATGTATGCAGTAGGGGCATGATGTCCAGGATTGCTAGAACATGTCACTGTGTTCTTAAATCTCTCATAAGATTTTTTTTTTAAAAAAAATAGATTATTGCTAGAGCAGTCTTTCACCTTATATCTGAGTCATTAGGTGAGGAGGTTGGGATGGCACAAGAAAAGGGAAAAGTTTATTTAGGAACTCTTTTTTTTTGTCAAGAGAAAAGATTCCACTGCAGGGAGAAAAATTCAAGCCAATCACTAGTTGCCACAATCAATTTAGTAATCAGCTTGTGAATAAGAAAAAGATGGGGAAGTATCTTGAGAGTGTTTGTCTGTATTAGCCTATGTGTGTGTGCATTTTAAAGCCCTCACTGGTTTCCCTCTGCCACATTCATTGGAATTAGAGTAGCCTTTCATCTTATTACTGGGTTAATAACTGAGTGAATAGAGAAAAGGAGGGATGGAATTCCAATTTATGTGTTTTGTGTGTGTGCATATCAAAGCCTCAAGTATTTTCCCTTCTTCTTCTTCTTCTTCTTCTTCTTCTTCTTCTTCTTCTTCTTCTTCTTCTTCTTCTTCTTCTTCTTCTTCTTCTTCCGTATCTGATTCCAAATATCGGCGATCATCATGGCGATCAGCCATGAAGAGTAGACTGAGAATATAATGCAGTGGCCTTTCATTTGCCTTCTACATCACAGTATGATGCCTGTATCAGTGGTTCAGTTCTGTGAGTCACTTTCTGGCATTGTGGTCTACTCAATTTCCATAGCAGTGTTACCTGAAATCCTGGGGTTCCTGTGGGGGCCCATGGGGGTGCCCCATCACTTTTATTACCTGACTACCCAAACCTTTGCAGTGCCCCAAAGTAAGGGGGAGCATTGTATAAAATACATCAGAAAAGATCATTCCAATAAAAGTTGCATTTATTTAAAAGCAGGATCTAGCTGGCAGAGGAGTGAATTGAACATTATGAAACATAAATAAGAAATGCAAAGAGTTTCAAAGAGATTGAGAATACAAGATAGAGAGAAAACTATGACAATCAGCAATACAGAGAAACATGAATGAAAAACATAATATGATATAATAACGATATGAAAATATACTGTGTCCTGGGTCCCAGGCCACATCAGGTGTGGCATTGTGTGGCAGGAGTCAAGGTCCAGGGCTGTTGGCTGTTCCTAGCCCAAAATTAGCAGCACCCCCGAAGGTTTGGAAAACCTCTTTTTTTATAGATGAGACAATGAAAAATCCCCCGATTGGCTAAAATTGTTGGTGGACAGGTCCCTCCTCCCATGAGGAGTAAGATGCCCAAAACAGCCCATACACAATGGAGAAAACCCAACTGGATAGGCCATAAATCTAACACTAAAACCTTCAACCTAAGTTTCCTCACAGGCAGTCAATCTTCTAAGGCAGAAATAGAGATGAAACAAGCCCAGCAAAAGTTACAAACATCCTGAGTACTGTATCTGATTACATCCCCACCATTTGCTCTGAAATCACACCTCAACCAAGAGCATCATTCCCTTTACACATGAATGAGTTAGGTACCAGTGGGGAACAATGGGATCCTGGCCTTTGATCTGCAATGAGAAAGCAATGTCAAACTTCCCCACTATCTGGCAGGCATAGTCAGCCAATGCTTGACTCTGTTCATGAAAATATGAATATTAAAAGATAGACCTCCAAAAATAAGCCAACAGCAGGATAACCTGACCAGACCTGTTTTCCTTTACTAGGTCATATTCTAGCATGGGATTGTTTTTATGTTGGGT
The DNA here is from genome assembly GCA_030440675.1 of Furcifer pardalis. Lineage (NCBI taxonomy): Eukaryota > Metazoa > Chordata > Lepidosauria > Squamata > Chamaeleonidae > Furcifer > Furcifer pardalis. The sequence continues at coordinate 172,924,920 of CP126892.1, read as the reverse complement.
TTGTAATACAGGGTGCGGCAGCATAACTTCCTTTTTTAAAATGCACGCAATTCAGTCAGTTGATGTCGTAGCGGAGCACTAGTGGTCTCGTTCGAGAGGCTGGACTATAAAGTTTTGTCCCGACACAGTTCAGTCACCATCATGCGTTGGAATAGTGTGGAACGTGTGTTTGCCATTGAGGCCTACTTTTCAAGAGGTTGTTCAGTGATCGCAACCCAGCATACAGCCTGCTATGCTGGAAAGAGTCATGACAAACTCCAGAAATCGGATTACTCAGTGTATGGAGAATGGGGGACCTACCTGAATTTATCTTCAAAACTGTGTAAAACTAAACTGTAAGGACTGTACGGACTGTAAACACTGAACACACAATCCCAGTTTGAATGCTGACTATGAATTCAAATATAACCAAAGCAGTATTCAAATTTAAGCAAAACTGAAACATTTTGATTCAGCGTTCAAATGTAACCACGTGCTTAACAAAATTTCATCCACAGCATATTTTTAAAAATCCACCCGAAAATGAAAATCCCTCAACGTCCATGAAATATTTTGAAGCTTCTCGATGAATGTTCAATTGAGTTTCACGCTGATGTTTTGGGTTGCAACTTTAGTCATCAACTGGCAGGCTGATGACTGCTTTCACCAATCTGGTAACCATCTCTCAAACAAGTGATTGGGGGTTGTTATTTTTCTGAACAGCATGTACTGCTTCAGACAGCAACTGAATAGTGGTCATGTCAATGCACGGCTTATTTATTTATTTTTGTCACTGTGATGCTGCAATCAAATTTTGTCATTTGCCATTATAATTATCATTTCCCTATTCCCTAAGCATTTAAGAGAGGCGTCTTGGTTTGGGTCAGCTAAAAATATGAAATTTGAACCATCCCTTAGTTGCATAATTGGGGGTATCTTCTTTTCTTTTCTTTTCTTTTCTTTTCTTTTAACTCAAGTAGATCTGTGGGTAGTACATTTTAACTGTATCTTGTGCACTTAATTTTTTTTTAAAAAAAAATCTTTACTGCTTTTTACTGTGCTGGTGGTTGACTGTAATAAAGTGATTGATTGATTATTATTTTTCTTTTTCCCAGATGAAAGTCTGCTTGCTAGTTGTGGCTAAACCTGGCAGTTTGAAAGCAAGAAATTGCAAGTAGATAAATAGGTACCACTTTGGTGGGAAGGTCAACAGTGTTCCATGCACTCTGATGTCTAGGCATGCCTGCCACATGTCCATAGAAATGTCTGCAGATGCAGACAGTGCTGGCTCTTTGGCTATAAACAGAGATGATCACCGAATCCTAGAGTCAAATACAACTGGCTTTCAAGCAAGGGAGATCTTTACCTTTAATAGTGGCAGAGTTTGATTGAATTTCTTTATACCTGTCACCAGCTTGGCTGCTGTGTTCTGGACCTGTTGCAATCTCCAAATCAGACACAAGGGCAAGCCCATGTAGAGACCCTTACATTAGTCCAGTGATAGTGAACCTTTTAGTGACCAAGTGCCCAAACTGCAACCCAAAACCCACTTTTTTAATGCAAAGTGCCAACATGGCACAGGGGAGGGAGAAAACTCTCCCATTGGGCTGCTGGACAGAGTGGCAGGACAAATTCTGTGCTGGGTGAAGGAGAAAGCACTCCCATTGGCTGCTGGGCAGAGGGGTGGAGCAAACTATGCTGAGGTGACTGCAGTGGTGGGATTCAATTTTTTTTTACTACCTACTCTGTTGGTGTGGTATGGTGGAAAAGGTCAGGGGAAAGCCCTGTGTTATTTCAAAACTTGGATGGACGGGGCCAGCCAGGATTTCTGCTACTGGTTCTGGCATACTGGGGTGAACCTGCTGAATCCCACCACTGGGTGACTGCATGGGTGCCCACCCATGAGGTCACCCAGTGGTGGGATCCAGCATGTTCACCGCAGTTCACCAGAACCAGTAGCAGAAATTTTGGCTGGCCCTGCCCATCCAAGAGAGGGCTCCAAGTGCCACCTGTGGCACATGATCCATATGTTTGCCACCACTGCAGTAGTCAATCTGTGAGATTACCAATGAGTGGCAATATCATGAAGAATGACATAAAGTATAGAATACTCCAACTCACAATGACTCTGCTCAAAGCTCCTGTTTCCCTAGAGCTCTGCGGAACCCTTCTTGACCCGTAAACCCTTCTCAACCCCCAAAAGAGACCTAAATGCTTCCTCTTCTGCGAGGCTCCCGGAAGCAGAAGAGCCTTCGCCCCACCTCTCCCCAGCGAGGGGTTAACTGAGTCCTGAGTGGGGGAGCCTAAATGGGGGGCAGTGAGCCTAGATGGGGCCCATAGAGTTTGGCCTGCACTCTGGGCAGCTGAAACCCATGCTACGCTACTGTCCTGCTGCCCTAAAAACTGCCCTTGATAGCATTTGGATCCTGAGAATAGCTGCAGCTAGTGGGCTGAATGGAGGCTCTTCAGCCTTGTTTCAGGATAAGGTACCCTTCTTAGACTCTGAACCACCTATACATTTACTAAGTGTTGTTATGTTTTCATGAGGAAGGACTATAATTGCTCATCCTATTTATTTTCAATTTTTTAACCCCAGAGTAAATGTACTCCACAAACAGAGAGAGTGCAGGATTCTCATATAATCTACCCATTATACCAGGTTATTTCTTTTGAGAGACTGCTGTCCAAAGTAGGTCAGAAGCACAGTAGACTTTCTGCTAGAGTATCAACATTGTACAAAGTGTCTGTTTGTTTGTATCGTAAAAAAACCCACAGGCTAATCTTATACTTCACAAATTTTGAAACAGTCCTCATGGGATGGGATCTTGGTTTGGTTGGTGGTCTGCAAAATGACACGGCCTTTGTAACATTTTGTGAGAAACAAATGCTTTGGGACACTTAGGGAAGCTTAGTGAGTGCTTAAAGTAGAGCAGAACATGTTTTCAGTTGGCTTTTGGACTGGCTAGACATTGCTTTGCTGCTAGAATTTCATCTTCTGCATCACCAGTGATACCACAAAGACACAGAGGAAGAGGGCAAATAAAAGGGGGGGGGGGAAACTGGTCACATAGTTGTTTTTCTTTGAATTCCTCTTTTCTGTCATGTGCATTCAAATTCATTAGTTTCAATTAAATAATTTCAATAGTATCAACTGACTGTTGTCTGTTCTATAAGTACTGACTGAAGAATCTATATGTGACTCAGAGACAGTCTCAACATACCCTATTTCCTGGCATATAAGACCCATTCCCCCCCCCAAATACGCTGGAAGAATTGAGTGCCTCTTGTACTGTATATACAGTACAAAGTGGGCTATTTTGGTAATAACTGGGTGTATCTTATATCCTGATGCGTCTTATATGCTAGCAAATACGGTAGTTCATCAAAAACTTCTTGTGATTAAGTAACACTGAAAAGCAGTGTCCCACAAATTTATTTAATTAGGGAAGGAAAGAAAAGGTACATTTTTGATATAAGAATAACTTGAAGTTTTAAATATTTGGGAATATATTTAAATGGAAATTTAATGGAGATGGAGAAAGGTAACTATGATAGGTTGGAAAACGAGGTAAATGAAAAACTGAAGAAGAATAGAAAATTGAATTTAGCTTTGTTTGGGAGGATAGTAGTCTGCATAATGAAAATTATACCCAAGATTATTATTTTTTATTTTAGATGATACCTATAACACTGTCAGAATTAGAGTTAAAAGAATGGCAGAATTTGATTATTTTTTTTACTGTAATGGAGATAGAAGAGCAAGGATTAATATGAGCTGTTAGTATCTAACACAAAAGTGTGTTTGTGTGTGTGTGTGTGTGTGTGTGTTCATGCATGCATGCATGCATGCGTGTGTGTGTGTGTGTGTGTGTGTGTGTGTGTGTGTGTGTGTGTGTGTGTGTGTGTGTGTGTGTGTGTGTGTGTGGTATTCCTAATATTAAACATTACTATGTTGCTAACCAAATAAGACATATTCTGGAACATATTGCAAATTTACCTGGAGTCATTTGGAAAGAGTTGGAATTAAAAGAAGTTTCTTCTTCCCTATATAGGCCAGATGTGCAACTACCAAAGTGAAGCCACTCTTTGGTGAATTCATTCTGTTGTTCCTTTTACATGATCTAGTGCAGTGGTTCCCAACATGGGGCACATGTCCATAGGGAGGCTTCAATTCCCAGAAGCTTAAGTCAGTACATTGGCTAATGAGAGCTTTGGGGAATTGACTTAGGGTTCTGGGAATTGATATCCAAAAAGCAAAGGCTAGGAAACACTGATCTAGTGAGATAATGATTTGTCTGCACAAGGTGGCCGTTGCCCTAGGTATGCCTGATTGTGATTCAAAAATACCATAATCTTGGAGAAGGCTCTTTCTGTGTGTCCCATTAAAAGAAGCTGAGGAGTATAGTGAAACTATTTTAAAAGAAATTATTACAAATTTATTAGAGCTATAGATAATCAGTTTTAAAGAAATATGTTAATAATTTAGTGCAAATATAGGAAATATTTAGTCCCCATAAATCAATGGATAATGAATAAATTCATAGAGCAGATGCTTTTTTTAGGCTGAATGTAGTTAATGAAATAAAATGTTTTTTGGTTTAAGATGATTAATGTGATTAACATGGGTATGATAATTGTCTTTGTAAGGCTTTGTATTTTATGTTGGTTTTTTTGTTTGTAAAAAAAATAGTGGGTCTTAGACATGAAGCAAGACTTGACCAGAAAAAAAGATTATGTTAAGAGGAGACTGAACCACTGGTCCAATGATACGTGCTCACCTTCAGACACTGGGTAAATACCATTGGGTTATACAGATCTTCTGCTATTTTATGTGTAGCATTTATATGAAAGAAAATGGTTTGTAACATTCCTGGAATAGCCACAGTTAATTAAATTTAGAGAAACTTCTCACCAAGTTACTTTCACTTTAATAAGATGTCAGCATGCAAGCAACACTTCCGAACAGTAGCATATGAATTACAGTTTATTTCCAGGGGGTGGAAAGCAGTTATGATTCTCACGTCTTATGGTAACACACATTATCGGCTTGACAACAGAAACTAAAACAGTTATGTCTGCCAGAAATGAAAGGTGAGAAACACACAAGAGACAGAAGGAGGTGCTGAGGAAGTAGTAATAAACATAATGTATCTGTACTCTAAGCCTCTTTAAAACAGAAAACTTAGAAATATCATAAACTGTTGTACTGCCCTTCCAAGGCCAGCCCCTGCATTAGGCAGTGAGAGAAAAACTGCTTAAGGCAGCAGAGGGGGTACCAAATGGTTAGCAGTTTAATTTAATTTCTTGTATTTTTGCATCCTTAGTTCCTTAATCTACACCAGTGTTTCCCAAGCTTTGGTTTTTGGACATCAATTCCCAGAAGCCTAAGTCAACTCCCCAAAGCACTGATCAACCAATGTACTGACTTGGGCTTCTAGGAATTGAAATCCCCCGTGGGGCATGCGCTTCATGTTGGGAACCACCAAACTACAGTTCACACAAGGCAAAACAGATGTTTTAAAGATTTTAATGTAAGTGATTGAGTGCAGTAGAAACAGTCAAGCAGAGGTACAAATAATTTAATTTCACCTGCCTCTCTGCAGAGGAGTAGGGGAAGTGATCAATTTGCCAAGCCACTTCATGGTACTGGAAATAGGGTTGCTTGAGGTTGGTATGCTACTTGAAACTGAGGGCCGTACCAAAAAGTATCTCACTCCTCCCCCTGACCTGAAGCAACCCTATTTAGACTGCACCCACTCACTCCAAAAGGGCTAGCATGGTTACACAATTTAGTTAGGAAGTGGCATCTGCAAGACCAGGAGAGGATGAAGGTGGAGTCAGCCATAGCTATTGAATTGTTGCTGGAAGAATGTGGCTCATAGTAGAACCAACCCTGTTTGATGTGTGCTGTGAGTTTTGTGAAAAGGTCAACTAGGTAAGGTCTAATTTTCTAACTTATACACTAGTAATCAATTGTGACAGCTGGACCATAAGGAAAGCTGAGTGCAGAAGAATAGATGCCTTTGAAATGTGGTGTTGGAGGAGAGTTTTGAGAGTACCCTGGACAGCCAGGAGAACAAATAGGTCAATCTTAGAAGAAATCAACTCTGACTGCTCCTTAGAAGGACATGTTGCTACCTCGCATCCCACGTCTGGGCCAAAACACAGAATGCAACAGGTTGAGGGGGTGAGAAACCAGGTGATCCTAGTGGGGACTTACTAGGCTTTTATACCCAGTTCTCCTCTCAGGTTTCAGGGCTATAAAATACTTCCACAAATTGTCCTCCTTACTCTGCCTTGAGAACAACTCCTCTGGCCTGAGTTTTTTCCTTTTATCTCCCCTCCTCCTGGGCAATCTCCAAAGACATGCAATGGGAGTTTTGCAACAGTAGTGTGATAACACCGATGTTGAAATAATCAAGCAGGTTCACAAAACAATACATCCAATTGTCTTTTTAGGGAGAAGAAACCTAGCTGGGCTTCCATTCTTTTACTGCAATAAGAAGCAAAGCAAATTCCAAAAATCCAATTGAAGTATCCACTGGCAAAGCATAGTGGTTGCTAAAACACTAATCAGGTTAAATAACTTAAAAGAAAAAGATCCCATTCCTGGGTCGTTACCTCTATCTACCTAAGTTTACAAAACTTAACTAAAAACTAAACAAGAAAACGCATAAGCTCGAAGAGTAAACCTAAACTATCCTAGAAATTCTAAGTCTGGAGATTGTTAGAATTCCGGCTAAGTGTTGCCTTGGCAAGAAATGCAATGAGTCTGAAAACCCAGTTCGATTCTATCTCCTCCAAGAAACGGCCTCGCTGCAGCCCCATTTCAAAGTTCCATCTCCAATTCTCCTGGCAATAGTTCCAACTTCAAAGTGCTACGCTGCATCAGATGAAACCCCTCTCTAGCTTGGCAAAACCTAGTCTTTTTATGCTAAAATTTCCCTTTTTCTCCCACCTAAGGAATTTAGAGGTGTCCTTGAGATTTGATCTGAGAAATACAATGTTACGTTATCTCTCCCCTAATCTTTCAAGGTTGAAACTACTTGGCAAAGTTCCCAATGTCAACTTTTGGTGGGTAGGGGCTCTCTCTCATGTGGGTGCATGAACTTACAAGTTCAAAAGGCTCTGAACTTGAAGTTCAAAGTGTGAACAGGTGTGTTGAGTTCTGGGAAATTGTTCCTCTCATGACTCTCTAAACCTCTAGAGGTGCTAATCCCAGTGACGTAATGCTCTCCAGGAAATCCCTAGACAAACATTTAGTAATGACAGAGATTAATCCAAATTAAAGTAATGTTTTCCAAGTTCACGACAGGACAAATAGTAAAGACTTTGGACATCAAATGAGAAGAGAGGATTCAATTGAGAAAGCCTTGATTCTGGGAAAGGTGGCGGGCAAAAGAAGAAGGGGCAGCCAAAACTGTGATGGCTAGATGATATTGTAGACGCAACGGGCACAGAACTGGGCGGGCTGAGGAGGATGGTGAAAGACAGAGGTGCCTAGCGGGCAATGGTCCATGGGGTTGCAAAGGGTAGGAATGAACTGTGTGACTGAACAGCGACAACAAAAATAAAAGTAGCATAGAAAAGCAAAAGCTGTCATTGTTACTAATAGGATAACAGTTTCAGGTAGACTGCATGGCAAAGACTAGTCAACACGAATGGGTAATATTATGGAAATATTAAATCCAAAACAGAAAAGACAAAGAAACAGTATGGTGTGTAAGTTGTATTATTAAATTCTTAGGACATGTGGCTAATTTCTCTGGGAGGTGGTTGTGTAAACTATAAACTGTATCGTTGAATTACTTCTTGTTGTCATTGCCTAAAGGGAGTGATGTGCTTCCATTATGTTCCAATATATTTAAGCCATATGGTTCTCATGAATGTGTTTGCTTATGCTCCAAATTGTGAACGTGGATCACAACTAGGGATGATCTTGACGTACATGGACACATTGCACCAGTTTTTACAAAGTATTTCTTGTTTTATGACCTTTCAACATAACAAACAACTGTGAGGCCACATGTGTACGCAGGAGGAATGACGAGAACTGCATCCATGGGTTCTCTCTAACCCTCCATCAAAGGATGAAGCCCATGATCACTGAGCTGGCTTGCTGACAATATCTATATGCATAGACTCCATGCACAAGTTTGAATATGTGAAGTTGCAGATGGAGCTGTGCATCTTTGACTCCTTAGCTCTGAGTTTCCATATGGGGAAGAAAGGGTTCATGAGAGCACATTTGCCTATTCTTCTTCTTGTTGTTGTTCTACCATATCTGAATCCGAATATTGGCGATCATCATGGCGATCAGCCATGAAGACTGAGAATATAATGCAGTGGCCTTTCATCTGACTTCCACATCGCAACATGACATGCATACCACCGATCCAGTTCTGCAAGTCACTTTCTGGTCCTGAGCCCTTTTGGCACACAAAGTCTTCATCGGCCCCAGGCCAGTATTGATGAAGATGGTGCCATCCATTAAGATGGATTCAAGTGGGATTTAATCCATTTGGGAACCATCACCCTTCCCTGTGGACTTTGGCACCCAAGGCTGTTAGTCCTCAAGGTTGTTAGGTTAGCTAGCCCCCCCCCCCACCTGATACTCAGCTTTGCGTTGCTGGCGGTATGGTCTATTCTATCACCATACCAGGATAACCTGGCCAGATGTAACATTTGCCAATGCAGAATTTGTTTTCTCAGGGACAAGGGAGAAAAAAATGTGAGGATTGTGAATACATTCAGGTGTTTACAATCCTCACTGTGAATGAACTTATCAACAGTGCCCTGTCAGCTCAGTCTTCCATTCCAGAAGCATCACTGATTGCTTCTGACATGAACAAAGAAATTGGTTTTGCTCCATGCAGTTTTGACTTTTTGTCAGCAGGGATTTCTGATGGCATTGGAAGATCAGAGACAACATTCTTAATCAAAACTTCTGTAGCTTTTCCACAGAAACCAAATGTGCGTGAGAGAGATGTATAGGAAATGTATGAGAGTTATCTTAAAAATCAGAAGCATTTACCTACCAAACGGAAATATATTCCTCAATAAAGATCTTGAGTTTAAAAAGGAGTGCATCTCTGTGTGTGGAATGTCAGAAGTGCTTTGTATGACCATTGGCACTTTGTAGACTGAAAAGGGAGGGCAGCTCACCTCAAAGTTTTGGGGTAGGAGTCCACTACTTCTTGATCTTGTATTATCTATAGTTGCAACTATATAATAAATGGAAAGGTCTTCCTTGCTTGAAAGCCAGTCATGTCTGATGCATTGCTCATCTCTGTTTACAGCCAAAGAGTCGAAGTGTCATCATCTGCAGATGCTTCTGTGGTCATGTAGCAGCACATAGAATGCTGTTACCTTTCCCACCAAAGTGGTACCTATCTATCTACTAGCAATTTCTTGCTTTCAAACTTCTAGGTTGGCAGGAGCTGGGACAGAGATGGGAGCTCAAACTGTTGTGCAGTTATCACTTCCCTCCTTTTACTCAGCTTTTTCATCACAGAGGTTAAAAATAGTGTGAGATGAAAATCCTGAGATGTACATTTGTGTGTGGAAGTTTAAAAAAATGAATTTAGAGTTGTTAGAAGCAACTTGAAGTCTGGCCAGGTTATCTTGCTATGGTAATAGAGTAGACCAAACTGCCAGTGACTCAACACTGGGTGTCAGGTGGTTAACTAACCTGACCACCCTGAGGACTAATGGTCTTAGGTGCTGAAGTTCACAAGGAAGGGTGATGGTCCCCAAGTGGATTAAATCCCACCTGAATCCACCTTGATGGAGGGCAGCAGCTTCATCAATTCTGGTGCTGAGGAGGACTTTGCATGCCAGAAAGGCTCAGGACCAGAAAGTGACTTGCAGAACTGGATTGGTGGTTTACGGGGGTCATGCTGCGATTCAGAAGGCAAATGAAAGGCCACTGCATTATATTCTCAGGACAGACTTCGTGGGTGTTTGCCCTGGTGATCGCCAATATTCAGATTCGGATACGGCAGAAGAAGAAGATGATGGTGTCACTTTTTAGAATGTAATCCTATACATATTTCACCTATGGTTTAGAGCTCTATTGATTGCAATGGAACTTTTGAGGAAAGAAGTGTAGCTCTGCTGGTCATTCATTCACCTTGAATTTTGTAGGATTCAAAGACCACTTGGAGTAATTTGGAATGAAGTGATCTTGAAAAAGCTATCCTTTTTGGTGCATGCTGTTCAGCTCAAAGTTATAGTGGTTGCAAAGGAAATCCTCCCCCCTCCAGAATGGCTCACAGTATAATCCTACATACAGTATGTGGAAAAATCACCATAGCCCCACTGAGTTCAGTAGAACTTATTTCCTGGAACAGATGTCTAGAATTTACCTCAGGCACACACACACAAAAATCTACAAGGTGGTAACAATATTAGTATGCTTTATCCTGTGTAATAAAAACCAACACCAAAATAAAAGTAAGGGTCCACTTGAAATAATGACAACTTTATCTTGTGTCAGAAAACAGACATCTTTTTCCTAATGCTCACAAAGCTTGGTTAAGTTGTAGTTTCAAATTGGCCTCATAGAAATCCATTTTTCTCTCTGTATGCCTTACAAGGCTGCCACGATGGCTTGTTGACATTACAGTGTTCCTGTGCTGTTATCTTTCTAGCTGGCCTAGCTAGCAGAGCTTAGCCATGTTTTGTCTAGTCCCAGTGCACTCTCTATGTGCACGTGTAAAAACAACTGTTGTTTTGAGAAAGTTTTCTCTGTTACCTGATTGGCTAAAGCTAAACCACCTGACTGCAAATTCTCCATTTTGGAGAGAAGAGGAGTTCGTCTCTGTTTCTTCATGGATTAAGACCTGTTTTTGATTAGAGAGCTTTTGTTTCTGGATCTCTATGGGCTAACATTCTTTAGCCTAGGAGCTATGCATTTTTGCTCCTTAAAAATGGTTACCTAAATTGCCTGTGGACTTTATTGGACTGACCTGTGCTACTGACTTTTATGCTTTATGAACCTGATCAGTAAATCTTCATCATTTTTCTGAACAACGTGTCTTCATTGGACTAAAAGGGTAAGAGCAGCATTGCATTTCACACACAAACACGCTACCAAATTAAAACCTCCTTGTAGCTGATAAGCTTTAATTGCCGTCCAGCTCGCTCTGTGTAGGTTTGTTTTGGTTTTTAGGAGGTTTTCCAAAGAGGGGGCCGGCTGGTACGTGACATTTTGACAAATAACATGAAGGAATCATGTAGAACCAAAACAGGGTTCTTCAATCGGACAGATTCTGGAACACAAACATTTTAGATGTGTGTTTCTACAGGAAATGTTTCTATTCTAAACAAGCTTGCATTCTTTACGCCAGAGTTCTCAACCTTTTTAAGCCAGGTCCTGGACATGCTCCGTCAGACAGCTTCGGGGGCCAGACGGCCAATTTGCCCTTCCTGCACCACATGGCACTTCCTGGTGTGGTGGAGGCAGTGGGGGACACATGAAATGGTGCTGCGGGCTGCACCTGGCCTGCGAGCCACAGGTTGAGAATCCCTGCTTTACTCAAAAGCTGTCATCTCATCAAATGTTTTTCCGAAAGATTGCTTTTCTGAAAGATGGGTCACGGCTAATCTGTCATAGAGAACGTGGTTAAGCTGGGGCCATTCACTTACAGGACCCATTCAGGATACAGTCTTGTGCTAAAGGCAGAAATGCAATGTTAGTTCACAGTATTTGAATTACTGCTGTGTGAAGCTATGATAGTTTTTTCCATTCTCACTTCCACGTTACTTAGAATGTCTACTACCAATATTGGCTTAATTATCTCTCTGGTTACAAAATAAATTTCGTTAATAAACTTCATGCTTCCATTGCCACATTAAAAGTTTGTATGAGTCATCAGCCTAGCTAACTTCATTTTAAAAAAATTGCACAATATTCCTTCTCTGTCTGTTACAAATTAAATGTGAATAATATGTCTTAAATGTTTAGATTCTTGGTTGGATTACAATTATTATGATTAGAAACCTTCTACCTGTCTTACAACTCCAACTCAGAAATGAGAAATAAAGACCAAAACATTTGCTAAACAGGAATTAGACAATCATTACCACTAGAAAACACATAGTGGTACAGTGATGGCAAACCTTGGCACTCCACTGTTTTTGGACTTCAATTGCCAGAAACCCTGATCAGCAGGAGTACTGACTTGGTCTTCTGGTAACTGAAGTCCAAGAACACTTGGAGTGCCGAGGTTTACCATCACGGGGGTAGAATGTTGAACTAGAAGCTGGAAGTCCTGGGTTCAAATCCCTCTTTTGTCATGAAGCTGACGAAATAAAAATGGGCTGATCACTGTAAGCCGCAGACAATTGCTAAACCAAAGTGTTTTTCAACATATGAGGAATGCTGGACACTGGCCCTGATGCTCCTTAATCACTTTGGTTAACAACAACAACAACAACAACAACAACAACAACAACAATGACAACAACAACAACAACAAACATCAGATCTGCAGAGCCCAGATTCATTCCACATGAATCAAAATGCCAAGAATACTTTTTTTTCTAAACAAATATATTGTCTTAACTGCTGACTAGAGGTCCTTTTCAGCTGAATTTTTCCTATTGCTATCGTGCTAAGAAGCAAAAGTAATCAGAGGGCACAAGTTGTATCTTTTTAAGCCTCATTTTTAAACAAACATCTTCAAAAATACCCATGTTTTCACTTGTCTTTGAATTGGCTAATCTTCAAATATGTGACATTATCTCATGTTTCTTTACTGAGTTTTCTATTAATGGGAAGAATATGCAGACTGCTTTCACTAATTGGCAAATGTAACCCAAGCTGTTCAAATTAGAAGATGAATTTAAATTTCTCACTTTTCTTTGAGAAATTAGAATGCTGATACAGAGAAAAGATGGACTTTTGACCAGAGAACATGACAGCAGCCCAAAACCAATTTATATCCTATTCATAATATGCAAATAGGATAGAAAGATAAATGAGTGGAAGATTAATTTTGCTTCACATTTTTGCAATGCAATCACTTATATTTATCATTCTTTCCCCCCATTTTTTTGCCACTTGTGTTGCATTCAATATCCCGCAGATTTGAAAAACACAGCAATGGCCACAGGACTGGAAAAGGTCAGTCTATGTTCCAATTCCAAAGAAGGGGAGTGCCAAAGAATGTTCAAATTATCTTACAATTGCTCTCATCTCACACTCTAGCAGGATCATGCTCAAGATCTTACAGGCTAGGCTTCAGCAGCACGTGGATTGAGAACTTCCAGAAGTACAGGCTGGGTTCTGAAGAGGCAGGGGAACTAGAGACCAAATTGCAAACATTCGATGGACCATGGAGAAAGCACGGGAGTACCAGAAAAATGTCTACTTCTGTTTAATTGACTATACCAAAGCCGTTGACTGTGTGGAGCACAATAAACTGTGGAAAGTACTTAAAGAGATGGGAGTACCAAACCACCTCATCTGTCTTCTGAGAAATCTTTATGTGAGACAAGAAGCAATAGTTAGGACAGGATTGCTTGATTTCTCAGACCTCTATATATCTTTTTCCAGAATCAAAACAAAACAAGATCTCTTCTTAAGTCTTATAGAATATTAGAACTGTATACTTGTTATTTCCTGCTGGTGGTTTGGTTCAGCTTTGAGACCCAAGGCTAATCCTACTCATCATTGTTATTAACCTATATTTGTCCTTGTCCTGAAAAGTTTGCCAGTTAAAAAAATGTGGGATCACAGATCCCATAATCTTTAGCCCTTACCTAGTCTGATTTACCTAGTCCTTGATGCATACATTTGATAAGTATTTGAGTTATCACTATTTAGGTTGACTGCCTGCTAATTAGTTGACTTCTTGGTAATTATATGATAATTAGATACTGAGACACTTCTTTAACTTTTAACTACACATATCCAGTACTAACTTTCTTGAGTATATTACATTGTGTTAAAATGTGATTTAATGAATAGTATACTAATATTTTAAGCATGTCACACTGTGTTAAACTGTGATAATATGTATGATAGAAAAATACTGGTGTAGGGGCAGGCAAACCATGTCAGAAATTTTGCCAAGGAAACCTCATGGACGATGATGACAACAGCGATGGTGACAGCGACGGCAAAGGCAAAGGCAAAGGCAAAGCTAAAGCAGATGGAACAGGATGTCAAACCCCTCAGGCAGGAAGATGGGGATGGATAAGACCTAAGGCTAATCCTGGGTGGATAAGTTAGTGGGAAGGCAAATGCAATGTTGCAAAGAACAATATTTGATAGGAACATGGAGTGTAAGATCTATGAATCAGGGCAAGCTGGAAGTGGTAAAAATGAGATGGAAAGAATAAGCATTGACATCTTGGGAATCAGTAAACTAAAATGGTTGGGCGAATTCAGCTCTGGAGACCATCATATCTACTACTGTGGCCAATAAAAACTTAGAAGAAATGGAGTGGCCATAATCATCAATAAAAGAGTGAGAAAAGCAGTAATGGGATATAATCTAAAAAAATGACAGAATGATCTTAGTTCGGATCCAAGGCTAGGGGTGTCTGGCATGGGGTCGTGAAGGGTCGTAATCAACTATGTGTCTGAACAGCAACAGCAACAGCAACAGCAACAGCAACCTGACTAATACTAATGAGAACTGGAGTCAAATGATATCCAGAGCACCACAGATTTGCCACCCTTCCTCCTCTGAGTTCCACGGAGATTAAAATGAGCCAAAGGATTTCTTGAGCCATATATCAATGCAGTTCTGTTTTGAAAACTTTAAACCAGGGGTTCCCAAATGTTTTGTGCCATGGGCCAGTCACATGTTTACTCATGTCTGAAGCAGAAGTAAAATGCACCCACACATGTGCAAAATGTTGCAGTAAATACACCTGTGGCTATCACAAATGCATTTACAACAGCTGTGGGTGCATTTACGGAGCTGTTTTGCACATGTGTGGGTATGTTTTACTTCTGCTTCTGGGTGAGTGGCATGGGTGGTGTGTGGGCTGGATGATCTGGTGCTGTGGGCCTGATCCAGCCCACAGACCATAGTTTGGCAACCCCTTCTTTAAGCTAATCTGAAGGAAATTTACTGCATAGAATATTATGCCTAAGGCCTAAAGTACATGTTGTGAACTACCCAGGGAGTGATAACACAAATTGAATGCATAGGAGTGGAAATAATAAGTAAATACTCTAAAGATAACAGTGAAAACAGAAATCAGTGCCAGCCATATTAATTAATCACACTGAATTAAGGGTGCTTTACTTTCTTGGCCTGTACCTATTGAGGTCAAACAAATTGCTAATAAAGCTGTTATTTGCTTTACCTCTTGCTTACTGGGAGCCCTATTTTGATGTCTCAGTCAGGACAAGAGAAGCTTTAGTATGAGAAGATGCTATCGGTTTTGTTCTCTGTATCTCCTTTCTTCTCCTGGAAATAAGAAAATGTGTTATCTTGAGCCAAATTTGCAATTGTTTAGCTTTGTAAGATTGAACACAAGTTAGCTAATGTAGGACTTTTCCCCTCTTTCTTCCCTGTCAATTTCTGTCTCCTCTGAGATATTTTAGTATTTGAAGCAACAAGACAAATTATAATGTAATTGTCTCCTTCCTTTAAAAAATACCCCAAACAAACCACATTCCACCTATGCTTCCTTGTTTACAAGGGAACAATGGCACAGGGTAGAACTGTGTTATTCTGACTACTGCTCTATCCTTACCCCACTACCTTTCCACCATCTTAATGACTACATCAGCTTCCTACAATTGTTTTACCTCTATAGGATTTCCTGAGAACTTTCCTCATACCACAGCTGGTTATTCTCCTGGGTTATTCATTAGCGGTAGAGTGCTTCTGGGTAACTAATAGCATAGTCATCTCAAAATAGCTGCTTATTTAACGCCAGGAAGGCTTGAGCTATTTTTTGCCATTTTACAAAGTTACGTATACATTAGCGTATAGTTATTCCTTCTCAAAGTGTGACTTAAGATGACATGTTGGGAATAAGAAGAGGAAGTGTGAGGTCATCCATGAGATAATATAAATAAAGGGTAAAATAAAGAGGCTAAAAACTGCTAGCACTGACATAACTTCCTTCTCTTTAATTTCAACTCTTATGACTCAGGATGATGATGATGAAGATGACGATGACGATGATTTATTATTATTATTATTATTATTATTATTATTATTATTATTATTATTATTATTATTATTATTATTATTATTATTATTATTATTATTATTATTATTGTTGTTGTTGTTGTTGTTGTTGTTGTTGTTGTTGTTGTTGTGGTGGTGGTGGTGGTGGTGGTGGTGGTGGTGGTGGTGGTGGTGGTTGTGGTTGTTGTGGTTGTTGTGGTTGTTGTTGTTGTTAAAAAACTTGCATTTAATTGAGTTCTGGATTATTTTCTGATTTTACTGGAGTTCCAATCTACATGTACTGGGTAAGCAATATGGTTG
Source organism: Furcifer pardalis (assembly GCA_030440675.1). Classification (NCBI taxonomy): domain Eukaryota; kingdom Metazoa; phylum Chordata; class Lepidosauria; order Squamata; family Chamaeleonidae; genus Furcifer; species Furcifer pardalis. Next base: position 172,908,478 of record CP126892.1, on the reverse strand, counting down.
ACATTGTGGTTAGGGATTTTGGTCTGGGTTAAATTTATATTTCATGTACACTAGTACCCCGTATAACGTGCTGACTTGGTTCCACGAGTCATCATGTTATACAATTTTTAATGTTGTTCGATACATTGATAGAACAACGCTTAAAAAAAAACCTCTGACGTCTGGGACAAACCACACCGAGGCAAGGCTCGGCATTCCCCCCCCCCCCGTAGGCACGCGATTGCGTGTCGTTCGGGGTTAGGGCAAGGTACGGGAAAGACCCCCGTCTCCTGCCCTAACCCCGAATGACACGCACGTGCATGCCCGAAGTTGCGAAAGTGTAAGGATCTTTACCCTTTTACAACCTCGGGCAGCTTGGAGGCTTCTGCGGCACGGCAGGGGTGACAGGAGGATGCGAGGGACCTTCCCACATCCTCCCGTCACCGCCGCCGCGCTGCGCAAGCCTCCAAGCCGCCCGAGGTTGCAAAAGGGTAAAGATCCTTACACTTTCGCAACTTCGGGGATGAGCGCGCGGAGCGGCGGTGGTGACAGGAGGATGCGAGAGACCTTACCGCATCCTCCTGTCACCCCCGCCATGCCGCGGAAGCCTCCAAGTTGCCTGAGGTTGCAAAAGGGTAACGATCCTTACACTTTTGCAACTTCGGGCGTGAGCACACGGAGCAGCGGCAGTGACAGGAGGATGCGAGAGACCTTACCGCATCCTCCTGTCACCCCCGCCATGCCACGGAAACCTCCAAGCTGCCCGAGGTTGCAAAAGGGTAAAGATCCTTACACTTTCGCAACTTCGGGCATGCACGCACGTGTCGTTCGGGGTTAGGGCAGGAGATGGGGGTCTTTCCCATCTCCTGCCCTAACCCCGAACAACACCACAACTCAAAGTTTCGAAAAGGTAAGGATCCCCGTACCCTTTCTAAACATTGGGGGGGCGGGCACTGGGGGGGTTGGTTGGTTTGGGTAGATGTTCTACCCAATCCAACTCCCCCCGCACACGCTTGTTCCGTATAACGTTAAAATCGTGTTATTTGAAACAAGATTTTTCCGAAAATCTTGTAACGTTATACGGTTTTAGCGCTATATGATACTCGCGTTATACGGGGTATTACTGTACTATCTAAGCAGGCTAGAATTTTTTTTACAAGCAAGTGCCTCTCGATGAATACCACAATGGGTCCATTTTGATTCTGGGGCTACATCTTGTATTCGCTTCACAAGTCCTGAAAAACGACCAGTCATTGCTCTGGCACCATCAGTGCATATTCCTACGCATTTTGACCAATCCAATTTGTTTTCTTTTATAAAACCGTCGACCATGTCAAATATGTCCTCCCCTGTAGTATGAATCGGAAGGGCACGACAAAATAGGAACTCTTCATGAACCTTTTTGGAATGAACATAACGAACATATGTTAAAAGTTGAGCCAAGTTTGATATGTCCGTGGATTCATCAAGTTGTATGGCAAAGTAATCACTTTGTAAAATGCATTGAATTTGGTGGTTTTTCAGATTATCTGACATGTCTGCAATACGACGAGAGACAGTGTTATTTGACATAGGAATAACATCAAGTTCTCGGGCCATTTTTTCTCCGAACATACATTTCACTATCTCTTTTGCTGCAGGCAGTATAAGGTTTTCCCCAATTGTATGCGGTTTTGCTTGCTTGGCAATTAAATAACTAACTCGAAAAGAGGCTTGCAGGGCATTCATATTCGTGTTTAAAGAAAGCGCCTCAAAAGATTTTTGTCTTTGTTTGAGGTCTTTTAATTTATGTTGAAAGAAGGATACAGATTCATCTTTCAAATTAGCATGTTTGGTTTATAAATGGCGACTTAGTAAGGATGGTTTTAACGAATGATTTGACAGCGTTTCTGCACAAACGACACATTGCGGCAATGGGGAATTAGGATCTCCAGAGCTTGTAAAACCAAACTGAATATAACTATCATCATAGTTCCTTTTTTTTTTTTTTTGAGAGACGATTCCTTGTTATCAAGGTTTCTTTTTTTGTGTGTCGGAGTACTAGTAGAGGGTGACACATCATTAACATGCGACTGTTCAGTATTTTCTGATACCTCCTCCTCAACCTTTCGGCGCCTTAGCAGCCACTGTTCCATCTAAAAAACAAGGGGAGTTATTAACTCAGCTTTTGTATTTTTGTAATGTAAGTAATTAAAAAGCTTAGAAAACCGGGGGGGGGGGGAACCAGAAACTGCGAACAGGCAAAAAACTGAATTTGTCCTTCTGTATTCGAAGTAAGTACATAGTAGAAAACAAATTAAACATTATTGTTTTGCATTGAAATTTACAATGAAAATAGTATTAATGTAACTTAAAATCTAGAAAACAGAATCCGCGAACATGCTTACAACTGAAGCAACTTGAATATTATTTTTATTTTCTAAACATCATTACATTGTATTGCAGTTTATAGTGAAAGTGCAAATTTAAACACAGTTTTAAAACATTATCTTACCGTTTACCGAGGTAGGTATATAAGGCTGATCGAAGCGACATGGTGCGACGGATATTTATTAATTCACAATTAAAACAACACAACGAGCACAGCAACACGTTCACGTGACATAAACTGAACTGACTGATTGACAATGACGAGCAAATAGGTGGGAACGGGGGCAGCTGCGATCGGGTGATGCGAGACGCGGGAGGCATGGGAAAAACCGTTGCCACGGGAGAAAGCGCTTGATGCATACAATTGACTTACCTACTGATCGTTTAATTAAATTGAATAATTTTTGGCAATTGTTAGTGCATTATTGTTTTTTAAGGATTTAATATTTTAGTTAAGAGATTGCTGCGCATACCCCTTGATGCAATCTCGTGTACCCCTGGGGGTACGCGTACCACTAATTAGGAACCACTGCTTTAGTGCATTGTATTGGCATGTCCATGACTGCAGGCAAATGCAAAATTGCACAAAAATGAAGTTGTCCACTGGTAAAGGCAGCAGACAGAACATTACATAATATTAAATATTTCATCTTAATTGGTATTCCTTAGACTTGGTCTTCTCAAAAATCATTTTACCAAACACACACACACACACACACACACACACACACTTTTGCACGTGTCGTTATAAATGACTGAATGAGAAATGTATGGCCTTCCTCAACCTAGTATTCTCCAGATGTGTTGAAACATATGGTGTAGAGTTTAGGATGTTTGTTATTTTTTTCCTTTAGTTTTGTAGTGGGAGTGTAGAAACATTTAGAGGAGAAGAGCTACACGTCTTCCAGAGTCCACCCTTTTCTAATTAAGTGGCACACAAAATCTCAATAACTCATGCTAACACATTTGTAAAAGAAAGAATTTAAAAAGTTTCTTTACTTATAACTACAGTAAAACCTCGGATAACGCTAAAACTTGGTTCCACAAGTCTTGGTGTTATCCGATTTTTAGTGTTATCCGATGCATGTTAAAATCCTATGGGATGCATCGGATAACGTTAAAAATCCATAGAGATACATTGTAACCGCACAGGCTTTAGCGGTTGTTATCTGATCCATCCCATAGGACCTTAACATTATTCGATGCAATTCTCTACCCCAAATTACTTAACGTTATGCGATTTTAGTGTTCTCCGAGGTAAACGTTAAGCGAGGTATTACTGTACTTGGAATTACAGATACTGGTCTATGCATGCTGCTTTCGTTATTTGCACACATGCGAACAACCCAGTGGTGGGCTACAAAAAATTTACTACCACACTGTGGACATAGTTTGGTGGGCGTGGCCAGGGGAAAAGCTCTGCGTTGCACCTGAATTAGGACTACTTTATTTCAAAACTTGGGTGGGCAGGGCCAGCCACAATTTCTGCTACTGGTTCTGGTGAACTGCAAAAATTAGCGCGCATCGGGTCTCCCGACCTCCCTAGAGCTGATGCGCGCTAATTTTGAACTTCCCCCACCCTCTTTTATGCTGCAGCAAGCCAGAATGTCGGGATTCGAATCCTGACATTTTGCTTTGCTGCAGCCTCCAGGGAGGTGGGAGAACTTTGGAAACAGCTTGGAATCAGGTCCCCACACCTCCCTGGACCCGGCGGGGGGGGTCAGAGCCCCCAAAATTGGTTAAAAAAACGTCCGTTTTTTTTTACCAATTTTGGGGTGTCTGACCCCCCCCCCTTGGGTCCAGGGAGGTGTGGGGACCCGATCCAAGGTGTTTCTGGGCTTCCCCGACGTCCTGAGCCAGTGCAGCAAGCCAGAATGTCGGGATTCGAACTCTGACATTCTGGCTTGCTACACTGGCTCAGGACGTCGGGGAAGCTCAGAAAAAGCTTGGATCATGTCTGCCCACCTCCCTGGACCCGGCGGGGGGGGGGGTCAGAGCCCCCAAAATTGGTAAAAAAAGTCTGTTTTTTTTACCAATTTTGGGGTGTCTGACCCCCCCCCCGCTGGGTCCAGGGAGGTGTGGGGACCCGATCCAAGGTGTTTCTGGGCTTCCCCGACGTCCTGAGCTAGTGCAGCAAGCCAGAATGTTGGGATCCGAAAATCTTGTAACGTTATACGGTTTTAGCGCTATACGGTACTCACGTTATACGGGGTATTACTTGTATTCTGTGTTTCCAGAGACAACAGGACTTGTAAGACACTCCATCCTGGACAAAAAAAACCCACACAATTCCACAACATGAAAAGTTGGCAAACTTCTTCAGAAAGGAAGCATTTAGCAGCAATCTCCATGTCTGCATAACAAAGGATTAAAGGGTGAGAAGAGGCTTTGAGATACAGTAATACCTCATATAACATTAGTATCGAATAACACGAAAATCGCATAACATCAAGGAATCTGGGGGGAAGAATTGCATCAGATAACATTAAGATCCTATGGGATGCTTCAGATAACAACCGCTAAAGCCTGTGTGGTTACAATGTATCTCTATGGATCCCATAGAGGATCAGATAACACTAAAAATCATATAACACCAAGACTTGTGGAACCAGGTTTTAGTGTTATATGAGGTTTTACTGTACTAGAAAAGATGAGTGGAAGGTGTGCTTAACTATTTTTTCTCTTAGAGTGTTTCCCAAGAACCTTCTTCTCCAGCTAGGTGTTTGAATTGCTGACGGGGACCAACCAAGATCACATGGAGAGTGTATGGCTCATGAGTGGGAGGTTATGTGCCCTTCCACTTCTGTCCTTTGGGGACAAACTGCACCATTCTAGAACAGTGTCAGAATTGAAAAACCTGGCAGAATTAGCTTGGCAGTGAATGCTTGTGGATTTTAACTAGTACCTTAGCTTAATTACAGTGGATTTTGGATTTCCCCACTAAAGGTTAACCACAACTGAAGCAGAGCAGATTATTAGCCTCTTCCTATGCAGGCTAGCTGGGATGTTGCAAAAAAAAAAAAAAAAAGGGAGGGGGTAGACTCTGCTTTTTTTTGTTCAGTCACATAGTTGATTCCGACCCTTTCCGACCCCATGGACCACTGGCCGCCAGGCACTTCTGTCCTCCACCATCCTCCTCAACTTGCTCGGTTCTGTGCCCATTGTCTCTACAATACCATCTAGCCATCTCATTTTTGGCCGCCCCCTTTTTCTTTTGCCTTCCACCTTTCCCAGCATCAAGGCTTTATGGGAGTAAAATACAGCCTGCTGATTGGCAGGACACCTGCCAGAAATAGTGGGCTTGTTCCAGAGTTTTGTGAGCATGACCCAGGTTGAAGTACAGTGAAAAAGAGAGCACAATCTGCAACACAACCCATCACACTGAAATTGTGTCAGCAGAAATTCTAGCACCAGTAATGTCACTACTCATAGGAGTGTGGATGCTTTTAAGAACTTGCTCATCTAGCACTCAAATGGTTTTATTCTCAGTTCAGTGGGCCCCCAGAATGATCATTGTGCAGTCAGCTGACAATAATGCAAGTAGTTTATTTGCCTTTCCCTGTCTTTGCCACAATCAAAGCCCTGCTGTGATTCTACTAACACCACTCTGTTGACAGTCACATTGTTATGTGCTGTCACATTGCTTCCAAGTTACAACCACTTCAATTGGGGTTTTCAAGTATATGAAATGTTGGCAGAAAGATTTAATGGGTTACTTCAGTGAGTTTCCATAGCAGAGCAGAGATTTTAATCCAGATTTCCTGAGTACAACAATCTGTCCATTGCACCACATTGGTTTTCTCCTGATGAGGATACATAATTATAGTTTGTTTGTTTATTTAGTTTTATTTATAGAATTCATTTATTTCTTCCCATAGCACAATGCTTTACATTCAGGATTCTCAACCTTTTTAAGCCATGGGCCCCTCAGATAGCTGAGTGGGCTGGATTGGTGGTTCCCCCTGCTGTTAACTGCTATAAAATGCACAAGTGACTGTTGTAAATGCGTCCGCTTCAGCCTCCAGTGGTGGTGGCAACAATGATGTGGGCCACATGAAATGGTGCAATGGGCCATAGGTTGAGAACCTCTACTTTACATATTCTGGTCCTGATGCTATGCAGGGAGAAATCCTCCACTACCCCATATTGCTGGACAGCAAACATGTTTTAAACCAAAGAAGGGTTCTTGTTAATTTTCAGGTGTGTGTTTGCTTTTTAGGGAAATGTAGGCATTTAGCTAATTTTGTGAAATGCAGAAATTTGTAAATACCAGTAAAACCCCAGGTTACAGATGCCTTGGGTAACGGAAAACTCAACTTACAGAAGGAAATTCTGAGAAAATAGTGTCCTGATTTACAGAAAAAACTCACAATATGGAAAGTTTTTTAGGGTGTTCCAATGTTTCCCAGGGTGCAGGGAAGTTGTTTGGAACATTACTGTTCTGCTTTTGAAAATTTTCTTCACTTTTTGGCTTCAAATTTCCCCCACCCCTCATCAGCCATTAGTGGTGACTTTCCCTGCAATTACCAATGCTGGCCACTAGATGGCACAGATGGAAATATGCTGAATATGCTTTGAAATTTTTTTTAAAAATCAGCTCACCAAAAAGCCAAAACAACTAATTTTTTTTCTGTTCCAAACTCTTTCTAAAGTGCACTTTGGGATTTTTCGCTGTGTTTTGACCAGTTCAGAAAGAGTTTTGAACAGGAAAAATATGTGTTTTTTTTCCTCTTTTCTAAACTCTAGACAGGTTTTTTTTTTATTTTCAATGCATTCCTATGGGAAATTGTGTTTTGTGTTATAGAAAAATCACTTTTTCAGAAAACATCCTGGAACAGATTAATTTCATAACCCAGGGTTCCATTGTTTAATGGAAACTACCAATTGTATGTCTTGGAATTATAGCTTTAAGTAATTACTTTTCAAAAGGAAATTCCTATTGTGGGGATCTTGGTACTATGGTTAAATTGAAAACACCACTCTGGACTATGCTTTTATTTCAGATGTGGTTCTATTCAATGTTGTTCCTTCCCAGTCTACTTCTTGGGGAGCAGGAGCTGGAGATACTGTTAAGAGGTCTAGTATGGCACAACTGTAAGTTAAAGTAGACCCTTGAGGTAAATGCATTGTACCTAAGATTCACCTGTTTCGACTCCCACATACCTATTTTCCTCACAAATGTGAGCTCGACACAGAAGGTAAGAAGGTTGACCTAAAAATGAATGGAATGAAGAGAAAATATATGCTATCAAGGAACCAGAGGAAATTCCAAATAAAAATCTGGAATGAACCCATTGAGCAGGTCAATCACTACATCCATCTGATTGGGTTGAACAATGATCAGAGAGCAGAACTAGCCAGAAGAAAGAGAATGGGATAGGCAGCATTCAACTCCATCAAAGAAATCTTGCTAAACAAGAAAATTGACAAAAGCAGCAACACGCCAACCTTTTTAATTCGATAGTACTACCTACAGTTCTCTATGGGAGTGCCAAGGAAGAACTATCAAGAGCTGTAACAGCCATGGAAAGATCAATGCTAAAGATATCCCTTCACAACCACATCCCCAACACCTAGATAAGAAAACATAACAGAATAAACGAAGCTGTTGCCGAATATCATAACCAGAAATTGGGCTGGGCTGGACATGTCTCTCGAATGACAGATGGGCGTTTGACAGCAGCAGTCACTGAGTGGTATCACAAAGGAGTAAAAAGATCCCTTGGCAGGCCCCCCAAAAGATGGGAAGACCGAGTCGTGAAAAGTTTTGGTCGAATCTGGAGAAGAAGAGCATGGCAGCAAAAGAAATAGAAAATGAGTTATGACCAGCAGGAACTTATTACTTAATAGTCTGGTCAATCATGAAATCAAGGAATGTTAGCTTAGGCCAAAGAAGATCAAGTTTATATACCAACTACAGAACAAAGCAGGCTTGAATGCAAAATATGGAGGTGAGGGACTTGTACAGATTGTAACAAACAAACATTATTCACTATTTGGGAGTACAGTCTCTAAATATAAAGTGAGCACCTTCTCTACATTGACCTTAAATGTGAACCTAGTGTACAGATATGACATCAGAAGCTGGGTGGGTTGAGGACGATGGCGGAGGACAGAGGTGCTTGGAAGGCAATAGTCCATGGGGTCTCAAAGGGTCAGAACTGATTGTGCGACTGAACAACAACAACAAAAAAAAAAAGGCTGATGTATGTCTGAACCAGGGATGCATATTGCATATCCCAACATGCAGGAATATTGGCTCCCAATGCTCACTTCAACTCTTTCCTGTTTTTCTCCTCACATGACCCATTCCTGGGGGGGCGGGGGGGGGCTGATATCTTTTTGCTAAGAGGTACAAATCATTTTATTTATTTATTTATTTATTTATTTACTGTATTTGTATTACCACCTATCAAAAATTCAAAATACAAAATGTCCCCATCATACAGAACTGAACAATTAAAACTTTAAAAACCATTAAAACCAGATTAAAACACCCTCCCTATAAAATTGGCCACAAAATAAACAGTACAGTACATGCAAGAGTGGGGGAAAAAAGTCTGCAAAATGTTTCTCTTCCCCCTCCAACTCATACATATTTTGTTCAGTACTAAACATTCGTGCTCTCAGTCACTGGTCACACTGAGATTGTGCTAATTTCCTTTGTTGATCCCTGTTAAACCCAACAGATGAACCCTTGCAGGACAGATGCATGCAATACTCTCTCTCTCTCTCTCTCTCTCTCTCTCTCTCTCTCTCTCTCTCTCTCTCTGGCAAAACAAGAAATGGCAGCACCAAAGCCCTTGTGTCGTGCCACCTGGAAATAAATTTTGAGGCAGAACAAAAACAAATAAACAGGAACTAAAATAGTCTTGCTTATCAGTTTCTTCCTTGACAGTTATAGGTAAACCAGTTTCTTTATTGCCTTTCTATGGCCAGATTATTGTATCTTTTCTCCTTATCTTATTTACTCCCTTGGAAATACTGCTAATAAATCAATCTTTGGGCCTACAGTGGATCAAAGTTTAATGCATTGTTTTTGTGAGAATTCTGTAAAAGTTGGATCCAACTGCTATCTCTTGCCACAAATCTAAAATACAGAGGCCAATTGACAGGGGATTCTGGGTGGGCAGCAAACACAGAATAATGCTATAGACAAACAAAGCAGATTAGGTATGTGATCTATATTCAAATTACAAAAAGAAATATGCAAACAATGCAGGAGAAGGCAATGGCTTTATTGGATCACTGAAAATTAAAATGATGCAAGCTTTTGAGATCTAAAATCTCTTTTTCAGGCACGACATGATGTCTCTTTGCCAGCCTGAGGAACAACAGTAAAAGGCTTTTTGGTTCATCATCCCACCCCACAGGAAACCTGGCATTTGTTCTTCCCACATGGCCCTCCATGAAACATCAGCTTTCCTTTGTGGCCAGGTGCATGGAACACAAAACTCCACATTCCTCCATTAGGGAACAATGGTCTCAATTTGGTCCACACACTAGGCATGCCAAATGAAGTCAAATCAAAGTCCAAGCAAAGTCAATTAGAATAATACCTAGTAGTCCTGTGTTTCTTGAATTTATGGTGTTGTTCCGTTCAGGGGTGGGCTGTCAAAAATTTTACTACCACACCATGAGCGGAGACGACGTCATTGGCAGAGGCAACATCATGATGTCATGATGTTGTGGGTGGAGCCAAAGTAAAAAAAAATTAAAATTAAAATAAAATAAAAATACACATTAAAATAAATAATATAAATTAAAATAAATACATATACACGTAATACATAAATACATTAATACACATAAAACCAAACTACATAAAACACACACACCTCAACCAACCCACCCACCCACCCACCCCAAACACAAACCTATCACTTACCTTACCCTGGGGTCGGGGAGCAGCAGGCAGGCAGGCACAGCAGCGGCATGGCGGCAAAGCGGCCAGGGAAAGGCCGCCGCCGCTGCTCCTCCAGGCACTGCCTGCGCCATTTCTGGGCAGCCCAAAATGGGTGATCGGAAGTGTGCATGCATCAAAACTCCATTTGATCCAAAAGTTCCATAGCCTGGCATTTGCCATCAAAGACACCCTCTCTAGTGTCATTACTGTACATGAACATAAGGGTAGGTAAAGGTAAAGGTCGCCCTTGCTCAAAAGCCAGTCGTATCCGACTCTAGGGTTCAGGACTCATCTCTGTTTATAACCAAAGAGCCAGTGCTGTCTGCATCTGCAGACGTTTCTGTGGACATGTGGCAGGCATGCCTCAATACCAGAGTGCACGGAATGCTGTTTATCTTTCCACCAAAGTGGTCCTGTTTGCAATTTCTTGCTCTCAAACTGCTAGGTTTGCAGGAGCTGGGACAAATGACTGGAGTTCACTCCGTCATGCATTATTTGGGAATTCAACTCCGACCTTCCAATCAGCGAGTTCAGCATCTTAACCACTTCAGCCACTGCAGTCCATGAGTTTAAAAAAAGTCTTATGCAAAGATCTTAAACCCTGGGATGGCTCATAGGGGAAGATGCAGTCCTTCGGACATGGGTGCCTCATATCTTTTGGGACCTTCTTAGTCAAAACTCACAACATTTTGGCTGCAGTACAGCAGTTTAACCACTGCACCACCAGTGCTCCTATCATCTTACATAAATCTTTTGTTGTTCAGTCGCACAGTCGATTCCGACCCTTCATGACCCCATGGACCACCGCCCTCCAGACACCTCTGTCCTCCACCATCCTCCTCAGCCTGTCTAGCTTTGTGCCCATTGCATCTACAATATCATCTTGCCATCTCATTCTTGGATGCCCCCTTCCTCTTTTGCCCTCCACCTTTCCAGTATCAAGGCTTTCTCAAGTGAATCCTCTCTTCTCATTTGATGTCCAAATTACTTCAGCTTCAGCTTTACTATTTGACCTTCTAAGGAGCAGTCAGGGTTGATTTCTTCTAAGATCAACCTATTTGTTCTCCTCGCTGTCTAGGGGACTCTCAAAACTCTTCTCCAACACCACATCTCAAAGGCCTCTATTCCTCTGCACTCAGCTTTTCACAACCATGCATTGCCACTGGGAATACCATTGCTTTGACTAGGTGAATTTTGGTTTGCAAGATGATGTCTCTGCTTTTAACTATGTTCCCCAGGTTTCTCATAGCTTGCCTCCCAAGAATCAGTTGCCTTTTTATTTCATGGTTGCAATCACCATCTGTAGTGAGCTTTGATCCTAGAAATGTAAAGTCTGTCACTGCTTCTACTTCTTCCCCATCTATTTTCCAGGGACTGATAGGGCCTGTTGCCATTATCTTGGTTTTCTTGATGTTGAGTCTCAAGCCAGCTTTTGCACTCTCTTCTTTCAACCTGATCAGGAGCTTCTTTAGGTCTTCCTCACTTTCTGCCATTAGGGTGGTATCATCTGCATATCTAAAACTGTTGATGTTTCTCCCAGAAAAATCTGCCCGTATGTTAAAGTGAGCTTCAGCATTCTTCTTCCAGTTCCCTTGCAACTGAAAGGGAGGCATGTGGGGACTAGAAACGTGGCCTTCTCTATAGTGATAGTGAAAGGCTTTGCCTTTTAGGATAGTTTAACTGCCCTAGACTATTGCCTTCACACCATTAACTGCTAACCTTAAAATAATTCTCTTTTGTTGCTCTTGTTTGATAAATCTGAGTTTGATCTGATCATGTTAGCTTAATAATTTTTGTTTTACTTTTTTATGTTTTCAGTTTATATTTCTATGGCTCTGAATATCAGCACTGAAAAGCAGGATCTTAAATATTGAAATTAAGAACGTAATATCTTCACAGCTATCTAAGAAGTTACAAGTAGTTTTTGCATCCCTGCAATATGAAGAAACGGTTTCTTAATGGCTGATTTTGTCCACTTGTTTTTATAACCCCATCATATTAAACCATTTTGAAAAGGTTATGCAGCTGTTATAAAAGTCAGGTTTGATTTTATCTTTTAATGAGGGCACTTTTGGCATTTTTTTAAAGGTGCAAACAGGAAATGTTAATGCTGATTCCTAAAATACTTGTGGTACCTCTTTGACACAATAGGTGATTTTGAAACTGAGATGACATGCAGAAAAACTGCATTAGTATTGCAAATATTTATCATGTTAATATTGTAGGAGATACCCATAAGACTATATTTGAATTTAGACTTATGAAGTATATATATTCAGGCCCTGGATGTACTGGGTGTGGCATTTTCTTGGAGTACTTTTCCTTGACATTATTTTCACAAATTGGACAGATTCATGATACAGTAAAACCTCGCATAAAGAGCATCTCACTTAGAGAGTAACATCATTTCCATTATAATGTTGCTACTTTCATTTTATGTGCAATGGGACACACTTTGGCATATTAATCCTTAATCCCTTCATGATTCGTAGGTTGTGGCTTGACATGCACAGAGTTGACATTTGCAACCTCCCATAAGGACTGTTAATGAAGCCATGTGCACATAATACCAATGCAAAAGAAAATATATCTCTCAAAAATAGAACTGCACTTGGGAGTCTAATAATAATCACACTCATAACTAGCTCAGTAGAAGCTTGGTTGACATTTGGACAATCCTCTGTCAAAATCACTACTCCTTGCTGATATGCATGATGTTGCCATAGATTGGTCTGTAGAAAAATACGTTTCTTGGTAATTTGGAGTTTCAAAACAGACCTCAATGAACTCATTGAATTAACCAGTGTACAGAAGACATAATATGTAGTGCAAAGGTTGGGACATTTGTATATTTTGGAACAGCCTCCTTTACTATCCTCTCACTAGCTGTGTGATCATTCTGTGGTTACCATTGTAAAGCTTTCTTGTTTGGCAATAGTCCTGAATCATCAAAGTATCATACAGTATGGGAAATTGGCTAATAAGAAAAACAATAATAGTCTAGAACAGGGGTCAGCAAACTTGGCTCTCCAGGTGTTCTAGGACTTCAATTACCAGAAGTCCAAGTCAGTACAACTGCTGATCAGGGCTTCTGAGAATTGAAGTCCACGAACATCTGGAGAGCCAAGTTTTGTGTGTAAGAGTGATCTAGAACTTTCCTTTTGTCCTTGAATTGTTGTCCTGTGATCACAGTTCCAACAAAGGATTATTTATTAAAAGGCTTCGACAAGGTTAAAAACTTTTGAGATAGTCTTACCAATCAGACTTCATGTCCCCTTGAATATTCAAGAAAACAAGAGCATCTTCTCCCTTCTCCTTTCACTCACCTGAAGTAATTTCTTAGTTATCACAATACATGGAACAAAACAACTCAGCCTTGAAGTCTTAGCCAAAACTACAGATCATACTTCCATTTATTTGTGAGCAAACATTGTCCAATCCTTTTTCTCAGCCAATTGTTTTCAGCCTCTGGGAGAAAGCCTCGATTTCCCCAAAATACATGTTCCCCCAATTTCTCAGTTTCTTCACATAGTACATGCAAGATTGCTATTATCTCAACTAGTAAAACCTCCAGAATGGAGAAATATGGTATTTATAGTCCATGAAATTAAACAAAATCTACCCCGATGTCTGTAGCAACATGTCACTCTAAATATACTGTAGTTTTGCCATTAGCATTCCAGTTTATTAGCTTGCATTGGACATTGACCAGAGACATAAATCCAAGGCTGCTTTTAATTGTGTGGTTTTTTCCACCTACTGAACTGAGAGTTCAGGAGTTGTTTGTTGAGAAAGAAGGGTACTCTGGAAAGAATGCCAAAACACAAAATAAAAACAAAACACAGAATAACCAGCAGAGGGGAAAGAGTAAAGGGAAACTGCAGTGTCTAGGAGAGAGAAAGAAAGAAAAAGAAAGAAAAAGAAAGAAAGAAAGAAAGAAAGAGGAAGAAAGCAAACCCCTCCTAGGTGGTCAAAGCTTTCAGGTGCCTTTTTGGAGGGCTAAGTCTGTTAATATGGAGTCTGTGGGAGTAAAAACTATCCACTGCTCCTGCTTTGGCATGTGTGCATCCTGTACTCCTTAAAACATTTGACAGGGACCAGACCGGAACAGTAGATTTCTTTTGAGGTGAAACACCTGCATAGCTCTTCAGCTTGGACTTTGGCTGACACCGTTATCATTTCTGACGTATTCAAGGAGAGACCTCTGGATTACCCTGATACATTTGGACCCCAGACTGGAGAAACTCATGCCTGATTTATATCAATTTTTTATTCAAAAAGTAGATGGCCCTAACTAACATAGAATCCTCCCTCCCTTTCTCTCTCTCACACACACATGGACACAGACGAAGAGATGGAGAGAGAGAGAGAGAGAGAGAGAGAGTCCCTGAGATGTCCTTTTTGTTTTTCATCAACCTCATCTCATGCTCTGAAATAGCTCTAGTTTGTTGATTTTCCACAGACAGTTCCAAGTCTATTGATTTACAAGAGTTGGCAGGGGGTTGGAGTAAGAAGAATGCTTCAGAGGGTGAGAGTGGGTAAGGGTCATGTGTTCAACTCTGTAAATCACAGCTATTTTTTAAAGTTGTTAAGAAGTGCAGGCCCCAAAGGTACTGTGCTTTTGCATCCTGTTTCGTGTTGCCACTCCGAATTCTCAATCATACTGCATAATGGAAAAGGGCAATAATAAAACATAGAACAACCCAAGGTAAAATGTATGAAACAATTTAATTTTTAAAACACGTTCAATGTAAACCTACATACACGTACTCTGAAACAAATCAGTTTGAATTCAGTCAGATTGCCTTTATGGCAATTCCTCTCCATGAAGAGGAATCCAGCTTGAAATGAATAATCATTTGCTTTTCAACCCATACATTTAATTGATTAAATTTAAATAAAGATGCCTATCTTCTTTTCCCTTTTTTATCTTTCCTATTATGGTCACACACTTGAAGTAAAATAGCTTTCAAAACTCAAACATCCATTTCTTGAAAACTTAGATTATAATTTTCCTCTCACCTAATTAAAATCAGGTGGCATTTATTAATCTTCTGAACTTTAAACGATTAATATAGCAGTTAAGCTAATTAAAATGTGTAGTTTCTGTTAAGGACAAAAAGAGTGATAGGGATGCTTACAAGCTAAACTGAAACCAAGATAACGTTTTAGCTTTTTAAAGGAAGATCTGACAACCAAGTTGCTTTTGTTCACTAACCTGAATGATCCAGTTCTAAGACAGTGAATTTTTCTGGAGTTGAGTGGCTCCACACATTTCACACTTTTTACTCTGTTCTCAGTGTTGGCCATGATCTCTGGGAGATGTAGTCCATGAACATTTGGGTACCCAAAAGGGGGTGGGGAGAGAGAATCACTGATGTAGCTTGTGACCCTTAGATAAAGCTGGTACTTGGAAGGACAGTGCTGTGTAACTTAGAGATTATTGACTAAGCTAATACTTAACACAAAGTTACATAATGTTTGTACAGACCAATATCTTGTTTTTGAATTTACCATATTTGCTAGCGTATCAGACAGTTCTGGTATAGGACGTGACCCATTATTACCAAAATAGCACACTATAGGCCACTATATACAGTACAAGACACATTCCATTTTTCCAGTGTATTTTAAGGGGGGGGAGTGAGTCTTATATGTCAGCAAATGTGGTATTTATACAGTATTTACATAAACATATAGAGCCCACCTATTGCTTAGCACAGTAAATTGCACTAGAGAAGGCCATTCATGAGTAGCAGTTTAGTGAGTCAACTCCTTCCTAAATTCCATTGATTCAAGTGGGCCTACTCTGGTTGCAATTTCCAATTATTTAAAAAAAAACATTAAAAGCATGAGGAAAACAAATTATAGAGGCACTGAGTATAAATAGGAGGACTATTTTCGGGATGTAGAACTCCTGGCAAACCTTATTTACAGATCCTGTCCTCTTCTTAGCAATATTGTGGCACATTTTTATTGATCATGTTTTAAAAACACCTAAAATAAAATAAGAACAGCTATCTGAAACTCTTATGTACCAAAACTGCAGACAGAAATAAAAGAAAAAGAGCTAATATAGGGCTGATCCCTCATCATACAGGAGGCATCAATAAGTCTTATTTGACTGATAAACTGTGATTTAGAGTCAAGTGTATTTCTTCTGTCTCA
The DNA here is from genome assembly GCA_030440675.1 of Furcifer pardalis. Taxonomy (NCBI): domain Eukaryota; kingdom Metazoa; phylum Chordata; class Lepidosauria; order Squamata; family Chamaeleonidae; genus Furcifer; species Furcifer pardalis. The sequence goes on along the minus strand of CP126892.1, from coordinate 172,892,055 downwards.
AATTACTGTAGATATCCTCCTTGAATGATGCATGTGTCACAGGATGTAGCTTTATCATTGTTGATTAAACCATATAACTTAACTCATGATCAGCAAAGGAGGGTGTTTCTCAGTGGAAGCCCTAGTCTCTCTCAATCCAGGAACTAATGTAAGGAACATTCAGAGCATGAGAAAATAATACTTCAAGAGATGAGATCAAAAATGGGAGAAGTTACTTTTCTGGACCACAATTCCCTAAATATCCACTAGAAATGTTGGCTGGAATAGTCTAGGACAGTGATAGTGAACCTTGGTACTCCAGATGTTCTTGGAGTTCAATTACCAGAAGGCCAAGTCAGGGCTTCTGGGAATTGAAGTCCAAGAAGCTTGGAGTGCCAAGGTTCACCATCACTGGTCTAGGAATTGTAATCCAGAAATGAACAACTTATCCCATCTCAGGACATGCTATAGCACATAGTTGTCATCTGTTCAAATTTGAACTTGGGGGGAAGGGAACTCTGTCTTCAAAAGAAAGAATATTTATTTCCATGAATTATTTTTAAAGGTTTTACATAATTGTATATTTTTCTTTTATATAAATCTAGACAGTTGCATCTTAGGCAAATTGTGTATGTGTGTTAACACATCTACTCTACCTGAATATTTTTCACGAAAGAATTATTATAATAATTATTGAGAAGGATTGTGCTGCTTGTCCTGATTTTAATTATTTAACAAATTTAATTATTTAACAAATAGCAATTTCTTCTGGAATGGGTATGAATCTCTAAGCAGGCACTTGTACTATTACATTGCAAAGAAATTGTGAATGTTAATTCTAGAGTGCCTGGAAAAGTGTGAAACCCGTTTAAGTCAGCAGAAATGGAAAGTTTGAGATTGCCTAATGTGTCTGATTGATAGTAAGTTTCTGTTGTTAGCTTGGCTGAGCACTCAAAATGGGGGGGCGTGTAAAATAAGTAAGAAAGCAAATTTGATCAAACCCCAACATTCCTGAATTTTTTAAAAAAAATTCTGAGTGAAAGAATACTGAAAATGAAAACAGTGTTTATTAAGGGGAAGTCTTTCTTTCTTTCTCCATATGTAAAACATTTTTAGTCAAGCGTCAACACAAAATGAAGGACACAGCAGTAAAGGGAAAACATTGAATGCTTAAAAGTGCACAACCAATAAAACTGAATGCTGAACTCAATTGCATGTACAAAAATGAATTGTTTGTCTGCCCAAATTCAATTATGCAATGCCATAAGTGGATGCTAGCTTTAGATGCATTCCATAGACTATTAAAAAGTAAATCAGGGAGGGGCAACAATGAGCCTCAAGATGTTTTGTGTTCATAATTCTCATCAGCCCTAACAGCAGCACTGTGTTGGCTTAGTGGTTAAGATGCTGTGCTTGAAGACTGGAAGGTCGGGGTTTGATACACGAGTGCTGCACGAGGGATCTTGAGGACATGAAAGGAGCCTCATTTGGGCGTCCCCTGAGTGGAGTTTCTCCAGCAAAAATTCTTTGAACACAGAGTAATTTCTGGCACAAAATTTATTTATCAGCCCACACCAGCAAATAATGTGGAAGGTCACATTTGGTGACCCATAATGATGATAATCATTGTGTCCTGTTAAGATGATTTCCACTTATAGTGACCCTTTCCAGGGTCTTCTAGGTATAGGCAATAAACAAATGTGTGATTTAAAACACATACACATCAGGTTGTATGCAGGGCTGTCATGGCATCTGTGGAAACAGGTAGGAGTGGGAGGAAAAATTTGGTTTTGTTGGCCAATAACCGTGTGCATTGCATATTTGAATTTGCCCTTGCTCGAAATCCCAACTTTAGGGTCCGATGCTCATCTCCATTTATAGCCAAAGAGTCAGCTCTGTCTATGACTGCAGATGTTTCCATGGATATGTGGTAGGCATGACTAGACAAAGGAGTGCACAGAACACTGTTACCTTCCCACCAAAGTGATACCTTGCTTGAAAGCCAGTCGTATCCGACTCTAGGGTTCAGTGCTTATCTCTGTTTCAAAGCCGAAGAGCCAGCACTGTCTGCTTCTGCAGACATTTTCGTGGTCATGTGGCAGGCATGACTAGACACCAGAGCACACAGAACTCTGTTTACCTTCCCACTGAAATGGTCCCTCTTATCCACTTGCAATTTCTTGCTTTCGAACTGCTAGGTTGGCAGGAACTGGGACAAAGACAGGAGCTAATTCCATATCACCATGATGGTAGCCAATATCTGGAACAGATAGGGCACTTGAAGAAGAAGTTCTTAAAAGACAACATCCTATTGCTCCAGAACCACCACAGAACAGACTCTATCAATAACAATCTATAGTCTTTTCTCCTGAAAGTGAAAAATCAGAAGCAGGACCTCACGGACTGATTTTAATAGATCCAGTCACTGCTTAGAATGTTACTTTAAAAAGAGGGAACTAGTTATATAACACATTGCTTCAATTACCAGCCAGATTGCTTTCATTGTCACAACTTACCCTCTGGATGTAACTCATTCCGCTTTTTGTTATTGATGTCTCTTTCCCGAACTGTGAAGTCCCCACTAAACCATATCCCTAATAACAATATTGTGTACTTTTTGTTCTTTCTTTCAAAATCCAAACCAAAGAGGACATTCATGTGTCCTCGCATAGTTTTCTCGCATAGTTATACTACTATTAAGAAAGACAGGGACTGTTATGGGGTAGCTCTATTGTATATCAAGAAAACCACCAGTACTTTGAAGTGATAGCATTAAAGAAAACTGACCACTGTAATAAATCGAGTGGAGTCTTTGTTTTTAGTGAGTTAAAGTGGTTACTGAGTTCTTTGCTTCCAGGGAAAGGTGAAGAAAGTCTGGGGAAATGGTCTTCAAAGCCAGGCTCTGATTTGTTTACTTTTGAAGATAGTCAAAACAAGCTGAATCTGTGAGAACGGAAGTTGGAATGATGAACATTGCATGTGCAGCCTTATTGGTTAATATACAGGAAGAGGTGGAATGAAAGATGAAAAATGGGTTTTGTTATATTGAAATGTAGAAGCAGAAACACCATGTTGCATGTGCTTATCAAGTGAAGAGAAAGGAGTGGGCTTGTACTTGCTTGTGAGTAAACAGTAGAAACATGTAATCTAATGTGTTAGCTGGCTAGGCCAGGAAGAATGTTAGACCTTTCTTGTTTTAACCAGGGAAAGGGGAAAAGTAAAAAATTTCCTTTTCTATTTTTGTACCTGATCCTGAACTTTGATCTATTTTTCCTTCAAATAAAACCTGATTAAAACAGAAAACCTTGTACTGTACTTATAATATAGAGCATAAACTGGTGGGAGATTTCCAGTTCCTTTATTTCTTTATTGACAATGCTACATATTTCTACCTATTTTACATTGCTATTCCTACCTGATCTGGCTGGTTTGTAAGGATAAACAGTCAGTGATTGAAACCTATAGATTTCTCTAGCCTAGGGCAGAACCACATGTACCCTGAGCAGGAAAAGGAGTTTGTGTTGGTTTCCTGAATGCGTGTAGGTCTCTGTCAGGTGGAATGAGTCCTGTGGCAATGGGATAACATGGGTGTGTTATCCTTAAGAGCACACATGACGAATCGACCACGAGTTTAAAATTTGGTGTAAACAGATCCAGATCAATGGGAAAAGGTACCACAGTTTGCAACTCTCTGGTGGCTCAGTGGGTAAAAGTGCTGTGCTTGGAGACTGGAAGTACAGGGTTCGATTCCCCAAGAGCTGCACAATGAAAGGAGTCTCATTTGGGTGTCCCCTGCAAAACTCCTTTCAACCCAGAGTAATCTCTGGCACACAAACACTACAGCCCAAATCTGCCTAAACCAGGGGTCATCAACCTACAGCCTGCAGGCTGAAATCATCTGGCCACCATGCCCTCTCTCCTGCCACTGCCAGAAGCAGTGTAAACAGCCATCAAACATGTCTGCAAATGTCAAAAATGTGTTTACGCCAGTTATGGACATGTTTTATGGCAGCTTTTACAGTGGGGGACCACCATTCTGACCCCCTCAACTGTATGAGGGAGTGTGACCCGGCCCCCAACTTAGAAAGTTTGGCAACAGATTGTCTGGATGGGCCTTTTGATGACATAATATTGTTCCAGGGCAATCTAATGATAACTACTTAAAGAAGCATCCTGTGTTAGTGTTAGTTTGAGATCTATGTTGCTACTTTTCTATCCAGTTAGGATTATGAAAGAAGGATTCATGTTTCATTGAGATATGGAAGGCTGAAATCCCCAGTAGATTTGGAGTTATCAATACTAATTGTGTCTCAAATGCAACTATTATTTTATTAACTGTACAGCTGGGGAGGAGGAATCACATTAGCTCCTTGTTCCAAATTTTAATAGGCAATTATGTTACTCACAATACAGTACTTCCAAGTTCCTGGTCTATACAGAGGTCAGTCCTCATGACATGTTGGGGCTTATCCTATGTGCAGTTTAAAAGGCTAAAAAATCATATTCCCTGCTTGCAGGTATATGAGGAGCAGGCTGACAAAGTAAGATTTGGCACCATCTCTCTGTTCCCAACCCATGCAAAGGAATGTTACATCTGACTCACATTTAAGTACCCACTAGACATGACAAGTGAGTATGCATTGCCTGACTAGATGCAGTTCTTCTTCTCTGTCTAGGCTAGATGTGAAACTGCCAAAATGAAGCCACCTTTTGGTGAGTCCATTGTGCAGTTCCTTTGGCCTGATCTAGTGTGAGAAAGATTAGCGGGCAACACAAGGTTACCATTACCAGGGTATGCCCGATTGTGGTTCAAAAATAATGCATTCTTCGAGGATGATCTTTTTGTGTACTTATACTGTACCATGAAGACTATCCTGAGAATATAATACAGTGGCCTTTCATCTGCCTTCCACATCACAGCATGACACCCATACAACTGATCCAGATCCACAAGTCACTTTATGGTCCTGAGCCTTTTTGGCACGCAAAGTCCTACTTAGCCCCAAGCCAGTGTTGATGAAGCTGTTGCACTCCATTATGATGGATTCAAGTGGGAATTAATCCACTTGGGGACCATCATCCTTCCCTGTTTTGAGAGTCTCCTGGACAGCGAGAACAAAAAGGTCAATCTTTGAAGAAATCAACCCTGACTGCTCCCTTGAAGGTCAAATAGTAAAGATGAAGCTAAAGTACTTTGGACATCAAATGAGAAAAGAGGATTCACTTGAGAAAGCCTCGATGCTGGGAAAGGTGGAGGGCAAAAAAAAAAGGGGATGGCCAAAAATGAGATGGCTAGATGGTATTGTAGAGACAATGGGTACAGAGCTGAGTGAGTTGAGGAGGATGGTGGAGGACAGAAGTGCCTGGCGGACAGTGGTCCATGGGGTCGCAAAGGGTCGGAATCGACTGTGCGACTGAACAACAACAAAGGGAAGGCATAGTTCTTTGACTTAAAAAATATCAGAAACAGAGTGTCAGATTCCCATTTTGGATTGACTTTCCTGGACTTCCAGGAGCAAGTTATTATTTCCACCACTGTTATGGCTTGTTAGTAAAATGAGAATAGCCATTGTCTCTCGGATGAGAAAGCTGAGAGGGAAAATGAGAGGAAGGAGAGGAAGTATTGAGGAGGGCACTGAAGCACTTTAGGAGAAAAGCACTATGTACATTTCAAATGTAAAAGGCTTTTAAAATATTAACATCTTGAACCTGAAGCCAACATCATCTCTTGAAAGCTTAAGTGCTTCGATTCACTTATAACTGCAGAAAAGGGTTGCTAATTTAAAGTGTGGAACTGAAGGAACACTCTGAATTGTGACAGGTGAAATGAAAGCCTTCCCTCTCAAGCCTACTCTGAAGAGTGCCCTTGGGTTGTCAAACAGCAACACTGGGGGTGCCATTTTGATGGGGAAATTTTGTGCAAAGGAAATAATTTACCAACCAGCATCACCATTTGGAGCTAGAAGCCCTGCAGTTGCTAGCACAGTTTACCTCACATGGTAGATGTTCGGAGGTGGCAAAACTGAACATGCAGCTTTTGTAAAATGGAAGTAGCTTCAGCTGAAGGTGTTATTGACTGCTGATAATTATTAGAAGTGCAGCAGGGATCCAGGGCAAATGTACCTCTTCCATCCTCTACTGCAAACTAAAGGAAACTCTTCTCCTGGAGCAAATATTTGCTTTGGGAATAAATCAAGCCGTGAGTAGAAAGAGAATTGTTAAGATATGGTAGCCCACAAAGTTCCCTGGGTGCACTCTTAATATTTGTCAGCAACTGTGTAAGGCATGATGTGCAATTTGTGCAGCTCACTGGGATTTATTTATTTTTCTTTTAGGATTAACGTCTAACAATAAGCTATGTGCTAGTTTTGCAGTTCAGGTATTCTCACTTTATGACCTTTCAAAATGAAAATTCATTATCGCAACAAGAGAAGTAGAAAAGTAATGGGAAACTGTTCAAAAGGATTTCTTTTTTAAGCTCAGCTTTTCTCACACATACACTAATTTCTCATCAATTGGACAAAAAAGTGGGGAAGATGGAAATGCGGCTATTACCAGTCTCAGTTGTACGAGAAGGACTTCTAGTGGTTATACTGTGGTATTACATTTTATGAGACTAATATTTTTGATGCTCAAAGGGAAATATTACTCAGTGAAAGACAATAAGCTCAGTCTAAGAGAAAGATCTACACGTGGAACATCAGTAGGTTTTCTCACCTGTGTATTTTTGTGTCAGAGCTTACTCTGGGTTGAAAGGATTTTTGCAGGGGACACCCGAATGAGGCTCCTTTCATGCCCCCCATTGTGCAGCTCTTGGGGAATCGAACCCCATCCTTCCAGTCTCCAAGCACAGTGCTTTTACACACTGAGCCACTGGGGACTGGGAGGGAACAGAAGACTAGATCGCCACCTTCTTCCCTGTGACTGAGGGGTCACCCAAACAGTCCCATCTCCAGGGTAATCTTGAGGTGGGCTGGTATGCTGTTTTTTATAGTGTTCATACACAGTGATGGGATGTCACCGGTTCCAGACGGATCTCTGAAACCGGTAAGACCAATCCCGGAGGGTTCTCCGTGAGGGGAAGTCCACTTTTGGGGCGTCCGGTTCCGGACGCCTGACCGAAAGAAAAAAAAATTAAAATCGGAGCGAAAATGGCTCTAATTGACTGCGCATGCGCAGAAACTCAATCTGACGCATTGCACATGCGTCAGATTGAGTTTCTGCGCATGCGCAGTCAATTAGAGCCATTTTCGCTCCGATTTTCAAAACATTTAGAACTTTCAGGGCAGCGGCGGCGGCAGCAGCCCTCTGAGGGGGGCGCCTCCCCGCGGCACGTTGAGGGCTGCCTCGGCCGTCCGCTGCTGACAAGCCCCATGCCCTGGGGATGCCCGGCGGGGTACACCGCTGCCTCCGCCGGGCGCCTGTGGGCCGGGTGCCTGCACCCGCCATCCACAGCCGCCGCCCGCCGCCGCCGGAGCTGCCGCTGCCTGAATCCCTGTGGACTCCTTCTTGGGTCGGTCCCTTTTGAGCTCGGCTGCCGCGCGCTGCGGAGGAGGAAGCTGTAGGCGGCGGCGGTGTGGCATGGGGACGGCCCAGGGAGGCGCGGCAGCCGCGGCTGCCCGTCGCCCCTCGCCATGGCCGGAGCCGGGCTAAAAAGGTACCGGCCCAAGGAGGACGCCACAGGGGTGCAGGCAGCTCCGGCGGCGGCGGCGGCTGTGGACAGCAATCGGGGTGCCGGGTCCCAAGAAAGGTAAGCGAGGGGTTTTTATTTGGGGTGGGTGGGTAATTTATTTGTGTTTTGGGTGGGTGGTTGTTTTTATTTTATTTATTTATTTGTGTCTGGGTGGGTGGGCTGAGAGGGATGGGTGTGTGTGTATGTTTATTTTTATTTTTTATTTATTTTTATTTTGGCCCCGCCCACAACGTCATGACGTCATGACGTCGGCCGTGACGTCATGACGTCATGCCATTGGCCACGCCCATGACGTCCGTGACATCATGGCGTGGTAGTAGAATTTTTGTCATCCCATCACTGTTCATACATATTGGGACTAGAACTGTCCTCCGTGTGCAACTTTGGAACCCCTTTCAGAGGTTCAACTTTTTCCTTTCCCATATAGGCTGCCAATTGTCTCTTTAATTTATTTTAGAAGGTCTATGTGTGTGTGTTGCTGATTGAAACCACAACTGCAGCTCAGGTTTCGATTCAATTAACAATTAAGAGTTAAAAGATCCTGTTTGGGAACTGTTTGAGAGGATCACACTAGATGACCCATCATTCACCTCTCGTAACAGAAACCAATGTTTTACCTGCTGAATCCAGGCTGTCTGGACAGGCATTGGCTTGCTAATTACCACTATTAATAATGCATTCTTCGGTGCTTTGAGCTCATAGTTTTTGTGCCCAGACAGGAACATATGCAGATGAGAAGACAGTATGATTTTACTCAGAGATCCTGGGTGGAGTCTGTTGATTTAAGCTCAGAATCAAGGCTATCTCCTGTTAGAAAGTCAGGAAATTTGAGGCTCAGACAGATGTCTTGATAGGTGTGCCCCATGTTTAAGAATGTTCCTGTGCAGAGCACAAAATTGTATTGGTTTACAACTTACTGTTCATACAACTAAATTTTATTTTGGTGTTTCAGGCCCAGTTTGCTGGATTGTATTTAAAAAGTCCATCTAATTTCATCATTCCATAGGAATTAATTAGGCAATCACCATTCTCTGAATAGATTCACTGAATACAGAGGCTCTGTCATTTTATTTATTTATTTATTTTGACTTGTTTAGCCGCCCCCTCGCCAAGGTGACTCCGGGCGGCTTACAACACAAGAAACACCCCCAACATAACACACTCTGACAACCCATACATATAGATAAAACATCATAAAAATGTCATGGGTAATGCTGCTAAAATTCTTCTCTTGGTAAAAAAAATCTGAGCCAGTTGAAGAAATGAAAGGAAGGAAGAAATGACAGGATCTGAATGTGTTGTATTTGAAGACCAGATTTGTGCCATAGCTGCCACCAATTTCTTATGCCAACGATAATGGTATTAAGTAGGATAAACCCATTCCTGTTATGTACTTATAATTTTTAATAACTGTTTCAGAGGTGTGGATTCATAATTGGTGGATATTAGGTTTTTGCTGATTCAGGCTGTGCATGGATGTTGAGGCGATCACGAGAGAAATAAGAAAATAAAATACTTTGTATCATGGCTAGTAGTATTCAGATACCTGAACACTATCTTATTTGATAAATACTTAGTTTTGAGGAAAGCAAATTAGAGAGTTTTTTTAAAATATGTAATGGTTAAAGCAGGGGTGCCCAAACCTTTTGGGCCATGGGACGATCATGTGGTTCAGGGAGCCCTTCACTAAGACCCAGGGGCCAGGTGCGGCCTCTGATGCCAATTCATCTGGCCTGTGAAGCCCTCATCGCTCCTGGAAGCGGGAGTAAAACATGCCCATACAGGCGCATTTTACTTCTGCTTCCAGGAGCAATGAGGGCTTTGCGGGCCAGATGAATTGGCATTGGGGGCCGTACCCAGCCCCCGGGCCTTAGTTTGGGCACCACTGGGTTAAAGTAACAAATTTGTGAGGCCTTGGAACTATAACTATTGCTAGCTGCCTTTTTAAAGTTAACTTTCTAAAGTAAATTCTTATCCGGTAAGTGGTGCATAATCAGCTAACTTTGTCAAAATCATAAGAATGGAATATCAGTGAAATGCTCAAGTATATGAAGACAGTCTGGAAAATGACCTAGTCTGCTACCTAGATATCCTTGGACATACAGGCAACAGTACATATTGGATCCTTTTAGTTCTTTGTCTCCCACTGGAAGCTGGACAATATCATGGCTATTCAGACTCTGCATGTAGCAATCTTAACCATGGTCTAGTATTCTTCACTAGCTATTTTCCGAAGTATTTTAATCAATAGTCTTTCCTCTTCCCCACAGTCTCTGAAAAGTCTTAGGAATTATAGGCATGGCAGAAGAACAACGTTTGTAGTGCCAGAATTTTCCAAATCGCATTTGACCTTTACAACACATTGGATGCTGTTAAGTACAGTATAAATAATAAAATGACTATAGTCCTGTTGATGTTTGGATAGCATTTCCATAACCCAGAGGAGCTAATTGTGGCTGATTGATAAACTACCAGGGCTTCTCTTGGTTAAATGACTAGCCACATGCTCAACTGCACAACCAAGATGCACCCAACATCATCAATTAGGCCATGGTTAGACACTGCAGGTTATACGAACATCAGTATGATCCCAGATAATAAAACAAATATAATGTAAGTACATTGACAGGGGTTCATTGAGAATAACACCAAGCTCATACCAATTGGCAGAAGAAAGCTTTTTTTAATTCTACCCATGCAACCCAGCCCAGCACAGTCACAGGCATAGTTTAATAAGAGCTTAACTTTTGCAATTAGTTGATCATGCTCTGTGATTGCAAGACAATGGGAAAAGAGGTGCAAACAGAGCAGTGGGACAAACTATAAATTCAGGATAACCCATCATTAGAAGAGGGAATTTTTCATATGCAAGCAATGTCTGATTAACACACACAAAAAAAAGGTTTTTATACTTCCTTTAGTTTGCAAATTAGCTTGCCTTGTTTTGTGAGTGGTCTTGCACGCTTCATTTGCAGTTATGATAGCTCAGTCATAGAGGTCTGCCTGAATCACATCCTTGGGGGAAACAAGTGGGTTTCTAATGACAGGATATCTGTCAGGTATTCTTTGGCCTTGAAACTGAACCCCATATTCCCAGAAAAAAAATATTCTTGAGGTCAGCTAAAGCAAGTCTCAATAACAGTGTCAGTCCTTTGAAACAGGCATTGCCACATAGATGTCTGTCGATGTTTACTGGGGCATGGTTTTCTACTTGGCTATGTTCTTCTGTTTGTGCATGGTTAAAGGGATGCTTGCTTGCTAATCTGCTTTTGAGCTGTATTACTTTAATACAGCTCAGAATAGCTGCTGTAGCAGCATGGGATTTGACCCACTTAACGTCAGCAAAATCATATGCGAAGAAGGAACATAGAAAAACAAAATGTGTTGACTCTTCTATTAATCTTTAGGCAGAAACATACTCCCCTCCCCAGATATTCAAGAAAAGAACTACAATTAAGCTACATTTTCATTTTCAGGAGCAAGGAGGGTCATGATTTTTCAGGAAGCAGGTCTGTAGAGAAACAAATCCTTTTTCTGTTAGAAAGTAGTCTGGTTTCCCTCACTTAGAACAGAATAATGAAACATGTCACATGATAAGTAAGGAATATGTATTCAGTAGGATTTAAGGAGCTGTAGACCAAAACATTTCTTTTGCCAAGTTCTGATCCTCCAATACAATGTCACTATATTTTATGTGGGGCCCAGTACAAGTGTAGGAGAGGAGGAAATTGTGGTCACTGCAAATTTATTGAATCAATCTTCTCATCCTTTCATATCCATATTAGAAGCTACAGTACTTCTGAAATTTGCCTACCTTATGTTGTAAGACAGATGGCTATGGGAAAGATGGTTTTTCTCAGTAGAGACATTGAACCACAATCAGGCATTGCAACCTTATTCTTCTGGATAATCTTTCTCACACTAGGTCAGTTGAAAGGAACTACAGAGTGAATTCACCAAATGTCTAACATCTGACCTATTAATAGAAGAAGAAGAAGAAGAAGAAGAAGAAGAAGAAGAAGAAGAAGAAGAAGAAGAAGAAGAAGAAGAAGAAGAAGAAGAAGAAGAAGAAGAAGAAGAAGAAGAAGAAGAAGAAGAAGAAGAAGAATTGCTGCTTTGGAATGCTCTCTGTAGATATGTTCACTTTGTGGCTACTCAATGACTTTCCTGTTAGAGACCTAGTCATGTAGCAAATGATCTGAATTGGCATGCAGATGAATAGACAGATAGTCCAAACTTATTTTCTTCTCTTCTCTTTTCAAGACCTATATGTAGATAGGTACTCTTTCAGAAGTAGCTTCTAATGGAGGGACAGTAGGAAAAGAGGAAGATCTAACATGAAATGGATTGACTTAATAAAGGAAATCACAGCTTTAAGTTTGCAAGACCTGAGCAAAACTTACTGGAAAAGATAATATTTGGGAGGGGACTAGGAAGACAGAACAACCTGAGACATTGTTGGTTTGCAAGGTCTGAGCAAAGATATTAATGACAGGATATTATGGAAGTCATTAACTCCTTTAGTCACCACATATCAGAAGTGACCTGATAGCACATAGCATCTTTGGATTTGTAAAATTACCAAACAGTTATACAGTATAGTGGCAAGACAGGAGGAATAGGTGCCCAAAGCTCTGCTAACATCAAGTAAAATTATCCCCAGCTCCAAAGACAAAACAGTAATTTCACAGTTTAAGCAAGTGAGTTTCTGAATATTTGTCCTCTATATTTAAAAAAATATATTTTAAAAACATTTTTATAACCAAAAACCAGTTTGACGTTCCTGTTTTATTGTTATGTGATGTTTATGTTTATATTTGTGAGCCACCCAGAGTTGCCTTGGTGAGGGGGCGGCAATATAAATTCAAACAAACAAACAAACATGATAGCAATAGAAGTTACATTTAGTTATGATTCTGATGGGAGCAAGGGTGGCACATTTTCAGCAGTTTTGGGTGTATTCTTTTTTTGGGGTGTGTGTGTGGGTTTTTGGCACTTCCACTGTGTTTTCAGCACCCTTTCAGCACTTTTAGCAGTGACGGTGGGGTCCTCATCACAGACCAGATTAATTGATGCCACCGGCCAGATCTAGCCCATAGGCCATAGGTTGGCCACCCCTGTTTTTGAAGGATCAATATTGTAACCCCTGTTAATCAGGATTCCTTTCAAGTTAGAAAAAATGGGTGGGACCAACCATTCTCCTTCAAGATAAGCAAGAATGGTCTTTTCAGCTTATTCAATCTGTTTTAAAGCTGGTTGTAAAACAGATTTACTTTTTAAAAAATAATAACTTAAAAATTCTTAGCCAAACTTTCCTGCCTGCTTACGCCTGTGCCAAGTTTGGTGCTGTTCTAAAGTTCAGTTTCAAAGTTATAATTTTTTGTTTGCCCTCATTTTTAGACTCACCTTGTAATTATTGTTTTCCTCTGTTGCACAATAACTTAACTGCACTCCCATCCAGCTATAATCTAAATAAATAAATAAATAAATAAAATATAACTGCTGGTGATTTTTAAAACTAAAAGCTTCATAGTCAATGCTATATCTAATGTGCTCCTAAGAATCATACTGCTCAAATCCTAGTGCCTAAGTATGTGCTACACTTCACAAGGAGAAAACATCACCTAAAAATACATCTGCAATATTATTAAGTAACATAAATTCAAAATGAGAAATGCTGTGGGTGGAAAAATACAAAATCAAACCATTAGAGGGCACCAACACACTGTCTCTATGTCTCTCCAGGCTCCTACAGGATCTGAAAACTCCTGGTTACTATCAGAATTTTCTTTATTTCCCCTTTGACCGTAACAAAGTGCTACTCTATTTCATTTTGAGAAAGGCTTTTTCTGATCTGGTTACAATATAATATATAACAACATCAGTTAGATCTAGCCCAATTACTTTCTCTTAATTGGCATTCAGTAGTGGGGACTTTGAGTAAAGGTTTCTGAGAGCCTATGCTCCTCACCATAAGGACAATGTTTTATATGAGACACATCTCCAGATTGTTTGGGAGAACTAACGGACTTCATTTTTCTCTCAAGGGAGAATATCTTTTCAGCACAATTTCTTGGCTGGGGCAGCAGGAAAGAAGAATTAAAACAGCTTTGCTTTTCAAGATTTTTTGGGGCCCGAAGAACAAAACAGAGTCTCCTCAATCAATGTTCCATAGCTAGCCTGGCAGGAAATTGAATAATGGCCACAGAATAGTGACTTCCACCACATCTAAAATCAACAGGCCAGGAGGTTTTGGGCATGAACGAGTCATGAAAGATACCAAACAGTTTTTGAGGGGTGGCACACACAAAATATGATTTACAGTAAAACCTCGCATAAAGAGCACCTCGCTTAGAGAGTAACTCGCTTAAAGAGCAGAATTTTCTCTGAATGGTCGCTTCGCTTAACAACTGAAACCAGCCAAAAACTTGCTTAACAGATAAATCGGTGCATAATCTGGGGGTCCTTCTGGACTCATGACTCCTGCTTGAAGAGCAGGTGGCAGTCGTGGCTAGGAGGGCTTTTGCACAACTCCGTGTTGTGCACCAGTTACGCCTGCTCCTAGATCGGGACTCCTTGCTCATGATCACACATGCTTTGGCCACCTCCAGACTTAATTATTGTAATGCGCTCTACATGGGGCTGCCCTTCGTGACCATTTGGAGGCTTCAACTAGTCCAGAATGCAGCTGTTCAGGTTGTGATGGGGTGTGGGAGTTATGCTCATGCCTCACCACTTCTCTGAGAGCTGCACTGGCTCCCAGTATGCCTCCGGATGCAATTCAAGGTGCTGGTTATCACCTTTAAAGCCTTACATGGTAGTGGGCCAGGATACTTAAGAGACCGCGTCACCCCAAGAACATCTGTCCATCCCACCAGATGGGAGCGGAGAGGCTCTCTGGTCGTACCATCAGCTAGAGAGGCTCATCTCTCTAGCACGAGTAGGAGGGCCTTTTCTGTGCCAATCCGGCCCTATGGAACCTCTTGCCAAGTGAGTTGCATCTCCAGATAGAGTTGCTGCCCTTCAGGAAGGGGGTGAAGACCTGGCTGGCAGGGCATGTGTGGGGTGCAGGCCAGACGGTCAGCTCGGCCAGCTGGCTCCTTTGAACACCCCACCCCTCTCCCTGTTGTTTTTTTAACTGTTTTTTAACTTTTTAATTTTTTAACTTTAATTTTAATTCTTACTGTAATTCATGTGTTTTTAATTGTTTTAAATTGTAAGCCACCCTGAGTCCTTGGATAAGGGCGGGTCACAAAGGGTTGGACTCGACTGGGTGGCTGAACAACAAAAACCTGATGGTAAGAGCTATTTGACAATGGAACAGACTGTCTCACATGGTAATGAGCTCTCCCTTTCCTGTAGTTTTGGTGTAGAAAAGTTTTAGCAATTGTAACTTTACTATGAAATATAAAGCTCTCCCTTGCTCAAAATCCAGTCGTATCTGACTCTAGGGGTCAGTGCTCATCTCTATTTACAGCCAAAGTGCCAGTGCTGCCTGCATCTGCAGATATTTACATGATTATCTGGCAGGCATGACTAGACACTGGGGTGCACAGAACAATGTTACCTTTCCCGCAGAGGTAGTATCTATTTATCTACTTGATATTTCTTGCTTTTGAACTGCTCGGTTGGCAGAAGATGGGACAGATGACAAGAACTCACTCCATCATGCAAAACTTGGGTCTTGAACTGCTGACTGTTGACCTTCCAGTCATCAAGCTCAGCATCTTAACCACTAAGCCACCATGGCCCCACTATAAAATATAGATCAGATGAAATCCCCACTTCCACATTGAAGATTTTAAAGGTACAGGAGCTTCATCCTGTTCTTGACATGGCCATCCTACCCTCTGCCCTAAAGGCATTTGCTACCTGAAACTTTTTTCTGGCCTTTGCATAATGATAATGGCCATGCCAGTTTTTTATTTTAAAATGGAAAGAATGGAAAGAAGATTCAACTGCTTTAGAGTCAGTAAGACTTTTTGTTGAAATGCTTGTTCAAGATTATTACCGGTATGATAATTAGGATCATAATGACAGCTATTCTATCAGTATATGAAATTTGCTTCAGTACACTCATTATAGGAAATTATTGGAGCTAATGTTTTCTCTTTTTATTCATCAAAGCTTTCATCAATTCTTTTGTCTTTTCTGAGACTCTTTAAGCAGAAAATGAAACAGCAGACTAACACATGTAATAAATTTGGTTTACATAAATTTCAATGTCCCATGAGATGTTTCCTACAAAGGTTTATAAGGATAAAAAATAAATGCAGGGAGCTACACATTCATAGCAAAGAGTAGTTGTATCAAAATATTGAAATGGAACAATATGAAGGATGTCACAAAATTTACAACTCTTCCTCATTCAGTGTGAGGGATGCTTTTTCTAGCAACAGCTTATACAGTAATACCTCATATAACATTAGTATCGAATAACACGAAAATCGCATAACATCAAGGAATCTGGGGGGAAGAATTGCATCAGATAACATTAAGATCCTATGGGATGCTTCAGATAACAACCGCGAAAGCCTGTGTGGTTACAATGTATCTCCATGGATCCCATAGAGGATCAGATAACACGAAAAATCATATAACACGAAGACTTGTGGAACCAGGTTTTAGTGTTATATGAGGTTTTACTGTACTTACAAACTGCTCCATAGCACTTAGTGTACTCTCTGTGAGGTCCACAAGGTAATTAACATTTTGCCCCCAGCATCTGGGTACTTCTTCTTTCATGTCCCTGATCAAACCCTGGGCTGCCAAAATGAAGCCACTTTCTTGGCTTTGTCATTGGCCAAACCTAAGTCCTCATCGGTGCATGTTCCTGGAAGTAATCAGCAGACAAGTAAATGAGCCAGATTCTGTATCTCTTCACATTCAAACAGCATGTTGTTGTCTGCCAGCAGCCCCCAATTGAGTATGTTGATCTTGCATTTAGGGACTCCAATCCGCCTATTCAGGGTCATCCAAGTGACGTAGGGGAGGTTGAGTTCCTCAGCTATATCCTCCTTTAATGTTCCTTGTCCAGCAAATCCCTTCCTCCATCTTCTAATTGGTATTTGTTCTTTTGTACCCTCAAGAATGTTTGTTCTTGCCATAAAGCTCTTCCTGGATCTGAGCTGGAAAACTTGAGACACATGTGGGCTACTCATTTTACCAAGGTTAGAAGGATGTAAGGTTGAGTCACTCTTGATCCAGATCAGGATTCAACTCACAATGTCAGCAGTTTTGGGTCCAATACAGCAATTTAAACCACTGTGCCACCAGTGCTCTTCTCTGTTTTGTTTTGGGGTTTTTGGGGGGTCAGGAAACATCCCATTCCCCAGCTCAGCTCACTGATTGCCTCCTCTTTTCACCTTTATTTTTCTGATAATATCCAAAGCTTGTAAAAAATTAAAAGAAGTACTGTAATTGCATTACATCACTTTAAAACAGCAGAGTTGGCACTGTCTTTAGTTTTGCTGTATTCAAAAAATTCTGTTTTGCTCTATTAAAAAAAACTCTCACTATGTCTAATCCAGATATTGCTCCTTGAAAAGAATTACAATTTTGAATAAAAGGGGACATTTAAAACTAATCTGAAAAACAAACCATGGATCATTTGTTACTGCTAGCTGTAAGAAGCTGTATTGATATACATGCAGTGAGGGGATGTTACCGGCTCGGACTGGTTTGCCTGTACCGGTAGCACCCCATTAGGAGGGGTCACCGGGGTGGTGGTAAAACCCTGTGTGACCGGTTTGGTCGCCTCTCCGGTCCCCTCCAAAAATGTATTTCTGTGCAGCCAAAATGGCTGCCCGGAACTGCGCATGCGTCAAACCTCTGTTTGATGCATGCACAGTTCTATTTTTTTTAGTGTGCATGTGTCAAATAGGAGGTTTGACGCATGCGTCAAATAGGAGGTTTGACACATGCGCAGACATTTTATTATTATTATTATTATTATTATTATTATTATTATTATTATTATTATTATTATTATTATTATTATTATTATTATTATTATTATTATTATTATTATTATTATTATTTGCTCTGCCCATGATATCATGACATCATGGCATCATGACATCGGCTACGCCCACGACATCCATGACATCATGGTGGGGTAGCAGGGATTTTGACAACCCACCACTGTATACATGCTTATCTGTCATTCTGCTTGATTACTCTTTACCTCTTTACCTTGTAACCTCTTTACCTCTGTATCTGGTGTATATAAACCATACCTGGAAATTTTACTCATTTTTTGAAGAAGTGGACTTGATCCAAGAAAGCTCATAGTAAAAATATAGCAGTTAGTCTTTAAAGTGGTGCAGTGTTTTTATTTTATTTTATTTGTTTTTCTTTTCTGATAAGTTGGAATAAATAACACCACTACTCCAGTTGCCATTTATGATTAATAATGGCATACAACTTGAAAATGTAAAACTTGCCAAAATAATTCAATGCATTTTAATGTAATTTTTTGAAAGTACAGTACAGGTAAAAGGGAAACACTTTTGTTGTATTCAGAATTAACTTTTAAAATAGTCAACACATTGGCTTTTGAAATATAATTTAGTTATTTTAAAAATAGCCAATTAGAAGAAACTGCCTTATTTGTAAATTGTTACTTCTAAACTCTGACAGCTACTGACAACTTGTCAACTGCAAATGAGATACTTTGTCTAATAGATTCCACAGATGTCTCACCTGGATGGGAAACTACATCATTTTTGATCTAGTTCTTTTGAGGTGGTTTTGAATACATCTAACAAACAGAACTTCTAGTTCAACACATCTGGTGGATGGCAAGGTGGAGAAGGTTTAAATAAGGGGTTCCCAACCAAGGCCTGTGGGCGGGATCCAGCCACTTGTGCCATTTAATGTGGCCCCCACCCCTCCAAGGCCATTTGAGAAACAAAATGGCCACCCCTTTGAAGTTGTTGGGACAAAATGGACAACCCCATCATGCAGACAGAGCAAAATGACTGCCCGGCCCTCAAAGTTGACTCAGTGAGCATGACACAGTTGCTGGCTTGAAAAGGTTGGGAACCCCTGGCTTAAATTCTTAATAGCAACAAAAAACATCCAAACATCATGTCATCACCCCTTAATTCATTTCTCAGATTCAAATATCCTGTTGCATTATTTTTTTGTGAATTGTAGCTTTTATCTTTGTTTCATGTGAAGGAAGCAATGGCAGAACCAAACAACTTAGCATTAATTAATCTACAAGTAGGTATTGGTGCACTTACTATCAAAAAAACCTGTTCCTAATATTAAAGTCTTCTTTCATGTAGTTTGAATTTATCATTTCAGGTCCTACAATCTGCAACTTCAGACAACAAGCCTGCTTCCTTTTCCTCACTCGAGCCCTTCACATATTTGAAGATGGCTGTTACATCACCACTCCATCTTTTCCCCCAGTTTCACATACCTATTCCCCTCAACCATTCCTTCTAGGGTTTAGTTGTTGGACCTTCCCCTGAAGATACAATGAGCCTCTTCCCTGAAGAAACCAAGGAGGAGACACCAAATGGCTCCTAACCTTTGGGAAGCATGATAACTTAGAATGCCGAAGCTTAATTGGTCAATGGATGAAACAGTGACCACAATGAATAAGCTCCTATCTTGAGTAAGGGATTAATTATAGAGAATTTTCAAAGGTAACACTGATGATTTGCAGCCTATTTTATGGAAATGATCTTGGTCAAGGTCAGACATAAACATTTATAGTTCTAGGTACTGCATGTTAGAGTTTGGCCTTGGCCGCAATTCTGTTTATTCCCTTTTTGAG
Organism: Furcifer pardalis; assembly: GCA_030440675.1. Taxonomy (NCBI): domain Eukaryota; kingdom Metazoa; phylum Chordata; class Lepidosauria; order Squamata; family Chamaeleonidae; genus Furcifer; species Furcifer pardalis. The sequence continues at coordinate 172,872,592 of CP126892.1, read as the reverse complement.
ACCTGTGCTGTTCCAGTGTTTGGCTCTTTGAACTGGATTCAGGCTGATTCCAGTAGTGAGCCTTAGCTATTTGCAAGTGTCCATTGCTCTCCTTCCTGGATGGGACAGCAATATAGTACATGTGTGAGAGAGGTATGATGGGACTCTTAAAACCTACTTTAGATGTTCCCAATTGGCATCTACCTCGTAGGCTTAAAAGAAGAAGAAAACCAGTATGAGTTCAGGTAAAAGAAAACAAAACTGCTACAGAAGAGGGAATTCCATGAAAAAATTTCAACTTTCACACACAAGTTTTTTAATAATGCATGTTAAGTGTCATCTGCTTTGTCTTTTACTCTAAGTAGACAATAAACTTTGACCCAAAAAAACCCCACCTGAGCTAGTGTAGGGCTACTTCCTGTGCTTCACTAAAATGGTGTTTGTTTGTTTGTTCATTTGTTTCACTTCTATACCGCCCATTTAGTATATGGTAATGGAGTAGACCGTATAGCCAATGACTCAACAATGACCATTGAGCAGTGGTAAATAACCTGACTTCCTAAAAGGGCCAACATCTACAGATGGGTGACAGGTGTTGGTCCCCTCAGTGGAGGAAATGCCACTGGAACCATCATATTGGGTCCAATGGCAAATGAGCAGAGGAGGAATTCTGATTCCCAATGGTCATGGAGGCAGAAACACTCATGCCAGATGGACTGGCTGTGAAGGCACATCTTGTCCATATCCTCAAGGCTGTGGCAGTCCATTTCAGTCCCAGTCTTAAATCCTGCATGTCTAATTTCATATGTGCCACAGGAGATAGCTCTGTGATCATAGTGTGTGGGTCACTTCATGGCAAGCTGGAATCCACCTTAAACAAATTCACACCGATGGCGTTTTTTCCTGCTCGGGGGGGGGGGGGATGCATTCTCAGATATGAGTTGTAGCCGACAATTCTACCCATTTAACTAAATTGTCACTCTGGGCAGTGAATGTACACACATATAAATATCACAACATAAATAATATCAAATCACCATATGGCATGTTTTACTTCTGCTTCTGAGAGAAACAAAGGCAGCACATGATGAACTGATGTCAGGGGCCAGATCTGGCCTGTGGGCCATAGTTTGGCACCCCTGGTTTAAGCAGAGAAAGTGGCAGCTTAAAATCTATTTCATCCTGTAGCAAAACAGATTTCAAGGCACATTTTACTTCCACTTCCAGTGGGTGGAACCATGTGACCAGCCCACTAACCCACGTGACCGGCCCACAGCTCAAAAAGTTTGGGCACCCCTGCACTAGATAGAAGGAAACCAAACCTCAAAGGGTGACCCCTACCTAAACTTCCCATAAGAAGAGTGACAGTGTCAAATGTTCACATTTTGTTGATTCATTCATGGGGAAGCTCAATCAATGAATGATGAGCTGGAAAGCTTTCTAGCCAGCTAACTACCCTGTCAGCTCCATTCATGCTAAGTGAGTGAGAGGTGTATAAATTACTTAGCAACCGCTTGATTAAATGTTGAGAGAGTCACGCAGAGAGCAGCTTCCGATCTGTAATGAAAGAAATAACATCAAAGTCACTCCCCACCCCTCCTTTGGACTTGCAGGGTATGAATGATACATTTGCTCTGACTATGAATGATGCCTCTAACTTTGCGTAGATGTGAGAATTCAATTGGGAAACATTTCAGGTGGCATTTGGGGGAGGGGGTTGGAATCTATTTTTAGGATTCTGTTTATGAAAAACATTAGAAAAAAGAAGGATGACATTTCTTAACTTTATTCACAAAGACAGGAAGAGCAATATTCCTACCTAGTTGAAGGAAATGTCAGATCTTATTTTAAGCAGAAGAAGCTTATTGCATCTACCAGAGCAATCTTACACTTGGAAATAAATCCCATTGAATTCAGCATACTTTACACCTAGAAAAGTAGAAGTAGGTCTGCAGTGTTGTTGTTCTGTTAAAAAGCTAATTTCACTGCTCACCAAGTTGAAAACTGGTGAATTCTCACAGAGGATTCATGAACAGGATTCAGAGTTGAAAGCAAAGTGATGAAGCCCTCTTTAAAATTAATGTGGACTAATTTGATTAATGAGTATAATAATAAGTTCATGTCAGAAATTATTCTCGGTTGAAAGGATTTTTGCAGAAGAATCTCTGCTCAGGGGACACCCAAATGAGGCTCCTTTATGTCTCCAAGATCTGGGACAGAGACAGGCGCTCAATGTCATGCAATACCCGGGTCTTGAACTGCTGTCTTGTCAGCCTTCCAGCTAACAAGACGAGCTTCTTGACCACTGAACCACTGCAACCCCATCAGTGAAAGTTAAAGAAGGAAATACAGTACAAAAGCAGGATTATGACTGAATGTTAAAAAAATGAAAATAATGACTATAGTCAGTGGTTCCCAATGTGGGGCCCATGCCGCACAGGGGGCTTTCAATTCCCAGAAGCCTAAGTCAGTACATTGGCTGATCATTGCTTTGGGGAATTGACTTAGGCTTCTGGGAATTGAAGTCCAAAAACCAAAGGTTGGGAAACACTGCTATAGATGAATTGTGTAACTTTAATGCTGATAAGGAAGACATAAAAATATTTTCTATACCTGATCAGAATGGAGACTGCAGCCAAGAAATCAGAAGACCGAGCCGTGAAGACTGAGCCCATGATCATCCTCTATATAGCATTCTTAGTTCCAAAATATGTGGGTGAAAGTAGAATGATGAAGAACGCTCACAGAAACTGCCAAAAAGACGAAGAAATTGGTTCCAGGTGAAATCAAGCCTGAACTTTGACTGGAAGCTCAAATGATTAAACTGAGACTATTGTACTTTGGGCATGTTATGAGAAAGCAGTATTCACAAAAAAAACAAAAACAAAAAAAACAATATTATTAGGAAAAGTTGAAGGCAATGGTGGGAAATGTAAGACTGAACATGAGATAAATTGACTCAGTAAAGGAAGCCATGGCCTTTTGCAAAACTTGAACTAGGCTGTTCATGACCTTTGGTCATTAATTCACACAGTCAGGGACTTATCAGATTGCCATTTGTCTTACTGTTTGGAGTTCTGTGGGGATGGGTTGGTTTGCTTTTTATGGCTCAAACAACATAATCTCTAGAATAAGTCAATCCATCCCCAGAATGTCCCTATCTGTACCTTTTTGAGCCCCTGTCATGCGCTTCGCCCTTTTTGGTGTGGTTAGGTTCACTCTAGTTTGGTCTGTTTCCAGCATGTGCAATCACTAGGAACAGACCCAAATCAAGCCTTGCAACTGTCAAAGTTGCCAAGGCACCTTCAGCTATCAACGTCCAATATTGTGAAGTGGTTTAATAAACAAGACACTTTAGGACAGAGATTCTCAAACTGCGGGATAAGATCCTTCGTGGTGAGTATGTCATGGCTGTCATATGATGAGGAATTTCGTATGCGCGCGGCCATACGCCCCGGCATGCGCTGGGATGAGATGCATTCCGCGTTGTGGATGCAGCTCATGACCCCGACCCGCCCGGCCCTTGGTGAGCGCTACGACTGCGGCCACCTGATTCAGCGCCCTACTCCCTCTCAGGCACCCCGCCAGTCGGCGGGGCAGGCGGTTCCGGCCCGCCTGCTTTGCTAGGAGTACTCCGCTTCAGGTCGCTGTTCCAAGAAGCAGTGCAAGTTCAAGCATGAGTGCTCGATTTGCGCGGGCGCCCACCCCGCCACCTCCTGTTTCCGAGGGGGTGCAGGTCGTGGCAGGGGAAAAGACCAGCAGGGGGCCAAACGGGCCGGGGCTGACAACGCCCCTGGCAAAGGGCCCCAGCCCAATTAGGGTGGATGTCTTGAACTGCCTGCTGCGGGAGTACCCTTCGCCCACTGATGCCAGGTACCTTTCCGAGGGCTTCACCTTCGGCTTCCGTATCCCTGTAGTGGGGGCGCGGGGGGCCCAGGACGCGCCCAACCTACGATCTCTGGTGGGTATGGAGTCAGTGGCCAGGGCACAAATTTTTAAGGAGGTAGCGGCAGGCAGGGTGGCGGGCCCTTTCGACAGCCCGCCGTACCCCAACCTTAAAGTTTCCCTGTTGGGATTAGTTCCAAAAAAGGCCCCGGGTGAGTTCAGGTTGATCCATCACCTGTCTTATCCTGCTGGGTCTTCTGTCAACGACGCTATTCCGGACGCTTTATGCTCGGTCCGGTATACGTCTTTTGACGAGGCCGTCCGCATGGTCCGATCCTGCGGTCCGGGTGCACTCTTGGCCAAATGCGACATCAAGTCCGCGTTTCGGCTGTTGCCGGTGCACCCCGACGACTTCGAGCTACTGGGCTTTCGTTTTGAGGGCCAGTATTTCGTGGATCGGGCCATGCCGTTCGGCTGTTCTATTTCCTGCGCCGCGTTTGAGCACTTTAGTTCCTTCTTGCATTGGGCCTTAGTTCGGAAGGCAGGTTCTGGCAGGGTCGCCCATTACCTCGATGATTTTCTTTTTGGGGGCCCCGCAGGTACTGGGGATTGCGTTCACCTGCTCCAGTCATTTCAGCGCCTGGCGGAGGAGTTGGCTGTTCCGTTGGCGCCCGAGAAAACTGAGGGTCCGGCCACTACCCTCACTTTTCTGGGCATCGAATTGGACACGGTGGCCATGACCTCTCGTCTCCCCCTAGACAAGGTACAGCGCCTGGTTGACAGGATTGAGGCGCTCCTGCCCAAGAGGAAGGTCGCCCTGCACGAATTGCAGGAGCTTCACGGGCATCTCAACTTTGCCTGTAGGGTGGTGGCCCCTGGCCGCGCCTTCGCTCGCCGCTTGTGCGACGCGATGGCCGGCCTGACCAAAAAGTTCCACAGGACCAGGCTTACCCGTGGGATGAGGGAGGATTTAGAGGTCTGGTTGGCGTTCCTTAGGGACTTCAACGGGGTTTCCTTTTGGCGCTCCGACCTTTTCCTCTCTTCCAGTTTTCAGGTCCATTCCGACGCATCGGGGTCCTGCGGTTTTGGCATCTATTTTGATGGCCGTTGGTGCGCCGGCACCTGGCCGCCGCACTGGCGGGACTCCGACGTCGTGAGGGACCTGACTTTCCTGGAATTCTTTCCCATCTGGGGGGCGATCAACATGTGGGGACGTCACTGGGTGAACTCCGTTGTCACCTTTTGGTGTGACAACGCGGCGGTTGTCCAAGTGGTCAACTCGCAGACGTCCCGCTCCCCCCGGGTTATGTCCTTAGTCAGGCCGTTTGTCCTGGCTGCGCTGAGGCTTAACATCGTATTTCGCGCACGCCAGGTGCCGGGGGTGGACAATTCCATTGCTGATGCCCTGTCCCGCTTTCAGATGGCGCGGTTCAGGGCGTTGGCTCCCGGTGCCAGGGCACTTCCTTCGGAGTTGCCGGACGCGGTCTGGAACATTGGAGGGCTGAGGTGAATCGGGCCATCGGCCTTTCCCTATCGGGTCGCACACGCCGTGCCTATCGCCTGGCGTGTGGGGCTTTTACCACCTTTAGAACCCAGCAGGGTTTGCCGGAGGTTTGGCCGCTCCCGGTGGACCATGTGCTTCAGTTCATGGTTCACCTGCGGAGGTCTGGCCTTGCTCCACGTACCATCCAGGGGCGGCTGTCGGCCTTGGCCTTTGCCGCCCGGGCGAACGGCGTCCCCGACACCCTTGGCGATTTTCGTATTCGCTGGGTGTTGGAGGGGTGGTCGAGGGAGCGTGGCCACCGCCCGGACGCCCGACAGCCGGTGTCACCGGCGGTGCTGCGGCGTTTGGCTGCGGCCTGGCCACGCCATTGCACGGATGGGTATGAGGCGGCATTGTTTCACGCCGCTTCCTCCGTGGCATTTTTTGCTGCCCTCCGGGTGGGAGAACTGGTGGTGGCGTCCCGAGTGGACACGTCCGGCCGAGCGCTGCAGCTGGCTGACGTCGCGTTCACCGCGTCGTCGGTTCGGCTGACGGTCCGGATGTCTAAGACCGACCAGCTGGGCAGGGGGGTTTCCTTACTGCTACTGCGGTGCAGTATAGCAGATATCTGTCCGGTGGGAGCGCTTGAGCGCTACCTGGCCATACGCCCCTCTGGTTATCTGCCCCTTTTTATACACCGGGATGGGTCCCCGCTGACTCGTTTTCAATTCTGGAGGGTTACTGGGGCGGCCCTGTTGGAGGTGGGGATCCTTGGTGCCCGATACGGCACCCACTCTTTCCGCATTGGGGCTGCTTCCACCGCAGCCTCTTTCGGGTATTCTGATGCGGACATCATGAGGATGGGGCGGTGGGGGTCCGCGTGTTTTCGGACGTATGTGCGACCGCTACTGCCATGACCTGCCTTGCTGCCGTTTGTTTTCTGTTTGTTTTCTTTCAGAGCTCTTCCCCCGGAGTGATGTGGCCCGCGTATGGATCATCGGCCACAGCTATATCTACTGGGCCGCCCGTTTTGCTGGAGCAGCTCCCTGCGGGATCCACCTGGGCCTGCGGCAGTGGGCCTTCCTCATGTGGCGGGGGGTGCGGGGGATGTTGTGGGACCAATTGATGCCTTTGTTGCTGTCGAGCTGGCACGTGCCACCCCCCGATATCATCCTTGTCCACCTAGGTGGGAATGACCTTGGGCAACGGATGGTGTTGGATCTGTCCAGGGCCATTTGCAGGGATTTCCATCTCCTGCACCAGCATTGGCCGGCGACCAGAATTGTCTGGTCGAGTATGATACCGCGCGCCCGGTACAGGGGCACGGTGGATTATCGGGCCGTGGATCGTGCGCGGCGTGGGGTGAACCGCGCCGTGGCACGTTTCCTGCATGCCCGGGGCCTGGGTACGGTGGTGGAGCATCCGCTATTCTGTATGGAGGAGTTGGGCCACCTGTACAGGGGCGATGGAGTGCACCCGTCACTGGACGGCCAGGTTTTGTTCCTGGGAGCTCTGCAGCAGGGCCTGGTGACCGAATTGTCGGTCTCGGGGGGGGGGGGGGGCGGTGAGTAGTTTCACTCCCCCCGTGTGGCGGGTAGCACTGGTGAGGAATAAATTTGGTCCCAGGTGAACCGGGTAGGAACGTGTTTTGATCGGCCACTCTGTGAGTCTGATCAAAATGCGGACCGCGAACTTGGGTAACTGCCCAGCTCGGCAGCAGGCAGCCCCAATATAGAGTTCGCCCGGTGTGGGGTCAGAAGGAGATAACAGCTGGTTACTTCTGACCGGGACAGTAAATTGTTGTACGGATATGGTTGTCCAATATCCAAGTTAAGCTTGGAATGGATATCGTTGACCTCACCAGTGCTACTGCGGCCTTGCTGCATTAAGTTACTGTTAAGATGGTTAAAGTTAACCAAGTTGATCTTAAATAAAGTGGCCCAATTTTTCAACCAACATCACTGTGGTCAGTCTCTTTTGTGCGGGCATATGGGTGCAATGGTCGGGCGGCCGCGGCAACTGCCGCGGCCGCACGCTTTGCACCAGGGCCTGCCAGAGAGACGGGCCTAGGCACGAGCGCAGGGGGCATGGTTAAGCGCTGCCCTTATAAGGGCGGCGCGCTCCCTGCGCTCGTTCGCCAGTCCCGTTTTGACAGGCGAGCGAGCCCCGCCCTCCCTCCCTGGCGGCAGTGTGATTGTTTTTTGGTCGCTTCGGGGCCGGATGGGAATTTTTGCTTGAGACCTTGATTGGCCTGCGGGTCTCTCGGCGTTTTCGCCCATCCCACACTGCCTAGCCGGGTGAGCTGGAATGGAATTTTTGGTCACTTTAAGGGGCGGGTAGCACTGGTGAGGAATAAATTTGGTCCCAGGTGAACCGGGTAGGAACGTGTTTTGATCGGCCACTCTGTGAGTCTGATCAAAATGCGGACCGCGAACTTGGGTAACTGCCCAGCTCGGCAGCAGGCAGCCCCAATATAGAGTTCGCCCGGTGTGGGGTCAGAAGGAGATAACAGCTGGTTACTTCTTACCGGGACAGTAAATTGTTGTACGGATATGGTTGTCCGATATCCAAGTTAAGCTTGGAATGGATATCGTTGACCTCACCAGTGCTACTGCGGCCTTGCTGCATTAAGTTACTGTTAAGATGGTTAAAGTTAACCAAGTTGATCTTAAATAAAGTGGCCCAATTTTTCAACCAACATCACTGTGGTCAGTCTCTTTTGTGCGGGCATATGGGTGCAATACATTGGCATAAATGTGATGCTGTCTGTTTATTGTTCTTTTTTTCTTCTTTCAAATTTAAAGCCAATCTCCGCCCTCAAAGCTGGAACCTTAAAGTATGGCCTTATTTAGCTTGTGTATAAATTCATCTGTGTCTATGGGTATGTATATTCTGGTCTATCCCTTGACACAATCTTTGTAATGCAATTGCTTGCACTAAGGAACCAGCATAGTGCTGGACAGCAACATTTCAGCGCCAAACCAATTGGAGGCATGGTCTAGTTCCATGAAGGTGAACCTTGACACTCCATGTGTTATTGGACTTCAATTACCAGAAGCCCAGGTCAGCACTCCTGCTGATCAGGGCTCCTGGGGATTGAAGTTCAAGAACAGCTGGAATGCCAAGGTTTGCCATCACTGGTCTAATTCCACTTCCCCCCCTTCCAATTCCCCCCTTCCCATAGGAATTAAATGAAATTCACCAGTCCTTCATGGGACTACAGTGGCTCAGTGGTTAAGAAGCTCACCTTGTTAGCTGGAAGGTCAGCAAGGTGGCAGTTTGAGACCTGAGTACTGCATAATGGAATGAGTGCATGTCTCTGTCCAAGCTCCTGCCAGCCTAGCAGTTCAAAAACAAGAAATTGCAATTAGATAAACAGAGACCACTTTGGTGGGAAAAGCTCTTGGGGACATGAAAGGAGTTTCATTCAGGCATCCCCTGGGTGGAGTTCCTCCAGCAAAAATCCTTTCAATCCAAAAAGCACCTTTCTTCTGACATAATTAAAAACAAAACAAATACAGTCCTTCATTTTGACTGCCCACAATACTCAGAAGTGCTGGATGATGGAGAGAAGAAATGTTTCCAGATATTATATGACATGGATGTAAATTAAGAATCTTATGAGGAATCTGAAGGTTAGCCACAGTGACTTTTATAGGACTCATTTCTCTCATTCCCAGAAACCTATGTGTAGGCTTCCTTCAGGATTTTGGTATTGTTTCCTTTTCTGAAATATTACTGCTTTCAGGTTTCAGCACAATGCTATTTTCAGCTTTGTGATGAGATTATTATAATGTGAAGTCATGCTGCGTGACCAAGTTGCTTGGTATTTGCTCTTCACTGCTATTATTTGTCAAACAAATGAATAATGTGAGGAAGAATTTGGATAGAGGAGCAGAGAGAGTTCTGAATGGCAAGTTTGAATAGCATCACTTTTTGACTTGCTTGGGAGTGAATGTCATTCACCCACGTGTTCACACAGTCTATCACCAATTTCTGATTAGAGCAGTAGGATCCATGAAGCCTATTCAATAACTCATCAAAGCACATCTTGTTGACCTCTCTGTATTATTTTGAGAGCTGTTCCTAGTCCATGATGCTTGGATTGATCAGCCTTCTGGATGAAGATACTGTATAATAAAAATTGGTCCCACGGTGGAACATCTGAGGCTTTGCCACAAGAGACTAACACAGGGGTGCCCAAACTACAGTCTGTGGTTTGGATCTGGCCTCTTACCCCAATTCATCCAGACCACGAAGCCCTTGTCACTCCTGGAAGTGGAAATAAAACGCACCCGCATGGGTGCGTTTTACTTCAACTTCCAGGAGTGACGAGGGCTTTGTAGGCTGGATGAATTGGTCTCAGGGGCCAAATCAGGCCCACAGGCTGTAGTGACCAGCTCCCTAAACCATGTGACTGGCCCATAGCCCAAAAGGTTTGGGCACCCCTGGACTAGCATTTAGAAGACAACAAACTCTAGAGATGTTAACAACATCAAATGGTGTTAAGAAGATAAATAGCAGTGTTTCCTCGTTTCAACTTCAACTTGCATTCTTGGGGGACATGCTATTCTTCTCTTTGTTTTCCAGGGAATAAGGGGACAGGATTATACTCATGCTTCAGAGTGAAGAGGTTGAGAGATGGTGCCATTTGCCCCATGGACCAAAAATAGCTAGTTATTCCTCTATTTATGGTTACTCAGTCTTTCTGTGGAGATTTTGACGGTATTTGCAAGATATCAGTTCATTTGGTTTCCTCTGTAGGTAACTCCCCCCCACCCCCCAATAGGTGTCTCCATCACTTCCTGTCTACTGCCCTCCCACGGTGCCCAGCACACCCCTGGCGGGTGCATTTACGCATGTGCAGATGCATTTTACATCTGTCATAAATGCAGCCGCTTCAGGTAGCAGCGGGCCACATGAAATTGTGCCGTGGGCCAGGTCCACCTGTGGGCTGTAGTTTGGCCACCCCTGCCTTAACTCAAATAATAAAACACCTCCAACCTGCAAACAAACAAATTAATAAGCTCCATGTTTTTTTGGAATGTTCAATAGGCATGGACTTTGGCTACGGTATATCTCCAGTAAGGGGTTCCACTTTTGTAAAATATTGTGACACTCTAGACTTATACAGCTTGCCAAAGGTTACACATGCTGGCACATCTCCCAGAAGGCACAGTAGGGAATCAGACTTCTGACCCCTGGCTCTGAAGTCAGGCACTCCAGCTATCATTTGAGCTGATCTAATTAAGATTCTTTCACAGAATATTTTCCATATTGCACAATTATAGACCATTTACCTGTAAAACCTATTTGCTCACAGCTTTACTTCTTTTTTTTATCTGTTCTTTTCCTACCAGAAAGTGGACAGCATGATTGCTTTGACTATGGATTCAGAGGTTCTAAGCAATTACAGTGTTACCTCGCTTAAAGAGCATAATGTGTTCCATGGGATTGCTTTCTAAGCGAGTTTGCGCTTTAAGCGAAACACCATTGTAAGTGACCAATTGTGACTTCTGGTGGTGGCGGGAGGATTGCGAATCCTGATTTAGTTGTTAAGCAAGTTTTTGGTTGGTTTTAGTTGTTAAGTGAAGCAACCATTCCAAGAATAATTCTGCTCTTTAAGTGAGTTAGTCTCTAAGCGAGGTGCTCTTAATGTGAGGTTTTACTGTATGTTGTGTTGCATCCAAACCAGTCTTCCTGGTTCTTCAGCCAATTCTTTTCCTTCCTTCCTTCCTTCCTTCCTTCCTTCCTTCCTTCCTTCCTTCCTTCCTTCCTTCCTTCCTTCCTTCCTTCCTTCCTTCCTTCCTTCCTTCCTTCCTTCCTTCCTTCCTCCCTCTATTTTGAATGAAAAAATGTACTAATCATTCAATGTGAGATAACTGTCATGTGTTTTTACATTTGGTACTTTTTGCTTCCAATTACGTGACCAAAGTATCCTGGCACTAACATTTTATGTATGTTATGGTTTCTTAGTCTTTATTCACATGGTTTTACACTTTTTCACTGGGCAGCTGGCTTATGTGTCCACTGGTTTCCTTTATGGGAATGTGACACAGTGAAACAGGATATAGAAAAAAGACAACTGCATTATTAACCCTGGTAAGAAACTTGCAACAGACTGGTTTGTATAAACATTGTGGCAATCCTGGCATTCCACAGATCAATTAGGGTTACAGCAAAGATATCTGATTACTGGGGAGTGCATGCCTATGCAGAAGGGATTTGCTTTGTTTCACCGTCCAGTTTGAAGGCGGGGGGGGGGGACATTTATGCTATATATGGACCATCCTCTATCATATTCATGGAGCACCATATACAAGCCACAGACAATATGCAGAGATTTATCTCGTCCAGTGGAAGTCTTGATTTCAGTGGCTTTGAATTCTATGTATGAAAAAAATAATCTGGATTTTGCCTTGAAGCTGTAGAGAAAAAGATCTTTTGTTTTAAATGTGGGAATTTTTAATATTTCATAAGCTAACCACTAGATGGCCCCAGGCTTCCAGGAGTTAAATGATGCTGGAGCAGCCAAATTTCTTGTTCTTAAACATCCATTTAATATTCTTGATGTAGTTGACAAAAAAAGTATGTCTTTTTTTGAAAAAATGCTTTGTTTTAATTTTATCAGGTGTTCATTGTAGTGTGGGAAATTCATTATTTAAATCCGTGGAAAGTGAAGCACAAGACTGCTGAAATCTGGCAAGGATTCAAAAAAGTCTGTACTATATAAGACCATGCGTCTGAGAGGAGAATTCATTTTATTGGATTGATTTATAAAATTATGTAAATTCCAAATTACCGTTGGTGCGTCTCTATTTTTAAACTTTTTGCCACATGGACAGTCTCTCTTTCTCTTCCATCCCCTTTCAAACTCAACAATCTGTCTTTAGTGGAAATTAAATGACATATTCTACAAATGAACAATGGACTTTTGAGTCCTAAACACTGGCGTCTGTAACCCAGATATGACTAAAGCAAATGAAATATCATTTTGGTCAGTTTTCGGATTCTCAGGAATGTGAACAAAATGGCAGAAAGATTCTTCATGTTGAAAAGCCAGAGTGGAAGGTATGAATTGACCTACATTTCTTCATTCATCAGATTTCATTCATCCTCTCTTCATTATTCATTCTTTCCTTTTATTGTGGTTAGGAGATGGGATAGTCGTAGAGTTTATAAAACTCCATCACTGTTTGTAGTGCTTGCAAACAGGAGAAAAGGTCAGGTCCCTGCTCCCTCAAGCTTTCAGTCTAAACATTGGCATATGGAACACAACAAAGCAAAGTGGAATGAGTGGCAAGCATAAACAAAGATGTGATTTAGTACTGATGATAAATCCACCCAAAGCTCAGTTGTCCCTTATAACTGTTTTGGAAATAGCCCTCATTATATTTTGACAGAAACACAGTTTACCTGGTTTTGGTGCCTATGATCAATGTGAGAAGACTTTTACTTCTAAACCATTCATATCCACATTGTTGTTCGTTGAGAACACCTCTTTTAAGGATAAATCATGGAAGTTAGGTCATCTGACCCTAGCTATATCCACAATATGGAGATTGTGCCATATGGAATGAGCTGAGGCTACAGTCTGAGGCTACAGTCGATCAATGATGCCTCTGCTGAGTCTTCTCTTTGGCAAGCTCAATTGCCCTTCAGGATTAGATTTGTCACTCCCATTCTTGTGTCTGTAGGATCCAAAAGCAGATTTTTTTTTCCCCTCAACTATCTAGGATCCTTGGAATCTGCCTCTGCCTCTGAGGAACATCTTTCTTGTCACCCCAGTACCTAACCTGAACAAGGGAGTGTCTGAAGTGCTTTCATCCATGAATGCAAAAATGAGTAACTCTCTGTAGGAAGCAATAAACTGTGTGGAAACAGAAAAGTGGGCCTTCTTGGTGGTGGTGCCCTGTTTGTGGAATGCCTTCTGCTCAGATACCTGATTGGCACCAATAATTGATGCCAAGTTAAAACATAGTTTTTCACTCAGTCATTTGATTCTTTTGAGTCCTTGTGAAATTGTGACTTGGTTTTGATCTATTGGACTATGGGCTTTATTTTGATTTTTTTTCTGAATTGTTATAAATTGGTTCTCAAGGTTTGTGTTGATTGTGTCTGTCCTGAGATCTTCTGTAGGTAAAGAGGTTATTCTAATAATTAAATAAACTAACTGAAGCCAAGACTAAGAGGATGCAGCCAGTTCCAACAGAATGATGAAGCTCACTGGATGAACTGGGGGTGGATTTATCATCATTATGTCTTGTCCTATCAGATTCACACGGCTACTTGTACACTCTGTTGAGCTCCTTTGAAGAAGGGAGGGTCATCTACTGCAATGAACTGATAAAATGGGGTTTTGGGTAGCATTCATGTATATCATCAGAGTTTTTAGTGGCTGTGGTGGCTCAGTAGTTAATGAAGCTCACCTTGTTAGCTGGAAGACTGGCAAGTCAGCAGTTCGAGACCTGGGTATTGCATGACGGATTGAGCACCCATCTCTGTCCCAGCTCTTGGAGCCTCAGTTTCTACAAAACAGGAAAATACACCCACTCTCAAAGGAGAGGAAGATATTATTTTAACCTATTTATTCAAAAAAGCAGGCCCCACATACTATCAATGGTGTGTTTCTCAAAGTTTTCACCTGGCAAACACAATCCAGGACGAGAGATGTATCACCCAAAGCTAGTTCTACTCAAAAAGGAGGCATCCTATAGTCATGTGCTCTCTCTTCTTATTGACAGTCTTCTGAATTTTTAAAATAATTTTTACTATATTTTATTCCCTCTCAATCTTGCACTTGAACAAACAAATAAAAAACAAGAAGAAATGGAAAATGAGGCCATGGAGTTTCTTCCGCAGTGGAGTTTCTTCTGCACAAATCCTTTGAACCCAGAATAATTTCTGACATGAAATTATTATTATTATCAGAGTTATTTAAAAAATAAAAATAAAATAGGCATTTGGAGATTTAGAATAGCTTCTCTAATATTCAGGAGCAGGGGCTATTTATATAACTTCTCCCAAGTTTTGCTTATGTCGCATACACTCTGTTGTGATTCTTGTAAATATCCCCTATGTTTGGTTGTGCTGAGAAACAGACATTGTACCTTCTTTTTGCCTCTTTCTTAGGATGGGTGAGCTAAAGTACTCTTTTGTGTAATGGATTCTTGATGTGTTGTTTCTTCATGTGCTCCATAACCTGTGTCCTAGATGAAACTTGTATCTATATGGAACTATTCTCATTGTTTGGAATATCATATTATATTGTGTTAATAAAATAATTCCTAGTTTATTTCAATCACTGCTGTTGTCTCCATCAAATAATCTGTGGCCGCTTCACACTCCTGAAGTAATTTATATCTTTTTCAAACCTATTTTAGTGAAGGACTTGGGTTTAGACTGAGCGCAGTGCGATTAATTTAAAGAATCCACCCACACATGGATGCTTTTCTGCAAAGATGTTACCAGCAGATGGTGGCCTTTTCACTGGCTAGGATCCTACTGAGGCATTCTAAATTAGCATATAATTAATGAGGTGCACATGACAGGAAGTACACGGTGCACGCTTTGCAATAAAGTCTATGAATGGCAAGGAATCTATGAATGCAAATGAAAAAGAGGATAAAGGATTGATGGGCTAAACATAAAGTGAAACATTCTAAGACAAAATGTGGATTGAAAAATGGAGCAAAATATTTTATTGAATGGACATTATCCCCTGATACATATTTATGCAACACGACCTCCAGGAGATCCTTGAAAGTGGTCACAATCTTTGAAGTTTCTAATTTGCTTCCTGGGGTGGGGATGGGGATGGAAATAATAGTGATACTTTATATCAGTGGTTCCCAATGTGGGGCCCATGCCCCACAGGGGGACTTCAGTTCCCAGAAGCCTACATCAGTATATTGACTGATCACTGCTTTGGCAATTTGACTCAAACTTTGTCTTCTTTTGGTAATGCATGCCTTCTTTTCTGATGAAATGTAAAAGACCAAGCTTCAGCTGCATGCATGAGAAAAAGAAAGAAAGAAAGAAAGACTCCCATTTATAAATAGATTAAGGATGCAACTAGTCTGGGGAAAATGTGGGAAATGCTATGAGTTTGGGGTGGTGTATTTCACAATTTCCCCCCACTGGCCACACAACAACAACAACAACAGGAACAGGAACAACAGGAACAACAGCAGCAGCAGCAACAACAACAACAACAACAATTTCATATCAGAAATCATTCTCGGTTGAAAGGATTTTTGCAGGAGAAACTCCACTCAGGGAATGCCCAAATGAGGCTCCTTTCATGTTCCCAAACGCTGGGGAAGAGACGGGCACTCAATCCATCATGAAGTACCTGGGTCTCGAACTGCTGACTTGTCAGCCTTCCAGCTAACAAGGCGAGCTTCTTAACCACTGAGCCACCGCAGCCCCTATTGGCCACACGATGCAAAGGGAAATGTGGATCAGCCTAGAATTTTTTTAGTGATACATAAGTGGCCACCCTAAGAAGAACCAGTAATGCAAAGGACACATCCTGATTGCAAATGATTTCAAGTCAAATCACAAGCATCTTCAACCTCTCTCTCAATCCCTCCCTCTCTCCAGAGTAGATAGTTAATCTGATGGGCTGGAATAGGTAAGGGCAACCTTCATAGGTCTCCAAGATCTGGGAGCAGGGGTGGGGGGGAGTCTCACCCTGGACCTTGGCAAACTGGTACAAGATGTATAAACTGTTGGATGAAACATAAAGCAGCTTATTGTTTTCTTAAAGGCTGGTTTCTTGTGAATCAAAATACAGGTACAGTGAGCCCTCATTGGAGCAAATGATTATTTATGGCATAAGGAAGGAACAGTGCCAGAGGAAGTCAGTTCCTGCTAAGCTAAGATCCTGAAAGGTCTGTCTTTTGCACATGAACATTCATCTGGGCAATGTTTGCTTTGATAAATTTACAACCAGAGCATGAATCTCAATCAGTAATCTAGAGTTGAAGAGACTGTCAATGACACTGTCAATCACAATTTTGGTTTCAATCTCAGACCCTTTATTAACATATTCATTAAAGACATTTCACAGCCTTTTGCTTCCTTATTTGCCACTGCCAGCCAAGATATGCTCCACATGACATGAATAGCTAATAAGTCCCATCAGGTGTAACGAGATGTAGTTCTGTGCGTATTACCTAAGTGGGTGAATTTTTTAAAAAAATATTATTATCGGTGGGAGTCAATCCAACAACTGGGCTTCCCATTCTCCCCCCTCTCCTTCACATCAAGGAAAACTTAATTGCTTTGCAAATGAGAGTATAGATTATAGTTTACAGCAGGATAATTTACACAGTCAGTACCAAACAACATGGTTAACTTATGCGGCCTTCTATCCACAAGAAAGGAAATGCTTCAGGTTACACAGTAGTTGGTTTAAACTCAAAATCATCTCCCCTGCTTGTTTCTAATCCTATACCTACTCTTATTTGGGCAGGCAGCAAAAGATCCCCTTGAACTGACCGTGAGAAAGAAATGTTGACTAGAACCAATGTATGGTTGC
The DNA here is from genome assembly GCA_030440675.1 of Furcifer pardalis. NCBI lineage: Eukaryota > Metazoa > Chordata > Lepidosauria > Squamata > Chamaeleonidae > Furcifer > Furcifer pardalis. The sequence goes on along the minus strand of CP126892.1, from coordinate 172,855,700 downwards.
TCAAGAGGAAATTGTGGAGTCTTCGCTACAAATTAGTGTTTATTAATGAGAAGACAAAGATGTAAGCACATGCTTAGGAATGCGTGTGGGGACCTAGCAAGTGTGGGGACCTAGGAACGTGGGATCCCATGCAGGGTGGCTGATTTAAGGGATTTAAGGGACAGCCACCCCTCCCTGCCCTTGTTTTTATCTGTTGCGCTGTTGTAATTTTTCTTATGAATTTTTAAGGTTTTAACCTGTGATTTTAATCTATGCTGTAAGCCACCCAGAGTCAGGTCTACCCAATTGGGGCGGGATAGTAAATATGAGTAAATAAATAAATAAATAAATAAATAATGCAATCAGTACATTAACCTACCATCAAGACCTGTAGGATTTCCTTAGGCAAGTCGTATCAGACTCTAGGGTTCAGCACTACTCTGTTTATAGCCAAACAGCCAGCGCTTTCAGTGTCTGCAGATGTTTCCATGGACGCATGACTAAACACCGGAGTGCATGGAATGCTGTTTACCTTCCCACTGAAGTGGTTTCTATTTATCTACTTGCAATCTCTTGCTTCCAAACTGCTAGGTTGGCAGGAGATGGGACAGAGATGGGATTTCACTTGATCATGCAGCACTTGGGTTTCAAACTGCTGACCAGCCAACCTTCCAGTCATCAAGTTCAGCATCTTAACCACTAAGCCATAAATTGGCAATGGGATCCTGGCTACTTAATGCTAAAATGCTGTGGGAAATTTAAGAGAGAAGGAAAACAGGAAGACTAAATGTGAGATGGTCTGACTCCCTAAACTGGAACCAGAAGTTTCCATTTGCAAGAATTGAACAGGGTGCTTGAGGCAGAGTTGGAGACAACGTGAGGACATGCAACAATAACAAGCTATTAAGATGTTGGAATGCACAAGTAAAAAATACACAGCTCAGTCCAAAAGGATGACAAATTAGTCCATCTCATTTTAGAAAACCAGTTGTTGTTTCTCCAGCTGGAATGGGCCTTTAAATCTAATTCACCGAACAGGAACACTTAACCAAATATTGCTTATTGGATTTCTATTTCACCTTTTTCCCAGTGTAGGATTACATTAACGCCCTACATGGTAGTGGGCCAGGATACTTAAAGACCATGTCACCCTGAGAACATCTGTCCATCCCGACACCCCCACGCCCCCACGTTATGCCTCTGTTTGATCTATATCAGTGAGCTTAATCCAGAGCTGGAATTCAATCCAAGCTAGGTAATGGTGAGTACAAAGGTGAGATGAAATATATGTGTAGTGCATAGGATCACAACCTGGCAGTATTGCTTCTACCATAAGTGCAAAGAATATAATAATCTCTTCAAAAGATTTTCAATTATCCTGCTTCCATCCATTGTCATCTAGGTGTCTCTTTAAACTTCACAACAGAAAGTTGGTTACGATGGAAATGAGATGTCTGAGAAAGGCTTCTGGAGTGACTAGATAGGATAAAATCAGGAATGAGATCTAAGGAAAAGACTTCAATAGAACCAATCTATACAGAGACAACAAATACAGAGAAAAATAAAGTGGTTTGCCCATGTGGAGAGAATGTCTTGGAATTCCATACCATACAAGGTATATGTCGAAAGAGGAGAAGGACAAAGAACACCAGGCATACCCAGATGAAGGTGGAGCAATAACATAAAAGAAATATTACAAGAATACCAAATAATGCATGTGGAGGCTGCTAGAAGTACCAGAACAAGAACCTTGTATCTCCCTAAACACCCAAAGCAGCAGCAGCTCTTAGATTGCAACTCCCATTATCCATAACCAGCACAATGGTTTATGGACTGTGGGAGCAACAGTCCACAGTCAAATGGACCCTAGTGATCAAATGGGTGTTTTGTGTTGCAGCCAGATTGTCCTCTAAAGCTTGACTGTGGGATTCTGGGAGTAGCCAGAAAGCAAGGCTGGAGAGAGGTAAGTACACACCTGCTGCTCCTCCTTGTTGTATTTCTTTTAAATCTGAAGTACTGGAACAATCTAAATACATATCCACACAGTCGTGATAGTGTTTAACCTAAGAAAGCTGACAATATGTTTTCAATGGTTGTCCTTTTTCCTTAGGATGAACCAGGAGCTGGGGGCGGTGGTCACATTTACTTTGGATAGGCTTAAATCAGGAGTTCTCAACTTTTTTAAGCCGGGGGCCAGGTCACGCTCCCTCAGACAGCTTCAGGGGCCAGACGGCCATTTTGCCCTTCTTCCACCACATGGCACTTCCAGGTGTGGTGGAGGCAGGGGGGGGGGCACATGAAATGGTGCCACAAGCCACATATGGCCCTTGGACTGCAGGTTGAGAATCCCTGGCTTAAATTATTCCTACCGTAATTGATGATCCCTTCCATATTGTGTGTTAAGACCCAAATAAACAACAACTTAGCTTCTCATGCATGCAGAAACAGCAGTGAGCATCACAGAAACAGAGTTCATTTAGCAGCCGCTTGAACAATGGTAAGCATAATAATTGGGTTGCCTTGCACTCGGTCATTAGGCAAAGCGCTCTATATTAAAGTGTTAAACAAAATAGAGAAGGCTCTTTGTGATATGACAAATCAGAAGCACCTGATAGTTACAGACAGTTGGATAGCAGCTGAGGTTTCCTGAAGAATCCCACATATGAGCCAGAGAAGTGGCCATCTCCTTTGGCGTGTGTTTCCGGGAGCTGCAAGCAGCTGGAGCAGATGGGGGAAGTCATCATCATCCGCAGGAAGTCCAACAGGGGAACTTCAGGCCAAATGCTTGCGTTTTTCTCAACGAACCACATACAAGCCCGGCATTCTCTCCATGTGACTGCAGCTGCTGGGTCCTAGGGAAAAGAGAGAGAGAAGCTTCAGGATTGAGTTTGGGCTCTTTCACAGGTTATTAGCAGGTCATGCTGTGACATTAGTAGGCCAGAAACATCCCTTCTCCCAGAGGCTGAAACAAAAGTGGGGGAGTGCTTCCTGCTCATAATTCAAGCACAGTTCAGTGCTTCCCGATTACACCACGTAATCTGCTTGGCAACAGCATCGGTTTGCAGAGACGATGCTGTCTGAGTCCCCCCTCCCTTTTCTTCTTTCTTTCTTTGAATTTGGAAAGCCAAAAAAGGTTTCTTTTTGACACACCATTCCTTCAAAACCTCAGAGGAAAGGGATATAATAATAATAATAATAGTGGCTTGACTATAACTTCTCAGAATCAACTGCCCAGAAAGAGAACAATTCTGATAGTTGCCGGCAAGCCTGTCTGTCCTCAGATGTCCCTTGCTTCTTCTCTTCTTTCATAGAGTGTCTTGTTTTTGATCTCTCTATTCACCACCACCACCACCACCATCACTTTTGATCATAGTGGTATTCTGAAGTGATGCTATCAGTTGTTGCACTGAAGCCTTACCTTCCTCTGGTTAAACAGAAATTTCACATGCTAAGAAGAAACAAGGCTAAAAACCAACAAGGGATTCAATGGCCCCTGTTATATCCATGTAACCTTTTCTTTATGTTGGTTCCATGGCTATCACATGGCTCAAGTATATATAAGGCAAAAGCCTATGTTGCAACAACTTTAGCATTACTTTGCTTGCATGGGAAATTAAAGCAAAGGTCCTACAGTTACTGCTTTCCGTGGTATCTCCTTTCCTGGAAATTGGAATGTAGATTGAACACTGCCAGTCTGTGGGCCATTGTTTTGCTTTTCATATTTGTTGGCATGTTCTTGTTAGAGTCTATTTCTGTGGCTTGAAACAGTTCTATTGGTTTCCCATCTATCCCTGGTGATTTATTTCTTCCCAGTGCTTTCTGAGCAGCTTTTGCTTCACTCTCTAGAGTTGGTTGTTCTTCATCATAGGATTTTTATTCAAAGGAATCTGTCATTTTTTAATCTCTTCTGTGTGGATATTCAACATACCGTATCCACCTTCTTTTTATTATCTTATGGACAGATAGTGCACTTCCCTGTTGCTCATTCAACATTCCTGATTTAAACTTTTAATTTCTTCTTGATTGCTTGGATCTTCCTGTATGTTGGGGGGAATCTCTTGTTTTTCTTGTTCCATTGTTCTCATCTACCCCCCCCCCTGCACTATTCATCATAATAGTTCCCTTTGTCTCTTTGTGATAGTCACTGAAAAGTTACATTCAGAATTCTGACCCTACTTCACTCACATTTTTACTTTTGCTTCTTGCCTATTCTTCCAATACCCATCTAGGTTTTTCTTTTCTTCTGATTATAGGTACAGTAAAACCTCATATAACACTAAAACCTGGTTCCACAAGTCTTGGTGTTATATGATTTTTAGTGTTATCTGATGCATGTTAAAATCCTATGGGATCCATAGAGATACATTGTAACCACACAGGCTTTAGCGATTGTTATCTGAAGCATCCCATAGGATCTTAATGTTATCTGATGCAATTCTTCCCCCCAGATTCCTTAATGTTATGCGATTTTAGTGTTATTCGATACTAATGTTATATGAGGTACAGTATTACTGTATTGTCTTTTTGCAATTTCCCCAATTAATATCTCTGGTTTCAATTCATCGTTCTTCTGGTTTTTGGTCAATCAAGTTAATAATGTGGATCTGTGGACTATAAATTCATCTGAAATGAAAAGCACCAGGATTCTTTCAGTGCTCTTCTGCTTTTTACAGTTCATGAGCAGTAACACACATAGTGTACTATGATGCATGTAAAGTGTTAAATAATTAAACTTGGTATGGAAAAACATAGCTCTGAAAATTAAGTGTTTCATTCGCAAATGATCGGGGAAGAGTTCAATTCATCTCAAAGGGCACTTTGCTCTTCCCTCTGAAGAGGAACTGACCCTCTGAGCCAAATTGAATGCTTCCCCACTTGCAAATATTTTTGAATGTAAACAATTTATTTGCTCATCACTGTGTATTGTCATTTTAATCTTTTCCTGCCAATCCAGGCTCCCATTTTAGTGGGCAGTCTGTTGCCTCAGCTGTGAAGAGTCCACCATTGGTGAGTCGGCTAAAAGTCCAGGCGTGTGATGGAGTCCAGCCTCATGATGGCATTGCCATCAACTTCTTTGACACATTGCTGTGTTTCATCATAATTCACTATAATTCACATTTACCTCAACTGCAGTGTTCAGCATTTTGTGATTATTTGAAGACTTTGGCCAAAAAAAATTGCAGAATCGACACTAAGAAAAGCAGTAACATAAGTACAGATGCATGGAACTACAGTGGTAAAAGATGGAATAATTAGCTCAAGGAGAATAACATGAGCTGTGCTGTTCGCTGAAGGTTTACACATTGCTTCAGAAGAAGAAATGTATCACAGGAGACAGGGGACTGATAATGATAAAAATTGTCAATGTTTACTATAAATACACAAGGAAATGTGGTGGCTTAGTGGATAAGACACTGAACTTGATGACTGGAAGGTCAGCAGTTCGAGACCTGAGTGCTGTACGATGGAGTGAGTGCCCATCGTATGTTCCAGCTTCTGCCAGCCTAGCAGTTCAAAAGCAAGAAATTGCAAGTAGATAAATAGGTACCACTTTGATGGGAAGGTAAACAGTGTTCTGTTCACTCCGGTGTCTAGTCATGCCTGCCAAATGCCCATGGAAATGTCTGGAGATGCAGACAGTGCTGGCTCTTTAGCTATAAAAAGAGATTAGCACTGAACTCTAGAGTCAGATATGACTGGTTATCAGCAAGGGCGACCTTTACCTATTATAAATACACTAGCAAAAAGACATGGGCTGCTCAGTATTCCTCTTTCACCTTACCTCAGAAGGTTTTTATGTTGATGAAAAATGGCAAGAAAAAATGGAGTATAAACATATACAAATAAGAACAGTTATTGATGTTATTCTCCCAGGCAACTTTAATTAAGATGATTTTTATTTCTATTTTTTACAAAAGAAGACTTTACGATGTAAAATGTTTCTTATTCTGTTTTCCTCATATCCATTAAAATTATTCATAATATTCTATTTACTTTTCTTAGGCATTAAAAAAAGAATAAGATGTGAACTTGGAGACAGGAGCTGATGTCCTCAATGCAAACGTATGGAACTATAGTTTCCAAAGATCAAACAGAACAACCTTCTGGTATGTGAAAATAAACAGATGGGATGGGAGTTCTTTTTTCAGACTTCCGTTGGAGCCGGTAAAAAGAATGCCAGAGGAACAAGGCGCAGGGCCATGAATCAGCCATCTGTTGCAAAGTTAGACTCTGAGGCATCCTACTCTGCATTCTCTTAAGGCAAGGGTGCCCAAACTTTTCAGGCTGCAAGCCAGCCATGTGGTTCAGGGGGCCGGTCAGTATGGTCCATGGGCTGGAACCACGCCCCCATGCCAATTCATCTGTCCCATGAAGCCCTCATCGCTCCCGGAAGTGGAAGTAAAATGTGCCTGTCTCGGCGTGTTTTACTTCCACTTCCAGGAGCAACGAGGGCTTTGTGGGCCAGATGAATTGACATTGGGACCCAGATCCAGCCCACGGGTCATAGTTTGGGCACCTCTGTCTTAAGGGAACAAGGACAATGGCTTCTGCTCAGGCTATATATAGGGTTAGCAAAGAAATCTGCAGCTGGAAACACAAATACCAAATAGACTTCCTTTTTGACAGATGAGGGATGTGCGTTCTCTTGGCATCTTCTCCATCGCTAAATCAGACTAGACTCAGTTTTGCTTCTTAGAATGTGGGTCACTCCTTCCCGGGGCCAAATTAAGAAAAAGTTGAGACAGCTTTGCTATGGATCAAACTAAACATTTCTTTTGCCAAACTGCTTCTGCAACTGGTAAAATCATGTGACCTTTCTCATCTATGGACATTACATTTGGCTTGCTTTAATTTGTGACTGCTCATTGGAAGGAAAACAAAAGTTTGCTTTCTTGCTTGCTTGCTTGACCCAAACAATGTTCAAATTGGAATGAGTACACTTTAAATGGAGGGGACTGTGGTGGCTTAATGGTTAAGATGCCGAACTTGATGATTTGAAGGTCAGCAGATCACCAGTTTGAGACCCTGAGTGTTGCACAACAGAGTGAGCTCCCATCTCTGTCCCAGCTCCTGCCAACGTAGCAGTTTAAAAGCAAGGTACCACTTTGGCAGGAAAGGTAACAGCATCCAGTCATGCCTGCCAAATAACCATGGAAATGTCTGCAGATGCAGACAGTGCTGGCTCTTTGGTTGTAAATGGAGATGAGCACCACACCCTAGAGTTGGATACGGATTGCTTTCAATCAAGGGAGTCCTTTACCATTTTTATTACCCTGTGGCAATTGATGTAAGCACTGGTCTGGGCAATTTACAATAATGAAATAGACAACCCAGAATACAATGACATCAAACAGAACAATGAAAAATATATAAAAGCAATAATCATTTTTTTTTTCCTGAAGTAAGAAAAATGTCACTGGCATGAATTTGTTTAAGGTGGATCCCATCTTGCAATAATAAACATTTAAAAAATACATATCTAATGGACTACAGTGGCTCAAGTCACTAAGACACTGACTGGGAGGCAGAAGGTCAGCAGTTTGATTCCCAAGTACTGCAGGACGGAATGAGCTCCCGTCTCTGTCCCAGCTCCTGCCAACCTAGCAGTTCGAAAGCAAGAAATTGCAAGTAGATAAATAGGGACCACTTCGGTGGGAAGGTAACAGCATTCCATGCGCTCCGGTGTCTAGTCATGCCTGCCACATGACCATGGAAACGTCTGCAGAAGCAGACAGCACTGGCTCTTCGGCTTAGAAACAGAGATGAGCACTGACCCCTAGAGTCGGACACGACTGACTTTAGAGCAAGGAAAACCTTTACCTTTACCTTTAGGTGGCATCAATTTTTTTTTAAAGTTACACTAATTAATAAACCATGTTTATAATCTATGTCAGTGTGGGCTAACCTTGGCAGCACAGCTGTTCCTGGACTTCAATTCCCAGAAGCCCAAGTCAGCACACCTGATGATCAAGACTTCTGGGAATTGAAGTTCAGGAACAGTTGGAATGCCAAGGTTAGCCACCACTGATGTACCAGTATTTTCTCTATTCACAGTCACAATATAACTCAACCAGCAAAAAAAAAAAACACCCAAAAAACAAACAAACAAAAACAAACCAGTATTAAATAACATTAAACTGAAAATAACTGAGTTCTTTAATTAAAGAATCCTGCACATATCTAGTCAATTTGTTTAAGAGAGAAAAGCTAGTTGGAAAAGGAACATGTTAAACATTTTTAAGAGAAAGATCTTGTTCTTGTCACAGCCTTTTTCGCTTCTTTTTGTTGTTGTTCAGTCGCACAGTCGATTCCGACCCTCTGCTACCCCATGGACCACTGTCCGCCAGGCACTCCTGTCCTCCACCATCCCCCTCAACTCGCTCAGCTCTGTGCCCATTGTCTCTACAATACCATCTAGCCATCTCATCTTGGGCCGTCCCCTTCTTCTTTTGCCCCCGACCCCTCCAAGCATCAAGGCTTTCTCAAGCGAATCCTCATTTGATGTCCAAAGTACTTTAGCTTCATCTTTATTATTTGACCTTCTAAAGAGCAGTCAGGGGTGATTTCTTCTAAGATTGACCTATTTGTTCTCCTTGCTGTCCAGGGATCTCTCAAAACTCTCCTCCAACACCACATCTCAAAGGCGTCTATTCTTCTGCGCTCAGCTTTCCTAATGGTCCAGCTCTCACAACCATACATTGCCACAGGGAATACCACTGCTCTGACTATGTGAATTTTTGTTTGAAATGTGATGTCTCTACTTTTCACTATGCTCCCCAGGTTTCTCATTGCTTGCCTCCCAAGAATCAGTCGCCTTTTTATTTCATGGCTGCAATCACCATCTGCAGTGAGCTTTGATCCTAGGAAAGTAAAATCTGTCACTGCTTCTACTTCTTCCCCATCTATTTTCCAGGGACTGATAGGGCCTGTTGCCATTATCTTGGTTTTCTTGATATTGAGTCTCAAGCCAGCTTTTTCACTTTCTTCTTTCAACCTAATCAGAGCTTCTTTAGGTCCTCCTCACTTTCTGCCATTAGGGTGGTATCATCTGCATATCTCAAATTGTTGATGTTTCTTCCAGTAATTTTGATCCCAAACTCTGATTCCTCCATCCCTGCATTGCGCATTATGTGTTCTGTGCAGTGATGGGATGTAACAGGTTCTCACCAGGTCGCCAGAACCGGTAGTAACTTTTCCCAGTGTCCTGGAGAACCGGTAGCAGCTTTTGGTGTGAACCACCTTCGGGGCTTACCTTTTCACTGGCTCTCCCACTGCACATGCGCGCCAAGCACTTGGTGTGCATGCACTCCTACAGTGCTTGGCGTGTATGCACAGCCTCCTTGCTGTCCTCCTAAGCGGGGAGGAGGAAGAGAAGCTGCTAGCCTGAAGCTCCCTGTAACCTGCTCCCCAGGGTAAGTGACTCACCTTTGGATGTGGTGTGTCTGTGTGTATTTTAATGTAATTTTTATTTTAATGTAATTTTTTTTTATTGAGGTGTGTGTGTGTGTGTGTGCGTGCATGTTTATTTTTATTTTATTATTTTATTTTATTTTATTTCTTTGGCCCCGCCCATGACATCATGATATCATGATGTTAGCTCCGCCCACACTGTGATGACATCACGGTGGGGTAGTAAAATTTTTGACATCCCACCACTGGTTCTGTGTATAAGTTGAATAAGCAGGGTGACAAAATGCAGCCTTGTCTTACTCCTTTTCCTATTCCAAACCACTCCGTCATTCCATTTTCTGTCCTAACTGTTGCTTCTTGATTCATGTACAGATTTCTCATGAGGCCTATAAGGTGTTCCGGTATTCCCATCTCTTTAATTACTTGCCACATTTTGTTGTGATCAACACAGTCAAAAGCCTTAGTGTAATCAATGAAACAGAAGTAGACTTGTTTCTGATATTCCTTTGTTTTTTCTATGATCCATCTTATGTTGGCGATGTGGTCTCTAGTCCCCCTGCCTCTTCTGAAACCCGCCTGCACTTCTGGTAATTCTCTCACCACATACTGTTGCAGTCTATCCTGTATTATCTTGAGCATCACCTTGCTAGCGTGAGGGATTAACGCAATTGAACATTCTTTGGCATTATCCTTTTTGGGGAGTGGAATGTATACAGATCTTTCCCAATCCTGTGGCCATTGTTGTGTTTTCCAAATCTGCTGGCATATAGAATGCAATAATTTGATTCCATCATCTTGTAGGGCTTTGAAAAGTTCAACTTGGATACCATCAACTCCACTGGCTTTGTTGTTTGCAGTGTTTTTTAGGTATCACTGTTGGTATCACACTAGAAGGAATAAAGAATATGATTTTTATGATTAAAATGATGCTCTGTGTGTGTTGCATGTGCATGTGTACAACAACACTAAAATGCTTCTCATTATATATTTTAAAAATAAGTTAAAGTAGTAGAATGCCTTTTAAGTGAAAATGTTTTTAAATGTTAGATTTCCCTAAGAAGCTATTATTAATTTAAAAACTAATTGGTAGAAATCTCCTCAAGTGACTGCCACGCTAACAAAGTAGTTAAGAGCTGGAATGGCTGCATTACCGTAAATTATTTTATCTCTCCTCCCTTGCCTTTCAACCACATATAGCATAACATTGCTCAAAGGAAATGTAGCGATGGACTTCTTTTGTGAACTTTTCACTGAAAAGATCTTGGGGACATGAAAGGAGCCTCATTTGGGCATCCCCTGAGTGAAGTTTCTCCAGCAAAAAAAATCCTTTCAACTCAGAATAATTTCTGGGAACGCAAGAGCTCTTCTCACTATCGGAAAGTATGTGAATCTCTCAGCCATAATAAACATTTACAATGACATTCCCAAGGGTCAGGTGTCAAGTATCCACCAGCAGTGAATGTCATCTACTCGAGTAGGGCCTGTGTTCATTCATCTCAAAGGCTTAAGTGTGAATTAACAAAGCCACATGGCCACCAACCAACTTTCCACACTGGATTTCCTTTCCAATCCTGTTTACCATCTCCTTTAGCATAGCCATCTTTCTTTTTGACTGGAGCATGTGCTGACTTGTCCATGTTGACGTAAGTATTCGGTGCCTTGTGGCATGTACTCAGAAGGCTCTGTAGCAACTATAAGCTTTCTTGTCAACAGAGCAGGCTAGCTGAATGCACTTTGGTGCCAGAGGGAATGTGTAAAGTTCAGCCACTACAGAACATGACGCAAAAAGAAAATATCCCATATCCCATCTAGACTTACTTCTAAAACTGCATGATTATCTCTAAATATGCCTCTTTTATCTAGCAAATCAATTCAGTCACCCATACTCTCCTAGTATCCTCAAAGCAAGAGAGCAATTCAGCAGGAGTTTTTGTGTGTGACCTTGACAGGAAAAGATTGGATGCAGAAGCTTCCTTGCTAGAAAGAGAGACGCTTATTCTATATTGGCTATTGCTGGCGATTGATTGTTGAAATTGTTGGGTATGCATTTGTGTGGATCTGACTACAGAAGAGGAGTGGGAATGATCCATTCCCCACCACCACCATAAATGAGTACAAACTAGAGTTGCCAGGTCAGCATCACCCCATTCCCTTCGATTTCAGGGACAAAAGCAGAGACTGGTTGTGAGTTTTGTGATGTCACAGAGACAGGGTGAGAAGAGGCTTAGAGGGTAATCAAGCATCACACATATACATGTAATTTTGTACTTGAACCAGGTAGGAATGGGGAGAAATGCACAGTAGACTTTCTCTGTATCCAGCAGTGCTCATCCCGAGAATTGTCTCCATGCCTGGAGGTTCAAAACAACAACAACACACACACACACACACAATGCAATTCCATGAGGCTTCAGTAGCCTGGATTTTGTCAACATAGGTATAGTACACACAAGCATGACTACAGTGAATCAAGCAGGCACATTCTGGGTACAAAAAAAAAATGAAAATGTCTTATCTAATATTTGGCACAGGTAGCATGCAGCTCCAGAATCCTTGTCCCAGTCTCATACAGCCCTCAGCTAAAGCTCAGCAAGTGATTAGTTCAGGACCCGAACTGCTAGATGTGGAAGGAGAGGCAGAAGAAAGAAATAGGTAGCAGAAAATGAGGAAGGAGAGAGAGAGAGAGAGAGAGAATAGGACTATAAACAAATAAGGAAAAGAGATAGTCCTGCTGACTTTTGACTGTGGCCGTATCCATTGGACACATCTGCCCCACCAATGGCCAGCATGTAGCCAGGCATGGGCTGGGCCACCAGGACAGCGGGATTCATCCCAGTGCACCCTCATCTCTGGTGCCTTGGAGTGCAAATAATAATTTTATTATTGTTTTATCCACCCGGCGTGCTGCACTTTAGATTAAGCCATTGCTCCAAGCTCCCGTCTTCAGTTTAGAGCAATGGTTTATTCTAAAGCACCGCACCCCAGGTGGAGCAAGCGAGGGGCAGCGACCAAGTGGTTCCCAGGGGCAGACTTCTCCCTCGTCCCTTGGTCACTGCCCCTCACCCCTGTCCAGCACCCTCCCATGGTGCCCAGCACAACCTTGCATGTAACCACCAATAGACTTTCCTCAGTAGTAACAATCACCACAAGGCAATGTTTGAAAATTGTGTTTTTGTGGAATACAATTACCAGAATCCCTCAGCCAGCATGAGGATTCTGTGAGCTGTAGTTCAAAATACAAGTACATGTACATATGTCAAAAATCTGATAAAAGGTGACTCACTCAGATGATGCAGTGTATGTGATTGATTTTCTTCCTTTGGAGTAAATCCACTGGTATTGACGGCTTACTTCAAGGGCCATTTCCCTCCAACACACCTGACAGAACCTGTTGCTTACAAGTTGTGGAAAGGTTCCTGCAAAGTCATTGTGGCTTATTTCATTCTTGGCATCTACACAAAAGGACAAACTTCAGCAAGTTCAGTCGCATGGGCTCATACAAATTGGTTCATTGAGTTTTCATATAAAACAATTTCACAGACATATTCTGACCGTGTCAGCTGTCAACCTCTATTTTGTCTTTAATGCAAAGGTGTGGAATTCTTATGTCATAAAACACACCTAAGTGACACAGTCACCGCACCATCTCTGTAGCTCTGGGAATAGTTATAAGAAAATAGATAAAATGATGAAACCTTCTAGTGGTCATTGTCTTTGCTTGGCTGGAAGCAAAACCGCAATATTTGAATACTGTACTAAGTTTTGCAGTTAGGAGATGCTAAGGAAACATTTATCTCACATTTTTGGAAAGGTGTTGCCTCAAGGGATGAAGAGCATCTGCCATCTGAGGCAGTGGTTTTCTTCACCTATATAATTTGAATTTAAAGGACCCCGTTTGGTGACTGAGTGTTATCTTTTAGGAAATCACACTGTGGGAAGAAAATTAATAGTCTTGCCAGGTTATCCTGCTATGGTAATAGAGTAGAGACCATACTGCCAGCAACTCAACATTGAGTGTCAGGTGGTAATTAACTAACCTGACCACCCTGAGGACTAACAGCCTTGGGTGCTGTAGTCCACGGAGAAGGCTGATGGTCCCCAAGTGGATTAAATCCCACTTGAATCCATCTTGATGGAGAGCAGCAGCTTCATCAATACTGGCTTGGGGCTATGAGGACTTTGCATGCCAAATAGGTTCAGGACCAGAAAGTGACTCATGGAACAGTGGTACAGGTGTCGTGCTGCAATGCAGAAGGCAGATGAAAGGCCACTGCATTATATTCTCAGGACAGTCTTCTTGTGTGATCGCCATGATGATCACCAATATTCAGATTTGGATAAAGAAGAAGAAGAAGAAGAAGAAGAAGAAGAAGAAGAAGAAGAAGAAGAAGAAGAAGAAGAAGAAGAAGAAGAAGAAGAAGAAGAAGAAGAAGAAGAAGAAGAAGAAGAAGAAGAAGAAGAAGAAGAGGAGGAGGAGGAGGAGGAGGAGGAGGAGGAGGAAGAGGAGCAGGAGAAGGAGCAGGAGGAGGAAGAAGAAGAAGAAGAAATTGGGTTCTTTATAAAAGAATGATGAAGGGGCCTCTAAGGCCATTAAATCTAATCCTCTGCTCAAAGCAAAAACAAAAATCAAATTATATCTGACAGACAGCTGTCCAACTGTCGCTTCAATGTCTCCAGTATTTGAATGCTCACTACTTCCCATGATAATTGGTTTCATTGTCATATAGCTCTAACAGGATTTTTTCCTGATACAGTATTTAATTGAAATCTAGTTTCCTGTAACTTGAGCCCATTGTTACATGTTTTGAAGTCTGGAGTAACAGTCCCTGCCTGTCCTTGTATGACAACCTTTCAAGTATTTGAAGAGTGCTATAATATCTCCCCTCCCTCTTCATTTCTCAAGACTAAGCTTATTAACACTAATCACATCATATCTGTGTATTCAGAATGACACCATGGAATAAGAAGATTCTGTTCTATGCTATGCTATTATTTTCTAAGTTTTAAAAAAAACAGCCTGTATATGTAGAAAATAAAAATAAATATATATTCTTGCAAATGTGTAGGAAAATACATTTTAAATTAATCCACCCTGTTTTAGATTTCAGGACGTTGCTCATGTCAACAGAAAACCTGAAAATCCTGGGTTGCTTTCTGAAATTTCCTGTCCCTCTTTATCCAAAGCAATAGGCTAGCAACACAAATGGAAGTAAGTGGAAGTTTTCAGTTAATAACATGCAGTGGATTTAAACGGCTTAATCAGAAACAACATCTACCATGATTAATGGCTAGGAAGTATTCATTGAATTGAGGGCTTCAAGGAATTACAATCTGATTAAAATTCCATTTTAGAAATGAAGGGAAGTAGGATGCTAATCAGTCTAAACTGCTGATTATTAGGGACAGCTATTTGAAACAGATGGAGCTACTCTGACCAGAAAGAAAGATTTTTTAAAAAAAGAACCCACTGACCTTGACATAAAAAATAAGGGAAAATCTGGGACATGTCACAGTGAATATGCCCCATATTCTCATTTGGAGCATGCCTGCAAATTCCACATTCAGAGTTTTTACTCCTTATTGAAGGGCATTTTCAAATTACTTCAGTTCATATCATCACAATTGTGGCAGAACGTGAGCAGATAGCAAGTATGAGCAGGGTGGAATGCCTTGCCCCAGAAGTACAGAACAGGACTATGGTCAGGTTTGTGGACCTATACATGTGGATCCATAGAATATATATGAAGAGATACTCATGCATTATAACAGTTTTGTGTAGTTTTCTAGACCAAGATGGGGGCATTCATCCCAGGGCCCCAACTGGACCAGTGGAAGATTGGAAACCGGTCTGCTGGAAGCTTTCCATCACTCTTATGAATGACCTCCCCACTCTGAAACACCACCCCTCCCAGTTAAGAAATGGAGTCCATCACTCTTATGAATGACCTCCCCACTCTGAAACACCACCCCTCCCAGTTAAGAAATGGAGTCAAGATGCTTTGCACAGAAGCCTAAATCAAGTTGCTAGTAGCCTAGTCCTAACAAGAGTAAAACGACTGAGTTGACTGATGAATACCGAGTCAGCATTTAATGTGAGTCCAATAAATTTAATGAGTCTGCTCTAATTGAGATTAGCATTTGGATGGTCCTTTGTTTTCCCCCACAGAGACAACAGGACGGTGGTATGTATCTGTTTACTGTAAATTCATGAGGGCAAATAGGTCCATTCTCACTACCAGATGACAGGGAAATGAGACATAGATTACACAGGTAATAAAGGGGTTTCTTTATGCAGTAACAAATGCAATCTATACAATATACCTCTTGTTTTAGTGTTTATTTGTTCAAGTTATATTCTGCTTTCCATCTAAAACTGGGACCAAAGGGGATCACAAACAAACCCTGTTGAGAAAATATCAGTGCACTGGGTATTTATTTATTCGATTTGTACCGCTGCCCCTTGCTAGGGGTGACTCCAGGCGGCTCACACCAAAAGTTACAGAACCCAACATAAAAACATCCCCACAATAAAAACATCATAAAAACCCCAAGCTTAAAATCAGTTTTTAAAAAAGAAGCTAAATGGGATATCCATTTAATGTGATTGCCACTACATTGATTTGGAAGATTTTTCCCATCCTCTATCATTTGAGGCAAGTTGTTAACCCCTTTTCTTGTTCTTGTTTCCATTATTTCATTGATAGCCTTCTTTTTCCTGTGACCATGTTCCAAGCAGTAAGGATGGACATTTCTTCCACACACTGCAGACTCCATTTCCCCAATTTTTCTACTTAAAATGCTTTTAGAGTGATTTTTACCATACAAAGTGGTAGACATTGAGGAGGCAAGGGTTGTAGAGACTGAATTAATCTCTCCACCTTTTCTCTGTGGTGTTGGTACTGCTGCTGGCGTGCGTCATATGCTGCTAAGAGGAATAACCAAAATTCCCCAAGAATCCCCCCCCCCAAAAAAAAACACCCATACACCAACTATAGATAAAATACAGAAAAACCTCACATAAAGAGCGCCTCATTTAGAGAGTAACTTGCTTAAAGAACAGACTTTTCTCTGAATGGTCGCTTGGCTTAACAACAAAAACCAACCAAAAACTCACTTAATAAATAAATCAGGGTTCGAAATCCCCCCCACCCGCAGAAGTCACAATTGGTCACTTACAATGGTGTTTTGCTTAAAGAGCAAACTCACTTAAAGAGCAATCTTATGGAATGCATTTTGCTCTTTAAGTAAGGTACAACTGTACGTGAAGTTAGGATATGAAAAGACAATAATACATTTAAAAGCATTTGAGTTAAAATAATCTAAAACACATCAATAAAAAGGGGCAGCATTCACCAACTAAAAACTGCATCCCTAGCAGCCAGCCCTTTGCCCAAAGCCTTCTTGAGCAAAGAGATATTTGCTTTCACGATGGAAAGAGTACAGAGAGGGTCAGCTTAGCTTTCTTTCAAAAAGATTTTCACAGCCTGGGAGCAGCTGCCAAGAGATTTCCCTTTTCTTTTCTTTTTGTCCTTTTATTGGGTTTCTAAACAGGGGTGAGCCAGTTTTAATTCTTTCTGTGCTTGTTTTTAATGTGGGGTTGGGTTGTGTTTTATTATGAAAACTTACTGAGTTTTTAGTTGTTATCTGTTTTTAATGCATGGGATGCATGACAGACAAACACACCAACCAATCAAACACAGAGCCTTATTTATATCCAAATAGGATGTAACTCCTCCATGAATCCTTATGGACCCAATCAGATTCCACCATTCTCCACTCCTCTTCCATTTTTTGGAAAAAGCAGCTGCCTGCATATATTCAGTCATTGTGTTATATAGTTTCAATATACTTGTTGGAACCCTGCAGTTCTCATTCAGGGCTGTCTTTCTGTAGAATGTCCAACCACTTCTTAGTTCCCTTAAGAGAGTATTCCACTGAAGGGAGCTAAATATTCATTGTTTTATTTAAACATTTCGTCAGTCCCAGACACCCAACATGCTGATGCTTGCAATGTGTGGATTTACCTCCTTTTACCCTCTACATGAACCTTTCACAGTGCTGGTTACATCCTCCTTAGAAATGTTTTACGTTCTTTGTGCTTCCTTGACTTCATTATTGGCAAGACCAGTTTGTCTTGGCAAAGGTTTTGTGATTACTAGATACAAGAATAAAGATTCATGATATTTGAAGGCCAGCTGAGCAAGGCAGACTAGAAGTGAAATCCTTTCATTGGAGTCAGCATCTGCTACCTATTTAATGAATGAACATTAACCCAGATATGTAACTATTCAGCAAAATTAAATATTTTCTAAACATTTATCATCACAACCACAAACTCAAGTTTGTTTTGAGGACAGATGGATGAGATCTTTGTTTGCTTATCTCTAGTCTCATTTGTTCTGTAAACATGTCATTGTACCTTCTTAAAGGAAACTGTTTAGAAGGAAATCCTCATCTTCACAAAGGTCACAGTTCAATCTGTGATTATTTTTTTAAAAAAGATCAGTATGCTAGAAACCCCTTAATGCAGAAATGAATCACATCCATTTATATAATAATAATAATAATAATAATAATAATAATAATAATAATAATAATAATAATAATAATAATAATAATGCAACAGTACATTGTCTGATATTTTTTTAAACCCCTTCCAAGAAATAAGGATAAACTGAAAAATGGGCATAGTCAATGTATCTAGCCAGGACTAGTCCTACTGTTTGGCCAGGAGTGAGCAAAGCATGCTTTCCAAATGCTGTAGGACTGCAGCTTCCATCGACCCAACATCATCTGGAAGCCTCAAAGTTGAAAACCAGTACACTTTGCCCCACCCTGCATTAGGCAGAATGAGATGCATGCTTCAGACACCAGATGGTAGCGTTGCCAGGTTTCCATTTGTTCCTGCTGAATTCTCCACCTATTCCTCTTTGCCAGGTAACTCAGGATGTGAGCAAAATGTTGCCATTGGCAAGGGCTCGAAGTGAGACTGCCCATCTCAATGTGATAAGATAGAATTTTGAAGAACCCCCCCTCTCCCTGGCAAGGCGCCAAATATACTCATTGTTTGATAAGTGTTTTTTACAATTTGCCCAAAAGACACTTTATGCAAAATTTATATCTGCTCATAAATCTAGTATCTTTTCCCCTTGTAAAATTAAGTCTCTGTGTACATACAGGCATACACACATAAAATTAATTTATATCAGTGACACAAGCAACCAATCCAAGCTTGTAGCATTTGCCAAGCCAAAATAACAAAACAACAATTGTTAAATTTTGCACATAAACTGGCCTTAAATAGAAAAGCCCCAGTGGCACAATGGTTGTGCTGCAATTCTGCAGCCAAAAACTTTGCTCAAGACCTGATTTCAGTCCCAATAGGCCAGTGGCGTCGCGCAGTCTTCGGCCGCCTGGGGCGAAGAACAAACTCGCCGCCCCCCCCCCAGCTCGCCGCTGCCGCCACCCCCCTCCCCCCGACCCAGGTAGAAGCCAGCCCCCTGCTGACTAGCGGGGCGCGCGCGCGCGCGCTGCGCGCGCCACACACCTCCGTCCGCTCGCACCTCCGTCCGCTCGCCCGGCCGGCTGGCCATCGGGGGCTCTCCGCCGCCTGTTGCCCCTGGCAGCGGCTTTCAGGGGGCGGCAAAATGTCCCCTCCCCACCCTTTTGCTGGCGAGGAGGAGAAAAAGTGTTTTTTTTAGGCGGACAATTCAAGGAGGGGCCCGCCCGCCGGGCTGGCTGTCGGTCGGGGGCTCTCCTGGCGGGCGGCCCGCGTGCGCGCGCACGCTGCCCACCTCCTCCTGCCCAGCCAGCCCCCAGGGGCTCCCCGCCACGGCGCCACCCCCCCCCCCCGACGAGCGCCCCGTCTCACGGCAAGTTGGGTGGGTGGCTGGGCGGGCGGAGGCGAGCAGCGTCCGCGCGCACGCGGGCCGCCCGCCAGGAGAGCCCCCGACGGCCAGCTGGGTGGGCGACCGGGCGTGCCCCTCCTTCCCTCCCCCCCCTTTTGCTGGCGAGGAGGAGAAAAAGGGTTTTTTTTTAGGCGGACAATTCAAGGAGCCTCCTTGAATTGTCCGCCTAAAAAAAACCCCTTTTTCTCCTCCTCGCCAGCAAAAGGGGGGGAGGGGACATTTTGCCTCCCCCTGAAAGCCGCTGCCAGGGGCAACAGGCGGCGGAGAGCCCCCGACGGCCAGCCGGGCGAGCGAGCGGATGGAGGTGCGAGCGGACGGAGGTGTGTGGCAAGCGGCGAAGCGCACGTGGGGCGCTCGCCAGCAAAAGGGTGGGGAGGGGACATTTTGCCGCCCCCTGAAAGGCGCTGCCCGGGGCATCCGCCCCCCCCGCCCCCCCCCACGCTACGCCACTGCAATAGGCTTAAGGTTAATTCATCCTTCTATTCTTCTGAAATTTTGCTTGTGGCAAAATGCTAATTACCCTGTGAACCATCCAGAGAATGCTTTAAGCACAATTGGGCAGTATGTAAGTATAATTGTGATTGTGATTGCTAAAAGAATCATTCTCACAAAGAAAATTGTTTTTTTTTAATGTTGCCTCGTTTTCCAAGAAAAGATGTGTCAGTTTGTGATTTGCATTCTTTCACGCAACCTGTCCTGTGCACCCTAAACTAGCTTGCTGCTATAGATGTGGTGAAAGAATATTCACTGCTAGTCCAGTCTGTATTCTGTATACAGATTGCGGAAGCAGTGTCTTCTTGTCCCCTGCCTGATCCAACAAAATATCTTGGCCAGACCTGCCTTTTACCCTCACTCCGAACAACATGTCACTTCTTCCAGCCTCTCCATCCCTCAAGATTTCCCTGGATTGCAGCACTTCCATTTGACACACATTATAGAGATCATTGCTACCTACATGTATCTTATAGATATTCACGACACACAAATTGGAAATGACTAACTCCTTACATAACATCATTCAATGTGTTTCTTGCTGTAACCTAGTGCCTTTGCTGAAGAATCAGACATCTCACAGAATCCACACACAATTTTTCTGGATCAACCATTGCCTACACAAAGCTATTTTGAACAGATGCTTTTGTGTTCTGGGAACATTTTTCTTTCTTCCTTTCTCTGGGGAAGTGTTTTCTTACTGTCATATTTACATATTAAACATCCCACTAGGCTTTCCCAAATGTCTGAGAGATGCAAAACAATGTTTTTGAATTAAAATTGGAGATAATTGCTGTGCAGGAAATATTGTAATGCTAAGCTCACTTCTTCAATTGTGCAAGGTGAACAGTTACCAAAGGTGCAACATTCTCTCTCATTTGGTTTTCTTAGCAATCATTGGCTGCTTTCAATGTCTGAGTAAATTTCCAAATAGCTAGCTTGGTAGCTCAATGAGTTGTGTACCTGGCTGGAAGGCCTTGATGCTGGGAAAGATTGAAGGCAAAAGGAGAAGAGGGTAGCAGAGGATGAGGTGGCTAGATGGCATGGTTGATGCAATGGGTGTAAAATTGAGTGGGTTGTGGAGGATGGTGGAAGATAGCCAGTGGTGAGCTCAAAAAAAAATTACTACCACACTGTGGGTGTGGCATGGTGGGCGTGGCCAGGGGGAAAGCCCTGCATTTCACCCAAATTAGGACTACTTTATTTCAAAACTTGGATGGGCAGGGCCAGTCAGAATTTCTGCTACTGGTTCTGGGGAACTGGTGCGGACCTGCTGATGCCCACTGCTGAAGACAGGGGAGCCTGGAGTGTGGTGGTCCATGGGGTCGCAAAGGTTGGACTCGACTATGCGACTGAACAACAAAACATTTAAAATCACTATTTGGTTGACTTATTAACATATAAATAATAATTGTGTGCCACCTAATACATTCTGGTTTATGACAACCCTTTCCATGGTTTTTTTTAAAGAAAACACAAAAGTAGTTTGCCATTCCCTTCTTCTGGGGGTGCCCTGAGACTGTGCAGCTTGCCCATGACTACACAAGCTGGCACAAAGGGGAATCAAACTCCCAACCTCTGGCTCCGCAACCAGATACCTAAACCACTAAGCTATCCATCCAGGGTAGTCGACTTAACAAAGTCAAAAACATTTTAATCTTTTCATAAGTGACCCAAAAGGATAAAGAATTGTAGTCCAAGAACATAACCCACATCATTTACTTGAGAAATAGCTGCCATTTATTTCCTGATGTGGGAGGTGCTTGTGAAGACTTCTCTTGTACTTAACACCCTGACCCAGGTTTCCCATAACAAGGCATGGAAGCCAGCCCTTATAGCTCAGGCATCCTCCAGACACCCATTTGCCCTTGTCTACTAGAGACTGAACTATATATTACAAACAGCCATTCATGAGAGCTGAAATCATGGCAGTGTTCCAGAGATGTGCTCTAGGCAGACCAGACCTTTGCATCTGAGAAATTATAATTGATGATGAAACCAATCAGTGGATCCGAACGATCAATCACAAAACCAAGCAAGGTAATTTGCAAACTATTGGAGTTAATAAAAACTTCTGCACCAAATCCTGTTGCTTAGTGGAGTAAATCACAATAGAATTGTTGTTCAGTCCCACAGTCAAGCCCGACCCTTTGTGACCCCATGGATCACAGCAAGCCAGGCTCCTCTGTCATCTGCCATTCTCGGTATTCTGCCCATATGTAAGCCCACTGCATCAACAAAGGCATCTAGCCATCTCATCCTCTGTTACCCCCTTCTCCTTTTGCCTTTAATCTTTCCTAGCATCAGGGCCTTCTCCAGTGAGTCAGCCCATTTAAAACAAAAGAATTTATGAAGGAGTTGACTCACTAAACCCCAATTGATTCAATGAGCCTATTCTAGCGCAATTGACTATGCTAAGCAATGGGGCTTTGACTATAATGTATTCTAGATTTGGGGGGCCTGGAAAAGATCAGGTAGTGTCTTTCTCTCTCTTTATTTTGCATCTATCAGAATCCAGTACTGTATCAGAAAGATCTTCCTCATGCTGCTTAATAGTGAGATCAGTCCTGTGACTCCATGAAGTAAAGGTTTCATCCAATCCATCAACCTGTGCTGCAATCATAAGCACAGATAAGTTCATCCCTCATATTACACTTGCAAAAAAAAATCAGTGTAAGAATAGTGAGAACATAAATAGCAACTTGGATATCCGGCATCACATTTGTATTCACGGGAAGGGGATCCCCTGTTACATTCCAGAGCTGGCATCTGCTGGGAATAGCCATCTTTACAAGTGCCTGCTGGGTCCTTAAAGGACAGGGCTCTTGTCCAACATACCATGGATCAAATGTTATCTGTAGGAAAATATCACTTGGTAGGGAAACGGCTGTGCAAACACAGAGATTCAGGATCCAAGAACTGGAGAAATAAAATAGAAAAAATAGGCTTTGCTTGATAGATATCAGCTCCATTTTTCTATTCAAAACAATCAGTAGTACAGTACATGCTTGCAAAAATGAGACAATTGTGTAGTCATTTAAAGAAAAAGAACCTGGTTGCATTAATGGTGGTCAGTAGTGAGATCGTTATGATGGCTTTTAGGAGATAAGCTTTGCTGGGCCATCCAAAACATCCGGCTGGCAGCATTGCTCACTTATGAAGCAGAGCAATGTTCAAAATTAGAAATAAGAAAAAAAATTAGTTGTCGAGACTCTTCTTTTAGAATACCTCTGCCAAGCATAGCAATCCATGGTTGTCTTCTTAACTCCAAGGAAAATCTATGGTAAAATTGTCCCCATTGTAAACTTGTTTAGAAATTATATTAGGTTAATGGTTTAGATAGAATTAGTTACAAAATGTTACCCAAGAATAAATTCCTTTTTGCAATAATTAAAGCATAACTAAGTTTCATTAGAGTTATAATATAATAAGGGATCTCTTTACTGCTTCTGCAGAATATAGATGTTACTTTTATAGTTACAAGAAACTTCACTATCTATTTGTATGTTGTCTCAAAGGGCTTGCACATTCTGACATTCTAAAAGCATAACAGTTTAGCTACTTCTGAATAATCAGAAAGGAAGGTTAGTTCTAAAAAAAAGATAACTGTAAGGTAATTATATACTTTGGGGAGCACCTCAGGACCTGAATGTTATTTCTTTAAAAAATATATCAAGCTCCGACTGGCGTAGATGTAGCCTTCTACATGTTGGAGAAGTAATTGATTAATCTGATGTTCCAGTCAATGAAGAAAAAGGAAATTCTTTTTTTCCTCCTATGTATTTATGGCTTCAAGCCATGAAGTTCCAATAATTGTTTAGAATAAATGGTTTTGGAAGTACAGTCTACTGGTCCAGTGTGATAAGGTAAAGGTAAAGGTTTCCCTTGCTCGAAAGCCAGCCGCATCCGACTCTAGGGGTCAGTGCTCATCTCTGTTTCTAAGCCGAAGAGCCAGCGTTGTCTGCTTCTGCAGATGTTCCCGTGGTCATGTGGCAGGCATGACTAGACACCAGAGTGCATGGAACGCTGTTACCTTCCCACCGAAGTGGTCCCTATTTATCTACTCGCAATTTCTTGCTTTCGAACTGCTAGGTTGGCAGGAGCTGGGACAAAGATGGGAGCTCATTCCGTCCTGCAGTACTCTGGAATCGAACTGCTGACCTTCCACCTCCCAGTCAGCGTCTTAGCCACTTGAGCCACTGCAGACCAGTGTGATACATTTCCAATATAAGTACCAGTCAATCTCACAAAAAACCCATCTGGGCTCCTGTTCATTGCAAAAGGTTCCCGGAAGATTAAGCTCTGTGTACTCTTGGTCAGCTGTTTAGCTGGCAGCATGTTAATATCCTATGCACAGAGCTGAAGGAAGCAGGTGATTCTGCAGACCATAAATTTTCTCAGTATGTATTCAGTACCATAAGGTTTATGAGTGGAATAAAATTGGTCACATTTCTTTACTGATCCATTTCCGTCAATTTTCACACTCAGTAAATTGCTTCCTGCTAATTATTTCTGGCATTATTTTATACAAGGCTGTTATGTGTCACACAGGACTTCTGCATAATTTTTCTTTAATCAGTGTCAGGCATAGTAATTTGAGTTTCTGAATGAGGGCTTTGAATAGTAAAGGAGGTGTAAGGAGGAGAAGCAGCTGTAGTGTTTAAGGCCTTGCTACAATAATTAATAACATTCATTGTTAAAGTTGTTCCTGAATTTCTATTAGGAACTTCCTTTAATAAAGCTGACTGTGGGTTGAAGTTTGGAACACGCAACACATCATACTTGTTTCACAATACTGTTTTGGTAGTTATTTGTTTCTTTTCTTGAGTGCAGGGATCCTGTTTTAAAATATAGTCAGACCTCGCATAAAGAGTGCATCACTTAAAGAGAAACTCGCTTAAAGAGCAGAATTTTCTCTGAATGTTCGCTTCACTTAACAAATAAAACCAACCAAAAACTCGCTTAACAAATAAATCAGGGTTTGCAATCCCCCCCACAATTGGTCATTTACAATGGTGTTTCACTTAAAGAGCAAACTCGCTTAAAGAGCAATCCTGTGGAACTCATTATGCTCTTTAAGTGAGGTACAACTGTAATTTAGAATCATAGAGAATTTGAGTTGGAAGAGGCCTAAGAGGCTATTCAATCCAACCCCCTGTTAAATGCAGGGCTCTAAATCAGGGGTGTCCAAACTATAGCCCGCGGGCTGGATCTGGTCCCCAATACCAATTCATCCAGCCCGCACCGCACTCATTGGGCACATTTTACTTCCACTACTGGGAGTGATGAGGGCAGCGCAAGGTGGATGCATTGGCGTCGGGGGCCAGATCCAGCCCATGGGCCATAGTTTGGGCACTCTGGTTTAAGCAGAGAAAATGGCAGCCTAAAAAATCTATCTCATCCTGTTGCAAAACAGATTGCAAGGGGTGTATTACTTCTGCTTCCAGTGCGAGGAACCATGTGATTGGCCCACTAAACCATGTGACCGGCCCACTGAACCAAGTGACCAGCCTGTGGCCCAAAACGTTTGGGCACCCCTTCTCTAAACCAAAGATATGGCATATGGTTATCTAGTTTACTCTTGAATGCCTCCAGCATTCTAAACAGAAATGGTTTCATTGCTGACAATGACACGGGATGTGGAAGCCTTTAATATGTAGAAATTTGAAAATATTTCTAGTCTATGATATGTATGACACTCCCCAGAAAAGCTTATGAGTGAGTAAGCACAAACACTTAACCAGTGAATTCATGAAAAACATAAGGATGAATTTAAAGAACTCCTATGGTTTCTGCATGTCAACTGGAAATTTTGATTCCATTGAAAAAAAGATCAAAAAGTTGCTTTGAAAAGTCGTTGTTGTTGCTGCTACTGCTGCTGTTGTTCAGTTGCATAGTTGAGTCCGACCCTTTGCGACCCCATGGACCATTGCAAGCCAGGCACCAGTATCCTCCACGAATAGTACTCTGTGCAGCATGACAGGAATAATGTCTTAATCAAGAAACACAAGTCCCAAATTTGGATCTTGGCCTCCTTTTCTCTGCAGAGAGGACACCTGACACTTGAGCTATTCCACAGAGCAATAAAGTCAGATCTGAATTGCAGCCTTAAAGTACAGTACAGTATGAGCTATCAAACTCACTGGGTGACCATGAGCCAGTCATCTGTCACAGTCTGACCTAACTCACAGGGTTGTTGTCAGGGTAGCAGGGAGAAAGAAAATCCTGCGGACTGCATTGATCTCCATGGGGGAAAGGCAGAGTATAAATGTAACCAGTAATAAAGACAGATTTTGGGAAGTGGTGGTGGTGATTTCCTTTCTGAAATTGCTCTTTTAACTCTGCCACTACTGAAAGAAAAAACATGATCTCCCCAGCCTCCATTTTAATTGTGCTGCAAGTTGTTTAGACAGCAGTAGCAATAAAACATAAGAGCCAGCTTTTCTATTTCCTGTTCTAGTCAGCCACTTGGGTGGGCACGGAATGCAAACACCTGCCTTGCAATTTACCTGAACACGAACAAGGGCACCACATGTACTCTTCAAGGATACCAGTGCAGCATAGTTAACAATTTAATGCTGCCGATCTGATTTCTGTTGTTCTGGTTCATAGGTGCCCATGAGGAAACTGATAGCATCCAACTGTTTCCTGTGATAATTCACCTTCTCATCCTGTTTTTGTCACAGAGCCATTTTGGAAGGCTCCTGGGTGATACAGCAATATCTATTTCCAAAGATGACTTCTTTCTTCTTTCTCCACCTTTCTCCTCCTCACTGCAGGAGATGAGGCCAGTTTTCTTTTTTCATTGTAGATTTTCCAGTTTGATTTCAGCATCCCTTCACTTGAATTATGATTTATTTATTTATTTATTTATTTAGATTTATATTGCCGCCCACTCGCCAAGGCGACTCAGGGCGGCTTACAGTCAATACAACAACAGTACAATAAAAATTATGAAATGCAACCACATAAAACAACCAAACCAGAACACAAACTAACTCCCGTCAGGCCATTGTTGTGGGCCCAGAGGAGTGGGCAAGGTCCCCAGCCACTGCTAGGCCTTGGCATCTTCTTCCTCAGTCCATTGTTGTGGGCCCAGAGGATATATATATCCTATATATATGATATATAGTTCCAGCGGAGATATCATCAGCCAAAGCACAGACAGTCCAGCACTCATATGTCTTCAAGTTCCTCCTGTATAGAAAAAGTCAGAACTTGTTTTAGCCCCAGAATAGACCAATGTTTTGCTATAGAGGATATGTTTCATATGCATTGCACTTCAACATTACATTAAAGGTGCAATGTCCTCTGTTACATGTAAATAGTTTAAAAATGAAGAAGAGAGCCAATATAATAATATAGAAACTTAAGCAGCACAAACATCAAAGAAATATTACAAGAACACCAAATAACACCAGTGGAGGCTGCTAAAAGTGCCAGAACAATGACCTTGCATCTCACCCAACACCTGATGGGGGAGGAGGAGGAGGAGGAGGAGGAGAAACACAAGCACAAGCACAAAATGGTTCCTGCAAGAATATTGACTGCAGGAATGATATTTAGGTGGTGGTAGGATTTGTTTTGTTGTATACAAAACAACTTTCATCAAATGGTATCACTGTGGTGAATATAAAAGATAATTGTACAACCTAAAATGGAATACAATGATGGCATAAATCATACTGCTAATCCCAGTGATGAACTGAATCAAATGTTCAACACTTGTATAAATGCCAGAGAAACGGTCAGTGTAATCTAGTTGAGAATAGCAATAGAATACTGGCCATTAAACTGTAAAAGAGCATTGAAAAGCAGCAAAAACACAATTAAAGTTGACAGGGAGATTATTTTCTCCTGTATGAGCAGTCCTAAAATATAAAACATCCTGTAGAAATCTATTTGCATCCCACCATCATGAGACCTTGGTTTAATTTTACACACAAGAGGGCTTTTTATGTAGCAACACATTAACTGTAAAACTTGGGAGAACACTTTCTCCCAAGGAGATCACATCCAAATCAAGTAAACCAGGTCCACCTGTTTTTCATGGAGGGAAAAAAAGTGTTTGTTTTCATCTCAAGGAGAAGCAGGTTTTTTCCAAAGCTAAAAGATCACCAGTCATTCACTCAGTCAACACCAAGCTACCTCCCAAACATTGTGCATTCTCACATAGATTTTATTGTTCAGTCGCACAGTCGAGTCTGACCCTTTGCAACCCCATGGACCATCACATGCCAGGCTCCTCTGTCATCTGCCATCCTCTGTAGCCCACCCAGAGCTATGCCCACTGCATCAACAATGCCATCTAGCCATCTCATCCTCTGCAGCCTCTTTCTCCCTTTTCTTTTGAGCTTTCCCAGCATCAGGGCCTTCTCCAGTGAGTCCTCTGTTCTCATTTGGTGGCCAAAGTACTTGAGCTTCAGCTTCAGGATTTGTCCTTCCAAGGAATATTCAGGGCGCGTTTCCTTTAGGGTTGACTGATTTGATCTCCTTGCAGTCCAGGGGAATCTCAAGAGTCTTCTCCAGCACCACAGTGCAAAGGTGTCTATTCTTCTGCGCTCAGCCTTCCTTGTGGTCCAGCTCTCACAGCCATACATTACTACTGGGAAGACCATTGCTTTAACATAGATAGCTTACAGGTTTACAATACTGCTGGAAAAATCAATTTTTCACAGCTACTTGGATAATCTCAGACAGGGAAGAGAAGTGTGAAAGGACTAACAGTTGATGTCAATGCACCTACTGATCAAAACACAATGACACTTTGACCCTTTGTACCCTCGTCCTGCTACAACAGTGGATACTAACTCCATTTTAGGTGTCTATACCTTAATGATGGAAATAGTCTGGTTTCTGTGTCACTTTTACACAACTTGGAAAAACAGAGAAAAGTAACCTAATTTGCATGTAGCTTCAGATATATTAGAAATGCTTTTCAATTAACTCCTTTACTCTAGGGATCAAAAACTCATCAAAGAAGGAAACAAGTAGGATTAAAAAAACAATGACATATGGATACATTTTGAGATGCAAAAATGTGTCTGAAGCTAGTGAAGTACGATGAATCATCATTCAACCTTGCAGTAGCTGAATATTACTAATTTGCTGGAGAGGAAACATCCTGATCTGTAAAAAACGTTGATTGTCATCCCATCAATTCAGTTAAATTAAGGCAAAGCAAACACCTTTTCATAGGACTACTCATGACTAGGGCATAGATTTCCCTCTAAAATTATAGAATGAAGCAGTCACGCTCACTTGGTCCACAAATTGCCCTATGTCATCTCCTGCATCCTTCATCCTTATTTCTGCAAGCCACACTATACAGAGCTTAAAATTAACTAGTTATAAATACTGAATTACTTTGGATATTATTTATTTTTGCTATAACTAGGGCATAACTAAATCACCTTTAATATGTAACTTAACAAGGAATCACATCTTTCTCAGCTCAACATGCCTCAGAAGATTGTTGTGAGAATCATCATTGGCTTCAACTCGTATCATAGAATGCATTTTTCTCCTGAAGCAGGAAAAATGCCATTGGTGTGAATTTGTTTGAGGTGGATCCCAGTTTACCATTAAGTGACCCATACACTATGATCATGGAGCCATCTCCTGAGGCACATATGAAATGAGACATGCAGAATTTAACACTGGGACTGCAATGGGCTGCCACAGCCTTGAGGATATTATCAAGGTGTACCTTAATAGTCAGGCCATCTGGCATGGGCTCTTCCACCTCAATGACCATTGGGAATCAGAGTTCCTCTTCCACTCATTTCACTGTTGGGGCTAATATGATGGTTTTCAGAGGCATTTCCTCCACTGAAGGGACCATCACCCCACCTAAAGGGGCTCATCAACCTGTAGCCATTGGCCCTTTTAGGGAGTCAGGTTATTTACCACCACCCAACACTCGGTGTTGAGTTGCTGGCTGTATGGTCTAGTCCATTATCATAGTGTAGTGAGAACAGAGCACGGAGAATGACAGTCCTGCAGGGTTTCTAAACTAAGGCCAGTAGGCTGAATCTGGCCCATGGCACCATTCTATGTGGCCCCTCCTAGGGCATTCAAGAAACAAAATGGATGCCCCTTTGAAGCTGTTGGGAACAAAATGGCCACCCTCATCGTGAAGGCAGGGCAAAATGGCCGTCCGGCTCTCAAAGCTGACTGAGAGGGCATGACCCAGCCCCTGGCTTGAAAAGTTTGGAAACCCCTGATTTATAACATACAGTAGCTGTAAATGTGACTGCCAGAATTATAGAGGACAGGTCAATTAATCACTATGCAGGAGCTCAGGTGCAGAGGCGATATGTCTCTGAATCCCAGTTGCCAGACTCAACAGCAATAGAAAGCTACTGTGGGCATTTTAGTAGAATGTTATGACGCTATGGGGAAATGGGAAGTTGGTCATACATTGATCTTTGGTCTAATCCTACAGAATGCTAATGTCTCATGGCAGGAAATCTGGCCACTGCCTTTTGTAATCTGATAAGAGAATGAATGTTATGTTTGGAACTGTGGAGCTTGGCATGTTTCACGCTATAGGAAAAGCAACTGGAAAGTCAATTCATTTTATTCCACATGAGCCCACAGAAGACTATGCTAAATCAAACTCCAAAGTATTTTAAGCTGCCACAAGATCTTTGGTGAAAATGCCATTGGCAAATGGTGAAATCCTGTTGGAAATGGGTGTGTCACCAAGAATGTGATTGGCACCTGGTAAATTTGCAGCACCTCTCTCTTGTAACTGATTTCGCTTCAAATCCTATTGGTGACTTACACATGTCTAATACAATTTCACTTACACACATGTAATTTGCCAATAGGATTCTTTTGGTGGGATACATGGAGCCAGAGGGTGAATTTAGACCCACCCCTGCTATAAGGTGATTGAATATGTATGTACCTACATAATTAGTACATTATTTTTGTACATGGATCAAGTGGTTAAGATACTCAATTCGATGACTCGAAGGTCGGAGTTTGATACCTGAGTTTTGCACGACAGAGTGAGCTCCCATCTCTGTCCCAGTTCCTGCCAACCTCAAAAGCAAAAAATTGCAAGTAGTTAAATAGGGATGACTTCGGTTGGAAGGTAAACAGCGTTCCATGCACCCCAGTGTTGAGGCATGCCTGCCATGTGACCACGGAAACATCTGCAGACACAGACAATACTACCTCTTTGGCTATATACAGAAATGAGCACCAAACCCTAGAGTCAGATGTGACTGGCTTTTGAGTAAGAGTGACCTTTACCTTTGTATGCTTTTATCTGGTTGTTCTTCATAGTGATGTAAAACAATTACACAGGTTTGTATCTCTGGCAGGTCCCTTTTCCAGTCTGCCTGTGAGAGGGAGAAAAAGATACAAACATTCTACAGAATGAAGATAAATCAAACTATCTTGCTTTATTCCAGATGTTACATTGCTTATACAGAAGAGGAGGTAAAGCTCTTCTGAGAACCTAAGGCATTTCCAGACAATACATGTTGACCTTATATGGGCCAGTTACAAAAATTTTCCCTGGGCTTTCCCTGTTTTCTTATCAGCTTTCTTCTGAAACAGAGGGCAAGGATTGCTTGCTCAAGAATTTAAGTACAAAGTGAAAGTCACTTACCTGACTATTCTTATGCAGATTTATATTTCTATTATTATTATTACTACAATATATCATTTGTACATTACCCTACAGTGGGCCCTTCAGATCAGCTGCAAATTGCTTTGTAGTAAGTTTACCCAGTTGGCAAGTCCTGCCCTTATTCCTTGTGCTAAATCAGACTTACACCAAGAATGCTGTTGGGCCATTTCTTTGTCCTGAGAAATGCTAACTATTTCTAAAGCTACATTCTGTCCTCAGTCACACCTGTTCAGCATTTCATCTAGCCTTCAGAGGGGTTTCCTGGATTTAAAGGGAAGAGGACTTTGACTGTGTAACTCTATGCTATATGCTATAGAGAAGCCCCCTGCCTTTTTGTCATGACTATTTATACTGCTATTCTCATTTAAAGATTCAGTCAATAGAGGACAAGGTCATTATAGTTTAGCACCAGTGGACTAGCTAATAACCATTCTAGAGGGGAGGCTGCACAGCAAAACTGCAAAAAGGAAATAAATCCATAATTTAGTCAGGGAAATTCCATACCCATTTTTATGGGAAATGATATTTTTATTTGAAAGACTGTGAGAAGGCAATCTTCTATCTGAAGGCATCTTATGGTTCAGGAGTGGATTTTGCCCATCACCCTCTCTGGGGCCCCAGCCTCTCTTCAGAACGCCCCCCCCCCCGGGGCCTGGATCACTAAGCCCATTCTTTCCCCCAACCCCAGTTCCGATGCTAGCTTGTGCAATCAATGCATCGCACAACGTTAAAAACTGGATAACGTTATGACTTGTGGAACCAAGTCATTACGTTATCTGAGGGACTAGTGTACTTGGACCCATGACTAGACATGGATATAGATAATGGACAAAGTGACAGTGATTTGTTTGTAAAGGAATAGGTTGTGAATTATCAATTCACAAGATAACAACAGCATAGTTGGCACAAATAGTTGACACAACTGACCAACAGATTGTGCCAGAGAGCATACAGTTTACCGTCTCTTTCCTTCTCTGATGGAATGTATTGCATTTCTATTTAAATGTATAATAATTTCTAAAATGGCAACTGTAAATATAAATTAGCATGTGCAAACTGGATACAATTTGTTTTTTCCTTTCTTTCTTTTATTTTCAATCCATCCCCTCCTTTCTGTGTATTACATTAGCAAGCACCTTAGTCTTCTAAATCAGTATGAATCCATGGTTACACATTCTCTAATGAGTTGCTGAAATGGGCAACTGTGATTTGCATGTTATTCCAATAAATGTTAAAAACTCAAACATTATATTCATTTTACTTCCTCACTTGCTCCCTCCTGGTAAAATGCTCTCTGCCTCAAGGCTTCTCCTTATGTTACTTTATATAATTATAAATCTTATTAAGGCCCATGCTGGATTTGAACCTAGCTCTCCCTGAACTTTCACTCAACATCTTCGGATTATCTCATTAGTATCTAGCCCCTTAGTAATCTACAGTACAATCTTAGCACATGGTTAGCCTCCTACCGTGTTTCCCCGAATATAAGACACTGTCTTATATTTTTAAAAACTCCAAAATATGCACAAGATCTTATTTTCAGGGGATGTCTTATTTTTCCATGATGAAAAATACAGTACACATTTATTGCTGATACAGTGGATCGCCAGGGCAAGATTTAGGTGAGTGCCTTATTTTCGGGGAGGCCCTTATATTTCCGAAGTGGGGGAAAATTGGGGGGGGGCCCTTACTATACGAGGAGGTCCTATATTTCGGGGAAACAGGGTATTTCTGCAATAAATCTTTGTCTCAGGGCAACTTCCTTTCTTACAGCATCACTTGCATGTCATGTTTTGTTGCCGAACACTTTAAATTGCTAAATAACATCTCTCTTGCTGATTTACAGCCATTCAAGCAACCAAACATTAAAAAATAGATCAGTAAATTAACAGAACTAGAAATGCTGGGCTTTGGTGGCAAGGGGAGTACTTTTTTATAAGCTCAGGCTGATATACCAAGGATGACAACAAAAATCCAGGCTCCAGTAACCTCCCAGTAAGTGCGCTGGTTTACTGTAACACATTGTACATGATATGCATTGTGGAAATAGTCTGAAAATTTCAGTTAATCCAAAACAAAGCTGCTAAATTACTCACTAGAATTGGTTGATATTATCATGTTATAGTAGTACAGTTATACCTCGCTTAAAGAGCATAATGCGTTCTACAGGATTGCTCTTTAAGCGAGTTTGCTCTTTAAGCGAAAGTGACCAATGGGGGTGGGGTGGATTGCGAACTCCGATTTATTTGTTAAGCGAGTTTTTGGTTGGTTTTATTTGTTAAGCGAAGCAAACATTCAGAGAAAATTCTGCTCTATAAGCGAGTTACTCTTTAAGCGAGATGCTCTTTATGCAAGGTTTGACTGTATAGTATTACATAAACTAAAACTGGCTCCCAATCTCATTCCAGATCTGATTCTGTTCAAATCATTGGTCTTGATTTTAAAGCTGTAAATGGCCAGAAGAAGCAATGTCCCAAAAAGAATGAGACTGAATTGCCCCTCTAGATGTTTTGAACAACAATGTCCATAACCCAGTGTAGTGGGTGGGCCTTCCAGGGGTTTGAACTCAAAACATCTGGGGTACCAAAAATCCCCCTCACCCTATAATTGCCAAGATTCTTGGGTCATCTTTAGAGGGGTTTTTTTCCTGGATGAAGGAAGTTAAAAGGTTTGTCTGCCATGAAGAAGATATCTCAGTTGTGCTATTCTACTCACAGAATGCCCTTCCTAAGAAGACTTGTCTCTACATGAACACAGTTTTCCTTACAGCACTAGACAAATATATTTGTCTTCTCCCAGGGACTTTTGATTTGCCTGTAGATGGCTGCTTTTGTTCATATTTTTAATCTCCTGACCAGAGGCTGGATTTACTGTCTATTGCAGTACAGCATTTATCATACACCCTATTTTTACCATTTATATAATACATAAAATATACCAGCAGACATGCAATGGCATGCAGAAGGGAAGAGTGATAGGGCCAGGGGTGGGGAGGCAAAAGAAAAGAAGGAAAGAAAAAGAGGCCCTTGGATTGGAACAAACACCATTAGTGGAAGAAGAACCAGAAAGAGCCTCCTAGAAGATTGTGGTATTTTTTGAACCACAATTGGGCGTACCCTGGTAATGGCAACCTTGTGTTGCCAGCTAATCTTTCTCACACTAGGTTGGGTGAAAGGAACTGCAGAAGGAACCAACAAGAGGTGCCTTCATTTTGGCAGTGTCACACCTGGCCTAGGCAGGGAAGAAGAAGAAGAAGAACCAACAACAGCCATGCTAACTGCTAGAGAATATCAAGAGGTGGAGGAGGAGAGGGAGAAAGGAAAAATAATAATAGTCTACCCAAAATGGAAAGGAACATAGGGATCTCATTTTTCCAGCTTCTACCCACCAAATAGGCTGGCTTTGATCCACTTTGTGCAATTCACCCAGTGGTGGGCAGCAACAGGTTTGCACACACCCCATAGGGGGGGTAGCAAAATTGGGTGGTCTCCGGGCAGGAGGGTGGCGAAATTGGGTGGCCTTTGTGTGGGGAAGGGTAGCGAAATTGGGTGGCCACGCCTACTTCCCTGCCCTGCCCTGCCCCATCAGGTTTTGTCCCTGCAAGTGGTTCAAGGTCTCCCTTGCTCAAAAGCCAGTCATATCTGACTCTAGGGTGCAGTACTCATCTCCATTTACAGCCAAAGAGCCAGTGCTGCTTGTGTTTGCAGATGTATACATGGCCAGGCAGCCATGACTAGATCACCCATGGTGTGGTAGTGGAAAATTTTTGCTGCCCACCACTGAATTCACCCTCTTTTGTTCCTAGCAGGAGGATGGCAGGGAAGCAGGAGCCAGCAGCTGTTGTAGCTTGTATTTGTATCATCACTGCTGTTCCCAGAGGAAAGTGGCTGCCCACAGCTTGTATTGCACCAGCCAGCCAGCCAGCCAGCTAGCCAGTATCCTGGGCAATTTGGCTCTGCTATAATTGTTCACAATGGGTTTGGAGTTGGGACAGTAAAGCCCAGTTCAATTCATAAACTTTCAAATGTGATTGAGGCTGTGATTCAAACCCAGGCAGAACAGAATTCTTCTACTTCAGCTTTCCAAATGTAGTCATACTCTCATGCTGCAAAGCATACCATTGCTCTGGAGTTAATATATAGCAGTAATGGTGAACCTTGGCACTCCAGGTGTTCTGGAACTTCAATTCCCAAAAGCCCTGATCAGCAGGAGTGAGTGCTGACTTGGGCTTCTGGTAACTGAAGTCCAAGAACACCTGGAGTGCCAAGGTTTGTCATCACGGATATATAGTAAAATATTGTTAAAAACAAAGCCTGGTGTTTATGTGGAGATAAAACAAAACAAAATAGCTACCATTTAAATTCAGAGCAGGAAGGTGATATGAAACTACAGAAATGATTGCAGATTGAAGAAGGATTAAATGAGCTATACTTACAGACCTTGTTGTATTGTTCGCCCTGGCTGTTGATTAAATTTCTTCTTCTTCTTCTTCTTCTTCTTCTTCTTCTTCTTCTTCTTCTTCTTCTTCTTCTTCTTCTTCTTCTTCGAATGTTAAAAATTAAGTTTCATGTAAATGACAGTATAATTGTAAATATCATTGTTCTTTTGGTATTGTATATATTGTATATTTCCTACCACAATCACTATATATGTAACTATGTTTACTGAGCTAAGTTTTTGAAAGTGATGACAAGTTTATGTAGTTCACCTCGACAGATGGTTCTGTAGTAAGAATTTTATCAATAAAAAAATTCCTTCTAAAAAAAATTTCTTCTTCTTCTTCTTCTTCTTCTTCTTCTTCTTCTTCTTCTTCTTCTTCTTCTTCTTCTTCTTCTTCTTCTTCTTCTTCTTCTTCTTCTTCTTCTTCTTCTTCCATGTCTAGGCCAGATGTGAGACTGCCAAAATGAAGACACCTTTGTGGAGTTTATATACTGCAATCAAAAGGTTGTGAGTTTGATCCTGACCAGGGCTCAAGGTTGACTCGGCCTTCCATCCTTCTGCAGTTGGTAAAATGAGTACCCAGCTTGTTGGGGGCACATTGCTAATTAACTGGTGAACTGCCCAGAGAGTGCACTAACCGCTATGGGTCAGTATATAAGTGTGATTGTTTTGCTTTAGACTTGTGGAACTTTAGCTATAGCCTTTCTCATTGTGAATGACAGGGCAGAATGTACAGCAACAGCTAGTGCTGGTAGGGCTGACCTGTAGCAAAAATACATATCCATGCACATAGACATAGGTATATTAAGCAGGTAAGCAAACATACAAAGAGTCAAACAAGGAATTGCCTCATCCCTTACTCTGATCCCCTGCTTTTGGCAAGGAGACATGGAAAAGTGAGGGGGGGCTGGGGGGAGTTTGCCCCACTTGCCCTAATGGGCCAGCTACTACAATGGGCTTCTTTGAGACTAGCACTACATATACAAAATAGATCAGCACTACAAAGGATGAATCAGACTGCCAACTATTCACATTTTACAGCCATGGCAGTGGCTGTTGAGCTTCCAGTTGTAATTAGCATAGCTAGTTTCTTAACTTTCCCATTCTCACTTTAGGCTTCTGGAACTTTTATCCCAGCATCAAGTAGTATCTTGTTACTTGGCCAAAGTGTTGCTCTAAATATCCAAGTACTGATATCCCACTTTTCTTTCCAAAATCTATATTTCCCTAGATTTGGAGCAAAACATAATGAAACAAATCAAAAACAACAACAAAAAACTAGGCCCAATATTGTTGCTTGTGAATCAGTAAATATTGGAATATTATGAATTCTTGTTAAGTACTAGCAAGTCATATTTAGCTTATGGCACCCTATGAATAAGTGGTCTCTGAAATGATCTATCTTTAAAGGCTTTGCTCAGCTTTTGCAAACTGAAGCCAATGGCTTCCTTAAGGGAATCAATCGATATATCTCATACTGTATTTGGTCTTTCCCTTTTCAAGCTGCCTTCAGTTTTCCCCAGCATTATTGTGTTTTCTTATCTTGCTTTCCCATGATGTGCCTAAAGGGAAACAGCCTCGGCTTTGTCATTTTTG
Source organism: Furcifer pardalis (assembly GCA_030440675.1). Lineage (NCBI taxonomy): Eukaryota > Metazoa > Chordata > Lepidosauria > Squamata > Chamaeleonidae > Furcifer > Furcifer pardalis. The sequence continues at coordinate 172,818,227 of CP126892.1, read as the reverse complement.
CCTTCAAAGATAGAGTTCAGGTATGGTTTGCTCTTGGAACCACTTACTCATCTTTTTGGCAATCCATGGTATCCACAAAGCTTTCTTCCAGCATCATACATCAAAAGAAATGGATTGGTTTGAAATATGATACTAATTCTAAATTAACAATGTTATATTTGAAGCCACGGGTTTAGAAATTGGAATTACCTTCATATCTTAGATCAGCAGTTAAATGAACATGATTTGTTGGGGTTCAGTATTACTGTACTTGAAAACTAAGCCTGTATTAGTAGCATGTACACTGTCTTTGTGGTACCTGGTCAATAAGTACAATAACAATTCTTATGCATATATCAGCCTATATTAACTTCTGTTTATACAAATAATGAGGATTATGCACTCCCATTCAAAACTATCTCAGAATAAATTATCTAAAATGGAGAGTGTTGACAGAGCTTTTTAAATTAAAAGCAACAAAGAAAGTGTCACAATGAACTTGACCTTGTTCACTTAGCATTTTGTGTTCTACTCTAGTCATTGTTCAAATGGTCCCCTACAAATGGGTCAGTTCCAGGTATCCTGGAACTGACCCAGGTCAACTGAATTTGCAGTACAAATTGTCACACTTGAGAAGGATTGCATAAAGGACCCCCACTAGACTTACCTTCCCTGACAGCAGCCTAGGTCAATCTGTTCATGTGCTTTAATTTTTCACAGGAACACATGAAAATGCTACATTTGAACCACATGATACAATTCTACAATTCACTCTTTCAAATAGTTCTCATTAATAATGGCCAGTTTTACCAAAATGGTTCTTTGACAGAGACTAGTTGATGGCTAATGGAAGGATAAGTTAGTCCTCTGATTCTATGTCACCGGGACATTTTCTTTTTAAATAAGGCAACAACAATTTTAATTCTTTGTAGAGGTAGGTTTCGGTCTGTTGTGTTTCTTAAAGGCTTTCGGCTAGAGAAAGTTCAAGGTATCTACAATTAAAATATACAGGGATTCAATACTACCACATAGAATCAACACATCAATAATCAAGCATGGGCTGGGTCACTGGGTCAGGGAGATTCATCCCAGTGCACCCTCATCTCTGGTGCCCTGGGGTGCAAATAATAACTTTATTATTATTTTATCCGCCTGGCGTTCCGCACTTTAGATTAAGCCATTGCTCCAAGCTCCCTACTTTAGCTTGGATCAATGGTTTATTCTAAGTGCCTAGCGCCGGGTGGAGCAAGTGAGGGATGGTGACCAAGCGGTTCCCCGAGGCAGCCTTCTCCCCCATCCCTTGATCACCTCCCCTCACCCCTGTCCAGTGCCCTCCCATGGTGCCCAGCACACCCCAGTCAATAAAGTAACAATAGATGTACCTTAAAGAACACCAATGTAGTGATGCGGAGAGAGTATAGGACTAGGACTCAAGTAACTAGAACTCCTAGTCCTGTCATCAGGAAACAAGGCGTGTAGCCGGGAGAAGTGGGGAACACTCAATATTTCACATATATTGAAAACCCTGTTTGCTGACAACAACAATCTCCAAGAAGAGCAAGGAATCAAGGATAATCAATTGGTATCATGCCAACATTTAAAAATATAGGCTAATCCCATCTCATCAAATGCCTCCATTGGAAAAATGTCTTCAGATGGCTTTGAATAGATGGCAACATCAGAGCCAGGTGGGCTTCTCTGCAGAGAACATTCAAAAAATGGGAAGCCACTGCCAAAAAGGCCCTATCCCTAATCACCACCCTCTGAATCTTGCCCAGAGGGTGTGCTTGGAGAAAGACTTCAATTGTCAATGTCAGGAGATAGCAGGTTCATACTGTCCAGGTAGTTTGGCTAGTATTGAAATACTTTATTCAAGGATCTCTTCTAACATCATTACACACCATCTCTGTTTTGGCATGTTCATGTATAGTCACTTCCAGACTCAGACTAGACCATTTAAAAGAAAAGTGTATTAGGCGGCCATTAAGCTGTGTGTTAGGCTATGGGCAGGCTCTCAACTAGAACTTTAAAGGGAATGTATTGGGTATGTGTATTATATAGTCATATATATAATACACATACCTAACTTAAAATACACATACCAAATACACATTAAAAAATCACTTCTTCCACATCACTGAGCCAAGAAAGTGTTTAACTTGACAATATAGTGAAATGAATCTCTTGGTACTAGAAAATTGATAGTTGTTCAAACCTCATTTTTAAAGTACATTGTACATTTTCAGGGTTGCATTTTTATATCCACTTTTATTATTTTGGCACTCTATATATTCTAAATTTCACTCCTTGAGATAGTATGACAACTGTAGCCACACAGAGTGCTGAAAAATCTCTGGACAGTCAGTTAGGTCACATTTTTCACTTTCAAATGCAAATTCCAGAGTCACCCCTTTTATATTGGATAGAATTCTATCTAATAGGGCTATTTCTTTGACCTTCCCTTTTCTGGCGCTCAGGAACTTCTATAGAAGAGGCAAATGCAAATCCATGCTAGCTGGAGTATTCTAAGAGTTGTAGCTTTAAAAGGGAACTTTTAAAACACCTATAAAAGCTCCTTTGGGTGTATCACATGGCATACAAGGTTCTTGACCTTCACCTTATTCATAAATACTATGAGATGTTTTTTTCTAGATCCAAAATTTTTGTTCCTCCTAAATTCTGAATTCTGTGGGCATCCCTTAAGAATTAGAAATGCCAAGACCCAGAGGTAACCCTGACATGGATAGTACCTCCTGTGACTGCACTTCCTTCCATATCATCCTGGATATGCAATATTTATAGCAAAGTATTATAATTCAATGTCAAGGCAATAGTCATACTAGGAAGAACCCTGCTGACTTCTGCGGGGGTGATTCATTCACTTAGTGAGTCAGCCAGACATAAAATTAATTGCCAGGTAATGCTGTGTTCTGTTTTAACACTCAATGGTAATTTGCTTTCTCCACTCCTCAACCAACATCCTATATTATAGGGTTTCTATTATTGTTTGTTTCTACTGACACTCAAATAAAGAGAACATATAAATGACATGGGAAGGCAGTACTGTTCATTGGGAGAGAAATTGCTGGTAGATCTCCAGGAGATTTGAAGATGACAAAAGTTACCCATTCCTAATAGTTTGGCAATGGTGACAACAACATTTCCCATCCCCCTGCTGTTAGCTGCTAAAACCAAGGACTTTTGGAAAGCAGAAGCAAGTAGAAATTGCTAACGCCTATGAAAGTTCCATTTCTGGTATTGAAATCACATTCCTGGGCTGCTCATGTATTATGCCCATCTTCCTGAGCCCGTTTTGTCCCAGGGTTCTGGTGAAAAAACAAAGTAGGCAGATGGCATAAGCCTAAAACATGTTCCCTATCCCTGCTGCCAATACAACACAGCATAGTTGCAAGTATCCCTTTTCAAAAAACATTATAGTTGATTCTGAAATGACATTGGCGTGGTTAAGGTCCTGGATTGGTACCTGGGCAGTGGTGGGCATCAGCAGGTTCATCGCCCCAGTTTGCCAGAACCAGTAGCAGAAATTCTGGCTGGCCTGCCCATCCAAGTTTTGAAATAAAGTAGCCCTAATTCAGGTGCAACACAGGCCTTTCCCCCCAGCCATGACCACCATACCACACCCACAGAGTAGGTAATTAAAAAAATTGAATCCCACCACTGGACCTTGGTGATCAAAGTGAACCTTGAAACTCACTGTCTGACCTTGAACCAGTCATATTGTCTCTCAGACGGACCTCACAGGGATGTAACCTGGCAAGGAAAGAACATATGCATGCCAGCTTGAGTTCATTGGGGAAAGGGCTGGGTAGAAATTTCATTAATAAACAAAACAAATAATCAACACATAATACTGGAAAGGCCAGCTTGACACCCTCAAGTTTATCACTTGCTATCTGGATACTGAATTTTTGGCTGTAACAGAGTGCACCTGAACAGCGTGCAATACAGATCACTCCCTGTATCCATGGTTTCACTTATCCATGGGCCAAAAATATCCATTTAAAAACCTCTGAAATACACATGTATGTCTAAGACACATTACCAGAACTGGCCACTGGAGGCCACTATTTTTAATATAATATTGAGAAAAACCAATGCTGTTTCCACCAGAGCCGTTTCATGAGTGCACATGAAGATTGCCAGAGGAATTTCCACCCTACCCCCTGTCTGTATGATTCAGGTATGTTCACTATAATACGGAGTTCACTGCTTTCTGTGGATTCAGGCATTCACAGAAGTTCCTAGAGGTAGCCTGTACTAAATTAGATCCACACTAAAGTTAGTCCATTCATCATGACTTAATTTTAACCAATTTCAGTGAGAAAGTAGGCCAACTAAATCTAATTTCGACCACCAAAGAGTATGACATTTTAGGTGGTACAAAATGTCTTCATTGCGATAATTCATCCACACACGCAAATATTGTCAAGTTATTACATGTATGTGCAAAGCAGCCACCAGGTTTCAGATCACCATGATCAGTAACAACGTTGCATGGTGCCTCAAGATATGCTTGCTTATAACTCAACCCCCATGTGCTCATACTTAGCTTTATTCTTTAATATCCAAATCCAGATGGGGAGGTAAAACTGCTGGAACAGGAAAAAGTCACAGATTGCCACAGAACCTGAACTAGACTAGAATTTTCTGTAATGAAACACTGCTGATAAATGACTTCTCTTCTCCATGTTTCTGAGATGCCAAGTGTAACTTAACAGATCTTATTGCAGTAAACACATGTTACCCTGCTTCCTTTTTTCTTCACATGCCTGTCTGTGGGAAATATGATGCTAACCTTTGTAATATTTATATGTTATGCTTTTTCTTTTCTTTATGACACAGGAAACTGAACTCAAGTTACAAGTTGTTTGCTGAACCCACACTATTTTTGTATTACACACACACACACACACACACACACACACACACACAGATGGACAAGGATACTACAGTTGAAATGCAAAAACACGTATTACTTCCTTCCTCTCTGAGGATATGAACCTGATCCTGAGAAAGCATGCGGGGATTTTGTCACTAACCTTGATGTGAAGCAGATAAAGTCCAAACAGATGCAGGTTTCTGTTCACAAAGTGTGGTATTCTGAAATTCTAGACAAGGCTATAACCTAACAAGTAGACTACACATTCTCAGATATGTTTTGTGGCCCACTCTGTTGGAATAGGGTTGTGTACTTTGAAAATGAGGTCCTTTTTACCCCTGTGGGAATGAGAGCATACCAGAGTTGATACTAGGCTGTTTGCAGTTACAATTAATAAAGCAGTTTATTGAACATTATAACAAGGAATAGAGAGAAATTATAAATGTCTTTTATTAATTCAAAAAGGGTGAGATGCGTTCAAGTAGAAATCAGAACAGCAACATTTCATTAAGACAGTGGTGCCCAAACTAAGGGCCGGGGGCCAGGTGTGGCCCCCGACGCCAATTCACCCGGCCTGCAAAGCCCTCGTCGCTCCTGGAAGCTTCCAGGAGCGACGAGGGATTCGTGGGCCAGATGAATTGGCGTTGGGGGCTGCACCCGGCCCCCGGGCTTTAGTGGCCGGCTTCCTGAACCACATGATTGGCCCATGGACCAAAAAGTTTGGGCACCCCAGCATTAAGAGAATGGGAATATTCACAAAATCAGACCAAATGTTACATACAGGATTTTCCCCAACCATCAGTGAAATAAAGAGGAAGAACACAAAGATTTTGGCCACAACTTTATTGAATTTTTTTTAAAACCACTGACCTGCAGCAGGTCCTGGTAGTGCTAAACATCTGGTACCAGAACAGGGGAGGCTAATCCTCCCCACTCCAGTCTGGACTGGCAAATCATTACAGCTGAGGAGTACTGAGAGCTACTAACCCAGGCCGGCTTACAGTTGAGGAGACAACTTTGAGGTCATCTCCAATTCAATTCATGTGAATGAATATTGGGCATTGTATTGTGGAGTATCCTGTATGCCCCACTGATTCGCATGAATTTTTTCAGGGAAGCAGCACCAACCTTGCCAAAAGATGGCCTGGAGGAGTCACTCCTACCACCCTAACCCATCACTACCCGCTCAAACATTGTGACCTATTTAAGTCAAACCCAACTAAATAAACCCAATTTCCCCATAGCACTGAAGTAGGCTAGGTAAAAAACACCCAGCCCCATAAGTGCCAATTTTGAAGCTAGGCCAAAAGTGCATATCCATCTCCTGAAAATGACCCTCTTGGGTACTCGGGACTACAGGGTGGTTCATCTCCAGGAGGAACATCCTATATGGGAGCCAGACCTGCATCTGAGCATTCATCTTCTTGCCTTTTATTTCTGTTTTGCTCCACTTTTGAGCTCTCTGTTCCTGACATCTAGGTATCTTTAGAACCTATCCTGAGTAACACACATAGAAAACAGAAAGTTATTTAAGAGAAACTGGGTATATTACTCATTACCTTCTCCCTTTTTGGCAGCAATTTTGCCATTATCCATGCTCTGCCTATAAGTATGGTTTCTTGTCTGAATGTAATAACCTGCTAGCTAGGTTATCCTTGCCAGCAGCAAAAGAAAAGACAGGGAAAAGTTCCCCGATGCTCTCTAGTGGCCAGTTCTGATATTCAACTTTGAAACAGCAGAAACAGAAAGCAAATTTATTATTTCTTGGTTACTTAAGATTGGAAGAAGAATGGCATAAAACCTGAAATCAAAATGCAATTTAGAGTGGACTTCATGCCTGTCTGGGTAGGTTCTAAAAACATGGAATGCATCAAGCTGTTTCTTGACCTGCTTCTTAGCTCATATCAAGGTGCAGATTGAAATTAGCCTAAAATGGTCCCAATACCTCAAGGATTACATTTCTTACACGGATATTTATGAGTATTAAGATACATCTCAAAGGCTTTTTATGTGTCCCTCACCCTACTGCTTGAGATAGAGTGGGAAGTGATTCACAGTATGATCTCTTATGTGGTGGCATCTAACCTTTCAGATCCCAAGAAATCTCACATGGTGTTGACAATGAAGATTTTTTGTCCACAAGTGAAAACTCAGGATGAGTCACAGCTCATGTAGTGGGAACATTAGATGTGATGCCCGCTGCTTCAGTCACAAACCTTTGCCTTTTAATGTGTTGATTTTCCCCTTAAATGCTCATGTCTGATTTTTATTTTATTTGCTGGTCTTCTGCTATAAACATTACAAGGAATTGATCTCTGCACAAAAACAGGATAACTAGACTCCCCCTTCTCCCCATTTCAGGTTATATTTTCTTTGTTAGCCTAGTTAAACCATGGAATTTACTGCCAGAGGATAGCTGCCAGCATGAATGACTTTAGAAAGCAATGAGATAAAGTAATTGGTCCTTTAATAAAGGCCACCAACGTTATTGTTATTCAAAGTGGCTATATAATACCTCAAGTATCAGATGCAGTTTACCTCTCTATATCAGTTCTTGGAGAATGTGAAACAGAGGATGTAGGTAAAGGTCATCCTTGCTCGAAAGCCAGTCATATCCGACTCTAGATTTCAGTGCTCATCTCTGTTTATAGCCAAAGAACCAGCGCTATCTGCATCTGCAGATGTTTCCTTGGACATGTGGCAGGCATGCCTCAACACGGAATGCCGTTTACCTTCCCAATGAAGTGGTCCCTATTTATTTATTTATTTGCAATTTCTTGCTTTCAAACTGATAGGTTGGCAGGAGCATGGACAGAGACGGGAGCTCACTCGGTCATGCAATACCCAGGAATCGAACTCCAACCTCCCAGTCAGTGAGTTCAGCATCTTAACCACATAAGCCAGGATGTAGCTGATCTCATATTATGCTGCAGGTTTCCTGTGGGTTATTTCCTGACCATGGTGTAAACAATAGCATTCTGTGCACTCCAGTATCGAGTCATGCCTGACACTTGACCACAGAAACATCTGCAGATGCAGACAGTGCTTGCTCTTTGGCTGCAAACAGAGATGAGCACTGAAATCTAGAGTCGGATATGACTGGCTTTCGAGCAAGGGAGACTTTAGCCTCTATTATATGACCTTGTGTTTAAACTGTTTGCAGCATCCAGATTGAAAAACAAGATGAGCATCAAAGAGCAAGTTCAGCTGGTACCATGCTTCAGCAAAATAAAGGAAGGTTACTGGTGCAGATTTGAAGAAGAAAGACCCGCATCTTCTGAATTTTCAAAATCCAAGATCAATTCTAAAATGTAAAGTCACAGCCAGCTCTCCCTATGCAAATCTGCAATCAGTTCAAGGGCCAATTCACTCATAAATGTGACTGATCAACTGGATATATAAACCCCTATCAATTGCAGGTTTGAATATCCCACATTCAGAAACGGGACGTATTTTGAGACACTGGATTTATTTCCTCTCAGTATTGTTTTTTCTTAGACAAGGTACAGGCTATAAACAGGAAGTGCTTATTCTGCTTGTCTTGTGGTTTTAGTTTCTGCTATAACAAAGTGAAAAGTCAGAAAGAGAAGAGAGCATAGGTGCTTTTGAAGGTACAGTAAAACAACGGATAACGCTAAAACTTGGTTCCACAAGTCTTGGTGTTAATCTGATTTTTAGTGTTATCCGATCCATGTTCAAATCCTATGGGATGGATCGGATAACGTTAAAGCTCCATAGAGATACATTGTAACCGCACAGGCTTTAGCGGTTGTCCCATAGGACCTTAACGTTATTCGATCCAATTCTCTTATGTGATTTATTATTTCACGTTATGAATCACGTTATGTGATTTTAGCGTTATCCGATCCAATCGTTATCCGGTGTTTTACTGTATAAAGTATTGCCTACAACAAAGAGCTGTAAAACATTTATTGGCAGCTCACAGATGTTTGGTTCCTCCAGCTAAATCCATTACATTTGAAGTAGTCAAGAGAGAGAACTTTTCAGCTGGGAAACATTAAATATTTCACTGATTTTCCCACACACACTTTTGGCATGGATGTTTACTGCCTTGAATTTTATATAGCATAAAGCAGGGATTCTCAACCTGTGGCCCATGGCACCATTTCACATGGGCCCCCACTTCCTCCACCACACCAGGAAGTGCCATGTGGTTGAGGAAGGGCAAAATGGCCGTCTGCCCCCCAGAAGGTGTCTGAGGGAGTGTGATCCGGCCCCTGGCTTAAAAAGGTTGAGAACTCCTAGCATAAAGTATACCTGTCACTTTCCTCAAGTAAAATTCATGAAAAACTGTCTTCATTTCAGGTGGGAAAAGTTAATTTATAGGAAATGGCCTCTTATTGACTGGTTTTTCAGTTTGTATTTTTAATTAATTTGTAACATTAAGAAATAATTATTCTAGAGTACAGTACAAATATTTGTGTTTAATAATCTAATTCTCCATGAAAGTTTACATAGATACATCCATAAATAGCATGATCCTATGCATATTTACTCAGAAATAAGTCCCATTGATTTGAATGGAATTTGATCCCAAGTGAATACTAGATTGTCTACCACTATGGTGACCCACATTTTATTGGCATATGTGGAAAGTGAATGGTTCTGAAAAAGCCACATTGTGCTCAATGATTATTGACTTCATTACAAGAATGCTGGTATGTATATGTATATGTATATGTATATGTATATGTATATGTATATGTATATGTATATGTATATGTATATGTATATGTATATGTATTTACAGTGGAACCTTGATTAATGTAATTAATGCATTCTCTGGGATGTTTCTTACAGTGAAAATTACTTTAACCGAATCTCCCATAGGAATGCATTGAATGCAATTTCCCATAAGAATGCATTTAAAACCAAAATACATTAACTGAAACACGGTTTCCCATAGGAATGCATTGAAAACCAATTAATCTGCTTTGGGAGGAAATTCATGAACCAAACCACTATTTTTTATGGATTTCCTTTTGTTATGCAATTTTTACGTTAACCGAGCCGTTTGTTAACCAAGGTTCCACTGTATTTATTTTTGTGAATAAATACAAAATGATTACTATTATTTTCCCCTCTGGAAACACACACACACACACACACACACACACACACACACACACACACACACACACACACACACACACACACACACACACACACACACACACACCTACATGCGGCAGACTTGCTGAAGACTCCTCTTGAGCGTGGTTAGTTCCGTGTATGCAGCCCCGATTTGGTTGGAAGCCACAGCAGGGACATCATATGTGCGACAAATAACCTTGATATACTGTAGGAGTGCCCTGCGGGTGGCTCGGCCATTTCGAACAGTCTCATACAACAAAACAGCATGGAGAGGTGGATTATTATCTATGGATTATTATCTCATGCAGCTTTTGACTGAAGATGACTGCTTCAGAGCGTACCAACACTGTTTTAGGCTGGATGATGATGATTCCTGCATGGGCTGTCTGCCAGCTCATGCAGGAAGACGTGGAGCACGTGTTTTATCACTGTCCACACTTTGATGCAGAATGGGAAGCATCTTTGATGAAAGTTGTCTCCAGAAAACATCATTGGTGAGATGTTGAGCAGGGAGACTACCTGGGTCATGGTGTCCAATTATGCAGCTGGGGTCATCTTGGAACTTAGACGTGTGGAGAAACTGAGAAGAGGGCAGCCAGAGGCATAGAAGAGAAGGGCGAGTAGCCAAACTGGAGGGTTTTTAACAACCAATCTGTCCCCCGCAAAGTAATGCCTGACAGCGGTTCCACAGGCTGGCGGGGTGTACTGGGAGGTGGTTTGAGTGGGTAAAAATCCCACACACTGTGAAGCAAGGGCTCCACAGTGTCTTTTGGAGATTTCCACCTGCCCTGTTTTTTTTAAACCACACACACCTGTCAAAATTTTGCATACACATCAGGAAGAAACATACATTTTCTTTTTCAAATTGCCAGCATATCTCCTAGCACTGGGATTTTCCTTGTTCTATAGAGTATATTTGATTTCCACCAATGTCAGAGAATATCACTGTATATATACAGTTTCAGAATTTTTTTATGCTTGGCAACAGTATAAATTAAAGAGCCTGGAAGTCTAGACAGGCAAGGCAACAGCCACTAACAGTGGGGACAGATGAATGCCCTTGCTCTATATTCCATGGCAACACATTGCCAGTTCTTTTACTGGCTAACAGACAAAGCTGACTGACAAGAGGCAGAACTGTTCCTGGATTAATTTAAAACTATACATTGGTATTTGTGCAGGAAGCAGAGGAAACTGCCTGTGTGGTTCATCATTCTGCAGTCCTTTCTCCTCTGAGAGGCTTAACGCTGTGCAATTAGTTTGTTGGGCTATTCCTCATCTCCTTCTGATCTCTTTCAAGTGTGTCTTTTCATCAAACGAGAAGGCTAGTCCAAAATATTTAGATGCTTGAGGCAAAGGACAGAATGGCACATCTCTTATTTCAGGAGTTTCATCTTTCATCTGCCACCATCGTGCTGTCCTCTCTATCCTGGCTTCTCTAGCAATTGTGCATCGTTCTGTCACCTGATTTTCTCACCTTCGCCAATAAATCTCCGCCCATTCCTCTGCCATCAGATGGATCGGCGTCATATCGGCAATAAGACACAGCATCGTATGAGACCTTTCAAAATGCCCCAGCCACCCACAGGACACTCCTACGGTATATCAAGCTTATTTTTCGTACGTACGATGTCCCTGCCATGGAATACAGAAGATGGAATACTACTTCCACTGGATCTTCCCAATGCATCTTCCATTACTTAGGTGGTGCAGTAAAAGCCAGATGGTTCTGTTCTCCACCACCTTGTGTCCACCTCCCAGAGCTCTCCATCATCTTGAGATGGTCACACCACTCTCCCATTAGTAAGGCTGGTTCTGTTTTGGAAAAAAAACTGCAAATATTAAAAAGCCAGCAGTTATTACATGATGTCTTCTTTATGTCTATAGGTCTTTCCTACTTGATGGGGTTCTTTGCCCTATCCACTCACTTCCCATACTTATCATGAGTGCTGTGCACAACAGAGCCAATGAGAGAATGTGCTATAATTTGGAGGCAAAAGAGGCTCAGAACATTATTAGGGAATTTATGGTTATTCCTTTTAGTTACCAAAGTATGGGGGTAGAATGATAATAACAGCAGAGAAAAAGTGGAGAGATTAGCACAATCTAATCACTGCCTCTCTCCTTGTTTTCTTTTTCCCACACAAACTATGATTTTGTATGTTGAAATCAGTCTAGAAGCATTTAAAGTAGAAAGGGCATTTTTACTTACAGTTATCATTTGCAGACACAGAAGGATTAAAAATGAAAATGGAGCCTTCAGCACATGGAGAAGTCTCCATGTCTGTAGTTTCTTTGGATGGCAAGGAGGAAGAAAGACCATCAAGGAAACAATGGAAGCAAGAAACAGGATGAGGGGTGGGGACTTGCCTCAAATGCGAGAGGTAGAAAAAGAATTTACCAACCAACTGATACCCAGTGTTAGTGCATGCAAGATTTCTATTAACCTCACAGAAATTAGGTGGACTGTTGTACAAGGAAAGAGGGATGACTAACACTTCGTCAGAGTTTCAGATGAGGTAAAGTGGAACACCATTTCTTTTTAGGACTGTTGAATGGTAGAGACACATTTATTTATTTATTTATTTATTTATTTATTTAGATTTATATTGCCACCCACTCGCCATGGCGACTCAGGGTGGCTTACAATCAGCAAAACAACACAGCACAAAAAAAATGCACTTTTCTAAATCAATAATAGATTTCTCTCTCGCCTCTGGCTGTTGGTGGGTGTCGGGAGTATCTTGAAAAGTTGAGATAATCATATAACTATGGTTCAAATGTAGCTCCCCCTGGGTTTCTGCGATGTCAAATGGCAGTTTGGATCTTGGTTGCCACCTCCTTCCTGCTCTTGCCCGGGGGGGGGGGGAGGTGGCATAATGTTTTACTGACCTCCCCCTGGGCTTCACAAAATGGGCTTCACAATTTAGTGAATTGTGGCCTATATCCTAATTAGTTCTTTTTCATTTCTGAAACATAAATTCTTTACATTTTACAAAACCAGCATGACAAGATGAATTGTAAGTGCAGCTTGTTGCCAAAACTCAGCAGCTGAAAATGAAATGCCATGAGAGTTCTACCATTCCAAGTTCACTAAGGGAGAGAGCAACTCTGCAAAGTTGCTGCTGGCATGTTCCTTCCAAGGCAGGGGTGCCCAAACTATGGCCTGTGAGCCAGAGCCGGCCCTTGACATCAATTCATCCGGCCTGCGCTGTCCTCATCACTCCCAAAAGTGGAAGTAAAACACATCCATACAGGGCCACATTTTACTTCTGCTTCTGGGAGTGACGAGGGCAGTGGTGCACATCAGCAGGTTCACACCAGTTCACCAGAACCGGCAGCAGAAATTCTGCCTGGCCCCGCCCATCCAAGTTTTGAAATAAAGTAGTCCTAATTTGGGTGCAACACAGGGTTTTTCCCTTGGCCACACTCACCATACCATACCCACAGTGTGGTAGTAAAATGTTTGGAGCCCACCACTGGATGAGGGCAGTGCAGGCCAGATGAATTGGTGTTGGGGGCCAGATCTGACCCATGGGCCATAGTTTGGGTACCCCTGGTTTAAGCAGAGAAAATGGCAGATTAAAATCTATCTCATCCTGTTGCAAAACAGATTGCAAGGCATGTTTTACTTTCACTTCTGGTGGAAGGAACCACATGACCAGCCTGCTGAACCATGTGACCGGCACACTGAACCACATGATTGGCCCACGGCTTGAAACATTTGGGCACCCCTGTTCTAAGGTATCTCTAGAAATAATACCAAGTGATTTTTGGCACAACAATATTTTCCCAGTGTCAACCTGTTCCTTGACCATTTATTTCTGAGAAATTTCAGGGTGTCAGGTCAATTTCTTGAACATTGTTTAACTGAGTCTTGTGTTCTTGGTAACCTGAGTTGTGTTTTCTCCACAAAAGAGAAGCAGCAAATCAGAATAACTCAAAGTTGGCACTGCACAACATCAGAGAGTTCTGCATATTGCGTTTCCATGGTCACAACCGGTCACAGAACATGGAATGGTTTTGTAAGTCAATTTCAATTCTAGCCATAATCTGTTTGACATCACCTTGTGGTACCTACAGCCAAATCTGATTTGTTTTGTTCTGATTCATCTGACCAACTTTATTGCATATACTGGAAAGAATATATAGGGAATTTGTACCAACTATAAGAGACACTTTTTGAGCATTAACAATATATTTATCTCACAGTTTGTTAAGGAGATAGATGTATAGGGAAGCATGATCAATAAATGTTCTTGTCTGGCATGTGATGATTTATGCACCAATAGATTTTGATTGCTGAACTCAATTATCAGCAAATATGAATTGTTAGCTGCAATGGCAATCGTTTTTAACTACAGTTCCCAGAATCTCAGAGCCAATATGGTCAGTATACTAGCTATCCATTTCTGGGAGCTGTAAACAAACAAACAAAAATAGAGAAATATTATCTGTGCCTTGTTTCCTCAATTTACTCTTGCAACTTGTTTATTCCTTCTTAACTGGTCCCTGGTTCTCACAGAAAAAGGAGTGAACTTTGGTTGAATTCTAAGTTGTTGATGCTTTGTAAAGCTCTGATCAGCCAAAAGATAGGGATTTGTTTTCTAATATTTGCTGAGCATATCTATGTTTCTTTTCCAGAAATAGAAATCAAAACATAGAAAAATTACCTTTTTTCTGAGAGGGTTGCTACAGTTCCTCAATCTTCCAGTCAGCTTGGGCATCATGATGTTGGCTGTGCGATTCTGGGAGATGTACTTCCAAGAAATAACATTTTTGAAATTTGAAAGAAGCAAGAATATAAAAATGTACTCAGGATAGATGCTCTGAAACAAAAATCAGATTTAGACCCATAATCATGATGTGCCCCTATCATGCTTGGGATAAAGGATCAATTTTAATGGGTGTCTTTTGTTTTCTGTTCTGTTCTTCAAGGGGAAAAACATGGCATTAATAAGTGCCATGTAATTAGCCACACAACAGAATAGTGGACATTGCTTAATGGAGTCTGCCATTTCAAATTAACCAGATGTCTTAAGACCAAAAAGGTCCAAGAATTAATCAGAACAGTACACATGTTACCAATTATCTCCATTGGAGCTAAAAGGAAAACACTCCTTAAGCTTTGATTTTTATATGCTCATTAGCTGCAGAAAAGATTGTAAACTGAAGTCCAGAGTGCCCCCAAATGAATACCTTGTTATAGATGACAAGGCCTAATGGACTGTTTGTATTTTTCAGTAGCTGAGTATCTCAGAGCTTCACATGAATGTTCCTGTGGTGCTTTAAAGACACCGGTAATTGATAGTTCCTGTGTGCACTTTTTTAGCTTGTGCAATCAAGTTAATTTGTGCTGGTTTCAGGTCACAAAGCATAATTCTGCTCATTAACTAGAGGTCCAGCAGACTCTTATTTATGGCAATAGACTATGTGGAAATCTTGTGAGGAATTAGATGTTTCTGCAAGCCACTTTGTTCTACCATTTCCAAATCAGAGCCTCCAAGAACCCTGGAAATCAGGTTGTCAACAATCAAAAGAAACTCCAGAATTCCCAGTAAGCCAATTTCTATGTTAGTCTTAAAACTGTAGCCTGCTGAAGGCTACTAAATGAGCATCAAAACCCAAAAGGAAATTTCAGCTTCCACATCTCAGACCGAAACACCATCTGCTGCTCCACATTGGGCAAAATTACAGACTAGTCAACATTTGTGTCATTGTCTTTCAAGGTGGCCTCCTTTGGATCTGTGGCTATGAAGCAAAAATTCCCTTATTAGTAGTAGAAGCTATTTCCTGCAATGGTATGTGAATGAATTGATACCACTGACATTTTGGGGCAGGATGCTCTCCATGCTCATTCCATTTTTACAATTGTTACTGTGGAAACCATCAATTTGGACTTTTGTCTATAAGTCACTCCATAAATCAGATTTAATTTGTGTGGGTCCCCTTAAATTCAGTGATCTACATATCTTTCTCCCTTTCTTTGTTTCAAACCACACAATTTAAAATTATGCATTTATATGAAATATAAATAAAATTCAAATAAATTAAAATAAGAAGAATATTTTGACCATAAGCAGGCTAGTTCAATAGTGTTAACTCAGCTGTTTACTAGGTCTTCTTTTGAGTACATAGGAGGGATTAAATTGCATAAGCATAAATGCGGCATTGATTAAATTTCTTTACAATCACAGGAAGTTTATCCAATATCCATGTAGCCTCATTTTACTTGATTATGCTTTGATAGTCCTACTTCTCTTTGAAGTCTATTAAGTGATTTCCAGATAGTCTAGCCAGAATCCTGTACTACTGCGAGATGCTATTCAGGAGTAATCCGTTCACCAAGATGTGCTGTTTTTGCTCTCCATAGATTTGTCTTAGCATCTTCTGGTTTAGTACTTAGAGCAAGGATTCTCAACCTGGGGCTCATGGGCCGGATGCAGCCCACAGTGCCATTTCATATGACCCAACACAACCTCCACTACACCAGGAAATGTCATATGGTGGAGGAAGGGCAAAATGGCCATCCAGCCCCCAAAGCTGTCTGAGGGAGCGTGACCCAGCCCTTGGCTTTAAAAGGTTGAGAACTCCTGACTTAGAGACTGAGTAGTGTGCAGAAAATGTTTCTTCATAGGAATTGGTGTCCATGAAGTAAATATGTTTGTTGCTTATATTACCTTATTTCACTCAATTAACTGCTAGAACTTCTCAGTGGACTTCCAGAGGGGATACACCAGTCATATAATAGACTTTTACAGTGGAGGTAGGTTTCAGGTAGCCAGTAATAATCCTGCAGGATTCATTAAGTGCTGTATCCACTTAATAAGGTAGGGCAATATTCCAAAATCTTCCTTTTCCAGCCAACTCAAAGTTTCCTCTCTGCTTCTCTGTTCTTTAAGTGGACGTTACAGACCTGTGTTTTCAAAGAGTTTAGTTTCAACTGACTGCTTTTATACTACAGTAATACCCCGGATAACGTTATGACTTGGTTCCACAAGTCATGATGTTATCCGATGTTTAGCGTTGTCCGATGCATGCATCGAACAACACTAAAAAAAAAGCCCTGACTTCAGGGACAAACCGCTTTAAAGGCAGGCAGGGAAAGAAAGAGACCTCCCTGCCTTTAAAGCCACCCCCCATGCGCAGCTGTCTCTGCGACTGCAGTAGGGTCAGGGAAAAGCACCCTCTTTTCCCCCGACCCTACTGCAGTCTCAGAGACTCCTTGTCTCTTTCCCTCCCTGTATTTAAATTACAGGGAAGAGGGAAAGAGAGAGACGTGATTGGTTTCTAGATAACCAATAACATCTCTCTCTTTCCCCCTCCCTGTAGTTTAAATACAGGGAGGGAAAGAAAGAAAGAAGCCATTCTCTCTCTTCCAAAAACTTCCATCGTTATCCGATTCTAGCGTTATCCGATGCAATCGTTATCCGGGGTATTACTGTACAGTATAAGGAAAGGTCTTTTAAGGCAGAGAATAGCTAGGACTCAACGGACTTAAACGTTTCCCCTGCACTGTCATGCCAAGATCACCAATATAGATGAAACTCCTGGACTGTGGGAATATTGGTTGATCATTTGGGTAAATGATAAAAAGTTATGGTGGCAGAA
This sequence comes from Furcifer pardalis, assembly GCA_030440675.1. NCBI lineage: Eukaryota > Metazoa > Chordata > Lepidosauria > Squamata > Chamaeleonidae > Furcifer > Furcifer pardalis. Next base: position 172,800,622 of record CP126892.1, on the reverse strand, counting down.
TGCTACCCTTTGGGAGACCATTTCTTTGATTCCTCCAGCTACTTTGTCTCCTTTGCAATTTAACAAACAATCCTTGGTTTTGAAGCAGAACAACAACCATTTGTATGAGTCCGTGTCTGTAGCAAGGAAGTCGAACTGTTTGAGCAGGAATTGAAACTGCACAGTGTCCTATGCCACTGTATAGTCAAAAAATGCTGCTTCAGTTATTTTATGTGCTTCAAAAACATATTGTATATGCTTGGTTAGATTTAACCAAAAGCAATTACAATTATATACCACCCCATAATGATTAGAGCACTCTCTAGATAGCTCACAAGGTTATTAGGCTTTTTGCTCCAACCTTGGAAGGATGGAAATCTGAGTTAAACTTGTGCCCATCAGGACTGAACTCACAATGTGAGCAGTTTTTGACTGCAGTACTATAGTTTAACTAATGTGCCACAAGGACCTCTAATTTAAGATTTGAGCTGTATAGTAATAGCCAAGTCTAAAGCCTGTCTGTGCTGGAATTAAAAGCAGCTCAGTTTTAGGGGCTAGATAATTTTATACCATTCATTCAAATACTTTGTATAAGTGGCATTGTAGGGAGATAGGTGTATAGTTTTGGGGATCTGATGACTCTTTGCCTGGTCTCAACATTGCAATTATTTTCATCCTCCAACATATTTGGGGGGATGGGGGTGGGGAAAAGATGCTTTCCCAGTAATTATTAAAAAGGCAAATGAGTCATTTATTTGTGTTTTGCTCAAAATGTTTAATTGTTTGATCCAGATATCATTGAGTCTCACCCTCTTGCATTTCCTACAGTTTCTTATGGTTTCCTGTAGTTCTGCCAATATGAAGCATTGAATTCTCTGTGAATATCCCTTTGAGTTTTTACTTTTAGTTTTATTAATCATTGGCTATTCTTCCATGCTGGATACCGTTGATGTGCTATTTGGTTTGGGGTTATATTTTCATGCAGTGTCCTTTTGTTTGGATTGCTATTCAGTCGTTTCAGTAGTCTCCAAGCTTTGCCAAGCTCTGTTATAATGTTTTATCCAGCAAGTGTTAAGATCAAATTTCTCACAGAATTTCTAGTTGTTCACTATAATTTTTTTTTCAAAATGTGAAATATAATCTCAATATTGGGCATGTGTTTCTTGAATGGGACTTGAGATGTAGTTAATCCAGCACCCTCTTAAAATGAGTCTCTTAGGGTAGAAGAACATTTCAAAATGAAAGTTACACATTGATCATAGTTCTCTGGTTGATGGACATTATACTTCCTATGGGATGGTATAATTAAGGTTGGACGGCATAGTAGATCTGACATAGAATAAATACTGTACATCTGTATTGAGTGTTTGTGATTTCATCACCTAAAATCTCAAAGCTCTGTTGAGCTGTAGACTCATTAACAAAAAATAGATTGGATTATAACCTCTAGTCTAGACCATCTGCCACTGCATCCCATTTATGTATAGCAGCCACTTTACTTACTTACTTACCTACTTACTTACTTACTAACTAACTAACTAACTTTCTTCACATATGGTAATTAACTGGAGCTAAATTCATTATTAAAAATGAAACACAATATCTACTAAAATTATTAAACATGTACCATTTTTTTAAAAAGTCCAATAAGGATTTTTGTTGTTGTTCAGTTGTACAGTCAAGTCTGACCCTTTGAGACCCCATGGACCACCGCATGCCAGGCTCCTCTGTCCTTTGCCATTTAATAACTTTTATAAAACTTCTATAAAAAATTAGATGGAGAATTACTAAAAAACAACAACACACTATTGCTTAAAAACCTGGCTAAAAATGTAGGTATTTGCTGACAATAGAAGGGCAAGAGAGAAGGACCCAACCTGGCTTGTAGAGGAAGTATGTTCCAATGTTGGGGACAGTCACTGGCAGAACTTTCTCTTGCATCCTGGCTGAAAGAGCCTGTGAGTGTGAAGAGACTGAAAGAAGGTCCTACACACACAAAAACCCCTTAAAAACCTACTGCAAACAATATAGATACAGTAGTACCTTGCTTAAAGAGCTTAATGTGTTCCACAGGATTGCTCTTTAAGTAAGTTGCTCTTTAAGCAAAACACTTGGAAAAAGCACTTCCATCACCATGGTAAGTGACCGACTGTGACTTCTGGTGGGAGGAGTGCGAACCCCGATTTAGTTTTAAGCAAGTTTTTAGTTGTTCTATGAGGTGACCGTTTGGAGAAAATACTGATCTTTAAGTGAGTTAGTCTCTAAGTGAGGCGCTCTTTATGCAAGGTTTTACTGTATAATGAATATGAAGTTGAATAGCTTTAAGATTAAGTCGGGAAATGGATTAAGGAGGTAAAATTAAAAAGGAGGAATAGGCTAGAATATGAAAAAAAAGAATTATGAAAAATATGTCAGTTGAAATTAAAGAGAACTGCTGCAAAACAATATGGAGATGGTATATGACTTGGATGCAATTAAATTATTACTATTCAAAATATTCAAGAGATTGCTGGAGACATAAGAAAAGAAATTGGGGCATATTTTCATTAATGGTGGGAGTGTAAGCATCTGAAGATAATATGCGGAATGGTTTTTTTTAATCAGTCAAATGTTGTCTATAAAATTGGAGATGTGTCCTAAAATAAAAAACCTGAGAGACTGGTACATCCTGTCCTAGGAAGAACTGTTCCGAGGAGTTAAGAACAGGAAGACTATCACCCTGATGATAGCCAATATCCGGAACAGATATGGCACCTGAAGTCCTAAAATAGCATTATTAATGGGTTTTTGAAACATGAAGATAAAACAGAATAAGAAAGATCTGCCTTGTTATATTTGTAACAGCTTTGAGATTGAATAGTGTTCAAAAATGGAAAGTAGATTGGGAATTTGAACTTGATGATTGGTATAAAGAAATATGGAATACTGTATATCTATAAATGATGAATCAACATGTAAGTTAAAAGTTAAAAATGGGATTAGTTTAAAATAAAACCTGATGTTAGAGGCATTATGGGGAAATTTTAAAAGTGTTTATTGGTGAAAGGAAAAAGAATAAAGCCAGTGCAAGATGTATTCTCTTTTTGGAATGAGGGGACAAATATATTAAAAATGATATTGAGAAGATTTAATTGAGAAGATTTATAACATCCCACTTAGTGCACTTAGTAGTTATATGTAAGTTTGTTCAGATTTTTGTTTGGGGTTTTTTCTGTAGTTACTGTGATTCTTTTTGTTTATTAAATAAAACCTACTACAATACTTGGCTTGTTAGATAAACTGAGTCACAAGTCATGCAGGCTTACCCTCTTTATCCAAGTGGGTAAAGCCAATGCCTTGGTATAATATAGGTTTGGGAAAAGGCTTTTAAGAAAATGTAAGTACCGACAATCTCTTTTAGGCTTTGTATAGACTTATTCATCATCCCGGTATGTAAGCACTGTACGGAAGTCATCTGAAAAGCAATAGGGCTTGAAAGGTATTTCATGACATTCATGCTCTCATCTTGCAATGACCTTTTCCAGAAAGCTGATCAACCAGGACAAGCAAGGCATTTCTGAACATGTGTAATTCTGTGAAACAAGAATATAGTTGGGGAGAAAATAAACCAAGGAAGGAAGGAAGGAAGACAGAGGAAGGCAGGCATTCTTGGAGGATACTGAAACTCTTGATCAGTGGTTTGCAACCTACGGCCTGTGGGCCAGCCTCAGCCCTTGGCACCATTTCATGTGGCCAGTTGCCCTCGCTCCCACTGCTGAAAGTGGCAGAAGTGGCAAAAACAGCTGAAAACACGCTGTAAATGCACCTGCGGCTGTTCTAAATGAGTTCAGCCCCACTCAGCTGTCTGAAATGGCATGGTCCGGCCCATGACCAGAAAACATTGAGAACCCCTGCTCTTGATCCATTCAGTCAGGGTTTAGGCTCCAGCCACGGGATGGAGAAATCTCATAGGGGAAATAGGTCTGTGCTCATTCTCTTGGATCTCTCAGTGGCTTTTGATAACATCAACCACAGTATCTTATTGGACAGGTTGGTGGGTTAGGAATTGGAGGGTCATCTTTAAAGTGGTTCTGATTCTTCCTCATGGACTTAATAAAGAGAAAACACCTGGGCAAAGTGCATTTGGCCCCATGGAGAACAACAATAAGGTATGCAACAGATGTCTTTAATCTCACCTATGTTGTTTAACATCTGTATGAAACTGTTGGGTGAGAAAAATTTGGAGATTTAGAGTATAATATCAGCAATATGCTTATGATATGCAACTCTCCCTCTCTCCTTTTCAATCATCTACAGTGGATGTTGCGGAAGTCTTGGATCATTGTCTGGCCTTGATAATGGACTGGACAAGTGCTAACAGGTTGAAATTGAATACATACAAAACAGAAATCCTGGTGTTTGCAAGGTTTCATCTAATAGTTTGGATGTTTTCAATCCTTGTCTAAATGGGGTTCCCCCCCAAAAAAAGCAGGGATTCTCAACCTGCAGCCTGTGGAATGGATGTGGCCCACAGCACCATTTCATGTGGCCCACCACCACCTTCACCACACCAGGGTGCCATGTGGTGGAGGAAGGGCAAAATGGCCATCCAGCCCCCAAAGCTGCTGAGGGAGCATGATCCAGGCCCCGGCTTTAAAAGGTTGCGAACTCCTGGTCTAAAGGACCAGGACTGGGATCTAGGTGTTATCCTGGACCGCACTCCATGGAGAAGCAAATATTCACTCTGGCCAGAAATGTCTTTTTTCATCTTAGGCAAATAGCTATTTCCAATCCTTGACACCAAGTCCCTCATGATCAGTGATGGGATGTAACAGGTTCTCACCAGTTCTCCAGAACCGGTAATAACTTTCTCCAGTGTCCCAGAGAACCGGTTTCAGCTTTTGGGGAGAACCACCTTTGGGGCTTACCTTTTCACTGGTTCCCCCACTGTGCATGCACGCCAAGCACTTGGTGTGCATGCATGCCTACAGTGCTTGGCGCCTATGCACAGCCTCCTTGCTGTCCTCCCAAGTGGGGAGGAGGAAGAGAAGCTGCTAGCCTAGATATCCTAGAGAACTGGTTAGGCAAAGACTTAGCACCTAACTTCTTTAACTGTTGAAAAGTTGAAAAGTGCCAAAATGAAGCCATCTTGTGATGAGTTCATTCTGTAGTTCCTTCCATCTAACCTAGTGTGAGAAAGATTAGCCATAATAAGCTTTAAGCTCTGGTTTAAAAGCTCTGGTTGATTTGTGTTGTAGGTGGGTGTTTTTGCATTTTAATGTATTATTTATTTATTTATTTATTTACGGGTTTGTGTTGTGGGTGGGTGGGTTGAGGTGTGTGTGTGTGTATGCACGTGCTTATTTTTATTTTATTTTATATTACTTTAAATTTTTCTTTGTCCCTGCCCACAACGTCATGATGTTGGCTCCGCCCATGACATCATGATGTTAGCTCCGCCCACACTGTGATGATGTCATGGTGGGGTAGTAAAATTTTTGACATCCCACCACTGCTCATGATGCTGGTTCACACACTGATAATTTTGAGGATTATTATAATACACTGTATGTAAGACTTTCTTTGAAGATGGTCTGGATACTACAGCAGGTTCAGAATGCAGCTGTTCAGCTGTTGATGAGAAACAGAAGATGGGATCATATCTCTCCTATGTTGTTGTGGCTGCATTGGAAGCCTACAAGCTTCCAAGTCCAGTTCAAGGTTATGCTTCTGATAACACTCTGACAAGTTTAAGACCTGGTGGTGTGCCTCTTCAATGAATTCAGCCTGAACAAATTCCCAGGCATGCAGACTGTGATTGCCCACTCTAAGGAAGACCAGTAAGACTTCCACTAGAAACAGGACCTTCTTACTGGTGGTGGAGCTAGCATTGTGGAATCCCTTTCATCACATGTGTTATATTGTGTTATATTTATTTTTATTTCATTTTTGTCTTGTTGCACTGTATTTTATTTTATTATTGATTTATTGTAGTACTGCATCTTGATGTCCTGATGTTTTGTAATTGCAATTGTTATTGGAGATATATATACTGTATATGTTATATTTGTAATATTTGTAACTGTTTTTATGCTATGAATGTGCTATGTACTGTAACTGTTTCTTCTGTAAGCCGCCCAGAGTCGCTATGCGAGTGGGGCGGCAAATAAGTCGAAAATACAAATACAAATACAAATGTCTTGCAGGCTTCCTCTCTGTGTGTGTTCCACAACCTGGCCAAAGTGTAGTTTAAAAAAAATGATTTGTAAACATCCTATCCCTAAATTATGTTGATGCCACATTCAATTATTAGTCTCTCTCTTTTTAAAGATATAAGGGATTTTATTTTTGGGGCCATGTTCTTTTGGGTTACAGATAGGTTGATATTCTGTGATTGTTATTTCATACAGTCAAACCTCGCATAAAGAGTGCCTCACTTAAAGAGTAACTCGCTTAAAGAGCAGAATTTTCTCTGAATGTTCGCTTCGCTTAACAAATAAAACCAACCAAAAACTCGCTTAACAAATAAATTGGGGTTCGCAATCCCCCCCCCCAATTGGTCATTTACAATGGTGTTTCGCTTAAAGAGCAAAATCGCTTAAAGAGCAATCCTGTGGAATGCATTATGCTCTTTAAGCGAAGTACAACTGTATGTGTTTGTTGATTGCTCTGACCGATAGCTCATTCAGATGGGCAGTTTAACAATGAAATTAAATTTAATGAATGAATGAATACCTCATTTTGTTAGGGATGATAACGATGGTGAAATTAGTATGCATTAAAATATATAGTCCTTATAGTTCACAGCAGGCAGTGTAATTGGTACAGAAATGGAAACATTCATGGGGCTGCATGAAAACAGATAAGGATGAATTAAAGAAAGATTCTGAAATCAGGAAGGGCGATGGTGAAGACTGGAGAAATGTTGAAAATAGAGAAAAGAAGAAAGCAGAAAGTCTGGTAAAAAAAATGCTGGTTAAAAAACCCAAATTGGAGTGATGAACAAGTGGGTGAAGAAAGAGTCATCTCTAAGACAACTCACACATAGTCTGCTTATGGCTGGGTATTTTTGTCCTGCTTGTATTCAGCCAGGCATATGTTAAAGTAATCATTTTCAGCATGAATGTCAGTCAGTTTTGCACATAATGTTGCAACTTTCCATTGTAGCTTGAAAGATGGCATGCAAATTTAAGGCTTACAGTTCTGATTACTTGGCCCAAACACCCATGTTTTATCATAAACAATTGTTTGTCATATCTTTCTTCCAAGAACTTTAAAATGATGGTGCTACCTTATCCTGAACAACAATCATTTGAGGTAGATTAGAATGAGAATGTGTGACTGGTCACAAGTGAACCATGGAATGTACACCTAATCTAGCAACATGGTTACACTATAGCACAGGCATTATCAACCTACGGCCCATGGGCCAAACCTGGCCCCTGACACAAATTCATCTGCCCCTGACACCATCGCTGATCCCAGAAGCAGAATTAAAACACATTCTGCACATGTGCAGCACACATTTTACTTCCACTTTTGGGTGGGAGGAACCACGCAACTGACCCAATCAGCAGTCCAGGAGGCATGGTAAGGTCCGCCACCTAAAAACCTTGAGAAAGCCTGCTATAGCACATGGGACCATAAATTAACATATATCAAACTGAACTCGTGGAGATATGTTTCAGTATCTTTAGACTCAGTGTGTTAAAGTTTTGAAATCACACCGTTGCTGTGTTGGTGATATATTTTTTCCTTCTCTTGTAGCAGGGTTCTTAGTAGCAAGTTCTCAAACACCAACTGAATCCATCATATTCTTCATCTGACACATTTGCAAAGTGGAGAATATCCAAAATCCCATCATGTCAAGAGCCTTATATTTAAGGAGAGAAGAAATGGCATGGGTTAGGAAGAAGCAAAAACCCGTACTGTCCATGGGCAGAAGAATTAGATTTTTCACTTGCAGCTTTAAAAAAAAACCTTTCCAAAAATTGGGATATACAAGTAGTACAGTATTCCCTAATTCCCAGTCAGGTACCTTGTATATTCTGTATCTGTCTCTCTCTTTCTCTCTCATCACAAAGGTAGGTGGTAAGAGGGTATGATTAGATAAGAGAAGTACCACTGACTCATATAGATGAGGAAAGGGGAAATCCAGTTTTAAGACAATGCTATGGGCTTCTGCTTGCTGATTCACAACTTCCTACACTCTTTGAAAGTCATCTTGCCATTTGAGAGAGAGGATAAAACGAAATGACAGCAACAGCTCCCCCTCCTCCCCAAAAAGTGAGACAGCAAATTTAAAGCCCTCGAATCACTTGGCTTCTTACCTTACAGGAAAAAATGTTGCCATTCGATATTTTCAGAGTGAGGGGAAAGAAAAATATTGGTCTGAAAAAGAAATCCAGGTAAGAGATGATGTCCAAACTGCCTTCTGATGAAATGCTTTGGCCATACAGAGGCCAGCCTTACCATTTGACAGAGTGAGGCAAGAGGTCTTGTGGGGAGTAGATAATGCTGGTCTACAGGGTCATTTTTGCTGGCCAATCTGCCATTTTTAGAGGATAGAGCTTCATTCACTGCATAAACTCAACTCTACTGTATGTGCTTGAAGAACCTGCAGCCACCAAGTATGGAAATCCCTGTTCCACTATTGAAGTTGAAACTAGGGAACAGCAGTTCGTTCTGTCAGTTCCTCACATTGGTGAAAAGGACCATCTTGTTCTTTGTCTTAAGTAGCATAATGTCTTCAACAAGTCCTGTGGGGAAATATGCCGTTTATGTAGCGAGCTGTAGAACAGACCTTTAGCATGTGAAGATAAGAGAAGGTTTGTCCTTCCAAAGGTTTCTTTCTTTTTTTTTCATATCAGAACATTGCACAATTTAAAATTATGAAAGTACAGTACAGTGATACCCCATTCAACGATTTTGATCCATTCCACAGAGCTTGTTTTTGTACAAAACAATTGCTATACAATGCATGCATAATATAGCGATTTTCCCTATGGGAAGCATCATACAATGATTTTTTTTGTTAAGTGGTTTTTCTCATTGAAAAATTGTTGTACGATTTTTTCCATAGGGAAAATTGTTATGTGGGACACTTTTTCTTTTCAAAACCTAATTGTTATGCAATTTCATTGCTACACAGGGTGATCATTGTATGAGGTTTCACTGTATATGAAATATAGGTAAAATAAAAATAAATAAATTAAAATGTTAAATATATTAGACTGCTTTTGACCAGAAGTGGGCTACTTTAATAGGGTTACCTTGGCCATTTACCATAACTTCTTTTGTACATGGGGTAGAGCATAAATTGCATGCAAATAAATACTACATTGATTGAGTTTCTTTACCTTCAAAGAAAATGTGTACCATATCCAAGATGCCACATTTTACTTGATTATGCTTTGATCTTCCTACTTCATTCCAACATCCATTATGTGATTTCCAGATGGTCAGCCAGAATCTTGTCCTAGTGGGAAACACTCTTCAGCAGACAACCATTCAGTGAAGTGTGCTTTATTTTTGCATTCCATAAGTTTAAATTAGCTTCTTCTTGTTTAATAGTAAGAACTTTAGAGGTGTGCAGAAAACTTTTCCTTGATTTTAGCCATCATCTAGGCTAAGGAATTGCTGTTCATTAAATAGATGGGTTTGGTGCTATATTGTCATATTCATTCATTCATTCATTCAATTTATATCCCACCCAGTTAGTGAAACCACCACTTTGGGCAGCTAACACTGTTAAAAACAAAATATAACGAATACAATAAAAATCCTTGAAAAGAAACAAATAACAACACATATAAAATAAAGTAAAAATAAAAATAATCTACAAGTGCTCACTGAGTAAAACTAGCACCTTGAAAATGCTAGCTCTGATTGTTATTTTTTACCCTGAAAAAGCTTATTGAAATAATATTTTTTTTTCATGGATTTATGGAAGGCCATGGGTCTGGGTGATTCTGATTTCAGCTGGTAGTTTGTTCCAGAAGCTGAAAGCCACAGCCAAAAACCCACAATTTCTAATGCAAACTTTCCTCACTTCTTTCGGCTTGGCTACCCTTGATTTCATCATTTGGATCCTCCAAGTGTTATTTCATAGGAAAAGGTGCTCCCAAAGGTAGCACAGTCCTAACCATATTGGACTTTACATGCTGGCACCTTAAACCTGGCACAGTACTGTATTCATAATGACCATAACCGCAATCAGATACAGTTTGTGTGCAAATTGGTTTGGAGTTATATTTTCATACAGTGTCCTTTTGTTGTGGGTTGTTGTTCAGTCCTTTCATTAGTTGCCAAGCTTTCTGGCTGCTTCTTGTCATGTCAAATTCTGTGACCATGTCAATCTCGCAAGTTCTTTCAATGTCTCTAAGCTTTTAATTTTTTGTCCATCAAAAGAATTGTCTTCAAAATTTGAACGGAGTATTGGGCACATGTTTTTGGAACTGGACCTAGAATGTAGCTGGTCCAACATCTTCTTGGATTAGAGGCATGAAAACATTTAGAAATGAAAGTCACAAATTGGTTGTAGTTGGCTGAGGGGCAACCTGAAGCACAGCTAGATCTAGCACTGTTGTAAACTTTTCTTAGTTGACTTTGTTGACATTTTCTCCTATAGGTAAAGGTCGCCCTTGCTCGAAAGCCAATCGTATCTGAGTCTAGAGTTCAGTGCTCATCTCTGTTTATAGCCAAAGAGCCAGCGCTGTCTGCATCTGCATACATGTGGCAGGCATGACTAAACACCAAAGTGCAAGGAACACTGTTTACCTTTCCACCAAAGTGGTCTCTATTTCTCTACTTGCAATATCTTGCTTTCGAACTGCTAGGTTGGCAGGAGCTGGGACAGAAATGGGAGCTCACTGTTGTACAGTACTCGGGTCTCAAACTGCTGACCTAACGACCTTCCAGTCATCAAGTTCAGCGTCTTAACCATGAAGCCACTACACTCCCACAATTATCTCCTGTAGAACGGTATAACTGAGATTGGATGGTTTATTCAATCTGACATAGAATAGGTATGTGCTTAGTGTTTGATATCGGGTCATCTATGCTCTTAATGCACTATTGAACCATAGGCTGACTTAAAAAATAGAATCTAAATTATCACCTCTCTGCCTCATGCCACTGTTGAATGAACTGAGTGGTTTAGGATCATTTATGAGACAGATTGAGTGGGCTTCTACCCATTTTATAAGGGCTTCATGCTTTTCATCATCCTGTTCATAGCTCCAAATGTCACTATGGCTGTTAAAATCTCCAGCTGGAAAGTCATTGTTTTGTTTCTCCATATTCGGCCTTATTACCCATCCTTCTTTTGTTTCCCCTCCTTCCTAAAGGTGACCTTATTGGGGGGGGGGGAGTGGCAATTGATGCCTACTGTGGTAAGTGGAGTGGAAGGCACTGCAACTAATGGTAGCTGGAGCCAGGGGGAAAATTGATATTCATGTGTGTGCGCACCCACCCACATACACACAGAGCCAGGAAAGTAAAAAAGCAAGCATTGAAACATGAACATGCCTTCTGCAACCGGCTGAGGAGTCAATTGGTATACAGAGCACTCTCCTTGTTCGGAGGAAAAAGCTGCCCCAAGAAAAACATCCTCTCAAGCAAGTTTAAGCAGGTTTTGTTCTTTGTGCTCACTGTGATATGAAACCCCTCTACCCTCATGAGGGAAATGTACAAACAACCCATGTTTCATTTGTGCAATAGATGTAGCTCCATTTCTTCCTATTATTTCTTCTTCCCATTTAGCTGACACTAGTCAGACAATCATCCCTCTTGTACAGCAAAAGTCAACAGAGAGGAAGAGCCAATCTCCTTTGTCTGCCGATCCCTTTTACATTGGAATAGACTACAAAGTATAACTTCCCCCCCAACACACATGATAGCCTATGGTGAGGAGAGGTTAATATTGAATACAGATGTGTTACTTATATAACAGACTGTGAGCGGAAGAAAATAACATGCAGCTTCCTGTTTTGCAAATGCTGTGTGTCCCTTTTCTCTCCAAATTTTTTGTCCTTCTTGGAGGTCAGTAAAATTTTGATTATTTTTTAAAAATGCAAAATGCTCTGAGCAGCCTGTTGGTCAAAAGACCCTAGAAGAGTGTAGTTTTGTGTCTGGACTACATCTCCCATAACTCCCTTGCTGCCTGAGGATTCTGAGTATTGTTCCTTTCATAAGTAGCTGTACCAAACTTTGTCAGAGCCTCCCATATTGCATTAATGTATTATAACAAACGATATGTTATCCTCCATTTGGATTACTGAAATATATAGTAACAGCCAATGCTTGCTTGCTTGCTTGCTTGCTTGTTACATTTACATACCACCCATTTAAAGTAATTTATCCACTTTGGTCAGTGTACAGCTTTACATTTTTTTTACAAATGTAAAAATACAACAAACAACCCAATCAATCTATTAATAATAATAATAATAATAATTTTGTGTCAGAAATTATTCTGGGTTGAAAGGATGTTTGCGGAAGAAACTCCACTCAGGGGGCACCCAAATGAGGCTCCCAAGAGCTGGGACAGAGATGGGCACTCAATCTGTCATGCAGTACCCAGGTCTTGAACTGCCAACTTTCCAGCCTTCCAGCTAACAAGGTGAGCTTCTTAACCACTGAGCCACCACAGCCCCTAATCAATCCATTATAAAATCATTATAAAGAGCAAACTGCTAATCTCAAGCTGAAGAGGAACAGACAAACTAACCTCAGAGAAAGAGGAAGGAAAGAAGGAAGGAGAGTCTAGAAGCTGTAGTATAAACATAATGGAACTGCAGTGGCTCAGTGGTTAAGAAGCTTGCCTTGTTAGCTAGAAGGTCGGCAAGTCAGCAGTTCAAGGCCTGAGTACTGCATGACGGAATGAGTCTCTATCCTAGCTCCTACCAACCTAGCAATTCAAAGACAAGAAATTGCAAGTACTGTAGAGAGATAGGGACTACATCAGTGGGAAAAGATCTTGGGTACATGAAAGGAGCAGAATTCCTCCAGCAAAAATATTTTCAAACCAGAAAGCACCTTTGTGTGTTTCTGATATGATAAAAGAAAGCATAAACTTAGAATTTATAAAGACAAAAAGAGAAAAACAGGGTTTAGCCAATTGGGCATTTGCCCCACTGTTTTGTATCTTGTGGAAGCAGATTGGTTCCCAATTTTTTTCTGGTGATCAGATGACATGATTGCTAAAAATGACCCATTTATCCCAAAAGTAGTACCTGCACCTTGTTGAGTCACTTTGAGGGGCTTTTACTTTTTTGGTGTAGTTAGATGTGTTCTATTCCCAGCTGATGCCATTACCTGGAACAGACCAAAATCAAGCCTTTCAGTTATCAAAGCTGTCAAGGCTCCTTCTGCCTTCAGTTTCTGGTAATGTGGCTTAATCAACAAGCCACTTCAGGATATCAGCAAATTGAACATTTCCTCTGCATAGGGCTAAGGAAAAGTAAAATAATTTTTCTTACTCTGCTAGACCATCACTGTTGTGCTGAATAACTGAAATTCTATCTTAAAAATTGTTTGCCTGGAGTGTAATGCTGATTGAAAAACTGACTGCAGCTGTGGTTTTGATTAGCACTTCTCAAAAAGATGAAGAAAAATGTAATTTAATCTAAGTGATTCAACACAACAGTGATGGACTTACAGAGGCAAAGGAAAAAACCACACACACACATATACACACACAACTTTCCCTGTTCCTCCACAGAGAGACAAGGAAGAAGGGGCGTAGCTACCGCCGTATCTGCCGTATCAATTATACGGGGGCCCTGAGCCACGGGGGCCCCCAACGTGCATAAGCAAAAATTAATAAAAACTTCCCAATTTTTTTTTAATTTCACAAATGACAAAAGTCAAAAAAAGCAAATTTTTTTCTTTTGTGAGAAATCTTTACCCTTCCTAAGGGCCCCCAAACAAATTTTTATACGGGGCCCCGCCAAGGCACGCTACGCTTCTGCAAGGAAGTGTTCAATTTGCTAATATCCTGAATTGGGTCACTTATTAAGCCACTTCATGATACCAGAAATAGGGTCACTTGAGATCAATATGCCATTTGGATGTGAGGATCACACAAATTGCCATATTGCTTCTCTCTCTCCCTCAGCGTAAGCAACCCTATTTAGAATTCACCATTCTGCACCCAACGGACTAGTGTGGTCACAACCATAGTCCATGCTAGAAAAAAAGTAAATGATCTTCTGTCTTCCTATTATACCCCATCTCAGCTTAGATCACTTACTACATCTAAGAGACTCAGTTTTTAACAGAGAACTAAATAAAGACTTGTCCTATGCTGCCCATAATCTAGGTCTAGATCCAACTGGGTTAATTTACAACAGAGGATATCTTCTTCTATGTCTAGGTCAGATGTGAAACTGCCAAAATGAAGGCACCTTTTGGTGAGTTCATTCTGCAGTTCTCTTCGCCTGACCTAGTGTGAGAAAGATTAGCCAGCAACACAAGGTTGCCATTACTAGGGTATGTATGGCCAATTGTGGTTCAAAAATACCACAATCTTTGAGGAAGCTCTTTCTGTGAACCAAGGTACCTCTAGAACATTGGTTCCTAACATAGGGCCCATATGCCACAAGGGGATTTCAATTCCCAAATGCCTAAGTCAGTACATTGGCTGATCAGTGTTTTGGGGAATTGACTTAGGCTTCAGAAACTGAAGTCCAAAAACCAAAGATTAGGAAACACCAATCTAGAAGGTACAGTTGGCAAGTTCTATTGGTCAAGCTACCTCTTACTGGAGGCCTTCAAGCAGAAGCTGCACAGCAACCTCCAAAAGTTATCAGGCTCTGGATTTCCTTCACTGAACTCAACAAGACCCATTTCTAACTTGAAGTTCTGTTATTACAGATCTATTGAACCAAGCTTATACAAACCTTGGACTACAGATTCCTACAAGCAATGCTGATGAGAAGACTGTTGTTTGAAAACAGTCACTTTTCCAAGTTCAAATATCCTGTTTGTCAACATTTCAAAAGCGTGGGAAAACCCTTTTTTAGAAAAAGACCATAACTCTATGTAAGGAGAAGGAAACTCTTATTCTTTCCTCCAAATTGTTCATACCTCCCAGTAGGAGGCTGCAGAGGAAAATAATAGAACTGTACTTCCAGTTCTTTTGGAAATGTACTTCATTTTTCATAATGCCTTCAGAGTTTAGCCAAAAGACCATTAACTTAATGGGAACTTTTATCATTCCTTCTTTTCTTTTTCTTTTTTCTAATACAGTAGTAAAAGGATGTTTAAGAGAAAGTGAGAGAGAGAGTTTTTAAATTGCCTCCTTCAAGTCCTTGCATCAAGTGTCAGGTGGCACTTGTTTTCAATTATAAGAACATAAGTTTCTTGCCACCCATTCTTATGTAACATAGATAAACATATGATCACCCATCATCCAGCTGTTACATTGACTTGGGGAAACTGATGTATTTGGAGTAAGGATGAAAAACAAATTCTCTGAGTTTGCATTTCTATACAGAAGAGGTAGGAGCTCTCCAGTCCACTTGGGGTCCCACTCCAGCCCTTCTTCTTGTTGTTGTTCTGCCATATCCAAATCTGAATATTGGTGATCCTCATGACGATCAGTCATGAGGACTGTCCCGAGAATATAATGGAATGGTCTATCATCTGCCTTCTACATCACAGCATGACACACATATCACTGATCCAATTCCACAACTCATTTTCTGGCCCTGAGCCCTTTTGGCACGCAAAATCCTCATCGGCCTCAGGTCAGTATTGATGAAGCTGCTGCCCATCATCAAGATGTATTCAAGTGGGATTTAATCCACTTGGGGACCATCACCCTTCCCTGTGTACTTCATCACCCAAGAACATTAATCCTCAAGGTTGTTCAGTTAACTGACTAGTGGTTCCCCCCCCCCGCGCACTGTAAACACTGCTGTGAAATGCATCCATGACTGTTGTAAATGCATAAAAATGTATTTACAACAGCCATAAACACATCTGCAACTGTCATAACCATGTTTACACCAGTCTCAGACACATTTTATGGCTTTTTTGTCCCCCAGTAGTTTTTGGCCTGGTGCAACATATTGGCATCAGACATAACAGCCTCCTTCTGGATCTGGACACTATGAAAACAGGATTAATCCATGAAGTTAAGAACAATTTAGGTATAATTCTGGAAGACCTCATAGTATAATGAAAGCAAAGCTTAGGAAATGACCTCTCTTTTTTTTAGCTATATCCTTCTCAGTCTTCCTCTGTTTGCTGGGGGGATCTGGGAATTGTAGATTTAAACAAAATGTATAAGCTCTGAACAAGTTCCCTTTCCATTGCCAAGCTAGGTAAAGCTTTGTAAGATTGCACTTCCAAGCACACATACTTGTAAAGCAGTCTCACTGAACTTTCTCCAAAGGAAGCACGCAGAAGATCTCACTGTGATTCATCTCCAAAACCAGATTTGCTCATTTAGGGAAGTAGGAAGAAATAGGCAGATTATTCATGATAGCTAAGCAAAATGCTGAAGTTTAGCTTAAGCAGCCTCTAGCTACAAATAACATCATTAGGAATGATCTCTGCCTTATATGGAGAGAACAGAGACAATCACTTTTCTGACACCTTAGAATAAATTTAGATTCCAGGATTGCAGATAAAAATAGACAGAACAAATGCACAAAAATCTTTGAGTTACTGTCTCATTAACCAAAAAATGCCACAAAGTTTGCTCTTCAAAAAGCTGGAAGACTTCCAATTATGGAGGAACCTGGAAATCATAAGAGGGGCAATTCAGGATAGTCCTTCCCCACCTCATAGCAACAAAATGTGGCAAAGATGGTCAGAAGAAGGGCTATGCTTGAGCAGACCAGCAACCTACTGAGCCAGCCAGTTGCCTGTGGCAACCTAATAAAATGGATGTGCAAAGAGCTTAGCAGCATTATCTTTTTGGACTACAGATCCCAGAATCCCCAGTCTAAATGGCAAGTGGTTATGCCTGCAAGGATATTCTGCAGTTTATAATCCAATAAATAATTATACTAGTCTCTGCACATGACTGCAACATCTTCCTCTGTCCTGTATTCCCCAGCAACTAGTACAGTGAAACCTCACATAAAGAGCACCTCGCTTAGAGAGTAACTCACTTAAAGAGCAGAATTTTCTCTGAATGGTCGCCTTATTTAACAACTAAAATCAACCAAAAACTCGCTTAACAACAAAATTGGGATTCGCAATCCCCCCCCCCACACACACACACACACGAGAAGTCACAATGGGTCACTTACAATGGTGTTTCGCTTAAAGACCAAACTCGCTTAAAGAGCAATCCTGTGGAATGCATTATGCTCTTTAAGGGAGGTACCACTGTACACAAAAGTACACTGACTCTATTCAAAGTGGTGCTAAATAAACATCCAAACTAGTAGTCATTGATGGCCTTATCTTCCATTAATGTATTTATTCTCCTTTTAAAGCTACCCAAGAAGGCAGCTATAACTAGAGCTTGTGGCAATGATTTCTGACAGTTTAATTATGCACTGTGTGAAGAAGCTTTTTTGTCTGGTTTGAAGTTCTCACCTTTCAGCTTCAGTGAATAAGATCAGGTTCTAATTCAGTGGTACACATGCCATGCACCCCTGAGCAGCATTTTGTATGGGAAAATCAGGTTGTCCTTTTGCTGGATTGGGGAACAGTGATCTCTCTCACATTTGGGGATCTTTTAAGAAAGAAGACCAAGGCTAGAAAGTGCAGGAGAGAGCCATCTTTCTGGATAACTGTGTGCAGTAGAAAATCCAAGACGCTTTGAGTAGAACAATTCCAGATGGTCAAACACAAAGCATCAGGAAATTGTTGTTGTTGTTGTTCAGTCATACAGTCAATTCCAACCCTTCATGACCCCATGGACCACCGCACGCCAGGCACCCCTATCCTCCACCATCCTCCTCAACATGCCCAGCCTTGTGCCAACCATGCGCCAAACATGCCATCTGTCTATCAAGTCTAAACCATTAAATCTGTTCCATACCTCCACCATGTTGTCTAGGTCACTGTGTGTTCTAAATGTTTTTCCTATTTTCTTTAATCTAAACTTGAATCTGGCAATCAATAGATTATTATCTGAGCCACAGTCTAATCCAGGTCTCATCTTTACTGACTATATGGAATTTCTCCATCTTTGGCTGCAGATTATGTAATCAATCTGGTTTCGATGTTGGCCATCTGGTGATGTCCATGTGTAAAGTTGCCTCTTGTGTTGTTGGAAAAGGGTGTTTGCTATGGCTAGTGCGTTCTCTTGGCAAAACTCTATTAGTCTTTGTCCTGCTTCATTTTGTGTTCCAAAACCAAACTTACCTCCCTCCAAAAGACTACAGCAAGTGGCTTCTGTGCTCTTCTTCTCAGCAGTGGATCCAAAGATTATGCTGAGTCCTGAAGCAAGCAATTTCTCCAACCAAGGAAAAGAAAAGCAAAACATCAGAATAATGAAAGGGGAAGACAATGGTCGGGCGACCGCGGCGACTGCCGCGGCCGCGCGCTTTGCCCCGGTGCCTGCCAGAAAGACGGGCCTGGGCACGAGCGCAGGGGGCGTGGTTAAGCGCTGCCCTTATAAGGGCGGCGCGCTCTCTGCGCTCGTTCGCCAGTCCCGTTTTGACAGGCGAGCGAGCGGCTGGATCTTTGCGAGCTCCTTTTGCTCTTGCTGGCGGCTAGTTCTCGGGTGACAGGCGCTCCGGACCTTTTCTTGGATCCGAGCCTGGCCTTCTCCTCCTTCTCCTGGTTGCTGCCCTCCGGCTTGGTGAGCGTTCGGCTCAGGAAGCCTTTGCGGCCGCCATTTTGCTGGCGCGCGACGTGCGCCCGCGGTTTTGGTGCCCGTCTGTCCTTCTAGCTTTGCAGGGCCTCGGTTGTCGATCCTTCCTTGCCCTTCCCAGGCCCCTTATTGTGGGTTTTTCCCCGACCTTCCTTGGGGTTTTCCCTGGCTACGGCTTGGCTCTGCTTCTCGTGGTCGCCATTTTGTGAGCCTGGGAGTTCCGACCGCCATTTTGTGGC
Source organism: Furcifer pardalis (assembly GCA_030440675.1). NCBI lineage: Eukaryota > Metazoa > Chordata > Lepidosauria > Squamata > Chamaeleonidae > Furcifer > Furcifer pardalis. The sequence goes on along the minus strand of CP126892.1, from coordinate 172,781,641 downwards.
CTTTACTTGGCCCTTGTCTCTCCTCGTTCTCTCATTGCGCCTTGGGTGATTAGGGGTTGTGGGTCGGATTGTAGAGCCCTGGTTGCGTAGTGGTTAAACTGCTCTGCTGCAGCTAGGACGTTGTGAGTTCAATCCTGACCAGGGCCGAGGTTGACTCAGCCTTCCACCCTTCCAAGTTCGGTAGCATAAGCACCCAGCGTACATTCTTCCCCTGCCTTCTTCTGGCCTCGGCTTTTGCCCCCACCTAGGCCTGTGGCGTATCCTGCTCCTTTCTTGGGCGGATATTTCTGCGGATTGTTGGCCATGGCTCCCAAGAAGCAGGCTGCGCCTCGCCCTTGCCGCCGTCCCCGCAGGGCTACTGCCGTAGGGGTACCCAGCCGCCGCGCCCAGGGACCGGACGTGGCCCCTGTTACCCCCGCTGCCCTCCTCGACCATGTGGCGGCCTTGGAACGGGCCGCGGGCCTGAACCTCGCGCCGGATGGCCGGCGGTCAGCCCAGAGGGCCGCGCATGCGGTGGCCGGGTCGGCTGACTCCGACTGGAGTGAGCTGGCCACGGTTCTCCAGCAGCGCATTTCGCAGCTGGAGGCGACTCTGCCGCCGCTCCGGCCCACCGACGCTTCAACACTGGACGGAGAGGCGGGCCGGGTTGAGGAGCCTTCTACCCCGGCCGACGCGGACCTGGAGGCTGGGCTCAGCGGTGTCCGACCGGTCCTCGTCGCTCCGGCTGTTCCGGCTGCTCGCGCCGGTGGTGAGTATGACGGCGAGCCTGGTCCAATTACCCCTGCTGTGCCTCAGCAGCTGCCTCCAGTTGTTCCGCAGCCGCCCCCGTCTGCCGCGCGCCTGCCCACTGTTGCACCTTGGCCGGCGGCTGCGCCGGGGCTGCCGTGGTTGCCCCCGGCGCCACCGGTGCAGGGGACGGCACCCTCGTGGCCGTTGGCTGCTCTGTCGGCGATTGCTCCGCCCCCGCAGGCACAGCCTGTGCCCGCCACGTGGCAGGCGCCCTACCCGCCGCCCCCGGTTGCTTCGCCATTTGGCGTTCCTGCTGTCACTGCACCGGGTTGGCCTTGCTTGGCTTTTGGGGACACCGGGTATAATTCGGTGCCCCGGACTGCCTTGTCGTACGGTGACCAATCGTTGCCGCTCGGCGACCACTTGCTGCCCGCCACGCGGGATAAGATCCTCCGCGGTGAGTATGTGGATTTCTTCTCCCTCCTTAACCGTGACTCCACGAAGGAGGAGAAGGAGAAGGCGGACGACGCGGATAAGGAAAGGGCCAAAAGGAAGAAGCCTCCCCGCACCTGGGCCAATTGGCTTCCAGGTTTCCTGATATATGCCGGCGTCTTGTCCAGGGCGTTCCCCCAGCTAGGGGTCTCCCTTTTCCAGTATCTTGACATTATCTACCGGGCTTACGTGGACTTCCCGGGGCAGGCATGGCTGGCGTATGACGAGGAATTTCGTATGCGCGCGGCCATACGCCCCGGCATGCGCTGGGATGAGATGCACTCCGCGCTCTGGATGCAGCTCATGACACCGACTCGCCCGGCCCTTGGTGAGCGGTACGACTGCAGCCACCTGATTCAGCGCCCTACTCCCTCTCAGGCCCCCCGCCAATCGGCGGGGCAGGCGGTTCCGGCCCGCCTGCTGTGCTGGGAGTACTCCGCTTCAGGTCGCTGCACCAAAAAGCAGTGCAAATTCAAGCACGAGTGCTCGATTTGCGCTGGCTCTCACCCCGCCACCTCCTGTTTCAGAGGGGGGGCGGGGCGGGGGCGGGGTAAGGATCAACAAGGGGCCAAGCGGGCCGGAGCTGACAACGCCCCTGGCAAAGGGCCCCAGCCCAATTAGGGTCGAAATCCTGGACCGCCTGCTGCGGGAGTATCCTTCACCCACTGACGCCAAGTACCTCTCTGAGGGTTTCACCTTTGGCTTCCGGATCCCTGTAGTGGGGGCGCGGGGGCCTCAGGACGCGCCCAACCTACGATCTCTGGTGGGTATGGAGTCAGTGGCCAGGGCACAAATCTTTAAGGAGGTAGCGGCAGGCAGGGTGGCGGGCCCTTTTGACAGCCCGCCCTTCTCCAACCTTAAAGTTTCCCCGTTGGGATTAGTTCCGAAAAAGGCCCCGGGTGAGTTCAGGTTGATTCATCACCTGTCTTACCCTGCCGGGTCTTCCGTCAACGACGCTATCCCGGACGCTTTGTGCTCGGTCCGGTATACGTCTTTTGACGAGGCCGTCTGCATGGTCCGCTCCTGCGGTCCGGGTGCACTCTTGGCCAAATGCGACATCAAGTCCGCGTTTCGGCTGTTGCCTGTGCACCCTGATGACTTCGAGCTACTGGGCTTTCGTTTTGAGGGCCAGTATTTCGTCGACCGGGCCATGCCGTTCGGCTGTTCTATTTCCTGCGCCGCGTTTGAGCGCTTTAGTTCTTTCTTGCACTGGGCCTTAGTTAGGAAGGCAGGTTCTGACAGGGTCGCCCATTACCTGGATGATTTTCTTTTTGGGGGCCCCGCGGGTACTGGGGATTGTGTTCACCTGCTCCAGTCGTTTCAGCGCCTGGCGGAGGAGTTGGCTGTTCCGTTGGCGCCGGAGAAAACTGAGGGTCCGGCCACTACCCTCACTTTTCTAGGCATCGAATTGGACACGGTGGCTATGACCTCTCGCCTCCCCCTTGACAAGGTACAGCGCCTGGTTGACAGGATAGAGGCGCTCCTGCCCAAAAGAAAGGTCACCCTTCACGACTTGCAGGAGCTTCACGGGCATCTTAACTTTGCCTGTAGGGTGGTGGCCCCTGGCCGCGCCTTTGCTCGCCGCTTGTGCGACGCGATGGCCGGTTTGACCAAAAAGTTCCACAGAACTAGGCTGACCCGTGGGATGCGGGAGGATTTGGAGGTCTGGTTGGCGTTCCTTAGGGACTTCAATGGGGTTTCCTTTTGGCGCTCTGACCTTTTCCTCTCTTCCAGTTTTCAGGTCCATTCCGACGCATCGGGGTCTTGCGGTTTTGGCATCTATTTTGATGGCCGTTGGTGCTCCGGCACATGGCCGCCGCACTGGCGGGACTCCGACGTCGTGAGGGACCTGACTTTCCTGGAATTCTTTCCCATCTGGGGGGCGATCAATATGTGGGGACGTCACTGGGTAAACTCCGTTGTCACCTTTTGGTGTGACAACGCGGCGGTTGTCCAAGTGGTCAACTCGCAGACGTCCCGCTCCCTCCGGGTTATGTCCTTAGTCAGGCCGTTCGTCCTGGCTGCGCTGAGGCTTAACATCGTATTTCGCGCACGCCATGTGCCGGGGGTGGATAATTCCATTGCTGATGCCCTGTCCCGCTTTCAGATGGCGCGGTTCAGGGCGTTGGCTCCCGGTGCCAGGGCACTTCCTTCGGAGTTGCCGGACGCGGTCTGGAACATTGGAGGGCCGAGGTGAATCGGGCCATCGGCCTTTCCCTGTCGGGTCACACACGCCGTGCCTATCGCCTGGCGTGTGGGGCTTTTACCACCTTTAGAAGCCAGCAGGGTTTGCCGGAGGTTTGGCCGCTCCCGGTGGACCATGTGCTTCAGTTCATGGTTCACCTGCGGAGGTCTGGCCTTGCTCCACGTACCATCCAGGGGCGGCTGTCGGCCTTGGCCTTTGCCGCCCGGGCGAACGGTGTCCCTGACACCCTTGGCAATTTTCGTATTCGCCGGGTGTTGGAGGGCTGGTCGAGGGAGCGTGGCCACCGCCCGGACGCCCGACAGACGGTGTCACCGGCGGTGCTGCGGCGTTTGGCTGCGGCCTGGCCACGCCATTGCACGGACGGGTATGAGGCGGCATTGTTTCACGCCGCTTCTTCCGTGGCATTTTTTGCGGCCCTCCGGGTGGGAGAACTGGTGGTGGCGTCCCGAGGGGACATGTCCGGCCGCGCGCTGCAGCTGGCTGACGTCGCGTTCACCGCGTCGTCGGTTCGGCTGACGGTCCGGATGTCTAAGACCGACCAGCTGGGCAGGGGGGTTTCCTTACTGCTACTGCGGTGCGGTATAGCAGATATTTGTCCGGTGGGAGCGCTGGAGCGCTACCTGGCCATACGCCCCTCTGGTCATCTGCCCCTTTTTGTACACCGGGATGGGTCCCCACTTACGCGTTTTCAATTTTGGAGGGTTACTGGGGCGGCCCTGTCGGAGGTGGGGATCCCTGGTGCCCGTTACGGCACCCACTCTTTCCGCATAGGGGCTGCTTCCACCGCAGCCTCTTTCGGGTATTCTGATGCGGACATCATGAGGATGGGGCGGTGGGGGTCCGCTTGTTTTCGGACATATGTGCGACCGCTACTGCCATGACCTGCCTTGCTGCCGTTTGTTTTCTGTTTGTTTTCTTTCAGAGCTCTTCCCCCGGAGTGATGTGGCCCGTGTATGGATCGTCGGCCACAGTTATATCTACTGGGCCGCCCGTTTTGCTGGAGCAGCTCCCTGCGGGATCCACCTTGGCCTGCGGCAGTGGGCCTACCTCATGTGGCGGGGGGTGCGGGGGATGTTGTGGGATCAACTGATGCCTTTGATGATGTCGAGCTGGCACGTGCCACCCCCCGATATCCTCCTTGTGCACCTAGGTGGGAATGACCTTGGGCAACGGATGGGGTTGGATCTGTCCAGGGCCATTTGCAGGGATTTCCATCTCCTGCACCAGCATTGGCCGGCGACCAGAATTGTCTGGTCGAGTATGATACCGCGTGCCCGGTACAGGGGCGCGGTGGATTATCGGGCCGTGGATCGTGCGCGGCGTGGGGTGAACCGCGCCGTGGCACGTTTCCTGCATACCTGGGGTCTGGGTACGGTGGTGGAGCATCCGCTATTCTGTATGGAGGAGTTGGGCCACCTGTACAGGGGCGATGGTGTGCACCCGTCACCGGATGGCCAGGTTTTGTTCCTGGGAGCTCTGCAGCAGGGCCTGGTGACCGAGTTGTCGGTCTCGGGGGTGGGGTGGGGCGGTGAGTAGTTTCACTCCCCCCGTGTGGCGGGTAGCACTGGTGAGGAATAAATTTGGTCCCAGGAGAACCGGGTAGGAACGTGTTTTGATCGGCCACTCTGTGAGTCTGATCAAAATGCAGACCGCGAACTTGGGTAACTGCCCAGCTCGGCAGCAGGCAGCCCCAATATAGAGTTCGCCCGGTGTGGGGTCAGAAGGAAATAACAGCTGGTTACTTCTGACCGGGACAGTAAAATGTTGTACGGATATGGTTGTCCGATATCCAAGTTAAGCTTGGAATGGATATCGTTGACCTCACCAGTGCTACTGCGGCCTTTGCTGCATTAAGTTACTGTTAAGATGGTTAAAGTTAACCAAGTTAATCTTAAATAAAGTGGCCCAATTTTTCAACCAACATCACTGTGGTCAGTCTCTTTTGTGCGGGCATATGGGGGCAATGGTCGGGCGACCGCGGCGACTGCCGCGGCCGCGCGCTTTCACATACTGTACCTCAAAAACCCTGACAGGGTTGCCATAAACTCATAACTGATTTGACAGCATAGAACATCAGCAAAGAAACTGGCCTGCCAAAACTGGTAACATTGCTACTGTTGAAGAAACCTCACTTTATAATAAACAGTGTTTAGATCCCCTTCCCTATCTGAATCTTTTGGGGCTTTTTGTTTCTGGAAGAAGATATACAGCCTTGCAGTTGGGTGAGGTTCTATGGTGTGGGAGGGCACCCCTGCCGTTTCCTGGACCACAAGGAATAGCCACAACTGACCCCAAATGCTGGGGAACCATCATTGTGGCAGCAGGCAGCTCAGTGTTAGCCACCAAATATTGGTTGCTGCTGTTGCCTAGTAACCCTGAAAGTAATGAATTATTTCATCGCTTATGATTGAGTCCAGATTTAGCTTTTGGTGAAGATGTTGCTTATTAGATTGTTTGACACTTGAAAACAAGAACAGCAGTGGCGTGGTGCAGCCATCAAAAGTTCCTGCTTGTTGTCCAAAGGGCTGTTTAAATAAAACTGGGGTTTCCTTCCAGTGGAAAGACACCAAAGAGTGAGATGGGCTGGCTTTCCTGGAAAGAGCTTTCCAAATCCTGGGAGTAACAACTAGGAAGGCTTTTAGGTTCTCTCTTGCTGGAGGTGAGAGATCCTTAACATTTGAGGAGACTCATATTATAATAATAGCTTACAGTAAATGTCACCCTTGCTCAAAAGCCAGTCGTATCCACCTCTAGGGTTCAGTGCTTATTTCTGTTTATAGCCAAAGAGTCATCTGCAGATGTTTCCATAGCCATGTGTCAGGCGTGACTAGACACTGGAGTGCACAAAATGCTATTACCTTCCCATAAAAGCAGTACCTATTTATCTACTTGCAATGTTTTGCTTTCAAACTGCTAAGTTGGCAGGAGCTGGGACAGAGATGGAAGCTCACTCTGTCATGCAGTACTCGGGTCTCGAACTGCTGACCTGCTGACCTTCCAGTCATCAAGTTCAGCATCTTAACCACTAAGCCTCCCTAGATGGGAGGTATACAAATGCAATTAATCAACCAATCAACCAATCAATAAACAAGCAAACAAGTCCTAAAATAATTTTTAAAACTACAAAAAAAAAAAATACAAAAATTGTCAGATGTGATCATCCCCCATCCCTACAAAAGCAACAGAGTGGTCTCCCTACCTTTTCAAAATGGCCACCACAACTATTTCAGGATTTAAAATGGCCACATATACCTCCACCTGAAATCACAATGCAGTTCTTACTGCTCCGGAGGTGCCATTGTCGTTGGACAAGGTCCCCAAATGGCATGGAAAAGATAGGGAGATCACTACCATCTTAGAGTTTAAAATACAGTAGCACAATTTTGGGCCATAAGCCAAAAATTGGTTGTAACCTGGGGAGTTTTTTAAATTAAATGTGTGGTTATAAACCACAGCAAACGTAACCCAGGGCAGTTGTATGCCAGGGTTTTACTGTATAATGAATAGAGCATTAGAGCAGGACACAAAAATCCTAGGTACAAAGCCTTGTTCGACCATGAAAACTAGGACAAGGGGTGGAGGGTGTATGTACTCATGATAAAACAACTCTTGAAAATATCTCACATATCTCAGAAACATGACAAGGGTCACCATAAGTCAGAATTTACTTGAGGGCACATAACATACACATTCATGCCATAAATAGCTATGGTTTCTAGTCCTTCATTTGTTACAAAATGACAAATGACTAAATAATAATCTTTCTTTTAAAAACCTTATGTAGTATAATATTTGTGTATTTTGGAGGAATCATTGGTTAGGGGAACAAAGCAGAAGAACTACATTTCAGAAGCAATGAGTAATGTAATGAGAAACCTAATGAATTTCAAGCTAGATGGATTCAAAATTTCTAGGAAGGTCGTAGTTTATTTTGCCTTTTTACAATGTATTGATAAAGATGATTATTTGGAAGATCCATCACTCTGTGACCTTATAGAATAAACAAATTAATTTAGAATTAACAGCAACCAAAACCTGGGAATTTAAAAATCATGAGTACCATATGCTCAGTCAAGACAAATGTGTTGGTGTGACAAATAGAATAAAGGAAATCCCACAGTTCACGTAGATAAGGATTTTATTACACTAAGGTAATAGTAGCTATAAAATGTGCAGTTTTTCAATTGTACATTATTATTATTTTCTACCAATTTCAGTTAGTTGGTTCACAACTGTCTCTTGGAAGATACAAATCCCAGTCTGGATTTTTGCAAACATATTGCTTGACTGTTGCAATTCTGACTTGAAAGAATCTTCAAAGTGTGAAGCTTAATTAACACAAACTGGAAAGCTTGAATTCTTTACAAAACCTTTTGACCTCTGGGTGACATTTAACTTAAAGACTAGAGGTGAGGGGATGACTGACTACATAACACTCTGCCAAAAGATTTACTAATCCGGTTTTGCCACCACAAATGCCACAAACGTGTTCAACTCTGCTAGTAATAAGAAAGTACTACAAACATAAAGCAAACTAAAATATGTCATACCATGTTTACTCCTGATCGCCATGCTGATCACCAATATTTGGAATCAGATATGACACAAGATGAAGATGAAAATGGGTGTACTGTAAGGAGAGAATGTGGAGAAATTGAATGGTTTCCAACTGGGAAAGTTATTGGACAATGGAATACTTTTTCTTCTTCCCATCAGTGCAATCTATGTGCAGAACAAACCATATGGAAATATGGATACAGATCAGTGGCATAGCGTGTGTTTCAGCCGCCCAGGGCAAACTTCCCTGAAGTAAAAGCCCCTGGGATGAATGACACTGCTGTTCCATGCAGGCATCCTTTCGGGGCTGGGCCGGGACTCCCCGCTGCCTGCCTTCTACCCACCCCGCATGGCTGTCGCCATTTCACCATCCGCCCCATCTTGCTTACTCTATGCGGCTCCAGGCAATGGTTATTTCCTCCCAGAAATTTTGCCACCCCAAAAAAAAGTGCTGCCCAGAGTGGCAGGGCCACACCCCCTCACTACGCCACTGATTCAGATGAATGAGAAGTGAAAAGCTATAAAAGAAACATCAAAAATTTAGGACATACTGGCAGAAAATAACAATGATTTGAAATGAGTCCTAGTGAAGATGAAAGAAGAAACTGTAAAAGCAGGTTTACACTTGAACATTAGGAAGATGGCAGTGGCTGCTACTCGTATCCAAGCATGAGTACATTAAGGCATATTATCCTAGAGAACTGGTTAGACAAAGACTTAGTACCTAACTTCTTTAACTGTTGAAAAGTTGAAAAGTGCCAAAATGAAGCCATCTTGTGGTGACTTCATTCTGTAGTTCCTTCCATCTGACCTAGTGTGAGAAAGATTAGCCAGAATAAGCTTTAAGCTCTTGTTTAAAAGCTCTGGTTGATATGTGTTTGGGATGGGTGTTTGGCTGTTTGGCTGTTTTTTAATGTATTTTTTATTTTATTTATTTATTTATTTACGGGTTTGTGTTGTGAGTGGGTTGAGGTGTGTGTGTGTGTGCGCGCGCTTATTTTTATTTTATTATTTTTTTATTATTTTGTATTTTTATATATTTTTTCCCTTTGGCCCTGCCCATGACATCATGGCATCATGATGTTAGCTCTGCCCACACTGTGATGACATCACGGTGGGGTAGTAAAATTTTTGACATCCCACCACTGTATCCAAGTATACTTTTTTTTTTCCTGGAAATAATTTTCAACAAACAGGAAAGATGCCATTGGCATGAATTTGTTTAAGGTGGATATCAGCTTGCCATAAAGTGACCCACACACTGTGATCACGGAGCCATCTCCTATGGCACGTATGAAATGAATTACAGTACTGCTATGGTAATGGATTAGATTGTACAGCCAACAACTCAACACCATGTGATGGGTGGTGGTAAATAACCCGACTTCCTAAAGGGGCCAACGGCTATGGGTGGATGAGCCCCTTTAGGTGGGCTTCCGCCTTAGTGGAGCAAATGCCACTGAAAACTACCATATTGGGCCCAACAGCAAAATAAGCGGAGGGGGAACGCTTCACTATTCTGATTCCCAATGGTCATGGAGGCGGAAGTGGCCATGCCAGATGGACTGGCTGTGAAGGTGCACCGTGATAATATTCTCAAGGCTGCAGCAGTCCATTGCAGTCCTGGTGTTAAATCCTGCTTGTCTAAGAAGACAAAAATGAGAACAAAAGAACTTCAAACCTGCTCTTAAACTCCGTAACTCCCTCCTATGGGAGGCCAGGCTGGCTTCATCTTTGATTTCTTCGCACAAGTGGGCAGACACCTTTCTTTTCAGGCTGGGTTCCCCTCAAGTGATTTGCAATCTAAGAAGGAGTTCTTAAAATGGGATTGTTTGTTCCTTGTTGCTTTTAAATGTGTTTTAGTATTTTTAATACAATATTTTACCAGGTATTTATTTAATTCTCTTTTAATACTGTGATATTTGTTTTTAGCTTTTATATATATATTAAATGGTGTAAGCCATCTTGGATCTATTACAGGAGAAAGGCAGGGTAAAAATATTTTAAATAAAATAAACAAATTGATAGATAAATAAATAGATGATATGCTTGCAGGGTGATAATGTGGTTTCTCCTTCAAAATATATGGTGCACCCACCATATATGAACTTTTAAGGTTTTTATATATTGTTATGACCATTACCTATGACGGTAATGTATGTTGTAAGCCGCCCAGAGTCGGGTCTTCCCGATTGGGGCGGGATATTAAATGCGAATAATAAATAAATAAAATAAATAAGTGCACATACATAATATACACACAATGAACTAAATTAATTCCCCTTAACAAAAAGAAGAAACTGAAGGACCCATGCCATGATGCGTTGTTGGCAAGTTATTAGAACAACCGTTTGGCCTAAAATATATTTTTAAAAACTGTCAGCTGCACTGCATTTTTTTCTTGGCCCAAGTGTATCAGAACTGTCAACACTTCAATTTTATATGCTTGTGGAGCCAAACACTGCTAGACTTTTGAACCCTGGGCTGTCTTCTGTCTGACTACACCCTCATCTTCTGGAGCCAAAACCTTTCTAACAACTACAGAATAATAGCTAATTACAACAGAGTCTGTTAATCCTCTCCTCCAAGCCTTGAGGTGATGTATTTAGCAAAATCAAATAAGATGAAAGTTGAGTGGCTGTTATCAAAGCCATGAGGTTACCATGTGAAAGGTTGAAAGACTAGGTCAAGGAAAAGTTAAATGAATAAAGGAAAACCTAAATCAGATAATGTTCGGATTAAAAGTCTTGCATTGAGACTTTGACTGTGGTTCTCTTTGCAAACTAGCCAAATGCATTTGATATCTCTTAAATAGGGGGAAGTAGATGTACTGTATCCTTTTTTTAAAAATAGAGAAAAGAATACCACAGCTTTTTGTTGTTGTTCAGTACACCGGATTAAGCTAAAGCACAGTTTGGTATTTCTGTTCTGGTACAATGTTATCACTTGTGTTACACATCTATATTTAGTGCTATGAAAAACTGTATCCAAGGTACTTTTTCAAGTACAGCACTCTTCATTAATAATTTTTATGGATTTTTCAATTATTGGGAGCTCTGCCCTACTTGTTTTAGTTTATATATCTTTTCAACATAGGGTTACTTAGTTGTTAAATATTTAGAAGTTACTTTTCTTAGCTATCTGCTACACAGTACTAACAAGAGTTGGCTTGACTATCATTACTATTGTTCAAAATTTCCTCTGCCTGTGTAGTTTTCTACCATTGCTGTTGCTCTTCAAGACTTTCTCTATCTTCATTAGTATTCTGCAGAAGTGACTATTAATTCCTGAAGAGAATGGATGGATCTGACTCTGGTGTCTTAGTCTTGTTCATTCTGCCTTGGGTGACCCTGCCAGAAGCACAGCTCCTAACACACTCAAAACCCTTTCCATGTTTAAATGTAAGCACAAGAGGATCTTTCTGCCCGTCTTTTGGAAAGAAATCAGTTTGTAAATTAAAGCATAGCTTTTGACAATAAGATAAAGGTCACCCTTGCTCGAGAGCCGGTCGTATCTAACTCTAGGGTTCAGTGCTCATCTCTGTTTATAGCCAAAGACCCAGCTCTGGTGGCACAGTGGGTAAACTGCTGTCCTGTAACCAAAAGGTTGGAAGTTCAATTCTGACCAGGGCTGAAGGTTGACTCAGCCTTCCATCCTTCTGAGATTGGTAAAATGAGTACCCAGTATGTTGGGGGCAAAATGCTAATTAACTTGTGAACCACCCAGACAGTGCACTGTGCACTGTGGAGTGGTATATAAGTGTGATTGCTTTGCTTTGCTTTGCTTTGTCTGCATCTGCAGATGTTTCCATTGACACGTGGCAGAAGTGACTAGACACCAGAGTGCACGGAACACTGTTTACCTTCCCACAGACATTGGCACCTATTTATTTACTTGCAATTTCTTGCTTTTGAACTGCTAGGTTGGCAGGAGCTGGGACAGAGATGGAAGCTCACTCCATCATGCAGCACACTGGACTCGAACTCCTGACCTGCCAACAGAGGCGTAGCTACCGCCGTATCAGCCGTATCAATTATACGGGGCCCCCAGGCTACGGGGGCCCCCAACGGCAAAAAATAAAATTAAAAATAAAAAAGACCAAAAATTTACTGCGCATGCGCAGAAACTCAATCTGATGCATTGCGCATGTGTCAGATTGAGTTTCTGAGCATGCGCACTTTATTGGAGCCATTTTTGGCTCCAATTTTTTAAAAAAAGCCGGAGTCGGAGAGTCGGAGTCGGAGCTGCAGCTTTTAAGCAGCGAGGCAGCCCCAACTCCGAGGCCCTCCCCCCGGTCGCCGCGGGGGCTCCCTGCCTGCGCCAGCCCGGGCGGCACTCTCCACGGTCGCCGCTGGGGTGGGAGTCCACCAGCTGCAGGACCAGCTCGCGGGCGCGCCCCGTCCCCCGGCAGGCGGCAGGTCACCTGGAGCACGCCTGGAGCTGACCTACCGCGCGCGCCTGGAACTCACCTGCCGCGCGCGCCTGGAGCTCCCCTGCCGCGCGTGCCTGGAGCTCACCTGCCGCGCGCGCCTGGAGCTCCCCTGCCGCGCGCGCCTGGAGCTCCCCTGCCGCGCGCGCCTGGAGCTCCCCTGCCGCGCGCGCCTGGAGCTCCCCTGCCGCGCGCGCCTGGAGCTCACCTGCCGCCTGCGTGCGGGATGGGGCGCGCGAGCTGGTCCTGCAGCTGGTGGACTCCCACCCCAGCGTCGAGGTGGAGAGCCCCGCCCGGGCTGGCGCAGCCTGCCAGGGAGCCCCCGCAGCAACCGGGGGGAGGGCCTCGGGGCTGCCTCGCTTCGCCCGCTCGCCTTCCACAACTGCCCCTTGCCTTCGCCGTGCACGGCGAGGGAGCGATCAGCAGCAGTGGCGGCGCGGCGGCGGTGACAGCAGAGGCGGAGGAAGAAGAGGCCCCAGGATTAAGGTAAGTGAGGTTTTGTGTTTCGGGTGGGTGGGTGGGTGGGTTGAGGTGTGTGTGGTTTTTTTTTTTTTTTTTTACATTTTAATTCTATTTTATTTATTTTATTTTTATTTATTTTATTTTTATTTTTGGCCCCGCCCACGACGTCATGACGTCATGACGTTGGCTCCCCCCATGACGTCATGATGTCATGACGTTAGCTCCGCCCCACATCTAAAGGGCCCCCAAACAATTTTTATACGGGGCCCCGGCAAGGTAAGCTACGCTTCTGCCTGCCAATCTTCCAATCGTCAAGTTTAGCGTCTTAACCACTAAGCCACCACAGTAAGGATCATGAAATAACTGTGAATTTGAAGTATACAATGTCTGATATAATACATTCCTCTAAATAAATATTTTTCATTCATCTGTATGTTAAATTTTAATTTTAACAGTTTTGTATTTGAGGTTTATAGGTAGTGTGTGTGTTTTATTGTGATGTTTTTTTATTACAGTACTTGTAAACCGCCCTGAATCACTTCAGTGAGAAGGGCAGTGGAGAAATATGAATGAATGAATGAATGAATGTCATTTGAGCTATCAATGGTAAAATGTGCCAAAATGTCCATCAGGCCTCCCTGTCCAAAAATAAGGGAATTTCTTCTAAATCTGTAATTGGAGTCTGTGTTGAGTCATGCTAATCATATGTCAGATCCTTTGGGGAGGAGTCAATCTCTTTTCCAATCTGACTATATGTTATTACTACTCACATCTTTCATCACATCCTTTGTCTTGCAGAAACCAAATCTTATTAGAGTGAAAATAAAGGGCTAGTCACTTAAATTAATGTTAATATCCCAATTAGACAGCATAGTGTTATCCCAAATTCAGGAAAAAAAACCTTTTATTTCAATTTTTTAAATATTGTATTTCAATAAAGTATTTGTTTAGGTTTAAAATGCATTTTCCCCCTTCAGCCAAGCCATGGCTGACTATGGATGCGGCAGACTTAACCCTTTCATTCCTGGTTGTGTTTATTTCATTCACAGTTATGCCTAAGATGTCCTAAAAATTAATAAAAATGTTTTCATGTATTTTAAACTGTTCAATCTTTGTCTATTCAACCAGGAACCTCTCAGATTATTTTCATGCACCCAGAACATATTGGGGCAAGCATTATCTTAATCAAAGAAACTCTCCCGTGCATGTGAATTGCTGAAGTTCTTCACTTCATGAAGCTTACTTCTATTCATCACTGAACCTTAAAAAAAGACACTCCTGCAGTTCTGTTTGCCTTGAAGCTTAATTCTATTTGCATTTTCTTCTCCTGGATATTGTTTCTGGGGAAGCAGATATTAGGGAAATTAGCATACTGTATATGTGTATATGTACACTGTAGTGATAAGCTTTCCTGTTTAGGGGGCAGGTTAGGGAGGGGGCTGACTTGCTGACTTTTCTAGTGATGCACAGAATTGCTCTGCTGATTGGTTGTTCAAATCTCCCACCTATGACATTTCATCATCCTGATTGAACCACATCTTGGAACCTGACCTGCTCATTGGTGGCACATCTGGAAGCTGAGCCACTGTATCGCAACTGTTTCCCCTAATATCCCAATCTCCTCCCTCTATCTTTCCTGGGAAATGTAATCTTTTACCATTTAATCTTGTTTGCATAAATGTTTGCCTTTGTAACCTATGATTGACTTATTTGTGTTTGTATTGACCACCTTCTGAGGGTTCTGTTGTTTTATTGTGTAAACTCAGTTTCAGGGTAAATATCTTCTGGGATTAGACTGGTTTTATTTGTTAAGCGAAGCAAACATTCAGAGAAAATTTTGCTCTTTAAGCGAGTTACTCTTTAATTGAGGCACTCTTTATGTCTCTGTCCCAGCTCCTGCCAACCTAGCAGTTCAAAAGCAAGAAATTGCAAGTAGATAAATAGGGACCAGTTTGATGGAAAGGTAAACAGCGTTCTGTGTGCTCTGGTGTCTAGTCATGCCTGCCACATGACCACGGAAACGTCTGCAGAAGCAGGCAGAGCTGGCTCTTCAGCTTTAAAATAGAGATGAGCACTGAACCCTAGAGTCAGATACGACTGGCTTTCGAGCAAGGGAAACCTTTACCTTTACCCTTATTCTCCATTCAAGGGATAGCTGTTATCATTGACATTTGGCCAGAGCAGATGGGCAAGAATTTCATTTCCATTTGTTTTTCTGAAGTCTGATCAAAATTCACCAGCAAAATGATTGTGAAGAAAATAATTTGAGATCCTATTGTTGTTTTTTAAAAGAAACCTGATTTGCAAAACTGGAAGTTTTTACCAATCCTACCCCTGACTGTGACAAGGGTCCCATATACTGAAGCTGAGTTCGGAATATACCCATATAGGGGAGACATGATTCTACACATTTCCTTTCCTTGTGCCCCCACCCATCCAAGAGCAGAGAGTCTGAGCTAACTTTTTATGAGTGTTACAGTTTAAATTTAGGAAAATCTCCCCCCCCCCCCTTTGCTTCATGCAGCACAAAGGTAACAATAAATGTCCGCCCACTTGGTTTGCCTGTGGTAAATCACACAGTAACTGAAGGGCTGGTGGGGGGTGGGATTAGATTTATTATAGGGCTTTTCTGACTGTTGAATTGCAACTGACACTTTCTTTCTCCCATATTGTAAACCATCTATATTTGCTTCTTATTTAGACAGCTCTTACATCAGCAGGCCTGGAGAAGTATTAATTAATTATAGAACTAAGTCTAAAAATAAAAACAATTCTGTTTTAGGAGGGAGTTCTCTGTGACTTCATTACTAAACTGAGAAAATCTGAATGACGGATGAAGAAAAATGCATCCCCTTTTCTGAGCTCTGAAGAATACGTGATGCACCTTTCATGGTTATCCAGTGAACATCATTGTCTTTTTTCACCTTAAAATGACCACATTTAATGTGACATATACATTTATGGGCTACAGTTCACTTATATACCTGAAATAATAGCTATCATTGGTTTGGTACAGAGACAGATAGATAGTAACTGAGAGATTGGGGTATGTGGTTACAAGTTGGGGGTGAAAGACCCACTACTGTAAGATGTGCATCTCTGCTCAATTTTCATATTGAGTAGAAATACCCTAAAGACCTGAAGTCTATGTTGGAGAGGATTAGATTCACTCTTCCTTGATAAAAATTTGTGCAAAAAAGGATAGCCTTTCTTTGGATATGTAAAGTGGGACAATTACAGCCAAAGCTTGGAGAAAGGACCTTTTCTGACTTCTTCATCTTCTTCTTGTGCCATATCAAATTCCAAATACAGTATTGGCAATCATCATGCGATCAACCATGAAGGCTGTCATGCAAATATAATGCCATGGCCTTTCATCTGCCTTCTGCATCACAGCGTGACACTTGTACCACTGATCCAGCTCCGTGAGTCACTTTCTGGTCCTGAGCCCTTTTGGCTTGCAAACTCCTCAGCCCCAGGCCAGTATTGATGGAGTTGATGCCTTCCATCAAGATGGATTCAAGTGGGATTTAATCCACTTGGGGACCATCACCCTTCCCTGTGGACTTCACCAAGGCTGCTAGTCCTCAGGGTTGTCAGGTTAGTTAACTGCCACCTGACGTTCAGCGTTGAGTCACTGGCAGTATTGGCTACTCTGTTAGAATAGCAGGATAACCTGGCCAGACTCTCCTTTTCTGACTACAGCATGGCAATGGTCATGATAGACAGTAGATTTTGAGAGCTGTGATCCCTGAAAACTGGTGTTTCCAAATTGTTTATAGTTTTGCAGTAATTTTCTCCACTTACAGGTGTTCAAAACTGTTATATGCCCCTACAACTGGTCCACTGACAGTAAAGAAGACTGCGGTGGCTGGAGGGAGAAGGGAGAAAACAACTTCTTCCATGTCTAGGCCAGATGTGAAACTGCCAAAATGAAGCCACCTTTCAGTGAGTTCATTCTGCAGTTCCTTCCACCTGACCTAGTGTGAGAAACATTAGCCAGCAACACAAGGTTGCCATTACCTGGGTATGCCTGATTGTGGTTCAGAAATACCACAGTCTTTGAGGAGGCTCTTTCTGGGTACCCTGAGAAAACAACTGAGAAAGGCAGAGAAGGATTAGTTGAACAGTGAAAGCTGGAGGATGACAGGAGGGAAGGAGGCGAAAATTACAGATAAGAAAGAGTGCTTTTGAACACCATATGAAACACAGTAAAGTTGCGAGATTTAAGGCTTGAAAATTATGGAGGAACCAAAAAATGCTATTTTAGTATTAGCCTTCACAGGAAAATTAGACCTGTGATGGCTTAATTTATGAGGACTTTTGAAGAATGAATTCGGTCATAAGTGCCAGGGGTTTACCGTAGGGTGTTTTCCTGCCCCAAGGGAATAACATTCTGATGGAGGGCTCTGGGTTTTTGATTGCCCCTTCCTCTGGCCACAAAGGAAGCTACAGCTTCAGGAAAAGGCCATCTGTGCAAAGGCAATATGCAGACAACACCTGGCTTCCTGTGTTTGTGGAATGGGGGAGGAGAAAAGATTCAGCCTGCTGCTCCCCCCCCCCCCCCCAACCAACTCACATCTAAGAAACAGTGCCTGGCTGAACATCTTGCCATGACCTTTTGGGGACTTTCATTTATAATTTTTTTTACCCTATCAACAAGAAATTGATGCATGCTTGAAGAAGTGATGTTGACTCACGAAACCTCGCACAATGTCTGAATGTTTTCTTCTTCATTTTTTGGAATAGTAGCTGTGTTAGTCTGTGTTTCAGGCATATCAGAGAATAAACAAAACAAAACAGTTGTTAGTCTTCAAATTACTACAATAAAAGGTATTGCCTTCCTCCTGCAGTTGTTTTATTCTGAGAAAGGTGGCAGATGTAGCTGCAAGCCTTGTTTTTCTGTTCCATCTTTAATATACAAAATGAAAATGCTTCATGTAAGCTAACTGGCCCATTTAATAGACTGAAGAAGGGAGGGTACTCAAAAATGTTGTTATGTAAAGAATTGTAAACTAATCCATACCAGCAGACAGACAGACACACACACACACACACACAGGCAACACAAAGAAAACAGGAGATGTCTTTAACAGATTCCATTGGCCTGGATTTCTATAAAACTCACACTTCTGGTATTAAGATCAAGGTCTTCACCCCAGTCTCCAGCTGAAAGTAAACAGATACTCTTTCTTCTTCTTCTTGTTTTTCATTTCCTCCCCTTCCCCCTTTAAATTCTTCCCAGTATCAGAAAGCTGGACAATGCATTGTTGGACCAAAGCCAGCTGGAGAATATTTTGTCTGGACTTTGGTAGAACTGAAACAGTTGTGAAATAGATTAGTACAGTTTCCCCTCCCAAATATAAACCCACAATTCTGCTTGCTTTGCTCCAGTGGGGTTTCTCTCCCCCTTCGCACACTTCATCTAAACATACCCTTCATTCTCTTGTTTCACATTATTATGAATTATGGGAACATGTGTCAGACACATGGATATGTCTGGGTGCCTGTTGTGTTGTACATAATGACAGACTTAATGCCCAATCCCCTAACCTGGCTGCTTGCTTTTCTGTCCAGTGAAGACAGACACATCTGTACCAGCCATACTTGTGTGGCCATCCGGACCAACAAAAGGTTGCACTTCCATATTTCTCCCCAACATGGTTCACAAAAGGAGGATGGTCAGTGTCACACAACCTAGGTGGTCATCCAGTTGAGGGCAGACAGGGGGTTCCTCTTTATGGCCTCTGTGGCCCCACAAGTGGGTGGTGACTTCCTAGCTGATGGTACCAACATGAACTTGCAGGGCTCACATCCTGGCTAGCAGAAAGGGTGCACGCTATATTCTTCTATTATTCAAGGGAAAAGGACTACAGAGGACCAAAATGTTTTGCTGCCTGACAACAAAGAGCAAGTTGGCATCATGTTCCACTCCACGTGCAAACATGAACACTGAACTTTATTTCAACACTGTTTTGGAAAGGATTCTCTCCAGTACCTGGGAGGAACAGCCTCATTTGGTAGGCAAAAAGCAAGGAAGCTTGACAGGTCAGCAGTTTAAGACCCGAGTGCTTCGTGACTGAGTGAGTGTCCATTGTCTGTCCCAGCTCCTGCCAACCTAGCAGTTTGAAAGCAATAAATTTCAAGTACTGTATATACTCGAGTATAATTCTAGTTTTTTAGCCAGCCCCCCATGAGGTCCAAAACTGGGACTCGACTTGTACTCTGGTCAACGTAAACATTAAAAAAAAACCCACACAAATGTCTAAATTAACTAATTTTACTGTATTTTCATGTATTTTAATTACTGAAACTCACTAGTAGCTGCTGCATTTTCCACCCCCAACTTATACGCTGGTCAATCTATTTCCCTAGTTTTAGAGGTCCAAATTAGGTAACTCGACTTATATTCAGGATGACTTATAGTTGAGTATATATGGTAGATAAATAGGTACCACTTTGGCAGGGAAAGCAACAGTGTCTCATGCACCCCAGCATTTAGTCATCATGCCTGCCACATGACCACAGGAATCTCTGCATAGACAGTGCTGGCTCCATGGCTGTAAATGGAGATGAGCACCACCCCCAAGAGTTGAACACGGCTGGCTTTTGAGCAAGGGAGACTCTACTTTTATCAAGTTCCATTTAAATAATGAAATAACTGCTTTTAAACAGTACCATGTGCAGCCCCAACAAGCAGTGTTTCAATCATAACTGGCTTTTCCAAATTTTCAAATGAATGTTGTCGTATTACATTAACTACTGGATTGATAGTTATTCCATTTGAATTCCTCTCTACCACTCTTGCACAGTATCAGAGCTGGTTCTGATATACTTTTTCAGTTTGAGGTGGATCATTTCTGGAGTGACTTCTATATCTCCTTTATTCTCATGAATTACAAATTATGGGAACATCTGTTAGACACAGGGATATCTCCACGAAGGAGGCCAACATACTGGAACAAGTTCAGAGGAGGAGAACAAAGATTGCTGCGGGAATGGAAACCGAACCCTATGAAGAAAAACTGAAGGTGCTGGCTGGGCATATTTAGCCTTGAAGAAAGGTGACTAAGAGGGGATAGGATAACATTTTTCAAATAGTACTCTAAAGGTAGTCATAAAGAGGAGGGTCAGGATCTGTTCTCAATCCTTGAGTGCAGGACATGTAATAGTGGACTGAAACTACAGGAAGCCACTGTAGGTCGAGTATCAGGAAAAACTTCTCAACTGTTAGAACAGTACAACAATGGAACCAATTACCTTGGGAGGTAGTGAGCACTCCAATTCTGGAGGCATTCAAGAGAAAAGTGAACAACATTCTTTCAGATCTGCTTTGATTTGGATTCCAACTCAGTGATTCTATGATTTTATGATATCTTTGTTGATATGACTGGTGTATGCAAATTACTTAGTTTAGCTACCCTTGTGACTCAGAGTAGAAATGGCCTGGGGAAATATTGAACTTTATGGGAGGATTCAGAAATAATTAGCTTCCTCTTTTGTCACCAGCAACCTAGCCCACTGGATTACTTTCAGTTTCTCTTTCCCTCCATTCAGAGTACAGAGTGTCTTTTGATTCCTATAAAATTCAAAGGGGACATGAAAGATCTACTACAGAGTTGCTTCACCACTCTGGGGGTACCCAGTGTCTCTTTGCTATCCCCATAATCACCTTTGCCCAAAGGCAGTAGACATGAGTACAGTATTAGAAATATACCTCACATTTCTCATTGGGAGGGTAACCATAGCCTGAAGTGAGGAAGTGCTCCGTTTGTCCTGACAGACTAGCCTCCACTGCAAAAACCCCATTTCCAGTTGAAATCTCCCAGTGGCGTAGGGCGGGTTTGGTGCCTGGGGCCCCAGGCCGAACTTGTCAGGAGCCCTCCCGGCTCCCCCCACCTAGGTAGGAAAGTCCTACCTTTGGGGGGTTTGCCGGGCTAGGAGGTGGGGCACCCGCGCGCCTGGGACCCCGATGACGTGGGTGAGGCCCAGGGCCCAGCGAGGAGCCCACCATCGGGGGCCCAGGTGCGTGGCCGCTCCACCTCTGAGCCTCGTGTGGCAGCTCGTCCACCTTCAGCGGCAGCGGCACCCGGGAAGCAAGGCTGGAAGTCGCCATGGCCCAGCGCACGCGGCTGGAGGACCTTCCCCCGCAAGACCTGGCTGGCGCTGCTTCAGCCACAGGGCTGCAAAGATCACCAGCCTCGCCCCTCTGGGCGAGCTGCCACCACCGGGCTAGGAGGTGGAGCAGCCGCATGCCTGGGATGCCGATGGTGGGCTCACTGCTGGGCCCATGCCACACCACCCCAGCCCCTCACCCGTGCTGTCGGGGTCCTAGGTGGCACGGCTGCCCTGCCTCCTAGCCCGGTGGCGGCAGTGGCACCAAGGAAGGGGGAAAGCAAGGCAGGCAGTCGCTGCGGCCCAGCGGCTGGAGCAGCACCGGCCAGGTTTTGGGGGGTTCCTCGGCCTGGCCGGCACTGGGACACGGCAACTGCTGGCCTCACTTCCCACCTTCCTGGACGCCGCTGCTGCCAAAAGCGGATGAGCTGCCGGCTGTGGCAGGCCATGTGGAGGGGGTGCCTGGGGAGGAAGGGAACGGAGAAGGGGGAGGGGTGCCCTCTGATCTCCACTGGGCAGTTGGGCCCGCGCCCTCCTGCCCAGCGGTGACGGAGGGTCCCGGCGCCCACCCCGGCCGCCAGGAAGTCCAGGGCAGTGGTGTCTCCTCCCCCCCACAAAGTGCCGCCCGGGGCAGACTGCCTCCCTTCCCCCCTCACTATGCTTCTGAAATCTCTACTTCCTTCCAGATTATCTTGGATACCTTGGAGTCATTATTCATTGAGGAGTCCTTATATGAGTAGACATTCCACATAACTTCTATCCATAGGGATAGCTCCTTGGCAGTTCTTCTCAATTTTGGTCCAACATTTTTCTTGAGAAAATCTTCCCATCTGCAATGTGGTCTTTTGTAACTTCTCAGATACCAATTCATTATTCTGGAGCTCTATCTATTACCATTTATGCATGCAACATGGCCAGCCCTCTTTAATTTATTCATCAGGTATTCTGTTACTGCCTGATATCCTCATTTTATTTTATGTTATTGTGAAGTGAGATTCCAAGCATTGATCTCTCCATTGCTCATAGCGTTACTTGCATCCATTTTTCCTCCACAGCTGTTAAGCCCATGTTTCACTGCCATGTCAATGCTTTCAAAATCGTAGAATTGAAAAAATTAGGCTTTGTTTCTGGTTTAGCTTTTGACTTCAAAACAACCAAGTGGGGGAAATCCATTTGTGGGTGGTGAGAAGAGGATAACTATGGTTCTTGTGAGGGATATAAATGGCATTGGGAAATGGCTACCCTGTTAGAGACTGCAAATGGCTCCAGGTCTTGTGGATTATAAAAAGTCTCTCTTCCTGGTATGCACAACACAAGGCTTTCCTGAAATCACTGGAGTCATGGTGGCTTAGCAGTCTGTTTGTCCCTTACTCACTCACACACCAAAAAAAAAAATCCCCCACCCAATTGTATTTGCTGTTCCCTGGGAGGAAACTGAACTAAACAACCAGTTTAATGTTTGCTGTCTTGTTCAAGGAAGGAAAAAGGAAAGCCTGGTGACTCAGGATGTTTCAAACCACAGCCTGCAAAGATAATGCTTTCTAGTTTCACAGGCGAATGTGTACAAAAACACCCAAGTTCAGAATAAGCATTTCTCTCCTCATCTTATATGGCTAGGCTCAAATCAAAGAATTAATCTCAGGAGAAGAGCTAGAGCAGAGATTCTCAACCTGCAGCCCATGGGCTGGATCTGGCCTACAGCACCATTTCATATGCCTCCACCATAGCCAGAAGTGCCATGTAGGCAAAATGGCAGGGCAAAATGGCCATCCGGCAAAATGGAAAGGCAAAATGGCTGTCTTCCCCCAAAAGCTCTCTGAGGTAGTGTGACCTGGGCCCTGGCTTTAAAAAGGTTGAAAACTCCTGGGCTAGAGGATCCATTTTATGATGTAGCATACTTTTGGTGCAAAGTGCACATAGTTTTCTCCTTCTGTTTTATCCTCAGAACCCTGTAAAGTAGGTTCAGCGGAGAGGTAGAGATTGACTCAATTTTTGTAGCTGAAGGGGGAAATTTGAATCTGTATCCTAGTTTCTTTACTCCCTCACTCACTCTTTTTGTGTAAGACAAAACTATATTGATCTACAAATAGTTCTGTGGCACCCTAAAGATTAACAACATTTAGGATTGGATGAATGGTATAAAGAAATGTAGAATGTGGTGATTAATAATAAACGGACATGTGAATTAAGAGTGAAAAGGGTATTATTAAGAAAAATGAGGTTGATGACATTTGGGGAAAATTTATTGATTTTGTCTTGGGAAAATCTAAAGGAATTAAACCTGTATATGAATACAGTAAAACCTCAGATAATGCTAAAACTTGGTTCCACAACTCTTGGTGTTATCCGATTTTTAGTGTTATCCAATGCATGTTAAAATCCTATGGGATGCATCGGATAATGTTAAAGCTCCATAGAGATACATTGTAACCACACAGGCTTTAGCGGTTGTTATCCGATGCATCCCATAGGATCTTAACGTTATTCAATGTAATTCTCCCTCCCCAGATTGCTTAATGCTATGCGATTTTAGCATTATCTGATGCAAATGTTATCCGAGGTATTATTGTATATGACACTTTGGAAATAGGGAAAAGATGTATGCAACTTGTATAGTTGAGTTAAGTAATAGCCTTAGAGGTAATGCCCCCCGGATGACGGTCTATGCAGTATTGTAATTATATATTATGTGTAAATGTTTTTTTTTTGAGGGGGGGGGGTTAATGCATGTTTTTTAATGAAAATTTTAAATCATTTTTTTAAAAAAAAGATTAACAAGTTCTACTTAACGCAATGTATCCTCACAAGTCTTTCTGATAATCTTGTTGCAACCCATTAATGTGGCTATCACCAGGGTTGGAGACATGGCATCTAAACTGTAGCTATAGCCATGTGTGTACAAATTTTCAGGCAGAGAGAAGAAAAAGTTTGTGACATTTTCGTACACACACCTTCGTTCCAACCCTAAAACACACTCTGTGTGCCAGACTACAGCATACACTTTGCTGGGTTGTTTTTTTTTTAGTGACAATGAAATAAGACTTTGCAATAAAACCAGTTTTTAAAGTTGGGTGACGAGGGGTGGGGAAGGAGAGACGGGATGAAGAAAGGAAGCCACACACTTGCTGAATGGGAGAGGCTCAAATTATCCTCAGCTGGTTTAGTTCACACTGAGCTTCCCTGGCTTCCTGCTATTCAGATGTGTTACTTCCCTTCTGTGGTAATGGCCTGTGGCACTTGGCCAGGGAACATTATTAATTTCAGAAGTGGCCTGACAGCAAACCCCACAGCGAAATGAGAGGAAGTGGCAGGGAGACCATCTGTTGGTTTCGGCAGAACAGTGGGAGCCTGGCTCCATAGTCTCCCATGAAGAAAGCAGATTAATAATCTACAAAGGGGAAACGGCCTAAAATTATCCACAGACCATGCTATTAAAAAGAAGAAGAAAACACTTTAGCTCCAGCCGGACAGGAAATTGCTAGCGCTGTTTGCACTTTTCTGCTTTGAAGGCCACAGCCCAGCAATGGTAGGACAAGAAAAAGCTCCTTGCTGGATCACAAGAAAGAGATGTCCGGAGTCTTTGGAAAACACCCTCTTCTGGCACTGCCAGGCAAAAGGCATTGGCCAGCCAGTACATCTTTTGCTCCTGAAAAATGCAAAATCTTTTTTTTTTTTTGGTGGCAAGGTTAGGGGAAGCAATAGGAAAAGACCAAAAGATTACAAGCAGAAGGGGAATATCTGACCTGGGCCCTGAGTAAAATTATGTGGATGAATCTCAGGCGTCATTTGGTAGCACTTCAGGACAGGATTAGCTGTTAACCAGACGGGGGACAATCTGGGAGAAACCCAAGCTGTATCATTGGTCGGTATCCTATTCAAAATTTGCAAGAAAGGGCAATGCCAACCACACAAAAGCTGTTATGGTATGTGTTGATCTGGTTGGTGGCATACAACCATGCATACAACCTGCACCTCATCAGAGTGCCACAGCAGTTTCTGCAGTTAGTGTTGCATGCCTGTAAATATCAAACAGGGCAGGGGTCATTGACCCTTTCCACTCTTCTCTCTGGTTTACCTATTTAATTAAACACTGCCCAATATCTAGCACTGCACAATTTCCCTTTGCCAGAATGTGCCCAGATAATAAATTCTGAAGTAGTAGTCAGTGTCCGTTTGCTGGCTACACATAACACTATGGTTGGAACGAACTGAAAATCTTGGAGCACTGCATTCTCATTGTTATGAATTGATGTGGGGTGGGAAATAATCAACTAAAGTGGGGGTGCCCAAACTTTTTGGGCCATGGGCTGATCATGTGGTTCATGGAGCCGGTCACTAAGGCCCGGGGGCCGGGTGCAGCCCCTGACACCAATTCATCCAGCCCGCGAAGCCCTTGATGCCCCTGGAAGCGGAAGTAAAACATGCCCGTACGGGCATGTTTTACTTCCGCTTCCAGGAGCAACAAGGGCTTCGCAGGCCGGATGAATTGGCGTCGGGGGCCACACCCAGTCCCCGGGCCTTAGTTTGGGCACCACTGATGTAAAGGATTCTAAAGAACAAACACTACCCAGAATCTTACTCACTGCTGAGTGTAACTGCTTCACGGGGAGGAGGGGGGGATCCTGCAATTGCTTCAATGATCTTTGATGTGCAGTTATGGAAGCTGGAGATGCACCCCCTTAAAAACAACAGAGCCAGTCAACACCCCATGCACAACTGACATGAAAAGACAACTGTATGTGCAATGAGTCATTGGATGCATAGCAAAAACAAAGTTTTCAAGCACTGCTACTTACACACCCGCACAGGCACTGGTTACATGCTTCAATGTTTTCGCCCTAGATTTCTCCACCTGACTCCACATCATCACCAGGACGAAATGAAGCAAAGCTGTAAGAGTTGCATAGTATCTGCATGCAGGCCCTTAACACATTTATAAAAGTGAAATTGTGACTTCTATTTTATTACATCAACCAAATAGCATTTCAGTGAAAGTGGATGGTTTTACAAAAATCAAAGGTCTGTCTAGGTAAAGGTAAGGACTGTGGTGGCTCAAGTGGTTAAGACACTGAACTCGCTGACTGGAAGGTCAGAGTTCGATTCCCAGGTACTGCATGACAGTGAGCTCCCATCTCTGTCCCAACTCCTGCCAACCCAGCAGTTCGAAAGCAAAAAATTATAAATAGGGACTACTTTGATGGGAAGGTACATGGCATTCCGTGCACTCTGGTGTTGAAGCATGCCTTCCATGTGTCCACAGAAACGTCTGCAGATACAGACAGTGCTGGCTCTTTGGCTATAAACAGAGATGAGCACTGAACCCTAAAATCGGATATGACTGGATTTCGAGTTTAGTAAAGGGTGACCTTTACTAAAGGTCACCCTTGCTCAAAAGCAAGTTGTATCCAGCTCTAGGGTTCAGTGCTCATCTGTTTATAGCCAAAGAGCCAGTGCTGTCTGTGTCTACAGATGTTTCTGTGGACATGTGGCAGGCATGACTAAACACTGGACTACATAGAACACTGTTTAACTTCCCATTGAAGTGGTACCTATTTGTCTCATTGCAATTTCTTGCTTTTGAACTGCTAGGTTGGCACGAGTTGGGACAGAGATGAAAGCTCAGTCTGTTGTACAGCACTCAGGTCTCAAACCGCTGACCTGTCGACCTTCCAGCCATCAAGTTCAACATCTTAATCACTAACCCACCACAGTCCTTAAGGTCTATCTACTCTAGTGCTATTCTACTCAAGTGTTAACCTGAAAAGGTGAGAACTCTGGGTGTGTGGAGTTTGTACATGACAGTCCTGTTCACTCTGCTCCATCTCTGACCCCTATTTCTTCTGACTCACTCAAATGAACATGAACAGAGTTCATGGCTCAACATGGAAAAGTACAAGGAGAGGCGCTAGAATGTATGTCCAGTTTCCCATCCAATCAAAGGCCTCTTAATCACAAAGCATCCTACAATCGTAGAGTGGTGAAAGAACAGGATTCCGTTATGTGTGTACCTTGACTAAAGCAACAATAAGAAGCTTGGGTTGCAATCCTATATTACAGTTTAACATTCAGATAGCATTTTTGAGTGCCTGACATCATTCATGGTTATAAATGTCAGAAAGCTGTGCATCATCAGATGTTTTCATACTCGTTTCATAACTAATAATTCAATGTCATTAAGTTGCTTCTGACTTATGCCCCCTTTTTGCAGGGTTTTCTTTCCAAGCCCCCATTCTGGTGTTGCTTGTGGACTGTGCAGCTTACCTAAGCCCACAAAAGTAGCAGGGCACATAGTCCCATTAGCCACATCCTCAGCCTGCCTCTCTCCCAGAAAGTATAGTGAGGATCTGAATGCCCAGGTCCACGATCCTGGCTCTACATTCAGGTGCTTCACCTCAGGCAGATATACTAGTTCAATAGTAAACTGCCTGCAGAACAGCGAAGCTGTTATTAGTAGGATTCTGGCATGTTACTTCCTTAAAAACCTAGATGTCAAAGATTTGGCATGGAAACTAGAGATTCCCAAGGGTTGCATCTGTTACTCAAATAATCAGTAATTAAATTAAGTATAATCTGCTTGCTAGGTGAGAGACTTGTTGAGGTGTGGGAACTTTGAGCGGTGTATCTAGGCAGTGTTGCCCATCACTTCTCAATAATATTAGGCCAGGACTAAAACTCATCAGTGTCCTCCCTAGGATCCCTTGGGCAAGGTGAAAGCGGAAGACACACACCATGGTCTGCCTAGCCAGTGGGTCATGTGATATCCAAATGGCCTTGAGCATTCATTTGCATGTGCAGAATCTCTACCAATGCAGGGACTCCATGCTGAATAACGCCAAGGTATCAAAGGTATAATCTGCTGGTAGCCTGCAGTACCACATTCAGTCACAAGGTGACAGATAACCCAACCTGCCCAAGAGAAGTTGAACTCAAGACCTGTAGTACTCACTTCCTGAGGTCTTCTACACCACTACATACATTTCCCACTCCACTCCCTCCATCAAATCTTTAAACCCAGGATGGCCAAAAATTTTCAGCTTTAGGCCAATCATGCGGTTGAGTGGGCTGGTCACGTGTTTCCTCCCACCATAAAACACGTCTGTGGCTGTTGTAAATGCATTTATGACAGACACCGGTGCATTTACGGCAGCATTTTGCGCATGCACGGGGAATGTACGCTTCCAGCGGTGAGGCTGGCAAGGGCTGGGTGATTTGGTGCTATGGGCCAGATCTGGCCCACAGGCCATAGTTTGGCCACCCCTGCTTTAAACATTTAGAGGAAGGAAAGTTCCCGCTATCTAGTAAGTGGGAGTAAGAGTGAGCAGAGGGAAAGATATCTGTCAGTTAAGATATTTATAGCACTTACAAAAGGGTATTTTTTAACTTTTCTATAATTTTGAGCCATGCTGGCAGATAGGTATGTTATTATTATACTGCAGGCAGTGGTGGGATTCAGCAGGTTCACCCCGGTTCACCAGAACCAGTAGCAGAAATTCCAGCTGGTCTCACCCACTCAAGTTTTGAAATAAATAAAGTAGTCCTAATTCAGGTGCAACACAGGGCTTTCCCCCTGGCCACACCCACCATACTACGCCCACAGAGTAGGTAGTAAAAATTAAAATCCCAACACTGATTGCAGGTGAAAAAAGACAAGGCTTCAAAGAATGTTTACTAAAGCTGTCTTATAGAGACCTGCGTGGCATTCAGATGCCACATCCAACTCCTGAACCAGCAACCAACCATTCACACAGGAATTTGCATAAATGAACAGACCTTTCTCTGCATGGGTTTGAAAGTGCTTAAGACCCAAAGGGCCACAGCTGACTTAATAATAATTTCATGTCAGAAATTATTCTCGGTTGAAAGGATTTTTGCTAGAAAAACTCCGTTCAGGGGATGCCTGAATGAGGCTCCTTTCATGTCCCCAAGATCTTTTTCCCACCAAAGTGATCCCTATTTATCTACTTGCAATGTCTTGCTTTCAAACTGCTAGGTTGGCAGGAACAGGGGCAGAGACAGGCACTTATTCCGTCAGGTCTCAAACTGTGGATTTGCCGGCCTTCCAGCTAACAAGACAAGCTTGTTAACTACAGAGTCTCTTTACAGCCCACTTGAAAATGTCAAAACGTTTAACCTCTTTTTCCTTTCCTTTTGCTTCATTACGGCAACCCTAATGTAGAAGACACACCAATCAAGTTCCCAATAGCCAAAAATAGTCATTTATTAATAATTTATGATCTGACATTCTTAGAATAAAATCCCACATTTACACTGGTGAATCAGAGGCTCCCTCTTACTGACAACCGTGACCAAGATCTTCTTGCATATACACAGGTGCACAACACTCACACACTTCCAGTTTTATACAAAAATAAATGCAAAAATATTGCATTTGAGGTGAAGTTCCCTGAAGAGTTTGTACAGAGGTAAATGCACCGTTTAGCACACAACAATTCATTTTATTCAGAACTGAACAAAAAAAATCATTCTTGTTTGAAGATATAACTCTCCTCCAAAAGGAAAAAAAGATGCAAGCTAAGCTATTTACAAAGGTAAGGCCAAAAGAATCCCCCCCCCCAAAAGATGCCATAATGAAATTCTACACAGATGGCACACTCAGAAAAGGAGAAGGAAAAAGATTATAAATCACCCCCAGAAAAAAAGGACATCATTCATCCACACAATGTGAATAAACAAACCTCAAAAGAAAAGGTATCCATTTTCTAACCAAGGGAGAAAGTGTGATTTGTTTCAACAATAAAAGTAAGCATGCTGTAAATTTACCTTTCACACTCAGAAGCCAATGAATTACAAGAGTAGAGAAAACTGACATCCTTCAAGTTGACCTCTTGTACCTATCATTAAACTGAGGCCGATTATCAAATTTGAAGTTTAAAAACATTGATACCAATCAAACCAAGCCTGACGACACTCTTGGCAAACAGGCATTCCAAATATAATGAGCTGAAAATTCTCTTTGGCTCCTCTAAATGAATATAAGGGAACATTTAGTCTTCACTGAAGACAACAGTATATATATGTATATTTAAAAATACAAGCAATACATTTCCCCCAATCACAATGTAGAGGACACGAGTTCAGATTGTCTGTTCTCCCTCTAGTTATATTTGGAAATCCTCAGTTCCAAGTCACTGCATAGGTGGGCATTTTATGTATTGAGCAAAATATGCTGCCTATCTAGGCAGAAAAGGAAGTTTCCTTCCCTTTCCACACCCTGCCCTTCCCCTGGAGAACTGAGTAAAAGTTTCCTTCCTTTGCATCAGCCGATTCCAAACTTTTTAACCTTTAATTTTTGTTTTGCACATGGGCAGCCACTGTTCAACAGCTGCACTCACAAAAGAGAGTGGTACTTCTTCGCTGCCATCAAACAGAAGCATTGAGGGATGATCCCATGACTCAAAGTTGGAAGAGTTGGGAACTGGCTGGCACTCACGTGGACTGCAGAGAGTCCACCTGGAAGACATTTTGGTTGGCAGGCGAGGTAAAATACAGCTGCTGGCTGGGTACACGGTTGTCACAGGGGCTGTTCAGTCCTAAAGTCCTCTCAAAGTCCAGCAACTGTCCCATGAAGTTGAAATTGGGGGAGATGTTGGATTTCTTCATCTTGACAATATCATAGGCATCGTTCATGGACAAGTTCAACTTCTGCATTAGGTATGCAACGGTCACGGTGACCGACCGGCTAATTCCTGCCAGGCAGTGCACGAGCACACCACAATTCTTCCCACGGGCTTCATCTACGGAGAGAGGATGACAAGGATAAGAGACCGTAAAATAAAGATTTTCTTCCAGGCTGAATAAATGCTTAAGAACACAGTGTAAGTGGGATGAGATCCAAAGGCATGCATGTCAAGAGAACTAAGTGAATTACAGTACTACTTGAAAGGCCATGGAACCTAGTACACTCTGTACGTCCCAGTTGGTTTGGCCACTGACCAGTAAACAAGCACAGAACTGTAGAAAAGTAATCTAATACAATCTTCTACCAATGTAGGAAATCCACAGCTACTAAACCACCCACAGGTGTCATCCAAATAATCTGCAGGTACTGACTCTTCTATCATTGTAATACGGCTTCCACTGTCCTGCCCCTCTCCTTTTTTTCCACCTGCCTGAATCAATGGCAAATAGTTTTGAAGCAAATCTTGAACTTGCATCTTTCAAAAGCAGGCTGAGTTCCTGATGCATCTTGGACAGTGGCTCCCAACAAGGGGTACACAGCCCACTAGTGGACTTCAATTCCCAGAAGCCTAAGTCAGTACATTGGCTGATTAGTGCTTTGGGAAAATGACTTAGGCTTCTGGGAATTGAAGTCCAAAAACCAGCTTTTGGGAAACACTGATTCTTGGGCAATTAAAAGATAATCACCTAATGACATACTGTCACTTTCACTGGGCTGTACCATTCAGTGCTATTAAAGATGCATCATGAGAGAACTTTGCTGGAACCCATTCCCTCCTGGTCAGTCTTCTAGAAGAGATAAAATTCACATTTCCTGCACACATAAAAATGGACACCAACTGGCCACAAGAGCAGGGTCACAACATTAAGGAGAGAGCAGGTTCAGAGCATTAAGGACTATTTCTTGCAATAAGAGAAGCAGGCAGTAGCTTGCCTTTTATCAGATACAGAAGCAGCTTTCAGTGGCTCTCCCAGATAGGAACATTCTTTGTTTGAAGACTTTGCAATTGCTTGGCCAGATCCAGTTCCGGGTATGTCTGCCCTAGCCTGCAGTTGAATGAGAATCTACAATGTCACCTTTCTATAGAGACAGGCAGATTGCAAAGGTCTATTAAATTATCCTTGCAACAGTTGTGGAGTGGAGCTGAACAATGAAGGTATTCAAGCCTCTTAAAAGAAAAAGGGAAGTCACAGGGGACAGCCCATTATGAGAAACAGGATGTCAACACTGCTAGAAAATGGGTCCCTTTGTAATGGAAAGTGCATTCTAATGCATGAAGATTAGTTTATCTGCAGTTCATAGCATACTAGTTTCTTCTGGCTGTTCTCAGATTACCTACATTCTGCCCTATGGCTAGTATCACTCAATCAGATTACACCACAATAAGGCAGCGGGCCCCCTCCCAACATGAGTTTAGAGGGGGCAGTGAGGGAGGACATAAATGAATTATTTTACAACAAAAAGGAAAACCTATTCATGCATTTTTTCTTATGCATTAAATGATAGTTACTTGTGATGCAGTTGATTTACAATTAACTATCTAAACAGCAATATTTAAATCACATTAGATCTACTAAAACAAAAAAGACAGTGTAGCCTTATGTTTATTTTTATGTAAATATGTTGTATATAGGTTTGCTGTCATATCTTCAATCAACCTAGCTTGAGCAATCAGACCAAACTGAGGTCAGAAAAATTATCACTTTACAGATTAGTATTTTTGGTACAATTTTACTTTGAAGAATGGGTTTTTATTGACAGAAAAGGAAATGCAAAATGCGTATTGGAATATCGAAATCCCGGTGTTTTCTTGGACCACATTTGAAATCCTAATATACTGATAAAGAAATTGCTACTTCAGAATAAAGACCTATGAACTAAATAGGGACTATCTGAGAAGCTTCAACTATTCCACAGGACATGGCTAAAACTTGGGGAAATTCATAATTTTTCTATGTCTTACAATCCAAAGGGGTTTGAACATTGAACAGGCTGTGCAAGGCATAGCAATAACAAGGCAACAGTGTTAACAATAACAAGATACCTCGGACCTTTGTTAGCAAAATCTCACCTATGAAAGAGATGGCCTCAGGAAAGAACTGAGACAGGTTCTGGCTCCAGTGGTCAGAGATGGGGATCTGTTTGTACTTAAATTCGCCAGCATTCTCAAAAAGATTAGGCAAGTTGGGCGTGACATTCAAGATGTATTTAATGCCAAACTCTTCCAGAACGTCCAAATTGGTAGAATCCTTGGCACAGCCCAGGTAGAGGTAAGGTAAAATCTCCACTGGGAAGGAAGGCTGATTGTTAGACAAGGGGCTGCCGTCAGAGTCAGTAGCACTGTTGGGATCTCGGTC
The DNA here is from genome assembly GCA_030440675.1 of Furcifer pardalis. Classification (NCBI taxonomy): domain Eukaryota; kingdom Metazoa; phylum Chordata; class Lepidosauria; order Squamata; family Chamaeleonidae; genus Furcifer; species Furcifer pardalis. The sequence continues at coordinate 172,748,594 of CP126892.1, read as the reverse complement.
AATGTCCGACTCAATGTCTGAGGAGGAATCTGAGCTGATTCGGAGGCCGCCTAAACCCAGAACTGGCAACGGAGGAGAGCTGCTGCTACAGGAACTGTCTAGGTTTGTTTCACAGTGCAGGGCATATTCTGCCTGGAACTTGCTAAAACCACCTGGGAAGGAAAAAAGAGAGAGATAAACAATATGGATGGGAGGTTGCTATGTGACTTTCTTCCCATACCCAACCCTTTGGAAGATGCTGAAGGGGAGAGGCACGCGAGGATGTACTGCTAAGCAAGTAGAAAGAACTTGGAAAAGGGCTAATATAGTTACGGAAAGTACTCTTCATAGTTGAACTTTTTTTAATATTAGCTGTGCTAATCTGTATTTCAAGCATATTAGAGAATAAACATCAGGTCTGATGAAGTAGACTCGGTCCGCGAAAGCTAACATTAAAATATAACAGTTAAGTCTTCAAAGTGCTACAGCATTTTTGTTTATTCACTGATACTACAGAAAGTAGATTCCTTTTTGATATGGCTGTCAGGTTAAAAGAGAAAGAGAGTGAGCGCATGTCCAGCAAATGCTTTCCGTTCTTGTGGAGTTCAGGAGATCAGGGGAGAAGTTACAAAATAAACAGGCACAAGAGTAGAGATGGTAGAGGCCGCCTTCAGACACTTATTTCTCCTTGGGAAGAGAAAGTCTGTGCAATTGGAAGCAGGCTACCCTCGGCAGTATAAATTAATTCAGTATCAGCTAGATCCACCATTGAGCAGTGGAAAAGCAGCTAACTTTGTGGGGTATCTATATCATCATTAAAGGGGAAGGAGCTACCAGGGTGTGGGTATTTTTAGTTCATTGTAGTATTTTACTACCATCTTCTGTGTCTAGGCCAGACCTTTTTGGAGGGTGGGTTCAGTCTGCAGTTCCTTTCGTCTGACCTAGTGTGAGAAAGATTAACTGTGTTGCCACTACCAGGGAATGCCCGATTGTGGTTCAAGAATACCACAATCTTTGAGGGGACTCTTTCTGTGTACCCCTTTTACTACCATAGGGACACATCTGAGATTTTCTGCTAATTTGACACGTAAACACCTGCCACAAATACTTTGGCCTGTCCAACCACAGAATAAAAAAATACTGTATCCATTTGAAATCCTACCATGCAATGATGGAAATTATGAAATGAGTCAAAATCAAGATGATACAAAAGAAACATTTTGGGGTTTTTTAATGGAATGGTTTGATTTTGAATGGTTTACCCCCTTCCCTTCTAGCAAGAGTTCAAAGTTCCCAAAGTTTCAAACAAAGGGAAACCGGAGATAATAGGATTATCAGCTGTCTGTACCTTAAAGGCATCCTTAATTTGAAAGGACTTCCTTTCAACTCCAGACAATGTAACTAGCAACTTTTACAGCTCCAAGACAAAATCTCAGCATTGGGGCATTTTGATCTGTTTCAGAACTTCAGACTTCTTTCTAAGGTTTTGCAGAGCTCAAAATCATGAATGGGTGGTGTGGCGTTGACTACTCTTAAGGTTAATGTGTATATATTTTTTCAAATTCTGATGCAGCATTTAGGGGCAAGAGGAAAAAAAAGACTTCTGACCCAAAGTTCTACCATGCATATCTTTGATTATTTTAAATTAGTTTTGGTACTATATCTCCTCAAACCCATTCTTGAGGGAGACTTCCAGTGATCTAAGGTCACAATATGTCAGAGTAAACAAAACAAAAAAGACAAAAACATTGTGGCACCTGAAAAACACACTGCTATGTTTGAATGTGAGCTTTTGTGGATCAAGCCCACTTCATCAGACATAAGAGGGAGACTTCATGGCATTAATTTATACAGATCAGGTACAGAGGTACACAATGTTTGGTTAGTACAGTATAACATAAGATTACAAATCAGTGTGGCTTTTTGAAACCGGTATAAACAGAAGATTCCTGGTTGGGGTTCGGATTTACTACTGTGAACTTTGGTTCTGTTGCATTGTAAATGGTTAATAGATTCTGTTATTACTGGGTTTGAGGAGATGTAGTACTAAAATTAGTACTTCAAAGATGTGCATAGCAGAATTTTGGATCAGAAGTCTTTTTATTTCTCCCTGCCCCTAAGTGCCATATCAATTTATTTGTTTTGGGGAGGGGGAGGTTTTACACATTGAACCTTACAATCAGTAACAGCAGAATCTACTAACCATTTCCAACTCAACAGAACCAAACTTCACAGTGATACATCTGAACCCCAATCAGGGATCTTCCATTAATACCCATTGTAAAAAGCCCCACTGATGTGTAAACCTCTGTTACACTAGCCAACCGTTGTGTGTCTAAATCAATGCCACAAAGTTTCATTCTTATGTCTGATGAAGTGGACTTGGTCCGCCAAAGCTCATGTCTGACAAAGTGGACTTGACCCGCAAAAGGTCACATCCAAACACAGCAGGGAGTTTTTCGGGTGCCACAACATGGTTGTTTTGTGGTTTGTTTTGGTCTTCTTTTGTTTATTTATTTTATTTATTTGTTCATATTTCTCCACCACCCTTCTCACCAAAGTGATTCAGGGCGGTTTACTCTCTGGTAGGCTTGCAGACAAACACGGCAATCCCTCCAACCATGTCAACTAAGGCGACAAAGATCTCTGCCCCAAGGGGAGTCCATCCAAGTGGCAAAGTCTCAAAAGAGGAGTGTGTTTTCCTGTTCCACAATTAAAAGGAGGGGGGGAGAGACTCAAATCCAGAGACCATCTGGCATTGCTCAGTACTATGCAAAGGGAATGGGAAGGGGGAGATATCGGAGACGCCTTGTGTCCAGATGGGGGTGCCCAAACATTTCGGGCGGTGGGCCAGTCACTATGGCCTGTGGGCGAGATCCGGCCCCAATCCCAATTCATCCAGCCCCCAAAGCCCTCGCCATATGGGCACATTTTACATCCGCTTCCAGGAGCGATAAGAGCTTTGTGGGCCAGATGAATTGGCGCCAGGGCCGGATCTGGCCCATGGGCCGTAGTTTGGACACCCCTGCCCTAGACGTTCCCTGGGGGGGGGGGAGCCGCGGACGAAGCTGGGGGAGGTAGAGAGGAAGGAAGGAAGGATGAGAGAGAGAAGTCAAGAGATGTTTAACCCCTTCCTTACCTTCCAGGTAGAACGCCTTGCAGCCGTCGTCCTTGAGGCGCTTGAGCAGGAGCCCCAGGACCGAGTCGCCGGCCGTGTTCTCGTTCCACTCGCTGCTGCTCTCGTCGTAGAGGACGACGGTGTCGGTGCCGCAGCGGCGGGCGAAGCGCTCGCGCTCCTCCTCGCCGCGGGCGAAGAGGGCGCGGAGCGGCAGGTTGCCCTTCTGCAGCCGCCGCCGCATCAGGCCCGGCAGGGCCACGCCGACGGCCGACTCGATGTGCGACGACTCGTAGAGCTCCGGCGGGCGGCAGTCCAGCAGCAGCAGGCGCGCGTCGCCGGCCTCCAGGCGCTCGTGGAGCCAGGCCACCGTCTTGCCCGGCAGCGCCATCGCCGCCAAGGGAGACGCCGGGCCGCGGAGCGTCTCGAGCATGGGGGGCAAATTGGAGGCCGGGGGGGGGGGGCTCGGGAGACTGGATCCCCCTGCTGCCCGGTTTTACGCGCGATCCACGCGCCCCCCAACGCCGCTGCCTGCCTGCATTTGGCTCTGGATCTCGCCTGGGACTTTTCCCTTCCCCTCTCCTTTGCACGAAACCCGGAATGAACCTCCCTCGGCGCCGATCTCCCCCCCCCCGCCCGCCCAGGCACTCCGGAATCCAATTAAAGGCGCTTGGAGACGCCTTTGCGCGCAGCCAGGAGGCGAAGAAGGCACGCGAGGGGAAAGGGCGCGCGAGGGAGCCCAGCCTCGCCCTGGTTTCCGAGCGGGGACCGCGTCGCCTTTGGCCTGGTTGGCCTCCCACCCGACCCCCGACCCCCCTGCGCACGAGGGAAAGCCTCTGGTGGCCCCCGCGTTGCAGCCGCCGCTTGGCTTTCCTGCCCAAACCCAAGTCAGTCTCTCTCTCTCTGGTGCTTGATCTCCTCGATGGGATCAATGTCCCTTTTAATCAGCCTGGCCACACACGCGCCTCCTACACACACACACACACGCCCTCCCCTCCACCGCGCCAGGCAGTTCCTCAATGAATACAACCCGGAGGGAAGTGGGGGGGGGGGGGGAAACGTCTCAATGGAGACATTCTCCGGCTCGGCCAATCAGGGCTCGCGGAAGGGGCTGTTGCCGGGGCGACGGGCCGGCTGGAACAGGTTGTGTGGATGAATTGGTAATGAGTTTGTCATTCACAAAAAAACGGAAAGGAATTTCCGCTCCGGATAAGCCGAGGGCAAACAAGCAGCGACAGCAGCTCGGCGGGGAGGGAGGGAAGGAGGGGGGAGGCCGGGAAAGCACAGGCGCTCGAGTTTCCTCCTCCTGCGGAAACCTCCCGCCGCTTACACAACCGAGGGGTCCAGTTGCAGGAAGAAGAGGGACCCCCAGCGAGGCTCCTCCGGTTGGAGGGGATTTCGCAGCCCGTCGTGGCGCCCGGGCGAGGGAAATGCGCGGATTCGCGACCCCTCTTCCCCCGAAAAAGCTTTTAAAAAAACCAACAACGAAGAAACACACGCATCGTCGCTGGGGAAAAAAGGCCTTCCAGGATGATGGGGATCTCTTTGCAAGCGTCAAAGGGAAAGCCCTTTGCCTTCGCCAGGCCAGGCGTGCGCCCAAGTTCGGGTCCCATTGACAAGCGTGACACGCGCGCCCATGTTTACGAGCTAGTAGTCAGGGATTCTGCTCTCCCCTGTCCCGTTGCAAATAGATCAGGGGTGCCCAAGCTATGGCCCGTGGGCCGGATCCGGCCCCCAATGCCAATGCATTCTCCTGCGAAGCCCTTGTCGCTCCCTGAAGCAGAGGTAAAATGCATGAGCTGGATGAATTGGTGTTGGGGACCAGATCCAGCTCACGGGGCCATTGTGACAGGCCCCCTGAACCAAGACCACCCCACCAGCCTGAAAATTGTGGGCACTCCTGAGATAGACAGACAGATAGAGACAATCGCCACCGATGTTGTGTGTGACCTTAAAAAGGAGGAGAAAGCCATCTCCCTGCTTTTTTATCTTCCCCTGTGGGCAAACCTAAGTAAATTGAGGAAGAAGGAGCCGGCTTTTCATGAGTGCCAAGCGTGGGCTGGAGTTAATGTGTAGCATACCGGAGAAAGCCGTCCAGGCATTTGCTTAGGGTAGCTACTGCTCCTGACATTTATTCTCCATTGTTCCCATAGCTTGAAATGGAGCCCAGGAACTGCCCCCCCTCCTTCTCATTTCTGGGTTTTCAAAGAAACGATCCTCATGCATTAACCCAGATCCCCAGGGCGTGAGGTCTCCCAAGACAGAGAAAATTGGTCACACAACAGTTTGGACTCAACCAGTGGTGGGCAACAGAAAAATTCGCTGCCACATCGTGGGTGGAGTCTATGTTGTGTCATGGCTGGAACCTACATTATGGGTGATCTAGTCATGCCTGCCATATGGCCATGTATCCATCTGCAAACACAGGCAGCACTGGCTCTTTGGCTGCAAATAGAGATGAGCACTGCACCCTAGACTTGGATATGACTGGCTTTTGAGCAAGGGAGACCTTGAATCACTTGCAGGGACAAAACCTGACATCAAATCTGAATACCAATCAGGGATTTTCTGTTATTAGGTAAAGGTTGCCCTTGCTCGAAAGCCAGTCGTTACCAACTCTAGGGTTCAGTGCTCATCTCTCTTTATAGCCAAAGAGCCAGTGGACTTGATCCACAAAAGCTCACATTAAAATAAAGCAGTTAGTCTTTAAGGTGCCACGACGTTTTCATCTTTTTGTTTTGTTTACTCTCTGATATGCTTGCACAGAATGAACATTTTAAAATGGTAGCTGTGTTAGTTTGGGTAGGGCAGGGAAGTGGGCGTGGCCACCCAATTTCGCTTCCCCCTCCCCCTGCCGGCAGGGTGCGAACCTGTTGCTGCCCACTGGATTCAACAACTGCTGAGAGAGCAGGTCAAAAGCCTTGCTTGCCTGAGATGCTAAAAAGGCCTTAGCCCTGGCCTTGGGGGGCCTTGACTCTGTTTGTTTGGACCCAAATGTCCAGCTCACTCCTGGGTGTTTTCTCTGTGGGAGGGAGCAGGCCAAGACATTTTGTCTGCCTGAGGCAAAGGAAAAAGTGGCAGCATCTCCCTCCCTCTGTTCCACAAGGGAGACCCAACTGGCATGCTGGGTTGAATGGCATTGAATGCTGGTCATGGAATAGAGCAGCGGGCCAGTTTAGGAGAAGAAAATGGCTGTCTGAGATGGCACACTCCAGGCCTCCATATGCCAAGGGACTATTATTGTGTCAGGGCCATTTTCAGGATTCTATATTGGGGGGTGGGGGAGGGGGTGTGTGGAGGATATTTTTTCTGGAGGGGCAACAATGTGACACACATTTATATATAACATTGGCATCCTGGGGTGGGGTGGGGAGCAGGCTCTTAGCTCAGGGGGAGCTGATCCCCCTTGGCTACAGCCCTGCATTGTGTACAGTCAGTGACTCAACGCCGAGGTGTCAGGCAGCAGTTATCCAACCTGACTCCCTAAAGGGGCCAACAGCTATGGGCAGATGACCCCCTTTAGGTGGGGTGATGGTCCCCTTCAGTGGAGGAAATGCCATTGGAAATTATCAGATTGGGCCCAATGGCAAATTGAGCAGAGGAGGAATTCTGATTCCTAATGGTCATGGCGGTGGAAGAGGCCATGCTAGATGGACTGGCTGTGAAGGTGCACCTTGTCCATATTCTCAAAGCTGTGGCAGTCCATTGCAGTCCTGCATGTCTCATTTTAATGTGTGCCACAGGAGATGGCTCCAAGATCATAGTGTGTGGGTCATTTCATGGCAAGCTGAGACCCACCTTTAAAAACCTTAAACAAATTCATGCCAATGACACTTTTCCTGCTTCGGGGGGGGGGGGATGCATTCTCCAGTACGAGTTGTAGACAAAAATGGATCATTGTGGTACCTGCTGCCTGTAGTGTTTGCTTCCCTCTGCCTAATGTAAAAGGCTGCCTCTCTGCTCTCTGGGCAGAACTTTGGGTTGTGCCCGAAGCAGACAAGGTTGGCTCTGTCATAAGGCACAGCAGGTAGAAAATTCTTTGCCCATTGGATGTTACTGGCTGCAACACTTAATGCCCTCTAGCTAGCATAGCCAGTGGTGAGGGACCATGCAGGCTGCAGCCCAACAGTGTCTGGCAGGCGACATCTTTTCCATCTTTGTGAGAAGCTAAGGTAGCTGGATCAGACAACAATGATTTACCACAAAGGGATGCCAAATTGTTAGAATAAAAATGATTCTTCTGCTTGTATTGCCAGAATGGAGAGATGTACTTCTTATGTGAGATTTTTTGTTTTGGGGCAAATCAATCTGGACTGTCTTGGATATTGGGCATCTTGACTTGCTCAGCCCCAGATAACAAAACTTCTTGAGCTGGTTGTGGATTGCTTTTCAAATAAAAAAGCCAAAGTTACGACAAGGCTCTTTCAGTCTGGGGCTGTCTCTACCCCTTCGCCTTATACTTTTCAAATAAAATGAGAAGTATAAGGCAAAGGGGTAGAGACAGCCCCAAACTGAAAGAGCCTTGTCGTAACTTTGGCTATGCTTAGAACACTTTATCCTTCAGGATAGCTTTCTTTGAGTCATTTGATCCTCAGGCAAGTGTTTACAATAGTCCCATAAAATAAAATAACAGAGAGATCGCTTATCCTCCCAAACAGTTAAAACAAATCCATCTGGTTTTCCAGCTGAAACCAAACTGTGTTCTCAACTTCCTCTTATTGCTTAAAGAATCTTTGTTATGATGTGTACCATGAATTTGGGATTGACTTATAGTGGCCCTAATTGGGCTTTAAAGGTCAGCGAGGCATGTAAGGAATGGTATTACCAGCTCCACCCTTCAAATTCCAATGGCTAAGCAGGGATTTGAACACAGACCTTCTGAGTCTAAGTTGGTCATTCTATTCACTATACCACAGTGGCTGAATCGCTTCAGAGCAGATCAAATGCTGGAAGTATAATATCTTAATGTGCACCGAAAGCTGGTTTACTGATAGTTTCTCCCCCTTCTCTCACAACATAGTTACTAAACAAGGATGGAGAGGAGAGGCACGTATGATGATGACAAACCATTTTTCTAAGTTGGAGAGAATTTTTTGAATGGAATTGCTTGAATGGAGTACCTGTACATCTTACCAGGTCCTTGACCTGATATGTAAGATGCACATATTGAAGTTTAGCCTGAGACACAGAGTATAAATAATAATAATCTCATCCCTCTGCACTGAACCAGGTAAATGACAAAGGGATAAATTGCAGTGCTGTCCCATTTATCTGTGGAAACTTTCCTTAGAATTCATGCAAATAGTTTCCATCTTCCCTAGTCAGCAAGCCAATGGCCAGTGGGATTGGGCATGATAGGAAGTCTAGTTTAGCACAGCCAAAAGACACTAGGTTGGGGAAGGCTGTTATATGATTAACCTGTCTGAGATACTAGGATCAGCAGTCTGGTAGTCTCCAAATAAACTGGTTACAACTTCTATAAATCCTAGCCAGCAGTACCACTGGCCAAAGATTAAGGGAACTATATTTTGAAACATCTGGAAAGTGCCATCTGGCTACTTAATTGAATACAGGGACAGGAGCATGGATCTGGATTAGATTTAAAAGGCTGGTGCCTCCCCCTTTTTCAATGTTCTACAGCAAACATTTCTAGCATATGGGATGTGGGGGTTTTCTGTCAAAATCTATTTCATTTAAAAAACAATTAGTTCTGTCAAAAGTGGAGATTGCTTCATACTGGTAAGATTTTATTAACTACTGAATAGATGCTTTTCTAGGTGTTCTGTAGCAGCTAGTGATAGCTTTAATTATGTCTTTAGAAAGCTTTTGGGGCAGAATTCTCTACCACCATCACACACGCATACCACTCACTTGCATCAACAATATGGCTCTTTATAAGCCTGCACAATGTATGCAGCACCACCTTGAGCAAATGTTAACAGCAATTGGATGATTACACCTGCCTCTGACCTGAACAACAACAAAGTGGAGATTACATGGAGGTCAGATGGCGTTTACACTTGGGAAAAGCAGGATTCTGCCTGGTGTTTTTAACGCCAAAAAATGAGTGGTAATATAAAGACTGCACGGGCTGCTTTATTTATTTATTTATTTATTACTTCAAACGTAGGCAACTCAGGGCGGATTACAAAGGGTCCTGAAGAAACATGGAAAATCACAGATAATAAAAACAAGATTAAAATCTAAAAATCAGTTAAAATAGCAGTTAAACAAGCTAAAAACAATTCTTTAACATTGAAGAGGGAGATGGTGGGTAGAAGTTGTTAGATAAGCCAGTGGGGTGGGGTCAATGAGCCATCATTGCCCCACACCTGTCCCGCCAGCCAAGTCTTCACACCCTTTCTAAAGGCCAACAGTTCCTTGATATACAGTCAAACCTCGCATAAAGAGTGCCTCACTTAAAGAGCAGAATTTTCTCTGAATGTTCGCTTCGTTTAACAAATAAAACCAACCAAAAACTCGCTTAACAAATAAATCGGGGTTCGCAATCCCCCTCACCAGAAGTCACAATTGGTCACTTACAATGGTGTTTCGCTTAAAGAGCAAACTCACTTAAAGAGCAATCCTGTGGAACACATTATGCTCTTTAAGCAAAGTACAACTATATTACAAAAGGACAGCTAGAGGAAAATGCAACAGGTTCATTAATGAAAATATAGTTATAAAGCAGGGGTTCTGAACCTACAGCCGGCCCATGGCACCATTCCATGTGGCCCACGTTGCCGCCATCACTGGAAATGGATGTATTTATGATAGCTGTAAATGTGCCCATGGCTGCATAAATGTGTTTACAACAACCACGGGCACGTTTTACAGCAGTGTTGGGGGGGGCACCACCAGTCCGGCCCACTCAGCTGTCTGAGGGGGCGTAGCCTGGCCCATGGCTTGAAAAGATTGAGAACCCCTATCATAAAGGAAAAAGCCACATTGTTTTCGTACAAATAAGAAATACAGAGCTGTCTGGATAACTCAGTGGTTTAGGTAGCTAGCTGCAGAGCCAGAAATTGGGAGTTCAATTCCCCACTGTGCCTCCAGCGAGAAGAGCCAGTGTGTGACCTTAGGGAAGCTGCACAGCCCCAGGGCACCCCCAGAGGCATGAAATGGTAAATCACTTCTATAAATTCTCTACCTCGGAAACCCAGGAAAAGGTCACCATAAGTCAGGATTGACTTGATGGCATGCAATTATTATACAGTGGTACCTCATGCAATGATTTTAATCCATTCCATGGGGCTCATTGTTGTACAAAAAAATTGCTATATGATGCATGCATTGTATAGCGATTTTCCCTATGAGATGTACAACGAATATCTCTATGGAAAAAATCGTACAACAAAAATTCATTGTACAGTTTTTCCCATAGAGATGCACTGCATTGTATAACAATTGTAGTTGTTATACAGGGCACTGTTTTTCCCCACAAACCCTCGTTGTTGTATGATTTAATTGCTGTATGAGGCATTCGTTATACGGGGGTTCTGCTGTAATTAAGGAATACATGCTAGAGGATGAAAGGGAGAAGAGGCAGCTTGATTGGTCTTCAGTTTGTTCTCAGGAAGTGTTTCCAAAGAAGGCTTTCAATATACAATTGCTCAACCTCATTTACACAGTGGGTGTCCAGCCACCATATTATGTTTTCAGTGATTTTTGATAGGCGTTTGTTTTTAAAATGGAGAGGCAGAATAGAAATGTAATGGGCAAACAAAACATTTCCCCCTGCTGTGTTATTCTCACTGCTTCCATATTTTCCTTTCCACAAAATGATGTGCTGTGGAGGAAAAGATGGCACCACAACCTGATGTTTTATACTTGGCATAGCTGAAAGGTGTTCATCTGGAAGCACCCAAAGTCTCCTCAATTTACATTCCAAACACCACTGTGAGAATAACAAAAAGAAATGCACAAGCAGTTATTAAGCCAATAGTTCTGGAGGATGTGACATAAAGGCAGTAGAGGTGCTTGCAAAGTGAAAATAAAATAAAATTGATATTACAAAGTCTCTGTGATAGATGGAAGAGGGAAATTGTGATAGCTGATTGAGATTGAAAGGCAGGATTCTTCTATCTTTCTTTCTTTCTTTCTTTTCCTCCTCCAGGTCAGTCTTTAGGTTGGTCTGCCTATCTTGATCTTCCAGTCTGTAGTAAATACTATATTGTTTTTATGAACTTTGCTGCTGAGAAAGTGGTTTCAGAATTGGTTTCAAAAGAACATATTAAATCTGTTTTGAAATAACATTTTATCTCTTTTATTGTATATCTCAGTGGGAGCCACGGCAGCCAGAAAAGTGATGCATACATCTTATAAATAAATACTACAGCTATATGATCTGTAAATAATTGTGAAACAAATACAAAGACTAGTATGGTGAGAAGAAAATATCTATCACAACGTAATCCCTCACTCCATAAAAGGGAGTCTGTCTGATTTTATTGGGTTTTATTTCCAGGTAGTTAGGATGCTGAGTTTGATGACCAGAAGGTCAGCAGGTCAGGAGTTTGAGACCCTGGTGCTGCGTGGCAGAGTGAGCTCCCATCTCTGTCCCAGCTCCTGCCAACCTACCAGTTCGAAAGCAAGAAATTGCAAGTAGATAAATAGGTAATGCCTCGGTGGGAAAGGTAACAGTGTTCTATTTGCTTTGGCATCTAGTTAAACCTGCCACATTACCACAGAAACATCTGGAGACGCAGACGGCACTGGCCCTTTGGTTGTAAATGGAGATGAGCACCGAACCCTAGAGTTGGACATGACTGGCTTTTGAGCAAGGGAGATTTTTACCTTTACTAATTATGTACAAGTCTATGTGCTATGGCTGTAATCCTATACTGCTTACTGGGTGCAAGTACCGTTGGACGTGATGGGGCTCATTTCTCAGTAGACATACAGCTGATGGCACTTTTAGGACTCTTAGCTAAACTCGTTACTGAAAACATATCCTGTGTTGCATCAGAATTAAATCCCAAGTGAGCCACAGCTGAATATTGACAGACACTGTTTCATGACTGCCGACAAGAAGGATGTTTTAGAGAGCTGGTATGGTGTGATGGTTAGCATCCTGGATTTAATCTGGGGCAGTGCGGGGGTCCAAAGACTGAGGGCCAGCCCTCGTGGTGTAACAGAGGTGGGTCCTTGTGATGTCAGAGGCAGGGCAGGCAAGATTTGGCAGGCAAGCCAACACCACACACATCAAAATATGCTAGGCCAGTTATCCCTGGTGCCTCTAGAAATATATTAGAAAGGGCAGCCAGCCACTAAAGACAAGCCATACATCAAAGTTAACTTTCCTCCTTCTGTATTATCATTTGCCCTGGGATTCCAGAAGAAAACCCAGGGATGCATAGCAATACCTTAAGACATCTGCAGCCACAGACAGCGTTGGCAATTTGGTTGTAAACGGAAATGAGCATGGTCCTCTAGAGTTGCACATGACTGGCTCTTGAGCAAGGGAGATCTTTACCTTAATAGTACCCTTCCTCTTAATACTTCTCCACAATCATGTTTACAAAGCATCATCATCATCACCACCACATTTATTATTATTATTATTATTATTATTATTATTATTATTATTATTATTATTATTATTATTATTATTATTATTATTATTATTATTATTATTATTATTATTATTATTATTATTTCAGGTCAGAGAAGGTTGAAAGGATTTTTGCTGAAGAAACTCCACTCAAGGGATGCCCTCATGAAGCTATTTTCATGTCCCCAAGTGCAGCCCTCAGGTATCGAAACTTGACCTTCCAGTCTCCAAACTCAGCATCTTAACCACTAAGCCACCAGGGGAGCTGCAGCATTCTCATATATGGGCTGCTTATTTCTTGTTTCCCTTTCCCTCTCAGAACCTGCTGTATCTCTCTCAATTCCCACAGTCTAGGTGCCCCCCCTCTTCTAGAGGGCATTTCCCTACAACTGGGTCTTCTATTGGTGTCCCTTCCTCAGAAATGCGAGTAGGAAATATAGATTTCTGAGCCTCAGATTCTCTACTTTTGGGTTATACCAATACCCACTCAGCCCAGAATTCATTGCCCCAGGAGCTGGTGGTCTCAACTTGTTTTGGTTCAGGGGTGAGGAGAGATGGCCCACCGACCAGGGTTCAAATGGTATTGTCTTCCTCTTCACATATGCTAACTTTCTTTCACTTTTTCTAATTTACTTTGACTTGTTTTAAAATGTTTTAATTTATTTGTTGCTTTTAGGCAAAATCTGTGCATAACTTACTCTGGAGATTTCATCATCCATCTGTAGTGTAAGTTATACACGGATTTTGCCTAACAGTTAAAAACCAGATATCACAAAAAAAAAGAAAAAAGATATTGCATTAACCCTCAGTTAAACATACTATCTTATTAAAAGTTTGTATGTGGTGGTGGTGGTGGTGGTGGTTTGCACTGAAAAAGCCTCCTCAAAGATTGTGGTATTTTTGCACCACAATCGGGCGTATCCTGGTAATGGCAATCTTCTCACATTAGGTCAGGTGAAAGGAACTGTAGAATGAACTCACCCAAAGATGCCTTCATTTGGCAGTTTCATGTCTGGTCTAGGCATGAAAGAAGAAGATCACCAGTAGAGGATATTTTTGTTAATTAAAATGTTTGTACTGTACTTATTTTCCATGGCTTTTCCAACTCCTTTTTAACCCCTTTAATCACGTGAAAGCTGAGGGAGCCGCAAGATAGTATGAAGTAGTCTTTAATTACCAAAACTCCTCTCAGGCCAGTAACATTGTCTTGGTGGCTGTGGTGTTCAGTAATTAAAATCTTCTATTTCATAGCTCCCACAGATTATAGGTGATGAAAAGGATGATAAGAGAGTCAGAAAAGCCAAGGGATAGAAGTAGGAAGTTTTTAATTCATGGAAAATCTTCCTGCTAGTGATGTCCCCAACCTTCTTAAAGTAAGTCTAGCTTGTTTGAATGGTTCATTTCAAAATCAGTTCAATCTGATTAAGGTAAATTCGCAAGTAATGAGTTGGCCTTCATAATGTGTAGATTGTGGTCTCTTCCCCATTTTTCCTGTTAAACATTTTATGGACAAACATAGGACACATGGGATATTCATGAACATTGGACTAGAGATCTTTTGTTTCAAATTAAAGCAATCTTCATGTGTTCCCTAAGTCTGCAAGAGCAGTATTTCTAGTCTGATGGGCAAAGTGTACCATACTTTTACATCAACAGTGTTGAAGGCATATTTGCAGATAGGAAGATCTAGCCAGTGACCAATTTGAATGACTCCAGACATGTCTCTGGCTGCAGTGTAAAATCCTGAGAGGTCATGGTGTTAATTGAACTTTGCAATATTATGTAAATATTGCTGTTTATGTTGGTTTCACATTACTAGAATAATCTGAAATTTTCTGGTAGTGTTGCTATAATTTTGTTATCGTATATGTAAGCTGCCTTGTGAAGATGTATGCCCCGAAAGTGACAAAAACATGAATGAATGAATGAATGAATGCTAGGAATATATAGTGCAGAGGCTTTTAAAAAAACATTTATATACCATCCCTGTGGAGAATGCAGATTCTCCACTCTGGTAAGGTTATAACATTAAAATATAATACAACATACAAATCAATTAAAAAAACATAAGAACAATAACCTTCCCAGTAATTATGACTGTAACGAGTAAATAGAAATTTGGGGTCTAAAAGTCAAGACAAATTAATAAACTAGGGGAGAGATACCTATAAATGCCTCCCTAAATAAACTTAATACTAAATAAACTTAATGCTAAATAAGTACAGTCAAACCTCGCATAAAGAGCGTCTCGCTTAAAGAGCAGAATTTTCTCTGAATGTTCGCTTCACATAATAAATAAATCCAACCAAAAGCTCACTTAACAAATAAATTGGGGTTCACAATTCCCCCACACACAATTGGTCACTTACAATGGTGTTTCGCTTAAAGAGCAAACTCACTTAAAGAGCAATCCTGTGGAACGCATTATGCTCTTTTAGCAAGGTACAACTGTATTCCAAAAAAATGGGTTTTTTTCCGACACTTAATAGGAGAGTGGTACTGGGCACTGCTTTCTTCACAAAACTATCCATTCTTTTCTCTTTACATTAATGCTGTGGCTAAATGTGTCAGAAACATTCTTCTTCTTGTGTCATATCCGATTCTTAATATTGGTGATCATTATGGTGATTAGTCATGAAGAGTGTCCTGAGAACATAAGGTCTTCCATTTGCCTTCTGCATCACAGCAAGAGCTCCTGTACTACTGATCCAGTTCCACAAGTCACTTTCTGGTCCTGAGCCCTTTTGGCACACAAAGCCCTTGTCAACCCCAGGCCAGTAGTGATGAAGCTGCTGCCCTCCATCAAGATGGATTCAAGTGGGATTTAATCCGCTCAGGGACCATCACCCTTCCCTATGGAGTTCGGCACCCAAGGCCATTAATCCTCAGGGTGGCCAGGTTAGTTAACTGTTGAATTGCTGGCAGTAGCAGGAGGCATACATTACATAAAGGTCACCCTTGCTCGAAAGCTAGTCATATCTGACTCTAGGGTTCAGTGCTCATCTCTGTTTCATAGCCGAAGAGCCAGCGCTGTCTGCTTCTGCAGACGTTTCCATGGTCATGTGGCAGGCATGACTAAACACACGGAACAGTTTCTTCCCACCGAAGTGGTTCTTATTTATCTACTTGCAATTTCCTGCTTTCAAACTGCTGACCTGCTGACTTCCAGTCAGCATCTTAGCCATTTGAGCCACTGCAGTCCCTATACATTCAATAATAATAATAAAAAATAATTTAAAACTCTTCATCTTCCCTTCCCCCCCCCTTCATGGATTATGGTATTCTTTCCTGGCTAAAGACATTTGAAAAAGGAGGAGGAGGAGCTACCAGTGTAGCATGCAGTGGAACCTGGGCTCATGAAGTCAAAGCACTGGACTCTTTAATTCAGGGGTGCCCAAACTTTGTGGGCTGTGGGCCAGTCACATGATTCAGGAGGCTGACCATTATGGCCTGGGGGCCGGATCCAGCTCTGGCACAAATTCATCTAGTCCATGAAGCCCTTGTCACTCCTGTAAGCGGAAGTAAAATGTGCCTGTACAGGTGTGTTTTACTTCCACTTTCAGAAGCAACGAGGACCTCATGGGCTGGATGAATTGGCATTGGGGGCCGGATGTAGCCCCTAGGCTGAAGTTTGGGCACCCCTGCTTTAATTGATAGGAACTATAACATCATCTTCCAAGCCTATTGATCTCTTCTGTTTCCTCTGAGCTCAGCTCCCTAACAGTAGCTAGCAAAGAAATTGATTTCTATCTACCCTTTTCCAACTCTGCAGTATCATTTTTAAGAGGCTGGTCACAGCATTGTACACACTGTATTCCACAAAAGGAGGCTAGTGCTTCAAAAGGCCACAGGAGCATAATAGCAGACACCCAGCTTCCTGTGGCGGAGCTGTGTGGATACCATACAAACTTGGATACCATACAAACTGTTGCTATTTTTTCAACATGCATTTCTAAGAGGAACCCATGGCAGTAACATCGCCATGAACTTTCATTGCCTGCCTGATGAAGAGATCTTGACTCTTAAAAGCTCGCATGATTTATTACTTTTTTAGTGATCCAATAAAGGTATCACCTTTCCCCTGCATTTGTTTTGTATTCTATGTGTGGTTCCAGAACAGCCCTGAAGTATTTTCTCAAGTTGTTGTTGTTCAGTCGCACAGTCGATTCCGACCCTCTGCGACCCCATGGACCACTGTCCGCCAGGCACTTCTGTCCTCCACCATCTTCCTCAACTCGCTCAGCTCTGTGCCCATTGCGTCTACAATACCAGGAGTTCTCAACCGTTTTAATCCAGGGACCGGGTCATGCTCCCTCAGACAACTTCGGGGGCCGGACCACCATTTTGCCTTTCCTCCACCACATGGCACTTCCGGGTGTGGTGGAGGCAGTGGGGGCCCACATGAAATGGTGCTGTGGGCACATCCAGCCAATGTGCCCCAAGTTGAGAATCCCTGCTGTATATGAAAAAGTTCTCAGTGAAGACTGCTCATTGCCTTTATTAGATGAAGCTTTCCTGTGTTAATCTAACAACTTTTTGGACAGAATTTTTGCATAATAGAAATAGCCATGACTCACCCATGCAATTTGGGGTGGTTTAGGTCCATTCTGTTATGCGGGATTTTGTACGGAGCAATTACATAAGTAACAGGGCAGCAAAGAACTTTTGACATTTTGTGGCAATATAACAAAGCCCCTTTCATAAGCAACAAAATTTCCAGTTAGCAATTTAACACACATTGAATTACTCATGCAGCTATAAGTTACCGTAGTTAAAGGGCTGCTTTATTAAAGTCTAATTTATTATCTCAACAAAATTATTTTCCAAGAGGGAAAGCGAGATATATTACTCAAACCATCTGGAACTCACACATGGAGAGGAATGTATTCTCAATTTTTCATAACTTCTATGAAAATTAAATTCACCACAGATTTGCAAGATTTGATATTTTATTAAAACCGTCCACAAGTGACCTGTAACAAAACAAACTCTTATTCACTGTTCGAGTCTAGAATGTTCTATCCCATCCCTTGTTCGATTCATTTTTCAGTTTTTTTCCCTCCCAAAATTTATTCAAGTGACTATGAAGCACACTTAGTCCACCACTGATATTTTTTGGAATTTTGTCCCACCCCCACCCATCATTCATGCTAGTGTTATTTTCCTGATTTCCAGGGGGGGGGGGGAGACTTATACTTGGATATGAGTAGCAGCTGACAACAGCACCCTACATTTTAAAGCTCCACAGATTATTTTTAACATCTTGAAGTTCTCTTCCAGATCTACTGATATCTCCTGCTTGTCTGTGGCCAATGCTGTTTTGACTGTATATGCTAGTAGTGGTGAACATATGGCACGCATACCAGAGGTGGCAATTGGAGCCCTCTCTGTGGGCACTCGTGCGGTCATCCCAGCATAGTTTGTCACACCCTTCTGCCCAGCAGCCCAATGGGGGTGCTTCCTTCCTCTCCCCAGCACAGAGTTTGCCCACCCCCTCTGCCCAGCAGCCCAATGGGAGCATTTCCTCCCTCTCCCCTGTTGCTGTGTTGGCACTTTGTAATAAGTAAGTTGGGTTCAGGGTTGCAGTTTGGGCACTCAGTCTCTAAAAAGTTCACCATCACTGGAATGACCCACAACTTTGCGTGATTAGCTCATCCACTATACTATATGCAAATATTCTTTTGAGTATACATATTTAGTATGTATAAAATATGTATCAAGTATACATATTTATACATATTGTGTCTGGCTGGACATCTTGCTACAGTAAGGGAGTAGAATGTACAGTCAGCAACCAGTGCTGGGTGCCAGTACATAACGTGACTCCTTAAAGGGGCCAACAACTACAGGTAGATGACCCTCTTTAGGTGGGGTGATGGTCCCCTACAGTGGAGGAAATGCCACTGGAAACCATCATATTGGGCCCAATGGCAAAATGAGTAGAGGAGGAACCACTTCACTATTCTGATTCCCAACATTCATGGAAGTGGAAGAGGCCATGCCAGATGGCATGCCAGTGGCATTTTTCCTGATTTCCAGAGGGAAAATGTATATTTGGACACAAGTAGCAGCAGATGACAAGAACATATTTTGAGAGAACGGTGCTATTGTTTTGTATAGCATTGCTCATTTGTTTCACTTTTCTACTGCACTGAATTTTATTGTAAATAAATCTCATGCACAGAAATGCAATAAAGAAAAAATTAAATTTGTTGGTCCACTTGTGCCACAGATACAACTGGCTTTCAAGCAAGGGTCACCATTACCTTTACCTTTACTGAGAAACCTGTAGTAAACTGATAAAGGATCTAGGGAGTGAACTATGTGCTATGTTAAACAGATAACTAAATTTTGTTCTTTTTATATTATTTCATTTCTTTACCCTAAAGTTAGGATGCACAGCCTAAATATAGATCAGGACTATAGCAACCAAAGCAAGCTTAAACCTCCCACATGTGATTTTTAACTCCAAAATGTCCACCTTTTTACAGAGTTTTTTTTTTTTTGGGGGGGGCCCTCCAAGTCCTGCTGACATGTTGAAATCTCAGAGTTGTAAACCTCTCTCCCCCCTCCTGAAAGGAATCTTCTGCAAGCCCTGGTTTGACTCAAAAGTGTTTTATCTGCATCTGTTCTCTACAAAATGAAACAAGAGAGGGCAAAGGTTAGGCTTGTCCATTTCCTTTTGTCCTTGGCTTGGACCTGTGACTTTATTCAGATCTGTTGTTACAGCATTTTCTTAGGCTTTCCAAAACAAATCTGCACTTCCTGCTCATCTGTTCACAGCATCAGGTGGGATAACTCTGGGACTTGCCAAATGCTGCCCTCCGTGGGATGGGTCATGGTGATGAATCACCATTAGGCCTATTTAGCAAATGGGAAAGCGAGGTGCCGCCTTATTTTTGGCTCCTGAGAGCATAGGCGTTTAGCAGGGGCGTGCTGGCTATGCTCTGCTGGCAGCACCTATGGTGGGTACTGCATGATGTAATTTATTATTTGTTTATTTATTTGTTCAGATTTATATTGCCACCCACTTGCGAGGCGACTCAGGGCAGCTTACAGTCAAAACAGTAACAGCACAGTAACAATCATAAAATATAACCTCACAAAACAACCAAAGAACACAGACTAACTCCCATCTGGCCGTTGATGGGGGCCTGGAGGTGGGAGCGAGGTCCTTAGCCACCTGCCAGGTCATGGATTGTAGCCATCAGGTGACATACTTAGTTAGGACACTGGAGTGCCACAACCTCAGTTAGGACACTGGAGTGCCACAACCTCCTGACGCACCGTGCTTCTTGATCAGGGAGTTCTACTTTTGTGTAATGCTCAAAAATACACCAATTCTAGCACCTTCAGATGCTGGGCTTGCACAGTAAGGGGAGGCTGCTTCCCAGGGAAAAGATCCAGTATATAGGGTCTGGTGCCGTGGTTCCCAATGTGGGGCCCATGCCTCACAGGGGGATTTCAATTCCCAGAAGCCTAAGTCAGTACATTGGCTGATCAGTGCTTTGGGGAATTGACTTAGGATTCTGGAAATTGAAGTCCCCAAAACCAAAGGTTAGGAAACACTAGTCTAGGGGTAGGAAGTGGCATGTATATATGCATGCTTCTCCCCTGCTCCTGCCATCTGCCCTCATCAGCACCTCCTCCTCTTCCTTTGGCTTTTATTTCTTTGCTCCCACTCGTTAAATATCATTTTGTGTTCTCCTCTCCCACCTTCATCCTCCTCTGCAAGAGTTGCTTCGTGAGGCAATTGGTCGTGAGGCAATTGGTCAGGCTGTTGTTGCTTCTGCTCTTGTTGTCTTGCCTTTTTAAAAGATGTCACCTATTTAAGGAACTACACAAAAAAGGGGGAGGGGGAAGGAAAGTCCTCTTGGCCTCCATACTCATGAGTAAAGAGAGCTGAAAAGTTGGTAGAAGCAACTAGAGAGTCTGTGTTTTCAAAGGGGTTTGTTTCAGCTCACACCCATGCATGTGCAAAATGCTGCCATAAATGCACCAGCGGCTGTCGTAAACACGTTTACAAAGGCTGGTGCTTTACAGCAGCATTTTTTGCATGTGCGGGTGGATCTAACTTTCCCTTCTGAGAGCAGTGAGGGCCAGATTACTTGGCAGCGCAGACCAGATATGTCCCACACCCTGTAGTTTGGGCACCCCTGCTGTATATCATCACTATCCACAGGCAGTGGAAAACTATATGACCTACAGTGGCAGTCGTAAGACTTGCCAACTTCATATAGGTGAAGGAGATTCCTAAGATGTTCTCTATGTTTCTTAAATCTAAACAATTAGACTATTCTGGCCTTGTTTTAGGACATAGTTTGGAAAAATGTAATATGATTTGGTTTCATGAGAGAGGGGGGTGGGTAGGGGAACGCCGGAACAGTGCATTAGTAAATGCCAATTTTAAGAAAGCTGATAGCATCTTTCCACCCACCAAGGCAAAGCTAGTGTAAAAGCTTGAAACTGTGTGGAAGGCTGCAGAGCAATTTATATGAGTTGAGTATCTGTAGCAATTCCTTAAAAATAATAATAATAATTCTATGCCAACATGAAACCACCCATGCTTCTGCTTTGCTGTGGTTATCACTTAGGGTGGTTATTTATTCTCCTGATCTGTCACACCTGTGCTTTGTGAAGATGAGGACACAATCATCTTTTTATCACTCAACACAGGAAGTGGTAGCTGGGCGGGTATTATTTATTCAGCTAGATGTATTGACTTTGAGATGATCTAAGTCTGGGGTGCCCAAACATTTTGGGTTGCGGGCTGGTCATGTGGTTCAGTGGTCCAGTCAGGTGGTTCAGTCAATGGGTCCTCCCACCAGAAGTGAGTGGTTTAGTTATGCCTGCCACATGTCCACGGAAACATCTGCAGACACAAACAGTGCTGACTCTTTGGCTATAAACATACACGAACCCTGAACTCTAGAGTCAGATACAACTGGCTTTTGAGCAAGGGCAACCTCTACCTTTACCCTAGGGGGCAATCCCAGACAAATAGTAGACTTCGTCTGTGGGAGTAGGTTTCAGATAGCCAGCAATAATCCTGCACGATGTATTAAAGCTACATCCACTTGAATGGGATGTGCACATTTAAATCATATGGCACTAGCATATTATGCTGAGTAGTATATGAACGAAGCTGTTGTTCTTACTGTTTTTACCCTAGGATATTCCAAAGGATATTATTTCTGATAGTAACTTTCTGCTTGGTGTTTAGACCATGTTTTTTGCAAGTCAGAATTTAATCCAGAGTGATGCCTAAATATTTTGGTTTAGGGCAATATTCCAAAATATTCCCTTCTTATTTAACCCACAGCTTCCTCTCTGCTTTTCTGTTCTCTAAGTGAAAAGTACAAACCTGTGTTTTCAAAGGGTTTTGTTTCAGCTGGTTGCTTTTATAAGGAAATATCTTCTAAGGCAGAGGTCAGCTGCTGCTCAATGGACTCAAAGATTTCTCCTTGCACTGTCAAGGCGGGATTATCAGCACAGATGAAACGTCTGGAGTACAGAAACATGGATCGATCATTTGTGTAAATATTAAAAAATAATGGTGCTGGGAGGTTACCCTGTGGCAGACTGTTCCTTTGATTTCTCTAGCAACTTTTATTCTCTTGAAATTGAGCAAAAAAAAAATCTTTGGGTTTGACGTAGAATAGTGACCATTTCTATTAGTCTGTGATCTTTAATAAGTGTTTTTTTATTTAATAAAGAGCTTTGCTATTCCTACACCATCTCATGACTTCCTGTTTCTGTGATTATGACATTCGATTCACTTTGAATATCACTTTGATGTTTTATTTTTATTATGTGTTGGTTAGTCTTCCCTCTCAGGAGCAGTTTGTGTGCAATTTGGTTTGGAGTTATAGTTGCCTACAATGTTCTTTTGTTTGGATCATTGTTTAGTCTTTTCAGTGGTCACCATGCTTTTCAGCTGCATCTTGCCATGTCAAGCTGTGCTTTAGTGTCTATCCAGTGGTTTCTACAAGTGTCGAGATCACATTTCTGCCAGCTTCTACTGTATGTTCAGTAAAACAACTTTTTTAAAGGGTGAAATATATGCTGTGGTGGGCAGCAAAAAATTTCATTACCATACCGTGGGCGGAGCCTACATAATGGTTGATCTAATCATGCCCTGCCGTATGGCCATGTATCCATCTGCAAACACAGGCAGCACTGGCTCTTTGGCTGTAAATAGAGATGAGCACTGCACCCTAGACTTGGATATGACTGGCTTTTGAGCAAGGGAGACCTTGAACCACTTGCAGGGACAAAATCTAACATCATATCTGAATACCAAGCAGGGAGCTTCTGTTATTAGGTAAAGGTTGCTCGAAAGCCAGTCTTACCAACTCTAGGGTTCAGTGTTCATCTCTGTTTATAGCCAAAGCACCAGTGGACTTGATCCACAAAAGCTCACATTAAAATACAGCAGTTAGTCTTTAAGGTGCCACAATGTTTTTGTCTTGTTTTGTTTATTCTCTGATATGCTTCCACAGAATAAACCTTTTTAAATGGTAGCTGTGTTAGTCTGGGTAGGGGAGGGAGGTGGGCGTGGCTACCCAAATTCATTCCCCCCCCCCCGCCCACAGGCCACCCAATTTCGCCACTCCCCTGCCTGAAGCCCACCCAATTTTGCTACCCCTGTTGGGTGCGCGCACGTGCGAACCTGTTGCTGCCCACTACTAGATATATGTGTTTCTGGGGTTAGATTTGGGGTATAGTTTCTCTGACATCCACTTGGAACAGAGGCATGAGAACATTCAGAAATGGAAGTTACAAATTAATCATACTTTCCTGCTTGAGGGGCAATCTTAGGTGTATCTAGTATTTTTTTTGTATTTGTATTGCCACCCTCTCGCTGAGGCAACTCCCAATTATACCTTTTATGGAATGGTATACATCGGGGGTCCCTAACCTTAAGACCTGTGGGCCAGATGTGGCCCATGGCACCAAGGGCATTTGATAAACAAAATGGTCACCACTTTGAAACTGTTGGGACAAAATGGCCACACGCCCAACCCTTGTGCAGGCGGGACAAAATAGCCATCTGGCCCTCAAAGCTGACTGAAAGAACATGACTTGTCCCCTGGCTTGAAAAGGTTGGGAACCCCTGGTATAGATTGAGGTAAAATGGCAGAGTAGATCTGATATTGAATCTGTTACTGGGTGTTTAGGTAAAGTTAAAGAATATTTTTCTTTTTTCCAGAACAGCTAAGTTGGCAGGAGCTGGGAAAGAGATGGGAGTTCACTCTTTCGTACAGCACTCGGGTCTTGAACTGCTGACCATCCAGTCATCAAGTTCAGCATCTTAACTACTAAGCTACCATGATCCCGGTGGGCACTTTAGGATCACGTATAAAGCACATTGAGTGAGATTCAACTCTGTTTACAAGGGCTTTGCCATTTTCATCATCTTATTCGTAACTAGCTTGCTCATAACTGCTAAAAACATCCGAAAATGATTGTTCTCAACAAGACAGGAACTTTGTCTGAAAACAGGATAGTCTGCCTCAAAAGACGCCAGTAGCTCCCAGTAGAATTAGTGGGGGGGAAAACAATAAGAAGCCAGGCGTCTCACTGCACTGGAAAGGGAAAACATCCCACAGGGTAATAAAATGGCACTTAGGGTAAACAGGAAAAGAACACTCAACACACCGAGAGTCTCTGAGGTGAAAAGTCTAGGAAGAGCCTTGATCTACGACCAGGATAAGGATACTGAAAGGACAGAGTTCTTTGCACAGCTGGACAAAAGCTAGTTGTGAAAACATGGTCACAGAAAGTCATAATCATTTTGGCTTGCGAACAAAATAGACTTGCAGGCTTATTATATGGTCCTTGTAAACTGACCCAGATTGCAGGATGTCAATTGGGGTGGTGGTGGTGGTGGTGGTAATAATAATAATTTGGTGTCAGAAATTATTCTGGGTTGAAAGGATTTTTGCGGGAGAAACTCCACTCAGGGAAAGCCCAAATGAGGCTCCATTCGTGTCCCCAAGAGCTAGGACAGAGACGGGTGCACAATCTGTCATGCATCACCAGGGTTTTGAACTGCCGACTTGCCGGCCTTCCAGCTAACAAGGCGAGCTTCTTTACCACTGAGCCACCGCAGCCCTCGTGGTGCTGGTGAAATCCCTCAATTTAATTTTTGCCCCTATCAATAGGAAAGTCATGGTCATAGCAGGCTGTTTGGGAGAGAGCAATAAGTAGATGCCTGGTTTCCTGTGTTTGTCGAATGAGGGAGGGATATCAAGTGACCTGATGCTTTTTCACACTCATTTCTAAGAAGGGAGTCTGGCAAACAGACCATCATGCCATGAACATTTGGGACTTTCATTGATAATTTCCCTGTCTTATCCCTAAGAAATCAATGCATGTCTGAAGAACTGATTTTGATTCACAAAAGCTCCCAATGAATTTTTTTTTGGCGTGATCTAATAAATGTATCATCTTTCTGCTCCTCCTACATCTGTTCATGTTGGAAACATATCTATCAGTGGTGGGCAGTAACCAGTCTGCACCCCCCTGGAGGGGTGGTGGTAAGACTGGGTGGCCTTTGAGCAGGGGGGTGGCAAAATTGAGGGCCTCTTGGGCGGGGTGGTAGTAAAATTGGGTGGCTCACCTACCTGCCCTGCCCCGCCCACCTCCTGTCTTCCAGCTAAATCAGGTCCTTTTTTGGGCACTTTCCCAGGAAGCACTTTCAATTTTGAAATCACTCTTGATTCTGAAATCACAGCACCAATTTACGAATAAATTCATTTGGAACCCAATGAAGTTACTACATTTAGAGATTTTGCCTTTACAGAAATGTTTGGCACAGATACCTCCTCCCCTTTAGGTTCATCAGACTTTATCCTAGCCCAGGGGTGCCCAAACTATGGCCTGTGGGTCAGATCTGCCCCCCGACACCAATTCATCCAGCCCATGCGCTCCGGTAAGGGGAAGCAAAACACGCCCGTATGGGCACATTTTACTTCTGCTTCCAGGAGCGGCAAGGGTGGCTCGGGCTATAGATGAATTGGGTGTTGGGGGCTGGATTTGCTCCCATGGGCCATAGTTTGGGCACCCCTGCTTTAAGCAGAGAAAATGGCAGCCTAAGAATCTATCTCATCCCATTGCAAAATAGATTGCATTTTACTTCCGCTTCTGGTGGGGCCGGGAGCAACCACATGACTGGCCCATTGAACTATGTGACTGGCCCACTCTCTGAAAAGTGTGCGCACCCCTGTCCTAGCCCCTTCTTTTGTGCTTTCTCTGCACACAGGAAAGTACAGTGACAGTCATTATTATCGTACTTCAGCTAGCAGGACTCATTGGCACTTTACACTTAGCCTTTTCAAGCGGATCTATGTAGTCTTCCTCCTAAGCCTTCCTTCCTCACTGGCTTGCTCAGCATTACCACTTCCCATTGTTAAAACCACACTGACTTTCTTTTTATCCTTCCTCATCTTTTGCCCTAACCCCATCCCTCCAAGATATTGCAAGTAGCCATCATTTCCTCCTTGTTCTTGCCGCTTCCCTCTGAGTCACCCTTGACACTTGATATTTCAGAAGTTGTCTTTTGAAAGGTTCTACCCTGTTATGTCTTTTTCAACATCTGAGGATTTTTTTTAAAAAACCCCCCACAATACTTTCAATTCTCTCTATTCTCTTATCCTTTCCACAGTGATGGGCTACTCCCGAACCGGTAGCAGCCATCCTGAGGGGATCGCAGGGGGGAGGGGGGGAGCAAACCCCCGGGTGACCGGATTGGTCGCCTCTCCAGCCGCTCTCCGGATGTCTAAAAAAAAGAAGTGTGCATGAGTCAAATGGAGTTTTGACACATGCGCACTTATGGGCAGCCATTTTGGGCTGCCGGGAAAGGATGCAGGCAGAGCCTGGAGGAGTGGCAGCAGTGGCCTTTCCTTGCCAGGCTGTGCTGTCATGCCACCGTGCCAGTTTGCTGCTGCGCCACCACGGTTCCTGCCTGCCTGCCTGCCTGCCTAGTGCCTGCTCCCCGACCCCAGGCCAGGTAAGTGACGGGTTTGTGTTTGGGGTGCGTGGGTTGATTTGTGTGCTATGTATTATGTGTATTTACAGTAATACCTCGGATAACGTTTACCTTGGATAACACTAAAATCGCATAACATTAAGTAATCTGGGGAGAAGAATTGGATCGAATAACGTTAAGATCCTATGGGATGGATCGGATAACAACTGCTAAAGCCTGTGCGGTTACAATGTATCTCTATGGAGCTTTAACGTTATCTGATCCATCCCATAGGATTTTAATATGCATCGGATAACACTGAAAATCGGATAACACCAAGACTTGTGGAACCAAGTCTTAGTGTTTTCCGAGGTATTACTGTATTTTAATTTTAATGTGTATTTTTATTTAATTTTAACTTTTTTTATTTGGCTCCGCCCACAATGTCATGACATAGGCTCCACCCACGACATCATGACTTCATGATGCTAGCTCTGCCCATGTTGGCTCCGCCCACAGTGGGGTAGTAAAATTTTTGACAGCCCACCACTGCCTTTGCACTCTCTTTATGTTAGCCACCTGCCCTCACAGGGTGCACAAATGCTCTCCTGAATTTCTATCTCTTTAAAGGAAGGGTATATTTCAGTTTTGCCAACCACTCCTACCTCTTTGGTGGGTTTTACGAATCATTCTTTTCAGTTTACCCAGTTTACCTCCAAGGGTGGCATCAAATACAGATGCTGCACACAAATTTCCCGGAAGTACTACCATACAGTAGGATTTCCTTTAGGAAAAAGGCAGGGAGAGGTCAGTGCAAAATGCCTCTTGTGGTCAAGATCTAGTCTTCTCTTCTCTGAAGGCATTAAAAGTACTCATCTTTTACTGAACAGTGCTAACAAATCAAGTGAAGTTTTTACTGTGAATCATAACTACCACTCTGCATACTTTTATTTACCCTAGAGCAGTGGTGGTGAACCTATGGCACATGTGCCAGAGGGGGCACTGAGAGCCCTCTCTGTGGGCATGCACACTGTTGCCCCAGCAGTTTGCCCAGACCCTCTGCCCAGTAGCCCAATGGGAGTGCTTCCTCCCTCCCCCAGCAGATTTTACCCAACCCCTCTGCCCAGCAGCCCAATGGGAGCACTTCCTCCCTCCCCCCCAGCACAGAATTTGCCATGCCCCTCTGCAGCATGGACTGCAGCCTGTTGAGTTTGGGCACTCGGTTTCTAAAAGGTTCACCATCACTGCTCTAGAGCAAACTTTTAAGGAGCCACCAAGATGGAAAGAAACTTGTAGCTTCTCCCAGCCTTCTAGAAGCAACCTGTTCTGACTACAGTAAAGCCCCTACTTACAAATGGCCCGACTTACAAATAATTCGACTTACGAATTGGTTCTGCACTGAAATCCATGCCTGGAGTTACGAACATGCCCCGATTTATTAATGAATTTCTCCCCCTCTGTGTTGCCTCCAGTGAAGCAAAAAATGCCATTTTCCCTATGGGTCTATACATGTGCAGCCTTTCAGAGCCCTGTAGGTGGGCAGTAGAGTGCTTAGAGAGGAGTTCTTTGTCTGGAGTTTCAGCGCCAAAATGGTTGCTGGTTGCAGTTTCTAGCTGGATCGTTTTGAGTTTTCTGACCATTTTCAAAGCTTAGTTAAGGTAAGGAACAGTGTTTTTGCTTATGTATGCTTTCATTTCAATGCTGCTGTTGTTTTTGGGTGGTTTGATTGATTTTTGGAGGGGGGGGCGTTTTGATTGTTGGAGGGCTGGCCTTTTGCTTTATCTGAATGGAGATACCTTGAGTTATGAACAGATTCGATTTATGAACAATGCCCTGGAACTGAGTTTATTCCTAACTCAAGGTTTTACTGTATTTCAATGGCCACAGGGGTGGCAACGATGCCTGGGTTCAGTCTCCCTGCAAGCCAAATCTTTTCTTGCTCTCTTTTTGCATATAGGTACATGGTTCGTATGCATGTATCATATGCTCTTGCTCTCCCTTCAAGCTTGTGGGATCCCAGTTTATAAACTTATTTTGGAAAGCTGATTTTTTGATGTTGGAAGGAAGGGAACAGACAGGACAGTTTGAAAAAAGAGCAACCATGGAAATATATATTTCTGTACTAAGCAAAGTGTAAAGATGACTTTCTTTGTAAATAGCAAGCAATCACTTGACATTTATCTAAGAAAATTCAGAGATTAGTGTTAGTTTGACTATAAGAAAATCATATTATTCAATAATTTTAAGGTAGATTAAAATTAAAATGTTTTCAACCTGGGTGCTTTTTGTGTGTGTGGTGTAGTAGAAGGAGTGCTGGACTAGGACTCAAGAGAGCTAGAGTTAAATCCCCACTCAGCTATGAAAGCTCACTGGTGACATGGAACTGGTAAGGGAAAGGTTGCTCTTGCTCGAAAGCCAGTCATATCTTACTCTAGGGTTCAGTGCTCATCTCTGCTTATAGCCAAAGAGCCAGTGCTGTCTGCATTTGTAGTGCTGTCTGTGGACATGTGGCAGGCATGCCTAGACACCAGAGTGTATGGAATGTTGTTTTACCTTCCCACTGAAGTGATTCCTATTTATCTACTTCCAATTTCTTGCTTTCAAATTGCTAGGTTGCCAGGAGCTGGGACAGAGGCAGGAGCTCATTCCATCCACCAGTATTCGGGTACTGAACTGCTGACCAGCTGCCTTCCACTCAGCGTCTTAGCCACTTGAGCTACTGCATTAAATCTCACTTACCTTGAATGCTCCTTTAAGGTCACTCTGAGTTGGTTCCGACTTTACAAGATAGAGCAAATTCTTAAGAGAGAAATGATTTTTAAGGTTGGTCAAAATTAAAAAAATCAGCTTTGTGTTTTAGTGATTTTCTTCTCACATTCCTTGTTTTTTTACCTTATTGTTTTATCAGCTGGTAAGGGCTGCGGTGGCTCAGTGGTTAAGCAGCTCACTTGGAGGGCTGGGAAGTTGGCAGTTCAAGACCCAGGTACTACATGATGGATTGAGCGCCTGTCTCTGTCTCAGCTCTTGGGAACATGAAAAGAGCCTCATTCAGGCGTCATTGTTTAGAGACATAATTTTGAATAAGCACATAGCATAGTTGTTAGGACTCTGCTTCTCAAGATCAATTCTCCATTTAGCAATGATTTAGGTACTGAGCATTAGGGAGACACCTTTCAATGGGAGAAGCGCTGATTTCTCTGAAACAAAGTGGATTGTAAAACGGATGTTCCTCCTGCCTCCATATTTGGTTCTCAGTTGGTGCCTTGTAGCCGCTGTGTCTGGGGCAACAGACACTTAACAATGGTTAATGTTTAAAAGATACAACATGTTCTGTGTAACCTAGCTGCTCGTTTCCTCTTCCTAATAGCTTGATCGCTATTGCAGGATCCTGAAGATTTTTATTTACTTCATTAGACCACAAGAAACAATGTCATTAACATTCAAGCTCTGACATGTTTAAAAAGCTGAGACAAAAGGTACACCTTAGTAACATATTAACTATTCTTTTTAAAAGGTCAGCATTTTTAATCTGAGTGTTGGACAAAGGATGTAGGGAGTATTTCATCCATGATCGCTGCTATATTTGCAAAGCTCTTCTTCCCTGTTTAGGCCAGACATAAAGCTGCCAAAATGAAGGCACTTTCGGTGAGTTCATTCTACAGCTCCTGTTGCCTAACGTAGTGTGATAAAGATCCGTTGAAACAAAGTGGCTGTTGCCCAGGGTACATCCAACTGTGGTTCAAAAATACCACAATCTTTGAGGAGGCTCTTTCTATAGGCTCCCATTCAATCATAGTTTTCCCCACAGGATATTCCATTTTATTCCCTCTTGACTGTCTACTTTTGAATCCTCCAGATAATCAGCATAGTGTTCCCAAGGAGTCTTCAGTGGGCTACTTTTGAAAATCCTGGAGTTGTTCAAACTTACTAACCCCCCTCTGCCATGCATGTACTGCATTATTTTCATGGTAAAAGAAACAGCACTCTAGAGAACCACATTAGCTTCTTCTTCTTCCGTGTTGAGGCCAGACATGAAACTGCCAAAATGAAGCCACCTTTTGCCATTGCCAGAGGGATATGCCTGATTGTGGGTGAAAAATGCCACAATCTTCAAGAAGGTGCTTTCTGTGTATTCCACTGCATTAGCTGATAATTATATTAGAGTACATATATGCTTATTTTTGTTATCTGCCAGTCCTCTCTTGAAGATTTAAGACAGCATTTCCTAATCTTTGGCTTTTGGACTTTAATTCCCAGAAGCCTAAGTCAATCCCCAAACCACTGATCAGCCAATCTACTGATTTAGGCTTCTGGGAATGAAAGTCACCCTGTGGGGCGCGTACCCCATGTTGGGAACTCCCGGTATGTGACAATTAGAGATGCGCTTCTGAAAGGATGCTTATGACTGTGCTGCTAATCAATGACTCACATGAACAGTGGATTAATCCATTAATGCACAACAATTTCATTTCAGCTCGGAACCAAATATGCTTATTTATTAGAGCCTCTGGGGGCTGAGAATCTTGGCCTGCAAGGGCTTTAATGCAATAATTTTAATGTTTTAATTGTATGTGTTTTAAACTGTTTTAATTTTTAAAATTTTAAATATATTTTATGTTTTTAAATTGTCTCATATGGATATGTAGCCTGCCATAAGATATTGTGATATAGGGAAGGCTATCGGTATTTTTATTTTCAAAAAACTGGAGCAACTGTAGATTTAGTGGACATAATGTCACACTAGAATTTAAGACACCTGGATTCAAATACTTGCTTGGCTAAGGGGCAGGTGGCAATGGTATAATCTATTTTTTGAACAACTCGCATACCTCAAAAATCTTATTAAGGTAGCCACATGTTAGAAGTGACTTGACAGCATAAAGAAATAAAGCAATTTAGTTCGACCTAGTGTGAGCGTCAGTGTGCCTAAGTGTAAGACCAACATGCTGAGGTGGGGGCAGCTGGTGGACAACAACACGCTGTGTGAATGTAGAGAGATACAGAATCTGGCTCATTTGCTAGCCTGCAGATTACTACAAGAAACATGTACTGATGATGATTTAATTTTGTCCAATGACAAAGCCAAGAAGGTGGCTTCATTTTGGCAGTTTAGAGTTCGACCTAGGTATGAAAGAAGACTATAAACAGCAACAAACAAAAGTACTATTCTCTCTAAAAACAAGCCCCTATAAACAGAGATAAGTAGTGAACCCTAGAGTGAGATATGACTGGCTTTTGAGCAAGGGCAACCCTTACTAGGCCTGGGGTTCCAACCTTTTCAAGTCGGGGGCCAGGTCATGCTCCTTCAGTTAGCTACAAGGGCCGGATGACCATTTTGCCCTGCCTGCACGATTTTTCTGGGGTGGGGTGGGTGGCCTTTTGTCCCAACAGCTTCAAAGGAGCTGCCATTTTGCTTCTTGAATGTCCCTGGATGGGTGGAGGGACCACATGAAATGGTGCCTCAGGACGGATCCAGCCCATGGGCCTTAGGTTGGGAACCCCTGCCCTAGGCACTGGGAGCATCTTTGGTGTGAAAAGTAGATTTGCTCTGAATTTTGATGCCGTCAATCTCAAGTAGAAGAGAGGAATTACATAGTAGTTGGGGGGGGGGGAGGAGGGAGGGGAGAGAGCCAAACTTTATTCAAGATCCTCACTACTTTTTGAGTTAAGGATTAAAATACTGTTCAGTTACATATAGCAGTCCTGTCCATTCGTTCATGGGATGTTTCTGCTTTCTCTTCTGGGGAGCAGACTCCATGGCCTCCAAAAAGCAGTCTCCCAACACAAGGGATCCTCCAGGACAGCCCACTTCGAGGCAGAAAGAGCTGATGCTAGAATGGACAATTAGTCCCCTTGCCAAATGCTTCAAAATAAGCCTTTTGCTTATGATCCTCTTTGAACCCTGTTTAGTACTTACGAGACAAAAATCAGACTCCTTTAATGGTGTAAAGGATTTTTTTCTCATAGAGCTGATGCTTAGCATATAGAAGAACTCAGGTTCAGTTTATGGCATTTATGGCAAAAAAAAAAAAAAAAAAAACCCTGCCCCCAAACATCTTGTGTAGCTGGGCTAGGAGATACCTTACATATCAGTAATCTGTCATACTAGGCCCATGATGGCACCCCAGCTGTTCTTGGACTTCAATTACCAAAAGCCCAATTCAGCACTTCTGCTGATCATGGCTTTTGGGAATTGAAGAACAGCTGGAGTGCCAAGGTTCACCATCACTGTACTAGCCTAATTAGCCAAGTGGGCCAAAGGTCTGGCCCACTATGGTAGCAGCATATGCTCATGTCCAGAAGACCAATTCACCAGTACCAATTAACACTATAATTACAATACAAAGCACTGATGGTGACAGTACACTACCTGAAATTATCCAGTTTATGGTCTTTATGGATGATTCACTGTTCTTCAGAGTAATTGTTCTTTGAAGGGCTTTAAGTTAATTGTAGGTTATCCTATTAGTTCATCCAGCAAAACCTCAAATCAACATTACAATAGGTCTGATAACTCACCCTCTAATCTCTATTCTTTGAACGTCTGCCAGATAAACTTCAGCTACTGCTACTTATTACAGTAGCTGGAAATAGAGCAAGTGAAAATGCTGGCACTGGTTCCACTGAAGCCAAGTTTTAACATAACACACACTGGAAAAATTCATGATAAAAGAGAGATGATCCTGATGCATGACAGCCACAAGTCTTGTTATGTCAAATCCCTTAATGGACCATGCAGAGCTACATTTTTATAATGGTCATATGAAATCATTTAGAAATATTGGCATCTATGGAATATTAAGAGCTAACCCTTCTAATAATTTGCACTAAACTCAGCTGACTTTGCACAACTTGGCCTCTTTGGTCAAACCTTAATGAGATGCTTCTTTTGCTAAAGCAGTGCCGAAGGCAACAAAGTGAGTCATAGGATAGCATAAGGAAATAGTCTACTGCCACATGCTTACTAACATAGGGGTAAACAAGTATATATTCTATTACATTAGAGAACCCCATATAAAATAATGCTGGATATTCACATCTATGCAGCCATGTGAAATAGATGTTTCAAACAGGAGACTGTAATGAATAATGCAAGTAATTAAAAATTGATTTATGCTGAAGGGTAACTGGGGAAGCTGGTCTATAATAGACTTTAATAAACTTACATTCAGTAGTGGGATTCAATTTTTTTTACTATCTACTCTGTGAGTGTGGAATGGTGGGTATGGCCAGGAGGAAAGCCCTGCATTGCACCTGAATTAGGACTACAGGGTACTTTATTTCAAAACTTTGATGGGCAGTGCCAGCCAGAATTTCTGCTACCAGTTCTGGTGAACTGGGACGAACCTGCTGAATCTCACCACTGCTTACATTGGAGGGTGAGGGCAAGGATTCTACTATTATATCCCTAAACACTGGAAGACAGTTCCAGTCACCAGGTATGGGACAAGATCATATAACTTGAAGCTTGCCAAGAGGAGTAGCCTTTTACTCCATGTGTGTAGCTAAAAATCAGAGTCCTGTAATAAACAAGGAACTACATTTTACATCTGCATTTCTCATTTTAAAAATCTGGCAACTTCCTATTCAAGCCCAAGGAATCTGCTAGTCATAATATATGCCCCAAAGTGTATTTAAACACTTGAGCAAAACCTCTTGCAAGCCTGACAGATGCTTTCAATGAGGAAGAAATGCCACCTGCTAAGGTCTAGGTTTTATTTTCCTGCCTGAAAGGCGGTAGCTTCTTTCATGTTTTGTTGACAAGACATGTGAAAGAAAGACAGGACATGAAACAGCACAACTCAGCTGGAGTTTACCTATTTAAAAATCCCCAGCTTAGAGATGCATTAGCACCTTTTGAACTCTGTGGAACTTTTCCCTGATACA
Source organism: Furcifer pardalis (assembly GCA_030440675.1). Lineage (NCBI taxonomy): Eukaryota > Metazoa > Chordata > Lepidosauria > Squamata > Chamaeleonidae > Furcifer > Furcifer pardalis. The sequence goes on along the minus strand of CP126892.1, from coordinate 172,714,088 downwards.
ACTGCTCCCAGAAACAACTGTCTGGTGCAAACATGCTCCGCCCGGCTTTCTAAATGATTCATCTTGCCACAGACCTTGATATTCTATACAGGTGAAATGATAAACACAGCAAAGCTTTCAATTTCTCTCATCCAGGGTTGGAAAAACATCAAGAGAAATGTTACAGAGTCAAGGGTAGCACCAGGCAATTCCTGAACCTTTTCTTTTGTTCTGGTTATCTCTATAAAAAGAACGGATTTCATTTGAGATCTGGGAAACAACCTTAGCCAGAGGAACATTTCCTTTGAAAGGTAAAAGCAGAAAAGAATTAAATGATGACTCACCACAATCTTCTCCCCAGGAAACCATTTCCACTTGCTGACAGCTGTATAAACGTTTATTAGATTTTACAGGATCACACTATTCTATACAGAGATTTAATCAAGGTAATGCCTGGAAACTGGAGATAGTTAATTGTGATAAGGGTCTAAAGAAGGACTGAACTGCATGTTACACACTAAAGTGCTCTTTAAAAAATAGTGACTTCTTTTCTCGGGGGAAAGCAGTTTTATGAGCAACTCACAATAGACCAATGGCAGTTGAGCAGTTGCTTAAATTGTCAATCTTACTGGGTTTTTCTCTACAATATCGTCTAATCTAAGCAGTTTCTCAACTTCTACAGAACTCTAGTTAAAAACCTCTCTCCTAATTGTTTCCCTTCAGTTTTCTTCCCTGTATAATACTATGACCAACAAGAAAATTAAAGTAGGAATGTCAGCAAATATAGATGTTTTAACAAGTCCACAGATATGCTATCTAGAATCTTGTCATATGTGTAAATTTCAATTTCCCTTTTTAAAACCCCACAAACAGAACCAAATTTCTATCCCATTAGGTATTGGTGGAGAAGCTGTTGATAATAAAGTGGATTTTATGGACCATCTTTCCCTTCCCTAAGTTGATGTTAATTGGACATATACCTTGCTGTCCATTAAGTCAATAATTTATTACTATCTTCTCCCACACCAAGGTGGCCATGGTCAGTGTTCCATTTATGTCTTGTATGCATTCTCATTTTACCTACCCCTCACCCCTTAACTTCCTCTTAGGCAAACAAGGGAAGGAAGGAGTTACCTTATTTGGATACAAAAGTGATGTACTGCATTCATGCAAGTTGCACCGTTTCTGCTGTCACTGGAGCAACCTGATCTCTTCCATGAATGAAAGAATGCCATGAATGAGAAAACAAACATCATTGTACATGAGACAATGGTGTAGCTTTTAGATCACCATTAGAGTTTCTGTATATACACACCCTGGCGAGTCATGGAGTTTTGGACCCTGCCTTGCATGTCAAAGATGGAAAAACATTAGAAACCAAATAAATAGGCAGGATATTCAGAAAAAAGCAATATATTTAATGAAATGATAATATGACATCTTCTTCACAATGTTATCAATGATCTTCAGGAAATACCTTACTAACAAAAGGCACACTAGGTCTGTCACTCACCGTTTCTCCAGTAAACTATTAAAAAATGTTCACCAAAACTTGTATTGGTTATTCGTTTGGTTGGGCAGAAAGTAACAACTTCTCTTGGTTCTCTAAACACTCTTTCAGTTTATCTTCAGTCAAAGTCAAGCGCTGCTCCAAGATTGAGACAGTCTGTTAGGACAACAAATACTTCATATTAATAGCTACATATTCATCATTTTCTTTGTGAATTAATTGATTTTAATACATTGGTCCAAATGTCCCATTATTTATAAATGAGCACTGTCTTGTGGAAACTTTATCAAAATTTATTTTCAGAGACAGCCTCTCTTATTGTGCTGTACGTTTAGGGATCTATGCTTGTGTTTGCACCATATAACAGTTATCAATATAAGTCAAAGGCTAACAAAGTATGAAGTGTGGGGAACATACAATTTCTGATTGATCAAATGCGCACCTTGGCAATTTCATTCCTCCTGTCACTGTTCACTGTTTTAAATTTTTGAACTGAAAACATCAGGACAATTTTATTGTTTCTGACCCTGCCTGAGCTGTGTAAGCTCCCTCCTAGGCTTAAAACTGCTTGGAGTCAGGATGGAATTAAAAACATGATATTGTCTTTTTGAAGAAAAAAAGAAATTAAAGGAAGGCTGATGGGTAGAGAACGGATGAGGTCCAGGTGCATGTGTGTGTATCTGTCTGCAGCTCCCAGACCTCTGACAATTGCTCATCCCTGATTTAACAGATAAAATTCTCAGCATCAAAAAAATAGTATTAGACAAGTGTTTCAATGTTGGTATTCCAGCCAGCCCTAGATAGCTGCTTTGTTAGAACATCCCTGCATAGCAGCAATGATTTATGACCCACAGACACAAGGGCTGGTACTACTGCTTTGTAGAGTAAATCCTCCAGGGATTTTACTTTTTTAATGATAGATCACTCTGGAAAGTGTTGAGGGTTCCCCTTTGGAAACTGAAGTTTCAGAGAAGTCCCCCCTAACAATGAAGAACATGAACTTTCATTAAAATGTAATTTCTTATACCACCTTCAGACTCTAAAACAAACTTCTATGAAATCATAGGGCACGTAAAAATTTTAAATGACTGGTTGATGTCCTACTTTACAAACCTTATCTTTGCAACTCTGTAGGAAGTACAGGTATTATTATCCATTTATGAATAATGAAGATCAAGTCAATGGAAGCCACAAACAAACATGCTCATAAATGAGCTGAGATCTATCCTGGGAACAATTTTGAAGGACTGGATATAAATCCTGACAACAATCAAGGAATACAATACATAAGTTATGTATTCCTTGATTGTTGTCAGGATTTATATCCAGTCCTTCAAAATTGTTCTCAGGGTAAGGAGATGTTAAATAGAGTATTTCCAGTTTAGCATAGAAGCCTAATTTTCGGATACTCTCATTTCATACAGAGATATTTTATTTTGGCATGACCTGCTCCTTAGCCTTCTGGGTCATTTGTTAGAATTTCATCTGAAAAGCATTCATATTGCTTAATAAAAGGGTCATCTGAAAAATGGGAATCCAACAGATGTGATGGGAATTCACTCACCAGAGTTAGAACATCAAGCTGCTCCACAATGTGCTCCAAGGCATTAGTCAGAACTGGTGAAACGCTGACAGCCTCATCCATGGTACCTGGCTTGTTGACAGTGTGCAGAATAAAACTGTTTTCATCCTCCAGATTGGTTTTTGGTATCATTGAAGGGAATGAAGCTGAAGAATGCTGCAATCCTTTGTCTTTCACTTCATCTTGATACGGAGAAGGTGATGCTAGTGTAGCACTTGTCTTTTCCTTCGTTTTAAAAGAACATATTTATGGCAAAATTAAAACATACAGTTTTGTTAGCTATAAATAATGTTTTACCTCTTGAGAAGTAAACCCCAAAGCAATAATAATTTCACTTATACTTCTAGCCAAAAAAATATGGCAGATTTATCTCAATCCTCTATGCTGTTGCAATTATCCAGATGCTCTGGCATATCTGATGAAGCTTAATATGTCTGGTAGCCAGTGATATGAAGACCATAAAAGTGAGCAACCATAAGATCCACAACGGTAATGCCACCTCTTATAATTCTTCTAAGAGGATCTCACCTCTTAGAAGAATTATAGCCCTTGCATCAATGAATGGGCAACAAATAGCTAGCTCTCCAGATGTCTCAGACTCTGCATTCTTAGTTCCAGCAAGCACAAACAATCATAGACGTTAACAACTGTAATCTGAACTCTGATGAGCCACAGGCTATCCATTTCTGTCCTACATGGACCACTGTCTTACATGGACTACTGCTATGTGGGAACAGCTTTTGGCAGGCTCTATATGGAAGTGGCAGCATTTGAAGTGGTCTCAAACCCGTATAATGAAGAAGAGTGAAGTGTATACTGACTAGTCTATAGTTTCTAATTCAAAAAGGAGAATATCCTTAATCAAGGGGGCGGAAATGGCATATAGGGAATAGGATAGATGCAGAAGAGAAATATGGAAAAGTGTATTTATACAGGCTATATAAGAAATACCTTAAAATATTTAGAATTACTCTTATTGCTTCTGTCTAGTCTGGGATTCCCAGGTAATGAAATATTTTCTACTCTTAACCAAGGTTAGCTTACTCAGATATATTAGGCTGGGCTTAAGGGGGCACAAGTAAGGATAAGCAAACTATGCAAGAGGTTTGTCATGGTCTTCTTCAGTCATCAGAATCCAAGAGTCCACTTAGATTATTTGCCTAATGACATCAGATGCCACTAACCAAAAAGTACATTCTTAGCCATGCAACTCTAAAGTTCACCAGTTGTGTTAATTTTGTCTGTAAATAAGCAAATACTTATGCTTTGGAGAAAGTTCATGTTATGTGAGACAACTGAAAAGCCATCTGCCTCTAATCTTCAACCAGCCTTCACACACATAAAGCATATTTGACAGCTTCCTGTGGAATACCAGTATGATCTCATGACAAACAAGGATTTGAAGATAGGCTTTCTAATGAGTCATGACATTAGTGTGGCATGCACTTTAAAAGTAGGACAGCTAGTTCCCAGTTCCATAAATGCACTGGATTTTTCAGTTTTATCGCTTTGTAGCATTTAAGGTAGTTTAAAAACCTACCTTATACTTAATAAACTGGGCTTCATTAAACACATTTATTAAGAATAAAGGTGCAATCCTATATATACGTAATCATAATAATTATATATCTTCAACTTCATTACAAGTTAAGGCAACCCTTTCCAGAACTGTCTAGGCCAGTGATGGCAACCCTTGGCACTCCAGGGGTTCTTGAACTTCAGTTCCCAGAAGCCCTGATCAGCAGGAGTGTTGACTTGGGCTTCTGGGAATTGAAGTCTAAGAACCCCTGGAGTCCCAAGGTTTGCCATCATGGGTCTAGGCAGAAAGTACTTAGTACTTTATTATTCTCATCTTCTGGGGGTGTCATTGAATCATGCAGCTTGTCCAATGCTACAGACTGGCTTTTACTCCTGATACCACAGTAGGGAATTGGACTCCAGACAATTAACTCACTAAGCTATCTATTTACCTGGGATAAAATTACATTGAACTCAATGCATTTATTTTAATAGATGTGTACAGAACAGCACTAGAAGATCTTGAAGAAATACAGTGTATTTCCTTGAGTGTATTGAAACATACTTAAAGAAACTGAGTCAAGAGCTACTATTGTTACCTACTATTGCCAATTTACAGAGATTGAAAAGCACCATTGCCTGAATGCTATAATAAATAGAAAAAAAGTTGATGTAGAAGAAATAAATTACTATGCGAATGTATGGTAAAGTTTGCCCTTGCTTGAAAGCCAGTCATATCTGACTCTAGGGTTCAGTGCTCATCTGTTTACAGCCAAAGAGCCGCCCCTGTCTGCGTCTGCAGACATTTCTTGTTGACACGTGGCAGGCAGACCTCAACACCAGACTGCACGGAAGGCTGTTTGTGAATGTACTTACTAGCTAAAATCCTGTTGCTTAGTGTAGTAAGCCACAACTAGAATACACCAACTGAATCGCTAGGAAATTCATCCATAAGTGCCGCTAATTCAGTGGGCCTAATCCAGTTGTGACTTACTACCCTCCGCAACCTTTACTTCATGGAATTATCAAAAATTACCAGAATCTGTAACAGTATTTGTTGGCTTTATACCTTAATTAGCTTCTATATATTTGTAACTGACGTTTAACTTTGGAATATCTTCCAGCAAGGGCCACTAAAATAAAAAAATGTCTATTCCTTAAGCACACTGTACAGGTTCCAGTTAATCATTCTTTGATACACTCAAATCAATACCACATTCATAAAATGAGTGAAATCTGGTGTATCTGCAGACCCAAGACTTGTAAAATGTTACTGATGATTGCCACTTTTAAATGTTGAAAATATTATTTTAAAATCAGGCCTCTTAATATGTCCAGGTTCAAACTCTAATTCTGATCAGGTTAAGGATCACTTTTCTATCACTATGCCCCTGGGATGGGGGTATGCGTGAGAACAGTAGCCTATTCTTGTGCCCCATAGCTGTTATGTCCAGGGATATTTGCGTGGGCTTGGAAGGGGCAAAATGGGAACCAACGTTTTCATCGTGCATTGTTTTGGCGTGCCTGAGGAATGCACATGAACTTCAAAGCTGCCAGAAGAACATCCCAAACAAATTTTAAAAGATGGCAATAGTGGAAGTTGAAAAGGAAGTCTGCTGTTGTAGCTTAAGCCCTAGGAATGGGGTGCAAATCTGTGGCAATCCAAGGACCCCACCCCTTCAAACCAAAAGTAGCAAGCCTAATGGATTACCAGATCCCTCGAGAATGAAACCAACATTTTCACAGCTCACTTTGATATTCTTACCAATTTAACCCAAAGCTGTCCGAGCTTTTAGAGGGCATTAGGTCATTTTGGAACAAGGAAAAAGAAATTCCAGTGACTTCATATTTATTATAACATATGTAGGAGGAAATAAACCCAGCTCCTTGGTCGCTGCCAGTTTAATTTATGTATATGTAAAGAATGACAGCTGTGTTAAATTTAGCACAACTGTGGCATTAGACAACAGCTGCCTCTCAGCCACACTCAGAGCAATAAATGGGTCTATGTTGTTCTTTAAACAGATGGGACTGAGCTGGGTGACAAAAAGATACACAGTGGCGTAGCGTGGGGGGGGGCGGGGGGGGGGGGCGGATGCCCCGGGCAGCGGCTTTCAGGGGGCGGCAAAATGTCCCCTCCCCACCCTTTTGCTGGCGAGCGCCCCGCGTGCGCTTCGCCGCTTGCAGGCGAGGAGGAGGAAAAGGTTTTTTTTTTTAAGGCGGACAATTCAAGGAGGGGGGCCGGCTAGCCGTCGGGGGCTCTCCTGGAGGGCGGCCCGCGCGCAGCGCGCGCACGCTGCTCGTCTCCGCCAGCCCAGCCACCCACCCAACTTGCCGTGAGACGGGGCGCTCGTCTGGGGTGGGTGGCGCCGTGGCGGGGAGCCCCTGGCGGCTGGCTGGGCAGGAGGAGGTGGGCAGCGCGTGCGCGCACGCGGGCCGCCCTCCAGGAGAGCCCCTGACGGCCAGCCGGACGGGGCGGGGGGCGGGCCCCTCCTTGAATTGTCTGTCTTTTAAAAAACCCCTTTTTCTCCTCCTCGCCTGCAAGCGGCGAAGCGCACGCAGGACGCTCGCCAGCAAAAGGGTGGGGAGGGGACATTATTTGCCGCCCCCTGAAAGCCGCTGCCAGCGGCAGGCGGTGTGCGGAGAGCCCCCGACGGCCAGCCGGGCGAGCGATCTGCCGGAGCGAGGTGCGCTCGTCGGGGGTGGGTGGCGGACCGGACGGCCTCTGGCGGGCGAGCGGACGGAGGTGTGTGTGGCGCGCGCGCGATTGCGCGCGCGCCGCTAGTCAGCAGGGGGGCGCCTTCTGCCTTGGGAGGGGGAGGGGTGGCGGCAGCGGCGAGCTGGGGGGCGGCGGCGAGTTTGCTTTTCGCCCCAGGCGGCTGAAGACTGCGCGACGCCACTGAAGATACACCTTTTGGTTTGACAGTGCGCCAAGTGTAGTGTTGTGGCTCAGAGTGTTGGAAAACAACTCAGGAAACCTAGACTGAAATGCCCACTTCAGTGACCTTAGACCAGTCACAGGCTCTCAGATTGATTTACCTCATAGAGTTGATTCTTCCGTGTCTAGGCCAGACATAAAACTGCCAAAATGAAGGCACCTTTTGGTGAGTTCATTCTGCAGTTGCTTTCACCTGACATAGTGTGAGAAAGATTAGCCAGCAATACAAGGTTGCCGTTACCAGGATACACCCAACTGTGGTCGAAAAAAATACCACAATATTCGAGGATGCTTTCTGTGTGCTCTTTCAGAGTTGATGTGGGGATATAAATGGAGAGGAGAAAAGATCCATGTAAACTGCCTTAATCTCAGTGGAGGAAAAGTGTATAGACAAGTAACACATAAATAATGATCACTGCATTTATACTACTCAAAGCACACTTTATGAATGCTTTATCTATCTATCTATCTATCTATCTATCTATCTATCTATCTATCTATCTATCTATCTATCTATCTATCTATCTATCTATCTATCTATCATATACTCCACCCAATTAGTGAGAACACTACTCTGTTTTCTTCTTCATCAAGCCATTGTTATCCTGCTGCTACTGTATACAAGGAATGCTGGTGCTCATACCCGGGTCTTTCCAGCACTTCTTTAGTGTCATTATATGCTCCATGTATAGGATATGGAGAGAAAAGTACTATAGCGTCATTATAGCAAAACAGAGCGACTGCTTGCAGCCCAAATAGCAGTCAGTGAGTACATTCTATTTCTCTGTAAATATCCATTTTTAAAAAACCTATCATTTTATATTAGCCCATTGTTTTTCCATGGCCTTTTAAAACATTATATTTAATTTACATTGAAACATGAAAATTTAATATGGTTGAGCTTTTTGTCCATCAACAAACATGGTCTTTTTTGTTTTGTTAAGCACATCATCAGAGATTAAAACAATCAAAGGCCTTATGTATCCAAAGGTGAAAAATTCTTGGCCAAGAAATCACCTCTTAACAGAAATGCTGCAGGAAGAAACATATACTGTACAAGCATTTTCACAAACTACAAATATTCTTATGGAGACTGCATGTGCCAAAATTTAACAATATAAGTTCTAGAGAAAGGTACAGAAAGGTAGTTAAGACAAATCTTCAGTGTCCTATGTTAAGGAACTGCTGCAAGAAGCTCTCAAAATGCAAAATGCTTGCATCATTTTTGCTGATGATAAAAACAAGGAAGGTTTAATGGGCAATGAGTTTCTTTAGACCAGGGGTCCTCAACCATTTTGAGCCATAGGCCAGTTCATGTGCCCTCACACAGTTGACCAGCCAGACCGGTGCCCCACCCCCGGCCACTGGAAGCAGATCTTTTTTTCCAAAAGTCATGGCAAAGCTCTAATGCTAATCAATTCGAAACTAGTCATATGCTACCCAGCTTGTCTCTTACAAAGTTAGCCAGTATCAACCCTTAATATCTGATCTTTTAATAGCTACAGAAACTGATCAGTTCTACCAATGTGGTTTTCCTTAATCACTATAACAATCTTCAAGGCAAGATTTCTTGGTCACCCGTCTCTGCTGTCAACACAGCACTAACAAGTACATTTTAAAATTGCCACAATAATCTTGTACATGTAATTAGAGACTCTGCACATTTTTCTTCAAGCAGCTGAATCCTACAGCAGCTAATATAATATTAAATAGGTCATAGCTGAAACTTCAGCCTTATCCTAGTAGGCTAAAGCCAGGTTTTAACCAAAGACTAAGATAGTTTACATAAAGGTTAATGTGTAAGCACTTTTCAAGGTGAAATTAAAAGGTGCTAACAATGTTGAATTAATAATTCAAGCAACAATATGGCAAGTTACAATACTTAATCATATTGGCTATACAGTCAAACCTCGCATAAAGAGTGCCTCACTTAAAGAGTAACTCGCTTAAAGAGCAGAATTTTCTCTGCATGTTCACTTCACTTAACAAATAAAACCAACCAAAAACTCGCTTAACAAATAAATCGGGATTCACAATTTTCCCCACAATTGGTCATTTACAATGGTGTTTCACTTAAAGAGCAATCCTGTGGAATACATTATGCTCTTTAAGTGAGGTATAACTGTAAGTAAGTAAGTAAGTAAGTAAGTAAGTAAGTAAGTAAGTAAGTAAGTAAGTAAGTAAGTAAGTAAGTAAGTAAGTAAGTAAGTAAGTAAGTAAGTAAGTAAGTGTTAAACATGTCTTCCTAAAGACCAAGGGCAATGTAGTATAGCATGCTGTTCAAAATTACTATGTACCGAAGTAAAAGCTTGACAGTGACAAAATTTGACGGGAAATAATATCCAAAATGTGACTATCGAATGCCAGAAATACAAATAGCTGAGTTCCAGATCAAATGATGTCTGTATTCTTACTATAAGCTAAAATGATTAAACTGAAGCTACTATACACTGGATACATCATGAAAAGATGATACCCACAAAAAAAATCAATAATACGAGGGAAAGCAGAAGGCAGTAGAAAAAGATGACCAAATATGATATAGACGGAGTCCATGCATTAGAAATCATGGCTTGTGGTTTGCAAGACTTGAGTAGGACTGCTGACAATAGGATCTTTGAATGTCATTAATTCATAACGTCACGATATGTTAAAAGCAACTTGTTAACACACAGTAACAATAGGAAAAAACAACAAAGCAAAACCCGTTGTTCGCATTGCTTCTTAGTTAACATGATTCTATGGCTTGATAACCTTCAAAAAATCCTATTGTTAACAGCAAACTCAAAGTCATGATTTCCTTTATTGTTAATACATCTCATAGTCTTTGTCTTCTGATTCTTTCAGCTTTCCCTAGTACTCCCCCCCCCCCCCCAGTGTGTCTTACAATGTGCCTGAATCATTTTTTCCTTCCAGAAGGAGTTCAGGCTTGATTTCATCTACCAACCACAGAAAATTCAGCAAACTTTAGTAAAGAATGTAGTTTCCCTGAATTTAAGCTATATATTCTCATTGTAGCTCCAGTATAGGGCCACGGCTTTATCATGATCCAAAATATCAACAACCTTGTGTAAGTTTGAAATACTGTACAGATATTGCCAAGGAGGAAGAGCCTTTCAAACACACGTATAAGATATTTTAGTATACTGTAATTGTCTTTTGTTCAGATAAAAATGTTTCTCTTTTCCTCATTTACTACATGTAGTCTGCAAGTCTTTCCTCAAGACCACATTCACAGCATAATGGTCCAACTCCAACCAAGAATTTAAAGTGCCACTTATTACAATGGATGAGTTTTAAGTTCAGGTTTAATATTCCATGTTAACAACAATCTATGAAACTTAAGACATAATTCTAAACACATTTTCCTGAGAGTAAACACATTATACATTGCAGGTAAACAATCTACTCATAAGATTCTCTTGTTGACACAGTTTTTGACTGGTTAACATGTACAAAGAACCCATGTGCCTCTAGACAGCATATTCATTGCTGTGATCTCTGCTGTTCAAAATCAGGTATGTGCACATATCAGAGGTCTACTATAAAATAAGAACTGATGAAATGTCATATTCCCTGTACTGGATTTTTAATGTCTTTTTTGGTGTTTACTTAGCTCAGCTTTATCTCTTTATTATCATTATCTTTTAAAAACTTTGGTGGTTGTGAATGTTCCTCTTGATGACAGATATATTGTCATCATTGTCATCATCGGCTGCTACTCGTATCCAAGCATACATTTTTCCTGGAAGTCATTTTTTTCCCCAGTTGATGGGTGTGTCTCTGGTGACTCAATAAACTGATCCTGGCATGAAACATGCAACCACATACATTACACTGAATAGATGGTGGAGGGCATAGTTGAGTTTGATGAAGCTGTCATGCTTGTTGCTTAGCCTCTTCATGTCTGCAGTGTTCTCCTTCAAAGTGATTAGTAGTAGCAGAGATGGTTTGGTGCCAAAGTGGGCGATCTACGGCTGCTTCCTCCCAGGTTTGTGGGTTTATACCTGACACCTTCATGGTTTGTTTCAGTTGGTCCTTATAATGCTGCAAAGGAGCTCTGCGAGGTCTTGTACCAGAGCTAAGTTCCCCACAGAGAATTTGATGAGGAAGCCTGGAACAATCCATACAGCAGACATGGCCTTTCCATCTAAGATGATGGCCTATCATGGAAGCTTCAGTGCTACTTACATTTGCCTTCTTGAGGACTTCGATGTTGGTGACATAGTCATCCCACTTGATGTTCAAGATAGGCCTTAGTTTCTGTTGGTGAAAGCACTCAAGCTTTTTGATGTCTTGGTGATAGAGGGTCCATGTTTCACAGTCATACAATAACGCTGGTATAACAACAGCTTGGTATACCATGAACTTTGTATGGGTTGTTACATCTTTGTTCATGAAGACCCGGTGTGGTAGATGACCAAAGGCAGAACAGGCAGCACCAATTTTTTGGTGTTTACTTAGCTCAGCTTTATGTCATTAAAAAAACATCTTTGGTGACTGTGAATGTTCCTCTTGATGACAGATATATAGTTATCCTGCAATTGCAAGGTTGCATCACTCCTCTGTTCTGTGTGGATTGATGTTGTTGACACAAGGCCCTTAGGGATGTCTAATGAAGTTAAAGAATGGAGTGCCCTGCAGGCTTTTCAGCTTCAGGTCAGAATCCATGCACCAGCTGTCTCTGCTACCTGTCAATACCTTAAGTACTTAAAAGAAAACATTTGCATGCCAATGATCCACTTAGTTTTTTTTAAAAATGAGTATTTTCCACATTGTAAACTCTGCACAGTTTGCTATCCAAGGGTACTTGAGGAAATATGCAAAAGCTTACTGAAAAGGGACATGGGCATACCGAATTCAAGTTTAAAAACAGGGCAGTTACAGATTTACAGAACTGCTGACTGCCAGCTTCATTAGCCGCTGTTACGCTTGCAGGCTGGCACCGGTATGCAGATCGGCAGTAAATCATCTTGTAGGTCAGCAGGAAGCTCATTATGGGCAGACAGTCCAAGTGACAGAAGCACTTTCTAAGAGTGCTAGAGTAGTAATTTCCTGTGTGAAGGGCTGCCTCTGCATTCCTCAGGCCATAGCGCTCAGGGAATGTGGCTCTTCTTCAGGAAGAGGAAGGAACCAGTTGTTCACGGATGTGAGAGAAGATGGCTGTGAGGCATTTTATTCACGCTTCAGACTCAGCTGGGAGATAATGGTGGCAGCTTGGATCTCCAGAAATAGGGGAAGCAAGGCATTGAGGAAAGAACTGGTGATGCAGCTATGAAGTCTGCATTCACAAGAACTACTGGTAGATCAGATGTAATTACAAAGTTAAAAGCCCTGTCTATGCCTGATTTGTCTTCCATGTCTAGGCCAAATGTAAAACCGGCAAAACGAAGCCACTGTTTGGTGGGTTCATTCTGCAGTTCCCTTAACCTAACCTAGTGTGAGAAAGATTAGCCAGAGGTTGCTGTTACCAGGATACACCTGATTGTGGTTCAAAAATACTAAAATCTTCGAGGAGTCTCTTTCTGTGTACCCTATCTATGCCATTATACAAATGGCAAAGGGACAGCAAGACAAGTTATAGCTAATACATTCTTTGCTTTTTCAAAGTGATAGGTTTTGTCAAATAAAACAGTTTTTCTGCTTGGAATTATACAGAAAATTTTTGGAGTCTTACCTGGGAAAGTATAGTAATATAGTCAAACCTTGCATAAAGAGTGCCTTGCTTAAAGAATAGAATTTTCTCTGAATGTTTACTTCACTTAACAAATAAAACCAACCAAAAACTTGCTTAACAAATAAATCCTGTTCGTAATCCCCCCCCCCCCCGGCGCCAGAAGTCACAATTGGTCACTTACAATTGTGTTTCGCTTAAAGAGCAAACCTGCTTAAAGAGCAATCCTGTGGAACACATTATGCTCTTTAAGTGAGGTACAACTGTACCTTCTTAAAGGTCATTGAATCAGAACAGATAGTAATAGCTAAAACCCTAGCTTTGAGGGGTATCACTTTCATAGGCGAAGAACTCAGGAATTCTAAAAAAAATCCACAAAGAAGATTGATTTCATAGTTTAACTATGCAGAGTAGTTAATGCAAGCAGGGAAAGACAAAAAAAAAAGAAAGGGAACATATAAGAAAGATGCCCAGGGTGGTATTGCAGATAAAGTGATGGAACTTTTTTTTGTTCAGTCACAGTCGAGTCCGACCCTTTGCAACCTAGAACTCTGGAAACCGGGGTTCAAATTATCACTTGGCCATGAAAATTTCTGGGGGTGTAGAACTATTAAAACCACTGCTTGAATATATCACTTGCCTTGAAAGCCCTGTTAGGGTCACTATAGGTGGGTTCTGACTTGATGGCACATAACTATTTAACTAGGCAAATAAGCTTTTTTTTTTTATTACAGAAAGGGGTTAAAATGGGATTGCCTGCTCAATAGCAATTACATTCTTTCTCTGCACTTACTGGTTTCTGCAGTTTTTGCAGTCCATATGGCAAGCTTAGAGCCTGTTTTGTGATCAATACTACAGCTACTTACAAGTAATAAACTATACATTGAAAGATGCTGATAATATTCCAAGCATCAGAATGTGTACAATCCATGAGCTTGAAAAACACAAACCTTAACAAAGTACTAAGAATTACCTAGTGCAGTGCCTTTTCCAATTACTGAATTAGCAGCGGTGGTAAAGGCAGATTAATTAAGAAGATGACATACTTACACTTGACATACTTACAAGTAATCTTCTAAATACGGAGCCTTAGGGGAATTTTTTTGCTGAAGCGAGGAAGCATTTATAAAATCATTTAACTCTGTTTGAGGTGGGTTTTGATGATTTACAATATGGAAAAGGCAAAAGCTCAGTTTTAGAGTTGTTTTAATGTATAGGCTAGGTAAAGGTCAGTTTGCTCTAAAGCCAGTCGTATCAGACTCTAGGGTTCAGTGTTCATCTCTGTTTCATAGCCGAAGGGCCAGAGCTGTCTGCTTCTGCAGACGTTTCCGTGGTCATGTGGCAGGCATGACTAGACACCAGAGCGCATGGAACACTGTTTACCTTCCCACTGAAGTGGTCCCTATTTATCTACTTGCAATTTTTTGCTTTCAAACTGCTAGGTTGGCAGGAGCTGGGACAAAGACAGGAGCTTATTCCGTCCTGCAGTACAGTAATACCTCAGATAACGTTTACCTTGGATAATGCTAAAATCACATAACGTTAAGTATTCTGGGGAGGAGAATTGGATCGAATAAAGTTAAGGTCCTATGGGATGTATCGGATAACAACCGCTAAAGCCTGTGCGGTTACAATGTATCTCTATGGAGCTTTAACATTATCCGATACATCCCATACGATTTTAACATGCATCGGATAACACTAAAAATCGGATAACACCAAGACTTGTGGAACCAAGTCTTAGCGTTATCCGAGGTATTACTGTATATGGGTATCGAACTGTTGACCTTCTGCCTTCCAGCCAGCGTCTTAGCCACTGGAGCCCTTTTGTATATACAGTATAGGCTAATATTGGCTAAGACATCTTGGTGATTAGATTAATCTTAAAATTTAATAATTGTACACCACTTATTCAAAAGGCCAATCTTGCTTGTGCTTCCAAATGAGGGACTGAAGTATTTCTGTGTCACCAAGAAAATTGAAAAGGCTTAGCTAAAAGTTCTATTCAGGCCTTACAGATTTCAATTTCCTGAACACATTTGCTCTTCTGTTGTCACTTTGTTCACCTGAGAAATGATGTGCCTCAACAGGAGAGGTTGGTATATACGAGCAGGAACTCTAATTTTTAATGGTTCTTGCATGTAACACCTAAACATGAGTGCCCCTTCAGACTCATTGTTACTCATAAGTAGAAGTGTTAACAGTAGGGAGCGGGGTTGGCTGTTCATCAATAAGGGTTGCAAGAAAACTATAACGGTTGAACAGGGCTAAACATGTATTGATTATCAGAAAGGTCTGAAAACTAAGATTTCGTGTTGTGATCTAAGAGATAGTCTCATACACAATTGTGAGAATCTGAATGTTTTTTACCATTTAATCAGGTACACGAATGTGCTGATATGATTTACTTAGTCTGTTGAGTTAGGCTGTGAAGAAACAAGACTTTTTCGAGCTGTTGTTGTTTAGAATTCCTGAAAAGGAGAGCTTCTTGCCAAGTTTAAACAGAGCCCCTAGCATCTCTTTGTTATTAGTAGAAGAATTTACACAGAAGCAACACGCATGAGTTCACACACCTTGACCCCAAGGGTTCACCTACCCATGAGTGGAGGAAGGGTAGCCTTGAAAAGTGGAGGAGGAGTGACCTTCAAAGGGGGGGGCAGCTGACCTTGACAATGAGGGAGGGGTAATCCCTAGATAACGATCTAAACCCAAGGACATCACTTTACCATGGGAAAACAGATGCAAATCGCCTTGTAGAACCCTATAAAAAGGGCAGTCAAAGGAGAGTTAGAGAAGACTTTCGGAGTAGCTGCGGAAGCCGTTGAAGTTGAAGGGAGCACATTCCTGAGAAGCCAGAGGATGGACTTCTAAAGCGAGATGCGGCCTCGAAAGGGCCATTCCTTTGGAAATTACCAGCGGAAAGGAGGCGAGCCGCTAGACTTAGAAGAAAATCTGCAACTTTGACACTTAGTTTATTTTCCAGCTACTGCACTTAGAAGGTTTTCCCAAGTTTGGGACTAAGAACTTCTCAGCTTACAGAGTGAGAAGTGACTCTTAGAAATATCGCATTTTTACTTTCCAGTTGAAAGTGCTAGGTAGGATATTGCACTTAGAAACAAGTTAGTGATAGAGAGAGACTTAGAAGCTTGATAGCTTAGATTTTACCCAGGAATGGGGGATTTCGTTTTGGTTTTGCTGAACCAGATGTTATTCTTAAGTTTTGCTATGCTTTGCTTACTGAAGCAATATTTTGCCTTATGGACAGTGCTTTGCCTTTTATTCAAATAAACGCTAAGACCGCCCTAGGTCTTATTTCCAAGGAATTTGGGGATTTGCTTACCAACTATTTTACCAAACTATTTTTCAGTGCTACCACACACACAAACCTTTTATGGCCCAACATTTGGAGACCAGAGAGGAGAGAGACCAACCCAGGTGTAATGTGCTAGTTACAGGGCTGAAGTTTAGGAGAGGTGGGAATCAAAATAGCCCTCATCCTAGGGAAAAGAATTTCGACAGGTGCTGACACCATCTCACCGACCCCATTCTTACCCAGCCAGGTCGCCACACAGGGGTCAGAAAACTTGGCTCTCCAGATGAACTTGGACTTCAATTCCCAGAGGCCTTGACCAGCAGGTGTACTGACTTGGGTTTCTGGTAACTGAAGTCCAAAAACATTTGGAGGCCAAAAGTTGAGAAACCCTGCCATACATCATTCAATTCCCAGAGGCCTAGATTAGCAGGTTTACTGACTTGGGCTTCTGGTATTTGAAGTCCAAGAACACCTGGAAAGCCATGTT
Source organism: Furcifer pardalis (assembly GCA_030440675.1). Lineage (NCBI taxonomy): Eukaryota > Metazoa > Chordata > Lepidosauria > Squamata > Chamaeleonidae > Furcifer > Furcifer pardalis. The sequence goes on along the minus strand of CP126892.1, from coordinate 172,697,087 downwards.
TGCTGACCCTTGTGGAAATTTCCCAAAGGGGTGGTATAAAAATGCAATAAATAAAAATGGTGTGGGGAGAGCAGGGCGGGATTTACATCTGACAGCTACTCAAAAGTAAAATGTATGTCACAAAAATGGGTGAAGAAAACCACCAGGACAAAAACACAGGGGAAGCCTTCTAGCATCATGTACCTTGTAAGTAGTAGTAGTAGTAGTAGTAGTAGTAGTAGTAATAATAATAATAATTTCATATCAGAAATTATTCTGGGTTGAAAGGATTTTTGCAGGAGAAACTATGATCAGTGAATGCCCAAATGAGGCTCCTTTGATGAACCCAATTGTTGGGATAGAGATGGGCGCTCAATCCGTCATGCAGTACCTGGGTTTCAGACTGCAGACTTGCCGGTCTTCCAGCTAACAAGGCGAGCTTCTTAACCACTGAGACACTGAACAGAAGATTCTTTTCTAATTTTGCCAGTTACAGAAATAAGCTATGAGGGACAAAAACATGTCAGGCAACAAAATAAATCTCACAGAATTTTCAATTGTCCTGAATAAAACAAGCATTGCCAATATATCTTATGTACAGATTTATCACTTCCCTGGAAAACTTACTGGAGGTACTGAAGAACTAGAAGTCCAAGAGTTAATCTCTACGACAGGGGGATCAAACGTTTGCATGTCTGTTACATCATAGATGGGATTTACCTGTTGAAAATCAGAGTTGAGTTTATTAAAATGGGTACAATATTGAACTTTCAAAGATAATCCGCTCTCTTAGCTAACTAGTAAATACACACTTTCAAGAAGATATTTCAGTAGCCATTTCGTAGCACTGGATATACACAATATAGCAGTTAGTCTTTAAAGTGCTACAGTATTTTTGTTTTATTACTTTTCTCTCTGATATGCCTGGATATACATATTTGCTCCTGCGCTTTGTCTGTACAGCTGAATTTTATTAAAATATTAGGTTTCCTCTCAAGATACATGGGTAGCTATTATTTGAAAATCATTGTTTGGAATAAACTATGCATTAAAAATGTTAAAGCCTTATATGTAAATGTTGACCATATATAGTGGTCACACAATAGGGTTGAAAAATCCAGAAAATTCTTGCTATCTCAATGATGTAGTGAAAAAAAATAGTTCCTACCATTGATGAACATTTAGGGATAGTTTAGGTCGAAAGCCAGTTGTATCTGACTCTAGGGTTCAGTGCTCATCTCTGTCTATAGCCAAAGAGCCAGCACTGTGTCTGCAGATGTTTCTGCAGACATGTGGCAGGCATTACTAAAAACCAGAGTGCACAAAACGCTGTTTACCTTCCCATCAAAGTGGTACCTATTTATCTACTTGAAATTTCTTGCTTTCGAACTACTAGGTTAGCAGGAGCTGGGACAGAGACGGGAGCTCACTCCATCATGCTGCACTCGAGTCTTGAACTTCCGACCTGCTGACTTTCCAGTCATCAAATTCAACGTCTTATCCCTAGGGATAGTTTACAGACATGGAAATCAACTGAGACGAGCCAGTCTTAACAAATGCCAGGAAAGTAGGCCAAGTGATGTTCAGTGAAGCCCATGGAAGAATAGGAGATTTAATGCTGCATCTAGAGCAGAAACAAATCTCTGTGAAGTATCTCTAAATTATTAACTTTAAGAGTTAGGCTACCTTTTCATCCAGTATATATCTTAAGGCAAATGGCAGATCAGTCACAGTCAACATCGTGATGTTAAAAAATCCCTCTGTTCCATTAAAACCTTTGCGGAATAAAAGTTTGAATATCAGGAAGGCTTTAAGAAATTAATTATTTAACAGGGAACAAGGGCTTAGGTAGCCAAGTGTTATGTTGCAACTCTTTTATCTCCTTCTATGGATATGCCTTTAAAGTTTACAAAGACATTTCAGAAGATGAAGCAGGGATAGCCTTCAGATATTGTTAATGGCAATTCCCTGAAGCCTCAAAGACACAACAAAGCTGAGGAATGCTGGCAGTTGCAACCTAACAACAATTGGAAAACTGCATTTTACTCATCCCGAAGGTAGGAAAAAGGGATTGGACTTCATGAAGGACTTTTAAATGTAATTTCCAAAATCCTATTGCAAAGATGTTACCAGCAGAGAGATATTACAGATAATTAAAGAGTTCCTCCTTCAATTTCAGGGCTCACATGACTTGCCTACAAGAACAGAATCATAGAATAAATGAGTTGAAAGGGGCTTATAAGGGCATCGATTCCAACCCCTTGCCCAATGCAGGAAGCCAAATCAAAGTATATCTGACAGATGGTTGGCTAATTTTCTCTTGAACACCTCCAGTGCTGGAGTGCTCAACACCTTCTCTCACTTCTGTACTGCTCTAACATGATTTTTTTTCCTGACAATCAACCAAAATCTGGCTTCCTGTAGAAAGGGGAGATTAGTTACCAATAATCTCCCCTTTCTGAATAACGTTATTGGTAGCAAGATTATCAGTAATTGTGTGCTAGTCAGGTAAACCTCAGAATTGAAGGAGGAACTCTTTAGTTACTAATAAATTTCCCTGTCTGAATGTTACTGGTAGAAACAGATTGTCAGTAATTAAACAGTTCTTGCTCACCTTACTTGAGTTACTGTGGGGAGTAAGTAAGAACTCTTTCAATTACTGGTAATCTCTCCTTGCTAGTGATATCATCAGCCTTATGTAGGCATAATTTACTCTGTAGACGTGATTTGAGATAGAAGTGGAATCCATTAAAGTAGCTGCAGCCAAACAGGGTAACGTGTTCCTACTGTTCACTGGCATTCCCTTCCAGCCCAAGCTTTCAGACTACATGCCCACTCAAAATACTCCTGAGCCAAAGCTTTTCATTCCACTTCACCTTGATTGTATTTAAAACAATTTAACAAAACTGTAATGTTCACTGCGGTGGCTTAAGGGTTAAGAGGCTGACTTGATGACTGGAAGGTCGCCGGGTCAGCAGTTTGAGACTCAATCAATGTGCAGGCAGAACTAAAAGTACAGAGTGAGACATGTCACTTCTAACATTTAAAAATAACTCTGAAACTGTCTTTTGATCCTAGGTTGGTTTCTACTGTAAATTGAAATGCTTAAACTGTAGTGCCATCTAGTGTACATTTTGAGGTCTACCTAAGAAACTAAGCATTTGTTTAAAGGAGTGTTTCCCAGTCTTTGGTTTTTGGACTTCAATTCCCAGAACCCTAAGTCAATTCCCCAAAACACTGATCAGCCAATGTACTGACTTAGGCTTCTGGGAATGGAAGTTCCCCTGTGGGACATGGGCCCCACAATGAGAAACCATGATTAAAAGTGAATAAGAAAAAAGTGCCTGTCTGGCCAGGTTATCCTGCTATGGTAATAGAGTAGATCATACTGTCAGTGACTCAACACTGAGTGTCAGGCGGTGGTTAACTAACCTGACAACCGTGAGGACTAATGGCCTTGGGTGCCAAAGACCACAGGGAAGGGTAATGATCCCCAAGTGGATTAAATCCCACTTGAATCCTTCTTGATGAAGGGCAGCAGCTTCATCAATCCTGGCCAGGGGCTGATGAGGACTTTGTGTGCCAAAAGGGCTCAGGACCAGAAGTGACTTGTTAGTATGGGGATCATGCTGCAATGCTGAAGGCAGATGAAAGGACAGTCTTATTTATTTATTTATTTGAATTTATATTCTGCCCTACTCGCACAAGCGACTCATGGCGGATTACAACCAATCAACAAGCATACAAAACACAGTTTAAAAACTCTAAAAACAATTTAAAACCATTTAAAACAATCGCCATGATGATCACCTATATTTAGATTCAGATACGGCAGAAGAAAAAAGCATGTACAACTAAAACACATAAGTGAACACAGTATAATGGGGCAATGTTAAAATTATATAAGTTGCCTTAATAAATTATTTTATGGACCATCAGTTATTTTTCAATATGGTAGCATTTAAAAATGGTTGCTGCACCCAAGAGAAAATAGATTAAACAAATAAAATTAAATGGTTATCCACTGGTATCTAGTATTGTTGACAAGAATAACTAACTGTACGAGATAGTATTCTCTGTCTTTGTGTTTCCAAATTCCTATAATCTCTCTGGGATTCACCCTGCCTGCTTGCCAATAGTTCTGTGATTATTTGGGGAGGGGGGTATATATCATTGTAACTACTTCTTCTTAAGGTTAAGGCTGAACTATTACCCTGTAGAAATACATTTACCATACATTAAAACTGCAAAGCATCAAAATATTTTACACATTTGTAAACCAATGGACAACTTTAGAGTCATTGCAAACATTTCCTTCACTAAAATTCTGTAAATTCTTTTTGATTTGACAGTAAACTAGTTTTTGTTAATGGTATCTAATATTAGAGAAAAATGGTCCAGACAAAATATTTTATACAATGCTGGCTTATCATTTTTTCCCTGTCCTAATTCTACAGGTAATCTTGAAAAACTGGAAGTATACCCTGTATACCAACAGAGTGCATATTTTCCAAATGGATTTTCTTATGCAGACAAAACACACTTACGTCTAAATATGATATTGCACTAGAAATTCCATCCTACCCCCTATAGCCCCCCAAAGATACCTCAAGATTAGAATCCCCCCCCCCAGCCATTTGTTTTGACTCCTGGACAAGACCTCCCCCCATTGTAACATATTTTGAAGATCCCATCTGTAGTCCCTTAGCTAACCCTGCTCAAGTGGTTAAGATGCTGAACTGACTGACTGGAAGGTTGGAGTGCGATTCCTGGGTACTGCATGATGGAATGAGCTCCCGTCTCTGTCTGAGCTCCTGCCAACCTAACAGTCTGAAAGCAAGAAATTGCAAGTAGACAATAGGGATCACTTAGGTGGGAAGGTAAACAGCGCGTTGAAGCATGCGAACCACATGTCCACAGAAATGTCTGCAGAGGCAGACAGCAAGGGCTCTTTGGCTATGAACAGAGATGAGCACTGAACCCTAGAGTCGGATACGACTGGCTTTCGAGCAAGGGCAAGTAGTTAAATATTAGAAGCCATAATAGGTAAAGGTCTCCCTTGCTTGAAAGTCAGTTATATCCAACTCTAGGAGGTCGTCTCATCTCTATTTACAGCCAGAGAGCGAGTGCTGTCTGCATCTGCTTCTGTGGTCATATGACAGCCATGGCTAGATGCCCATGCATACAGAATGCTGTTACCTTACCCACCAAAGCGGTACCTATTTATCAACTTGCAATTTCTTTTACTTTCAAACTGCTAAACTGGCAGGAAATGGGACAGATGATGGAAACTCACTCCATCATACAGCGCTCGGGTCTTCAACTGATGGCTTGCTGGCCTTATAGTCATCAAGCTCATTGTTTACTAAGTCACCACAGTCCTACTAGAAACCATAATACTTTACCTCAATTGCCTGTGATTTTGCATCATGCCGATGAGGTGATCGAGGGTAAATATCCAGAAGATGAGGAGCCTCATCAGTATGTGCTCTTTGCAAATGTTTTTTAAGAAGGTTTTTATATTCTAGTGCATCAAAATTTGTTTTCCACAACAATACCTGCAAAAAAGTCACATATGCCATAAATATTTACAAAAGTTTAATTCTCTTTTTTTAAAAATAACATTTTAGTCTGATAATGAGAGATTCACTAATTGCTTGGCATCTTTTTTTAAAAAGAAGGCATACTAAATCATTGGAGAATAATAATTTCATGTCAGAAATTATTCAGGGTTGAAAGGATTTTTGTGGAAGAAATTGCACTCAGGGAACACCCAAATTAGTCTTCTTTCATGTCCCCAAGAACTGGGACAGAGATGGGTGCTCAATCTGTAATGCAGTACCCAGGTCACAAACTGCTGACTTGCCAGCCTTCCAGCTAACATGGTGAGCTTCTTAATCACTAAGCCACCACAGTCCCACCATTGGATTATAAGGAAGGTTTTCCAAGCAAGAACTCACAGATTTTGGGGGTGGGAGGACTAGAGAGATTGAAAGACAGGCTCAGGTGATACTATGATTAACAAGACCTTTGAAAAACTATTAATGAATAGAATAGTAGGTTTGTAGCACCTACTAAGAATTCTATTTTCATGTTAGGAGTTCAAAGTTACTAACAAACCTTTGCATCTGCCCCACCAGAAGCAAACATTTCCCCGCCTTTTGAAAAGGCTACAGAGAGGACAGGTCCCTAGTTGGAATAACAAAAGAGATGGTAAATAAAAGATAATGCATAAAATATTCAGCAGCTCTCACATAGGGTTAAATCTAATTGTTAGACCAAACTAGAACAGATCCATAAGTAATGAGACTTTCATAAGTGTTGACTTAATGTATTCCTTTTTTCAGTGAGTTCATCCTAGTTAAGTTTAACAATTTAGTCCATCTTTTGTCTCCCTTCCAGCAAAAATATAATATGTGTTCTGTTCGGCATTTTTCTTTCCATCAGAGTTTCTTAACCCTGGATTCAAAGCATAAATAATACTTAGCAACGCAGTAGAGATGTAGGAGTCAGATAAATATGCTAACATCAAATTTCATACCATTATACACATTTTATAAACAATATGGTTACATATTGCTACCTCTTCTCTTAGATGATCATACTACTTTCAACCAGTCTGTTATGCTTAACTGTGGAGAGCACAATTAGTTTCATCATGTCACAAATACAGTCAAACCTCGCATAACGAGCATTTCGCTTAGCGAAAAACTAGCATAACGAGCAAATTTTTCGCTAAGTGGTCTGACTCACATAACGAATTTTTCGCTATGCGAGTTGGACTTTTCCCTATGGGAAAACTCGCATAACGAGCATTTCTATGGGGAAAACTCGCATAACGAATTTTTTCACTATGCAAGTTTTCCCCATAGAAACACTCGTTATGCGAGTTTTTCCATAGGGAAAGTCTGACTCGCATAGCGAAAAATTCGTTATGCGAGTCAGACTTGCATAGCGAATTTGTCGCATAGCGAGCAACCTCGCAGAACGAATTAAATTCGTTATGTGAGGTATGACTGTATACCAATTAGAACAGGGGTTCCTCAACCTACGCCCTGCAGGCTGGATCCGGCCCACGGCACCATTTCATGTGCTCCACAGCCCTCACCACCACAGTAAACAGCTGGAAACATATCCACGGCTGTTGTAAACAATTTTACGACAGCCATAAATGCGTAAAAATGCATTTACAACCATCATAAATGCAGACATAGCTGTCGTAAATGCATAAAAACGTGTTTACGGCAGGCATGGATGGATTTTACGGCAGCATTTACAGCAGGGGGAACCACCATTCCAGCCTGCTCAACTGTCTGAGGGAGTGTGACCTGGCCCACAGCTTTAAAAGGTTGAGAACCCCTGAATTAGAATGTCTTTTGATATTTCATCTAATGGGTATATTCATAGCACAACTCCATTCTTATGTTTATGTTATGGTAACTTTCCATTTCCCTACACAGAGCATCCCTTGAAACCTAAAACAAAGAATAGGCTAGAAGAAATAATAACATAGTACCTCATGTCCATGAAGGGTATACAAAAGTCTTCCTCCAAAAAGATCCATAATCTTAAGGGTACCATCATCAGAGGCAGAGATGAGATAGTTACCAGAAGGATGGAAAGATGTGTAGTTAACACCAGCTCTGTGAACTGATTTAATAAAAACAATTCAGATGCTGATAGAAATGTAGGAGATAAAATCATCATGGATTAACAGGATAATTCTAAAAAAAATTATTCAGAAGTGTTCTATTGTTTTCAAAGCAAATAGATAACCCTAAGACATGACTTCATAGAACTTTATATTAAACCTAATTACCTTCCCACCGAAATGGTCTCTATTTATCTACTTGCAATTTCTTGCTTTCAAACTGCTAAGTTGGCAGGAGCTGGGACAGAGACATGAGCTCATTCCGTCATGCACTACTCAGGTATCGAACTGCTGACCTGCCGCCTAAGTCAGCATCTTAACCACTTCAGCCAAGTATGCACAAATGGACACAGATTTTCACACAATGGGTTTAACAATTGCATTTTTCAACTGACTTGAAATACACAGCCAGTCAATACCTCAAAATATGAATGTGAGGATGTGATGTGATCATTTCAGGCTGTGTAGAGTCTGAAACTCACACCTACAAATCTTGTTACCATTCAGAAATTAAGCCATCAACAATCAGATCAGGCGCTCCTAAGTCCCATTACCCATAGAAAGACTGAGAATGGTCCCATTTTATCTTCAAAGTTCTCGAGAAGGCTTTATAGTTCCCATGCATGCAACATACTTCAGAGAAGGAGATGGGGCCTTCTCCACTGTATGTCAGGCCTTGTCTGGTCACCTTATTGAACAAAGTTATCTTTAAGCACTAAGGAAGAATTATTGGGATCTGCAATTCCCATTAAGAAGAGAGCAGAGAGAAAAGCAAAACTTAGGGGAGTGAGGTACTGTACTAGTGTATCACTGTATATGATAGAGTTATGCAATACCTGTATAGTGCTAAATTATTTTGCTGCCATCTTGTGGCTTTCAACAACAATACTAGTTGAATCTTTAGTGTGACTGATATTTCAGACAATGCCAAAAAAATTTTTTAAACGGTATCAGCAGCAATATTCAAACTCAGCAGCAATATTCAAACATTTCAGTCTGTAATGAGAGGCAAATCTTAAGCCAGTACCATACAAAAACATTGACTCCATGGCCTAGGAGTGGCTGAGAACATCGCCCCCTCCTCTGGGCCCACAACAATGGCCTGAGAGAGAAGACTCCATGGCCTGGCAGGCAGCTGAGGACCTTGCCCACTCTTCTGGGCCAACAACAATGGCCTGAGGGGAGTTAGTCTGTGCTCTGGTTTGGTTGTATTTTGTGAGGTTATATTTTATAATTTTTATTGTACTGTTGCTGTTTTGACTGTAAGCCGCCCTGAGTCGCCTTGGCGAGTGGGCGGCAATATAAATCTGAATGAATAAATAAATAATATCCATCCTAATTAATCCATACTTATGATACAGACTTGTTTTATAATGCCATTATTAAAGATAGGGAAGTCAAAGCCAAGCCTGAGAAAATAATGACTTATATAATAAAAGGTGATAATTTGGAGATTTCCAGGTCAAGACTTACACTTTTCCCCACTACAGCTGTATTAAATTGAAGAGAAGTTACAAAGGAGAGATACAGTATAGTCATTTTGAACTGCTTAAGCATTTACCTCGGTGGTGCTGCAATAATTTGTTAATTCTTATGTCCCAAATCTTCACTGCATGATCAGAACCTGCAGAAGCTATACAAGTACCATCAGGGCTGAATTCCACATAGTTTGCAAATCTACAAATTAAAATTAAAAAGAATGATGTGTCACCATTAAGGAACAACGTCATCTTCTCAACTTAGTTCAGCAGCCTTGCTTTTTAAAAATGCGACTTTTTAATGAAGCAACTATAAACTAACTGTGTCCACACAGCAACTTCTGCAAAGTAGCAATTGCTAGCAAGGGTCATATCGGTGTTCTGTGGGTTACACTGTGTTGCCAGGATAGCCATGGGGACACAGGGAGCAAATACATCAGCTGCAGCATCTGTATCTCTACTGTGAGGTTTGTTCCAGCTGACGAAGAACTGCTTTGAGTAAGGTGGTTGTTCACAAACAAGCATTGGCTCAAGGCCCCAAAACGCCAACCATCTTGGCATTTATTTATTAGTTCAAATTTATATTGCCGCCCACTCGCTGTGGCGACTCAGGACGGCTTACAGACAATACATTACATTACATTACAATACAATATCCCTCTTCTACCAACAGCAAGCGGAGTCTGAGACATTAGCACTCAGGTGCCAGTGTTTTGCCTTCTCTTTCATTTCCACACAAATTCCTGGCGTTCAGAGACTATGCTCTCCAGGTGCTTTCTAATGCTCCTCTGCATTCCTGGCATTCTTCACAGGTCAGCCTCACACAAGAATAATATCTATCTCATACTTGTTTCATGCAGCTCAGAAGAATGACATTTTCATGACCACTAGTGATGAACAGGATACTTCCAAATGATCTACCAAAAGCTGTGTCCCAAGCAGTTATGCAACAGGAGAAGTGACCCTGCCATGGACATTTATGCCCTAAGGCATTGATGGTGAACCTTGGCACTCCAGGTTTTCTTGGACTTCAATTCCCAGAAGCCCTGATTAGCAGGAGTACTGACTTGGGCTTCTGGGAACTGAAGTCCAAGAACACCTGGAGTGCCGAGGTCCGCCGTCACTGCATACTACCTCCAACATCCTGCTCTCTGCTGAGCCACTGTACAAAACCTAGGCAGCTTGTGAGCACAGTAGGAGAGTATTGCCAAACCCTACTCCACCTCACCCTGCTTATTCCAGGAAGCTGCCCCTGCTTGTAAGGATGTTTGGGCAACATTTTTCAGGAAATTCTACAGCCTTGACGCTGGTCAGCAAACAGATTTAACTGCCATTTTTCTTTCTTGTTAGGGACTGTGAAATGGAGGAGACTTGTAGTAAAGGTTGCCCTTGCTCAAAAGCCAGTCATATCCAACTCTAGGTTTCAGTGCTCATTTCCATTTATAGCCAAAGAGTCAGTACTGTCTGTGTCTGCAGATGTTTCCATGGACATGTGACAGGCAAGACTAAACACCAGGGTGCAAAGGAATACTTTTTACCTTTCCACCGAAGTGGTGCCTATTTATCTATTTGCAAATTCTTGCTTTCAAACTGCTAGGTTGGCAGAAGCTGGGACAGACGGGAACTCTCTCTGTCATGCAGTACACGGGTCTCGAACTGCTGTCCTGCTAACCTTCCAGTCGTCAAGTTCAGTGTCTTAACTACAAAGCTACTGCAGTCCCCTTCTTGGAGTATGATCTTGTGGTTTTTTTTTTTTTTTTGCTTCTAAGTGGCACTCTGAGGGCAGGCAAGGAGCTTGATGGGATTGAAGCCAGTAGTACTTCCTCTTTCTGCTCACAAGCAATGTGAGGAAATGGGCATCTCAAGAGAAGTTTTGGGACAATTTCTAAGGTGCCTCCTGAGATACCCCTATCATGATTGACACTGATTGGGGTAAATGCTAAGACAGGATAAGATTGAAGTCTCATAATCAAGAAAGAGAAGAATCAATAACTCCGCTCCTATTTGACATGTCCATAAAAGGTCACAAGATTTGTCTTATGATCATCTGTTGGCTGAGAAGACTCACTAAAATATTTTTTTATCCTGCATGAATCCTGCTTACCCATCATAGTCTATTATACTGTCAATGCATGTCTTGTTTCTAACATCCCAGACTTTCACAGTTTTATCTTCACTGCAAGATACTATTAATCTTCCATCTGGTGAGTACCTAAAAAAGAATATATTTTTGGATAAAAGATGTAACAAGATCCCCATCTTCGCATCTAATGGTTGTGCAGGAAAATGGGACAGCATGGAAATGCTAAGAAACATTAGGTTATTTTTGTGTTACTAAACACAGTTTAACCTGATAGTTCTCAGCTTCGGGGACCAGACAGCCATTTTGCCCTTCCTCCACCACATGGCACTTCCTGGTGTAGTGGAGGCAGGGGGGGGGGGGGTACATGAAATGGTGCCATGTGCCAAATCCAGCCCACAGGTTGAGAATCCCTGGTTTAACCTGATACCGTGTTTCCCCAAAAATAAGACACCATTAATATTTATTTTTCCCCAAGAAGACACACTATGGCTTATTTTCAGGGGATGTCTTATTTTTATTATGCCACTAGCAGCCCATCTTCTTTAGCGCTCCATGCCGGGATGCTGGATAGCCACTCCTATCACTATGTCTTGTTTTTGGGGTATGGCTTTTATTGTGCAACTGCTAAGAAATTCTGCTACGGCTTATTTTATGGGTATGTCTTATTTTTGGGGAAACAGGATATTAGAATGCTGTTAGCACTTTTATTGCATTTATATTGCATATAAACTTTTTCTCTTGTTTATATCAAAAGTTGACAAGTTCTGGAGGTCTGGGGACCATTTTACCAACCATAAGATCCTGTATGGGCTGCATTAGCTATGAAGTCAAAACTACCGTATATACTGGTGTACAAGACGACTGGCGTATAAGACGACCCCCCAACATTTCCACTCAAAATATAGTTTGTTATACACTTGCTGTATAAGACTACCCCCTCTTCTGCACACCTTCCACACACCAAATAAAACGTAAAAGAACATCAGATTTGATTTCAACATGTTAATTTATATTCAAATGCTTATGACATGCAGAAAAACTGTCACAAGGCTGTATGTTATCAAACATGTACAGTAAATATAAAACAGTGCAAGTGCAAAGTGGTACTTATTTATCTACCATATATACATGAATATAAGCCGACCCGAATATAACCCAAGGTACCTAATTTTGACCTTGAAATCCAGGAAAATAGATTGACCTGAGTATAAGCCAAGAGTGGGAAATGTAGCAACTGCTAGTGAGTTTCAGTAATTAAAATACAGTAATATTAATTATTTTATTGATTTTTTTTAGAACTGTACTTGCACCACCCACCAGTGGTGGTGCTGCAGGTAAAGTGAGTGGGCAGGTCAATTGCACTGAGGCAGGAAGTGTTGCTCTAGCCTAGCCTTGTGCTTCCCCTGCAAGAAAGAAACATGGCTTTTTTCCTCCATCTTGGGCAGAGCAGAGATAAAGGCATGAGGTACCAGTGAATGAAACCCTTTCTTTTTCCCCACCAGTTTGAAAGGGAGACACAATTGTAATGTAGAGCTTCTTTCTTCATCTGTATGGTATGTAGAATGAGGTGGGCGAGCATCAGGAGGCCACTATGGGTAGCTATGTCTATCCCAACTGAAGTGCACCCGGCGTATAAGATGATCCCCCCCCCCCTTGGAGGCATGTTTTTCAGGGTGAAAAAGTCGTCTTATACACCAGCAAATACGGGTAACTGTAACTTCAATTCTAGGTTTTTGAAAAATTACTTCTGAGTATAAGCACACCTTATCTGTCAGGCAGTACCATTCCCATTCCTTTTTATGTATATATAAACAGGTCTATATACCCACTGCTACTGCTGAATATCTGCTGCCTGTTACAAAGATCTTCATACATGCAATAATATTTAGACATTTAATCACATTTTATTTTCCATGATGGAAATCAGGATAGTCTTCTGTCCATATCCTGACTAGGCACAAATTCCCCTGGTTTAAGCAAGATTTCTGTGCTATGTACCATCCTTTCACACCCTGAGTCTAACAAATGCATATTTGAAGAGAGACATGTATTTGTTAGATGCTAAGGGTTCACGGGAAATCACTGCTTTTGAATATCAACACATTAGACATACAACCACTCACTTGGCACAGCGCACCCAGTGTGTGTGCTGGTATAAGGTAAACAAAAGGCATTGATTGTGGACACTCCAGGCTTTTACTGTTTTGTCATTGGATGCAGTAGCTAGAAACTGACTGTCCTGTGAGAAGTTTACACTGCGGACTGAAGCAATATGCCCTTTTAAAGATGTAGATTCTCCATGGCTGTAAATAAAAAAACACATACATAACACAATGACAAATCTAATCAAAAGAGAAAATGCTGAAAAAAATCAACCATCTAAAAATGTTTAATTTTCAGTCATACTTACATACAAGGAATCCATAGCCTAGCTGTCCTATCTTGAGAAGCACTTGCTAGCAAGTGTCCATCTGGAGAAAACTGTGCACACGTTACACCTTCTAAGTGACCCACAAATCTAAAGGCTCTGGAGTTTGCTCTTAAATTCCATATCATAAGAAACCTGTCCAAAGAAGAGGTAGCTGGCAAAAATAATTATAAAAATAACAAGGAAAATAATATTAAATTCACATTTATTTATTTTTGTTAAAACAGAACAAATTTTTATTTCAATCTAAAGGTCGAATATTTTTGTCACTTTCATTACTAGTTTCAAACTCAAAGAAGAAAGAAGATACAACATCCAATACAGAAGAGACATCATTTCAAGGTCCAGGACAATAATTTCATTATCGACCACAAAGCCAATTAGATCACTGACTGGGTGTTTGGATGAAGAGTGCAAGCTGGCAGACAATTACTATCTTCCAAATGTTTTTTGCATCTAACAATGCCATAACCATGGGTTGGGATGGCAGATACTTGTCATGGAAATGAGGCGGTAAACAATTAAAGTAGCTTAGATCAGGGTGCCCAACTACAGCCCATGGGCTGGATCCGGCCCCTGATAACAATTCATCCGGCCCATGCCACCCTTGCTGCTCCTGAAAGTGGAAGTTAAATGCACCCATATATTTGCAGAACACTGCTGTAAATGCACCCACAGCTGTCATAAATGCATTTATGCCACGGGTACATTCATGGCATTTTGCACGTGCGCGGGTGCGTTTTACTTCCACTTCCGGTGGGAGGAACCACATGACCGGACCGCTGAACCATGTTACCGGCTCACTGCCTGAAAAGTTTGGGCACCCCTTGCTTAGATTCATATTTAAAAAGTGTAAGTAAAGGTCACTCTTGCTCAAAAGCCAGTTGTATCCGACACTAGGGTTCAGTGCTCATCTGTTTCATAGCCAAAAGTGGCTCAAACATTTAATCTCAGGAACTTGCACTAATGTAGGTTTAATGCAGAAAACTGAAATCAATATGAGTGAAAGAAAGGCAGGAATTCTGTATATATTTCCTTAACCCTGACTGCTCCTTAGAAGGTCAAATAGTAAAGATGAAGCTAAAGTACTTTGGACATCAAATGAGAAGAGAGGATTCGCTTGAGAAAGCCTTGATGCTGGGAAGGGTGGAGGGCAAAAGAAGAAGGGGGCGGCCAAAAATGAGATGGCTAGGTGGTATTGTAGACCCAATGGGCACAGAACTGAGCGAGTTGAGGAGGATGGTGGAGGATAGAAGTGCCTGGCGGACAGCGGTCCATGGGGTCGCAAAGGGTCGGAATCGACTGTGCGACTGAACAAAAAAAAGGAGCATGTTCTCATTGGGAAAACATCTATTTGCCAAGTATCTTTTGCTTTTTCCAAAAATAATCTCCAACTTTGAAGAGTTAAAATACACAAAAAAAATCTTGAGTGCTATATTTTATAACAGTATCCTGAGCTTCCTCTGTACAACAGAGGTATTTGATGGATGCTACAATACCAACAAGAGATCATATAAATTCTGTGTAACAGACTTACCAAGTGCTTTAGTAGTTGGATTGAAGGCTACACAGGTGACTGCATCTCTGTGGCCTTTAAAATGACGAATCAATATAGGATCCTCCTAGAAGACAAGAATATGAAGATGCTTGATCATTGTTTCCAAATTTTATTTTAAACAAATATTCTAATACAGGAATAGATTCCTGCAACTGATAAATGAAATATTACAATAAAGCCTTCAGATTTTAAGGTTCTTTGCTATAGTTTGATGTGAAATTCATTAACCTATGACAGTGATGGCAAACCTTGGCACTCCAACTGTTCTTGAAATTTATTTCCCAGAAGTCCTGATCAGTAGGAGTGCTCACTTGGGCTTCTGGTAATTGAACTCCAAGAAAACTTGGAGTGCCAAGGTTCGCTACCATGGACCTATGAGGATCCTTTTTCTCTGCAAGAACCTTTGTATCAGTCACAGCTTGATACAAAACTCCTTTGGCATCAGCACCTTGAACCTGGCACAGGAAACACTGAGCAACAAATGCAAACTAGCTAAGACCAGCATAATATGGTCAAAGCGATGAATGCCCATAACTAGTTTGTCAACTGTATTTTGTAATCTCCATACCAGCCTCAAGAGTGGTCCCACATAGTGAGAGCATTGTAATAACCAGTCTTGGAGATTACCAAGGCACAGGGCAGCACTGTCAAGGATTTCTTGCCCAGGAGTAGGCAAAGCTGGGCAATGCACCATATCCTTCTAAGGTCTGTAAAATTAGTACCTAGCATACTGGAGGCAAAATGCTAATTAACCTGAGAACTGCCCACAGAGTGCACTAAGCAGTGTAATTGCTATATGACAGAAATAGACTGTGGTAGCTTAGAGGTTAAGATGTTGAACTTGATGACTGGAAGGTCAACAGGTCAGCAGTTATAGACCCAAGTGCTGCATGACAGAGTGAGCTCCTGTCATCTGTCCAAGCTCCTGCCAACCTAGCAGTTTGAAAGCAAGAAATTGCAAGTAGATAAATAGGGAATGCCTCGGCGGGAAAGGTAACAGCATTCCATGCATTCTGTGTCTAGTCATGTCTGCCACAGGACCATGGAATTGTCTACAGATGCAGACAGTGCTGGCTTTGGCTATAAACGGAGATGAGCACTGCACTCTAAAGTTGGCTATGACTGGGTTTTGAACAAAGGTGATCTTTACCTTTGCCTATACGACAGAAGGCAGACTTGACCAAGAATGATACATGGTGCTCCACAGACAGAGCTAGTTCAGGTTGCACACCCAGATTACCTATGCTCTCATTTAATGAGAGAGCAACGCCCGCCCCCCAATAATAATTTAGTGTCAGAAATTATTCTTGGTTTTAAGAAATTCTGCTCAGGGAACGGCCAAATGAGGCTCCTTTCATGCCCCCAAGAGTTGGGATAGAGACGGGCGCTCATTCCGTCCTGCAGTACCCGGGCCTCGAACTCACGACTTGCCAGCCTTCCAGCTAACAAGGCGAGCTTCTTAACCAGGTGTGGGGGTCCAAGAACATGGGGTCCCATGTTGGGTGGCTGATATGATGGGACAGCCACCCCTCCCTCACTCTTTTAAACTTTTAAAATCTTTTTAAACCTTTTAACCTTTTTAAATCTTTTAGATTTTTGTAAATTCATGGTTTAATTCTTTTTTAATTGACTTTTAAGTAATTTATGAACCTTAAGGTTTTAATTTATGAATTTTCTGTAAGCCGCCTAGAGTCAGGTTCGCCTGATTAGGGCGGGATAATAAATCTAAATAAAATAAATAAATAAATAAATAAACCACTGAGGGAGATTCTCCCAACCTGGTTCTCTCTCCCCCCCCCCCCCAAAACCAGCACGACTTCGGTCTTCTTAGTCCGAATTCAGTCTCCACTGATTATCCTCCCAAGGGATTGCGGTTGCTCAGTGGTTAAGACGCTCGCCTTGTTAGTCGGCAGGTTCGAGACCCGAGTAATGCGTGAGGGAATGAGCGCCCGTCTCTGCCCCAGCTCCTGCAGGTGAAAGCAAAGAAATTGCAAGCAGATAAATAGGGACCACTTCGGTGGGAAGAAAGATGTTGGGGGACAGGAAAAGGAGCCTCATTCGGGGCGTCCCCTGAGCGGAGTTACAAGGCAAGGGAACTCCTCCTGCCTCTTACCAGAGCCGACGCCATCAGTCCACAGTCCCCACCCCGGAGGCTCCCGCTGCCCAGTCAAAATCCCCGCGCCCCAGGCCATGTCAATCGAACCCCCGAGCTTGGTTCAGGGGAGTCCAGGCTCCGTCCGCTGAGCGGCGGCGAGTCCGAAAGACGCCAACCCTCTCGGGAGGAGGAGGAGGAGGGGGAGCTTTACTCGGGAGAAGACGGGCAGGGGGGAGACGGCGAACCCGCCGCCGGCTCAAAGCCCGGCTCGGGCATCCATGGCATCGGCGCTCGATTCACCGGAAGCGGCCACTGGTACCTAGCGACGCCACTGAGCCGGAAGCGGCCTCTGTTGCCTAGCGACGCCACTGAGCCAGAAGCGGAGCGCTGTTGCCTAGCGACGCCAGGCGTCGGGGATGGTTTATAGGCCGACTTTGGGGGAAGAGGCAGGGCAACTATTGTCGTCCTCCCCGCCCGTGTGTATGTGTGTACTGTACATTACTGTACTGGGTGGCCCGTAAGTCCCGACCCGTCCATATGTTCAATGGTGGGATGTCAACATTTTTACTACCCCACCATGACATCATCACAGTGTGGGCGGAGCTGACACCATGATGTCATGGGCGGAGGCAACACCATGACGTTGTGGATAAGGACAAAGAAAAAATTAAAAAAGAATAAAAAATAAAATAAAAATAAGTGCACACACACACACACACACACACACACACACACACACCTCAACCCACCCACAACACAAACCCGTAAATAAATTAAATAAATAAATAAAATAAAAAAATACATTAAAATACACTCACCCAACCACAACACAAATCAACCAGAACTTTTAAACCAGAGCTTAAAGCTTATTCTGGCTAATCTTTCTCACACTACGTCAGATGGCAGGGACTACAGAATGAACTCACCACAAGATGGCTTCATTTTGGCACTTTTCAACTTTTCAACAGTTAAAGAAGTTAGGTACTAAGTCTTTGCGCCTAACCAGTTCTCTGGGATATCTAGGGGAGCAGGCTATAGGGAGCTTCAGGCTAGCAGCTTCTCTTCCTCCTCTCCACTTGGGAGGACAGCAAGGAGGCCGCGCATACGCTCCAAGCACTGTAGGCGTGCATGCACACCAAGTGCTTGGCGTGCAGACACAGTGGGGAAACCAGTGAAAAGGTAAGCCTCGAAGGTGGTTCCCCCCAAAAGCTGCAACCGGTTCTCCAGGACACTGGGAAAAGTTACTACCGGTTCTGGAGAACTGGTGAGAACCTGTTACATACATCCCATCACTGCATATGTTATTGTGTTATATTCTATTATGAAAAGGTAAAGGTTTCCCTTGCTCGAAAGCCAGTCGTATCCGACTCTAGGGTTCAGTGCTCATCTTTGTTTCAAAGCAGAAGGGTCAAGGCTAGCTGCTTCTGCAGACGTTTCCGTGGTCATGTGGCAGGCATGACTAGACACCGGATGGCACGGAGTGCTGCTAGCATACTGTATATAATTGTTTCCCCAAGAAATGTGGCCAATTTAAGCCCATTTACACTTGGAAGAGAATATTGTGACAACATCAGTGCAAGAATACTGGTGACACCCTGGATACAATGAGTGGCAAATTTAGAGGGACTTATGGGCCACCCTGTACTATACACCAGGTGTTCTCAGCTTTTTTAAGCCAGGGGCCGGGTCATGCTCCCTCAGACAGCTTCAGGGGTGGGATGGCCATTTTGCCCTTCCTCCACCACATGGCACTTCCTGGTGTGGTGAAGGTGGTGGTAAGCCACATGAAATGGTGCTGCAGGCTGCATCCGGCCTGCGGGCCACAGGTTGAGAATTCCTGATGTAGACAGTTGCCCTAAGACAGTCCTTGCCCGTGGCTCTCTTGGCTAAGACTGATGAGCTGTAGTCCAGTAACTGAGGACTAAATTTAGGTTTTGAGTCTAGGACTGAGAGGAAAGCCAGTAGGAGCAGGACCTGTGGACCTTCTGGCAAAGGAACTTAGCCCTAAAGAAGAGCAAGAAGGAGCCTTGTTACAAAGAAATATGGAGCTGTTGTAAGACTTAGGTGGAGTTAAGCTAAAACGTAAAGTTCTCTCTTGCTTGAATGCCATTTGTGGCAAACTCTACGGTACATACCTGATGTGTATAAATTGATGCTATGAAGTCTCACTCTCATGTCTGATGAAGTGGACTTGATCTATGAAAGCTCATATTAAAATATAAGTTTTCAAAATGCTACATTTTGTTTTGTTTATTCTCTGATACGCTTGAAACACAGACTAACACGGCTGCTATTCCAAAAAATTCAACTATGAAAGGTGCTTATAGAGTGAAGTCCTACTATATTCAGTAGACATCAAACTATCCTTAGTAAACTTCAGAATACAGTAAAACCCCGACTTACATATGCCTCGAGTTACATAAAATTCGACTTACAAAGTGATTTTTGCACTAAAACCATGTCCTGAGTTACATAAATGTCCCGATTTACATTTCCTATGGGTTTTCTTTGAGTTACGTAAAAAGCATTTTTCCTATGAGGTTGCTTTGATTTACATAAATATAATTTTCCTATGGGTTTGCTTTGAATTACATAAAGATATCATTTTTCATAGAACACTAAAAATGTCAACATAAGTTAATGATTCTGTATGATATTTTTCCCTCAAGCTATGCCTTACAAAGCTGGGGTGGTGCAGAAGAAAAGTCAAGGAAGCATGAAGTGACTTCCAGTTTTCATGACACTGATTTAAATATTTTGTTCTTCTATGCTGCTCTTTTGAACATTCTTTCACAGTCCCATTATTAATAAAACAAGATTGTAACAATGAAAATATGTGCAATTAAAATAGTACAATATTCTTCCCCAGACTAATCATGTTTCCATTTCTCTTTCCTCTGTCCATTTTGTTTTAGGGGGTAAGCCTCTTGAGAACAGGGCCTTGCTGTGGCTTTTGTTAATAAAGCTCTATGTACCGAAGTTTGTTTTAAACATTAAGACCAGGAAGCCAAGAAAAGCAAGTTAGCATGTTGTTTCTATGCAAAGCTCAAACATATGCAAGACAAATAAAGAAACTATTTGAAGTAGGATTGAAATTGGCAATAACACAGTCTTCCTATCATATTTGCAAAATTATTTTCTTGGGAAAACTGACCTCCAGTTCACCTGGATAAGTAGCAGAATATCGAAAGAGACTGAAGTATTGCAGTAGATTTTCAAGATATCACATTGTTGATCAGCAATAGTAACAAAATTAACTGGAATCCAGATCTGGCTTTAAAACTTTAGAACTGACAATTATGCTAGTGATTAGAGTCTAAGAGTAGATATATAAAATTTCCAGAAATGATAAGGTTATGTAAGAAAGGTAGCTTTTCCCCGTAGAAAGGAAATGAAAATTTGGAGATAGAAATATATATAATCTGTTTCCATATAACCAGAGGGTGCCAAAAATGCATACACAATTTAAGAAAAAAAAAACTGTATTAAAAATTTAATACCTTTTTATACTAATAACAAAAGATGAATACAAGTAACACTTGACTTTTGCAATTACATGAGGTACTCAAAGTGGCTACCATCAGTGTCCATACACTTCTGATTGTGAACTTCTGCTTGCGCAATGGTGACCAAAATGTCCACTTGTATAGCTGTGCATGCTGTTTCATTTCCTTCCTGAAGTACCACCAGTGTAGCTGGTTTTCTATGGTACAACACATCCTTTAAGGTCCCCCATATGTAGATGTCAAGGGGTGTTAAGTCAGGAAAACATGGGGGACATTCAACCACACCTCTAAGTCCTATCCATTGTCCTGGCAAATTCTCATTGAGATAAGCTCTCACCAAAAGGTGCCTTCATTTTGGCAGTTTCACATCAAGCCTAGACACAAAAGTGGTTATGTCTGTTCAGCATAGTTTTACACAGCAGTAACTAGCTCTCTTCTCCCATTAGGCTGGTTAGTATTATACTGTATTGTCAATGATTAAGAGCCCTGATAACATTCAGAGGCTCCTATTAATGAAACACCAGCTGTCAAGCCATTAGTAGAAGTGCAGTTTCATAGCATCCATAACATTAAAAGTTGTCTTTGCTCGAAAGCCAGTCATATCCGACTTTAGGGTTCAGTGCTCATCTCTGTGTACAGCAAAAGAGTCAGCGTTGTCTGTGTCTGCAGATATTTCCATGGACATGTATGTGGCAGGCATGACTAGACAGCAGAGTGCACAGAACAGTTTACCTTCCCACTGAAGTGGTACCTATTTATCTATTTACAGTTTCTTGCTTTTGAATTGTTAGGTTGGCAGGAGCTGGGTCAGAGACTGAAGCTCACACCGTCGTCATACAGCACTTGAGTCTGAAACTGCTGAACTTCCAAAATTCCAGTTGTCAAGTTCAGCGTCTTAACCACTAGGCCACTGCAATCCCCTTCCATAACATCACATCTATATATAATATATGGGGCGGGGTAAAATACACACACAGATGGCCTGGGAAACAAAGTAAGAGAACTGAAAGAAGTTCTAGAAAGAGAATAGTCTCAATATCAATCACTGTCTTTTTCTAAACAAACCTCGTGCAGCTGAAGTTACAAATTAGGGTTGGACAGAACAATTTCAAAAAGTTTTGGACATATATATTCTATATACTTTAAATATCACTACAGGCCTGTACAGCAAATGCATGTTGACTTCATGACATTTTTGGCAACATAAATCTTTTTGTAACCCCACAATCGACAAACAGCAAGGAGATTTATCAAGACATGGTCCGCTAAGTACAGCTTGTCATGCAAATATAGGCTTGCACAACAGCAGCCACATTCTGCAATGAAAGACTAACAAAAATAGACAATGAGAATGATGGTCAAAATCCAAACTATGCCACCTGCTTGTCTCAAGTAGTTTTTGATTCTCCAACAGAAATTATTGCACTCAAGAAGCCAGGCTGGCTGTGGGATTCTGGGAACTGTAGTTTTAAAAAAGGTAAAATGTTCAAGATCTAGTTCACTGCCTACATGAAAACTTTCTATCTAGAATCATGTGTTCATCCACTGGGCTAAGTGATCCCTTGCTCTGATTATACTGGTTCAACCCGATTTCTGTGCTTTTCAGATAAAATCAAAAATATTTTAATTACAGATTTCTGAGCTCACATAAAATACCTATTTGAAGTCCAACCTCCCATGTGCAGCACATATATTTTGGAGCTTGAGACACACATTCACAGAACTGTTGTATTATAACATGCCAGAAATATTTTACACAGGCAGAGAAAGCAAAGAAGATTCAAAGGGAAGTTAAAGTTGCCATCACTGGAGATTGCATTGTTCAGACAGCTCTAGCATGCGTCTCTGTTGCAGAAACATAATTGTCAGTCTTCTCTTTGCAAAATGTAGTGCAGGATTTCAGACTGCTTTCTTGTAACAGGTAGTGACTAGATAATAATGGTCATTTCACCTCAGATGAAAGAGAGAGTTGATACTTATTAGGTTGCTAGAGGTCAGTCCTTCACATTTTTATTGCTTCTTTTGTATCCTGATCAAACCCTGGACTGCCAAAATGAAGCCACTTTCTTGGCTTTGTCATTGGCCAAACTTAAGTCCTCATTGGTGAATGTTTCTGGCAGTAATCAGCAGACGAGTAAATGAGCCAGATTCTGTATCTTTACACATTCACACAGTGTGTTATTTATTATTATTTATTTATTTTGTCAAATTTATATTCTGCCCTACTCACACAAGCGACTCAGGGCGGAGCACAACAGACATAAAATAAACCCCTAAAAACACAAAAAGAACAAAGTAAAATTAAAACTAAAACCCCTTTTAAAACTTCTCATTCCCTACACTAACCCTATAGGAATGAGGGTAGGAAGGGGGGGAGATACAGGATGTTAAATAAGCCAGCGGGGGGTGGGGGTGTCAGTAAACCCTCATTACCCCACACCATTCCTGCAGCCCCCACTTGAGCATGTTGATCTTGCATTTAGGGACTCCAATCTTCAGCCTATTGAGGGTCCTCCAAGTGATGTAGGAGAGGTTGAGTTCCTCAGCTATATCCTCCTTTAATGTTGCTCCTTGTCCAGTGAGATCCTTCCTCCATTTTCTAATTTGTTTTTGCTCTTGTGTGCCCTCAAGAATGTTTTCTCTTGTCATAAAGCTCTTCCTGGATCTGAGCCGGTAAGACTTGATGTTCATATCTGTGCAGAGGATATCGAGGGTCATTCTCTTGCTTAGTTTTCTTGGTGTCCACTGTTACTTCTCTCCTTATATTAGGTGGAGGGATACAAACAAGAGGGTATATTCACAATTGGTGTAGGTTTGAGGCATCTTGTCACTGTACACATAGCTTCATTACTGCAGACACTCAGGGCCAAAGCTGATGTACACAGTGTGGATGGTTGAGTTCCCCATTTGTAGTTTGTGAGCTTCCTAATGTTGTTTCTTGTACTAAATTTGGCTATGGTATTCAGAAAGAGCCTCTTTGAAGATTGTGAATACAATCGGCTGTACTGAGGGCTGCAACTTTGCTGGCTAATCTTTCTAACACCAGCTCAAACAAAAAAATAATAATCAAAGGATTTATTGCTCATTAAACAGATCATTGCAATATTCCCTAAAAGTTAATAATTAGATCTCTGTTAAACAGCCAGGATAAGATTACATTGTGGCTAAGTAGTTAAGGTGCTGTGCTTGATGACTGGAAGGTCGGCAGCTCAGACGTTTAAGACCTGAGAGCTGTGTGATTGAATGAGCACCTGTCATGTCCCAGCTCCTGCTAACCTAGCAGTTCAAAAGCAATAAATTACAAGTAGGTAAATGTGTCCCGCTTGGCAGGAAAGGTAACAACTTCTTTTTGTGCTTTGGTGTCTAGTCATGCCTGTCACACGATGACAGAAATGACTGCAGACACAGATAGTGCTGGCTCTTTGGCTGTAAATGGAGATGAACTCTCGATTTGGACATGATTGGCTTTCTAGCAAAAGGGCAACCTTTACCTTTGCTAGCAAGGCCACGAATATGGAAGCTTATGTTGATCTAGCAATAACAATTACACTTATATACTGCCACACATCACTTAGTGCACTCTCTCGGCAGTTGACAAGTTAATTAACCCTTTGCCTCCAACATGCTGGGTCCTCATTTTACTGACCTTGGAAGGATAAAAGGCTGAGTTCACCTTGATCCCCATCAGAATCAGACTCATGACGTTCTGGCTGCACTACAGCAGTTTAACCACTGGGCCATAAGGGCTCTTACCAGGACATCCAAGTGTCTATTACCATTTTTCCCCTCAAGGAAATATTTCTTCTAATATAACATTTCCCCTTTGGTGGTAAGGAAATACTGAGGTCAACTTAAATGAGTTTTAAAGCATTGTATTGGAACTTCTGACCTGAACTTGATTCATTAATATTAAACAGAAATAATTTCTTTCATTGGTTATCACAAGTCCAAAATGTAATTTGGTTCAGTCAGCTTTAGAGATGGGAGTTGCAGTTAAATAACATATTACAGTCAAACCTTGCATAACGAGCGTTTCGCTTAGCGAAAAACTCGCATAATGAGCAAGTTTTTTGCTAAGCGCTCCGACTCGCATAACAAATTTTTCGCTATGCGAGTTGGACTTTTCCCTATGGAAAAACTCATAACGAGCGTTTCTATGGGGAAAACTCACTATGCTCGTTATGTGAGTTTTTCCATAGGGAAAGTCTGACTCGCATAGCGAAAAATTCTTTATGCAAGTCTGACTCGCATAGCAAAAAACTCGCATAGCGAGCAGCCTCGCAGAACCAATTAAATTCTTTATGCGAGGTATGACTGTAATTTGTTTTGTGGTAGGGTAGTACTTTTGCTTACACTCACTATATGGCATGACTAGAGAATATTTTCTCTAATTTATACTTTAAACCAAAGGACCTGTATTGCTCTGAACAGCAGCAAATCCTGACTGATGGGGTACACAGAAATAACCTCCTCGGAGATTGTGGTAGTTTTGAACCATAATCAGGTGTACCCTGGTAATGGCAACCTTGTGTTGCCGGCTAATCTTACACTAGGTGAGGCCAAAGGAACTGCACGATGAACTCACTAAAGGTGCCTTCATTTTGATAAGTTTCACATTTGACCTAGACACAGAAGAATAATCCTGGCTGATGCTATGTTGTTCTTAGTTGGCTAGAGCAACACAGCACTCCAGTCATACATTGATGCAGTGCAATGTGTAGCTAGTGCAACGCAATGTTCTAGTCCAGAGATTCTCAACCTGCGGCTTGTGGGGCGCTTGCGAAGGGTACTGGAAAAGCCTCCCCACTCTTTCCAAATGACCCATTGATCCACATCAGCGGGGCATTTGGGATCAGGGGGGAGACCTTTCCTGTAGCCTTCGCAAGCGCCCCGTTTGCATGCGTGCATGTGGGGCACTTGCGAAGGGTACTGGAAAAGCCTCCCCACTCTTCCCAAATGCCCCACTGATCCACATCAGCGGGACGTTTGGGATGAGGGGGGAGACCTTTCCTGTAGCCTTTGCAAACACCCCGCTGACGTGCGCGTGCATGTGGGGCACTTGCGAAGGGTATTGGAAAAGCCTCCCCACTCTTCCCAAATGCCCCATTGATCCACATCAGCGGGGCGTTTGGGATGAGGGGGGGGAGACCATTCCTGTAGCCTTCGCAAGCGCCCCGCTGATGTGCGCGGGCATGTGGGGTGCTTGCAAAGGGTACTGGAAAGGTCCCCCCACTCTTCCCAAATGCCCTGCTGCTGCGGAGCGTGCGTCAGCGGGGCGCTTGCAAACGGTGGGGGGACTTTTGCAGTATCCTTTCCAAACGCCCTGCACCGTGCGTCTGCTGAGTGTTTTGGAACACGGACAGGGGAGTCCCCCGCCGCGTTCCAAAACACCCCACAGACACAGGCGGGTTTTTTTGGAACACAGCGGGGGTCCCCCGCCCACGTTCCAAAACACCCTGCATATGTGAAGCTTCTCATTAAGCGAATTTTTGCTCATTCAACGAAGCAGACCTTTTGGGGAAAGGTCTGCTCGTTAAACGAGTTTTTCGCAATACGAGATGCTCGCTATGTGAGGCGTTACTGTACTATGAAGATACAAGCCTTTTGGCTGCCTTATCTATTGAAATAAATGGGAACCTACTCCCTGCTCCCCAAAACAAAAGAGCAAGCATTATCCGTTGTACCAATAAGGTGACAAATTGGGAACTGTGTTACATCACGAAAGAAATATTACACTTATATTATTACCCATAAAATAATGCATTGAAAATACTTGTTATTATTTGTAGCACATTACATCGAAAGAAGCATGCTGTAGGACTCCAATGTAGGACTAGCGCTTTAAGAAATGAAAGACTACCATTCAATCGCCACTATCACAACTCCTCTGGTTTCACTGCAGTCCACAAACTTTTAAGTCTAGTCCAAATCGGAACTCATTGAGTTTTGGCTTTTGTACTAGTTGTTGCTACTGAGCAGCTACCCATTCAAACCAATTATGCCTGACTCACAGGTCCAAGAACAAGAGCGATTTAACAGTGATTACAATAAGGAACACTTTAAGGTCTGGAGCATCCAAATAACTGGACAATATTGTAGATGCCACATTTGTCATGCAAATGGATTTCTGTGAAACTGTAATGGGACTCTGTAAAACGATAATCAATTTTGATAATAGCTTGCAATAAACAAATTTAAGTAAATAACATATCTAACCCAGAAAAAAAAGCAATCAATATCTGCTCACATTTAACACTAGTTTTATAAAACAACTATTATTATTTTTAAACACAGGACTAAAACTTAATCAACTAAAGTCAAATGTTATATATCATTCAAAACATTATGGATAACACAGAATAAGATATGTCTCAGAGTGAAGTGTTTAATAAAAATAGCTTTTACCGAGTTACTTAAAGCTATAAGTCAAACAAGACATTATTTCAGAAAATATTCAAATTCATTAGGATACTACATTTAACTGAACATATGTATGTGTGTTAGTATTCCATTAAAATTTAGTCTGAATCCTGACAATGTTATGATGGTCCTTTTTTAAAAAAATGGATCTAGCTTCAGTGGTGGGCATGGGCTGGTTCACCCCGGTACTGTAGAACCGGCGGTAATAATCCCGGGTGGTCTCCCAGGGGGGTGGTAACCTTCCCGGGAGACCACCCGGGGTGGTTACCTTTTTTTTTTTTTTTTGAGGCGACTGGTTTGGTCGCCTCGCCAGCTACCCGACTCTGCAACCCAAAATGGCTGCTGGTGACTGTGCATGCGTTAAAATACCAATTGACGCATGTGCACCTCCAGTATTTATTTATTTATTCATTTTATTTCATTTGTACCCCACCCTGCTCCGAAGACTCAGGGAGGCTTTACAACTAAAACTAAAAACAATTAAAACACATACATAAAATTCAAGTTAAAAACACCGAGTAGCAAGGTGATGCTCAAGATAATACAGGATAGACTGCAACAGCATGTGGAAAGAGAATTACCAGACGTGCAGGTGGGTTTCAGAAGAGGCAGGGGGACTAGAGACCACATCGCCAACATAAGATGGATCATGGAAAAAACAAAGGAATATCAGAAACAAGTCTACTTCTGTTTCATTGATTACACTAAGGCTTTTGACTGTGTCGACCACAACAAAATGTGGCAAGTAATTAAAGGGATGGGAATACCGGAACACCTTATAGGCCTCATGAGAAATCTGTACATGAATCAAGAGGCAACAGTTAGGACAGAAAATGGAATGACGGAGTGGTTTGGAATAGGAAAAGGAGTAAGACAAGAATGCATTTTGTCACCTGCTTATTTAACTTATACACAGAACACATAATGCACAATGCAGGGATGGAGGAATCACAGTTTGGGATCAAAATTGCTGGAAGAAACATCAACAATTTACGATATGCAGATGATACCACCCTAATGGCGGAAAGTGAGGAGGACCTAAAGAAGCTCCTGTTTAGGTTGAAAGAAGAAAGTGAAAAAGCTGGCTTGAGCCTCAATATCAAGAAAACAAAGATTATGTCAACAGGCCCTATCAGTCCCTGGAAAATAGATGGGGAAGAAATAGAAGCAGTGACAGATTTTACTTTCTTAGGATCAAAGCTCACTGCAGATGGAGAGTGCAGCCATGAAATAAAAAGGCGACTGATTCTTGGGAGGCAAGCTATGAGAAACCTGGGGAGCATAGTGAAAAGTAGAGACATCACATTGCAAACAAAAATTCACATAGTCAAAGCAGTGGTATTCCCTGTGGCAATGTATGGTTGTGAAATCTGGACCATTAGGAAAGCTGAGCGCAGAAGAATAGACGCCTTTGAGATGTGGTGTTGGAGAAGGGTTTTGAGAGTCCCCTGGACTGCGAGGAGAACAAATAGGTCAATCTTAGAAGAAATCAACCCTGACTGCTCATTAGAAGGTCAAATAATAAAGATGAAGCTAAAGTACTTTGGACATCAGATGAGAAGAGAGGATTCACTTGAGAAAGCCTTGATGCTTGGAAAAGTCGAGGGCAAAAGAGGAAGGGGCCGGCCCAAGATGAGATGGCTAGATGGTATTGTGGAGACAATGGGCACAGAGCTGAGCGAGTTGAGGGGGATGGTGGAGGACAGGAGTGCCTGGCAGGCAGTGGTCCATGGGGTCGCAGAGGGTCGGAATCGACTGTGCGACTGAACAACAACAACAACAACAACAACAACAACAACAACAGAGAGATGGAATATTTAAAAGAGCCAGGCAACAGAGTTGGCTGTCTGGCCTACTCCCCACACATGGCCCGCCAGCCAGGTCTTCACTCCTTTCCTAAAGGGAAGTACTCAGCCTGACACCTCCAGCCAGCCCGATCTTAAAGGAGACAGCCTGCATATTTAAGTTTCGCTTGCTCAGAGAACAAATGTTGAAGTTTTATTAGTACTGAGGGAAGGGTGATTTTACCAAGAATTATTAGATTCCCTCCTGGAAAGGCTCATATCATTAAAAGATTAAACATCTTTAAGTCCACACCAGCAATGTCCCACTGCATATTTATAAAGAGAAAAAACAACGGTTTCTTTGCTGAGCAATGGCCTAATTTGGCTGTATTCATAGAACCAGCCAGTACTAGAGATGTCTGCCAATTTATATTCCAGCAAAAGAAGTCTTGTTATACCTTAAAGAGTAACAAAATTTTAATCTGGGATAAACCTTGATAGATTACAGCCTATTTCTTCAATGCAACAAGCATGCTACATGTGCCAAATAAAATTTGCTAGTCTTCATAATGCTTGGTTTTGCTGTAACAGATTCGACTGACATGGTTCTCTCTTTTAGGGGTTTTTATTCAGACAATAAATGAAGGGGTGGGAGAAGCTTTCATGTCTGAGAAGATAATAAATGTCATACAGGTTCCTGAACCTGCCACGAACTAGAGAAATGTAAACCATGCTAATGCCAAAGATAAGTAACTTTTGGATTGAACATCTTGAACAAAATTTTGTATTAATAAAAACACGTTTCATCAAACATTAAAAAGTCATGTCTTCACTCTAGTCTACATCTACATTTATGCAACATTTTGATTCAACAATTTTGGACACAGTAATCAACTTGTTTGGAGAACAAAATATTTCACATGGATCAAGTATATTTTTGAGAAATGTACTTGGCTAAATGAGTACCCTGCATGTTAAGAGGCAAGACGCTAATTACTGTTAACTGCCCAGAGAGTGCAATAAGTACTATCGGGTGGTATATAATGTAATTGCTATTGCTATCATTTCAATACTTGTTTCTAATTGCAAGTAGGTAAAGATTCCACTCTTGATATTTTACTGTTAAAAATCACTTGGAAAGGTGGGAAGTAAATATATAAGAAAGTGAGTTCCATCTCTGGTTGAACAAGAGAAACTAGAGAAAAGGCTAGCAACGTAAGAGCTACAGAGCAATGTTTCAGTGATACCTTTATAAAATAAAAATAAAAATTCACAAAGGTACAGTCAAACCTCACATAAAAAGCATCTCGCTTAGATTAACTCGCTTAAAGAGCAGAATTTTCTCTGAATGTTCGCTTCGCTCAACAAATAAAACCAACCAAAAACTCACTTAACAAATAAATCGGGGTTTGCAATCCCCCCCCCACACACACAATTGGTCATTTACAATGGTGTTTCACTTAAAGAGCAAACTCACTTAATGAGCAATCCTGTAGAGATACAATGCGAGATACAACTGTATTACAGACGCATAGATTTAGGATTGTATCTCATGGCAAAAATGTCTTTCCCTGCATTTTTTTTTAAAAAAGAGAAGGCAAAGTGGAAGAGTTTATATACAAATAAAGGCAAAGAATGATCCAATAGTAAGTACATTTGGGGCAGAGAAACCAATAAATCAAGTGGAACCAGAGGGGCGGTGATGCCATACTTTTAAAACTAATAATTTTATTGCATTGTATAGAGAAAGAGTCAATGTTCCTATTCTCGATGAAAGGGGTTTAAAGATTTGTTTTAAAGTGGTCATTAATTTGATACTGATATTTAATTTATCTTTCTTACATTTAAGATAAAACCATTAAGTATTTATTCAGCACATGCATGATCATTTATAACAATAGAACAGGTGTGGAGAGATTTCAGTTGTGTGGGCTCTACTTGTTTCAGCTGGAAGCTGACATCCTCCAACTAAAGCCAGATACAAAATCATGACTCAGTGAGAAAGACAAGCTATAGGAGATACTAAGCTTGTAATCAGATGATCTAAGCATGTTTAGCATACCAGCAGTATTTGCTTAGAGCAGCGGTCCCCAATCATCTGGGGCATTAGAGTGCCCAGTGCCTAAAGAGGTTGTTGTTGTTCAATCACACAGTCGATTCCGACTCTTTGCGACCCAATGAACCATTGTCCTCCAGGCACCTCTGTCCTCCACCATCTTCCTCAGCCTGGCCAGCTCTGTGCCCACTGCATCCACAATACCATCTAGCCATCTCATTTTTGGCTGCCCCCTTCTTTTGCCCTCCACCTTTCCCAGCATCAAGGCCTTCTCAAGTAAATCCTCTCTTCTCATGTGACGTTCAAAGTACTTCAGCTTCATCTTTACTATTTGACCTTCAAGGGAGCAGTCTGGGTTGATTACTTCTAAGATCAACCTATTTGATCTCCTCGCTGTCCAGGGGACTCTCAAAACTTTCCTCCAGCACTACATCTCAAAGGCATCTATTCTTCTGTGCTCAACTTTCCTAATGGTCCAGCTCTCACAACCATACATTGCCACCGGAAATACCATTGCTTTGACTATACGAATCTTTGTTTTCAATGTGATGTCTCTACTTTTCACTATGTTCCCCAGGTTTCTCATAGCTTGCCACCCAAGAATCAGCCGCCTTTTTATTTCATGGCTGCAGTCACCATTTGCAGTGATCTTGGATCCTAGGAAAGTAAAATCTGTCACTGCTTCTACTTCTTCCCCATCTATTTTCCAGGGACTGATAGGGCCTGTTTCCATTATCTTGGTTTTCTTGATATTGAGTCTCAAGCCAGCTTTTGCACTCTCTTCTTTCAACCTAAACAGGAGCTTCTTTAGGTCTTCCTCACTTTCTGCCATTAGGGTAGTGTCATCTGCGTATCTCAAGTTGTTGATGTTTCTCCCAGCAATTTTGATCCCAAATTGTGATTCTTCCATCCCTGCATTGCACATTATGTGCTCTGTGTATAAGTTGAATAAGCAGGGTGACAAAATGCAGCCTTGATTTACTCCTTTTCCTATTCCAAACCACTCCATCATTCCGTATTCTGTCCTAACTGTTGCTTCTTGACTCTTGTACAGATTTCTCATGAGGCATATAAGGTGTTCTGGAATTCCCATCTCTTTAATTACTTGCCACATTTTGTTGTGGTCCACACAGTCAAAGGCCTTAGTGTAGTCAATGAAACAGAAGCAGACTTGTTTCTGATATTCCTTTGTTTTCTCCATGAGGGCCATATCTTAAATCAAAATGTAACAAAATTACTAAGCTATCAAAATATATATTCAGAGGTTAATTAAGAAATGTTAATGTTGCAAGTGCCTGAGCCCTGTTGGCTAGCAAAGCACCCAGAATGCCCAAAATAGTAGTACACTAGTACCCCGAATAACGTTATGACTTGGTTCCACAAGTCCCGTCGTTATTCGGTTTTTAACGTTGTGCGATACATTGAACACACAATGTTAAAAAAAGCCCTGTTTCCCTGGAGGCTGCAGGAAGCGAGAACATCGGGATTTGAATCCTGACATTTTGGCTTGCTGCTGCCTCCAGGGAGGTGGGAGAACTTTGGAAACAGCTTGGAGCGGGTTTCCCCACCTCCCTGGACCCGGCGGGGGGGTCAGAGACCCCAAAATTGGTAAAAAAAAGTCCGTTTTTTTTACCAATTTTGGGGTTTCTGACCCCCCCGCCGGGTCCAGGGAGGTGGGCAGACCCGATCCAAGGTGTTTCTGGGCTTCCCCGACGTCCTGAGCCAGTGCAGCAAGCCAGAATGTCAGAGTTCGAATCCCGATGTTCTGGCTTCCTGCACTGGCTCAGGACGTCGGGGAAGCCCAGAAACACCTTGGATCGGGTCCCCACACCTCCCTGGACCCAGCGGGGGGGGGGGGGTCAGAAACCCCAAAATTGGTAAAAAAAAACTGACATTTTTTTTACCAATTTTGGGGGCTCTGACCCCCCCGCCGGGTCCAGGGAGGTGTGGGGACCCGATCCAAGGTGTTTCTGGGCTTCCCCGACGTCCTGAGCCAGTGCAGCAAGCCAGAATGTCAGGATTCGAATCCCGACGTTCTCGCTTCCTGCAGCATAAAAGAGGGTGGGGGAAGTTCAAAATTAGCGCACATCAGCTCTAGGGAGGTCGGGAGACCCGATGCGCGCTAATTTTGAACTTCCCCCACCCTCTTTTATGCTGCAGGAAGCCAGAATGTCGGGATTCGAATCCTGACATTCTGGGTCGCTGCACTGGCTCAGGACATCGGGGAAGCCCAGAAAAAGCTTGGATCGTGTCTGCCCACCTCCCTGGACCCGGCGGGGGGGTCAGAGACCCCAAAATTGGTAAAAAAAAGTCTGTTTTTTTTTTTTACCAATTTTGGGGTTTCTGACCCCCCCGCTGGGTCCTGGGAGGTGTGGGGACCCGATCCAAGGTGTTTCTGGGCTTCCCCGACGTCCTGAGCCAGTGCAGGAAGCCAGAACATCGGGATTCGAACTCTGACATCCTGGCTTGCTACACTGGCTCAGGACGTCGGGGAAGCTCAGAAAAAGCTTGGATCGTGTCTGCCCACCTCCCTGGACCCGGCGGGGGGGTCAGAAACCCCCAAATTGGTAAAAAAAACGTCCTTTTTTTTTTACCAATTTTGGGGGGTCTGACCCCCCCGCCGGGTCCAGGGAGGTGTGGGGACCCGATCCCAGGTGTTTCTGGGCTTCCCCGACGTCCTGAGCCAGTGCAGGAAGCCAGAACGTCGGGATTCGAACTCTGACATTCTGGCTTGCTGCACCGGCTCTGGACGTCGGGGAAGCCCAGAAACACCTCCAGAGAGATCAGAGGACCCGATCTACAGCTGCAGGGTGGCTGGGGAAGCTGACGGGGACTCCCTGTCGGCTTCCCTAGCCACCCGCCCATGCCTCCGCAGCTGTGGGGTGGCTGGGTAAGCCGATGGGGGAGCCCCCCGTCAGCTTTCCAGCCTCCCCACCCCTGCCTCCGTAGCTGCAGGGTGGCTGGGAAGCTGAACGGAGAACCCCGTTCAGCTTTCCACCCACCCTGCTGCTAAGAACGACTGTATCGTGTAACGTTAAAATCGCGTTACTCGATACAAGATGTTTCCGAAAATCTTGTAACGTTATGCGGTTTTAACGATATACGGTACTCGCGTTATACGGGGTATTACTGTATAGCGGATAAGACCAAGAGGGGGCTGACAGTAGGAACCATGAGGGCTAGAAGAAACAATGTCACTATTGTGGGGTGGTTTTTTTTAAAGAAAGGGACAGGAAAAACAGCAGTAGAGAGCTCCACTTGAAGCTGGAAGAACGGTGTGAGTCTGAAAGACAATGCCAGTGATAGTAGTGAGAAAACAGGGTGGATGGTTGCACAGAAAGAGTTTAGGAGCTGCATAAAGCGCATGGGCCACAAGTTGGGGACCCTTGTTTTACTGCTGTGAGCCTGAGCATCTAGACTTTCAAATGACCCATCACCAAAAAGAAAAAGGAAAAAGGCAAACTAAGCTCATGGTAGAACTATCAATTGTCTTATCTCCACAGAGAGCACTTAATATATATGCAGAAATAATCGACTCATTTAGTTTGACTCCTGTAAAAAATAACATGTTGACCCTAAAAACATGTTCCAGGAATTTGTTGTTGGTATCTAAATCTCTGTAAGTTCAAGTTACCCAAGTAATTAAATGGTAAAGGATCATTAAATATTGCTAATGCTAGACATGAGGGAGCTAAAAGACTGGACATTCTACTGCATACCAGCCAGCAGAACCTTGATCTATCTTCTGTCCATTTCTGAAATACATACCGCATATATTACATGTAACAAGCAAGGTACATATGAAGAGGAGGGTTTTACTTTCAAAAATTTCAGTTCCCATCCAGAGACAGGTAAACAGCACATTTATTTATTTAAAGTACATTGAGTAAGCTAAGTAAGCCTTACAACCAGAAAAAGCAAATGTGGGGCTCAGCAATTGAGAAGCAATAATGATAGCTTTTGATAACTAACATGATATGGTATCTTGCGTTCACAGTAGTCAAGTTATTGAACAAGTATTCCTGATTTTAGATTTACACTTATACTTGCTACTAAGACTTCGTGTACCACTGTCAATAGGATCAAAAAGGATAATCTGTGCACACATCTACAGTTAAATTTCTTCCAGAAGTCTTAAACGTAGAGTTCACAGTAGATTTGGGACATCAGAGTGTAGTCATTACTACCATTTAAACAGAAGGATAAAAAGCAAAACAGATTTCTGTTTAAATAGCAAGGTAAAAAGGTTAACAAATACTATTACACTGAATCTCACAGCGCTGAGATAGTTTCAACAGTTATATACC
Organism: Furcifer pardalis; assembly: GCA_030440675.1. Lineage (NCBI taxonomy): Eukaryota > Metazoa > Chordata > Lepidosauria > Squamata > Chamaeleonidae > Furcifer > Furcifer pardalis. The sequence continues at coordinate 172,661,742 of CP126892.1, read as the reverse complement.
ACTGGTCTATGTACGTTGCAGGCACCCTCTTTTCTGCTTTTACGTGTCCCCCAATTTTGAAAATATAATTTCTTCTCAAGTTACGATACTAAACTTTGGGAAACAGATGCCACATATAGTATAGGTACAATGTGGCTATAAAAAGAGTAAGTGTTCCAGGTGTGTCTAAGAGGAACCATCGACAACCCTTAAGTGAGTGGTTAACAGGGGAGACAGTGTGTACAATTTTAAAAGATGGATATAATATTGCCCAGTGAAAAAGAATGTTTCTTCAAACATGTTGACCTTAAATGTTTAACTTGGATGCTTATATTTTAAAAAGCCAACTATAACGATGTTTGTCTGCCTTAAGCCAATAAGTTTCCAACATTCCTAGGTGTGGCTATCTCGTTCTTTAAATATTTAATTTTGCACCCTAAAATTACGGTGACATCTTCCTTTTCCCTTGTCAAGGTAGGCCTTTTCAGAAAACTACATCTCCAGCAAGGATCAAGTAAATTCTTACTTTCACGGCTAATCTTCCCTAGAGATAAAGGTGCAGCTTTTAAACAAAAAATATTTTAAAAACTAAGATCATGTTAATGAATGAAAGCAAGACATCCTGCAGCCATAACTTGAAACACAAGGAATGACGATTAACTATCCTATTTTCCATTTTTGTACCTGATAATGCTTTCATGAAAATATTTGACTCCACTGGCCAAGCAAAAACCTATCCAAGACCTTCTAAGGGAGAAAAATATTAAGAAGCAGAAAAATATCAGGAAGAGGAATGGACTGATAAAAAAGGGTTACATAGTTTTCTGCTATCTGATCTCCTTTTGCATTTTAGAAGACTGCTTCAAAGGAGAATCAATGTTTGCCATTTGACTATGTTTCCATATACTGATTCTTCTTTTTAATAATTGAAAAGGTAATTTTCTAGAACAGCACATTTTGCCACCAATATTAAATTCTTTCCATTCTCATGGCTCACCTGTTCCACAAATGAGAATAGGAACTATTTCTGGAACCTCTAAATGAAGCCACCAACATTTATTAAAGTCATATTTGCAGAGATGCTGAATCCTGTAAAAAACATTGCTCCATGTGTATTTTAATAAAAGGGCTGATTTATTTTTACACAAATTAATTTCAAAACAAAAGGAAAACATGTATGCTACTTATTGTAGCTTTCCAAATGCCAACAGCCCTCATGCTGTAAGGATACTAAAGATCATAAAAAGCTCCACTCACAGTTCATCAAGACAGCAATAAGCTACTGTGTTTAGATAAAAACAAAAAGGACTAAGGTTCCGATGTATTTTGATTTAATCCATTTTGCCTGAGATAACAAAAGTATTTCAAGCAAGTTCCATCACATTGCCCTGCATTAAACATTCCTCTACTAAATTGTGAACAGAAGTTATTCAGCAAGTTTCTCAATTTTTAAAAATTTACAGTTGTTTCAAAACAATTAAGTAGTAAATGCTTAAGAAACTAATTAGGACAGAGGTCATAACTTCATTAGAACACCAATGCTCATGGTTTTAACAAAGCATTAGTGTTACCTATTTGGCTATTAGTAGTAGCAATTTTATCTACAATATTTAACAAGGTAAGTTGCAGGCAAAAATTTAGTACAGTTTCAATAGAAACACCCTTTTCTTGAAAATACAGCAGTATTCGATGGACTTTTTTCTTTGCCTCATTTATAAGGAAGCGTCCCATCTATGAACAGGAGCAAAAAAGTATCTACAAACCTTGTAAACAGATCTGTATCATTTATAAACATAAATAATTCAAATTATTAACAGCAAAAATTAAAGTTATCAATTCAGTGATCCAGGGCTCCCTTGCCCATTCCAGCATTCTCCTCAAAAGGAATGAGAAACTAAAGCTCTGCTAAGACATTCTTAAGGGCCATTCTTAAGTACAGCTTGATGATCCACAGGTCACTTAAGCCAAGTTTCTGTATATCTGTCAGAGTTCATTGTTACTCCTACCTCAAAAAAGCACCCTCAAGTCTGGCAGAAAGCTTTTTTTAAAAAAATAAATCTACATTCGTACAAGTGTATCTTCTTGTTGAAGTCCAAGACAAGACTATCATCTTGCCCATCACCATGAGTGAGTGAGAAGACTCAGTTTCAATTTGTTTCTTTACAATGCAGCTAATCTGGTAACATTCAGCTTACAATCAGAGTGACGTTTCCAAACTATGTAATGGGCTCCCAGGGGATGAAGAGGTAGCAGACTTCTTCAAGTCTGTTGTAAGATGAATTCCACTGTCAACTGCATTGTTATTTTTGTTGGGAGAGGACGGAATAGGACTTGAATTACGCTTTGTTGGAGCATCATCTTCAGCATCAGTATCATCAATAAGGGGAATATGAGTCTCAGAATCTTCTATTCTAAACTCCGGATGTGTCATAAAATTGTGGATTGAATTTCGTGTCTCAGGTTTTTCCAGTCCTTCATACAGAGAACTACGAAATGCATTCACCACCCGGATCTGAAAAAATGAAGAGCATAAATTTAGTGTACAGCAGGTTTGTTTCAAAAGGAGTAGTTTTTATGAGTCTGAATCCACAAACAACTAGACATGAGTGAACTGAATTGGTATGTAATGCAGTGGAACTTGCATTAAACTTTTAAAAACAAAACAAAACTTAGGAACATATCCGTAGAGCACTGGCAGGCTACTGGAGAACAAAAATATCAAGTGCAGCTTAAAAAATGTCAGCCCTTTCAAATTTCAACAGAAACTACACTTATAAATGAAGATGGAGACAGTGATAACAAAATCTAGCCAATTTTTTTTTTTTTTTGGGGGGGGGAGAATCACCACTACTGTAAAAAAAAAAAAACCCTAGGTAAAATACCAGAACTTTTGAATCTAAAGATGGCAGGAATTTCAATTATAATTGCCTTCAAATATCAAAAAGCCAAGCAAATATAAGGAGTGAAAATATTTCTGGACATTTTAAAAGCATTTTAAATAAACAAGTCCAAATTCTGCAAACGTAAGTAAATATTTGAGTATATGCCACATACATTTGAGTATAATCCACATACAAAACTATCATAGTAATTTATACCACAATTTGATCCAGTTGCGTGTCCTCATTTGTTAGGAAGAGAACCACTACAATCACTTTGTATATACATAAGTAAACAATCACTATGTACACATGTATACACTCACCCCAATAAAGAACAGAAATGTAATTGATCTTTGCAGACAGAATTGAGCTATGTACCCAGGTCTCCAATGCCAATGATGACATCAACAACTTTGTAACAATGTAATTAATTCTTTCGTGCGCACCAGCCACAAAGGGCAGCACAAGAAAACACCTGGCATGCTTTCTTAAAACACATTATGCACTCCCAGCCTTTCTTCTCAAGTATTGTACTTTTACAATTTCTATTATGGAACTCCACTGAGGGAAACTTTGGCTCAAATCTTATTGCCCTGTTATACAAATAATATAACTTTAAGGACTAAATTGCTAAAAATTAAAAATTGAAATTATCTGTTACAAACTGGGTCATGAGACTCAACAAACAACAGGAAATGTCTATGAAGATTTCTTAATTTATGGCAATTTAAGCTTAAACGTTATGTCATTTGTATCACCTATAGAACAGAATTTTATCCTATGTGACATTCCAAAATACATGTGTTGAAAAAAGCCATTATTTTATAACATATTAAGGAAGGCTTACTTGTATGGAAATAATGGCTGTTCACTTGAGTATACATGTAAAAATACATGCAGGACACAGTTTACCCAACTGTTCTGCTGGGAAATAAGTCACTGTATGAAACAAAAGATGACTTTTGCTAATCTCATTTTAGGAAGCAACAGAAAAAATGTTCTTTATTCTTATATTTTCCATAGTAAGATTATTTGGGACCATGACTTAGTACATTGTTCATGTATATAAGAAATATTTAATAATAATGGGCAATATTTGATACACTGTTTTAGTCCGATCAAACCTCCCTCAACCTTTTGCAAACAAGGAATCTTGAACAACAGTGAAAAAGTTATCCCAGAACATCTGGAGGACAGCAAGCTGAAGGAAGACATATTGCATGTTTTACTTCAAGTCTACTGAAAATCAAGCAAACATAACTAGGAATGGAATCCACAAACATACAATACAATTTATTGACAAAGGCGCAACTTCTTATAAGACCTTATAAACAAGTTTCTTGTGCTTCCCACCTCGTTCAAATTCTCCATGAAAGCTCGTATTTTTTAGGCTAGAGAAACAGTATAACTAAGCATTTTATTTATTTTGCAAAATTTTCATATTTTAAGTATGGTTAAAATAGTATTAAGACACATGAAGACCCCAATTTATACATACAGACTACAAACCATTTTAGCACAAGTAATTACATCTCTCATTTATATATTTTAGAGGGAATATATCACACAAAATGGCACCTTTGTGTGGGAAATATGCTAGAAAGAGGGAAGTGATTTAAAATAACTGCAACTTTACATACTGTTGCCCGGATGACCTATAAAGAAATGCACCTAATTGAATAAATATTCTTGACCCAGTACCTAACAATTCTAAGTCCCAGTAAATAACCAGAGTCTTGCCATTTTAGAAGAAATCCCACACATAGGGAGAAAAGCCCCATTATCAATAACTTACTGAGAATCAAAAATATGTAGCCCAGGTTTAGGCCAAAATTAGGGACAACTGATGAAGCTTTATGTTCCATTGCAAACGAATGATGTTACTCTCAGCTACAGAGACTATAATTTAAACTTGCTACCTCTGATTAAACAAACATCTAAAAGTGACCTATATATGATGGACCAGTTTTAAACTTATCACTAAATTACAAGGTACATCTTCATGCAAACTTACATTTGAAGGCATATACTCAAATATTTGTAGCAGTTATTTCTGATTTCTCTTTCCCCCCTTCCCCCCCCCCCCCAGGAAAAATCCCCATCCTTCTTTGTGCAATAATGAAGGCACAATATATGCAGGCTCATATCTTTCATTATAAATCACTGTTGCAACAGTTCCACCTCTGATGTAGCCCTCTATTTAAAAAAGGGAAATGAGGACTTCTGTTTTGTAGAAAAAAAATTATGGAAGGCTTTAAAGATGAATTTAAGGACTGAGGGAGAGAATGAAGCGTTAGGTACGTGAATTAGGAAATGTTAATTTCATGCACTTAGGAACACACACTCACACCCCACAGTAGTAGAAGCAGAAGTAGTAGTAGTAGTAGCAGCAGTAGTAGTAGCAGAGGAAAATACTACATGTGTAGGGGTAGAAATATTTGTTACATCATGATGCTGGCTGGCGATGGAAGGCTGCCGCCTTAGAGCCCCCTGAATGGAAGTTCCACTCTGGAAAGCATTCACTACATCCATCTGCAAGGAATCAGAGATTGTGACAGCTTGCTCAGCAAGAGAGAGAGAGAACAAGAGAAAGGAGCATCCCATCTATAACACATAAAAAGTAAAGAAAAAAAGGCACTTTTACAGAGCAGGTAAAGAAGCAAGCGGCACATTAAGAGATGAAGAAGGAATTTAAAAGGTTAAAGATCCATCCAATTCCCCACATAAAAAAAAGCTCAGTCACACAGTTTACAACTACCACCCAAACCGATACCAATAATGATAAAATAATAATCTGTGAACCTTTAATCTTCACTGTTGCATACCTTTCCCAAAACCATACCTGAGTTTGTATCCTGTTTAGGCCCCTAAACCATAAGATCTGACCACGCCGTAGTTCTCTTTCAGCATGATCAATCTCCTCTACATCTTCTGCCAACTCTTCTTCTGGAATCTCATCTTTGTGTGTTCCATGGCCAGCTTCCTTAAGGAATTTCAAATGGCTGGTTGGAATTGTTGATATCAGCTACATTTATGAAAGAGATGACATTAACAGGTTTACAAAAGCTAGTACTGTATCACCTATAAACTACATTTATAAATTAATTTGAAATTAAGGACAGATTTCTTTTTCAAACATTTACTTTGAACCTTCATTTAAAAGTACATAGAGCTACAGATGACTACAACTTTTCAGAGATTTCAGGTTTAACAAGCAGTATAGTTACATTAGATTCAACTGGCTTGATAATTGTACCTATTTTAGACTGAAACTGGCCACAGTAGTTCAAGCATATGGAATTAAGACTGGGTTTCTAGAACTTATTCCATGTAAGGTGTATGTATGGTCCAAAAGTTACATCTAGTGCCATGATGGTGAACCTTGGCATTCCAGGTGTTCTTGAATTTCAATTACCAGAAGCCCAAGTCAGCACTCTTCCTGATCAGGGCTTCCAGGAATCAAAGTTCAAGAACAGCTAGAGTGACAAGGTTCACCATCACTGATCTAGTGTAAGACTACAGCTGTTTCCTGTTTGGAGACTATCAACATTCTACAACACCTGGGCTGGAGGAACCGCAACTGTTCCCATGAGAAGTGATGGCAAACTTTGGCACTCCAGGTGTTCTTGTACTTCAATTCCCAGAAGCCCACATCAGCACTCCTGCTGATCAGGGCTTCTGGGAATTGAAGTTCAAGAACACCTGGAGTGCCAAGGTTTACCATCACTACCATAGGCTAATTAAACCAGATTCAGGATTTCAACATTAGTGTATACAGCATTAAGTAGCATGAGACAATAAATCTGCCTAACTTTTGTTTGGTTATTGCTGGTCTTACCTAAAGTACCATATACTGTTTACTCTGAGACTACTAAAGAAACAACATTTAATCTGGCTGCACCAAATTTACAGAATTCTAATACAGTTTAACCCAAACATCCTCAACGTGGAGTCTCTCTCATTTGCTCAGAACTGTTCTTTTTACACAAGTTCCCCATTATCTGTGATGAAAGCCATTTGTTTTTATTAATCCTTAAAGCATGTGTAATTTTTTTGAAAAAATACATAATGCCATCATATTTTAGAACAGGGGTGCCCAAACTACAGCCCGGGGGGCAGATGCGGCCCCCAATGTCAATTCATCTGGCCCACAAAGCCCTCGTCACTCTTGGAAGCGACCCGTTTCCAGGAGTGACAAGGGCTTCATGGGCCAGATTAATTGGCATCAGGGACCGCATCTGCTCCCCAGGCCATAGTGACTGGTTGCCTGAACCACATGACCCTGCCCACAGCCCAAAAAGTTTGGGCACCCCTGCTTTCAAATGTCACAGTAACTGATGACAGGCAGCAGCAACAAAGGGACTGTATCAAAGACCTCCTTACATGGAACTACTTTGTAACTCTGAAAAATCAAAATAGCGTATTTGCCTGCATACAAGATGTATCGGCATATAAGACATACCCTGTTATTATCAAAATAGTCCACTATATACAGTACAAGACACACTCAATTTTTCCAGTGTATTTTAATGGGGAAAAAGTGGGTCTTATACACCAGCAAATAGGGTAATTTTTAGCAGTGGTATTGCACAAAATAGTATTACTCACCTGGCCCCAAAGAAGCGTTCCCATTCCTAGAAATATCGACCATAACCATTGTTCTATTGTAAGCTCTGAACAACTAAAAGGCTTCCCACCAAACTGCACAATAATAATCTGTTAAGGAAAAAAAAGGAGTGTTTCCAAATTATTCTGAAAGTCAACAATTTGCACGTATAGCAAGAAATGTATTTTATGCTGCTAGGTGGCAATAGTTTGTAATCATTTTTATTTTTATTTTAGAAGGTTTTCTACCCATTATGAATGTCAATTTACAAAAAATCCAAATAAAACATAGTAAAATGTATCAACTATTTTAAAAGCACTAATGTCTTCGACTCCACCAAAACAACAATATTTAAGGGGAAATGTATAGCCTGTTCTTCTAAAATTAAGACAGTACTGAAAGTGGCTGAAAGCAAATTGGTATCAGATGAGCTACTCGAGGATAATTCTATGGGTGTGGCACTACCACTGAAGAGGTTCAGAAAGGCTTTCTTTGATTCTATTATCACTTCGAGCTCCCACATGTTGCTACAGATCCCTTCAGATATAGACAAACACCCCCACCTTGCACCAGAACCAAAGGATTTCCAAAGCCAAATAACATTCCTAGTCTCAACCTTACATTTCTGAAAGTAACTTTAGAACTGTTTTTCAAGTTTAGAAATATGCTTGATTCCAGGGTAAGAATTTCAGAAGTCAGGTTTAATTCTCCATTCATTTCCAGACGTTAGTACCAGTTAAGTTACATCCATGTATTCAATTAGTAAATTACCTATTATTTTACTTCAAATTTTAAAACACTGTGATAAGGAGCCCTGGAAAGAGACACTCCCAACCGTTTCCCGGCCACGCCGATGTCTCCGCCTCCCCCGGACTCGCAACACCTGTCCGGGGGAGTGAAAAGGGCTGCTGGCAGGAGCTCTGCCCAAGGATGCTCTCGGCTGTTCCCTGGCCGAGAGAACGGAGAACAGCTGCAAGGGGCGACCGGCAGGCATAAAAACTGCGCTCCCACCGCCGTCGGACTCTTCTCTCGGCCGGCTCTGGCTTTGAGCTGGGCAAGGAGGACTCTGGCTGGAGCGCCCGGACTTGCTTTACCTGCCGGCGTTCCTGAACCTTGCCCCCATGCTGGACTACAAAAGCCCCGGTAGCGGGATGCTGTCATGGCTTCCAGAGCATGCTTGTGGTTAGGGTGAGAGCCCTGACATTGTTGGATCATGTACTATATTTTTATATTGTATTGCATTACTGAGACTATGTCATGTATATGTAACTGGAATTGTATTCTGTAACCTTATCTTGCAGTGTGGTTTTGTTTTATTGCACTGCTGTAATGTATTGTTATATTTATTGCACTATACTGTATGACCTTTGATTATGTTATATTACTTTTGATTGTCCTATATGTATGGTTTCTGTAAACCGCCCTGAGTTGGTTGTACCGAGTAGGGCGGTATACAAATCGATTAAATGAAATGAAATGAATATGGCCTTGCTTCTTGTATTTATTCAGACTAGCAACTCCAAATGCATTCTTCGTTCTGCTATCAAACCACCAGCACAGATGTATGTACGATCACCTTCCTAATGTAATATGAGAATACAGTAAAACCTCGGGTAACGCTAAAACTTGGTTCCACGAGTCTTAGCGTTATCCGATTTTTAATGTTATCTGATGTGTTAAAATCCTATGGGATGCACTGGATAACATTAAAACTCCAGAGAAATACATTGTAACAGGCACAGGCTTTAGCGAATGTTATCCGATGCATCCCATAGGATTTTAACGTTATGCGATGCAATTTTTGTTCCAGATTAACGCTATATGGTTTTAGCATTATCTGATGCAAACGTTATCCGAGGTATTATTGTATTAAGTGTTTTCCTGGAGAGCACAGAAAGAGCCTCCTTGAAAATTGTGGTATTTTTGAACCATAATTGGCGGTATTATCCCGGTAATGGCAACCTTGTGTTCCCAGCTAATCTTTCTCACACTAAGTCAGGTGAAAGGAATTGCAAAATGAACTCACAAAAGGTGCCTTCATTTTGGCAGTTTCTTGTCTGGCCTAGACGCAGAAGAAGAAGTATGTTCTTATGGTTACAAGAATCAATACCAGACTCTTAGTCTTAAAGTGGCTACCTGCTGCCTTGGAGTCGAGCTATTATTAGTAAATATTAAGAGTTTTCAAGCTGTAACGTTCACAAGAATCTAGTCTGACATGCAAATATAATGTCCATTTAACTGTAAAAAATTCACAAAGGTTTTAACTGCACTTGTTTCAAAAAGCAAACCAGTAGGTCCATTATGGGACTGCGGTGGCTTCTGGGCAGTATAAATACTATGTTATGTTAAATCGACTTATGAATAACTAACTCCAACATAAGTACATATATAAGGCCATAGCCACTGAAAAGAAAAAACTGAAATGCTATTTCAATTGTGTTTAATAATCTACTTACCTGTACAATAAAGGTGCCAAGAACTATAGTACAAAATATAGCATTATTGAAAATTCCTTCAAATACATTCCTTTCACCATGAATTTTCCGGGCATTGATTTCATTAAAAAGCTGCATCATCACAAATGTATTAAATACAATCGTATAGTGCTCCGAAGGTGGAGCATGCAAAGGAGCATTCCTTCCACTATCGATGTCAAATATTCTTTCACCTGCAAATAAGCGATATTCTTAGTATGTCATATTAAATCCAGGCAAGACATTTCCTGTACTAATTAAAAAAATTTTGGAGGGGACTTGCATCTGAAAATAGCCATTTAAGAAAACAGCCACAATAAAGCAAACAGAGGTTTGTTTTTTAAAAGAAGTCCAGATATTGCAATCTAGTGTTCTTACCAGCAAACAGAAGGGTAAAGACCACCACAAGTTGATAGAAAGCATGACCCAGTATATTCTTCATCATCGTGCGTGAGATGAGAGGTTTATTTCGTCCATAAGGTCTTCTCAGCAAAAGCGCTTCTGTGGGAGGTTCCGTTGCCAATGCAAGTGAAGCCAGTGTGTCCATTATGAGATTTACCCATAACATCTGAACAGCTTTAAGTGGAGAATCCTATAAAAATGATATGTTTCCTAATACAGGAACATAAATATCCTGGAAAGTTTATTTAGCAGTTAAACACAATATCTAATGATGTCTGGTACTGTACTTTAAGAATACTTCTCGTAAATCTCTCTAAAAGATTACTACTATATCAGAGTTATAATGGGAGCAGTTTATAAACCCATTAGTTAAAAATGAGTACATAATACCTACTTGTGTAATACATGCTCCTGTGAAAGCAACAATTACTGCTACTACATTGACAGTAAGCTGGAACTGAAGGAATTTGGAGATACTGTCATACACATTTCGTCCCCACATAACTGCTTTGACAATGCTTGAGAAGTTGTCATCTGTAAGAATAATATCAGAAGCTTCCTTAGCTACATCAGTTCCAGCAATACCCTGAAAAGAAAAATGTTTTAAAAAAAGTCACAACATGAGAAAAAGATGATCATGCTATTTCATCATACAGCAATCTTGCATTCCTAGTCTGCAAAAGTTGCAAAAAACCCAACAAAAAACCCCACACTAGCTAGATTTGGAAAAAGAGGAACTGGCAGATATGCCTGTCCTTCTGCAACATGCTGCGTTTCAGAGCAGGATCTTTCTGGTAACTTGTTTTGTTTTGTGTGTTGGGCACTCAATTCTCTAAATGAAATCTTTGTCACCCATAGCTACAAGGTGCATGATTAAATACAAAACCTCTACATGCATTGCATTTGAACTCTTGAAAACACTGAACAGGACTCAAATGTTCTTTCCCATCAAATAGATCCAACTTTTGTTTAGCACATCTTAAAAACCTCGAGTAGTGGAAGAAGTCTTGAATTTAGTTTTCTCTGCCTGCGGTTATCTATTTTAAAACAATTCTACCTAACAACAAAAAATTATTCTGTAATATACACTTGTTTTAAGAAATTATATATTATCAGTATTTGGAAATAAAAGCTGATCCCTGTATGTCTTAAAAACAATGACTAACTAGTACTAACAGACACAGCAAATCTCCTGTCCAATCTTGTGCATGTGGGCACCCTGCTGAATTCAATCAAGCTTACTCAGTCTAAAGTCTTTAACTACACTTCTGATCCCATTGGAAAGAGGTACCGATGAAATGTTGAACAGAGACCAATTAAAGCCACCCCAATACAATATGAACACATAATTAAATAGTGTAAAAATATGTTTTAATCCTTACTTTTTACCACTATTTTGCATACTTTCTGTTAAAATGAAAATTGTGACATAACCTGCTGTTTCTTCTGCACCAGATAGCAGTAATTAATCTGGAAAATCACTAGGTGGCATAGTAGTAAAGCTCTTCAGTGTTCCCTAACATTTCTGAAATTCTGCAAGCTCTAGACCAGGACAGCAAAATGTTTTGGAAACGAAACATGATCCTTATGTATCATTCTAACAAAAGGTCAGTTATTGTATCAAACAATTAGATCTACACTATCAGAAAAACAACAGGAGGAAATACAGTTGTACCTCGCTTAAAGAGCATAATGCGTTCCACAGGATTGCTCTTTAAGCGAGTTTGCTCTTTAAGCGAAACACCATTGGAAGTGACCGATTGTGGGGGGATTGCAAACCCCGCTTTATTTGTTAAGCAAGTTTTTAGTTGATTTTATTTGTTAAGCGAAGCAAACATTCAGAGAAAATTCTGCTCTTTATGCGAATTACTCTTTAAGCGAGGCCCTCTTTATGCGAGGTTTGACTGTACATTACACTCGTTTATAATAACAGACCTATTTTTATTTATGTTTTCCCCTTCCAGTTAGTACAAACTAAACAGGAAGGTATGACCTTATATTACTACATGCAAGTAGCATGTAGAACTAGAGCCTGGATTCCCAAGAGGTTTATTTTATTATTTATTTATTTGTTCCACTTGTACCTTGCCCATCTGGGAGGTCTTCCCTACTCTAACAACAACACATTACAACACATTTTAAATTCACATAATAAAAGTACCAGACCTTATTAATGGCGGAAAAGGCCTAACAAGAAACCTCACACTAGACAGATGTTGACCCCCTTCTCAAAAGCCTCCCCAAACAGAAGTGATTTAAGCTGCTTTTAAAATGCCAACAAAGATGTAGCCTGTCACAATTCCACCAGGAAGGAACTCCATAGGGTTGGCACTGCCACTGAAAAGGCTCTTCTCCAGGTCGTAACTTTCCTTGCCAGTTTCGGCATCAGCACCAAGAGCAGTCCCGTCTGGGGGGATGATGTTCTAAGAGGGAGACACTCCACCATGTACGAAGGTCCCAAACCGTTTAGGGCTCTAAAAGTTAAAACTAAAACTTTGAACCTGATATGGAAAGAAACGGGTAACCAGTGAAGCTCTGCCAGTGCTGGTGATATGATCGAATCTCCTCACCCCAGTAATTAGCCTAGCTGCTGCATTTTGCACCTGCTGAAGCTTCAGTTTCCTAGAAGTCCTGCCTATTTTAATAGCTACCTTGTTAATAGAATCAAGAGAGAACTAAGATAAGAGAACGAAGCAAGAGAATAACACTCCACACCATCCGAATGGATATGTGGCTCAAGTCCACCGGCTCAGATCCAGGAAAAGCTTAATGGCAAGAACAAACATTTTTTAGGGTACGCAAAAGCAAATTAGAAGTTTGTGGAAGGAGCTCACTGTACAAGGAATGACATTAAAGGAGGATATAGCTGAGGAACCCTTTTAAAAAGAGAACCACTTTTTTAAAAAAAAATAATGGTAGCCATATTACTCTGTGTTTCAAGCATATCAGAGAGCAAACAAAACAACAAAAAGACGTTTCATGGATCAAGTAGACTTGATCCACAAAAAGCTAACATTAAAATAAAACTGTTAGTATTTAAAGTGGCACATTTTTGTTTTCTCTTTTTATTTTGTTTTGTTTATTCTCTGATTTATTAAAAATAGAAACAGCCATTAAACCCACCATAGCAAAGCCAACATCTGCTTTTTTCAATGCTGGGCCATCATTGGTACCATCACCAGTCACAGCTACAACTTGCCTCTGTTCTGAAACAGTGCTGTCTATTATACCTAAAATGAAAACACAAATAGTTGTATTATTATAAACTATAAATCTGTGTTGAAAATTAACTAAAGATTAATCTACCCAATGTCCATCTTATATTACAATATTTACAGTCTCTGCTCCTCAATATCTGTATCTAAAGACCGAGGAGCTATTTTGGCAAAAAAAATTCCTGGATGGATGTGTTAATATCCACAATTCCTCATTTACCTTTCACCAGCGTATGTTTGTCAGTTGGGGAAGACCTTGCAAGTACACGAAGTTTGGGCCATATTTTGTCTATTCGCTCCTGTTCAATCTGTAGAGATAGATTATATTAGTTTTATACTAAGTTCTCCAGAAATAATATGAGAACACCTTTCAAACCACACTCACCTCTCCTTTTTCATTACGTATTCGTCTATTGAATTCTTTGCCTTCTAGACATAAGAAATCTTCACCAGGATGTAAAATGCCACATTTTAAAGCAATAGCACGGGCAGTGTTAATATTATCGCCAGTAACCATACGCACAGTTATGCCAGCACGTTGGCATTTTTTAATTGCATCTGGCACCTAAGGGGGAAAAAAAACTATTTATAGAAAGTCTTGCTACTGAAATCTGTCTGAAGAAAATATTCACAAATACTTCTTCCTTAAATTGTTATTGAAATAATATGGTTGTTATTGAAATAATATAGTTTCATATGGATCAGTTTAATCTCAGCAGTGCTAAGAATAAAGTAAACCGGACCAATGTTTTGATGGGAGAAACCTGTAACTATGCCGAAATGTAGTTGCTTATAGCAAGTCGCAAATAGAGTAGGACCAATAAATCAATGGAACTTAAGAAGGACTTGGCTTGCCAAGTCCCCACTGATTCAATGGGCTTACTTTAAATAAAACTTATAATACTAAGCAACAGGATTTCAGCCCAAGAGTTTCTAATGCTAAACTGACAGTGGATATCTGTGAATTTGACTAGTGTTGCTATATTTTAACAATGCGATCCTCATTGTAAACTTTTAAACAGCTTGTTTTTAAGAAAAGGATTACAGAAAAATAAAGACAGGGATCAAACATTTAGATGACACACAAAAAGTGTACAACCTTTTGAGACGAAGCCTAGTTCTCACAGATATGAGAAGTACTGCTATATAAACAGGACCAGTTCCGACAAAACATGGAGAAGGGATAAGGTTACCCACCTTATCTGCTGCTTCCAGTATAATTTGTCCTTAAAATTTGATGAAAGGCCCATAGCCCCTTACTACAAAATATTTAATGGCCAATATCCTATTACTCATGTACATCAGCGTAAATCAAAACAGAAATCTCAGTGGTGAATTGCTGTTAGTTAAGGTGTTCATGTTCATATTTCTTGTAACAGACCAAATGTGTGACCTGACACACAATGAGGAATATAAGCATGATCTTATTTAGTAAAATTTGCAGCTGAGATTTATGCTACTTCACTAACATGTGTAACAGGATGCTGGATAATGAACTAAATACAGATGGATTTCTCTCTCCAATCCAGGTTAATTTTTAGCTTTAACGTAAATTGACTTCTAATAAATTAAAAGGCTTTCCCAATGAGGTAAGAATAAACATCTCATTTCCTAGAACTGTGATGGCAAACCTTGGCACTCCAAGTGTTCTTGCACTTCCAATTACCAGAAGCCCAAGTCAGCACTCCTGCTGATCAGAGCTTCTGGTAAACGAACTTCAAGCATAGCTGGAGTGCCAAGTTTTGCCGTCATGGTCCTAGAATAATGATGCCTCCCCACAAATATTGGCAGCAATTATTGCTCACTCACAGAAGAGTCCTGAAGACAAGAGCTTAAATTAAACACAAAATTTACCACCTCTATTAATCAAGTCTTGGGCACCATATCATCATAATCTAAACCAGTGTTTCCCAAACTGTTCTGCAGAACGCTGGTGGACTTCAATTCCCAGAAGCCTCAGTCAGTACATTGGCTGATCAGTACTTTGGGGAATTGAAGTCCAAAAACTAAAGTTTGTGAAATGCTGAAACATTAAGCATAAATCCAAATCAGCTAATTAAGTGCCTCGGTATATTTACATTTGTTTTAAAACTCAATTCTATCAAATTTCCTAGAAAAGGCAACAAGATAGTTTAATAAAGAACATTTATAAATACCCTTGTCTTATTCTTACCTCAGGTCTCACAGGGTCTTCTATGCCTACAACAGCAATGCATGTAAGACCAGTGACAATGTCATTTTCATTGTCCCATTCTGGCTCAGGTTCTCCAGCTGGGAAATCTCTGAATGCCAAGCATATAGTTCTGAGTCCCTCTGAGGCCATGGGCTCTATCACAGTTTTTACAATATCATCACGGTCCCTCGGTCTAAATGCTTTTGGTTCACCGTTAGGACTCAAAATCTTAAAGCATCTGAAAGCAAAATATAGTTTTCTTCATTCAGAACAGCCTATATCATAGACTGCCACTGACTTTCCTAAGCCTCATAGCACACAGAAACACATACAGTATATGCTTACCTTACCATTACATTGACTAATTCATACTAAAAGAGTAAAAGCTGCTTCCTTCCAACTCCATTTCTCAACATGGGAACATGTGAGCTACTGCATGCTGAAATGTGTGGGTGCACAGAGAATTTATAGATATGATTGAGGATAGACTCCTACACCATGGCTTTATTTATTTATTTATTTATTTACTGGTATTTACTATCCCGCCCCAATCAGGTAGACCCGGCTCTGGGCGACTTACAAAAATAGATTAAAATCATAGGTTAGGCCTATGATAATGCTAATATTTAAAACTTTAAAGGTTCATAAAAATTAAAACACCGCTAAAAATAAAAAACAAAAACAAAACCTTGAGGTCCCATTATATTTTAGGACAGAGGTATGCAACTTTAGAGGCTTTGGAAATAATTTTCCATTCCAAAAACCTACTGATGTTGTATCAGCCCCCCCAAATTGAAAAGAAAAAAAAAAGACAAAAGTGCAAAATGTGTTTCCAACATGTTATTTCCACGTTTGAGGATTGGGGGGTGGGGTGGGGTGGGGGAATCTGCAACCCCATATTATAGAAAAGGGAATTCTCCTTAAAGCTATCAGAAATACATTTTAAAAAAACAAACAATAATTTCCCCCTTATGTGTTTTGAGTGTTCCCAAGGCTAAAAATGGCTATGATAATTAATTTGAAGAATCAAGCAGAATTCTATTCTATTACCCTCTCTGCAAGTATATGGCCTGTGAGGAGTAAAGATCATTCAAATGAACCCTGACTACGAAAGCTTTTCTCAATTTGGTTCAGCAGAAGGCCTGTTTAGCACACATACTGTGATGGGGAGCACCTTAAATCAGGAATGGCCAAATTATGGCCTGGGACCAGATCCTGCAACACCAATTCATCCGGCCCACAAAGCCCTCGTTGCTCCTGGAAGTATAATGCACCCGTACGGGCGCATTTTACTTCTGCTTCTGGGAGTGACAAGGGCATTGCAGGCAGGATGCACTGTGTTGCAAGCCGGATCCAGCCCCTGGGTCATAGTGACCGGCCCCCTGAACCATGTGACCAGCCTGTGGCTCAAAAAGTTTGGGCACCCCTGCCTTAAATGATGATCACCATTACTTCCAATGTAGCAAGGCTACAATCTGAAAGGCCACATTATTCAGGTAGCCTCTCCAAATCAGCTCAAACCCCAATGGAAAGGGGCATTATGGCTCACAGAGAGACATGATTTGGACAGAACATTCCTCTCCACCTTCAGCTGATAATTCCATCAGTAAAATGAAAACAGAGAGGTGCATGGATAGCATATTTTCTTCTACTCTGTGTGTACAGTTAGGCTCCATGCACTTTACATATTTTTAATAAGCTATCGTAAAGACAAGCTTAAAAAAGCAGCAAGATCCAATCTAATAATGTAAAACTGATATTCCTTTCAAAACTTTTACAATAGTACAAGTACCGGTACTTAGCAGATATTCAAAATGCATAACTTCATGTTTACAACTAACCTGTATGTCTCCACAGAAAAGATGTACCAGTAAAGGAAATTCACTTCAGAATTTGAATTGATATATGTACAGTAAAACCTCGGATAACAATAAAACTTGGTTCCACAAGTCTTGGTGTTATCCGATTTTTAGTGTTATCCGATGCATGTTAAAATCCTATGGGATGGATCAGATAACGTTAAAGCTCCATAGAGATACACTGTAACCGCATAGGCTTTAGCGGTTGTTATCCAATGCATCCCATAGGACCTTAACGTTATTCGATCCAATTCTCCACCCCAGATTACTTAACGTTATGCGATTTTAGCATTATCTGAGGTAAATGTTATCCGAGGTATTACTGTATTTGAACAGATTTCTCTGTTCCACAAAACATTTTAAGAAACTCCTTAAAAACTCAATAAATTGAAAAGTCTGCAAAGAGTACTGCAAAAGGAGTTTTCCAAACCATACATATTTAACTATGTTATTGGTCCCCAATATACCAGTTTTGCATTTAAAAACTGTAAGCAGGTTTAAGCTTGCCTGCATTCAATTCAATAGGAAGATCATGCAACCTCTCAAAGGAAAAGGACTAGGAAGACATGCTTCCATGATTAAGTATGCAAGCTAAAAGAAGCTTGCTAGATCCCTTAGTTCATAACAGTTACTGAGAAGGAACCAGAAATTTAGTGTTCAAATGCAAAGACACGGTATCATTTCAAGAATCTAACCAAACTAATATCATATTAAAGACAGCAAATACAAAGGCTAACTTGCTTTTTCAGTACTATCTCTGAGGCACCCTTGCTGAATATCCGGAAACTGCCATCAGCATTCTTTAGTACGGTACTCATCGACTTTCTAACAGAGTTGAAAGTGTAGACTTTGAAGAGTGCCTCTTCTGGTATTTCATTTCTAACTTCCTGATAATCTCGCTTCAAATCCAGAACGAGTCCCAACAAGGCACATTCAGTTTTATTACCAACGTGGCGAGGCAGACCACCTTCCTTTTCAGGAGGCTGAAAGACAGAACAAACCCTTTGAAAAGGACATGCCTTTAGTTTCAACAAGTAATTTATAGTGGAATGAAAAGCTAGCAATTTAGATTTATTATCTGTTTCAAATGCATGAACAAAAAACATAGCATGATTTAAGTTTGTTTTTAAATTTTTGCATAAGAGAAAATCATGCAAAATCATATTACTACAGAATATTGTCTTTTGCAAACACGTCTGTGATGTCAATTTTAAATGAATTATCCAGCCACGTAAACTCAGTCAAATGCTTATACCATAAGTTACAGTTATTTATTTATAACATTTATGTCCTGCCTGATTTAATGACAAACACTAATTTGGGCAGCAAATTACAACAATGATCCCAACAAACTAACTGCAGCAAAATGAGTTACATTTGATTCCACATGTACAGTAAAACCTTGCATAAAGAGCACCTCACTTAGAGAGTAACTTGCTTAAAGAGCAATTTTTCTCTGAATGGTCGCCTTGCTTAACAAATAAAACCAACCAAAAACTCACTTAACAAATAAACTGGGTTTTACAATTCCCCCCCCCCCTCACCAGAAGTCACAGTTGTCTCTTACAATGGTGTTTCGCTTAAAGAGCAAACTCACTGTGGAATGCATTATGCTCTTTAAGCGAGGTACCATTGTACAGTAATACCCCAGATAACGTTATGACTTGGTTCCACAAGTCATGACGTTATCCGATTTTTAGCGTTGTCCGATGCATGCATCGAACAACGCTAAGAAAAAAAGCCCTGACTTCAGGGACAAATCACTTTAAAGGCAGGCAGGGAAAGAAAGAGGCCTCCCTGCCTTTAAAGCCACCCCCCACGCACAGCTCGGCCACGAGAGAATCCAGCCTTGCCCTGCTTACCTTGCTGCATGCTCCGACAGCCAGCTGGAGGCTTCTGTTTTTCTCTTTCACTTCCTGTAGACAGGGAAGGGGGAAATAGAGAGATGTGATTGGTTCTCTAGAGAAACAATCACATCTCTCTATTTCTCCCTTCCCTGTCGTTTCAATACAGGAAGTGAAAGAGAAAAACAAGCCTCCAGCTGGCTGTCGGAGCGTGCAGCAAGGTAAGCAGGGCAAGGCTGGATTCTCTCATGGCCGAGCAGGCAGTGGGGTGGTTGTGAGGAGTCCCCAAACTGCTGGGGGGGGGGGAGGAGGGAAGTGGCAGGGAGATGAGCTTTGGCCTCCTTTACTTCTTTATGACGATGGATCGGATAACACTAAAATGAACGTTATCCGGTGCAAATCTTCCCCCCAAATTTGTTGTCGTTATGCGGTTTTAGCGTTATCCGGTGCAATCGTTATCCGGGGTATTACTGTATGTTGAAATCCCCCTGGAACAGCAAAATCCCCCTCCATCACTGCAGAGACAAATTCTACTAGGCTCAGTAGGGATAGTGCTGGGTCACAATGGAAGCGGTATACCGGTTCTATCCCCAATCTATCCCAGCTACCCACTGGCAAGTGAAGACACTATAGACCCAGGCCTGAACCAGCAGAGAGCCTTCTGATATTGATGGGTGTCCCTATTGATGATGATGATACTCTCATCCTTGCCTCTCTGTTATGACCTGGGGCTGGATGGAATAAGCTGGCATACACACCTAAGATAGAGCCACACAAACTTCTTCAGCTACCCAGGTTTTGGTTATACATGCCAGTCTGACCCTTTTCATGTATGACAGAATCATAAACTCTCTCCATCATATTAATGACACATTACTTTACCACAACCAAAGAATTTGGAAATATTTTTCACAGACACACAGAATTTAATAACTCTGGTTATTGCTAAACTTAACAACAAATCATTGATTTCAATGAAGATGTTGCATGTGTGCCAGCTTTCTCTGAAACCTATAATAAAGGGGTTCTCAACCTTACCATGCCATGGGCTGGACAACTCCCCCTCAGACCGCACTATGGCCCGGATGCAATTGTGGTGGGTGCGTTTGGGAATGCACATCCACTTCTGGGGTTGTTGCTATAGGCCAGTTGAAACAGCATCGGGGGCCGGCCCATGGGCCATAGGTTGTGAACCCCTGCTATAGTATGTTAGCATGCTTACTCTGAGCTGCAACATTCTCTTATAATTGAACATACAGTTGTATCTCGCTTAAAGAGCATAATGCGTTCCACAGGATTGCTCTTTAAGCGAGTTTGCTCTTTAAGTGAAACACCATTGTAAGTGCCCAATTGTGGGGGGGGGGGATTGTGAACCCCGATTTATTTGTTAAGCGAGTCTTTGGTTGGTTTTATTTGTTAAGTGAAGCGAACATTCAGAGAAAATTCTGCTCTTTAAGCGAGTTACTCTTTAAGTGAAGTGCTCTTTATGCAAAGTTTGACTGTATATACAGGGGTACACAGAAAGAGCCTCCTTGAAGATTGTGGGTACAATTAGGCATACCCTGGGCAATGGCAACCTTGTGTGGCTGGCTAATCATTCACACACAAGACCTGGACATGAACAGTAGAACATATATATATATATTTTAAAATTCATACTTACTAGGATTTTGGAAGTATAAGCACAATTAACAGAGATTCCTGTTACAAGGTATGACAGAGTTTTCTCAGGTATAGATTGTGGTTCTGGAATTTTTTTATAATGCTTTTCACTGATGTAAGCCTGGACAACTGTCATTCTGTTCATTGTTAGTGTTCCTGTTTTATCCGAGCAAATAGCTGTTGCATTTCCCATTGTTTCACAAGCATCCAGATGTCTGACCAAGTTATTATCTTTCATCATTTTCTATTTCAAAAAAGAAATAAAATCAGCCTAAAGAACATCAACATCAAGGCATTAAAAACAACTTTTTTTGTTCATTTGCTTAAGCTTAGATTCCCAGACACAGAGTGGAATCACATACTAAAATTTTCTACCTAGATTCAAGATAAAATATTAAAATCAAATAATGTGCATGCTCTTTGTTGTTGCAACAGGAAAGTTAAATTTAGTTGAAAACTCCAGAACCACTAGCCTCAAGGCTGCATGGTACCCATGAAGACTTATCACATACCCTGCACATCTCTTCCCTAGGTCTCATAGCTTTCTTTATCTTCAGCAATGGTTTTCCTTTTCACTCACAATACATCTAATGTTCTGATATTTGCAAGTATCCTCTTAAGTTGCATTTTGTCCCTTTTTCTGATATAGTCCCTTTGCTTTATGGTAGTTGTCTAAATATTTTTAGCCTTGAGGGACAGAATTCAGCAAAGCATTCAAGCCTTTCAAACAAGGTACCTCCCCTCATTGCCTTCCATCTCTAAGAAGACAGAAAAGGCTATGGTAAGAACTCAGTGTCTAGGAGACAGGTGTGTAAGCAAAGGTTTGTAACTAAGGGAAGGTGGGATGCAAGATGTGTTGAGGGGCTTTGTCATAGTATCTTTTCTTTGTGGTAGGATGTGACCCTGCTATGCAGTCTTGAAATCAGATGGTCTTGAAATCAGATGGTCACCAAAAGCAAATAGGGCAGGGATTCCCAACCTACAGCCTGCACCCGGCCTCCAACGCCATTCCAACCGGCCCTGCCATTTACGACAGCCATAAAATGCACCCGTACACGTGAAAACATGCTCGTGGCTGACATAAACGTGGAAGTGGGCACATTTACATCAGCTGTAAATGTGCCCCCTTCTGCTTCTGAAGGCATGGTCCGCTCAGCTGTTCCGGGGCATGGTCAGGTCTGTGGCGCAAAAAGGTTGGCCACCCATGAAATAGGGTGTAAGTGTGTGTGTGAATGAATGAGACAGCAGGTGGAAAATGAATGGATAAATAAAGAACATATTTATGTAACAGAGAGCAGAGAAGTGTGTGGAGTGGAGAAAGAATTCATGGGTGCTGGAGTAAAGGGCAGGAAGGCCTCAACCACCACCACGGATCTGGATAGCATATAACATACTGGTGAATACAAGCAGAAACTTTCACACATACCTTTACAGAATAAGCCAGTGAGATAGTTACTGCTAGTGGAAGACCCTCTGGAACTGCCACAACCAGGACAGTAACTCCAATAATGAAGAACTTCACAAAATACTGAATGTATATGGGTGTGCATTCAGGAAGCCAAGGGCGTTTCTGGATCCAGAAGGTGTCAATTATAAAATACAACACAAGTATGATGACTGTGATTGCAGACATCAGCAGTCCTTTTATAACGAGAAGAAAGCCAATTAATACTTTAATTAAACTGACATACTCAAAAATAATAAGAGTATAATAATTTTTCTAGTTTCATCTTAAGTCTTCTGTGACTGAAGATTTACAGTTGATTAAGCCCAGAATGATTTGAATTTGGGACCAGTACCTTTTAATTCATATACAAATGACCATATTAGGAGTGAACAGTAAGGTAACCATATTTGCAGAGGAAAATACTGATTTTTTTCAGGGTACTCAAGAAGGCTCTCTTCAAATTGATTGAATCGGCAATTAAATGTCAAATGCTATTCAAACGTAGTATATAAAAGTATATGGAAGATGGCGGACATAACCCAACATCCAATGAAGAGCTCTATGGTGACAGTAACTGATCAATAACGAGATTTTAGTTTTATGGTAGATAGCTCAATGAAAACAGTTATTCAATGAGTGAAATACTGTTGCTTAGTGTATTAAGTTGCACTAGAGCAGGGCCAATTGAAGATTTGGTCAGCCATGTCTCTTGTTTCATTACTTCAAATATTAAGCAGCAAAATTTCAGCCAGCATGTGACAGCTATGAAAAGTGATATTCACATAGGAAAAATTAGATGTTAAAAAATAAAAATAAAACGGCCAATACTGTAATGCTTATATATAAATCTGTATAGAGTGACCACATTTGGACTGCTCATAGGTTTGGTTTTCACATCTTAAAAATGACACTACAGAGTTGAAAAGGTGAAAGAACAGGGGAACCAAAAAGACTGGGGCAAAAGAGCAGTTCAATGAGAAAAGATAACCATGTATCAGGTTTTTTTTAGTATAAACAAAAGATGAGTAAGGAGCACCACAACAGAGGTTTATAAAATTGCATGTGATGTGGAGAAAAAGATGTTCTTCCTTCTGTTATACTACGAGAACCTGGGACCTTACCGTGAAACTGAGTGAAATAGGAACACCCAGAAAAACTAAAGAATTTGCTTCTTTAAAATGTGGTGATGACTGCCAAGTCTGATGGCTTTAAAAGCAGGTTAGAAAAATTTATTAACATGTTTATCAGTTATGAGCAACAGCCCTGATCTGATGGTAAACTGCCCTCCAAGAGGACAGGCAGCTCTGAATACCAACCATTGCAAAACCACGGGAGACTGCTACTGTTCTCACCTTCCACTGGCCCGTTTGTTCCCAGGAATGTGGTTGACAATGGTGGCCATCAGGACACTACATAAGACAAGGCAGTGGTCCAATTCAGCCTGGTTTTTGTGTTTTATAAGATCCAGACTAGTTCTTATGTTTCAGACACTGCTTGCTAGGCATGTGCATAGATGTTTATAACGCAACCAGCAAACAGCACTGAAGAGGAATATATACAGTAAAACCTCTACATATGAATTTTTTCCATTCCATGAGGTTATTTGTATGTTGAAAAATTTGAATGTTGAAAACACATTGCATTACCAGAAGAAGTCACTAGATGTCACTGGGATTTTTTGTACACTAAGACCCCGGACAATGCTAAGACTTGGTTCCACAAGTCTTAGCCTTATCTGTTTTTAACATTGTGTGATGCATTGATTGCACAATGTTTAAAAAAAAGCCCTGTTCCCGTTCCAAAGAGGAAAGGGAACAGGGGATCGATCCACCTGACTCTTTGGAAAGGTCAGCTGGGATTCCATGTATGGAATCCCCACTGCCCTTTCCAGAGAGGCAGGCAGTTCGAATCAAGAGCCAGTTTGGTTGGGGTGAGGGCGCGCAAGCCCAGTCTCCCCCCAGCCAAACCGCCGCTCCGATGCTTGCAGTGCCGGTTTGGTTAGGGGGAGAACAGGCGCGTGCATCAGAGCGGTGGTTTGATTGGGGAGGAGGGTGTGCACACCTGTTCTCTACCCAACCAAACTGGCGATCGCACGCTGGGACCACTGGTTTGGTTGAGGAGGAGTGTGCGCCTGCCTACTCCTTCCCCAACCCAACTGGTGACTGCATGCTGGGACCACTGGTTGGGTTAGGAAGGTGCACATACATGTCCAGTCTCTCCCCAATCCAGCCGACGGTTGCATGTTGGGACTGCCATTGGGTTGGAGAGGCGTGCATGCGCCTATTCTCTCCCCAACCCAGCTGGCGATTGTACGCTGGGACCACCGGTTTGGTTGGGGATGCATGCGCGCATACCAGTTCTCTCCCTAACCCAGCCAGCAATCGCACACTGGGACCGCTGGTTGGGTTAGGGTGGCATGCGCGAGTGCCCGTTCTGTCCTCAACCCAGCCGGCAATTACACGCTGGACTGCCGGTTCGGTTGGGGAGGTGTGCATGTGGACCTGTTCTCTCCCCAACCCAGCCAGCAATTGCATGCTGGGACTACTGGCTGGATTAGGGAGACGTGCGTGCCCAGTCTCTCCCCAACCCAGCTGATGATCGGACACTCAGATTGCTGGTTTGGTTGGGGGGAGAACGGGCACGCGTACCCTCCCCACCAAACTGCCACTCTGAGTGGAGATCTGTACCCCAAAGCCCGTAGGGCTGGTCTCTAGCGGGCTTTGGGGCAGAGATCAACGTTGGGGAATTTGAGGCAAATTTTGCATTGCACAATGTTATCTTAACATTGTGCAGTGCAAAAGTTTGCCTCAAATTCCCTTTGTTATCTGGTTTTAGCATTGTGCGGTGCAAACGATAACCAGGGTAATACTGTACAGTATGTTGAATTTTTTCTATGAAAAATTTGTATGTCAATTTTTTTGCCAGAATTTCTATTTGTATGTCAATTTTTTTGTAAGTTGAACCATTTGTATGTTGGATTTCCACTGTACATCCATTTTCTAGCTTGAATCTGATTTACACTTTACATAAAACTTGACTGAAACAAAGGTGTGGGCACACACTGCTGCAATAGCCAGTTATACTACTGCACTAATATCTGCACTAGCTTAAATGATGTGTTTGGATATCACTTTTAACACTGCCTCAACTGGTAATAGCTCTCTCAATCTAATAGAGACCAAGGAATTATTCAAACACAACAGCATATTTCTTTAGTGACAATTCTCAATTAAATCTAAACAGATTTATTGCATATAGGACAAAAATAGTTAAAACATACCTGCTTTGCCAATTTGAACTGCTAACTTAGTGAGCTTTCCTTGCAAAACTGATTTCTCTTTCTTGGTCATAGTATTTTTCTTTTTGTCATCGCCATCAGTTCCATCTTCACTCTTCAGGGGTTGCATTTCCATAGCTGCACCATCCTGAGCTTTTGCTATGTTGATACAAACACAAACATATATAACCAACTTGCCCCCAACCTCTAGAACAGTAGTTTCCAACATGGGGCCCACACCACACAGGAAGACTTCAATTCTCAGAAGCTAAAGTCAGTACACTTTCTGATCAGTGCTTTGGAGAATTGACTTAGGCTTCTGGGAACTGAAGTCCAAAAATCAAAGGTTGGGAAACACTGCTCTAGGACTATTGTCAATGCATGAGATTCATTGTTTGGAATTTATTCTGCATCTACAGTTGTGAGGTTACCTATCAGCAGTCAATTGGTGGGGGGAGTTTAGTTAAATGTAGATATCAAGACTATGTAGGTCAAATTTCCAAAGTTTTAATAGCATACTCAAATTCACTTTGAAGTAAGCTGAATATCAGCAAAGTGCTTTCCATAACTCAATGCCTGCCTCTTTGAGGTATGCATGGCCTGGCAGACAGCTGAGGACCTCAACGGCCAGAGGAGTTAGTCTGTGTTCTGCTTTGGTTTTTTTGTGAGGCTGTATTTTATGATTGTTACTGTACTGTTGCTGTTTTGACTGTAAGCTGCCCTGAGACACCTCAGCGAGTGGGCGGCAATATAAATCGGAACAAATAAATAATGTAAGGACCCTATCTCCCATGTTCTGTAAGCCAAAGAAAACTCGACAGGAAGAAATGGTCTTTAGCTTTTTGCAAATTCAAATGAGCCCATACTTTTCTGAAGTTCCAAGAGCTTAAGAGGGAAAGGACATTCTCTTCCTCGGATTTCAAGACAAAGTGCCTTTTCTATTCATTTTTCAGACATCGATCATAAAGATAACAGATACTCTTCATTCCCTTTCTTATTCGTCTGTATAGTCAACAGGACCAAAGGCTAGGGAAGGACATAAATTGCTGGTGATGAAGCCAAACCACAGTGTCCATTTCACTCATGTCTGCACAACTCAGGACCTAAATGACTGAGAGGTACCAAACTTTAGGAGAATATGGATTAATTATAGTATAACTCCCTGCGTCAATAAACATGAGGCTGTTCCTAAATTTTACATGTGCCTTGGCAGCATACTGCAATTTCCCAAGGAAACAAAATAATAGTAGGGAAAAGCACAACATTGCAAATATTCAAAGAAAAACCTCAAAAGGCTACCATTTTTCAGAAGTACAGTCAAACCTCGCATAAAGAGTGCCTCGCTTAAAGAGCAGAATTTTCTCTGAATATTCGCTTCGCTTAACAAATAAAACCAACCAAAAACTCGCTTAACAAATAAATTGGGGTTTGCAATCCTTCCCACAATTCATCATTTACAATGGTGTTTCGCTTAAAGAGCAAACTCGCTTAAAGAGCAATCCAGTGGAACGGATTATGCTGTTTAAGCAAGGTACAACTGTAGTCCCATATTTACAGATACACTGTCAAAAGTGAACAGCATCACTTCCTTTACTCCCTTATCACACATGAATGCCATCAGGAGCTTGGAACCTCATTTGTAACTCCAAATTAATCAGTATCTCCACTTCATTTGCTTAATCTATCAACTCTCAAGTTCATTTAAGGTGTTTGGAAGAAGAATGGAGACAGGTTTGTGACAAGCAAGAAAAAAGTCCATGGCCCATTGCCATATTTAACAGTCTTAATACTGTACATCTCTCCTAGTTGTTACCCACCAATGCTAGTGTCCTAATATTAGAATGTGAAGACATGTAGCATCTGTTAAAGCAGCCTAGTGCACTGAAAACATTCACTTTATGTCTTAAGTACTATTTCTTACCTTTGTTACGATTTTCAATAGCGCCATCTTGTTTTTTACCTGCAAATTAAAAATAGGAGTTGCTTACAGAAATAACTTTAGATTATTGTTTCCCAAACTTTGGTTTTTGGACTTCAATTCCCAGAAGCCTAAATCAGGACATTGGCTGATCAGTGCTTTTGGGAATTGACTTAGGCTTCTGGGAACTGAAGTCCAGAAACCAAAGGTTGGGAAACACTGCTTTAGATATAGGTGTTTATCTATTTCTATATAACTGTAACAAAATGTTATGGTCTCATTTTACATTGGCTAATCAATATTTCTGAATTGACAACACAGAGAGGTTGGTTTTTATAATTTTGGAAATGTATAATGCTGTGCTAGGCAATGATATCTCATAACAGCCTGGTCAAATCTTGCTAATCTGCTACTCTTTAGATGCATTAGATTAGATCTGCCACAAGGAAAGAAATTGTACTCTATTTACCAATTTGCATAATTAAGCATGAGTCCTGGTGGTAGAGTGGTTAAACTGCTGTCCAGAAACCAAAAGGTTGTGAATTTGATCCTGATGAGGTCTCAAGGCTGACTCAGCCTTCCATCCTTCATAGGTAAAATGAGTACCCAGCATGTTTGGAACAAAATGCTAATTAACTTGTGAAGTGCACTAAGCGATATGGGGCGATATAGAAGTGTGATTGCTTTGCTTTTGCTTTAATAGATTATAATAAATTGTAAGAGTCCAGAAAAGATATGGTTAAAGAGAGGATTTTTGGCCATTTATTCCAGCAATATGAAAAGTCACAGCAAATTAGATTAAATTTACATTAAATGTTTATTCTCTTTATTAATTTGAACTATATCACAGGAGCAGAATATGCCTTCTACACAAACAAAACCCACTCTATGACAGAAAACCTATGGTGGTAAAGCCTCAACAGTTCAAGTAGCAAAGAGTTGGCTTGAGTGAAACACAGGAGCAGAGAAATCTAAACCGAGGTGCTCAAACTTTTTTGGCTGTGGGCCAGTCATGTGATTTAGCGGGCCGGTCACGTGGTTTAACAGCCCAGTCATGTGGCTCCTCCCACCATAAGGATGTTTTGCAACAGGATGAGGCAGATTTTTTAGGCTGCCATTTTCTCTACTTAAACCAGGGGTGTTCAAACTTCTGGCCCCCGATGCCAATTCATCCGGCCTGCAACACCCTCGTCGTTCCTGTAAGTGGAAGTAAAGCATGATGAATTGGTGTCGGGGGCTGAATCCAGCCCACAGGCCGTAGTTTGTACACCCCTGATGTAAACAATACTGTTTATAAAAGTGTAAGAAAGAGAGAAAAGGGGGCAGCAAATTCCCTGACCCTAGTTTAAGCTGTTTCTGCTTCCATAATATACCCTGCGGAGCTTTCCATCATATGACAGACCTCATTTAACACATTCTATCCTTCTGATATTATTAAGAGCACTTGAGTGAAAACTGATTATACTGAAGTGGATAATAAACTGTCAGCCAAAGCTGGTGTAGAATGTTAATCTGAAAGAATTCAGAGACGGAAGGGACTGTGATTTAATTTTCAAACTTATGTTGCATGGCTGATGGAAAAAGTGCACAGAGGCATTTCATGTTCAATACAGACATTTTGTATCTACTTGAATATTCATTTTATATTGCCACAAAAACGATAAGCTAGCCCAAAAAAGTATTTCTGTCCAAACAAGTTCAGATTTTTACAATGTATGCTTACTTTTCTTATCCTTTTTCTCTTTTTCCTTCTTTTCTTCATCATCATCACCAACACCAAGCAAGGTAAAGATAATTCCAGTTTGTGAGTTGATACCTACAGCAGTAACTACCATTCTTCCTGAACCCTCCATTACATGAGTCCCTGAAAGGCAAAGGTTTTTTGTTTGTGATGAGTTTATAATCTTGTACAGTTTAGTGAAAAATATGCTGCAATCTTTTTGAAAATGTTCAAGTAATGTTTCACAGTATGTGCAATGTTTTGCTAAGAAAAAGTTTAGAAACTATAGAGGTAAAAAGACTTTGAAATACCAGAGACATTCACAATCAATTGACAACCATTATCTTGTCAACCAGAAGGTGATACAGTCATGGAGGAAGGAGCTCACTGTACAAGGAACATCATTAAAGGAAAATACTGATGAAGATCTCAATCTCCCCTACATCATTTGGAGGACCCTGAAAAGGCTGAGGGTTGGAGTCCTTAAATGCAAAAACAACATGCTCAAGTGGGGACTGCTGGTGGACAACATCACATGATGTAAAGGTGGACACACAGAATCCAGCTCATTTACTGGTCTGCAGATTGCTGCCAGAGACAACCGATGAGAACGTGGGTTTGGCCAACGACAAAGAGAAGAAAGCGCCTTCATTTTGGCAATCCAGGGTTTGATCGGGACATGAAAGACTAAGAAGGCGATTAGCTGAAGAGCAGCCATTTGGAAATCCTTATGCTTATTTCTGGACTTTACATGAATAGTGGGAAACCACAAAGAAAGTACTTCCATGTGGTCTAAAACTAACACTGTTGACACTATTTTACTAGCAAGAGTAATGTTTCTTCTATTCTGCTCCCCTCCACAGCCCTTGTTATTATCCAAAAATAGCTCAAAGAGTATCAAATTATCCAGAGCAGGTTTTTGGTAGTAGACAGAGACCTTGCCTGCTTTTAATTCTACCAACAGAAGTGATTCTACCAGAAGTTATATTCTCTTAGATCCTAGCCCAGGAGTTCCCAAACTTTTTGTGCCACGGGCCGGACCACGCCCCTTGGACAGCTGAGCGGGCTGGTCACTTGGTTCCTCCTGCTATAACTGCTGCTGTAAAATGCGATTATGACAGCCACGGGTGTTTTACGGCAGCATTTACAGCAGGCATATTTATGCATCTGCAGGTGAGTTTTGCAGCTGTCATAAACACATCTGCTTCTGGGAGTGGCAAAGGTGATGGTGGGCCACATGGAATGATGCTGTAGGTCGCATCCGGTCCATGGGCCAGTTTAGCCGCCCCTGTCATAGCCTCCCAATGCATTGGCAACCCAGAGTTAAGTCACTATCCTTTAGTAGCAAAAAACAACAACACCCCCTAATATTTTAAATGTTTTCTGTGGGTACTCAGTGCTCATGATAGTAAAGGTAGGTCTTCACAATATAAAAAACTCACAATAAGGATCCTTCAGCAGTCTAGAACTACTGTTTTTTTTCCTGTTCCCATAGCAGGACACATCCACATAACATATGGACAATCAACACAATTTTATAGATCGCTTTAAGTAAATTTATGCTTTATGTGTCCAAGAAGATAAAAGATGAAGTGGTGAACTTTCCAAGGACAGTGTTGCAACATAGTAAAGATGTACATAAATGTTTTAGGACATCAGAACAATCAGTTTTGTGTTCTATTCTCCATCCCCAGGACAAAAAGTTTGCTAAACTGGTAGCACTTCTGCACTGACCACCAGCTGTGGGATATCTAAAGTTGCTTTCCCAACTTAAGTAAAGAACAGGGCATATAGTTTCAATAATTTGTACAGGAACATGATTAAGCTACAGCCCTGGAAAACCTTCCAGCAGCTTTGACAGCAGGACTGGAAAGAATTGAGATTGGAAAGCAACCTCACTGATCCGGTGCAATCAGCTGCCACTTGCTCTTGATAAACAGGGCCCAAGAAAGAACAGGTCATCTTCTACATGCCAACAGAGCTAACTCTATCCAGTACACAAGAGATAATTTTCATGAAATGTAATTTCATTTCTGATTTCTCTCAGCCATCAGGGGACCAAGTCAGCATGGCTAACTCCACTGGGCAATAGTTTGAGCCAGGCTAGCTTGCTCCCCGGTGCTAAACACCCAAATACTTTTTTATATTGCAATGAGTAAAAATCTTTGCACTGGTACATAGCAGATCTGACATAAGGAAAGAGCTAGGAAGGTACAAATGGAGCAAGCACTAAAAGGAGAGGAACATATGGCATGTCAAAATGTGGAGAACATGGAGTTCTGACACAGACTTTTCTAGTGTAGAAATAACAGAGTGTGTGGAACAATGAACATGAAACATCATGTGTTGTGATTTATAATGGAGAAGACAGAAGGTGATACAGTCAGAACATGGGTTATGGGGTAATTCAGAGGCAGAGGGTGCTTAATAGAGATCAGAGAAAGAAGATAGCTATTTAATGCAGAGTTAAGAGGATTAATAGCATAAGCTGAGCAGCCCTGCTTACTTAACATGTTAAAGTGGCCCTCAGAGGGATCTGCATCCATAACTCCCTTTTCATTATGACTACTTTAATATACATTGTGTTAAGATGACAACAAATTGTAACAAATATAATGTCTGGTCTAATGATTTAATACACCACATCTATTATAAACAGTCAACTGAAATATACCAAGTTGCCCAGGGTTCAAATCATTTTTTGGGGGAAGAAATGCTCACAACACTCTAACAAACTGCAAAACAAGAGAACCATATTTTAGTATCCTCACAAATACAAATTTATCTCCAAGCTTCTAATACACAGAAAAACTACAGCCAGTCCTATATATCTGGAGTATAAATGAGCTTCTAATGGAATACTATAAATCTAATGCCACAAAAATGCCTGCACAGCCAAATTATGAAGGTATTCCGCCAAGCTAAACAGAATAAGATTAAGTAAAGGTGTAATGTTCTATTATGGTCCATTATTTTTCACATGGTCTGTGAAGAGAAAACCTATCTTTCCATAGTCTATCCTTTCATTCTAAATTTTATCTGGCCTTTTCACTAAAACAGTACTCCACTTGGCTGATAAACATCAACAATAGCAAACTGAACAGATAAACCTGTTAAAAACTTCACAATAATAAATAACAGTCAGAAAGGTTTAAAAGGCCACTTGGCCATGTGTAGCTACGGAGTTTTATCACTCTTGAGATAGCAAATTCAGGCGGTGAATGATGATAGAAATTGTTGGAAAACAGAAGTGCTTGCAAATTAAAGGTTCAATAGACCCAGTGGTTACCCATAGGTTTGTTGAATTAAGAAAACAAACTAACAAGCAGTTCAGAAATAGCTTAATGAACATATTTAACAGGTGCAAAATATTCAGCACAATTTAAAATAATTTAACCTGAAATGAATAGTCTTGTAAAGACAGACAGAACTGACCGATACCCACCTATCATATTCAGTGCAATGTTTTGTTGCAAATTCCATGCATTAACAATTCTACATGAAAGTACCATTACACTATAGATTGCAAATCATTATTTACCCAATAGCAGCTTACAATTAAGTAAAGCAAGCATTCATGCTAAATCTGTATAGTCATTAAAACTCATTGTAAGGGACTAACAATGACAAACAAAACATGGAGTACTCTGCACCACTTTCATAGTTCAACTATAACTTGTCTCACCTTTGAATCATCTCAATTTTTAAAAAATTACTTCAGTGTATTAGACACATGAGTGTTATATAGGCAAAATGCAAGAGATAACCAAAGAAGCACTGCCACTTTTCTAATAAAACTGCTCTATGTTTAATCTTAAGGGAAACGGATATATTGCAACTTCAAACACTTGCTTAAACTAATCACATTAAAAGACGCTTGCATATCTGAAACTCTAGGTTGGTTCTGAAGTCCGATCTGTTTGATCTGAGGGAGGTTACAAGCTTAATACATAATAAATAAGAACACTAGATCTTAGCACACCGTTACCTGGGAAGACAATGTTTCACATAACCTAGTTCTTGAGACACAGGAAACACTGTCCAGTTTTGAAAACATCCCAGGTTGAGATCTCAGTTATCATCTGATCATTTTACCTGAGAGCAGCATAGGATCTCGATCCAATGTTTTTTTAACATGATCAGATTCTCCAGTCAGTGAGCTTTCATCAATTTTGAGGTCATTTCCTTGTATAAGTACACCGTCTGCTGGTAAAAGATCACCTTAAAAAGAAACCAAAATCTACTTTTAACATAAGCTACTTTTTGAGGTACTTTGAACTTAGTAAGTCAACAGGAATAGCAATAAAATAAATGAGTATATTTACCATATTTTACTTGTGCAATATCACCAACAACTATGTCAGCTACAGGAATCTGGATGACTTGGCCACCCCTGATGACAGTAAACTTCTGTTCTTGTTCAATGCGGCTTTGCAATCCCCTAAACTGTTTTTCTTTACTCCAGTCATTAAAAGCTGTGACTAAAACCACACAAACAACAGATAAAAGGATTGCAGCTCCTTCAATCCATCCCGTTTCACCTTCTTCTTCTTCTTCTCCAGCTGATACTGTTCCACATACTGCAAACAAACAAACAATCAGCTCTTCACACTGAATTAGGAGGAAAATTTCTATCACTGAAATTATGTAAGTGATAATAATAATTTTGAGTCAGAAATTATTCTGGGTTGAAAAGATTTTTCCTGGAGAAACCCCACTCAGGGGATGCCTGAATGAGGCTCCTTTCATGTCCCCAAGATCTTTTCCCACCGAAGTGGTCCCTATTTATCTATTTGCAATTTCTTGCTTTCAATCTGCTAGGTTGGCAGGAGCTGGGACAGAGATGGCCGCTCAATCCGTCATGCAGTACCCAGGGATTCAAACTGCCGACTTGCCGGCCTTCCAGCTAACAAGGCGAGCTTCTTAATCACTTAGCCACTGGAGCAAGTTACCCAATTATACTGAATATGTCCTCACACACCAAAAGCCGCTATTTTCTCTAAGGCAGTAATACAAATAAGGTTGTATTACAGTGGTACCTCACTTAAAGAGCATAATGCATTCCATAGGATTGCTCTTTAAGCGAGTTTGCTCTTTAAGTGAAACACCATTGTAAGTGACCAATTGTGACTTCTGGCGAGGAGGATTGCGAACCCCAACTTAGTTGTTAAGTGAGTTTTTGGTTGGTTTTATTTGTTAAGCAAGGCAACCATTCAGAGAAAATTCTGCTCTTTAAGCAAGTTAGTGTCTAAGAGAGGTGCTCTTTATGTGAGGTTTTACTGTATATACAAATTAGAACCATGCAAGGTATAAACACAGGTGGGCAACATGGCCCAAGCAAGCATACAGTTCCTTAGCCACTTTGGTGACTTCAAAAGGCTCTCTACTGGATGATTTTGGGTATATACATGTTATGTCGATCAGACATTACATTATACCCCAAAGTAGGAACAGGCACAATAAGGACGGTTGTTATTACTGGTGTTAAGACTCAGTTTTAGGATTGAAAACTCCTTTGGTTCATTCTGAGAGATAAAAGTACACCAAGGCACTCATTGAGAGATTATGATACAGTGGTACTTTGCTTAAAGAGCATAATGTTTTCCATAGGATTGCTCTTTAAGCGATACATCATTGTAATTATTTTCCGGGACCTCTTCCACAGCTTTCAATAGGAAAGGCTTTGGATATATGCCCAGCAGGGTCATTATTAGTTATTATTAGTTTGAATTCAAAACAGTGTGGCAACAGGGATACAGTAATACCACGGATAACGCTAAGACTTGGTTCCACAAGTCTTGGTGTTATCCAATTTTTAGTGTTATCCAATCCATGTTAAAATCCTATGGGATGGATCGGATAACGTTAAAGATCCATAGAGATTCATTGTAACCGCACAGGCTTTAGCGGTTGTTATCCGATCCATCCCATAGGACTTTAACGTTATTCGATCCAATTCTCCTCCCCAGATTACTTAACGTTATGCGATTTTAGCGTTATCCGAGGTAAACGTTATCCGACGTATTACTGTATACTCAATCTTACAAGATGGGATCTACATGCACAATAAGACCTTTCCTCTCCCAAATATCAGCATAATGATAGTCCCTTCTCATGAAAATTTCACAATAGTAGGGCTACAGAAAGAAGAATCTTATTCACTAGGATACCATTGTGTTTATGGAAATATACTATTCAATGCAAGTTAGAGGAAGCCCATGCTTGGTAAATTACCTATCTATGTTAATCAGAGCAACCAAGGCTTCTGGCTTAAAAACAAGGGTGGAGGAATGAAAGAGTTGTGATCTATGGTATGCTAACAGATCTTTCAAGTCATTGAAAAAACACACAACTATTTTTCTACCTCCAAGTAGTAAATAAGAGTAATATAAAGGACATGTGGTAAATACCACTGCTCTCATTTTCTCTGATGGGATTACTAATTCAAGTTAACAGTTTAAACATGGTAGAATATCTGTGTAAGAGTCCATTTTCATTACAAGGAAATGCTCTATATTTTGTCTAGTTGAAGAACCTCTGCTAGACAAGTGCTCAGTGTTTTACAAGTTGTGCTTATGCATGTTGACTCAAAAACAGGAACTACCAAGTTTAGTGGAACTTACTCTCAAGCATGCATGCAAATACTGCATTTCTAGGCCAAAACCAAATGATATAGTTTTGTTTTTAGTGCCAATACAGTTGGGACTTGCTCTTCCACTTTCTTCTGCTATAGCCTTCTATAGTTTTTCCAGCCTTTCAAAATAGATTTTAGGTTGTGAGTAGAGGAAAAGGGATAGCTAATTCTGGCAGAATCAAGAGAAATGCATTGGAAGTACAGCACAAGATCATTTTGGAATCAAAGAAGGTAGCAAGTGTTTTGTAAGTACAAAACAGCACATTTCTCTGACTTACATCCTTTTGAACAGAGCCTGAAAAAACACACAAATTTTGACTTATGGAAGTATTGAACTCTGGCAATGAAAGTAAGCTCTGGATTTTTCTGGATTTTGGATTAGCAACAAAGCTGCATTCCTTTTGTACATGTCGATCTGACTTGTTATGGTGTTGGCTAGAGAAAGAAAATCACCATTTGAAGACCCCCAAATACAGGTTACTTGCCAGTGTTGTTTTTTGTTTTTCCAAATCCTTAGAGCAACTGGATTCAGCTTCAAAAGTCTCATCTGACAAGTTGAACCTAGTCCAGAAGCAGATTCTAGTCCAAGGCAACTTCTGCTCCTAAAGCATGGATGGGCAAAGTGTAACCTGAAGGCCACATGCTTCCGCAGATGGTCTGAACTGCCAAACTAAAAACTGAAAAGCATTTTTGCCCACCCAGTCCCTCCCAAACCTCCAGGGCTTTCAGGGCCTTTTTTAGAATTGAAAGTTGCTAGTTGATCACTTCTGTTAAAATTAAAGCCCTCTTAAGACACAGAATAGGCTCCATAGAAAGTGAAATTAGACACTGAGTGCAAATTATGCACTTCCCCATAGCTTATGTAGAGGCACAATTTATGCTTGGGTTGGTTGGTCAGAGGGAGCACACAGTCCTCTAAGTTCTAGACTAGAAGAACGGAAACATAATTCAAGTTTCTTGAAAGTTGCTACTTTGTACTAGACATTGCTGAATGATACCTCATCACTGCCTATGCCAGCTACTGTAAAACTCTTAACAGCTGCAGTCCAACAACAACTGAAGAACAAAGCTGCCTATTTCTGCTCTACCTTTTGAAAACATATAGACGTTTAGTCCTTGTAAACATGTCACGGGAAGACTCCTCGAAAATCTCTTAATTTTTTCTTCATTTTTGTAATTAAAATTCTTGAACAGAACACTAAGCACCTTACCGGCTAAGTTCTATTTCTTTTCATATGTTGTGGTTGCCTTTTGTTGGTAAATGCTAATATAGTAATACCTTGGATAACGTTTACCTCGGATAACGCTAAAATCGCATAACATTAAGTAATCTGGGGAAGAGAATTGGATCGAATAACGTTAAGGTCCTATGGGATGTATTAGATAACAACCGCTAAAGCCTGTGCGGTTACAGTGTATCTCTGTGGAGCTTTAACGTTATCCGATACATCCCATAGGATTTTAACATGCATCGGATAACACTAAAAATCGGATAACACCAAGACTTGTGGAACCAAGTCTTAGGGTTATCCGAGGTATTACTGTATACTTAAAATGTTTGAAATTCTATAAAATATACTTGGGAAGGGAGTCCCAAATTTTTTTAAAGAAAAAGGCAGCCTTGAAAATCGGATACTGGACTTGGGGAAAAACACCTCCCAAACATTTATTCTGTCATGTGCATTTTAGCATTATGAATTTGCAATTCAATGGCCAGAATCCAGCTTGTCATTATGTAACATAAATGTTAATTCCCTGCCAGGCATTACACTGAAGCAGCGAAGATTGCACAATCAAGTCATGTGGTTCCAACTGCGTCTAAACAATGCACTGGTGAAAGCGTTCATGAATAGCACTCCCACTAGCTACCCTAGGTATAATGTGAAGTTATCCCTGTGTAGCTACGCAACAGCCAATATTTTGGATGAAATGCAAGTAACTGACTGGAACCAAGCTATTTCTATGCTGTAGTGTTTGCTGCATGTTTCAGAGAAGACCCGAGCCTGCAGATGGAGCTCCTAGTATGCACAACTACAAATCTGGACGTTTGTCTTATTGGATTTCATGTTTATTTTGATAAATACTTGGAAAAAAACCTGTGTTGGTCATGGCCATATTCTAAAATGTTTAAATATATCCATGTTTATCCAATTAGTTATATCCCACTAGTGCATTTGCCTTCCTCTGTCAGAAATGGAATAAACAAAGAATGACAATAGCCTTCTCCCTGTTCATTTAAGGGGAGGTGAATCAATTGTGATCATGAATGTAGACATTCAAATGTTTTTATTTGCATATTCATTTTCTTACAACAAAAGAGAGTACATGAAAAAGGTCTGTTCCTGCTCTCCAGTGAAAAATACTTTCGAATAAGCCCTATTTTGTTAGGGATTTATTTAATTATAAACTTAAAAATGGCAGTGCAAAGATAAATTTACAACAACCTGCTTAACAAGCACTTTTAATTCAAATAGTCTACAAAGCTGTTTTAGTTGCCTTTTAAATTTAGCACACAAGAAAAGAAACCTTATTATATGCCATATATCTTATCCTTTAAAAAACACACCAGACAATAGTATAGCTTCCTGATACAATCACAAAACCTTTCACAGTAAAAAGAAAGAAAATCTGTTTTACTTTGTTTTCTACTTACATGCTTCATTCCCTCCAGGAGGTTGGTAAAAAGAAAGGCCCAATGATACTATGGCTGCAACTTCTAATATAATTAATGTAACATCCTGTAGTGCTTCCCATACTAACTGAAGAAATGTTTTTGGCTTTTTAGGAGGTATAAAGTTCTTCCCAAACACAGCTGCTCTCCTCTCTATATCTGCTGGATTCCCGCTTAGGCCTACGTATTAGAAAAAGAAACAGATTTTAGAGCAGTTTATTGCGTACACATTTTACTATTAGCATTCTCATGGGTCACAT
Source organism: Furcifer pardalis (assembly GCA_030440675.1). Taxonomy (NCBI): domain Eukaryota; kingdom Metazoa; phylum Chordata; class Lepidosauria; order Squamata; family Chamaeleonidae; genus Furcifer; species Furcifer pardalis. Next base: position 172,622,719 of record CP126892.1, on the reverse strand, counting down.
CCACATTACTTAAACAAAAATAAATGTGGAAAGGTTTGCATGTTAACCATAAAAATCTATGTACGACTGTAAATGCAGAAGAGCTGTTTTGTGACAGACAAATATGTGGTTCACATCTTCTAGACTTTATTTAAACAGGATAGTAAATAAATTTTGTGTTAGAAATTAATCTGGATTGAAAGGATTTTTGCTGGAGAAACTGCACTCTAAATGAGGGTCCTTTCATGTCCCCAAAATCCGTCATGCAGCACTCAAATATCGAAACCCGACCTTCCAGTCTCCAAGCCCAGCGTCTTAACCACTAAGCCACCACAGTGCTGCTACAGACCAGTAAGACAACAGAAAGCACAACAAAAAATTTCTTCCAGTTATATAATGAAAAATTAACTTGTCAGAAGATACAGTTGTACCTCGCTTAAAGAGCATAATGCGTTCCACAGGATTGCTCTTTAAGTGAAACACCATTAAAAGTGACCAATGGGGGAGATTGTGAACCCCGATTTACCGTATTTGCTGGCGTATAAGACGACTGGGCGTATAAGACGATCACTCAACATTTCCACTCAAAATATAGTTTGTTATATACTCGCCGTATAAGACTACCCCCTCTTCCGCACACCTTCCACACACCAAATAAAATGTAAAAGAACATCAGATTTGATTTCAACATGTTGATTTATATTCAAATGCTTATGGCATGCAGAAAAACTGTCACAAGGGTGTATGTTATCAAACATGTACAGTAAATATAAAACAGTGCAAGTGCAAAGTGGTACTTATTTATCTACCATATATACATGAATATAAGCCGACCCGAATATAACCCAAGGTACCTAATTTTGACCTTGAAACCCAGGAAAATAGATTGACCTGAGTATAAGCCAAGAGTAGGAAATGTAGCAACTGCTAGTGAGTTTCAGTAATTAAAATACAGTAATATTAATTATTTTATTGATTTTTTAGAACTGTACTTGCACCACCCACTAGTGGTGGTGCTGCAGGTAAAGTGGGTGGACAGGTCAATTGCAATGAAGCAGGAAGTGTTGCTCTAGCCTAGCCTTGTGCTTCCCCTGCAAGAAAGAAGCATGGCTTTTCCCTCCATCTTGGGAAGAAGGTACCAATAAATGAAACCCTTTCTTTTTCCCCACCAGTTTGAAAGGGAGACACAATTGTAATGTAGAGCTTCTTTCTTCATCTGGATGGTATGTAGAATGAAGTGGGTGAGCATTTGGAGGCCACTATGGGCAGCTATGTCTATCCCAACTGAAGTGCACCCGGCGTATAAGATGCCCCCCCCCACTTGGAGGCATGATTTTCAGGGGGGAAGTCATCTTATACGCCAGCAAATACGGTATTTGTTAAGCAAGTTTTTGGTTGGTTTTATTTGTTAAGCGAAGCGAACATTCAGAGAAAATTCTGCTCTTTAAGCGAGTTACTCTTCAAGCGAGTTGCTCTTTATGCGAGGTTTGACTGTACAGTACTACTAAAGGCCTTGTTTTCTCAAGCTTTTCTTGTTGCTTCATATACTGTCAGGGGTGCCTAAACTACGGCCCATGGACCAGATCTGGCCCGTGGTGCCAAACCATCCACCCCGCCCACCCTCGCCACTCCCGGGAGCAAAAGTAAAATGTGAATGCACATAACACATCTGTGTATAACACTGCCATACATGACGATTGGCTGTCGCTGTCGTGTGTCATTTACGGCAGCATTTTGCACATGCACAGGTGCATTATGTGCAAATGTGTTTTACTTCCACTTCCAGTGGGATGAATCATGTGACCGGCCTGTGGCCTGAAAAGTTTGGGCACTCCTGTTCTAGATGGAGTATTGTGGCATCCCCAAAAGGCCAAGCATCTTTGAAAAGAACCACTTCCATTGTCTTGCCATCCCAATATTAATAACTAAGTAATGCCATTCTTCACAGATATATGAGTACGAAAGCAGTGAAACTGAGGGATCTAAATACTTACACATAATTGCCAAGTATGGGACCAGATCTTTTCCCACATGACAATGACATAAACCCTGACATTAGATACAAGGAGTAAAGAATGGATACATCTTGAGAAAGTCATATTCATATTATATGCCACACAAAAGAAATCAAGAATGCAGTAAAATACAGAGTACATTCTTATCAAAAAGGCGGCAGAAACTGCTTTATCAATATTCTGAGCTACCTTATTTACTCTTAGTAATCCGTCTCTTGTAGGAAAGATTCATGTACAGTAATACCTCGGATAACGCTAAGACTTGGTTCCACAAGTCTTGGTGTTATCAGATTTTTAGTGTGATCTGATGCATGTTAAAATCCTATGGGATGGATCAGATAATGTTAAAGCTCCATAGAGATACATTGTAACCGCACAGGCTTTAGCGGTTGTTATCCGATCCATCCCATAGGACCTTAACGTTATTCGATCCAATTCTCCTCCCCAGGTTACTTAACATTATGCAATTTTAGCATTATCCAAGGTAAACGTTATCCGAGGTATTACGGTACTACACTATCAGAATCATATATAAACACAGCCAACTGGATTTTATGTATGTGCTAATTCATTACTATAAAATCATCTGGAACTTCTCCAAATTGTAGCTTAGACACTGACTGGAAGGCGGGAGGTCAACAGTTCGATTCCCAAGTATTGCAGGATGGAATGAGCTCCAGTCTTTGTCCCCCCTCCTGCCAACCTAGCAGTTTGAAAGCAAAAAATTGCAAGTAGATAAATAGGGACCACTTCAGTGGGAAGATAAACAGTGTTCTGTGTGCTCTGGTGTCTAGTCACGCCTGCCACATGACCACGGAAACATCTGCAGAAGCAGACAGCGCTGGCTCTTCAGCTTTGAAACAGAGATGAGCACTGAACCCTATAGCTGAATACAATTGGCTTTCGACCAAGGGAAACCTTTACCTTTACTATACCTTATTACCATTTGCTATTTGTGGTGTTTCACAACCAATAATCCCAGGAGACCTTTGTCTCCTCCATATTTAAAGTGGGGTATCTGGGCATAAAAGTGATTATGCTTTTTAGGAAACATGCACCAGTGATTGCCAAAAGTTCTCAAATATCTAACCAGGTTCTTTAGCAGAAACATTTCCTTTTAGAATTTGTTAATGAACAAAGAGAAATAATATCTTTCTAGTGAAGCACCTCAGGCAAGATTTTGATCATTTTAAAACTCTTTTCAATAATAAGACTTTGAAGATCCACCCCCTTTATTGTTACTTAACAACTAAGACAAAGGATTTTAAAGACTTCCTACCAGTTTAAGAGGAATTTCTGCAAGGTGTGTGGAGAAAGAGACATCTTGCCTCTCTTAGTCATACTAAAGGGGTTATCCTGCGTCTCTTATCTATATTAACCTCAACTAGAATCCTAACCAGATAGTATTTATCCATAGGTTTGAACATTATCATTCCAGTCCAACTAAGATTTGATTAGCAAAAAAATTCAAAAGCCATAACAACATCCATGACAAGCACTCCCTATCAGCCCAGTGAAAATTTGTGGATCTAGAAAACAGTTGTTAGCCTACAGAGTTCAGAGCCTCCATAGCTCAACTAAATAATGTATTTTCTACCACGTAGTAGAATAATATCAATTTGCAGACAATTATTCTGTTCAAAGAGAGTGGGGAGACATCTGATATATAGTTCAACACTACAGTTACGCCTCACTTAAAGAGCATAATGCGTTCCACAGGATTGCTCTTTAAGCGAGTCATCCTGAACGCTAATAACTACTGATGAAATTGGAAGACACTGGATGAATTTATTGCTTTTATGAAGCTTAGTGTATGGAGTTAGGTAATAAGACAATATCAGTAATACACAAAAGATGACACCAAGAAACAAATTTTTTTGCCTCAAAAGAATGATGGTTTGTTTCTACATCTTTTTATTGAACAAGTCTTTTTTTAAATTAAAAATACTTATTTTCTAAAATGAGGAAATCTAGAAAAGTATACTTGAAAAAATTACACAAACGTCTGATTGTTTGTGATAAGAGGAAAAGCTCTCAGCTTTATGTTGCCCAAATTTATTACACACAAACACATGCACACACACACGCGCACGCACAAGGTCAAGCTCATTCATTTTACTTTGTATGTAAAAGCACTGCTTAAGAGATAAAATTATAGCTGAAGAGATTAAGTTTCCAACTGCTACCAACATTCCTTAGAGGTGTTTCCAATAATCAGCATCTTTAAACTGTCAAAGCAACAGACACACACACATGCCTCAAAAAATTATTAAGTAAAGCTGTGAGATATTTATGTCCTGTCAAAGTGTACAAGTGTCTACAAATCTATTAAACCAGCATTGGGAGCCAGTATTATTTTACAACAGCAATTACACTTCTATACCACCCATAATACTTACTGCCCTCTCTGGGTAGTTCACAAGCTAAATAGCATTTTGCTCCCAATTTGGTGGGTATTCATTTTACTGACCTCAGAAGGATGAAAGGCTGACTCAATCTTGATCCCTGTCAGGCTCAAACTCACAACATCAGTAATTTTGGCTGTAGTATAACAGTTTAACCACTGCACCACTAGGGCTCCTTTTTATTGTGCAAAGTACAGTAGAACCCCACATAACGAAAAAACTCCATTCCACGGAGGTCTTCACTATGCAGATTTTTTCGTTATGTGAAGCACTATTGGCGGTACCACGCATAACGAAAAAAATGTTCGTTAACCGGGGTTCCCATTGCGCGGGTATATCCCAGCTACCAAAAACCCTGCATAATGATTTTTTTTATGCAGGGTATCGCCCTTGCATAACGAACACTTTGTTATGCAAATTTTTTGTTATGCAATGCGTTTGTTATGTAAGGTATTACTGTATTAAAATTTTCTATATTTCTAATTTCATAAAATAGCATATACTGTCAAGACTTTTTGATTTTTAATCCTAGATCAGTGGTACAAAACATACAAATGACCAAACCTCAGAAACACTACTCTTTATATTTGATGAATATTATCTTGCTACAATTGATTTTGAAAGCCAATTAAATTCATTCCCCCCCTTAAATTAGGGTTCTCAAACTTTTCAGGCCACAGGCTGGTCACAGGGTTCCTCCCATCAGAAGCGGATGTAAAATACACCCACGCATGTGCAAAATGCTGCTGTAAATGCATCCACAGCTGTCGTAAATGCACTTATGACAGCCAATTGTGCATTTACGGTAACATTTTGTGCATGTGCAAGCATGTTTTACTTCTGCTCCTGGGAGTGGCAAGGGCGCTGCAGCCCGAATTCGGCCCGTAGTTTGGCCACCCCTGCCTTAAATTGTCACTTTTGCCATTTTTAGTATATATTTGTGCTGATTACTTGACCAGTAAAAAAAATCATCAGCAGCATATAACACAGTAATACCTTACATACAGTATTACACACAGTAATACCTTCCACAAGTCTTGGTGTTATCCGATTTTTAGTCTTATCCGATCCATGTTAAAATCCTATGGGATGGATCGGATAACGTTAAAGCTCCATAGAGATACATTGTAACTGCACAGGCTTTAGCGGTTGTTACCCAATCCATCCCATAGGACTTTAACGTTATTCGATCCAATTCTCCTCCCCAGATTACTTAACGTTATGCGATTTTAGCGTTATCCGAGGTAAACATTATCCGAGGTATTACTGTACTGTCAAACCATTAATAAACCTAGACAATCACATAATCTAGATAAATATGCATTTGTTTACTTGGTATCTATGAGCAATGATCCTTACCTTCATTTGGAGAAGTTTTCAATCTTGTACAGATTCCATATACGTCTCCATAGCATTCTTGTATTTTATGCAAAGCATCTGCAGCACGCAATTCCATAAGGTCGCGAAGCTCTTCAAGTGTGATTCCAAAGTCTCCATGATTAGCATCTTTTATAGTATATTTCACCCCACTGTATGTGACTGAGTTGTTAGCCATGTCTCCCATGTTGTACAGAGTTCAAAAAAAGGAAGTTGCCTCCAAGTAGAAACAATTGTTTATTTTAAATCTTTCCAAAGGGAAAATAAATCCTTGAGATATGAAAATCATCAAAAGTGCAGATATAAACCATCCAAAAAGAAAAGAGCCATGAGGAGCTTTTCCAGGACCGTTATCTTGAGTGCAATTCCATAGTTTGCTTCTTTAATCCACTTCAGATAAAGAAATACAATCTGTAAACAAAAGACAACAGCAAAATATTTCAGGACTATTTCATATAAGCACAATGCCCTTTTGTTCACCTGCCACTTACAAAATTATGCTGTGCTGTTAATCCCTCCCCAACTCACAACACCTCAATGTTAAAGCCTGTCCTTTAACCACCTCACTCTTTGCTTTCTGCCAAAGAACCCATTCTCTAATGCTAAACTCAAAGACATCTTCTCTATCTTCTTTCTATTCTACCAACTGTTCATCTTCCTACCTTTTCTTCTTAAATTTTCATTCTTATTTGATGTCACTATTTTCTTTAATGCTCCCCTACTTCCAGTTGTTTTCTTCCCAAGTGTAACTTTCTTCGATGGAATCGACCCATCTTTCTGCTTGGATCCTTACTTATTCCCATGCATGAACACACACAGCAGTGTCTGCTGTATCCTCAGAAGGCCCTTTCTTGGCATATCATTCCCAATACTTTCTTAATCTCCACACCAGCACCAAACTCTGCCATAAACCATTATTGTATTTGCTCCCTGAATTTTACTGAAGCTATCCTGAAGAAGATAATCAGTAACTGCTATAACATTTAAAGATCTAGACTCAATTAAGATTTATCTTGGAATATATTCTAGCTGCTAAGACAACTACTGTGCGCAGAATTATATTCTTTTTCAAAGCAGACTTATCAAAATGACAGAAAACTAAGTGTAACCAATGACAATATATCTTTGGTACTTTTACACAGGAATTAAGAAAAAGGTGATGTTCAATACAATATACAAGAGTTGAAAGTGTGGATGATAATGTTCTAGACCAGTGTTTCCCAAATGGTGGTGTTTGGACTTTAGTTCCCAGAAGCCTAAGCCAGTACAGTAATACCCCAGATAATGCGAGTACCGTATAGTGCGAAAACTGCATAACGTTACAAGATTTTCAGAAAAATCTTGTATCGAATAACGCGATTTTTAACGTTATCCGGAACAAGCGTATGCGTGGGGGGGGGGGAGTTGGATTGGGTAGAACATCTCTCGCCGAGCTCACCTCCCTAGCTTGTGTGTGTGGGGGGGCACCTTTTCCCTAGCCGGCCTTCCTTTCCCCTTTAAAAATCGCCCTTGTTTGAAATGATTTGCAAAACCAGGCTTCCTTCCCCCCCCCTCTCTTTTCTATTTTGGTTTGCTCTGTCCCTTTGCCGTTTCTCTTTTGAAGCAGACTTTTCTTCCTCCGGCTTCCTGGAGCTCTCCTCCCTAGCTCGGTCGTGAGGTGGGGGAAAACCTCCTTTCCCAGTTGGTTTCCCTCTCCTCTTTTAAGGTTGCCCTTGCTCGAAAGCCAGTCGTATATCCGACTCTAGGGTTCAGTGTTCATTTCAGTTTATAACCGAAGAGCCAGCGCTGTCTGCGTTTGCAGACGTTTCCATGGACATGTGGCAGGCATGACTAGACACCGAAGTGCACAGAATGCGGTTTACCTTCCCACCAAAGCGGTACCTATTTATTTACAGTACTAGAGTTGCAACGTCTTGCTTTGGAACTGTTAGGCTGGCAGGAGCTGGGGCAGAGACAGTCGTGTGTCATTTCTCCCCAGGTGAAAAAAGATCTAAAAATTTCTCAGTGCCCATTACCTTCAGAATTTGGAATGTTACCTTTTAACAGTAATTTTTTGGAGTACCTTGTTGAAAGCAATTTTTAAAAGATAAATCTCTTTGAAAAGCATTCGTTTTTGCCATCACTGAGTAGTTGCAAAGAATTTTAAAATGCAATGTGCTTTTTCTATTGTTTTCCATTACCTTTTAAAAAATGTTTAAGATTGTTAACAGGGAATGACCAAAAATTTGACTAAAATGCACGCAAATGCATGTAAAAGCAATCTTGATAAACATCAGGATGTCTGGATGTTTTTCTTAGGAGAAATGTGGTTGAGCTTTTGGAATTCTACACAGGGTAGAGACAGTGGGGAAGACCAGTAGTGAAATGGAGTCAGCAAAGTTTGGGGAATTGAAGAAGGAAATTTCTTTTCCACCCAAGAGCCAATGACATTTTGGAACGCATGGCTCCAAGATATAATGACAACTTTGAGCTTGGGTGTTTTTAAAAGGTGGGCTGCGCTAATGTATGATGCAGGAATGGTTGGGGGAGGTCTGGTAAAGGTAAAGGTCACCCTTGCTCAAAAGCCAGTCATAACCAACTCTAGGGTTCAGTGCTCATCTCTGTTTACAGACAAAGAGCTAGCACTGTCTGCAGACATTTCTGTGGACATGTGGCAGGCATGCCTAGATACTGGAGTGCATGGAATGCTGTTTACTTTTCCACTGAAGTGATCCCTATTTATCTACTTGCAATTTCTTGCTTTCTGTTAGGTTGGCAGGAGCTGAGGCAGAGACGGGAGCTCACTCCATCATTCAGTACTTGGAAATCGAACTCCAACCTTCCACTTGCTGCTTCCAAAGATAAACACAAAGGACAAACCTTCCCTCCCTCTTCCTTCCTTCCTTCCTTTTCTGGTTTGGTTTGTCCTTTGCATTTGTCTATGGAAGCAGAGGTGGCAGCGATGGTGGCGAGGGTTAGTAGCAGTGAGGCCGGGAGGGCAGGGCAGAGATCCCATTGAAAAAAATAGCCCGGCCCTCGAGCAACCAGAGGGACTGTGAACCGGCCCCCGGCTTTAAAAGTTTGGGCACCCCTGCTCTAAAAGGTTCACCATCACTGTACTAGAGTGAAGTTGAATCACTGAGCTTTATAATAGTAAAGTGGTATCAAATGTATCAGTATTCTCTACTAGCCCCAAGTCAGGTGTTCTCTTGAACATGAATGTCAAAACTACAGGAAATACATGTCAGTGAGATCTATGTATTCATCAAGACATGATTAGAAACTATCAACATACCTTAATGCTGTATGAATAAATGTATATAAATACTGGGGGAGGAGGGTTACTTAAGAAGAAAGTGTATGCAAACCTCATGTCACATACAGTCAAACCTTGAGATAAGAACGGGTCGACTTAAGAAAAACTCGAGATATATCTGGGAAGCACAGGAAAAAATCAGGTTCGAGAAAAGAATTTTTAATTGGATTTTTTTGAGATAAGAAATTCAATGCATTCCCATGGGAAATTTCATTCAATGCATTCCTATGGGAAATTCAAGATAAGAATTTTTTGAGATACAACCAACCTTGAGGAATGAATTAAATTCATATGTAGAAGTTTGACTGTACTTCTGTTTAGTTGGTCTGATATTTAGAAGAATGCCTGAAGAGTTTTTCACCCCACCCCATCCCAAACAACTAGCTCAGTGATTTAGTTGGGAGTTCAATACCCTCAGTTGGCCTCGTTAACAGGGGCTGGACTTAATGATCTATATAGCATCCCTTGTATTTCAAGATCATGGTGATGATTTCTGAGACTGAAGATGTAGTACTGAAAAAATGTGTGAAAGTTAACCAATGTGAGCAGAACAACGGATGCAGGGTAATTATTTTGTGATAATGGCTATTAGAATGTAGCCATCCCACTGTACTGGAATAGCACATAGAGCTGATTAAACTTTTACCCTTGCCTTACTGTAAAAGGTAATTTTACTATTCTTGAAAGAAAACAGAAAAGTTTTGTTTGCCTTTAACTTGTTTGTATTTTAACTACAACCATATATGAAGATATAATATATTCCCAACACCAGCTACCAGAAAGAAAAATCAGGAAGAATACTGGAGAAATTCAACCTCTTAATGATTCAATATACTGTAAAACCTCAGTTAACGGTAAAACTTGGTTCCACAAGTCTTCGTGTTATCCAATTTTTAATGTTATCCAATGCATGCATCGGATAACATTAAAATCCTATTGGATGCATCAGATGTTAAAACTCCATAGAGTTACATTGTAACCAGCACAGGCTTTAGCGAATGTTATCTGATGCATCTCGTAGGATTTAACATTATGTGATGCAATCCCCCCCGCCCAGATTGCTTAAAGTTATGCAATTTTAGCATTATCTGATGCAAATGTTACTCAAGGTATTACTGTACAGTGGTAGCTTGCATTATGAAATTAATGTGTTCTCCAGGATGTTTCTTATTATGAAAAATTTGTAAAGCAAATTTCCCATAGGAATGCACTGAATGCAATTTCCCATAAGAATGCATTGAAAACCAATTATCCATTCCAGGGGGAAAATTGTAACACAAGGCATTATTTTCAATTGATTTTTATTCGTAATGTGAAAATTAGGTTAAATGTAATGATCATAATGCGAGGTACCACTGTACTGTATGTATATTCAGAATGAAATAAAGGCAGATTATTAGAGTTGGTTATAAAATGAAAGTATGAATCACTTCTTTTTCTGCTGTTTACACAAAAGTTGTTTTTAAACTGTTCTGAAGACAATGCTTAGGAAAGCAAACAATAATAAGCAATTCTTCTAAAGTTTGCCATTCAGATTTCTAAGGATAAAAAGATAAGCATCTTTCACAACATTCTAGATTAGAATCCTCCACCCAGATTGTTCCCTACAATATTTTTAAAGCCTTTTAAAATTTGCTTCTCTGTAAAGATTCCACTTTGCTAAATCTTCAAACTTAGTTTCTATTCAGGGAAAGCTTTTTTTTTAAATAAACATGAACTGCTCAAGCTTGTGAAACTTTTGTGAGGTGTGAATGCTGCTACAGCTGTGAAAAACTTCAGTTTTAGTCTACAATCCCATTTCTAGTTAATGACTGCAAATGAGTATGAGCAAATGGAGTCAAAAGGGTTAAATCAGGGATTCTCAACCTGTGGCCCGTGGGCTGGATGCAGCCCATGGCACCATCTCATGTGCCCCCCCCCACACTGCCTCCACCACAACAGGAAGTGCCATGTGGCGGAGGAAGGGCAAAATGGCCACCCAGCCCCCAAAGCTAACTGAGGGAGCACGACCTGGCCCCTGGCTTAAAAAGGTTGAGAACTCCTGCTTCAAAGAAACAAGAAAGAAAGATTTAGAACAGGTTTCCCACCAATACTGCATCAATCTACCAATCAGTTCTTGCATTTCTTTTTTCCGTTCCACATACTTTTGGGAGTTAAACAATTAAAATGAGATTTCAGCAAGCTATAAAAAGGAAGACTACGATAAACAGCTGCCACGCTAGCCACAGCCCTGTGTTTCAATATCATCTGGACAAAGGAAACTGAAAGCATTTGTTCAAGTTAAAAGTTATTTCCACAATAAACCAACTTCTGCAAGGGGGGGGGATAACAGATGGTAAAAAGCACCCTGTTTAGAAGTATATTCCTTAGGAGCTGTAGTAAAGAAGCATGCAAACAAAGAAATAAAAGATGGAAGCACATGGGGTGGTTGTGTAACCCCAATTTTGAATCCACTATACCATGATTACTTGCAGGTAAGATAACTGCAAGGGTTGATTTTTAAAATAAATTTATAAAGATCTCAAACTGCTGTTTATTTCACTGCATTTATACCTAGGATGTTTGAATGTACTTTAAACTGTTCAATTAAGTTCTCGATTTCCTCTCAGACCATATGGGCAAACATGAAACCCTGTTCATCAATACAGCTAGACTGTCCTGGAATCCTGTTTACCTTGAGACTTAAGCGCTATTGTCTTAGGAGTCAGTGACAGATCAGCAATTAACATATTAACATAGCTGGGTGGGGAACTCTACTGCAATTCCTGCCGTCCTGCAAATCATGAATGGAGCTTTTAAACTTCCTTTTTCTGTAATGAAGGTTCTTTTTAATATTTCCCTTGCTCTGTAATATTTTGATAATATTGGTTCTTCCATACGTGATTATTAACATGTTCTGGTTGTATCTCTAAAGCAGAAAAACTGTAAAAGTATTTTCTTTCAACAAAAGCCACTTGGACACCCCCAAGGACATTGTTGCACTCCCACCCAGAAAACAATTAAGCCTCTCACCTAAATCCAGGTTTCCTGAGGCAAAAACAAAGGTCACACCTGGAAGGAATTGCTTAAGGATTATTCTGTTGCCTATATCTCTTGCCTAATTAACACATGTACACAATGACAGTTTTGCCTGGAAGTCAGGATGGAGAGTAATGCATGGTACATCCTGAAGTGAAGTCTCACAAGTAAGTTCATTGGAATTCCATCAATGCTGATTGGCTCCAGTCTTCTAACTAAGCCTGATCATTGGAGCACACTCAAGTATTCTAGCCTGCCACTATACACCTAATCCCACAATCTTCTCCCCTCAATCTTCCTGGATGTTTGTAATATTTTTTGTAATGTCACTATTTACCTTAAGAATTTGTCATTGTATTTTGAATTTAAGGCGCTAACAAACCATTGTAACTAAAGGTTGAATATTTACTTATGAATGAAAACCCCACTGATGGTCTTTTGTTTTATTGTATAAACTTTAATGTAGCAATTGGATAGCTGTTAAAGATTAGCAGAAAAGTATAACAGGTCCTGCATCTGGAGGGCAAGTCAGTTCTCCCATGAAATTTTCTTAGGAAAGCTCATCATGTAGATTTTTCTAGCAGACAAAAATGGGTGAGATATTTATAGGTTTTGATCAGCAGTGGGCCCTCTGTTGCTTGAATGCTATTTTTATCAATAAACCAAAGTTGTTTTTGTCTGAAATTTAAATCTCTGTGGTTCTTGGGGGGCTCCGCCAGCAGACAAACTTTTTAATGTTAAAGCGCATCTCCACATTAAAAAGGGATAACAATTTTTCGGTAACAATTGTACACAAAAATGGACCCAAAAAAACCTTACACAAACTGCCAAGAGAAGATTGAATTTAAGCACTTGCTACTAAGAGAATATATACTTATCAACAGTTCTAAAACACAACACAATGCTCACACTGTTATGACCTTTCTTGGAAAATGTTATAAAGCTGGTTGTGCTACACAAAAGAAAACATAAACCTAACCAAAAATATGGAAAATAAAGAATGCACAGGATACAGGTTGAAAATCTTGGCAACTGTAATATAATTCTCTAAATCAAAGAACATTAAAAAGAAAATTAGCTAATTAATTGATCCCATGTATCCCACAGGGATATAAACCTGGATACCAGCAAGAACAGATGTCAAACACTCTTCATAGAGAAACACAAGGTAAAATCTAAAATGGAACTCTCAGATGATGCCAAGATAATGGAGCAGTAAAGCAGAAAAAACATGAATAAAGCAAGAGTAGCATTGCAATCTTTCTATTTTTTTTAAAATTAGAAATGTCACAAAAGAGAAGATAAACTGAATAACTCTGAAGTGAAACAGCCATGATGTTGGCTCTTTTGACCCCCACCTGGCTCCCTGTTATCTTTTTAATTTTTTAATCCTTTTAACTTTTTAATGTAATCAATGTGTTTTAATTGTGTTTTTAGTCTTGTAAGCTGCCCTGAGTCTTTTGATGAGGGCAGGATATAAATGTGATTAATAAATAAATAAAATAAAATAAATTATCATCTACAGTGATGCCTTGCTCAAAGAGCATAATGCGTTCCACGGGATTGCTCTTTAAGCGAGTTTGCTCTTTAAGCGAAACACCATTGTAAATGACCAATTGTGTGTGTGGGGGGATTGCGAACCCCGATTTATTTGTTAAGCGACTTTTTGGTTGGTTTTATTTGTTAAGCAAAGCAAACATTCAGAGAAAATGCTGCTCTTTAAGCGAGTTACTCTTTAAGCGAAACACTCTTTATGCGAGGTTTGACTGTACTCCCAAATACTATACAGTATATCTCAAGGCTATGTTTACAAGGTGTTTTTGACTATTAGGTATGCAGCCAATCAATGTACCTGAGCAAGGAAAGGGCCCTTGAAGTATCTCGGAATGTCTCTCCCAAAGAATGTATGTCAACACTACCCAATTATTAATGGCACAGTTAAAGAGCTTGAGTTAAGATTTAGTCACCAAAATGGGTTAGAAATATTTGTAATAACTTTATTATTATTATTATTATTATTATTATTATTATTATTATTATTATTATTATTATTATTATTATTATTATTATTAATTGGATGGTTACTACCATGTTTTAATGTTGTAAACCATCCCGAGTGGGATGATTTTCCAAATGGGCAGTATATAAATATAAAAATAAAAGCATCGTAGGTGTTAAAATAATTCCTGCTTATTCAAGTTGAAGCTTTACAAAGCTCACACACATTTAATAGTGGCAAGAATGTTTGGAGAAGAGAAAATAGAAGATACAGGGCTTTCATCTAAAGCCTACCTTAGTGAAAAGGAGGTAGATGAAATCCCAAAAATAATGAGGAAGATGTACTAGAATAAGAAATCTGTCTATTATAAATTTGTGCATCATCCAGACTGGTGAACATCTGTCACACCAACTGGTTTGGACTACAACTCCCAGAAGTCCCAGCATGTACTGTCAATGATAAGAGACAATGGGAGCTGCTGTCCAAAACATCTGGCGCGTCAAAGATTTGCTACCTCTGAATAATTTCATAAATTTATTTATAATAGTTTCAAAGCAGGTCTCCTCCTGAATAGGAATAAAAAGTTTATGCTCAAAAATAAATCATTAATTGCATTTCTAGCACAGATGTTATTTCCCTTGGCAGTATAATAACTGTAATTTAAAACCATTCCATAATCCCTATCTCTATTATTTTGCAAACACCACCAATTCTGATCCTTGGTATGACAACACGGTGAAAGTAAACCAACACAGTATAGGGGGGAATTAATTTTAGCATATAGGATGTAGCTGTAGACTCAGTATGCCATCACAACCAGATAAGAAATTTCAAGTGTTCAACACGGTACAGTAATGTTGATGTTCTAAAGTTTTTATTTATTTATTTAAATTTGTTTATCACCCTCCTCCCAAAAGGGACCAAGGGCGATTTACAACAATTATAAAATCATTTTTAAAAATTAGAAACTCTAAAAACTTTTAAAAACTTGGTATTAAAAGCCAAAAATTACAACACAGGCATACTGGGGTCAAACCAACCAATTGGTTGGGGAAATTGCACCATCCAGTCCCCAGACCAAACCTGCCAGCCAGGTTTTCACTCCTTTTCTAATGGACAGCAACACCGTCTGCATGCTTAGTTCTATTGGCAGGAGGTTCCAAAGGGCCAGAGCGGACACTGAGAAGGCCCTCCTTCTCGTGCCAGCGAGGTGCGCTTCTCTGGCTGATGGCACAACCAGAGAGCCTCTCCGGTCTGCTCTGGTGGGACGGGCAGATGTCTTTGGGATGATGCAGTCTCTTAAGTATCTTTGTCCACTACCATGTAGGGCTTTAAAGGTAATAACCAGCACCTTGAATTGCACCCGGAGGCAAACTGGGAGCCAGTGCAGCTCCTAAAGCAGTGGTGAAGCTCCCACCACTACTCGTGCAGCTGCATTTTTATTCTTCTAAACTAAATAGATTGGTGATCTCACATGTTTATTCAACTATGGGGAAGCGAATGAACACCATCTAAATCTCACAAGCCAGAAAAGTATTTGATAAGTTCACCAATCATTAGGGGTAAAATAAATTCAATGCTCTATTTGGTGATTTTTAATACTTATGACTATTATAGTACATGAAAATTTAACAACACATGCTTCCGTTGTGTTATATTTTAAGAAAGGAAATGATGTTATTATGGACAGAGACATTTTTATTACATGCCTAAAAAGCAGTGTGCATATATACCTGTTCCCTAAGAAATCACTTCCAAAAAATACTACTATGATTATAGACTATACTAATATGTTTGTTCTAAGTTCCCAGGTTTACTTAATTTTGGTAGACTATGTTCCATGAAAGTAATCTGCAACGCTGCATTTCTAAACATGAACAGTTGTCTATACAATATCACAGTAGAACATTTAATAGCACAATTTTCTCTTTAAATCACTGAAGAATAACAAAAATCTGTCTTTCTCATCTCCCCAGGATATCAGAGAAACATATTGACAGCAGCCATAAACAGGAATGAGTATTCCATAAAATGATGCTCCTAGAATCTATGAAAAAGGTTTCGATGAGGCAAAAAGAGATATTTTTTAGACAAGAAGATTGCACTCAGACCACTTGCATTTTAGAAATTAGTAAAAATGAGTATGTATGGACCAGAAGGTTTTATTTGCAAGGCTAAGGAAGAACACATAATAGAGAAGCACCTTTAAAGACTATGTGGTACAGTCCATCTAGTGCTAACATTTACCTACCTAGAAATCCTTCACTAATCTACAAATGTATTTTGCCATTCATACAAAATAGTAACAATCTGTTCCATGGTCGGTGACATCCATCTGTTAACGTTTAAACAATGTCAATTCATCATCAACAGTAGATATTCCATGAAACCCAGAGCAACCCTTTCTATTGTTGTTCAGTCACACAGTAGAGTCTGACCCTTTGCGACCCCATGGACCACTGAATGCCAGGCTCCTCTGTCATCTGTCATTCCACACAGATCTACGCCCACTGCATCAATGATTCCATCCAGCCACCTCATCCTCTGCTGCCTCTTCTTTTGCCTTCAATCTTTCCTAGCATCAAGGCCTTCTAAAGTGAGTCCTCTCTTCTCATTTGGTGGCCAAAGTACTTGAGCTTCAGCTTCAGTATTTGTCCTCCAAAGGAGCAGTCAGGGTTGATTTCCTTCAGGATTGACTGATTTGATCTCCTTGCAGTACCGGGAACTCTCATGAGTCTCCTCCAGCAACACATTTCAAAAGCATCTATTCATCTGCGCTCAGCCTTCCTTATGGTCCAGCTCTCACAGCTATACATTCCTATTGGGAATACCATTGCTTTGACTATGCCGACATTTGTTGGCAGGGTGATGTATGCCTCTACTTTTTATTATGCTGCCTCGGTTTCTCATAGCTTGCCTCCCAAGAAGTAAGCATCTTTCTATTTCATGACTGCAGTCACAATCTGTAGCGATTTTGGATCCGAGTAAAGTCAAGTCTGTCAATTTTTCCATTTATTCCTCTTCTATTTGCCAGGGCGCGATGAGGCCAGATGCCATGATCTTGGGTTTTTTATGTTGAGTTTCAGGCGAGCTTTTGCACTCTCCTCTTTCACCCTAATCAAGAAGCTCTTTAGGTCCTCTTGATTAGAGTGAAACAGGGGAGTGCAAACGCTGGTCTGAAACTCAACATCAAAAAAATAATTACAAACCATTTCCAATTACTTTTAATTTTGAGCAACAAAGTAAATGAGAAACAGGAGCTAAGTCAACTCAATATTTCAACTATCTGAATCTTCATTCCATGAAGTACAGTCAAACCTCGCATAAAGAGTGTCTCGCTTAAAGAATACCTCACTTAAAGAGCAGAATTTTATCTGAATGTTTGCTTCGCTTAACAAATAAAACCAACCAAAAACTCGCTTAACAAATAAATCAGGGTTCGCAATCCGCCCCACCATTAGTCACTTACAATGGTGTTTTGCTTAAAGAGCAAACTCGCTTAAAGAGCAATCCTGTGGAACACATTATGCTCTTTAAGCGAGGTACAACTGTACTCAAATCTCAGGAGTTCTCCAGAGTTTCTCTTCAGTCACACACCCTTAGTTAAGCTGATATGGCCAATCAAGTCACTTCCATGGAACAGATTGTTATTACTTAGTATGAATGGCAAAATATGTTAGTAGATTAGTGAAGGATTTCTGGATAGGTAAATGTTAGCATTGGGTATAACAAATACAGGATTCATATTTTTTTAAAGCAGTAGCCATGTTAGTCTGTGAAAGCATATCAGACAAAACAATGACAAAAATAAAAACAATAAATAAATAAATAAATCTTAAAAACTAACAGCTGGTCATAGCAAACACACTCTTCCAGCAACACAAGAGGAGACTTTACACATGGACATCACCAGATGGCCAACATCGAAACCAGATTGATTACATACTCTGCAGTCAAAGATGGAGAACTTCCATACAGTCAGCAAAAACAAGACCAGGAGCATATTGTGGCTCAGATCACAACCTACTGATTGCAAAAGTCAGGCTTAGACTAAAGAAAATAGGAAAAACAATTAGGCCAGAAAGATATGACCTAGAAAACATTCCTTGGGAATACACAGTGGAGGTGTGGAACAGATTTAATGCCTTGGACCAGATAGACAGAGTGCCAGAAGAATTATGGACAGAGATGCGGGACATCATGCAGGAGGCAGCAAGGAAAACCATACCAAAAGAAAAGAAGCGTAAGAAAGCTAAGTGGTTGTTCGAGGAGGCTCTTAAAATAGCAGAGGACAGAAGGAATGCAAAATGCCAAGGAGAAAGGAAAAAATACAATCACTTGAATACAGAATTTCAAATAAAAGCAAGGAGAGATAAGGAAACCTACCTGAACGAACAGTGCAAAGAAATAGAGGAAAACAGTATCAGGGGTAGGACTAGAGATATTTTCAAAAAGAATTGCGGAACTCAAGGGAACATTTAAAGCAAAAATGACCATGATAAAAGACAAAGCTGGCAAGGAGTTAGCAGATGCAGAAGAGATTAAGAAAAGATGGAAAGAGTACACAGAGGAACTATACAAAAAGGACCTCAAACCCCTGATAATCACAATGATGAGAACATTGAACATGAGCCAGACATTCTAGAGAGTGAAGTCAGAACGGCCCTAAAAAACACTGCAAACAACAAAGGCAGTGGAGTTGATGGTATCCAAGTTGAACTTTTCGAAGCCCTACAAGATGATGGAATCAAATTATTGCATTCTATATGCCAGCAGATTTGGAAAACACAACAATGGCCACAGGATTGGAAAAGATCTGTATACGTTCCACTCCCCAAAAAGGGTAATGCCAAAGAATGTTCAAATTATTGAACAATTGCGCTCATCCCTCACACTAGCAAGGTGATGCTCAAGATAATACAGGATAGACTGCAACAGTATGTGGAAAGAGAATTACCAGAAGTGCAAGCGGGTTTCAGAAGAGGCAGGGGGACTAGAGATCACATCGCCAACATAAGATGGATCATGGAAAAAACAAAGGAATATCAGAAACAAGTCTACTTCTGTTTCATTGATTACACGAAGGCTTTTGATTGTGTCGACCACAACAAAATGTGGCAAGTAATTAAAGAGATGGGAATACTGGAACACCTTATAGGCCTCATGAGAAATCTGTACATGAATCAAGAGGCAACAGTTAGGACAGAAAATGGAATGACGGAGTGGTTTGGAATAGGAAAAGGAGTAAGACAAGGCTGCATTTTGTCACCATGCTTATTCAACTTATACACAGAACACATAATGCGCAATGCAGGGATGGAGGAATCACAATTTGGGATCAAAATTGCTGCAAGAAACATCAACAATTTGAGATATGCAGATGATACCACCCTAATGGCAGAAAGTGAGGAGGACCTAAAGAAGCTCCTGATTAGGTTGAAAGAAGAAAGTGAAAAAGCTGGCTTGAGACTCAATATCAAGAAAACCAAGATAATGGCAACAGGCCCTATCAGTCCCTGGAAAATAGATGGGGAAGAAGTAGAAGCAGTGACAGATTTTACTTTCTTAGGATCTAAGCTCACTGCAGATGGTGAATGCAGCCATGAAATTAAAAGGCGACTGATTCTTGGGAGGCAAGCGATGAGAAACCTGGGGAACATAGTGAAAAGTAGAGACATCACATTGAAAACAAAAATCCGCATAGTCAAAGCAATGGTATTCCCTGTGGCAATGTATGGTTGTGAGAGCTGGACCATTAGGAAAGCTGAACGCAGAAGAATAGACGCCTTTGAGATGTGGTGTTGGAGGAGAGTTTTGAGAGTCCCCTAGACAGCAAGGAGAACAAATAGGTCATTCTTAGAAGAAATCAACCCTGACTGCTCCTTAGAAGGTCAAATAATAAAGATGAAGCTAAAGTACTTTGGACATCAAATGAGAAGAGAGGATTCACTTGAGAAAGCTTTGATGCTTGGAAGGGTCGACGGCAAAAGAAGAAGGGAACGGCCCAAGATGAGATGGCTAGATGGTATTGTGGAGACAATGGGCACAGAGCTGAGCGAGTTGAGGGGGATGGTGGAGGACAGGAGTGCCTGGCGCACAGTGGTCCATGGGGTCGCAGAGGGTCGGAATCGACTGTGCAACTAAACAACAAAATATTTTAATGTTAACTTTCAAGAATGTAGTCTACTTCTTCAGACTTAAGAGTGAGACTTCATGCATCACAGAACCATGTTACCTGCTAGCCTAGGCAAATTCATAACCAGTTGATTTTCACACATCAGTTTGTAAAAGCTAAATGCAAATTTTGAAAGGTAAACTCATTATCAATTGTTAATGCCATGATTATTTTACATTTGCCTGCTAATCATTGCCTACAGAACAAAGCTTCACAGAAATAAATCTGAATATCAATCAGGGATCTTTGGCCATTACCAGAACTATTCTGTACTTCCACATGGTCATGGGGCCATGTATAAATTATTGCCATGGACACTCATTTGTATGTTTCAAAACATCTAGAGGTAGAAATGATGAAGCTGAGGCAGTCCTGTTTTGGGTACATCATGAGAAAGCAAGATTCTTTGGGAAATACAAAATGTGAAATGGACTGACTCCCTAAAGCAAGGGTTTGAAACCTATGGCATCCTCTTCAGTAGTCCATTAAGAGGACTAGAATACCTGGTCTTACAAAAATGGCACTTCCATATTGCTTATGGTGCTGGTCAGCAATTAGACACATTCCAGCAACCTTTGGTTGATGCTGATCTGCAAGTTTCTTAAGACATAAAAGACATCACATTTCTATTGACAAGGAAGTGAAGCCAAAAGTTCTAATTTGTAAGAAGAGATGTTCTCTATATTAATAGAAAATATTGTCCTTTGAGGTCCTAAAAAAATATGTTGTGTCCTAGTGGTGCATATTAAAGTGACCCACCCACACAAGGTAGTGTGTATTTTGATTCAGCACATTAGTGTTCCTTCTTTCAGTCCTTGATGGCAGTGAAGTCCTAATATTATTTTCTGATACAGATTACACATCTGCTGTGCTATGTACATCATATGGATTTATCTTGAAACCTGCTGGATAGGAAAGATTTGCTAACTGCACAGGATAGCCCATGGGATCCCCAAATGTAGTCGCAATGCTTTCCAATCTTAGGGAAGGCTCCTTCTGTTCCCCCCTCTATGTATACTCATCTCCTGAGCAATGACATACAGTTAGCTAATCCTTCAAGTCAAAATGTCAAAAATTGTTTGTATATGGAGAGATTGCAAAGTACACTAGTACCCCGAATAACGTTATGACTTGGTTCCACAAGTCCCGTCGTTATTCGGTTTTTAACGTTGTGCGATACATTGAACACACAATGTTAAAAAAAGCCCTGTTTCCCTGGAGGCTGCAGGAAGCGAGAACATCGGGATTTGAATCCTGACATTTTGGCTTGCTGCTGCCCAGGGAGGTGGGAGAACTTTGGAAACAGCTTGGAGCGGGTTTCCCCACCTCCCTGGACCCGGCGGGGGGGTCAGAGACCCCAAAATTGGTAAAAAAAAGTCCATTTTTTTTTACCAATTTTGGGGTTTCTGACCCCCCCGCCGGGTCCAGGGAGGTGGGCAGACCCGATCCAAGGTGTTTCTGGGCTTCCCCGACGTCCTGAGCCAGTGCAGCAAGCCAGAATGTCAGAGTTCGAATCCCGATGTTCTGGCTTCCTGCACTGGCTCAGGACGTCGGGGAAGCCCAGAAACACCTTGGATCGGGTCCCCACACCTCCCAGGACCCAGCGGGGGGGTCAGAAACACCAAAATTGGTAAAAAAAAAACGTCTGTTTTTTTTTACCAATTTTGGGGGCTCTGACCCCCCCGCCGGGTCCAGGGAGGTGTGGGGACCCGATCCAAGGTGTTTCTGGGTTTCCCCGACGTCCTGAGCCAGTGCAGCAAGCCAGAATGTCAGGATTCGAATCCCGACGTTCTCGCTTCCTGCAGCATAAAAGAGGGTGGGGGAAGTTCAAAATTAGCGCACATCAGCTCTAGGGAGGTCGGGAGACCCGATGCGCGCTAATTTTGAACTTCCCCCACCCTCTTTTATGCTGCAGGAAGCCAGAATGTCGGGATTCGAATCCTGACATTCTGGGTCGCTGCACTGGCTCAGGACATCGGGGAAGCCCAGAAAAAGCTTGGATCGTGTCTGCCCACCTCCCTGGACCCGGCGGGGGGGTCAGAGACCCAAAAATTGGTAAAAAAAAGTCCGTTTTTTTTACCAATTTTGGGGTTTCTGACCCCCCCGCTGGGTCCTGGGAGGTGTGGGGACCCGATCCAAGGTGTTTCTGGGCTTCCCCGACGTCCTGAGCCAGTGCAGCAACCCAGAACGTCGGGATTCGAATCCTGACATTCTGGGTCGCTGCACTGGCTCAGGACATCGGGGAAGCCCAGAAAAAGCTTGGATCGTGTCTGCCCAACTCCCTGGACCCGGCGGGGGGGTCAGAGACCCAAAAATTGGTAAAAAAAAACGTCCTTTTTTTTTTTTTTACCAATTTTGGGGTTTCTGACCCCCCCGCTGGGTCCTGGGAGGTGTGGGGACCCGATCCAAGGTGTTTCTGGGCTTCCCCGACGTCCTGAGCCAGTGCAGCAACCCAGAACGTCGGGATTCGAACTCTGACATCCTGGCTTGCTACACTGGCTCAGGACGTCGGGGAAGCTCAGAAAAAGCTTGGATCGTGTCTGCCCACCTCCCTGGACCCGGCGGGGGGGTCAGAAACCCCCAAATTGGTTAAAAAAAGTCCTTTTTTTACCAATTTTGGGGGCTCTGACCCCCCCGCCGGGTCCAGGGAGGTGTGGGGACCCGATCCAAGGTGTTTCTGGGCTTCCCCGACGTCCTGAGCCAGTGCAGGAAGCCAGAACGTCGGGATTCGAACTCTGACATTCTGGCTTGCTGCACCGGCTCTGGACGTCGGGGAAGCCCAGAAACACCTCCAGAGAGATCAGAGGACCCGATCTACAGCTGCAGGGTGGCTGGGGAAGCTGACGGGGACTCCCTGTCGGCTTCCCTAGCCACCCGCCCATGCCTCCGCAGCTGTGGGGTGGCTGGGTAAGCCGATGGGGGAGCCCCCCGTCATCTTTCCAGCCTCCCCACCCCTGTCTCCGTAGCTGCAGGGTGGCTGGGAAGCTGAACGGAGAACCCCGTTCAGCTTTCCACCCACCCTGCTGCTAAGAACGACTGTATCGTGTAACGTTAAAATCGCGTTACTCGATACAAGATGTTTCCGAAAATCTTGTAACGTTATGCGGTTTTAACGATATACGGTACTCGCGTTATACGGGGTATTACTGTATCTGTATACTGAACAGCCACCATCAACATCCTGATTTAGTCTGCAAACGGAAGCAAAGTCTGTATAGGCGGGAGCAAGCTGCTTGGGTCTGGAATGAAAAATTGAAAATGCTGCTGCAACATTTCACGCAAGGTAATGCACATCAGAGTTTGTATGCCAGAAGCAAAAACAAACATCAAATTTTTACCCTTGCTTACATTGGTAATCTAATTGTGACTACTCAAATGTAACAGGAGTACACAAAGATTATGTATCAGTGGTGGTGAACCTATGGCACACGTGCCAAAAGGGGCACTCAGAGCCTTCTATGTGGGCACACGTGCGGTCATTGCACAGAATTTGCCCACCCCACCCCACCCAGCAGCCCAATGGGAGCAGTTCCTCCTTCCCCCAAACACAGAGCTCACCTTGCCCCTCTGTTTGGGCACTCAGTCTGAAAAAGGTTCACCATCACTGTTATATACCATCTTAACAAAGAAGAGTTGGAGGATGCTGTTTCAGCACATGAACTGAACGGTAGGCAGATGGCTCATATCTGCTGAACTGGAAGCAAAAATGATTGAACTTTTGGAGACACTAGGTCTTCAAGATACTCACACTATTGCAATACCCATGGGAACAGTTTCTGGAAGGCAGAAAGGAGAGTGAATCTCTGCCAAACAGGTATAGGAAAGCTTTTGTACCTAACAACCACTACTAAATCCAACATAGCTAGTGCTATTGGTATACTGAACAGAAAAGTTATTTCACCAACACAGGGTGACTAAAAAAATGTCAAGAGTAGCTAGTTGCTTGGAAAGAATTATGGGCTTTAAGCAGAGACTGTCAGCAAGAAGAAATCAAAAGCTTACAGGGCACACAGAAGCAGACTGGATAGAGGATAGGATATGTCAGCTGGTGGGTTCCTGTTTATGTATGGTGCTTGATGTATTTCATGCATTAGTCATAAAAAAAGATGCTACAGCTTTGTCTCCCACAGAATTAGTTCACTGCTTCAGCTGAAACATGTAGAGAACTGCTATGGTTAGAGAAGAGATGCTACAGAATTTTGGAATGAAGACATACCAGTCCAGATGATAGAAGACATCCAGAGCTGCATCAGATTGCTACAGAGTGAGATGAAGGCATACATCAAACACATAGGTATGAGATACCACCTGACATGTCACTTGATCAGAAAAGAGAATATCCAGGTGATCCACTGACCTATTGCAGAGATGACAGCAAATATCCTGACAAAGCCTCTACAAGTGATTATTTCAAGCCTCAGAAGTGGTGTTCAGATAGCAGTGAAAGGGGAGTTTATAATCTAATGTTTGTCCTTTTCCACTAACTTGATTAGTAAAGTTATTTTCCCACCTCTTCATTTGAGACAAGTCCCTGCTCCTTCTTTCTGTTTGTGCTTCCACATTTTTCTCTGAACAAACAAGCATCGAGGCTCTTTCCATGTGCTAGAGCAGGGGTGGCCAAATTATGGCCCATGGTGCCAAATCATCTGGCCTGTGCTGCTCGCACAGCTCCCAGAAGCTGAAGTAAAACATGCCTACACAAAATACTGCTGTAAATGCACCTATGGCTGTTATACATGTATTTATGACAGCCACGAATTGTTTTACTAGAGAAACTACGGTCCACAGAGCGAAAAGTTTGGGAACCCCTGTGCTAGCGTCTCCATTTTCTCTTTTCCTTCTGTCCTAACTAGAAGTTATAACGGTAAGTACAAATAACATTATTGTACTTTAAGTGCTTCTAGAGCGTTTTTGGGCACCCAAAACAGTGTAGTAGATAGAGTGACAAGACTAGGACTCTGGACCCCAGATCTTAAATTTCCTCTTAGCCATGGAAACCCACTGGGGAAGTTGAAATGGTAAAACCACTCTTTATAGATCTCACTTACCTTGAAAGTTCTATTAGGGTCACTATAAGTCAGTTTTGAATCAATGGTACATAACAGCAAAATTTTATTTTATACAAAGTGTGTTGGGTAGACTGAGAAGGGGAACAGCAATGAGACTGAGTAGGTTAACAATGGAATGCCCACGTTTTCATGTTGCTTGTAAGGGCAAGTATTCTTCACCTTAGCATGAGATGAACATTTTTATTAGTAACAGAAACAATTCCTATGAATAAAACCCCATCAATATTTTTAGAAAAGTACAATGCACACACACTTAAGGCTACATCAACAAATGCATTCATGCAGGCTATGGTGGCTGTGAGTAATGGCTTAGCTTCCTTCCCACTTTCAAGGGGAAAACATGACAAGTATCACTAAAATGTGTTTAAAATATAAGACCCGAGTTCTTTAAAACACTTAATCAGGTAAAAATGAGATAACATTTTAGTATTAGGCAGGCTGGGTAATCTTAGATGTTTAGGGCTACAGATGTCAAATTCTTGGACTTTGAGGACAGCACCTAGTCCACTGATTCCCTCACTTCACACACAAAATCATGAGCCAAATTTAGGGGACGATTTGCCTCTTCTTCTATGTCTAAATTTTATACTAACTCTGCACATAAATCTGGATCCAGAATGTTTTAATGATAAAGCCTAATCATAAGGAATAGCACAAAACCTGCCCCTTTAAACCTTGGAATGAAAATAGTAGCTTGTAACTTTTAAAACAAATTAATGTTTTACTTCAGGGTCCAAATGTATGTTTCTGCTAACATAACGTCCACTGATTCCAGTGTGTCTGCTCCAATCGCTATTAACTCTGGATCCAATCCATGGTCGCTAAGCTCTAGTCTAAAATCATTAACAAATTACTTAAGCAGCAAAAGAAAAGCCAGATTTCCTTTACTAATTCCACAAGATCACTGATGACTACAAGGGCTGATAAAGTTTTCAGTATTTAATGATCTGGTTACTCTTGAAAAGTGCTTATATTAATTAGAAATTGTTGCCACAAATCACCAAAAATTAATGTTACAAACTCAGTATGTATGAATGCTGCTCTGTGTCAGTATACTGATTATTAACAGCTCACTTACTAAGTTCTACAGTTGAAAGTCTCACTAGATGGCATCATTTGTCTCCATTTCCCATAACTACATTTACTATGTTGATTTAAGTACTATTCAACTGCTGAAACAGGTTTTTAAAATAGTCACACTAGTAGAACCAGCACAAGGCAACCTATTAAAAATGCTGGCCATTTCTACCTGGGGGACCATAGTTAGTTTGCTTGTGAAAAATATTTCATACAGGATCCAGAAACCTAAATTATGAAAGCTATTGGCCAAGGCAAGGGTGCATAAGAGGTAGCTTGAAAGCTGAGAGTTGTGTGAGGAACTTGGGAACAAGAATGATGAAAAGCTACAGAGAACAACATACAGAAGGCAGACTTCAAAGCAGATATTGTACTGAGGCTAGTAGTCAATTGACTACTGCAAAAATTCTGTGGTTGCATGTTGTCAAATAAAGGACAATTTAAGATACTCTTTTAAAACAATGAGATGTATTACCAAAACAAGCTGAAAGCTGGAAATTTAGCAACTCTTTGCAGGTAACACTGAGCTATAGACAAAGTAGTATGAGAGTATTTTAACACTGAAAGGTTGTTTGACTCATGGCCTCAACTCTAAGAAAAGACTAACTAGTGACAATTTTTGTTTAATATTAAATTACACATTTTATAGCACTTGTGTCCTGACATTTTCTCAAGACTCTTAGAAGAGAGTCGCTATAAAAAGAGATGTGTCTTTAAAACATGTTTATGGGAAGAGGGGTGAGCAATCAATAACTTGTACTAAGTGATAACATGTTACTTTAGAAATAGGGAGGATAGCTTTACATATATCTCTTTCATTAAAATATTTCACCGTAAGAACACAAGGTCTTTGCCAATACAAGGGCATTTTTGTTTTATAGAATTGATTACAAAGTCAGTAAAAAAACATTTTAAAAACCATTAAAATACTACAGAATGTCCTATACCCATGATGGTGAAATTTGGCACTCCCTGTGTTCGTGAACTTCAACTCTCAGAAGCCCTGATCAGCAGGAATGTTGATTTGGGCTTCTGGTAATTGAAGTCCAAGAACACCTGGAGTGCCAAGGTTTGTCATCACTGTCCTATACCAAGAGACTAGATTACAGTATCTTCCATGCCACCTTCAAACTGTTATCAGTTGTAGTTTCCACATTCAGTGAGCCTGTAGTCTGTAAGAAAACTTACAAGTCATTTTTTGTTTTGATTTTAATGTTATCTCTCCAACCTTCACCAGTGTGATATCTCATTTAGAGATCAAACAATTTTATGGAATAAAACACTGAAGCATGTTGCAAGACATTACTTTTATCTAGATAACACAGCAATATCTTCCTGGCACCATTTTCCCATGAGATTTTCATAAACCAGTTCCTTAAATTTGTTTAAGAAATATGCCCACTGCCTCTAATTTTCTAGGACTCAAATACTAACTGCAGGTACTGCAACATATTTTAAAAATCCAACTCCTTTTTTCCAAGACCAGTGTCTGAAGTTGCACTAAACTTTCAAACCATATTATTATGACTATTTACCCTGTGGAGGAACACAACAACTCAAGCCCTGCTTGAAAACTTGCTTGCTAAAAAAAAAAATAGAATTGAGAGGTAAGAAATCATCCAACTGAATGTTTATATAAAACTGATCTCTTCAATATAATCTTAAATTTATGGGGGAAAAAACTTCCCTTCAAACAAATGCAAGGAAAGAGTTTCATTTATGTGACTGTAAGTGCCATCTTCCCCAAAACAAACACTGAACTGTACTCTTCAAATTAAGTCAAATTATCAAAAGGTTATATGGATATAGTGGATGTTTTTCCAAGTGGATATATGGATATAGTGGAGGTTATATGGATATAGTGGATGTTTTTCACACAGGTATATAATAAACTGTGATTAACGTCATCGACTGCTACTCATATCGAAGCACAGTATACATTTTTCCAGGAAGTCATTTTCACAGTTGATGGGATGTGTCTCTGGTGACTCAATAAACCGATCCAGGCGTGAAACACTGTGGTTATAAAGTTTAAGGATCCAGCCTATGTATCTAACTATGTAACTAATCTGCTGTAGTTCACCAGGAAGAAAGCAAAACTATGTATTTATTACATTTCTATACCACCGATTTGGGTGGTATCCCACTCTGGGCAGTGTACAAAGAAATATCAACTACTTGCTACTAGCAATGATTGCCGTTATAACCCCAGAGTAAGAGACAAATACATGTGCTTGTTCCAGAGTTGTAATCCACAGGTCTGTATGGCACTCCAGGACATTTCTAGAATCATAGAATAGGTCCTTTAAGTCCATCCCCCTACTCAATGCAAGAATCCTGACAGTTGTCTAATTTTCTCTTGAATGTTTTGAGCAATAGAGCATTCATTCCTTCTTGAGGTAATTGGTTCCACTGTTGTACTGCTCTAATAGTCAGGATGTTTTTCATGATAATCAACTTAAATATGGCTTCCAGTAATTTGACCCCTTTATTATATGTCCCACATTCAAAAATGATCAACATATCCTGCCTCTCTCCTCTGTACAGCAATCTTTTAAGTATTTGTAGAGTACTACCATATCTCCACTTTTTTTTCTTAAGTCTAAACATGCCCAGTTTTGACGTGAATTCGATGAACATCTTATGTTTCAGTAGGGTCATTAAACTCGAAAGGTGCCTCAGAAAAATGACATTTTCGCTGGTGGCAACCTGTTGTCGGTGAACCAGCAACCAAACCGTACAACCAATCAAGGTGATCCAAAGTGTGTTAGATAGAGGATAAAATAACCTTTGTTATGACACTATTAGAATTTTGGTCAGACTTCAGAAAGTTTTTATGGCATTTACAAAAAAAATCCTCAAACGACATCACAAAAGTGCTCAAATGAAAGGGACAAATCTGTTGGAAACTGAGCAAAACCAACCAACGTCCTCATCAGTAACCTCTATCAACCAAAGAAAGTGGCTTTGGTCAATTTCAGACAGATTTGTCCTTCAATCTGAGTTTTTTCAGGATTCTGGTCAAGGACTTTTGGATAAACATTGTCATAAAAACTTTTTGCAAAGCCCAAACAAAATTCTAATAGTGGCAGAACATAGGTTATTTTATTCTCTATCTAACACACTTTGGATCACTACAATCAGTTGAGTGGTTTGGTCGCTGACTCACCAACAACTGGACGCCCCTAGCGAAAATGTCATTTTTACAGGGCAACTTCCAAGTGTAATGACGTCATCAATTTACATTCCCGGCCATTGAGTCCTAGCATTCCTGAAAGTCACCGAGATGATCTTTCATATGGCATAATCATTATTTTTGTCAGTGCTGTAGTTTCGTTGTGATAACTCGTCAGAAGTACACAATCAAATTCACGAACTAAATCCCTGACAGTAGTGACCTTAGACTCTACCTGCCACACTCCCCCCAACCCCCGGTCTTTTCCTCACAGAGCATGGTATTCCCTCCCCTGCTCATCCTTGTTGCCCTCCTCTGAATTTGTTCATTTCACTGCACTCTTCTTAAAGCGCAGTGTCCAAAACTTTAGGACATACAATTAATAGAATTCATCTCTCTCAAATGGAAACATTAAACAAATGGCATACTTTGAAGACCACTTTCATTTTGGAGATTATTTAATATTCCAGAACACATACAGAAATTCACCAATGCGAGATAGAATGTAAAATGCTTACAGTTAGCAAATACAGTAAAACCTCGGATAACGCTAAAACTTGGTTCTACAAGTCTTGGTGTTATCCAATTTTTAGTATTATCTGATGCATGTTAAAATCCTATGGGATGGATCGGATAACGTTAAAGCTCCATAGAGATACATTGTAACCGCACAGGCTTCAGGGGTTGTTATCCGATCCATCCCATAGGACCTTAATGTTATTCGATCCAATTCTCCTCCCCAGATTACTTAACGTCATGTGATTTTAGCGTTATCCGAGGTAAACGTTATCCGAGGTATTACTGTACTGTAATTATCTGAAAACTGCCTATACCTATGCTATACTATTTCAAAACAGGTGTTCTTTAAAAACAAAAACTCTGTTTATAATACTCATCATTCACACTCTAACAAACACATAACTATCTGAAGAACTAATCAACTCAGTTTTAAAGAGTTCTTTACAAATCTATACTATTACAAAAAACTACCTTGGCTGCAGGTATTGAAATAAAGCAGTTTTAAATTTCACAAAGTATTAAGATACATCAGGCTGTTTGCCTGTTCATTGAAAGATATCTGCTATTTCTGAAGAAACAGGCTAGTTAATAACGGCAATTTTGTTGCAACAGAGACACAAATACCCCTTTGGAAACTACAGTAAAACCCCTACTTACATAAAAAGTCTGTTCCGTAGGCTTTTATGTAAATCGTTTTTTTACTCAACTCGACCCATAAGGACAATGAATTTTTACATAACTCAAAGCAAACCCATAGGAACAATGAATTTTTTACTTAACTTAAAGCAACCCCATAGAAAAATGATATTTATGTAAATCGAAGCAACCCCATAGAAAAAATGATTTTTCCCGTAACTCTAAGTAAACCCATAGGAAAATACTACTACTTACATTATTACGGAAATTGTGTTAGGTAAATCGGGACATTTACCATATGTAAATCAGGACATGGTTTTACAGCAAAAATCAGTATGTAAGTCGAATTTTATGTAACTCGAGACATATGTAAGTCAGGGTTTTACTGTATTAGTTTCATTTATCAACCAAGTTGGTCGGTGAGGTCATCAAGAGTTAACTAAATTGTTTGGGTGTGGTTCCAATTTTTTCCTTGAATGTACAATCATTTATTAATAAATAATATTTAATTAATTTATAATTAATTTATAATTAATAATAAATATCAATAAATACAGTATCAAAGCAAACCACTTTGGGTACATCAAGTGTCCATCACAACCCTTCACGTGGAAATGCTTCTAATCCTCAACACAGCATTGTTTTAAATGGTTTTTAGAGTTTTTAACTGTGTTTTGTATTTATTTATTTATTTACATTTCTATACCGCCCTCCTTGCCGAAGGCGACCCAGGGCGGTTTAACACATCCTAAAAAACATAAAAACAGTAAACGCTAAAATTCTAAAAGTTCTCAAAATACACAGTTAAAACCAATTAAAACTACGACTAAAACTTTATATGATTTAAAAACTTAAGAACTTAAGGGAGCAGGGGAGGAGGTCAAACCAGCCAGCAGGCTGAGGTCGTTGTGCCTCCAGTACTCCAGACCTGACATGCCAGCCAGGTTTTTACACCCTTCCGAAAGGGCAGCAGCTCTGCCTGGAGGCGCAACTCAGTTGGCAGGAGGTTCCATAGGGCCAGAGCAGACACAAAGAAGGTCCTCCTTCTAGTGCTAGAGAGATTAGCCTCTCTAGCTGATGGTACAACCAGAGAGCCTCTCTGGTCCGTTCTAGTGGGACGGGCAGATGTCCTTGGGACGATGCGGTCTCTTAGGTATCCTGGCCCACTATGTATGCTTGTTGATTGGTTGTAATCCACGCTGAGTCATTTGTGCGAGTAGGGCGGAATATATATTCAATTAAATAAAAATAAATAAATAAATAAATAAGGTGCAAGTACAATTGCACTATCTCTAGATTCAAGTTGATTTTCTTTTCTCCCATTTTCAACACCAAATAACACTTATTGAGGCTGCTAGACGTGCAAGAACAGGAACCTTGTATCTCCCCCAATGCCCAAACTGGTAGAAGAGAAAGTAAAGAAGACAATGATAGAAGGAATTGGGACTTTAAATGCCATTGACCTGCAATTCCCATCAGTCCTAACTTACTTAGTGAAGAGAGTGACAACAGAGTAGACTCCAACAACACAGGCAAGTAAGAGGGGATCTGTAATCTAGCAAGAACTTAAATTGACATGTGTTTCCCACCCTGGTGTAAAGGTTATTAATATCTATCTATTATGGCACATAATGCTAGTTCAGATAATATTTCAACCAGCTTTCCCATACAATTGTTTAAGATGTTGTACTTGCCTTGTTTGCACACAGTTATGTGGCATAGGGAGACATTCATTTCATGTTCCAATGAGTTTTTCAAAACACTGAAGAATTCAGATCTTCTGAAAGTCCCTGAACACATTCTGCAATGTGTCTGTATTTAGGATCATCAGACTGAGCATTTGAAGTGACCTCATCACCATCATATGACCAAATCAAGAGAGAAAATCCAAATCTACATTTAGACAACAGATACCATTTTAACAATTACTTGGAATGCTCTGAGTATTAAAGGTAGCCTTAATATTTTATATTCAGGAAATCTGCCTTCTTGTAAGCTATACATTAGTGGACACTAACAGATTGACTAAAGCAGGGGTTCTCAACCTTTTAAAGCCATGGGCTGGACCATGCCCCCTCAGACAGCTGAGCGGGCCGGACTGGTGGTTCCCCCCGTCATAAATGCTGCCATAAAACGCATCAATGACTGTCGTAAATGCATTTATAACAGCGGCGGGCACATTTACAGCTGTCGTAAACACATCCGCTTCTGCTGGCAACTGCAGTGGCAATGCGGGCCACATGAAATGGTGCTGCAGGCCTGGGCCATAGGTTGAAAATCCCTGGACTAAAGAGTCACTAATGTCCTCAATGGTGTAATAACTTAATTTCTACCTTTTTGTCTTTTGGTCTGTATTCCATAAATTCAAATTACAGGATGAATCTGTTAGTTAAGAAAGGTACAGTAGTTGGCATTGAGATCAAGAGTAGGGTGGCAAGCACATTAAAGTAAAGAGTAATCAAGTATAACAACAAATAAAGTTCTTAGTATGAAGATACATTTACAGCTGAATACTATTCCTGATCTTAATATTCAGAACTGTTAAAGCCAACATTATGTAAGTTCCATAAACTCATCAGTTGACAGCAACTGCTTCTATCCTGTTCACTCGAAGATCCGCACCTCCACAAAAGATAATGTAATAGACAGCAATGTCAATCTGTTGCAGAAGAGAAACCGTTTTGGAGCACCTTTAAGTGTCCAAGCAGATATTGGCTGAATATCAGGAAAAAACCTTTTAACTGTTAGAGCAGTAAAACAATGGAACCAATTATTTCAAGAAGTGGTGAGCACTCCAACTCTGGAGACATTCAAGAGAAAACTAGACAACCATCTGTCAGATCTGTTTTGGTTTGGATTCCTGCATTGAACAGGTAGTTGGACTTGGTGATCTCACAGATACCTTCCGGCTCAATTGTTCTATGCCTTTCATCAGGGCCCAGTAAGAACACTATTAAAAGAACTTTAGAATGCTAAAAAAAAGGGATCAGTGGCAATTGTAAATGGCAACAGACTATTAAATCAAGCCCATATTTGTGGATCTCTGTATAAAGGTAAATATTCAGGTTGAAGAGACGCAACAATCAGAATCTGTATAACAATCTTTGTAAAAGAAAGCAATAGCATACTGATGAAACACAATTTTATGTTTTCCAAAGTAGACCAGTTTGCAACATCTTTTTCTCCTAAAAACATCAGATAGCAACTGACCCACGGTTCCCAGTAATTGAGCTTAAATAGTTGCAGAAATCCTGCTGCTTAGAGTAGGTCAACTGAATCAATGGAACTTAAGGAGGGAGTTGACTCATCAAATTCCCAGTATTTCAATGGGCATGGTCTAGCAGCAACTTACTAATGCTACGCAAAAGGATTTCAGCTAATGGCCCTGACCTGGGCATTTTCTTTGTAACCATAGCAACCTCCACATCACTTCCTTGTTAGTACAGGGAAGTAATATATAATGTTGTATGAATTAGAAGCACTTCAGGGATTCAGAGTTCATTCTTGTGATATAACTTTGCTCATGGGACAATCAATACCATTAGTTTGGACACAGAAAAAAATTCACATGTTTTTATTGATGAGGGAGAAAATTTTCCTAATGTTGCAAAACATAGACATAAAACAATTAAGCCTCTTGAACACTGATAGTATCAGAAGTAGATTAAAAAATCTTGACTTAAGTCCTATTTCAAAGCCAAAGTGCACAACTCCACCAATACAGTTCTTATAATTATGCAGAATTACTAGTTTTGAAGGCAGTCTGAGCTAAGACTCCTATCTTGTCATTCTCTCTATGAGCCAGGACTGCAGACCAGTTTGCTCTTTGATTATGAATCCTAGCTTGACCAGTTCAGTACACTGCAAACTTCTAATTTCTTGGCCACTTTGTAGTCATAAAGTAGGAGTGGACTGCAAGGGGAAACAGAACTACATTCATAGGATATCATGGAGTTTCAAAGTATGAAAAGATGGAGAAGAAGGAAAAGTTCTACTACACCTAGATATAATTCAAGCATTTGCACAGGAAAGAAAGAAAAAGAGGAAAGGGATAGAAGAAATGTCTGCTCAAATACAGAAAAAGTATAAAAGAAAAGGGATACAGTCAAACCTCACTTAGCATTTCACTTTGCGAAAAACTCGCATAACAAGCGGGTTTTTCAAAAAGCGATCTGCCTCCCATAACAAATATTTTCGCTATGCAAGTCAGACTTCCCCTATGGAAAACTCACATAACGAGTGTTTCTATGGGGAAAACTTGCATAATGAAAAAAAATCGCTATGCAGGTTTTTCCCTTAAAAAACTCGTTGTGTTTTTCCATTGGAATTTTCGCTATGCGAGTCTGACTCGCATAGCGAAAAACTCGCATGTCGAGCAGCCTCGCAGAACCAATTAAATTCGTTATGCGAGGTATTACTGTACTTTAGAGACTGAAATAACACAATGGTTTCAGAAAAAGTACCGTTTATAAATTGTGAAGAAATGTGAAGTAAGCTACTAGATGTGGATAGAGAAGTAAAAGACAGAAAAGGTTAATATACATAGTGCACACACCTATGACAATACTCAGACAAAAAAGGTGCTGTGATGTGCAAAAGATGTTCATAGCAGACACCAAGACATTGAAATAGCAATGTAGCCACCAGTTAATAAAAATCAAAAATAGCCCCAGTGATGCAAAATGTCTTAGCTATTACTGTTGAGAATTTGGTACATCACAACTGAAAATTGGGAGATGTGTGACCCAAAAGGCTTTCCACAAGTTGAACATCTAACTATATGGTTATAGATAAACTACATATTTCTCGCTGTGAACACATACTGCCACCTCCATCCTGACCGTCTCGTCTTCTAAATTTAAGAGAATCCGACACAAAAATGAGCCTAATTAGAAATGCAACTACTACATGGAAAAGAGCAAGGGGGAAGAAACTGGCCACAAGAAAGGAAAACAAGACAAAAGATGATGCCACAGAGAAAGAGCTCAAACAAGTAGGCAGAAGAAGTGGACATACACTACTTTAAAGTATAAAAAGTTAGTTAGCAACTCTAGAAGTTTTTGTACTCCTTTACAAAGGTTGCCCACTTGCTTTTCAATTCCAGTGGCATATTTCCAACTGTGTTAAAACATCATTGAAATAGAGGCCAGATATTAACA
Organism: Furcifer pardalis; assembly: GCA_030440675.1. NCBI lineage: Eukaryota > Metazoa > Chordata > Lepidosauria > Squamata > Chamaeleonidae > Furcifer > Furcifer pardalis. The sequence continues at coordinate 172,586,821 of CP126892.1, read as the reverse complement.
GATAGGTGTCAAATAACAAAAACTTGCAGTACTCACAAAGTTATGGGATACAGATCCCAAGACTAATCAAATAAACACAGTTGTAAACATACAGCTGCTAACAGTAGTGTCTAAACCAGGGGTTCCCAACTTACCATTTCATATGGCCTGCCATCGCCGCCACCACACCCAGAAGTGGACGTGTTTACGACAGCTGTAAAATGTGCCCATGCATGCATAAATGTGATTGCCTCAGCTGTAAATGCACCTGCGGCTGTCATAAACACGGAAGCAGCACATTTACTTTCGCTTCCAGGGGGCGTGGTCTGGCTTGCTCAGCTGTCAGGGGAGCGTGGTCAGGCCCACGGCATTAAAAAAAGTTGGGAACCCCGGTCTAAACTACCAAAGCATACCTAAGTTCTGAGGTTACAAAAACATAAATGCTAGATTTCAGGCTTAGTGAATACACAGCTACCAAACAGCAGTACAGTAATACCTCGGATAACGTTTACCTCGGATAACGCTAAAATCGCATAACGTTAAGTAATCTGGGGAGGAGAATTGGATCGAATAACGTTAAGGTCCTATGGGATGGATCGGATAACAACCGCTAAAGCCTGTGCGGTTACAATGTATCTCTATGGAGCTTTAACGTTATCCGATCCATCCCATAGGATTTTAACATGGATCGGATAACACTAAAAATCGGAGAACACCAAGACTTGAGGAACCAAGTCTTAGCGTTATCCGAGGTATTACTGTACTTAAAAAATACCCCAAAGCTTTTCTCCTATTCAGTAATGTCAGATTCTTTCCATTATGACTTTTTTAAATGCTACTTAACTCAACTTTTGCCCTATTTCAGCAGTCCACCAGAATCCCAAACAGTTTGCTGTTCCTAACATGTAATAGATGAATATTAAGGCAACATATGAATGTTAAATGAATGCACTTTGCTGGTTGTATAAAATGAAATTGCACAAAATGTAGTAATGCCTATGTTCAATTAAATGCTAGAGTTCACTTATTTGAGATCAGTCTCCTGAACCACAGGTGAGTTACAGAGAAACAACTTTAATTGGTCACCAATCAACTACTTTACAAGGTCTACTCTGAACTAATCTTCAATATTACTCACCTCAAACTAATGGACATCAAGGAGCCTAATTACCAGTACAGTACTGACCAAGAAACTACTATCAGCTGTCTTAATGACAGATTAGATGTGGTGCAGTCTGACAGATGTCTGCTAACTTTTACAAGTGATAATGAAAAAAAGAGCATAAATCTGATGAGTCACAATGCCAGTGTCACTGATTGTCTGTATTTACAAAATATACTATCAGCTATTAAGTAAAAGGCACACTTTTACTCTCAGCGTTCTTTATGGAACAGATACCTCTCCCCTGGCACCCTGTTCTCTACCACCTTCACTGCAAGTTTACATGCCATATGTCACCTCCCAACACTAGGATCTTGTAACGGGAATACAACAATAGAGAACACAGCACATATTTTGAAAACTGATCATATCCAGTTTGGAGTGCTATAGAAAAAGAAACAGTATTTCAATTCATTTTGAACAGATCATTTTTTTAAAACTATGTCAGTGGGCATTCCAAAAGGAGCCACAACACTGGAATTCAAGATGTATAAAATAGGTTGGCAGAGCCATTTTACAACAGGCACACCATTTAAGTTAATGTATATTCATGAAGAAAACACTTAGTGGCTGTTCGGTAGTTCCACTGCTTTTGAAATCCCCTGCTTGTGGACTGTCAGAGTCTATTGGAAAGGATGAAGACTGTGGCCTGCAGCAAACAAAACAGTAACAACAACAACAAAAAATTATCTGGCATTTCTATCAAAAGTTTGGCAACAGCGACGAAAGGACAAGGGAAGACAATCCATAAGCCAAAATACTTTTATTTAGTACAAATAGATATATATGACAGCAGAAGTGCAACTGAACAGAGGCAACTTTTATGAACATCAGAAGCAGCCAGCTTGGAAGGGAGGGTATTTGTGGAAGATACAGCATACCACTTGCTAAGTGGTATTTAAGCTTTGACATTTGAAGCCAAGACAATAGGTTCATGCTGACCAGCATCTTCAAGTTTCATGTACCAAATGTTTCAGTCTCCTGAAACACCAACTAAGGTTTCATTCATCAATTTCTTAAGTACATCATTCAATCACCTTCACTTTTAAGAGTTACTATGATGATTTTAGAGAGGGCACTGCTCACCAATGCTGTGAAACAACTCCCCTCCTCTTATAGAACACAAGACAGTAATTTCACTTCGACTACACAGCTGAAGCCATTTAGACAACAGTATAAGCATATCAACCCATTTAGAACAATGTTTTCTAGAAGTGCATTCTTAAACAAGATGTTAAGTTCTTTCACCACTGATTACAACTTCTTTTCTATTTTCAAGAAAACCAGTTTATTAACTATACCATAAATGTGTAAGTAAAACTAAAGTTATTTCGAACCTCACTGCAATAACTGTTCTGATAACCTCATAAATTCCCACAATTATTATGAATCTATTAGCTCTAAAGGGTGTCCCGAAAGTCACCAAGCATAGGGAAAATGGAAAATTATAGCTAAATGTATTGACAACATATTCATTACAAAATCTTTACAAAATATTCTCTGCATGTTGGCCACTTCTTTCTTTATACATACGAAGTCTCCTCCCTTCATTGCAAACCTGTGTTCCAAGGTATATGTTGTTATGTATGGCAACTTTTGAAACATCCTGCATTTTAAGTTCCCAAGGTACTGTAATGTACTTGTACTTGCATTACCCATGTGATTGTTTCTTCATATTTCTACATTTTTCTCTGGAAAAAAACTGTTATATTACAGGTAGACTGTTATGCCAGTCTACTTGTACGATACTATCACTATTGCCTATTGATATTAAGCCTGTTATTTCTAAAATTTGTGTCCTCGCAGTACTTCTTATAGGAACACAAGCTCATCAAAGCCACAATGAATACCTTTACTGTATTAGTTTCCACAACTGAGTAACATCTCACGGTTAAAGGTAAATAGGAATCTGTATTTAGTTGTGTCCATGCAGTTTACTAATTTCAGAAGACCCCTTTTGTAAAACAGCTAATATTCACCTTTCATGGGATAACAATATCTGTATATATCTTTCTAAGTCTTATATTTCATTATCGTCAGTGGAGAGAAACAGCACAATACTACAATAGAGGCACACCTAAAGCCAACAAGAGAATATGCTGAGGTGAGATTTTAAGGATTTATACTACACAACCAATAATCTAAGCTTGAATATATTAAAATTATCCACCATCCCCCCCCCCCCAAAAAAAAAAAAACCACTATAAAGACTGAGTTGCCCTTGATGGAGATATGTAAAATAAACACAAAACACTCAGTTATTACTGTATTTCAAAGTGTTCCTTTAAGCAGAGAAAAAGAAAGAGCAAAGGGAGGCAAGAGAAAATGCCAATTATTCTGAAAGTTTAATAATAATTTAACCAAATACACAACCCAAAAAGCAATAAAGTACTGTAACTAGATACCTCCCATCTTGTATTAATGAAAGTGGCTCTTTTCTACATCAGGAGTTACAATACATATTAACATCAAAGGCTGATATTCCAACTTTTTCAATTTCTATATATGCTGCTGTCCAATACCACAATCCAACTATCTCCAACTTTTCACATCCACGGGAAACGTATAAGTGCAAATATTCTCAGTCACCAACCTTCTAAGTGCCCTTCTTTGCCAGCACGGCTAATATAGGTACCAGTAATACCTCATATAACATTAGTATCGAATAACACTAAAATCGCGTAACATTAAGGAATCTGGGGGGAAGAATTGCATCGGATAACATTAAGATCCTATGGGATGCTTCAGATAACAACCGCTAAAGCCTGTGTGGTTACAATGTATCTCTATGGATCCCATAGGATTTTAACATGCATCATATAACACTAAAAATCATATAACACCAAGACTTGTGGAACCAGGTTTTAGTGTTATATGAGGTTTTACTGTATTTCTTTTCTGAGAAGTACTTAGCCGCCTTCACCCTCCATCCCACACATAATCACACCAACCCCTGAATGTGTAGCCTCCCTACATTCGCAGTCTGCAAAATCGAAAGATCAGACTTGGCTAAAATGGAAGGGTCATGCAAACCTGATAGTGAAATAGGACAAAGCCCCACACAGCTCAAGGCTTATCCTGACCCAGCTTTCCTGGCCACGGTGTATTTATCCAGGGCGCTTCTGAAATACCTTCAGAACGGAAGGAGGCATTCACCAATACATGATACTAACACATCATGATAATACCATAGAATGTGCTGAAAAGGTGAAGTCTCATCACACGCGTTTTAGGATTAGCAAAATTTCTGATAGGAAGAGAGTCACGTAATGCAAAATATATTTAAAAAATGGGGGGGGGGGTTTATAGGTACGAAGGGGGAGGAATCTCCAAAACCTAAGTTCAGAGCTACTCCCTCCAGAAGAGCTGAGAGGCCCCTGCCTCCACCCCGCAGGGCGAACCGTGAAGCTGTGTTGGGGGAGATGAGAAAATGCCGTGCAGCAGCAGCGGTCTAATCCCGGCTACGACTTATCCAGGCAGCTCGCACGGGAGGCCAAGCAGCCTTTCTCCCAACGGGTGTCCGGCGGCCAGATTTCTAAAAGGAGCAACTTGGTTGGAGAAGATCAAGGGTCTCATAGGTGTGTGTGAGAGAGAGAGGTCGGTCCAGGAGCTCACCCTTGCTGCTGCCCAGGTAGACCCGGGAAGTCAAGCGTCGCTCCCCCCAAGGTCACTCGCCACACTTCGCCTTCCGAGGCTACCGGCGGGTGGGGCTCTGCTGCTGCCCCCCGGGGGCCCCACCCAGGAGGGGGCCCGTCAGCAGGCCCCACGGCGCCGGCCAGGTCTCATCGTCGTTCCTCCACTACCACCACCACCTCCTTCCGGCTCGCTAATTCCCGCTCGGCCTGCGCTGCTCCGTCGACTCCCGCCACCTGCGCCCTCCAGCACCGAGTGCCCAACCCGGCGTCCCTCCCGCCCGTCACGCACCCAGCCCTCCTCCTCCTCCTCTTACCTCAGGTTCCTCCACCTCCGCGGCCAACGCCAAGCCCCCCATGCGGCCACCACCACCGTCTCTCCACCCACCTACCCACCCACCCACCCAAGCCCGCCCGCCAGCGGGGAGGGGAAGAAGGGAGACTGTGGGCAGCGGTGGCAGCAGCAGGGGAGGAGGAGGAGGCGGAGGGAGCCGGTCCCTCTGCCCCGCCCTCGGTGGTAGAGCTCCCCAGCAGCTCCTCGCCCTCGTTAGTCGGAGGGAGCACCTTTCGCCTCGCCTTTCCCCACCAGAGCCCAGAGAAGGGGGGCGCTGCTGCTCTTCCTCCTCCTCCTCCTCTTCCTCTCCCCTCCCACGCACCAGCAATGGGTCGCCTCCTTCTCTGGGCTGACTCGCCCGCTCTTGCTTACCCTCTCCTGCCTGGCTGGGTCCAGAACCGGCCCGCTCCCTGTCACGTGACGGGGTCTCTCTGGCCCCGGTGAGAGGAAAAAGAGGGGGGACTCGGAGGAGGAGGAGGAGGAGGCGGCGGCGCCTTCCCGGGTGCTTGGTGCTTGTGGGAGGGGGGGGGAGAGGAGGAGGCGGGGATTGGGACTCGTGCCCAAAGGGGGCGGTGCTTCCTCTTGCTCGCCCCGCCTCTTTGATCTGACACGATTGGTCGGGGGCCGGCCTGACGTGCTTGTTTCCATGACGTGAGTGGGTGGGGCTGAGGCGTTTGATGAGGCCAGGCGGGCTCCGGGTCGTTGACTTTACCGCGAGTGTCTCCCAGGAGTGGGGTGGGAGGGGGGGGAGCGCCTTTATCTCCTCCTCTTCCTCCGTCTGTTCTCCCTGCCGTCGCTGCTTTCTCCCTGCCGTGACCTCGCCACGGCGGGGGGGGGGGGAGACCGGTGGGGGGGGGGGGGTAAGACGAGTGGATATTGCCCGCTGTCGCTTCCCTTCCATTCTGGGAAATGGCCAGAGAGGCCTCGGGAAGGGAGGGGGTATATAATAGTGGAAGGAAGGGGTGAAAAAATAATGGACGGGGGGGGGTATAATAGTGGAGGGAGGGGTACAGTAAGGGAGGGAGGGGTAGAATAATGGACGGAGAGGCATAGTGGAGGAAGGGGATATAGTGGCACGGAGGGGTAGAATAATGAGGGAATGGGTACAATAAGGGAGAGGTATAATGGTGGGGGAAGCAATAAAGGAGGGAGGGGTAGAATAGTGGGGGAAGGGGTACAATAAGGGAGGGAGGGGTAGAATAATGGGCAAGGGGTACAATAAGGGAGGGGTAGAATAGTGGGGGAAGGTGCAATAAGGGAGGGAGGGGTATAATAATGGGCAAGGGGTACAATAAGGGAGGGGTAGAATAGTGGGGGAAGGTGCAATAAGGGAGGGAGGGGTAGAATAATGGAAGGAAGGGGTGAAAAAATAATGGAGGGGGTATAATAGTGGGTATAATAATATAATACTCCTGCCAACCTAGCAGTTCGAAAGCAAGAAATTGCAAGTAGATAAATAGGGACCACTTCGGCGGGATGGTAACAGCGTTCCATGCGCTCCGGTGTCTAGTCATGCCTGCCACATGGACCATGGAAACGTCTGCGGAAGCAGACAACGCTGGCTCTTCGGCTTAGAAACAGAGATGAGCACTGACCCCTAGAGTCGGATACGACTGGCCTTCGAGCAAGGGAAACCTTTACCTTTTATAATAGTGGAGGAAGGTGTGCAATAAGGGAGGGAGGGGTATAGTGGAGGAAGGGGATACAGTATTGTGGGAAGGAGGGGTATAATAGTGGGGAAAGATGGACCTTGCCACCCCTCCCCCTGTGCCTATACCAACTGCCAGGGGAAGAGGAAGCCAGGGCAGGATGAGGACCTTGCCGCCCCTCCCTTTGTGCCCACCCCAACATATTATATTGTAATGTAATGTAATGTATTGTCTGTAAGCCGCCCTGAGTCGCCACGGCGAGTGGGCGGCAATATAAATTTGAACTAATAAATAAATAATAATAATAATAATAAATAAGGGAGGAGTATAATAATGGGGGAATGGGTACAATAAGGGAGGGGTATAATGGTGGGGGAAGGTGCAATAAGGGAGGGAGGGGTAGAATAGTGGGGGAAGGGGTACAATAAGGGAGGGGTATAATAATGGGGGAATGGGTACAATAAGGGAGGGGTATAATAATGGGGGAATGGGTACAATAAGGGAGGGGTATAATGGTGGGGGAAGGTGCAATAAGGGAGGGAGGGGTAGAATAGTGGGGGAAGGGGTACAATAAGGGAGGGGTATAATAATGGGGGAAGGGGTACAATAAGGGAGGGGTATAATAATGGGGGAAGGGGTACAATAAGGGAGGGGTATAATGGTGGGGGAAGGTGCAATAAGGGAGGGAGGGGTATAATAGTGGGGGAAGGGGTACAATAAGGGAGGGAGGGGTAGAATAGTGGAAGGGGTGAAAAAATAATGGACGGAGGGGGGTATAATAGTGGAGGAAGGGGTACAATAAGGGAGGGAGGGGTATAGTGGAGGAAGGGGATATAGTAGGAAGGAGGGGTAGAATAGTGGGGAAAGATGTACAATAAGGGAGGGGTATAATAATGGGGGAATGTGGGTACAATAAGGGAGGGGTATAATGGTGGGGGAAGGTGCAATAAGGGAGGGAGGGGTAGAATAGTGGGGGAAGGGGTACAATAAGGGAAGGAGGGGTAGAATAGTGGGGAAGGGGTACAATGAGGGAGGGAGGGAGGGACGGGTGCAATAGTGGACGGAGGGGATATAATGGGGGGGGGGAGAGAGAACTACAACGCCAGCTGCTAGAGGAAGCTGAGGCGAGGAATGGCCGGATAGCGATCCAAAGAAAGGCCCTCCGCGGTTGGTTGAGGCGGCGCACAACGTGCACCGTACGGAAGTCCTCCTCACCGCTCGGATTGTCCGCCTGCCTTTACTTCTGACCGCGTGAAGGAGGGAAGCTTTATTATAAAGCCTGCCTGGGCCATGGAGATGGATGGAGGTGGTTTGTTGTTGTTTTTCGGGGGGGGGGGGAGAGCAGGAGGCGCGCGCGCGCTCTTTCTCTCGCGCTCGCAACGGTCCTTTCAGGCCACCGACAGGGCCGCTGTTTCCAACCGTGGGGGGGGGAAAGGGATGGAGGAGGAACGAGCCTTCCCCCCCCCGCCCCCGTTTCTGTTATGGGTCATCTTGGTGATGCCAGCGGCCGCCGTCTGTCGCATCTCTCGCCGCCCTCCCCACCGTCAGAAATGAGATGACGAATCGTGTCGTGTTTAGTCATTTCCTCGTCTTTAATCCGAAGCCCTTTAGCCGGGGATAGACCTCCCTAGTGATGTGGGACTGTCAGTGAGGGGCGGGAGGCTGGCGGTTTAGAAAGCAGCGCAAAGAGGGGGGGGGAGGGGGTCTGTCCAGATTTAAATCAGATTATTTTAAAAACATTCCTCAGTGGGAACTGTCAGCCTTGCCCTGTTAGCTCAAGGCAGTCATTTCAACAACAACAACAAAAATCTGCATGGGAAACCTGTTGGAGTTCAGGGCGCAGTTTAGCTCAAGATTGCCAGATTGAGAAAGTTTCTATTGCTGTCTTGTTTGGTTATCCTGCTGTGGCAGGGTTGCCCAAACCTTTAGGCCTGTGAGCCGATCATGTGGTTCACGGGGCTGGTCACAATACCCTGGGGGCCAGATCCAGCCCCTGACGCCAATTCATCCAGCCCACGAAGCCCTTGTCGCTTCCAGAAGCAGAAGTAAAATGCTCCCTGTTTTACTTCCGTTTCCGGTAGTGATGAGGGCTTCGTGGGCCAGATGAATTGGTGTTGGGGGCTGGATCTGGCCCCTGGGCCATAGTTTGGGCACCCCTGTGCTATGGTACTAAGAGTAGTAGACCACACTGCCAGCAACTCAGTGGCAATCATCAGGTGGTAGTTAACCTGACAATCCAGAGGACTTGGGTGCTGAAGTCCATAGGGAAAGGTGATGGCCCCTAAATTGATTAGATCCCACTTGAATCCATCTCTATGGAGGGCAGCATCTTCATCAATACCAGCCTAGGGCCAATGAGGACTTTGTGTGCCAAAAGGGTTCAGGACCAGAAAGTGGCTCAGAACTGGATCAGTGATATGGGTGTCATGCCGCAATTCAGAAAGCAAATGGAAGACTATTGCATTGTATTCTCAGGATAATCTTAACGGCTGATTGCCATGAGGATAGCCAATGTTCCAATTAGATATGGCACTTGAAAAAGAAGTTTCTATTCTCGTCTTTAAGGAGAATCCCTTGGAGGCATATCTTATTTTTATGGTATGGAATGCACCCCAGCTTTATAGACAATACTTTGCTGGCAGCATCAGTGATTGCTGTTAGTTTGTTCCGGTAGTAGCAAAACAAAAACTAATGTATTGTGGCACCTTTAAGAGTAACATTTATTCCAGTGTAAACTGATATATGGAGAAGTCAATGGTAATCCATGAAAATTCACACCCAAATAAAATTCTGAAGCACTAACTTGGCTTTTGCTTTCTGTGACTGTACTCTAAAGATGAAGTTGCAGCCATTCTTATTCAGAAAAATTAATGGATTAAAACTAAGATTTGATTTTTTTTAAAGGGGGGGGGGTTAAACAGTTGAAAGAAGAAGGATTAAATTTTAGGCATCTTTTTGTATTCTGTATTACTAGGAGAAAAGCCTCCATCTTCTGGACTTTCATCTAAGCAAGGGGTGCCCAAACTACGGGCCAGGGTCTGGCCCCGGCCACCAATGGCAGTTCATCCTCCCCGCAAAGCCCTCGTCGCTCCTGGAAGCAGAAGTAAACTGCCCATACAGGAGCATTTTACTTCTGGTTTCAGGGTTGATGAGGGCTTCACGGGCCGAATGAGTTGTCATTGGGGGCTGGGGCTGGCCCCCGGCCTGTAGTCTGGGCTCTCTGAACCAATGACCGGCCCATGGCCCAAAAAAGTTTGGGCACCCCTGATCTATGGAGGCCCCACACATAAGCCTGATAAAACTTTTTCTTGGCATTTGTATGATTTTACATTATTCTTGTCAAATAAATAAATACACCCTATTCTTAAGGTATTTATTTGTTCAGGTGCATTGATGGCCAAAAATCTTGCTTTCACAATCATAGGTGCAGAAGAGCATGGTTTCAATGCTTTGATATTTGTTGCAAGTGTTGCAGTATGGAGGAATTTTACTTGATGTCCCACAAAGATGAATACAGTACTCTTTCTAGCCAAATGGTTATCAAGAAAGGTAAAGACAAATTGTTACGTTTTGTTCACTGAGATATAAGGAATGTTACAACATTTCTAATATAAAATAGAAACATTCTGTTCTCTTCAATCTTTTGGATAACATAAGGAAAACAGCAATTAAAAAAAAAAACCAAAATCATCTAGATAGTTGCTGGATAGTATAATATGTAAATTCAGCAGTTAATGACAGTCTAACTGTTCACAAACAAGAATGATGACAGAATTAAGTTCCTATATCATTTTGCTAATATCCAAAAATGAAAACATGCGTGAGATTTATGTGTGAAATTTATGATGAGCTAAAGTGGTAGGAGACAGTGTTCTGCAAAAGTCTTAGGCCATCATTAGGTTTGTTTTAATAATGATATAATGACTATATCTAATTATTTTTCAGTCTCTTCATTAGAATGCAACCAGAAAATACAAGAAATGTGTATGCCATACTTAAAATCAGGAAGAAGAAAAAAACAGCTTCCGTAAACTAAAGTGGGATTTAGTGTTAGGCTCCACCCACAGTGTGGTAGTGATTTTTTTTTTTAAATGACCACCACTGGAGGCAGGCGCTCATTCTGTCATGTAGTACTTGGGTCTTGAACTGCTAACTTGCCAACCTTCTAGCTAACAAGGGAAACTCCTTAACCACTGAGCCACTGCAGTCCCACTTGAAGTACAATAACACAGATAAACTAACAATCCAAAGCAAAAAATGTATCTAAAGCTCCCTTTAGATCTACGGTATTTACAGAAAACAAAATAGTATATTACTGTATAATATATTAAACAAAACATAAAACCTTGTGACATATTGTGGTAGTAAAGATTATGAGCTAGGGACCATTGTTATCGTCCCCCCCCCCCGCCATATGTTTACATTTTGATTGTATTAACTGTATTGTTACAATGTTATATTTATGTTTTAGATTGTAATATTGCATTGCATTGCATTTTTACTTTTTTCTTTTCCCCTTATGTTTAGATATATTGATTGTATTAACTGTATTGTGTTATGATATATTTAGGTTTCATATTGTAATATTGTTGTTTCACAGAATGTTATATTTGTTTGTTTTCTGTGAGCCACCCTGAGTCGGTTTTTACTGAGTAGGGCGGCATACAAATCAAATAATAATAATAATAATAATAATAATAATAATAATAATAATAATAATAATAATAATAATAATAATAATAATAATAATAATAATAATAATAATAATAATAATAATACCTTCCCCTACATTTCAGCGACAGTCAGCGCCTGGCTCCTAAATGGAATGGGATCTTGATTACTGTCATTGTTAGCATCTATATATTTCCTAGTATTACATGGCAAAATGACTGCTGTGGAAAAGGTCTTTTACACTAGGTTTGTTCAATATTTGCTTGAGCATTTCGTGTAGGACCTATACGTTTTATAAGTGTAATTCCTTAGACGCTTGCTAATAAGATTAACTTTCAATCACATAATTCTAGTCAAAATGCCAAGGATCACAGAATTTGATGGACGTAAAACCATACTTTTGCATCAAAGGGAAATCAACAAACAAACTGGATACTCAAGATGTAATATTCGTGCTTACAAATTCTGAAGAGAAGTTCCTCAGTTTCTTCTTTGAGAGACTGGAGGAAGTCAGGCAAGCACCTGGCCCAGCATCTGGCAGCTTCTTTAGAATGTCAAGTTTACCCTTCTACTGTTCAAAGAAGTTTGATCAGGATTGGTCTTGGTGGAAGGGTAGCAGCCAAAAAAAAATCACTTTTGGAGAAGAGGAACAGGGTAAAAAAGTTAAGATATGCTAAAGCTTACACAGATTAGAACAGGGATGCCCAAACTTTTTGGGCCGTGGGCTGATCATGTGGTTCAAGGAGCCGGTCACTAAGGCCCGAGGGCCTTAGTTTGAGCACCACTGGATTAGAATGAGGATCAGTGGAAAAGAGTATTATAGAGTGATGAATCCAAGTTTGAAATTTTGGGTCCAATCATCAACAACGTGAGAAGAAGAGTTGGAGAGAGATAGATGAACGAGTGCTTCCAGCCTTGAGTGAAACAGTGTCCTGGCTGGGAGCTGCATTTCTTCCAGTGGTGTTGGTGATATTGCTCATATTGATGGGAACATGAAAATGACAACATACTGACAAGTTTTAATTCAACATGCCATTCCTTCTGAAAATCACCTGATTGGTATTCATGAAAATGATCCCAAGGACTCTACTAATGCAGTGAAATCATATTTAGTGACACTGCCTTAATGGCAGAAAGTGAGGAAGACCTAAAGAAGCTCCTGATTAGGTTGAAAGAAGAGAATGCAAAAGCTGGCTTAAGACTCAATATGAAGAAAACCAAGATAATGGAAACAGGCCCTATCAGTCCCTGGAGAATAGATGGGGAAGAAGTAGAAGCAGTGACAGATTTTACTTTTTTAGGATTCAAGATCACTGCAGTCATGGAATGGACTCCACAGAGTTCAGATCTGAATATTATAGAGACATTATGGGCTCACCTGAACAGAGAATTAAGTAAAAGACAATCTAAATCTAAAGAAGAACTCTGGGAAATACTGAAGGAAGCCTGGTATAAGATTACTTCAGAAAAATTTAGTCTCCCCAAAAGAGTTCAAGATGTGCTTAGAGCCAAGAAAGGTCACAGTAAATTTCACCACCCCTGCCCCCTGGACTTGCCTTTGGCCAGGGCGGAGAGGGCAATAGGGTTGTATATCATTATTATTGTTTATGGGCCAATTTTGTAGGATGTGTATTTTATAATTTTTGTGTATACTGTATTATTATATATTGGATATTGTATCATTATTATTGTTATGTGCTGTTTTTTGTTGGATGTGTATTGTATAATTCTTGTGCATATTGTATTATTATATATTCTGTAAGCCTCCCAGAGTCCCTTGTGCGAGTGGGGCGGCATAGAAATCTAAAAATTAAATTAAATACTTTTGCCTGAAGAAGCAATTTTTTTCTGAAATATTTTTGTGTTTGAATTTTGTGTACATATTTCATGTATTTCTGGTAATTATGGATGGTCTTTAAAATTTACTTAAAAAGCTGATGTTGGCCTAAGACTTTTGCATAGTACTGTATGTGTTTGATATATTTTGCATTTTAATCATATTATCTTTGTATTTTAATGCACGAGTTAAAAGTACCCAAATATAGGGATGATCTGGAGGTTGGAAATGTTGTTTTGTTGGACAACAGTTCATGTTTCCTGAAGGATCACACAAGTTGTAATCCAAACAGTAACATTTCAAAAGTCTAAGGCAGTTAAAACAAATGAAAAGACCTTGAAATGCTCACATTTCCAGGATGATCATGTGACATAGCATTATAGTAAATAGCTACGCAAAGAAAATTCATCTTACTACTCACTATTTGTTCTGGGGTTATGCTGGGCTTCAATCCCATCAATCTCCTTTTAGTGATGTGTGTCTGTACATATAGAATACATAAGCAAAAGGAATAATTTTTAGAGGCAAGTGGTTTTACATTAAGAAATCTCTCTACAAATGTATTGCATACTGTGTCAGCATACTCCTCATACAACAATGTCTATAGGGATTTATTAACTTTAACCGCAATTCACCTCTATGAGGTACATCATTGGAATAACTGCAGTAGGATTTCAATGATACAATCTTAAATGAATTTTGTAATGATGATTCGAGTGTGTACAGCTATTGTAATAGGTCTGGGAAAAGGAGAGGGATAAAAGCTTATGTAATAATGCCAAGTTCACAAATAAATGAATCAAAAGGAGGAGGAAGAGTTATTGCAGCTTTATTTATTGTTTGGTTTGGTTTCATGCTGTATCACTCTTATTTGAACTAAGTTTTCCATGCCCCAAAAGACTGACTTTAAAGAATGTAATCCAAAAGGAAAAGGCACTGCAGTATTTGTTTCCTGACTGAATACAGCTAAATATTACCTTATGCTACTTATATATTTAGGTCAATTGAATAATCAAAACAATGATACAGGTGCATCCTGCAATCCTGCAGACTAATGTATATGATTCTGTTTCATGTCTTCTCAGTAGGAGAAAATAAAGATACATCACTGATCATACAAAATTCTCTTTCTTCTGCTGTTCAGAGTCCTTATCTGTACTGATCACTGTGCCCAGCAAGACTTCCCTAGGCATTTGAAAATTACATTTGAGAACTCTGCTTTCTAACACTAACACATGTGTTCCACTCATTTCTTCCAGTTCTTAGAACTAGACAAAAAGCTCAGCTTTTAAAAGCCCTAAAAGAGATACATTTTTGAGGCTCAGGTGCTAAACTAGGTGATCTTAGATCCTTTTGAATTTTTAGTCCATCTCTATGCAGCACTGTTGTTTCCACTTTCGAAATTATGATATTCTTTGACTGGCTATGAATAGAAAGTAAAGAGAGTAAATTATTCAGGCACACAATGCCTCATGTCTATAAAGAGGGCTTGTTGACTTGATAATTCAGTGTGTTAGGTATGAATTAAGAATTCATTTCCCCATTGTGTCTCCTGGGCAAATAGCCAGCCCACGTAGCCTTGAGAAAGCTCCACAGTTCCAGATTGCCCCCAGAAAAGGGGAACAGAAAACCACTTCTGAATATTTTTTTACCTTGTTAACCACAGGGGAAAAAATCACAATAGTTTGGAATCAACTAGACAACATGATTACTATTATCAGGGACCTTAAGTAAAAAAAAAAAGATTTCTTATTGATCTGCACCATAGATATGTCTACAGACTTTTCCTGGTTTGTGCAGCACATATTTTTGTAGCATAATTTTAGGTTTCACATAACATTTCAGGGCTGCTTTTGAGTGGCATGATATTCCTAACAGTACAAACAGTTCAGACATTACCTATCTGTGATGTGGAACACTGCATACAAAACTCCCATGATTTTTTTTTTTTTTTTTTTTGTATTACAAGCACCCATCCATCCATTGTATGTCTTGTCTGTCTGTCACCAGATTTAGAACCAAGCACAACTCACAGCTGTGAACAAAATGAAATACACAATCTTAATACAAACTTGGAACATAATAAAAATTACTATGGGTAATACTAAGCATTCCAACTTAAACCAAATGATGATGGGTGGCATTATGTAGACACAAATAATAATAACCTGGAGGAAAAATTAACAAGATCCTGGGTTCAAGCTTCCCTCCACAATTTTCCCTAAGGGAAGAACTCTAAAGGCCCTTTAACAGCTTCTTAAAAACCTGCAGGGTCCAGTTCGTGATGGATCTCCACTAGAAGATCATTCCACAAGGAAGGACCCATCACTGAGAAGTCGCTTCTCCAAGTAGCCCTTCTGGTCTCTCTCAGGGTAGGTACACTCAATGATATAGTCTGCAAGGATCTCATAGGACATGAAGAATTTCTATAAAGAGTCCATTAGCAATAGCCTAAATATTTCTAAAAGTTTTACTGAATCAAATGATGTACTGCAGTCAGTCTCATTGAGTTAAAAATATTTCAGCACACATGATGTAGAAGGTAAGACCAAAAGTAGCTTACTATGGCTGAAATCCAATAGTAAGTAGCAGCTACAGCAAGTCCATCGATTCAGTAGAGATTTGTTGAACTAATATCTCTGTAAGTTCCACTGATTTTATTTATAACTTACTACTGGATTCCTGCCATCGTATGGATATCACATATGGAAATAGTGAGTGAAGTGAACATGAACTAAAGTGGACATAATTATTGACCCTTGTTTTGACCATGCAAGATTATGAGAGAGAGAGAGTTTAGATCATCACAATACACCAATTCTAGTAAATCTTTGTGGGGTGACATATAACTTTTAAAATGGAGAACACTGGAGAGTATGAATATTTCTGGACAGCATGGAACACATTTCTAAAGACATAATAGCACCTGAGAAGAGTACAGTAATCTCAGGGGCAAACAAACTTTGGGCTAAATCAAATTGATGGTCTTACTTAGGAAAGCCTATTGAATAAATGGGACTTCTTAAATCAGTACAGTAAAACCACGCATAAAGAGTGCCTCACTTAGAGACTAACTCACTTAAAGAGCAGAATTTTTCTGAATGGTCCCCTTACTTAACAACTAAAACCAACCAAAAACTCACTTAACAACTAAATCGGGGTTTGCAATCCCCCCGCTAGAAGTCACAATTGGTCACTTACAATGGTGTTTCGCTTAAAGAGCAAACTCACTTAAAAAGCAATCCCATGGAACACATTATGCACTTTCAGCGAGGTACCACTGTATTTATATAAACCCTGTTAATTCTCCTCTGATTGGGATTAACAACTGGATTTAGCCTATTATGTAATGAAAGCAGAATAATTTTATACCTGCTGACTAATAGCATATAGAAAACCATTAGCATGAGAATTAACTTACAATTACCTCTTGTAATTGACCCACTGCAATATTCAGTCTACTGACCCAACAACTATTTTACTAGCTCTCACAGCAGCCCGAAATTTTATTTCCTTGTTCTTTGTGAATGACTAATTATTTCTTGATAGCTATCTTTAGTGCTAAAATCTTTTTTGCATTTAAGTATGTTCCAAGGTAATTCTGAGATACTTTATTATTAAAGGAATCACAAAACTACAGGAAAGTATATATTTAGGATGTATACATTTTTCTTTCTTTCTTTTTGAAATGTTTCTGAATTTTTTTATTTGATGCTTTATAGTTCTGATTGTAATTATTTTGCTCTTTGTTAGCCACCCAGAGTCACTTTGCGAGTGGGGCGGCATACAAGGCTAATAAATAAATAAATAAATAAATAAATAAATAAAGTTTTATTTGTTTTTTTAGAGTGCCTTTAGTCATTACTACGAATATGTGAATATCACAGTTGATGCAGGACTCAAATGACAGTTCATCCTTCATTATTGAAAATGATCCTCTCCATCAGTTTCACCATTTTGGAAAAAAGGAGAAATGGGCAGATTAAGTTGAACAGTAGCACCCTAATGGCAGAAAGTGAGGAGGACCTAAAGAAGCTCCTGATTAGGTTGAAAGAAGAAAGTGAAAAAGCTGGCTTGAGACGTAATATCAAGAAAACCAAGATCATGGCAACAGGCCCTATCAATCCCTGGAAAATTGTTGGGGAAGAAGTAGAAGCAGTGACAGATTTTACTTTCTTAGAATCAAAGCTCACTGCAGATGGTGATTGCAGCCATGAAATAAAAAGGAGACTGATTCTTGGGAGACAAGCGATGAGAAACTTGGGAAACATAGTGAAAAGCAGAGACATCAAATTGCAAACAAAAATTCGTATAGTCAAAACAGTGGTATTCCCTGTGGCAATGTATGGTTGTGAGAGCTGGACCATTAGGAAAGCTGAGCGCAGAAGAATAGACGCCTTTGAGATGTGGTGTTGGAGGAGAGTTTTGAGAGTCCCCTGGACAGCAAGGAGAACAAATAGGTCAATCTTAGAAGAAATCAACCCTGACTGCTCCTTAGAAGGGCAAATAGTAAAGAAGAGAAGACTCACTTGAGAAAGCCTTGATGCTTGGAAAGGTTGAGGGCAAAAGAAGAAGGGGGCGGCCAAAAATGAGATGGCTAGATGGTATTGTGGACACAATGGGCACAGAGTTGAGTGAGTTGAGGGGGATGGTGGAGGACAGGAGTGCCTGGCGGACAGTGGTCCATGGGGTCTCAAAGGGTTGGAATTGACTGTGCGACTGAACAACAAGCACATTGATGGACATACAGGTGACTAATAACCCAATATGAGCCAGGAATATATAGAGACTGTGGGGGCAGGTTAAAAGATTTGGAGGTTGTTAGGCTATTGAGAAGTTATATACAGTAATACCTCATATAACATTAGTATCGAATAACACTAAAATCGCATAACATCAAGGAATCTGGGGGGAAGAATTGCATCAGATAACATTAAGATCCTATGGGATGCTTCAGATAACAACCGCGAAAGCCTGTGTGGTTACAATGTATCTCTATGGATCCCATAGAGGATCAGATAACACTAAAAATCATATAACACGAAGACTTGTGGAACCAGGTTTTAGTGTTATATGAGGTTTTACTGTACCTGCTTTCTCATTTCTCTCTTTCTTTGTGCATCCTTTGTGCATCCATTTTGTCCAGCATGCAACTAAGAACCTGCAAGAAGCTCTTCAAAGAAGGTACGTTTGTGAAGATGGCCATCTGACATCGTGATGACATGGACCCAAACCTTTTCTTTCAAGATTGTAAAAATACTGATCATCATTTCTCTAAGACCCCAGTTCAATAACCTTTTTCTTCCATTTGATGTTGAGAATTCTCCAAAAAGAGATGAGATGAAAATGATAGCACTTTCTTGCAGAGCATTGAGTGACAATCTGTGTCTCCGCTCCATAAGGTAGAGAGGGTAGAACAACAGCTTTTCACATCTTTAGTTTAACAGAAATATTGGCTTCATGTTGATTCCACATAAAGGACTGAAATCTTCCAAAGGCAGTGCTGGCTCTAGAGTTTCATAATCACTTCTTCATCAAGGAGAACACAATGGGAGGCAGTGCTGCCAAGATATATGAAGTCTCTACTGTAGTTTAGGATGTTCATATATGTTTAGAACTGATTCCTCATAAGGTATACCTAGACAGCCTGGTACATCACTGTCTTCTGGTACATCACTGATCATCAGGTTGAAATTGTTGTAGCTGGGGGGGGGGGGGACAGATTAGGACTATTATACATATCTAGAGGCATGGTTGCATTGGCACATAAAAGCTCACAGACTGTGCAAAATGAAATTTTTCTTATGGCTTGCAGACTCCACAGACCAAGCTTCCCATCAGTGCAATATCAAAACATTTTCTTCCCTGTAAGCATTCCACAGAATTGCAGAAAACATAAGACTGAAAGGGACTGGATAAATTTTGTTGAAAGCAGCCATATTGGCACTTGATTTATTAATTTTTTTTGAACTGATATACTTTATGTAGCTCAGGTACTCACTATGGTTTTGGGAATTTCACATTCAATGCAGGAGCCAAATGCTGGAGATTTGTTCTTTGGTGTAATAAAAATGTGTGTTTACAACATATAATTAGCATGTTTGTCCGATGTAGGTTTAGATGGAATTTGACAATGTAAGCATTGAATTAAGCATAGACCCTCATATTATTTCAAGTATATATTGCTGTGTGGCAGCTAGAGATATGTGCAGCGACTGTTTTCATGTTTGCTTCATTTTTGTTTCTTTCCTGAGTGCTTCTTTCATTTTACCTTTGTTTTCATGTTTTCACTCACTGGTCCATTTGTTTCACATAAAAGGAAAATCCTCTTCCCAGTTCTTTTGTTTTGGGTTTCCCATTTATGTTTTCTGGTATTCCAAAAGCCCTAAAGAGCCTTAAAAGCCACTTTTAAAAAGCAGAGAGGTACGGGAAATGAATATAAATTTACACCCAAAGTAAGCAATATGCAAAAAAAAAAAAAAACCATCATTATCAGACTTATGTACGTGCTGGTTTTTATAGAAAGCTTCTGATGGTGCCATTCCCCAGTGCTCATCATAATAAAGATATTTCTGTAGCCAAAAATGCCTCACCCACCAGTCCTATGCAGAGAGCAAAAACTACACCCACAGAATAATTCAAAAAGCAGCGAAGCACCCACCATTTGGAAAAGAGGAAAAGTACATGCACAGTCAGTGTGGCCCACCCAGCAGAACAGAGATTCTCTGGGCTTGGACAACACAGAAAAAAAGAGAAGGATGGAACCAGCTGGCCAGGACGCCTAACACTGGCTGATTGCCTGGCAGAGACCAAACCAATCAACATCACAAAACAGTTCTACCAAATTCCACCAAAATATATACTGTGTGGACCACAACAAAATGTGGCAAGTAATTAAAGAAATGGGAATACCAGAACATCTTATAAGCCTCATGAGAAATCTGTCCACGAGTCAAGAAACAACAGTTAGAGAATACGGAAGGACGGAGTGTTTTGGAATAGGCAAACAAGTAAGACAAGGCTGCATTTTATCACCCTGCTTATTCAACTTATACACAGAGCACATAGTGTGCAATGTAGGGATGGAGGAATCACAATTTGGGATCAAAAATGCTGGGAGAAACGTCAACAACTTGAGATACACAGATGACACTACCTTAATGGCAGAAAGTGAGGAAGACCTAAAGAAGCTCCTGATTAGGTTGAAAGAAGAGAGTGCAAAAGCTGGCTTAAGACTCAATATGAAGAAAACCAAGATAATGGAAACAGGCCCTATCAGTCCCTGGAGAATAGATGGGGAAGAAGTAGAAGCAGTGACAGATTTTACTTTCTTAGGATCCAAGATCACTGCAGATGGTGGTTGCAGCCATGAAATAAAAAGGCGACTGATTCTTAGGAGGCAAGCGATGAGAAACCTGGGGAACATAGTGAAAAGTAGAGACATCACATTGAAAACAAAAATTCGCGTAGTCAAAGTAATGGTATTCCCAGTGGCAATGTATGGTTGTGAGAGCTGGACCATTAGGAAAGCTGAGCGCAGAAGATGCCTTTGAGATGTGGTATTGGAGGAGAGTTGTGAGAGTACCCTGGATAGCGAGGAGAACAAATAGGTTGATCTTAGAAGTAATCAACCCTGACTGCTCCTTAGAAGGGCAAATAGTAAAGAAGAGAAGACTCACTTGAGAAAGCATGTCAGAGGGTAAACAAACAAACAAAACCCCAAAAAGACAAAAAAAAAAAAGCCCACTGTTGCACTTTAAAGACTAGCTGTATTTTAATGTTAGCTTTCATGGATCAAATCTATTCAGTCAAACATAAGAGTGAGACTTCATGGCATCAATTTATACACATCAGGTACAGAGGTAGAGAATGGATGGCTAGCATAGCAGATAAGTATACAAATTAATGTGGCTTTTTACAACTGGTAATAGCAGAAGATCTCTGGTTGTTATTCACATTAGTTGTGAAACTTCACCCTGTTGAATTACAAATGATTAGTAGATAGATGCAAGAGAAACATTGCAGCACTACACATTTGTTAACAAGTTTAGCATTCAGGCCTAGACTCTATTGACAATGGTGTGAGTTCTTCCTTTATTCTGAGAGGTAGCCTGAATTGGGAATTGAACTCCCAACCTCTGACTCCACAGCCAAACTGCTGCACAATCCAGCCTAACTTTTTAAAAGTCATCAGTTACACTCTCCTTATATTGATTTATTCCAGTCCTTTTTAGATAACTGATAACAGAGGATGCATCTTGAGGAGGCAGTGTCAGACCCTCAGGTTCTACACTGTGAGGTTCAACCACCTCTGCTTTGCTGTTCAACATCTATGTGACACTGTTGGAAGAGGTTATTCAGAGATTTAGGCTCTGCTAACATCAGTATACTGATGATATGCAGTGCTATCACTCCTTTTCCACCTCAGCTACAGAGGCTGTCTAGGTCCTGGAGGCAACTGGAGTTTGGATGAAGAATAATAAGCTTAGGTGAAATCCTGATATGACACAAGTCCTGTTGGTAAGGGCAAATCTTGACCTTGACGACTATCTCCTGTATTTAAATGTGAACTTTCATCGATAAAATACACTTCATCAGACCAGGTCTTCACATTTAAATAAAGGAGTTATTTTTTAAGGTACCACAACATTTTTGGTCTTGTTCTGCTGTTTTGTTTTGTTTGCTCCGAAAGGGACTGCAGTGGCTCAAGTGGCTAAGACGCTGACTGGAAGGTGGCAGGTCAGCCGTTCTATATCCGAATACTGCAGGACAAAGTGAGCTCCTGTCTTTGTCTCAGCTCCTGCCAACCTAGCAGCTCAAAAGCAAGAAATTGCAAGTAGATAAATAGGGACCACTTTGGTGGGAAGGTAAACAGCATTCTGTGTACTCTGGTGTCTAATCATGCCTGCCACATGACCATGGAAACATCTGCAGAAGCAGACAGTGCTGGCTCTTTGGCTTTGAAACAGAGATGAGCACTGGACCCTAGAGTTGGATATGACTGGCTTTGGGGCAAGGGTGACCTTTATGTTTGTTTACTCTCTTATACTTTCACACGTATCTTTCCATGCAAGTGAACACCTAAATATCATCTGTGGTATGCACAGATGACTGCCAAGGTAAAAAGAAGATAATCTTGTACTGAATCTCCTTAGATTTCATTCCACTGCTTGATAACTGTAAAAATCAGTACTACACATAGGAAGAAACATAATTTTTCTTTGTCTACCCTACTGATATAGGAGTTGCATCACAAATGGTAATTGGCGATTGATTTTCTTTCTTTTTCTTGCTCTATTTTCATGTGGATAATACTAAAAACTGTTAAGTTAAATAACCTGTATGAATAAGAAAGAAACTTTATTTTTTAAATTGTAGTACTGTTAGAGTACTGTTAGTTAGAGATAATTGTAGTACTGTTAGTTAGAGATAAATACTTTACTCCCACACTCCAATTAATCCCCATATGTTCAGTCATCATAGTCACATGCATACACATGAAGGAACATTTTTTTTTTTGCAGGAAACAGAATAACATCACAATAATGTTTCCTAAAAGTGCTAATTTTTAGCAACTCCCATAACGTCAATAATAATTACCTAGAAAAATCTATATTCACCCATACCGGCAAACAGTGACTGGAATATTGTTGAGGAATCTTAGCCATGGATGTTAATCCTTAATATAGTTTCCAGCTCCCTCTCAGGTTCTGAGACTGCCCAAGTAAGTCTTTAGATGCCTTGAAAGATAGGGAGGAGCCAAAGTCCCAAGACTGCCACCAAAGACAGTCTATAAATGCAACAAATTAATATACATAAGTAAATAAACCTCTATTTTCTCTTCTTTTTATATTTATATTTACTTTTGTGCTATGGTGCAAAAGATAACATTAAAACATATGATCATGTTTATTGTTACAGCTGAGGGTTTAGGGCAGGGGTGGCCAACCATCGTGCCCGAGGTGTTCTTGGACTTCAGTTACCAGAAGCCCATGTAAGCACACCTGCTGATCAGGGCTTCTGGGAATTGAAGCCCAAGAACACCTGGGCCACCAAGGTTGTCCACCCCTGGTTTAGGGGGCAGGTTCTTTGTATTTGGGTAGGGGTTAGGTAGTTAGGATTTATTTGCACTTTACCACCCGGATGGAGTAGTGCTTTCCATGAAGTTGGGTGTCGAAAGGAAGGAAGAAATGCAGTGGGGACTAAGAAGTAGAAAAATATGCATTAGGTAACATGATCAAGCAACACACATCCACAAAGTATACACATGAACATGCATCAGAGTGCTGCTAGGCTTCATGTAACTAGAACCAGCTCTGAAACAAACAGGAGAAAACAAAACAAAAATACACATCATCACTACCTAAAACGCAGGAGGTTTTTTTGTCCTGCTTTCATCTTGTGGACTCTGTGAGGTAGTACAGTAGTAGTGTTTTTGGTGCAAGAAAAGTTGAGCAACTGTTCAGTGTTTCTGAGGTCTTAGGCTGCATTAAGAGAAGCACAGAATCTAAGCAGTGATGGCGAACCTTGGCACTCCAGCTGTTCTTGAACTTCAATTCCCAGAAGCTCTGATGAGCAGGAGTGCTGACTTGAGTTCTGGTAATTGAAGTCCAAGAACACCTGGAGTGCCAAGGTTCACCATCTAGAGCAAAAGTGGTTACAGTTCGGTTCTATGCTGTTGAGGCTTCATCTGGCTGAAGTACTATGTCCAGTTTTAAACTACATAGTTAAAAAACTGGAAAAAGGATCTGTAGAAGTTCTAGGAAGATCTGAAAAAGCTGAATTGTGTTTGGACTGGAGAAGAGAAAACTGGCCTTTTGAAGACATTATAGTGAATTTTTGTGTGAGGATGTGTCATATAGAAGGTGAACAACTTGTTTTCTGTTATCCAAAGACTGGAGTAACTTATGGGTGAAAGTGATTTTAGCTAAATATTAGAAGAAACTTCCTGTTGGAGTGCCTTGTGAACAGGTGAGCTATCCTTTGCTGGAAGCATCTAAGGGAAAACTGGAACATCATCTTTTATGAGGCTGTAGTTGCCTCCTGCATAATCACATGTTGTACTAGATGATCTCTACTCTGAAATGAATGATGTATTGGCCTTTTCAGCCTTTCTTTCAATAACGCAATAGACATAGGGATCAGCTGGTTTAGATTCTGCTTGGACTGAGGTGGTAACTCTGAGAGTCTGTGGGAATGGTTGAGGAGTGGATATTCACTGTTTATCAGTGTAAATGCAGCATGCCCTGTTCTGCCATCAAGGTACATAGGAAGGGGGAAAAAACCCCTGTGTCTGTTTCTTTTTCTCATACATGTCAAACAAATGGCATAGGAAGAAAGGTTTAAAAGGTAAAAGCCTTTTCCATTCCACAAAATTCCAATTTTCAAAACAACCCTATGGGTCTGCTGATTATATTACAAAATGAAGAACATCTTATTTGGTCCTCTGTTGTGTAGGAATGAGGTATTCTGTGTATATGTAGAAGGTAGTGTTCTTTCCAGCTGGGATACAATGCAGAGAAATAATCCTGGTAAAATTACTTATAGGCAATTTCAAATTTTAGAGTATAGTACTACTTTCAAAAATTTCAAAGGACTGGAGGGGGCAAATTTATAATTCATTTGGGAGAATGAATTACATTAAAAATAGGTAATATGGAAGTAAAGTATGTGTACATGTGTGAGAAGATGAGCCTTACAACTGGTGCTAGACACCTTCATTTAGAAGCACTGGATTTAATGCAGTGTTCTTTCAAGTAAGTGTACATACCATTAGGGCCTGAGGAGATTAGAAGAGCAAGAAAGCATAGCATAGTCTTTAACATGAACTCTTATTGTTCATTGAATGTAACCATATATATAGTCTATAACATTTTCCTGATATTTCAGCATGATGAAAGAAGCCAGTCTTGCAGTTGTGTTGGTCGAGAGACAAATGATACAGTTTGAGGGAAAAGTAACACAACTATTGACTCTTGAAAACTATTAATTGAAAACGTTGTGTAACATAGAATTGCTTGTACAGTACAATCAAAATGAGTCAAAGGCATTAATTGACCATAATAGGTTCCCCCTTCTCCCTCAGGTGATGTGGGATTCTATTTGATTTTTGAAGGCTTCATTTTCTGGTAACAGTACATGCGAAACAACATTGTTCCTGTGACTCAGTCATCCCACATATTGAATTTAAATTAAGGAAGCTGCCTCATATCTTTGAAAGTCTTTCTAAATAGTATCAGATTCTTGCATGATAGAAACATCTATGCTTAAGCAGCAGTCCACATAGCTGTAGCAAACTTTAGCTGCATATATGGCCTGAAAAACTGTAGTTTCAGATCAGGATCTTGCATGCTTAGCTGTTGCATCTTAGTCAAGGATCATTGAGTAGTCGTCATAAATCCTAGTCCTCCTGTTACTGCAATCTTCCCTAATTTGGAGCTCTCCAGGTGCTTTGGACTTCAATTCCCATGATTCCTTGCTATCTACCATGACAACTGCCATGGGAGTTACAGGCAACAACACAACATCTGGCAAGCAGCAAGACAAGGAAGGTTATTGTAAGGCATATGGTTATGATTCAGATAATAGTCATCAAGCCATCTATACCTTGATTATTTTCCTTTTCTTACAAATATATAAACAAACCATGTATATCCTTTCCTTACGATGTCATCATTTCATTGGTCATTTCCCTGGTTCTCCAGGGTCCTCTGATGCAAGAAATTCAAATTTGTTTTTTTTTGGGGGGGGGGGAGGGGGAATGAGAAAGACCACCTATTTATTCCTATTTCCAATGGTGCCATTAGAATAGGAGAAAACTGATACCATCTTTTTCATTGTTTTATTTGTCTTGCAGAGCTACATCTTTGAAAACTGAGGGAACTATACTAAAATAAGTGAAAGCTAGAGTTTAAATCAATGGAACCTCCAGAGGAGGTGACTCACCAAATCCCCACTGATTCATTGAGCCTACTCTAGTGCAACTCGCTACACTAAGCAACAGAATGTCAGCCAGTGACTGTAAGTCTGCTGTCTGGATTGTTTGTATTTTTTAAACATTAATGTTTCTTACAGTACCTAGTGAGTCTATGTGTTTAAAGCATCACTAATGCTATCACACAACAAAGCTAATAAACTTAAAGTTTAGGATCATTTATTATATCTAAACCACACCCAGCTAGGAGATTTTCCTACTCTGGGCGGCTAACAACAAAAAACTCACACATTATAAACAGTCACACATTTTAAAATATACATATAAATATACCAGGAACATATAAATATACCAATGGGTTTTTTGTTCCTGGTACAGGGCTGTAGATGGGCGGCGGGGGGGGGGGCTCCTGAGCTAACAGCTTCCCCACCCCACCCCATGGTGCCAATGCTATATATGTGAGTGTGACATTGTTGCCCCTCTTGGGTATTTTCTGACCCTCCTGGAAAAAAAATCACACACACACACACACACACACAGACACACACACAAGCTAGAATCCTGGCTATGGCCCTGTCCTGGTATAATATTTACTAGATTATTTTTTAGATCTCACTGGATATTTTCCTAAAATACTTTGGCTTGCGGTGCTGAAATTAATACAGAACAACTACATTGTATGCTACTATCTTCAGGGTGGTAGTGGTGAAGAAACTCCATTCTCTTACAGGTACATGAATTTGGCTATAATCCAATGGATGACTGCATGTTTGTAAATAACGCTGATTTTGCTGAAACAATAAATGAGCAAAAATTTGCACAAAATTTCACTCACGCTGCAAAATAATGTTTTGAAAAGTCTACAATACACTAGTACCCTGGATAACGTTATGACTTGGTTCCACAAGTCATGATGTTATCCGGTTTTTAGCGTTGTCCGGGGTATACATTGAACAACGCTAAAAAAAGCCCTGACGTCAGGGACAAACCATGCCGAGGCAAGGCAAGGCTTGTCCGAAATTCCCCTGCCCCCCGGGGGGGGGATTTCAGACAAGCCGAGCGGAAGGGCACTTCGGAAGAGTGGATGAGTTAGAATCAGGGGAATAATCGTCATGGTGTTTCCGAGGCACACCCGCACCGCGATCCTGTCAAGAGGGGGGGCTGGATCAAGCGTTTGTTGTTGTGGCGGTAGCCACTGTCTTTGAAGAAGATGCTGCTGCTGGTGTGGATGATGAGGGTGATGCTTGCCCCTCTTCCTTCCTTTCCCTCTGGCTGGGTGTAAGAGCTGTTGGCGCTGCAGACGTGCGTCGGCCCCAGAGTCGCGATCACAACATGGTCTGGCCGAGAGGGAGAGCCTTGCCGCTTGGCAGAGCCATTAGCAATCCCTGGATGCTCTTCGCTCACTGTGCCAAGGAGCAACCTTCACTGCAAGGAATGGCGGGACATCCATGGTAGTGACAGCCAGAGCAGGAGGCGGCGGGTGTGTGTGTGCCTTGAGAAATACAAACACAGGCACGCACGCCTTGGTAGGAGCAAAGGCCCAGCGGGGCGAACCTAGGAGGCAGGAAGGAAGGCAGGCAGGCAATTGGGTTGGAGGTGGGGGGTGGACAGAGAGAGATCGAGGGAAAGGAAGAAGAAGAAGAACACAGCGGACACAGCACAGAAAGGAACTCTTCCCCGTAGCCTCCCCAGCCCCCATCTGACACGCTCCCGCCCGCCCGGTGTTTGGAAAGGATACGGGGGATCTTCCCCGTACCCTTTCCAAACATCGTGCAGGCAGGCGCTTGGGGTTTTTTTTGGATTGGGTAGATGTTCTACCCAATCCAACCCCTCCCCCCATGATTGTTCTGGATAACACTAAAAATCGCGTTATTCGATTAAAACGTTATGCGGTTTTAGCGCTATACGGTACAATCATTATCCGGGGTATTACTGTATGTGCTATTTTAGTGTGGTAAGAGAGAAGGAAATAATGTAATATGCCTCTTTCTTGTTTTGTTTCAACCATTATGGGCCCCATCTGCTTGTCAGATTATGTATGGTACAAATTAATTAAGCATAGATTTGTTTCTGGCTACTAGTGTTGTCACTTCTATCACTGCCCTTTTGGCAATAAATAGATTTATTGACAAATAGAATTGGCTGTTACATTTTTATGGAAGGTCACATAGAAGGTGAAATGCTGATACTCAGTGAGATTGGGTTGAGGCCTCATTCAAATGTCTGCTTGAATGATTAACTATTGAGTTAGCACCTGCTCAGAGACACAACCAGTCCTTTAGTTACCATTGTTCACCCAACATGCCCATATTTGTCCTTAATCAGTTAACTTTCAGTAGTTAAATCTGAACCTGATGCATGAAATCATCTTGATGTTACCTGATTGCAGCTTCCATATTTCCAAATAAATTAACATCTATAGATGAACACGTTTTGCTCTTCAAATGCAATCATTTTTATCGCCATCACTTGGCAAAATGAGCAAGGGAACATTCCAATGATAGTGTGCAGACAGGCTCAAATCTATAATGAGTTAACCCAAGTATTAAAGGAGGAGAATGCCATATTTCTCTCAGGACCTATTTTGCAGGTTAGATATGATCTAAACCTCTTAGGTGCAACAACAGAACACAATGTGTTCATTTTTCACAGCCTGGCTAGATTCACCATAGCTTTCCAGTTTTCTGAAGTGCTAAAACTATGAAAGTGATGACTCATCAGTTCCAGCTAACGTATATTACAGCTGTGTGGTTACACAGCCACACTGAAATAAGCAGTTTCTCATTGTTGCAAGGGATTTATTTTGTTGTTACTATATCAACAGTACAATTCTAATCTCTGGAGTATGTTTGTGAGACAGGTACTAGAAAACCACATATCTGTTAAACAGTGTTCAAAACAAAATCATTAACTTGATCAGCCACTGGCATTTGGTTATTTCTACAAATTAGTTGCCATTGTGACCCAGCCCCCCCCCCAGTTCTGTTCTATTATTATGTAGCCATTTTTGAAACAATTAATGATGATGATAAGTATGGCACTGTACTGTAACTGTGTAGGTTTTGTACTCATTTCATGCAGGAGATTCTAAAGAATTTTTTAAAACAGATATGATTACAAAAAAAATGCTTTCAACTAAAAATTGCTGAAGGATCTGATCCTAAAAGAATTCTATTACAGTGCGTTACTAGGAGAAAGTTGCATTTATTATAATGGATTCTCCTTCTTGGTAAATGACATGGACTGAGCTATGTAGATTGCTTTGAACTGAACAAAGCTCTAGAAAATGTTATTAATGTATGAAATTACCTTCATTCCCAGCTATTGTCGTGTTTACCAAGATGGAACTTCAATTTAAAGTGTCCCTGGAAAAAAAGGTATTTGTGATACTGTCATAGGTTTTTAATAATGTTTTGAAAAATCCACAATATGTTTTCTTTTAGTGTGACGAGGAAGGAAGAAATAATGTTATGATGCAAGCAAGACATTTGCTATTTAAAATAGCATTATCAGGGGCAGAAGTGTCATTTTCTTTTTTGAAAATACAGTTGTACCTTGCTTAAAGAGCATAATGTGTTCCACAGGATTGCTCTTTAAGCGAGTTTGCTCTAGAAACACCATTGTAAGTGACCAATTGTGACTTCTGGGGGGGGGGGAGATTGTCAACCCCGATTTAGTTGTTAAGCGAGTTTTTGGTTGGTTTTATTTGTTAATCGAAGTGAACATTCAGAGAAAATTCTGCTCTTTAACCGAGTTACTCTTTAAGCAAGGCACTCTTTATGCAAGGTTTGACTGTACCATGTAAACTTTAATAAGAATATATTTGTTTGGAGAGTCAGGCTGAGGAAGAAAATACTTCACTGACATTTTAGAGCTACTAAATTCATTTGAGAAAACCATCAATATGCATAGGTACGCTAAAATGCATTTTAAAAGATAGGCTACAAGCAGAGTGGTATTTCGTATGACAGAATTTTTAAAAAGCCATCTGTTGCATTAAGAACATTTGATATTTCACCATGGTATAGGCATTTGTCAGCAGTGTGACTCAGATAGCATGTAATTTGTTCTTGAAAGTATTCTCTTGCAGTCCGTTATTTTTCAGGAACCATTAAATGCAATTAATATATATATACACAGCCTTAATGCTTCTATAAAGCCTGTTGTACTACAGAAAGGAGACACATTTGATAGCAGCAGGCAGGGATTAGTTAGAAGGAAAGGTTACAAACAGCACAGTGCTAGTATAGAACACTCACACTACATTATGCCCAAACCACTTGAGTGGTACATAAACAGAACACTTGAGATTTGTGTCCTATATTCTCCCTTTTTCCTTTCCACAGTTTGTTATTTTCTTTATCATAAAGTGTGATTGAAACAAAGCTTCAATTAAAGTAGCAAGTTGGGGATTATAATATATCAGTCACTGTTATTGATTCAGACCGTCAGCCTGATTGATGTAGAGATATTGAAAAATGTGTCTACTTTTGAATATGCTGCTGGAAATTCCTACAGCTACTTTGTAAGACTATCTCTTGACTCCAAGTACATTGATTTGGGAGCAAGTAAGGAAATCTTCAGTGATGAAAAATGCATGGTGACAAAATTCAGTGTAGTCTAAATTATAAAAGAAGGACATAGACGAATTTTGTGTACCATCCTCTTATTCCAGTTATTTTGTAAATATATTCATTAGATCAGGGGTTCCCAACCTTTTTTGCACCACAGACTGATTTTATGCTAAACAATTTTTCCACAGACCACTGTAGTTCAAAAACAAGGAGGAGGGGCTCAACCACCTGCCAGCCACACTGTTTGACTCGGGCAGTGAGGTATCACACTGTACATAGGTGGGGGGCGGAGTCCCATCATAGTTAAGCAACATGGAGGAGGGGCCCAATTACCTGTCTGTGTTCTTCTTCTGTTTACTGGGCAGATCCGGCGAAGCATGCTGAGGGCAAAAAGCTGCCATTGGAGCTCCCAGTGCCACCCACACCGGTGGTCTGGTTGGGACAGCCAGTGACCCAGGCCCGGTCCATGGCCCAGTAGTTGGGGAACCTTGCATTACATAATTTAAAAAGAAGAGAAAGTAGCCTAGCAAGTGAATAAAGAGAGAAGGGGGCAGAATCCTTTTGAAGTTTATTGCTCAGTCTATGACTTCAAACTACAATTTAACGGTCCACTAGTGCTGTGAAATGGGTTTCGCTGTGGATTCATCCTACATTCCCATCCTAATCTTTAAATGTACCTACAATTTAAGCTAATGAAGTAAAACTGCCCTCAGGAAAATCTGACAGAAAAAAGTATGTTACAACCACATGGGGAGAGCCAATTGCACCATGAAATTACTATTCTGCAGGATTGTGGATGATAATTTTAGAGAGAGGAGATGCCTGATGGACCCATTTGCTTGATTGTAGAATCTAGTAATAATTTTTAAGCTTCATAACACTGTCTTGGGATGAATTTAAAATACTCAATTTATTATCATATATAGATTTTAGAAGGAATTTCCTAGTAGTTAGATAACGTCTTATAGACATACCACTTGACCTTAATTTGTTTTACTGCATGTGAATACATAATCCATCATTAAATATTTAATTAAAATATGAAACTGTTTTCTTGAAGTTGATTTATAATCCAGGGGTTGCAATACATCACGTTCAAGCATTATATATGCAGCAATCAAATTATGGTTAAATCATTTCTTTAGAGTCTCTTTAATGGCCTTGTGCTGATTCTAGGTCTGAATTCTAGGTCTGGTTGTTATTGCATTGTTCTTTTTATTTTTTCAAGTACGTACTTGGAAAAATGTGACAGCAAGAATAAAGAGCCACACTGTTTTGAGCATGCACAATATTATAGAGAAATAGGCTCCTATCCAAATCTGTTTAGCTCTAAAATCCTCTGAACCATGAGCTGTACAGGGGCAGAATCCAAATGTCTGAATACACAGGTGTTTACCCAACAAAACAAACAAAACAGAACAAAACAAACTACAGTTAAAGACAAGCACCCTGCCTTTTTGCTGCCCATCTTCTTTTTCCAAAGTGATAAGCAGCTCTCACTGTAATCTTGATCCATGTTTTTCAGAGATAGAAAGCTATGCAAGCTAACCACCGTCTCTATGTTTGAGCCTCTAACTAGGTTTAAGGGGAAATGCCACTGGTGTGAATTTGTTTAAGGTGGATCCTAGCTTGCCATGAAGTGACCCACACACTATGATCATGAAGCCATATCCTGCGGTACATATGAAATGAGACATGCAGGATTTGACACTGGGACTGCAATGGACTGCTACAGCCTTGAGGATATTGACAAGGTGCGCCTTCACAGCCAGTCTGTCTGGCATGGCCTCTTCCACCTCCATGAGCATTGGGAATCAGAATAGTAAAGTGTTTCCTCTTCTGTTCATTTTGCTGTTGGGCCCAATATGATGGCTTCCAATGGCATTTCCTCCACTGTCGGGACCATCACCCTACCTAAAGGGGCTCATCCACCCATAGCCATTGGCCCATTTAGCCAGTCAGGTTATTTACTGCAGCCCAACACTCAGCGTTGAGTTGCTGGCTGTAAGGTCTACTCCATTACTGTAGTGAGATATCTAGCCAGACAAACAGGTTTAAGGTAACAAATTATAATTAGTACTTAGATCAGTTTTTCCTAACCTTTGGTTTTTGGACTTCAATTCCCAGGAGCCCCTAGGCCAGTACATTTGCTGATCAGTGCTTTGGGGAATTGAAGTCCAAAAATCAAAGGTGACTTAGGTGATATCTGTCTTGTAGCAACATATTAACCACTTGGAGATTATCATTTACTCACTGTAAAACTGATTGCTCTAGGATTCATGCTATATCCCACATTGTAGTGATATGTTCATGTCAGCTAAAATACCCAGTTCCTCAGTTCATTCATACAATGGACTATACTTTCTAAACCCAGTATTTCTCTTTGTTTACAGATGAGTTTTGTACTTTTAAAAAGGTGCCATCAAACTCAAGATGGAAAAGAGTCAGCACAGAATGGCAAACTGTTATTCAATATTATGCTTCTGTGCACTCAGCATTGGTAAAGAGAATCTGTACTTCATGGGCATTGACAGACAGGAGTGGGGACAAAAAAATTCAACTGTTTCTATATTGCGAAGTTTCAACTAATCCATCGCTCTATTGATAAAAGGTGGTATTCATTAGCGGCAGTACTCTTTACCGGACTTTATTTCTAAGGACCAACAAATACCTTGCACTCATTCCTACAGAGAGCTTTGTGAAAGACTGAAAAATAATCTTCATTTTCTTTCATATCACCAGAACACCATCTGTGAGAGAGCACAACAGAATTGAAATTGCTCATGCAAATGAGATGGGGGTGGGTGGGAGAAGGAATGGCAAAATTTCACATTTTGTGGCTTGCATCTTAGGAAAGTTGTTTGGCTGGTTCTTGAAGCTTGTTGCAGTGATCTCAAAGAGTAAGAGAAGGAAAGGAGGTAATTTTTTTTTTGGGGGGGGGGGTATGGTTCATATAATAATGAAGCCAAAAACAAAAAGGTATGAGTGATCCTTCAGATCTTAAATCAATGCAAGTAGTCTTATTACCAGCAGCAACTGAAAACTGAAATGTCAACAAAACAAAGGCTATGGTATAATGCATACAAAATACTCAGTTGACAATACAGTCAAACCTCGCATAAAAGAGTGTCTCGCTTAAAGAGTAACTCGCTTAAAGAGCAGAATTTTCTCTGAATGTTTGTTTCACTTAACAAATAAAACCAACCAAAAACTTGCTTAACAAATAAATTGGGGTTCACAATCCCCCCCCCCCACAATTGGTCATTTACAATGGTGTTTCGCTTAAAGAGCAAACTCGCTTAAAGAGCAATCCAATGGAACGCATTATGCTCTTTAAGTGAGGTACAACTGTATTTGTATAACTAAATTTTTAGCATTGGTAGTATTCTGCTTATTGCCTTGAATTTTTTGATCTTTTTGCCCTTCCTCTTTTGAGTTAATTTTTCCCCTGCACTTTGTTCCACCATAAACACCATATAGTACCTTCTTCCACATTCTAGACAGTTCACTTTGGAATGACATTTCACAGCTTATCTTGGAAGACTCTCAGTGTTAGATATAGGTAAATGTCACCCTTGCTCGAAAGCCATTCATATCAAACTCTAGGGTTCAGTGCTCATCCCTGTTCATATCCAAAGAGCCAGTGCTGTCTGCATCTGCAGAAATTTCTGTAGACATGTGGCAGGCATGCCTCAACACCGAGGTGGTACCTATTTATCTACTTGCAATTTCTTGCTACCTAACTTCTAGGTTGGCAGGAGCTGGGACAGAGATGGGAGCTCATTCCATCATGCAGCACTCAGGTCTCAAACTACTGACCTGCCAACCTTCCAGTAATGAAGTTCAGCATCTTGAGCCATAGCAGTCCTATTAGATATACCTAATTACAAATGTTTTACAGCCTTCTTGGAAGACAGGTATGAAAGGATCACTTTGAATAGTAGCCTGGTTAATAATCCTGTAAAGAACACATCCAAGCCAGAATCCTACTCTACACTCTACACTGAATAATTTTCAGTGGCTAATTGTGGCTAATTGTGAGGTTATGAAGTGATTCTCAGCTGTGTGGCTGAGTATACAACAATGATGTGCTCAATTAGCTGCAGTTAGCCACAGCTAGTCATGCAAATGCCAATAGGATATTAGTCCCAGTATTGCAAATTATTTGTTTTTGTTATGATCTGAAATATACAGTTGTTATGTCTTGGGTAGAAAATAATAGTGTTTTGTAGTTCAATAGCCCAGGTACTATTTATAACATGTCATACATGCATGGATGGATACAGAATAGTCCTAATTATCTTTGGTTCTAAAACTTGGGAACTTTGCAACATATACTGACTGAAATTGTAAAATTTGAAATGTGTGAGGAGGTAGGGAACCAGTGGTAGTAGTGCAATATAAATCGCTTTGGAAAACATAACTACAATGTTGACTTAGAGATAGATAAGAGGTTTAGGAATAATGGTGCAAATGTACTGCTTCCAGATGATTCTAGATTTCCTGTGTTCTGAGCATTTATCATACTACAGTAATTGCTTATTTTAATGCTTTGCTCCATTTAAAAACCAAGATAAAATAGCTCAGGACTGATAATGCTAGTGTGAAATTTGTTACTAGGTTTTAGGCTAGACAACTACATCCCCAGCCTAGAGGGCATAATGAGGGATGTGTTAACTTTCTAATCCTTCTGAACATATGCTATGCAGTGGCAAATATAATACTGAAAGGCCTGACTAATAGTTCCATATAAGTATTCCATTAACACAAGATTTCTATGTTTCCCATATTTATAGCACTGCTGGTAAATGATAAGGTTACCATCTGTAAATACTATCACTTCTATCAGAATATGTCAAACTGTTCTTTTTTATGAACATTACTACAATCACCCAGATTCCTAAATAGAAAACACCCCATCAATCTGTAAAGCAAAATAGATGTGCCCTGATATTAGTAGTATTCATACATTACTTTAAAATTCTTAGTGATGGGGAATGAGATCATTGTCCTGGCCCAAACCTCTCTGCATATTCAAAATCAAAGGAACGATAAATGTGATCAGAGATTCTGCGTATTTAGATTTCCTGATATAATACAGATAACCTGTTCATGTTAAGTGCATCATTTTCTGGAGACATGCTGATGCACATAGGTGACAGCGTTAGTACACTTATCCACCTCTGTGTTTAAGAGGAATATTGGAATAATGCTGTTGTATCAGTTCATTAGCTTTCTTGTCCTGATGCTCTCTAACTGATGCTATCCAAACATCACATCTAGTATTCTTATCTGAAATCTTTCCTAATGGAGATAGATAAAAGGCAAAGGTCTCCCTTGCTCAAAAGCCAGTCACTTTAATGGACTTTTTTTTTGTATCTGCACTGTTTTCTCTCTCCCCCGCCCCCGCCAATCCCACAAATAAATAGAACAACATACCCAACTAGTTGAATCCAACACATCATTAGTGGTGTAGATATGCTAAAAATTAAAAAGGTGTTCACAGTCGCAAAATCTATAAAAAACAGATTTTCAATGCTGTTGTATCTGCAGTTGCATAACTGTTGCTACTCTAGTCTGATTGATACATACGTATTAGAATTCAGTAGTCTTATATTTAAAGGGCCTCCCCCCCAGTTCTTTTGTTTACATGAGGTGGACGTTAAGGTACAGAAAATAAACATCAGTGTGCCCATACTTTGAGAAAGGGAAATAGGTGTGATCTGTGACCTGAATTCAGTGATGGGATGACAATTTTTTTACCACCACTCCATGACGTAACGACGTCATGGGCGTGGCCAATGTCATGATGTCATGATGTCATGGGCGGAGCTGACGTCATGACGTCATGATGCCTGTGGAGGGCTCGGTGCCCTCCTCTGAGGGCTGGTGCCACCTGCCCACGCCGCTGCCATTATCGCCATCACCGCCGTCATTTCCACTGTCGCCGTCGCCACCGTTGCTGCCGCTGCTGCCGCCGCTGCTGCCGTAATCGCCGCTGCCTTCATCGCCGCCGCCATAATCGCCACTTCCTTCACCGCCACCTCCTTCATCGCCGCCGCCGCCGTCATCGCCGCTGCCTTCATTGCCACCACCGTCGCTATCGCTGCCGGTCTTGCCGCCGCCGCCACTATTGCTGCCGGTCTTTTTTTTAAAAAATTGGAGCTAAAATGGCTCCGACTTACTGCGCATGCGCAGAAACTCAATCTGCCGCATTGCACATGCGTCAGATTGAGTTTCTGCGCATGCGCAGTAAATTTGGAGATAAAATTGCTCCAATTTTATTGCGCATGTGCAGAAACTCAATCTGACACATGCGCAATGCGGCAGATTGAGTTTCTGCACATGCGCAGTAAATCGGAGCCATTTTGGCTCCGATTTTTTTAAAAAAATTTCTTTCGGTGAGGCGTCCGGAACCGGACGCCTCAAAAGTAGACTCCCCTCCCGGAGAACCCTCCGGGATTGTTCCTACCGGTTCCAGAGAACCGTCTGGAACCGGGGACATCCCATCACTGCCTGAATTGCCTTGCGTTTAGGTCTTCAGCCATAAAAAGTAGGATTTTTTCCTTTTAGGAATTAATATTTAATATTTAGTGGAATATTATTTTCATGGAGCTTGCACTTGAACTGATGTTGTCAAACCAAATCTCTCCAAGGTTTCATAAAAGGACTGAATAATATGTCAGATGAGCAAGCCTGGTGGGAAATCTATAGATACTTTTAACATTATCCCTTTTAATTAGCAACTCATTTCTTGCATGCCTAATGGAAAGAGTAGATTTTAATGTGTCTGGCATGCAGATGGGTACTAGGATTCCATTTACACGTACTATACTTAAATAATTAATTAAAAAGCATCATTAATGGCAAGATTGGACCAACATCTTCTAAAGCCGATGCTTCACAGTTAAATCTATAAAGGAGGCAATTGTAGATTTATAATGAGCAATTCTGATTTTTAAATATAGTCCTGAGTATTTTTTAAAAATACTTTTCTTCCACAGCAAATATTCTCACTGACTTATTTATTAAATATTTAAAATACCTTAATCTGAAATGAGATGTTAAGCTACTTGAATGCAAAAATTATGTGACTACATTGCAGTTCAGCAAGTGGGGGATAAATGACTAATTTTCATGAACTCATTTCTCTTCAGTCTCTGGACATCTGTGACATAATGACAACATGGACATTGGTTGGGAAACTGTAGAGCAGGGGTGCCCAAACTATGGCTCAGGGGCCGGATTCGGCCCCCAATGGCAATTCATGCAGCCCACGAAGCCCTTGTTGCTCCCAGAAGCGGAAGTAAAATGCTTTACGAGCGCATTTTACTTCCACTTCTGGGAGCAACGAGGACTTCATGGGGCAGATGAATTGCCATTGGAGGCTGGATCCAGCCCCCGGGCCATAGTGACCAGCTCCCTGAATTACATGACCGGGCCGTGGCCCAAAATGTTTGGGCACTCCTGCTGTAGAGAAAGGCTGTCTAACTTGCTCCCGCTCAGCTGTCCAGAAATGTGGTCAGGTCTGTGGCATAAAAAGGTTGGCCACTCCTGGTCTAGACAGCGAGTCCTCATGAGCTGACAGTATATGCTAACTCAGATTCTGCCTTGAACTGAAGAAATTTTGCAAGGTTCACCGTTTCAGAACTAGTAATAATTTGGAAAATAGCCCATGTATTTCAAGCTATTGTTTCTGCAGTCTATTGCTACTTTCTCAGATCAATCTCAGAGATAGTATGGACATATAAATTTAGGGTGGAAAATCCATGTTCTTAGGCTGGAAAACATGTTAATGTGACCTAGGTTGAATCCCACTAGGCTGATGTTTCTTGCAGTCTATCTGGACCAGAACACTGTTCCAGAGCAGGCAACTGATTTTTTAAATCTAGGGAAATAGTTTGGGTTGTCAGAATTCTGCTTTCAGGGCTCATTCTCTGAGTTTCAGCCTTTGAACCAGAAATCTCAGGGAATGGGATGATAATTTAATTATTATATAATTATTATTATTGGGAACATCAGGTTGTGAAAATATTGGAAAGTGAGAGTTCCTGTGGAACTTTAAAATTCAAACAGACAGACATCTGACTTATCATACACCTGATATAACTGTTACGGAAAAGAAGAAGACCTGATTTACTGATATTGCTATACTGGGGGATGCACAAATTGAGGACAAACAGCTGGCTGTGTGTGTCACAAAATATCATGATTTACAAATTGAATTAGATCATTTATGGAAAAAGAAATCTGTTGTTGTACCCATAGTAATCAGAGCACTAGGAGCAATAGTTAAAGGACTCTCTAGATAGTTTGAAATTTTGGATATATTGGACTTGAATATCCTAAAAAACCAACAACTTTACTATGAACTACCTATATAGTTAGATGTTACCTTAACAATTCTTAAGTCCTTGTTTAGGATTTGAACTGTTAATTTTATACCAGACTTTGACCCTTATTATTATAACAATAATCCCAGAACTGCAGGAAGGGACCTTCTGTATTATTCAGTCCAGCCCCTGTCAAGGACACACAGCAGGGAATTCAATGCCCAAACTCTGGCTTCCAGCAAGATACCTAAACCCCGG
Source organism: Furcifer pardalis (assembly GCA_030440675.1). NCBI lineage: Eukaryota > Metazoa > Chordata > Lepidosauria > Squamata > Chamaeleonidae > Furcifer > Furcifer pardalis. Next base: position 172,547,458 of record CP126892.1, on the reverse strand, counting down.
AGCTATTTATTTATTTATTTATTTTTTCCAATTTGTTATCCCGCCCCAATTAGGTAGACCCAACTCTGGGCAGCTTACAACACAAACCAGAAAAAGACATAGCTTAAAACAAGCAATACATAGTAAATACCACCAATATGACACTCCTATGTGCCTCACGCTGCCAATCTGGCAAACAATCCCATGAGGTTCAATTTTCTGACATCCCCATGTGTTATTTAGACATGATCAGAAGCACTCTTTCCTTTTTGTTGCCTTGCCTACCCTTCCTGGAATTCTCAGCCTTTACAGACATATGTAGTGGTTGTTGAATGGCTGTCCATGGGGAATTTATAAAAGCATGCTTCATTTGCCATCATAAGAGCTTGCTTCTATCCTCAGATTTTGGCCCTGTAATCTTAGGAATGCAATTCTGCTCACTTGGCAGTCTTAAAAACCAGCACTACATGAAAACTCCTATTTATTTGAACCTTAAAGAACACAGAACAACACCTAACTGAAGTAAGTTCTCCTTAGTTTATTTATTTATTTATCTATTTATTTGTATTTATATGCCGCTTTCCTCACCAAGGCAACCCAGGGCGGTTTGACACATCATAAAACATCAGAACAATACAGATTAAAAACTTTAAAAGTTTTTTTAAAAAATCTATAATTAAAACAAATTAAAAATTATAGCTAAATCTCAATTCTAAGCTTGAGAGAGCAAAGGAGGGGGGTCAGTGTTAGTTAGGTAGTGTGAATTAATGCTCTCTGAAAATATGACATAAGCACAAACTTGTCCTAGCCTCTGAAAAAGAAATCTAGCATGGTGAGTTAACACTTGAAGGCTCCATGGAGAATAGCCCTTCTCTGTTAACTATTTGTTGTCTTCGTCAGCTGCAACTCATGTCTGAGAATGCATTTCCCCCTCCCTGGAGCAGGAAAAATGCCATTGGTGTGAATTTGTTTAAGGTGGATCCCAGCTTGCCATGAAGTGACCCACATACTATGATCACAGAGTCATCTCCTGCGGCACATATGAAATGAGACATGCAGGATTTAACACCAGGACTGCAATGGATTGCTGCAGCCTTGAGGATATTATCATGGTACACCTTCACAGCCTCCTCTGCTCATTTTGCTGTTGGGCACAATATGGTGGTTTCTAGTGGCTTATCCTCCACTGAGGGGACCATCACCCCACCCACCTAAAGGGGCTCATCTACCCGTAGCTATTGGCCCCTTTAGGGAGTCAGGTTATTTACTGCTGCCCAACACTTGGCACTGAGTCACTGGCTGCACAGTCTACTCCATTACTGTAGCGGGATGTACAGCCTGACGCATGACTATTATTAGCTTCTTAAAGAAACTATACACAAGGCAAATGCCCAAGAGAGGTATAGCTAAGGACTGAAGACAAACCCTTCTCCCTCTGGTTCCAAACAAGTATCAGTTGACATGTGTTTTACATCCATCATAACCTTTTACCACTCTCTATTAACATATAAAATCCTGTTTCAAAGCTATCTACATTAGTGACTGTCATTACATTGTTGTCAGCAAATTCCATAAAACAATGTGCATGGGGGGGGCCCTTTCTTTTTATGTGCTCTGAATCTTACTCCCAATCATTTATAATTAGATGACTCTGGGCTCTGAGAGGACAAAATAACCTCTTCCCTATACCCGCTTCCTTCATTTTATGTGCAGTTCTGTAAAACAATGTAATCTACCTATTCTATTAAGATGCTGTTACATAGTCATCAATTAATGCTATAACTGAAGAGGCTTTTCTATGATTCTATCTTTATCCAGCGGACTCCATGGCAGAAGGAGAATTTCAATGGCTGTGTGGGAAAGAATGGAAGCAGAATGAGACATCTTGGTCTCTCAGAGATTTGAGCTCCCCCATCTTTTTCCTGCACAGCTAAAGATGCCCCCAGAACCAGAGCTGAGTGTACCCATCCAATCTATTGCTAGTAACAGATGACTCACTTGTATTATTACCTTTTTCATGGCAAGCAGCTCAGTATCCCGATGTAAGAGATACCCTTGTTTCACACAGACAATTGCTATATAATATGGAGCACAAACACTTTTCCGTTTAGAACACAATTTTATCCACTGCCCAGGCTGAAAAAAATGAAAGACCGTGTTCTAAATAGCACTTTCTCTCTTGACTTCCAGGCACGACAGCTGGACAATGAGATTACAATAAATTGAATGTGTCTCTATAGAGCTTAAGAAGGCAAGAGATAACAGAGGGTGGCGTGTTTATAGGCGATGCATTGTCTCAGTTCCAGGGACTTGATGCACATTTTCTCATAGCAAGACCTGTACTGTCACCAGTAGCATGGCCTGGGTCAGGCAGACTAGAACAGACTGCATCTCACCCACTCTGTGGTGGCAAATGAAACCTTGATTTGCAATCCTGTCATCCCTTTGCAGTCAGGAATTTTACTGCCTGTCAGTTGAACAGATATTACGTTTCGGTTAGTACAGTAATACACCGGATAACGATTGCATCGGATAACGCTAGAATTGGATAACGATGCAAGTTTTTTGGAAAAAACTTGCATCGGATAACTATTCTGGATAACGATATTTAGCGTTATCCAATTCAATCATCTGGGGTGGAGGTGGGGGTGTTATCATGTGCTCGTGCAAGGATTGGCTTGTCCGAAATCCCCCTTCTGGGGAGCTTATTTTGGACAAGCCGATACTTGCACAGACGCGCGATTGTGCGCCTAGGCAAGGATCGGCTTGTCTAAAATCCCCCCGGGGGGGAGGTCATTTCGGTCAAGTGGATCCTTGCACAGATGTGCGATCGCACGCCTAGGCAAGGATCGGCTTGTCCAAAATCCCCCCCGGGGGAAGGTCATTTCAGACAAGCTGGTCCTTGCCTCGGCGCGTGGTTTGTCCCTGATGTTAGGGCTTTTTCTTTTTAGCATTGTTCGATGCATGCATCAGACAACGCTAAAAATCGGATAACGTCATGACTTGTGGAACCAAGTCATAACGTTATCCGATGTTCTAGTGTATTCAGGAAGAACTCTCCATTCTGCCAGCAGCTACAAAGCTCTGAGATTTCACCACTGCTTTAAGGAGTCAGGTTATTTACCGCCACCCAACATGAAGTTGAGTTGCTGGCTGTACGGTCTACTCCATTACCATAGTGGGATGTCTGGCCAGAGAAATGTCAAAGGAAAGGGCCCATTAAAAAAACACCTTCATGTTCAACCCTGGCACCAATGGAGATTGAGTGGACATGAGTGCCAAGGTTTTAAAGTCATTTTGCTTTAAAAAAAACAACTCCTCCAATGCTGCTCATGCCATGACTTGCTGCTGCTTCTGGAGACTTGGCAACTGGAGCCCAGGCAACCATAATCTTGAAAACTCTAGCATGGCCTGTCTCCACCCTGTCTTGTTCTCTTGGAGGAGCAGAGTGAATTTTGGAGTCCCTCCTTTAACAACTGATATAGCTCTCTTAGGGTACCAAAAACATTCCTGTTCCTTGAAATATGCATTGGGGTTTGATGAATGGACTTGTCCCATCTTTCAAGGTTTATTTAGCCACTTTTCTAATTTTCTGCAACATGGTGGTATTTTTCCAGTTTTTCTCCATTTGTCCTTTGTTGAAGCATTTTGTGAATAGTCTGCTTAGTTTCTACAATCTTAGACTCTTGGAGTCATACCATTGTTCTAGCTCAAGTCATGCCTGCTTACTACAGCTTTTGTATAATTCAAAGAGGTCTTTTTTTGGGTGGCTCATGCAGTATGCTCTTCTTCTTCAAGTACCATATCCATTCCAAATATTGGCTATCATAATGGTGACATTCTTCCTGTTCTTAACTCCTCAGAATAATTCGTCTGAGGACATTCCACACCAGTCTCTCAGGTTCTTCAGCCAAGAAGTCTGTCTATATCCAGGACCTCTCTTCTTAAGGATCTTCCCTTGCATAACGAGTTGGAGTATTCTATGCTTCATGACATTCCTAATGATATGCCCAAGGTATTGGAGCTTTCTTTGTTTAATGGTCTTAAACAGTTCTTGTTCTTTATCCATCCGGCGCAAAACTTCTATATTAGTCACATGGTTAACCTATGTATCCTTAGCAGCTGTCTTTAGAGCCATATTTCAAAATCTTCAATTTTATTTTCAGATGCTTTAGTCAATGTCCAAGTTTTAACTCCAGAACATATAGCGGTATGTTTTGATGTTTGTGTTTCTGTCTGCACAGGGACAAAACAATGAGGAATATTTGTACTTCTTGTATTCTTATAATGTACAAGTGCTAGCTCAGACTTCTGAGAGAGCCAAACCCCAGGCTGACAAGTAAGAGTTTGTGTTCTTCTGATACACACAATCCTGCCACTCCCAAAGCTAAACTGTATAGTCTCTTTTACTACATAATAGGCAATTTATTTGCAGCCTCTCATTCAGCAACATAAGCAAATAAATGAAGCCTCAAATCTATCTTAACTTGTGTCTGTTTAGTATGACAATGTAACACTAAAATCTATTGCTACTGAATCTGATTTATGTGACTAATATAGAACAATAGCAGTTTGTCCTTTAGGTTTTTATCACAAATACATCAGCATTTAGGAGACAGCCCAGCTATATCTAAAGCTTCAATCTTAAGCATACTTATCTGAAGATTTAATTCAATGGGACACTGCCGAATAAACATCTTCAAGAGCTGGACAAGCAAGGAGGCATAGGCATACCTTCCAACATCTATTGAATAGGCCCATTTACTTTATTATATTATATTATATTATATTATATTATATTATATTATATTATATTATATTATATTATATTATATTATACAAAGAAACAGTAACAAAAAACTGCTATAAAAAGGGGAGGAAATACACACTGCATTAATACTTCGACACAAAAGAGGCATGCATCATTATATGATTGGCCACATATGATTGTTAAATTATGATGATTACGGTATATTAAGGTGACCTGGTAGCACAGTGGTTAAACTGCTGTACTGCAGCCAGAACATTGTGAGTTTAATCCTGACAAGGAATCAAGGTTGACTCAGCCTTCCATTTCTCAAGAGGGTGGATGCAATACAAGCCACAATTGTTGCACCTTTATGCTACAGCAGTGTATCCCAAGCTATGTTCCACAGAACACTGTTGGACTTAAATTTCCAGAAGCCTAAGTCAGTACATTGGCTGATCAGTGTTTAGGGCAATTGACTTAGGCTTCTGGGATTTGAAGTCCACTAACCAAAGATTGGGAAACATTGGGCTACAGAATGGTTGGACAGGGTCCTGTTTTGATCTGCCACGAGCGGAATCACTTCTTTGGCCATGGTAAGGGCATCACAACCGACTGAACAAACACTGGTAGCAGATATGGAGCACTCTTGCCATCCAGAGAACACATACAGAGGGGGATTTTAGTGAACTACTGTTGGGCAATGTTGACTTAAGTGTCCTGGATCTTCCCTTGGGCACATCACACACAATGCTATGTGTCTCAAACTTATCATGAATTTATGCAATTGATAGCCATGTTGGAGGTTCTGTTGCATACTCACACTTCCTTTGTTGTAGAACTTTGTTCTACAAAGTTCTTGAATTTCAGATACCACTTCAAAGTGGTCTTGCACTCCTTGAATGACAACTGTGCTTTTGCCATTTTCTTTGACTCTCCTGTCTGTCACATGGTGACACTAGTGTGAACGTCACTCTACACATTGCTACCGTAATTCAGTTCAACTTCAAAAAGTAAGATATAGATAATATCTCATAAAATGTGTATATATTTATGGCACATTCTGTATTTTGCACTTAAATATTTTTAACTTGTGCTTGCTTAAAATTGTTCTTTCATCCCCTGCTCTTAATATATAGTATGTTAGAAATGGTCCTACTTGTTGAAAATAAATCTCAATTCAGTTTTTATGGGTATCATGCAGTGATGGGATGTAACAGGTTCTCACCAGTTCGCCAGAACCGGTAGTAACTTTCCCCAGTGTCCCGGAGAACCGGTAACAGCTTTTGTGGGGAACCACCTTCGGGGCTTACCTTTTCACTGGTTCCACCACTGGGTGGGTGTATTTTAATGTATTTATTTATTTAATTTATTTACAGGTTTGTGTTATGGGTGGGTTGAGGTGTGTGTGTGTGTATATATGTGTGTGTGGTTATTTTTATTTTATTTTATTATTATTTTGTATTTTTTTAATTTTTTTATTTGGCTCCACCCACAACATCATGACATCATGATGTTAGCTCCGCCCACACTGATGATTTCACGGTGGGGTAGTAAATTTTTTGACATCCCACCACTGGTATCATGGCAACCACATGCTGAGCTCATCTCATTCATCAGGGTCCACAGATTTTCCTTTGTGCAGCACTTCCAGAAAAATGGAAGCGTTGTTGTGCAGTGAAGGGAAGAGGAACAAAATTTGCTTCTGTTAGTTCATTTGCATCTATCTAAATCTGGTTCCAATCCTGCACATGATATCATTCAAAAACTTGGCAAAATTGTTGCACATGATATCAAAGCACAGGAACTCATATATCAATAGGAAAAGTATTTTGAGAATGTATAGCTGTCACTTGGTATTAGTTTGGCTTCCACCAGCACTTGGGAGACACTGGATACCCTTCACAGAGAGTTCATCAAAGGATTCTACAGAAAAGATTGGAATGAATAGCATCACTACAAGACATAGGGTGCTTACAGGTTGCACATTGAGATCTACGGAAGTGAATTGTTGTGCCCACTGTGACAAGTAAAAAATTGTACCTATTAAATAAGCACAGTGAGAAGGTTTAGCTGAAGCCCATGGTTTTCACCCAAATAAGATTGTTTAAATTCACTTAGTGCTTCATTATTTCAATAGATATTTTATGTAAATATAAGATTTATATTTCATGAAATTATGCTTGTTTTTAAAGACAGTTTTGTTCAGGTAAACCAGAAAATGTGAAGCAGTAATATCTGTCAAACTTATTGAAGTTTCTCTCTGGATGGCTACAAACAGAATAGAGCATTTTTAGTAAAATGAGCAGATGCCAAATACACAAAAGCATCTATTCTTTTTTTTAAAAAAAGCACATATCTTTAGCATTTGTTTGCAATACCAAATTCCAGACATTGCTCAACTGCAACCAAACCCAACCCTTGTACTTAAAATTGTTCTTCCTCTTACAGTTTTGGCTGCAGACAGTATGATTTTGTTTCCCATGATCACATACCTGTCAGATCTGATAGTTTATCTTATTTCTGCCCAGCCACCAACACTGCTGCAGTTTCTTGATTTCATTTCTTTGATATCCCACCATTCTCTCATTTTACAGATCCAAGACAACTTATAAAAGGGCAGAGGGTAGAGATATAAACTATACAACTAAGAGACCGTGAAACAAATAATAAGATTAAAATATCATTAACTTGGAATAATTGAAACACATTCAAAACAACATTATTTAACTATTTAATTTTAAAAACAAACAAACAAACAAACGAATGAATGAATGAATGAATAAATAAATAAATAAAGTAAGTGTAGCATTCATATTAAAAATGTTGTCTTTAACCTGTTCAGCTACCAAAAGCTAGTCTGAAGTTCAACAAATTTGCCTGTTGATAGAAGAGCAACAAGTAGGTGGCAAAAAAGTTCAGTTGCATGGACCATCTATTGAAAAGTTCCTGTCAAGTATTCACCTGATGTGTCTGTGAGAGTAGTGAGACTGTGAGAAAGGCCACCTTTGAAGATATTAAAATCTGGGGAGATTACATGTGTAAATGTAGTCCTTCAGATAGCTTGGATCTAAGCCAGTAATGGCGAATGTTGACACTCCAGATGTTGTGGAACTTCAATTCCCAAAAGCCCTGATCAGCAGGTGCATTGATCAGAGCTTCTGAGAATTGAAGTCCAAGAACACCTGGAGTGCCAAGGTTCACCACCACTGGTTTAAGCTAAGGAGGGCTCTATAGGTCAAACCTCACACCTTGAACTACATCTGGAAACAGATTGGTACTCAATTGAGCCGCTATAGCTTTGGACTTAGAAGCCAGCCCTATTTCAGCTGTCCCATTTGGTGATTATAAGATTATGTAGCCATTCAATTATTATGCACAAGAAAAAAAACCTAGACACCCCCCAAAAATAATAATAATAATAAAAAACCCAATAACTTAACAGCACAACATCACATGTGTGTTTTAACTGTTTTTCAGGTATGCCTGGTAGGAGTAAAACCTTACATGTTTTGAGTTAGGTCTTTGCTATGAACCATAGATGTATCTAAGGTATGTTGTTCCAGTATTTGCTTTCCTTGGTAACAGGTAGGTTTTTTTTTTGACATAACTGCCTCTTCTCTTCACAAAACATTTAAAGCACTTCCTTTGCTGACAAGATTGAAGCAACAGCAGCAGCAGCAGAAGGCATGTTTGACCAAACCATGTTTCAGAAAACTTAGATTGCTGGGAGGGGAAAATAATTCCTATTTTTGGTTTAAAAATAGGCATGACTTTAAAGAAGATAATAAATTGCCTAAAATGATGTTTCTTGAGCTTCCCCCCTGCTATCTTTCCCTTGTGATTCATCCAAAGAGTTTGTCATTTTATGAATGCAAACACATGTAACAAACAGCATACGAAAAACTAAGAGGAACACATTTCTAATGAGTACCTCCTCCACATAGACTGCCTACACAATCTCTACATGTACTGTTGCTTTGGAATTACAAAGTGCTATGATAAATTACTCATTATTGAAAGGAAAATGCAGCTATCTTTTACCTTATCGACACAAAGATTGTGACTCTTAATATCTGGAACAGAAACATGTTGCTCTCAACCCTAAGGCGCAGCTGCATGTCCAGCCCAGAATAGGAAGGGGGAAATGCCTATTACAACATTTTGAAAAAGACCTGTGCATAAATACAAAAGACACCACAGTTTCCCTGAAAATGCCATCATAGCTCATGAATTATAAAAAGGGAAAAATAGGGAGATGTCCTACAAGCAAAATTCAGCAGCAATCCTATTTTATTTTTTTTGGACAATGGCTAAAATGACAGCAGAATAGCAAATACAGTACAGCATATTTTATGATATCAGTCCTGGAATAAGAAGATCTTCATTTGCTGAATGATTTCTGCCCTGGAGCTTGCAACCCTGAAGGAGCCTGCCTTGAACAAATTGGCATTTTCTTTGACTCTCCTGCTTGTCACATGGTGACACTAGTATTAACCCCAAGGAAGAATAGATAGGAAATCTGAGTCACAGAGGCTGTTCATGATGGAATATATGGGGGAGAGGAGGGAGCTACTTCCTGACTTGCATATAATGTAGTGTGGGATGGATCCTGTACCTGTGGCACAGCAGCCTCTTTGTGCAGAATGCTGCCTTCTTTGACAGGTTTCTGCAGCAGTGTGCCACCAATTGGGGAGGTGTCTCTGTTCACTACCACACTTTAATGACATTCACACTTCCCATTTGTCACCCACCCCTGGAACAACTACCACACAACCCATCTATTCACTTGTGCACATGGTTGTGGTGTTTTACCAGAGATAAGGCAAAGCTAAAGGTTGCTCTTGCTCTAAAGCCAGCCACGTCTGACTAGGGTACAGAGCTCATCTCTGTTTGCATCCAGAGAGCCAATACTGTCTGCGTCTGTAGACATTTCGATATTGCAGGCTGTTTACCTTCCCACCGAAGTGGTACCTATTTATCTACTTGCAACTTCTTGCTTTGAACTGCTAGGTTGGCAGGAGCTGGGACAGAGATGGGAGCTCACTCCATCATGCTGCCCTCAAGCTTGAACTGCTGACCTGCCAATCTCCCAGTCATCAAATTCAGTGTCTTAACCAATAAGCCACCACAGTCTCATTTACTAGAGGTAATCACCTCCAAATCCTCCCCCAAATTTGGGGATTGCTTGTATTAAATGTGTTTTCTAGCCAGGGCCACCTTGACTCTACTAGTATTCTCTATAAACATCATAAAACCCCTAACTATGGGTTTGTGTCACATTAAGATGTTGAGTGAACAGTACCTACTTGATGAAGTTATTCCTTATGTCTCTAGTAGAGTTTGTTAGCATGTGGATGTAATATCTTGTTTGCCTGCCATTTGTATAATTAAAAAATAATGAGAAGGAGAGTTTAATTTTCAGCAAAACAAAAGGGATTTAGTTTGGAACAACAAATAGGTATGGAGAAGAAGAAAATTAATGCTCAGGCTAAAAAGTAAAATTTGACATTATAATTCTTTACCACAAATACCAGAAATTTAAATAAATAAATAAATAAATAAATAAATACACATAAACACAGAGACCACTTTCTAATCAACAAAACAAAACTGCTTTCTAACCAATTCTCAAGCCAACTGCAACTCCTCTCATATCTCACCCTTCCTCTTCATTCTTGCCATCCAATCAGCATTCAGCATCATACATGAGCAGTCCAACACCCACTTGTCAATCAACCTAGTGCTCTTACCATGCATGCAATCCTTTCGCCAATTAAACAACTTCTTCTTGTTGTTCTTCCATAGCCAAATTTTAGCAATTCTCATGGTGATCAGCCATGAAGACTGTCCTGAGAATATAATGCAGTGGCCTTTCATCTGCCTTCTGCATCGCAGCATGACCCCCATACCACTGATCCAGTTCTATAAGTCACTTTCTGGTCCTGAGCCCTTTAGTTATGCAAAGTCCTCATCACCCCAAGGCCAGTATTGATGAAGCTGCTTCCCTACATCAAAATGAATTCAAGTGGGATTTAATCCACTTTGGGGCCATTACCCTTCCCTGTGGGCCGTTAGTCCTCAGGGTTGTCAGGTTAGTTAACTGCTGCCTGACACTTGGCGTTGAGTTGCTGGCAGTATGGTCAACTATTTAAACAACAAGGTAGCAATATTATAAATCACACACACAAAGTGGAATCACTGAATTTGAATCAAATTTACATGCTATGGGCACAAAAATGGGATCAATTTTTACAAAGAGGATGCCTTTTTTAAACCACTACCCTCTCTTGTCAAAGGCTGTGGGGAGCAAATCCCTTACATCAGGTCTGAAGCTGGGGTAAAGTTAGGCTGTGGATAAGCAATGGTAGTAGAGTGAAGGACTGCAGGGTTTTGCCTGAGTATGTTCCTCTCCTGTATCACCCATAACCCTGCCAAGTATCAATCATTTTGCAAGTGTGGTTTTACTGGCAGAGCAATTCTGTTGGCACAGTATCTCCAGTGGCATACACAAATTGTTCAGCCAATATTGTCTGTCATGCTCGGAAGCGTATCTGGATTTCTGCTAAGGTAGTAAGGCTTCTGCCAAATTCTGTAGCCTTTGAGCTGGCAAACTTTTTTTGTACAGGATTGCACCCAAAAGCTGAGGATTTAGGAAATAAAAACAAGTTGTAACTGCTTTCTAACAAACACATTTGTATTTCTATTTCTTAAAGCTGACATTTTGCAACTGATAGACTGAAACCCTGGACTCAACATTGTACAATGCATTATAATACTCTTTGATTTAAAAATAAGTTTTAAATTATTGAACTAAAATCCCTGTGATCTAAGTTTGTAACCTCACCAAAAATATGTTAGATATTTTCTTTTACAATTTGCATGCTGCTTATCTCAGAGTAAATTGTTAGGATTGTGAGTGCCAGTTAACGAGAAAGGTGTGGACACTAGAAGTCTTGCAGCTGTTCACTTTTGTCAGTCTTTGCACTTCCATTGCACTGCTAAATGGATTTTTTAAACCAGAAATTCAAAACTCTGCAACAAAATACAGTACATTAAAATAAAGTAGGCCTTTAGGATAAAATGAGAACAAACACTTAAAAATTGAGCATTGGAATATTAGTGGACACACACATGGTTAACTAATCCATTATGATCCCAGAGGATATGGAAATAATGAGGGCAAGTTAGCTGATCCTGGGCTTATTGGGCTGTTGATAAGTTACATCTTTGCTTTTGTACTTTTTTCCTTTGGGCTTCCTTGATTCTTTTAATTTCAAATTCTTTAGGCCCTTCTTTGCAAGTGTTTCACCAGACACTTCAGTTTTAAATGAGAGCTTTTCAGTTGACACGGTCAAATGTTTAATCCTTTCCATATCACCTTCAGTGTATCCTGGGATTGCTTCTGTTAGAAAATAGGCCATCATCTTAGATCAGGGGTGCCCAAACTATGGCCCATGGGCCAGATCTGGCTCATGATGACAATTCATTCGGCTCACACCACCCTCGTCGCTCCCAAAAGCGGAAGTAAAATGTGTCCATACAGGTGTATTTTACTTCTGCTTCTGGGAGCAAAGAGAGCAGCACAGGTCAGATGAATTGGTGTCAGGGGCCGGATCCAGTCTGTGAGCTGTAGTTTGGGCACCCCTGGTTTAAGCAGAGAAAATGGCAGGTTAAAATCTATCTCATCTTGTTGCAAAACAGATTGCAAGGTGCATTTACTTCCACTTCCAGTGGAAGTAAGCACATGACCAGCCTGCTGAACCACATGACTGGCCCATGGCCCAAAAAGTTTGGCAACCCCTGTCTTAAATGGATGGGGCATGTCCACCACATGGACAGTACCAGGCTTCCTCATCAAATTCTTTATGGTACAAGCTCTCACGGAGCTCCTTTGAAGCACTATAAGGACCAGCTGAAACAAACCATGAAGGTGTCGGGTATAAACCCCCAAACTTGGGAGGCAGCCAGTGGTGGGCATCAGCAGGTTTGCCCCAGTTTGCCAGAACTGGTAGCAGGAATTTTATTTATTTATTTATTTATTTATTTATTTATTTACTTAGATTTGTATCCCGCTCTCCTCGGTAGTAACCAACTCAGAGCGGCTCACAAAGTCTCCTAATATCACTATTAAAGTGCAGACAAAAATACAATAACATACAACATAACAAAACAGTATAGTACAGTAAATATCATATAGTAGGTCAGTACACATTACACATCAATACACATTATAGTACAATCAAAATACTATGGCATGTAGTACAACAGAGCAATAAGGTTCAATAAATATCATACAATAGAGCAACACACATCATAGTAAATCATAGTAAATGCAATTCTGTTTAATTTTATGTAACTTTTAGTACAATTACAACTTGAAGTGATTCTATTAAGATAAAAAAAGCATATGTGATCAAAAAAGAGATTGTGTTGCAGGAGTTTTTACTAGAGAGAAGGTAATTCATAAAATCAGTATATTATTTACATCAATTCACAGTGTATCAAGGAAATAAATGGAATTTACATATAATCTCTATATAATGGAAGAGATAGTTGTATGTTACACAGAGAGTTTTTCATAATTGTAAAAAAATAAAAAAAGAACCCACCTTGTTGAAGTTAAGCTTCTCTTTGGATTCTAGTTTAGGAATTCTGGCTGGCCCCTCCCATCCAAGTTTTGAAATAAAGTAGTTCTAATTCAGGTGCAACACAGGCCTTTCCCCTGGCCATGCCCACCATACCACACCCACAGTGTGTTAGTAAATTTTTTTGGAGCTCACCACTGGAGGCAGTGGCCATAGATCACCCATATTGGCACAAAAATCATATTTGCTACTACTGGTCACTTCAAAGGAGAGCTCTGCAGACATGAAGAGGCCAAGCAACAAACACAGAAGATTTGTCAAACTCAACTACATCCTTCACTATCTATTCAGTGTGCAGGGTGTGGTTGCATGTTTCATGCCAGGATCAGTTTATGGAGTCACCAGAGACACATTCATCAACTGAGAAAATGGCTTCCAGGAAAAATGTATGCTCTGATATGAGTAGCAGCCAATGATGATAAAATAAATACATTTGTACGAAGTGGTCCTTTTACTCTGATTGAGATTTCAATAGAATTAACTTTTATTTTAACTTTACTATTTTCATAAACATATTTCTAGGTTCTGAAAGAAAAAACTTTTTTTCCAGCAGAGAAGAGTTTCTTACTTGCCTCTCATTCAAGAAGCATAGTTTGGTTCACTTTCATTTTGAGACATTTAGACTGCAGCTCCACATCCATGTATGGGAACTTAGGAACAATCCCGTTGAGTTTAACAGATGTTACTTTCGAATAGATATTAAGAGTACTCTATTAAAATGTGAATAAATCTGTAGAAATGTTTGGACCACTATGTTAAGTTGCACAATTCAAAATATTGCTAAAGGAAAAGTTTGGAAGAAGAAAAAATTGGACTATCTCTTTTTTCCTATAAATGCTACAAGAATCCTGAGCAAACAAGGCAGTTTTAATGGTCATACTTCTTCTGTCTGAGCCACTTCTGACTAGTTTTGAATATACTGTACTTTCAAGCCATGCCTTGTTTAATACCTATAATATTCCAGGCTGAGGTGATGACATAATTACTCTGTGTACCCTTGGCTCTTGCAGTTTTGATTAACATTAATTCATTATTCATCTCAGTTGCTTATTTTCCAATTTATGTATTCCACTTCAAAAGAGTAGAGCAAAAATAATGGAACAACAAAAAAAGTAACTCAATATGTAAAAGAATTAAAAATTTACTACTGTATTTTCTTATTGAAAGTGTTTTGCAAGGTGTTCTTAATGCTAGGAGTGGGAAGGATGAGGATGTCTGTGCTATGACATACTTGAAATACACAACTTTGAGTATTCACTTGATAGTTACCTCCATTGGTGGGTTGTCAAAATCTTTGCTACCCCACTGTGACATCATCAACGTTGTGGGTGTAGCCAACGTCATGACGTCATGATGTCATGGGCGGAGCAAATAAATAAATAAATAAATGTCTGCACATGTGTCAAACTTCCATTTGATGCATGTGCAGTTCTTTTTTTTAGTGCGCATGTATCAAACCTCTATTTGACGCATTTGCAGTAAATGTTGCCAATTCTAACGGTGGTGTCTGGAACGATGGCACAGGCTGGTTGATTTGGTGCCAGGGGCCAGATCCAGCCCACAGGTCATAGATTGAGAACCCCTGCTTTAAGCTCTATTTTTCAGACTGAATGCCTATTCAACAATAGTTGGATCTGCAGGAAATTGTATGTGATGATGTTTTTCTTGCTTTCTGCAATAGTCTTTGTCCCCTGGTTTGTACACATCCCCCTGCTGATAAGAGTAAGTCAAGCTGGCTGAGATTTTTCTCATCACTTAGGAACCCCACATTAAGTGACAGATGGGTAGATTTCACAACTAAGAATGAGTACGTGTTGATCCTGAAGAGTGCTGCAGCTAAAGGAGATGAAACTCTCAAGCTAATCACAATAATTGTGCTGATCAGGCACATGGATAAATGGAATCGCAAAATTACATCAAACAAAAAACAAATATTCACAGCCAGGCACATGAAACAGTGATCCAAATATTTACAGCCAAGTACATGAAATAGTGAGTGTGTGTGAGAGAGAGCTTATCTAATTTTCCACAATTGTCCTCATAGGAGTCAATGGTGTGTATATATGTTAATTTTCTATTCATTAACACTGGAAGAAGGGGGAAATGGGGAAAGGAATGAAAAAGGAGGACATAAGGGAAAATGTGAATTATCATGAAATGGGTAAAGGTTTCTTAGTATCCTAGTTATATGTGACAGAACTGTCTGTGTTGAAACCATACATACATCTACAGCAGTGGTTCCCAACGTGAGGTCATATGCCTCATAGGGAGACTTCAATTCACAGAAGCCTAAGTCAGTACATTGGCTGATCAGTGCTTTGGTGAATTGACTTAGGCTTCTGAAAATTGAAGTCCAAAAACAAAAGGTTGGGTAAACACTGGTCTATAGTTTGGAAGCTAGGTACAGTATTTGCATTTTTTGTCTTAGTAAAGTGGTAACTATATGCCCAGTGGTGGGCATCAGCAGGTCCGCACCTGTTCACAAGAACCGGTAGCAGAAATTCTGGCTGGCCACGCCCATCCAAATTTTGAAATAAAGTAGTCCTAATTCTGGTGCAACGCAGGGCTTTCCCTCTGGCCACGCCCACCATACCACCCTCACAGTGTGGTAGTAATTTTTTGAGCCCATCACTGTATATGCCCTTTTGTGAAATTATAGGCCACCCAAGGCTATCCATATCTAATTAACATTTTAAAATGAGTGATTCAGAAACAGAGAAATAAACCTATTCCAACATAAATTATACAGTAAAACCTCACATAAAAGGTGTCTTGTTTAGAGAGTAGTGTGCTTAAAAAGCAGAATTTTCTCTGAATGGTCACTTCACTTAACAACTAAAACCAACAAAAAACTAGCTTAACAACTAAATCAAGATTCACAATCCCCCTGCCAGAAGTCACTTACAATGGTGTTTCGCTTAAAGAGCAAACTCGCTTAAAAAGCAATCCTGTGGAACGCATTATGCTCTTTAAGCGACGTACAACTGTATAACTAAACATGAGCAAAGAGCATCTTAATATTCTAAAAAAATAAAATGAAATGAATATTGGCCTAATTTTGCAAAGGTATTCCCATTAAATCAAGGTAGTACGGAAGGCGTTTCATCCATTTTTACTTGATTTACTCCATTTATATATGAGGAAGGCACAGACCCTTCTTTCTTTTTTGTTCCAAGAGGATAATATACAGTTACCAACAAAAGCTGTCAAGAATCAAATAACAATGCTGTTTAAAAGTACATTATGATTTATTAATACAATAATAATATATGCTGGGAATAAATGAGATAATGTAACCATGGACAATGCAGCTGCTCCATTATGAAAATGAAGATATCTCACTAAGTGTACAGAAGTGCAGCAGTTTAGCTATTTGTCTCATGTTTCCATATGGTTCTGATATTTTAATTACAGTTATTTAAAAAGGCATAATACTATCTGCTTTGTGAATGGTATGTTCTAGCAGTGAGTGTTAAAGTATCCCTAAGGATGTGTGAAAACATTTTTAATTAGTTCTTTGTTTTTATAAATAATTAAAAGATTCTGCATACTTCTAACCGTACAAATAATATAGCTGTTCTGCATTTTCCACCCAAAGATAGATTTTGATGGACTTGAAAAATATTTTGATAAATTCAATTGATTTTAATCTTAAATACTGCCATGTTTTTTTTTTAAAAAAATTAGGATTCAGATTCATTAAATAAATGGAATTTATTTGCTGAACAACTCTGCAGTGTGAAACATTCACTGCACAAGCTGAATGCAGATCTCAAACATGTAATATAGCAAGAAAGCAAGAGATGTTCATTATAAATAGGATGGAAACAGAGGCAATTGAGTACATAATAGGAAAACAGCAGTGCTGCACTAGAAGAAGAGCCTTCAGGTAAAAAGAGTGTCCATGAAATTAGAGACAATTGGATTTCAATGTACTGAATTAGTCATAGTACAATGTGATCAAGCTGTTT
Organism: Furcifer pardalis; assembly: GCA_030440675.1. Taxonomy (NCBI): domain Eukaryota; kingdom Metazoa; phylum Chordata; class Lepidosauria; order Squamata; family Chamaeleonidae; genus Furcifer; species Furcifer pardalis. The sequence continues at coordinate 172,530,113 of CP126892.1, read as the reverse complement.
TTCCTTGCTAACTCCTACTACCCCACCACATAATGTAAATAGCACAGCATCACATTAAAAGCAAAGAAGTGCATGCCTAATTTAAATCCCATTTTTATTCTATGGAATTCAAGGTAGTTTGTATAATATGTCCAGGTGTATAATATGTCCGTGTTCTATCTAGCTTGTGTTCAGACTCAAAGCTGCTGAGTTTTAGAAAGTCAGGTGTATCCTAAGTCTCCAAACCTAATTCTGTTTTTGGCTAAATGCTGTTTTCCACACTCTTACCACCAACACAATGAACCAGGCAACTGGCATAAAAGCAGATGCATCTGTGAGACCACCATGCACAATTTCACTGAGGTTGAGCCACACTCTATTCATCCTATATAAGACCTGATAGCTGACATCACTTGGAGGACTCTGAATTGGCTACGGGTTGGAGTGCCTAAATGTAAGACCAATATGCTCAAGTAGGGGCTGCTGGTGTGAATATGGAGATACAGTAAAACACCGGATAATGCTAAAACTTGGTTCCACAAGTCTTGGTGTTATCCGATTTTTAGTGTTATCTGATCCATGTTAAAATCCTATGGGATGGATCGGATAACGTTAAAGCTCCATAGAGATACATTGTAACCGCACAGGCTTTAGCGGTTGTTATCCGATCCATCCCATAGGACCTTAACGTTATTCGATCCAATTCTCCTCCCCAGATTACTTAACGTTATGCGATTATAGCGTTATCCGAGGTAAACGTTATCCAAGGTATTACTGTATACAGAATCTAGCTCATTTACTGGGCTGCCAAATAATGCCAGAAAAAAGCACTGATGAGGACTTCAATTTGGCCAACCGTGAAGTCAAGAAAGTGGCTTCATTTTGGTAGTTCAGGGTTTGATTAGGAAATGAAATGATAAGACCTTCTCCTTCATCCCTAGTTCTGTGAATTATAAATGAACCTGTAAGCAAGAACTGTGCATGTTTAAAAGTTCAGTTTTATTTTGTCTGTTATTAATCTAAGAACAGATACTGTTAATTTTGATTGATTTGATTGAATCCCAAAGGCACAGTGTTTAAGTTGCAATCAAAACTCTGCTTATGATCTGAGTTCGATCCTGCTAGAATCAAGGTTGACTCAGTCTTCTCTCCTCCCAAGGTTGGTAAAACAAGTACTGTACCTAGCTTATTGGGGCAAACTGTAAGTCACATAATTACCTTGTGAACCACCCAGAGAATATTTAGCACTATGTTGCAGTATATAAGTGGAAACAACAGCAGCAGCAACACCAACAATATGTGTGCATGCAAAAGTAACCCTTGAGGTATGCTGGAACAGGCTTATGTAGGCATGGTTTGGTGGACAATAACCAAAACCAAAAAGCCTGAACTCTCTCTAGTAGCAAAATGATGAAACTGGGCGGTTGTACCATGGAAACATCACAGGAAAACAAGAATGGCCAGAAAATACAGCAATGCTAGAAAATGTTGAAGGTCTGGGAAAGAAGAGGAAGAAGAAGACCAAACATGGAATGAATTGATTCAATTAAGGAAATCACAATCTTGAGTTTGCAAGAACCAAGCAGGGTATTAATGATACGTCATTTTGTAGGCCACTCAGTCATAAGATCACCATAATCTGGAAGTAACTTGGCAGCCCATAACGGCAACCATAATCTCGTGTAATATCCATCAAGTCAATTCAGCCGGCAAAGCATTAGTAAAAATACACGTACTCTGCTGTACTTACATCTGCTAGGATATAAGGTACCATATTCTGCAGCAACTGCAGGTTCCAAATGGTTTCCAAACCAGAACATAGGATTTCAGCAAAATAATAAATAAATAAATAAGTAGGCAGCTTGTTCCATTTATTGATTTGCCAGAGACTGGGCTGCCTAGATAACAAACTGTTTTGTCATTACACTTTTATTGTAAAACCTACCCTTTGATCCTATCCTGGCCCCTAGGTGGTAATTTTGATTGAGGTTTTTAAACCACTGGCCTTTCCTGCCACATAATTGCCCCATGACCTATATGTGTTGCTTGCAAATTCCTCAGAGCACTTTAGATCTGACTAGGTTTATATTACTCATTTGTGTCTCAAGATAAGTCAGAGTTAGTGTTAAATTGGGTGTCTTTGAAATACGGTCAAACCTCGCATAAAGAGCACCTCGCTTAAAGAGTAACTTGCTTAAAGAGCAGAATTTTCTATGAATGTTCGCTTCGCTTAACAAATAAAACCAACCAAAAACTCGCTTAACAAATAAATTGGGGTTTGAAATCCCCCCACCCCCCAATTGGTCATTTACAATGGTGTTTTGCTTAAAGAGCAAACTCGCTTAAAGAGCAATCCTGTGGAACGCATTATGCTCTTTAAGCGAGGTATAACTGTATAGTATAAAAATTTATTCCCACAGAATCAATCCCCTGACACTAGGCATTTCAATTTCTTTCAGAAGTTCAGAAAATCATTACTTAACTGTGAGATCACTAATTGGTAAAACAAATCTACAAAGAAACCTTCTGTGAAGTTTTAAATTGCTTCTTGTTTTTAGTTGCTGCCTTTAATCTAAATATTAACTTTCCCCCTTTTTTTTAATTATCCAGTTAGAGCACAGTGTTAAATCTTTGGACCGTAGTGTTGAAATGAAACCTTCCTAAAACCACTGGAAGTTCAGATCTATCGTGTCTTAAAAGAAAAACAAAACAGACATCCATGATACCATTCTGTTTCTCCATTCACAAATCTCTAAGCAGACTGGAGTCTTTACCAGAATCTAAACAAGGGAGAAGCCCACCTGTGGTGCATTGGTTAAACTGTTGTACTGCAGTCAAAGTGTTGTGAGTTTGGTTCTGAATGGAATCAAGGCTGACTCAGCCGTCCATCCTTCCGAGGTCCATAAAATGAGTACATAGCATGTTGGGGGCAAAATGCTAATTACCTGGCTTATGAACCACCCAGAGTGTGCACTAAGCGCTAAGGGGTGATATAGAAGTGTACATTGCTATTGCTATCTGTATCAAATCTGCACCCATCACCAGCAAATGCTTGGAACAATCAAGAAGGAAAATGTCCTCCATTTGGCTGACAATATTATTAATAACATTACCATGCAGTTCCTTCATCTGCTCCCAGCACAAGCTGGTTCTAACTGTGATTAGTGAGGTAAAAGGCAGGTAATGACAGACTGCCATGAAAGTTGGTGAGACCAATGGCAATAAGCAAAGAAATGACTAAATACCAGAATATAAACTCAATCTTTTGCACACACACACCCAATTCTGCTCCAGCAGAAACCCACTCCACAGAGAAGTAAACCAAAGGACAGATATGGTTTTTTGAGAGCCTGGCTGAAAGAGAGATGTGATAAGTCTGAGTATGAAAATGCATCGACCCATGTGAGGATGAGGCATAAAGAGGACCATAGGATTCCATAGAAAGAAATAGGTGAGTGAAAATATTCAGGAGAAAAACCCTTATATCTATAGTGTTGCTTGTTTACATTTCCATGGTCTTTGACTGAAGTGAATGACAGATGACATCAGGAAAGGTTGTGTTTCATAGCCTATGGTTGATGCATCCATAGAGAAATTCTGAGAATCAATGCACTTTATAGAGATTGGGAGGGGGTCATACACAGAAAGAACCTCCTTGAAGATTGTGGTATTTTTAACCACACTCGGGCATACCCTGGGCATCTTGTGCTAGCTAATTATTATTATTATTATTATTATTATTATTATTATTATTATTATTATTATTATTATTATTATTATTATTATTATTATTATTATTATTATTATTATTATTATTAATTAAATTTAATACCCCGCCCCAATCGGGGGGACCCGACTCTGGGCGGCTTACAATCTAGTAAAAACAGAAATAAAACCCAACTCCATGTCACTAAAAACAACAGAATTAAAAACATCAGAATTAAAAATCAGCACCGAATTAAGACGACGCAGGACTACACATCAGTATTCCCATATTCCAACCCAGGGAGGCAGTTCTTATGTAAGCCACTTAGTGCACTAGGTTGAGCAAAAGGAGTTGTAGAATGAACTCACCAAAAGGTGGCTTCATTTTGGCAGTTTCATATCTGGTCTAGATATGAAAGAAGAAGAATAGGGATTGGGAAGAATATATTTTCTAGTAGTCCTGTAAATCTAGTTCGGAGTGCTTTAAACTGAATTATGACAGGAAATATTACAAAAGTCTAGAAGACATGGAGAAATGCATTGGGAAGTAGAGTTAACAGTAATGCATCAGCTACTGGGATGGTGATACAGAAACTTTCCAATGGAAAGAAGCAACTGAAGACATCAATGCACAGAAAACCAGAAATACACAAGATGAGCTTCAAGTCTTAGCACAGAAAACCAGCTATGGTCTTATTCTTCTTTCATGTCCTGATCAAACCTTGGACTGCCAAAATGAAGCCATTTTGTTCACTTTGTGTGTTGTTGTCTGCCAGCAGCTCCCACTTGAGCATGTTGATCTTGCATTAGGGACTCTAACCCTCAGCCTATTCAGGGTCCTCCAAGAGACATAAGCAATGTTTAGTTCCTCAGTTATATCCTCCTTTAATGTTGTCCCTTGTCCAGTGAGCTCCTTTCTTCATCTTCTAATTTGTTTTTGCTCTTGTGTACCCTCAAGAATGCTTGTTCTTGTCATAAAGCTCTTCCTGGATGTGAGTCGGTGCTTGAGGATCATATCCATTGAGAGGGTGTCAAAGGTAACAACTATGGTTTAATAGGCATTACCAAGAGCTAGTGAGAGGCAGCTAATAACTAGAAGGTACTGATTGAAGGATACAGTGTATTCAAAAGGAATCGACAAAATAGGAAGGGAAGTAAAATACCACAGTTGGTAACGGATTATTCAGCTGTAAGATCTATGAGTCAGAGCCTGCGATGCTGTTGGACGGCATTTAGTAAAATCCGAAAGTTAAAATCACATGAAGGATTATTTCAGCTATGCTCAAAACAAAAGCAAGAAGATAGAAACAGTAAGTCTGCTCTGTGAAAGGGCTGGAATAATATAGATTCAGTAATACCTTGGATAACGTTTGCATCAGATAATGCTAAAACCACATAACGTTAACCAATCTGGAAAAAAAATTGCATCACATAACGTTAAAATCCTATGGGATGCATTGGCTAACGTTTATTAAAGCATGTGCCGGTTACAATGTATCTCTATGGAGTTTTAATGTTATGCGATTCATCCCATAGGATTTTAATGCATGCATCAGATAACATTAAAAATCGGATAACACTAAGACTTGTGGAACCAAGTTTTAGCATTATCCGGGTTTTTACTGTATGTGAAGACAGACTGAAGGCAGAACTGCTAGCCCCTGTCTTGCTTCTGTCTTCTCCCAAAAGAAAATCATGCTAAATCTAATTCAAATAAAATGAGTGGCTGCTGCCCAAGACATGTAAAGAGGTGACAAAAGAACTTCTAGCTAATTGAAATAAATTCAAGTTTCCTGAGCTAGATGAACCCAGGATATTAAAGTAATTTGAAGGTGTAATATTGAAACCTCTTTTTCTAACCTTTGTCAATTCTTGGAGAACATGTGAAGACCCTGAAAGCAAACAAACTGTTTTTCAACTCTTAGTACTAGTCATGTAAAAGTGGTGTTTCTTTTAGCTGTGGAATATGTTCTTGTGGGTATGAGAACTATTTCCCTCCATGTGTCTGCCCTTGGAGGCATTGACTTCAGCTACTATTATTGATGCCAATGTGCAGCAAGCCAACAAAAGCAAGCTCTGGGGGTAATCCATATAAACATATGTCTGTAAGAACCCTTTTCTCTTTTAAGCTTACAAAACCTTTTGTGTTTCCTTTAGAAGAACACTAAGCTCTTTATAATGACTAACCAAATTGACAAGAGCAACTGAAAAGCCATTGAATATTGAACAGTATGTTAAGAAAATAATTGACAGAGTACTTTCTGGATGTGATGGGATGCTTTGTGTCCTTCTGTCAAATCACCAGTAAAAACAGCTTTCATAATTTTATTTAGATAGTCAAGCAGGTACGTGGTCAAGTATGCAATGTTACTATTGTTCACAGAACATTAAGACAATGTTAGTGACCAAAGATGAACACATAAACATATGTGGGTAGCCAAAATTTTTACTACCACACTGTGGGTGGAGCCAATGGTGTGGATGGAGCCACTGTCATGATGTCATGGGCAGAGCCAATGTCATGGGCGGAGCCAAAGTAAAAAAAAACCCATAAAAATAAGTACAGATAAAAATACAAATTAAATAGACATAAAATACACATAAAACACATAAAATACACATTAAAAATAAATACACATTAAATAGACATAAAAACACATAAAATACAAATTAAATATCCATAAAACACATAAAAATACACATTAAAAATAAATACTCATCAAATACACATTAAAATATACCCACCCACCACACACCCAAAGGCGAGTCACTTACCCTGGGGGGCAGGCTGTAGGGAGCTTCAGGGTAGTAGCTGCTCTTCCTCCTCTCCACTTGGGAGGACAGCAAGGAGATTCCTCCATGGCTATACGTGGCCGCCCGATGCTCTGTGCTGCAACACTCCAAGCAGCAAATGGCTGCTTGGCTAGGCAGGCAGAGTGCTGTAGGTGCAAATGCGTGCCAAGCACTGTAGGCATGCCAAGTGCTGTAGGCATGTGCACCAAGCACTTGGTGCACATGCGCAGTGGGGGGACCGGCAAAAAGGTAAGCCTCCAAGGTTGTTCCCCCCAAAAGCCACTACCAGTTCTCCGGGACACTGGGAAAAGCTACTGCCGGTTCTGGTGAACTGGTGCTAACTGGCTGCTGCCCATCACTGCAATAGATATTGCAATTCCCTACAATTTACGGATCTTTTGAGTTGAGAAAAAGAGCAACACTTGGGTACTCTCTCTCTCTCTCTGTGAGAGAGAGAGAGAGAAAGGAGAGAGAGAGTCTGAGAAGGGTACACTTCAATACATTTATCTTTACCTTGATATTGAGACATTCATCTTCAAGATGCTTAACTCTGGCTGCAACTTCTTTCTCCAATTTATCCAGTATTACTTGCAAAATGATCTTGCAATATAGTAATTTGTGATTTATTTTGTTTAAACATCTCTTTAGATTTTAGACAGAGATCTAAATTCCAACATTATTACTATAGATAGTCTGCAGTATTGCAGTATTAAAAAATAGATCAGCAGCCCCTGATCCCAGTCATGTTAATTCAGAAGCAGTCCCATGAACTTCAACTGAGTATGTTCTCCAGTAAGTGTGCATAGAATGGAAAACTTCCCTATTTTATTACAAAAGACATGCCATGTCTTGAACACCATAGATCAGTTTCTTCAAACTGCTTCCTGACTACTTGCCAGTGTTCCATATCTTGAGTTGTGAAGTGGGGTGGAGGGATGCATGGAGGAAGCCAGTTTAGATTTGTCTCCATCATTAAGCAGAATAGTTTTGCAACTGTGGCATTTGCAACTCCTCCGATGGCTTAGTGGTTAAGATGCTGAGCTTGGAGACTGGAAGGTTGGGTTTTGATACCTGAGGGCTGCACTTGGGGACATGAAAGGAGCCTCATGAGGGAATCCCCTGAGTGGAGTTTCTCCAGCAAAAATCCTTTCAACCCAGAGTAATCTCTGACATGAAATTATTATTATAGTATCCAATTACTGCTGAAGATTATTGCTTAAATTTTAATAGGCTAAGAATCAGAGATACACATTGCAGAAACACCAGCAGATAGTCAGGAATATATAAGTATATATTTTAAAATAACTGTTTCCTTTGGGGACTGGGGAAGAAGGGGAAGTCTGAAATAACCAAAAATTGCTGCCAGTGATCCTATCATTTTTAGGAGCAGTGATGGGATGTAACAGGTTCGCACCAGTTCACCAGAACCAGTAGTAACTTTTCCCAGTGTCCTGGAGAACCGGTAGCAGCTTTTTTTGGGGGGTGGGTGGGTGGGAACCACAGTGCTTGGTGCGTATGCACGGCTTCCTTGCTGTCCTCCCAAGCAGGGAGGAGGAAGAGAAGCTGCTAGCTTGAAGCTCCCTATAGCCTGCTCCCCAGGGTAAATGACTCACCTTTGGATGTGGTGTGTCTGTGTGTATTTTAATGTGTATTTAATACCTTTACCTATATTGTCATACTACCACAGTTCCTAAAAACGTCTTGCATACAGGCTTGGGGTTTTTAAGCAAAGTCTTGGAGTTACCCCATCAATAAGCTACATTTGTCCTGTTCCAATTGCTGTTCCAGTTGGAGAACCCTTAAGGAGGTACAGCTGTTTTACATTTACATTAAGGCATATTATCAGAGAACTGGTTAGCCAAAGACTTAGTACCTAACTTCTTTAACTGTTGAAAAGTTGAAAAGTGCCAAAATGAAGCCATCTTGTGGTGAGTTAATTCTGTAGTTCCTTCCATCTGACCTAGATTAGCCAGAATAAGCTTTAAGCTCTGGTTTAAAAGCTCTGGTTGATTTGTGTTTGGGGTGTGGGGGGTGTATTTTAATGTATTATTTATTTATTTAATTTATTTATGGGTATGTGGTGTGGGTGTGTACTTATTTTTATTTTATTTAATTTTTTATTATTTTTTATTATTTTTCTTTGGCTCCGCCCACAACATCATGATGTTAGCTCCACCCACACTGTGATGACATCATGGTGGGGGTAGTAAATTTTTTGACATCCCACCACTGATTAGGAGGCCCTATTAGCATTAGGAGATTCATCACTATGATGTTCAGCCATGCTGAGAAAGAAGGATGGGAAAATCTGTTAGAACTGAAACTTTTTTTTAAACTTCCACTACTTCCTAAAGCACATATGATGAAATTTGAGAATGCTAGTGCATTGTGATCAAGAACCAAATTGAAACTGACTTCTCAACTATTGTCAAGAAGCTACCTCCTCTTGCCATATGTGACTGAGAATGTAGATCTGAGCTGCATCTTCTGATTGGTGCATATTGCCATGCCTAGCCCACAAGCCTTCCCACATAGCTCCTTATGATGAGGCATGTTTCAGCTCTTAGGAGGAAGACTTAAATTGCTAATGCTATGGGATTCATCTCTTATGAAAGAAGCTTTCTATTCTGTGTCACCTTGACTTTGAGCAAATGTGTCATGTTATAGGCTAAACTCATTCAGACTACAATGGAGCATAAAAGAAAATGAATCTGAAAGGCAGAGATGCAAGTTGACTTTCAGGCTTCCTAAGGACAGATATAGAAATGAAATATGAAACATTTCTTTTATTTCTCATAATGGCTCTGGGAACCTTCCCAGCTCTACAGATTGAGATGAAGTGAATCGAAATATTTTAAGATGCCCTACAGCTGGCTGTGACTTTACAAAAAAAGCACAAATAAGAAATGCTTCCCTGGATTCCCAGGAGCTTCTGATCCCTTTGCTGGAGGGAATAATTTATTTGATGCTTTATTACATTTCTTCATGCTGGATGTAATTTTTCAAAAAGTGAATAAATGTCCCTGCAGGGGAAAATCCAGTACACCAGTATATACAGTACATACTTTGTGGTCTCTGAGCTGTTAAACCTGAAGGTCCTGTGTTTGCACTCACTTCACTTCAAAAAAATTTAGAGCAGGGCTAGGATTTTAACAGGCTGTTTGTCCCCATCTGTGGTGTATGGATCACAGTTTCCCACTCAGTTGCTCTTATATGTACTCATTCATTTAGTTATTACCTTCGTATCCCATCTTTGCACCATGAACTCAGAGTGCCTCACGCATTGCCCCTTCTTTGTCTTTATGAGAACTCTGTCAAGCAGGTCAAACCAATGCTGGGTTCCAAAAATTTTTACTACCACACTGTGGGAGTGGTATGGTGGTTGTGGCCACGGTGAAAACCCTGTGTTGCAACTGAATTAGGACTTTATTTCAAAACTTGGATGGGTGGGACCAGCCGAAATTTCTGCTACCGGTTCTGGTGAACTGGTGTGAACCTGCTGATGCCCACCACTGGGTCAGGCTGAGAAACTGTGGCTGGCCCAAGGTCATGCAGAAGGTTCCATGACTCAGTGGGGATTTAAACCCAGACCTCCTATGTACAGTCTAACTTATTGTACTACCTCATTTGACTAGCAAAAAGGGATAAAAAAATTTTTTACAATCCCACTGGCCCCCACCCCCTGGATCTTTCATCACTATACATTCCTAGTCTGCAGCACCATTTCATGTGGTCCTCACCACTACCACCACACTCAGAAGTGGAAGCGGACACATTTACACATGCACAGGTGTGTTTTACATCAGATGTAAAATGTACCTGCGACTGTTGTAAACACGGAAGTGGCCACATTTACAACAGCCATAAATGCACCTGCTTCTGAGGGGCATGATCCAGCCTGCTCAGCTGTCTGTGAAATGTGGTCAGGCCCACAGCAAAAAAAGTTTGGGTACCCCTGATTTAGGTGATACAGTAATACCTTGGATAACGCTAAAATCTCATAATGTTAAGTAATCTGGGGAAGAGAATTGGATTGAATAACGTTAAGGTCCTATGGGGTAGATCGGATAACAACCGCTAAAGCCTGTGCAGTTACAATGTATCTCTATGGAGCTTTTAACGTTATCCGATCTATCCCATAGGATTTTAACAGATAACACTAAAAATCGGACAACACCAAGACTTGTGGAACCAATTCTTAGCGTTATCCGAGGTATTACTGTAAGAGTTTTTTGCATGCTCCCAAAATTATACAGGTGCCAAGAATTAGCAGCAGTGTCAATCATATCACAGGGATGCCATGTAATTCTAGTCAGAAATAAAGGATTGGGGATCAGCAGACTTTCCCCTAAATCCCGACAGTCATTTATTGTAATTGCAAAACCTGTGCTTTCAACTGATCCGCTTTTGGATAAAGTCTCTCTGCTTGACATACTATTCAGCAGTACAACACATACACTGCAAAGAGAAGACTCTGGATTCAATCTCTTGAATATTCCAACAACCAAGAAAGACCCCTGCTTGGATGTCCAGAGAGACATGATCAGTTAGGTTGACAAGACTGAGTTAGATGGACTACTGAGTCAATATGAGATGGCTTTCTCTTTTTTTCTTTTGAAAAATATTTATTTTATTCCTCTGTACAGGAAATTGGCAACCACAGAAACCATCAAATCAAATACAGTATAAAGTGCAAGGTGACTTCCTGGAGAAAGTGTGAGCAAGGCAACATGGTCATCCAGTAGCACCCTGGTGGATAACCTTTGCACTCCAGCTGTTCTTGGACTTCAATTACCAGAAGCCCAAGTCAGCATTCCTGCTGATCAGGGCTTCTGGGAATTGAAATCCAAAAACAGCTGGAGTGCCAAGACTTGCCATCACTGCCATGGTTCAACATGAAACATTGCTGGTGATAGCCATTGGTTTTGACTCTTTATGTAAGCAATAAAGCTCAACTGAATTTTATAAAAAATGTCCTTTCTCTGTAATTGTTTCAAGTGCTGTACTTTTGTTGTGAACTTCACTTATCTACCAATACAGCTTGTCAGACCCTGGTTTAGTTACTGACATCTATTTTCTTACTCCATTTCCATTTAGTTACAATTGTCACCTTTACATTTCCTGCATGCAGGATATTGTACTCTTGTATTATTTTCTTATTATGTTCCTTCTTAGAAAACCTGCTGGAGGTTAAAGGTATAAACGTTATAAATATCTGGAGAGATGTCTTTCACAGTATTAATTGTTTGCCATAAAAATACAGTACCCACCATTACAGAATGGAGCAGGCTCACAGTAGGTAGGAAAAATGTGTTAGCCTAAGCTGTCAATGGAAGTGAACCTTACCATATGTCCTATTAATCAGAGGAAACAAAGCCATCTTCCTGGGATCTCTGAATGCCAAAGTCAGGCTGATCTTGCTTTCATTGTGATTAAATAGTACGTAGGCAATTTTATTGTTAGTTTCTTGAATGTAATGTCAGCACAATCGTATGCAATGTAATTGCTTTATATGTGACAGACAAGTAACAAACTAGTGAATGCCACCAACTCTGGAAGCTGTTTTGGCAATGGACATTTTAATTTCATACTTCGCAAGGTCCCTGTTCCATTAATACATGTCACACAGCACTGGACTTTCCCTCTGCTCGCATCAGCAGTGAGATCTCCCCTTGGACTAAACCCAGCTACCTAGTGACAGAACTGTTCATAGTTACCTTTTGCTCTTCCCCAATAGCAAACACTTTCTAAACTGGGAATCTTATCTTGTAGCACTATATCTTATTTTTGTTTGAGTTGCCCCATCATAGTGTTTTTGAGGTGTAAATATTCAGACGCGATTTACCATCGCCACATTCCATGCAGTAGTAACAAGAGTTATGTTTCTGCGAGTCTATGAAAAAGTATTCATAGGAAAGCTCAGGAGACGATTACATTGTGTGATCACTGGAAAAAGGAGTGAACCAATCCCTCCCCACAGTGGACAAAAAAGTAGGCTAAATGTGAAGTGATTGCACTCTAATTGAGGTTTCTTAGCCTTTATCGTTCCTCCTTGGATGACCTTGACAGAGCACTTGACTACATGATCAAATAGTCACAATTTGCTCCTCTTCTATAGTGGGTGATTTCAAAGTATGTTTTTTTTGTTGTCTGCATGATATAAAGGCCAAATTGAATCTGGCTGTGACTTTTTGCTCCCAAAATGGTTTTTCTCTTGTGTTGGTGAAGGCTTCTGATGTGTAAAAGAATGGAAGGAGGGCTGGGTTGTCTGTAAGTGATGGTGTGGTGATGTTGGCAATTGGGCATGACATTTAGGGGATGAAGATACACCCTCTCCCACATTTTCTTGTCCTTTTAATTCTTTTAATTTTATGGAGTAAACAAGGCTCATGCTGATACATTGTATTAATACTGTATAACATAACAGTTCCTTTGGAACTACTCTGATATACAGTATTAATAGAATGTATCAGAGTAGTGCTACCTAGTTCTGCATTAAGGAAAAAAAAAGAAGCAAAGGTAAACAAGCCTGCCCCTTCTTCTCTTCTGCTCTCTTTACCTTGGCTCTCTTTTCCTTAATGCAGATCTGGCTAGCACTACTCTGATATATTAATAGAATGTTTGGGGCTACACTGGCTCAGTGGTTAAGAAGCTTGCATTGTTAGCTGGAAGGCTGGCAAGTCAGCAGTTTGAGACCTGGGTATTGCATGACAGAATGAGCACCTGTCTCTGCCCCAGCTCCTGCCAACCTAGCAGTTCAAAGGCAAGAAATTGCAAGTAAATAGATAGGGACCACATTGGTGGGAAAAGATCTTGGGAACATGAAAGGAGCCTCATTTGGGCGTCCCCTGAGTGGAGTTTCTCCAGCAAAAATCCTTTCAACCCAGAATAATTTTTGGCATGGAACAACAACAACAACAACAACAACAACAACAACAACAACAACAACAACAGAATGTATCAGTACTAGCTTGAGTGAGAGTAGGGTGAGAGAGCATGTGTGTACCTGTGTCTGTCACTTGCTAGCTTTTAGCCAGGTGAAACTAGATAAAGTGTGTCTATAGGGACACAGAGGGTGTTTCAGGCTTCCTGTTTCTGCTTGCCTAAGGCAACCAAAACTGATGAGAAAGGCAAGTGAGCAGCAACGGAAGGAGAAAGAAAAAGAAAGGAAAGGAAGAGGAGATGTAGATTGGAATGGTCTGAAATGCCAATTGTATCTGGACACTGAATTTCTGAATCAAATCACAAGCCCAATGAGAATACAGGTACATGTTTTCCAATGTAATTGAGGTTGCATCAAATGTAATTGAGGTTGCAGTTCAAACCACAGCAGAGCCTAATATTTCCAATTTGACTTTCCAATATAGTCATACCCAGAGTCAAGTCTCCTGATGGTTTTACTCTCAGTATTTATATATTTGCTTAAATATTATTATTCAGTAGTGCTTAACTATGGGATAAAGAACAAATGTCCTGAAGCCGATGCATTCTTAAGGAATTGTGTCATTTTCTTATTCTGTCTGTGAGAGGGAGGGATTTTTGGCCAATTTTTTTTTTGTCACAATAAATGTCACACAGGAGTGTAAGATAGAAAAAAGACAGATACTAAAGTTGACTATCCCTCAGGTTTTTTTGTATTATTAATTCTATACAGTGAATGTGATTATTAGCCTGGATGTGGCTATATATAGGTAATAACTAATAACTGCATGCCATCAAGTAAACCACTCAGGCCAGGTTATCCTGCTACGATAATAGAGTAGACCATACTGCCATCGACTCATCGCCAAGTGTCAGGCAGCTGTTAACTAACCTGACAACCATGAGGACTAACGGCCTTGAGTACCAAAGTCCACAAAGAACTGTGATGGTCCCCAAGTGGATTAAATACCACTTGAATCCACCCTGATGGAGGGCAGCAGCTTGTTCAATACTAGACTGGGGCTGCCAAAAGGGCTCAGGATCAGAAAGTAACTAGCAGAACTGGATCAGTGGTACAGGTGTCATGCTGTGGTGCAGAAGGCAGATGAAGGGCCACCACATTATATTCCCAGGACAGTCTTCATGGCTGATCGCCATGATGATCACCTATGTTCAGATTTGGATACGGTAGAAGAACATCAAGTGAGTTCTGACTTATGGCAACTATTTCTGGAGCTTTCTACAGTGCACTCAGGAATGGTTAACTTGTTGGATTGATATTGTATAATTTTTATAGTGTATTATTATATGTTGTTCTTGTAATTTGATTTAGATATATTGTACTAAATTATATCTATTGTATTACTGTGCATTTATTGTATTTGGGGTGTTTACCTGTGATCTTTGTATGATGTTATTATGATTGTGAAACTGTATATTTTGCATTCCTGTAGGTCGCCCAGAGTCGCTGTATGTGAGTGGGGCGGGGTATAAGTCTAAATAATAATAATAATAATAATAATAATAATAATAATAATAATAATAATAATAATAATAATAATAATAATAATAATAATAATAATAATAATAATAATTTATTTTCCTGGAGTCACCGTGAAACCATATAACTTTCCCAAGGCTCTACAGGATAACAATTCTTCTACTAGGCACTGTAAGGAATTGTACTCCCAACCTCTGGTTCTGTGGCCAGGGATTCAAATCAAATTAACAGCCACAATTGGTTATGTGTAGGTTATTTTTATTATTCAAAACTGCACTGCCATTATACTGTCGTAGGGAAAATATATTTGAAATTATATAGGCCTTTGGCTCTTACAGAATCTCTTCCACTCTAGCAGCATTCCTTGTCCCATTTTATTAAAATCTGAAAATTGTTTCTTCAGTAAGACTAAAACAGTGGAAATATTTTAAATTCCAATTTCATTCGTTTCCTTTTCTTGGAAGCATGTTAATCCTATAGCATAATGTAAGGCATGTCTTAACAGCAGTCCCTAGCTAGCTGCTAGAATACATTTATTACCTTAGCTGTTGACTGGATTCATGTCCAGCGTTGTTTGTCTAATTATAGTGAGCCTATGAATACTGTATATATGTTTAGGTCTCAAGTAATTAATGAAGGAAGGAAGAAATAATTAATGATAAATGTAACAAAAGTACAGTGGCAGAAAGGAAAGTTACAGGTTCATCTAGTTTCTCTGCACCTAGCAAACAGAGTAATATTTGTAAATCCTATTAAGAAAGGAACATTATATTAGAAATTAAATGTATATGCCACGTTGGTCTGTGAGAATGATATAGCACATAAAATCACATTTAAAAAGATAGAGAGTATTTAAAAGCAAACTTCCACTTCTAGTTCATGGGCTGGATCCAGCCTGCTGGCCATAGTTTGGGCACCCCTGATTTAATGTGTTTAAGAGAAAGTGGGAAGGAAGAGAGAGAGAGAGAGAGAGATAGCGTAAAAGTCAGAGAGAGAGAGCTGAATGCGTCAGAGAAAGAGATCTTGTGATCATCTCATCCTCATTGCCACTTTGCTTTGCCATGAGAAAGTTTCCGTTGTTGAAACACCGTTGTCCGAGTTGTCTCCAAGTAAACAGCTAAAGAGTATCTTGAGGTATTACAGTATGGATGTAAATATAATATTGCAAGAGGTGGAAATGTTTTTTCTGTAGCAATTTCTAAGGTCAATGATGTATTCATTCATTCATTCATTCATTCATTCATTCATGCATTCATGTTTCTTGAGTTTCAGAAAGCTTAAGGTTTATGAGGAATATATTTCATTCTGACATTTTGTCCAACAGGTAGTGCATTATAGACACTGAATATTAAACCATAGTCATCCTGCAAAGCTTACTGATCTTCACGTTTCCAAATCAATGGGAATTATTTATTTTATTTTATTTATTTTATTGAATTTATTACCCCGCCCCACTCGGGAGAACCCGACTCTGGGCGGGTTGAACAATCTATCTTTTTGAAAAAGGATCTTCAATATTAAAGTTGAGTATATTCTTACTAGTCAAATGCTTCGACAAATAGAAAGTACCGTATATACTTGATTATAAGTTGTCTGGAATATAAGTCGAGGTACCTAAGTTGACCCTCTAAAACTAGGAAAATAGACTGACCCAAGTATAAGTCAGGCATGGAAAATGCAACAGCTGCTAGTAAGTTTCAATAATTAAAATACATGAAAATACAGTAAAATTAATTAATTTAGACATTTGTGTGGGTATGTTTTTGAGTGTTTACCTTGACCCGAGTATAAGTCGAGTCCCATTTTGGACCTCATTTTGGGGGCTAAAAAACCCGATTTATACTTGAATATATACAGTACTCTTTAGCTAAAAAAATGCTGAAAAGGATTGCAATAAGTCAGAACTGACAAAGTGGCATGTTGCTTTCGTTGTCATTGTCATCTTGATGTCTTTGTAATCGTCAAAATCTACCATTAGATTTAAAGTAGGATCACTATGGGTGTAACAAAAAATTCTTCCTCCATAAACGCTGATTTATCACATATTTTGTGATTTCCCCCCAGTTGTTTGTCCTCAATTTGTGCATCTTCTGGTATAGCAATGTCAATAAATCAGGTCTTCTTCTTTTCCACAACAGTTATATTGGTGTGCTGTTGCTGTTAATATTGTTAGATCATGCTATCCACTATCATACATAAAAGACAAAAATTGAGTGGAAAGAATGCAAAATGAAAATAAAACAGCAAGTATATTTTGGGAACGGTCTCAAGAAGAAATCATCATCAAGAAAACACCAAATAGAACAGCTGTTGTCCTGATTAGCCTGCAGGAATACATTAATAGCATTAAAATGATAATTAAGTTAGTCTTGTCATCCAAAGAGATAGTACATTTTGTTATTATTTTTATTGGCAAAAAAGACAATCAAAATATGGCTGATTGGTGTCATGTTTTGTGTTTTAGATAATATTGAAAACTTCACCTAAGTGACAGATTAAAAAAACACACATGAAAAATGCCAAATTCTCATTAAAATACATTACATTAAAATATCAAAGATATTTCAGTTCATGTTAATAGTTTATATGCTATATATTATATTTTAAGCCATTTCAAGTTCAGAATATAGCAGTGTTTTAAGCTGCTTTGAGTGCCTATCTGTTTGAAAACTGTCATATAAATTTGAAAGCTATATAAAATAAAATGTACATTTTATATTACATTCACTCACATAGCTTCTCATTAAGGAAAAGGATTGCTTCCATTTAATGCGTGAGCAAATTTAAGCTGAAAGATGAGACTCTAGAAGCTGTTCAATAAAATTACACAGATTTTTTTATTATTAATTGCATTTGGATCTTGGAAATAATTAGTTAATGCCTAATTAATGTTAATCCATTAAAATTTAATCTGTTAATGTTTTGGGTTGAATAATAATAATTATATCAATAATTTGACAATTTGACACCAAGCAAGTTCAAAGTAACAGTGACAAGATTTTCTCTTAGTAAATGTTGCTAATTTCATAACAGCTCTGCCCTTTGTATAACAACAACAATTTTGTGTCAGAAATTATTCTGTGTTGAAAGGATATTTGCAGAAGAAACTCCACTCAGGGAACACCCAAATGAAGCTCCTTGCGTGTCCCCAAGAGCTGGGACAGAGATGGGCACTCAATCCATCATGCAGTACCGAGGTCTTGAACTCCTTACTTACTGGTCTTCCAGATGTCTGGAACTGTGCAGTTTACCTGTGCTACATATGCTGCTAGGAAGAACTGTAGGGAGTTGAACTTCCAGCCTCAAGCTCCACAGCCAGTTATCTACCACAGACAGGTATCCAAACAATGGCCCTCTATCCAGTGATGGGATGCAACAGGTTTGCACCAGCTCACCAGAACCGGTAGTAACATTTCCCAGCGTCCTGGAGAACTGGTAGCAGCTTTTGGGGGGAACCACCTTTGGGGCTTACCTTTTCACTGGTTCCCCTCACTGTGCATGTGCACCAAGCACTTGGTGTGCATACACGCCTGCAGGGGGGAGGAGGTGTGCATACACGCCCAAGTGGGGAGGAGGAAGAGAAGCTGCTAGCCTGAAGCTCCCTATAGCCTGCTCCCAGGGTAAGTGACTCACCTTTGGATGTGGTGTGTCTGTGTCTATTTTAATGTCTATTTAATACCTTTACCTATATTGATGTACTACCACAGTTTCTAAAAAGGCCTAATGGCCAGCAGGCCTGGCTTGGGTTTTTTAAGTAAAGTCTTGGATTTACCTCATCAATAAGCTACACCTGAGCTGTTCCAAATGCTGTTCCAATTGGAGAACCCTTAAGGAGGTGCAGCTGTTTTACATTTACATTAAGGCATATTATCCTTGATAACATGTATGAGGAGAGGATACTGACGTAGAAACCGGCAAACCAACGTCAGGAATTTTGCCAAGAGAACCCTATGGACCAAAACAAAAGGCAAAACAAATGGGGCAATTTAGATGAAACAGGATGCTTAGCACAGCAGATCAAAAGAAGGGGAGGGACAGGAAAGGGGGAGGAGAAATACAGTGTTGCAAGGAACAATACTGTATAGGGACATGGAATGTGAGGTCTATGAACCAGGGAAAACTGGAAGTGGTAAAAAAGGAAATGGAAAGAATAAACATTGACATCTTGGGAATCAGTGAGTTAAAATGGACAGGGATGGGCGAATTCAGCTCTGGAAACCATCATATCTACTACTGTGGACAAGAAAACCTCAGAAAAAACGGAGTAGCCATAATTGTCAATAAAAGGGTGAGAAAAGCAGTAATGGGATATAATCTCAAAAATGATAGAATGATGTCAGTCAGAATACAAGGCAAGCCATTCAATATCACTGTAATCCAAATATATGCACCAACCGCTAGTGCAGATGAAGCCACAATTGACCAGTTCTATGAAGACTTAGAACACTTCATAGAACAGACACCAAGAAATGATGTACATATTATCATAGGAGACTGGAATGCCAAAGTAGGAAATCAAAAAGTAAATGGAATAACAGGCAAGTTTGGTCTTGGAACACAGAATGAAGCAGGCCAAAGACTGATAGAGTTCTGCCAAGATAACGCACTGGTCATAGCAAACACTCTCTTCCAGCAACACAAGAGGAGACTTTACACATGGACATCACCAGATGGCCAACATCGAAACCAGATTGATTACATACTCTGCAGTCAAAGATGGAGAACTTCCATACAGTCAGCAAAAACAAGACCAGGAGCAGACTGTGGCTCAGATCACAACCTATTGATTGCAAAATTCAGGCTTAGACTAAAGAAAATAGGGAAAACAACTAGGCCAGACAGATATGACCTAGAAAACATTCCTTGGGAATACTCAGTGGAGGTGTGGAACAGATTTAATGGCTTGGACCAGATAGACAGAGTGCCAGAAGAATTATGGACAGAGATGCGGGACATCATGCAGGAGGCAGCAAGGAAAACCATACCAAAAGAAAAGAAGCGTAAGAAAGCTAAGTGGTTGACCGATGAGGCTCTTAAAATAGCAGAGGACAGAAGGAATGCAAAATGCCAAGGAGAAAAGGAAAAATACAATCACTTGAATACAGAATTTCAAAGGAAAGCAAGGAGAGATAAGGAAACCTACCTGAACAAACAGTGCAAAGAAATAGAGGAAAACAATATTAGGGGTAGGACTAGAGATCTTTTCAAAAAAATTGGGGAACTCAAGGGAACATTTAAAGCAAAAATGACCATGATAAAAGACAAAGATGGCAGGGAGTTAGCTGATGCAGAAGAGATTAAGAAAAGATGGAAAGAGTACACAGAGGCACTCTACAAAAAGGACCTCAACACACCTGATAATCACAATGAGGAGAACACTGAACATGAGCCAGACATTCTAGAGAGTGAAGTCAGAAAGGCCCTAAAAAACACTGCAAACAACAAAGCCAGTGGAGTTGATGGTATCCAAGTTGAACTTTTCAAAGCCCTACAAGATGATGGAATCAAATTATTGCACTCTGTATGCCAGCAGATTTGGAAAACAAAACAATGGCCACAGGATTGGAAAAGATCTGTATACGTTTCACTCCCCAAAAAGGGTAATGCTAAAGAATGTTCAAATTATCGAACAATTGCGCTCATCCCTCACGCTAGCAAGGTGATGCTCAAGATAATACAGGATAGACTGCAACAGTATGTGGAGAGAGAATTACCAGAAGTGCAGGCGGGTTTCAGAAGAGGCAGGGGGACTAGAGATCACATCGCCAACATAAGATGGATCATGGAAAAAACAAAGGAATATCAGAAACAAGTCTACTTCTGTTTCATTGATTACACGAAGGCTTTTGATTGTGTTGACCACAACAAGATGTGGCAAGTAATTAAAGAGATGGGAATACCGGAACACCTTATAGGCCTCATGAGAAATCTGTACATGAATCAAGAGGCAACAGTTAGGACAGAAAATGGAATGACGGAGTGGTTTGGAATAGGAAAAGGAGTAAGACAAGGCTGCATTTTGTCACCATGCTTATTCAATTTATACACAGAACACATAATGCGCAATGCAGGGATGGAGGAATCACAATTTGGGATCAAAATTGCTGGAAGAAATATCAACAATTTGAGATATGCAGATGATACCACCCTAATGGCAGAAAGTGAGGAGGACCTAAAGAAGCTCCTGATTAGGTTGAAAGAAGAAAGTGAAAAAGCTGGCTTGAGACTCAATATCAAAAAAACCAAGATAATGGCAACAGGCCCTGTCAGCCCTTGGAAAATAGATGGGGAAGAAGTAGAAGCAGTGACAGACTTTACTTTCTTAGGATCAAAGCTCACTGCAGATGGTGATTGCAGCCATGAAATAAAAAGGCGACTGATTCTTGGGAGGCAAGCAATGAGAAACCTGGGGAACATAGTGAAAAGTAGAGACATCACATTGAAAACAAAAATTCGCATAGTCAAAGCAATGGTATTCCCTGTGGCAATGTATGGTTGTGAGAGCTGGACTATTAGGAAAGCTGAACGCAGAAGAATAGACGCCTTTGAGATGTGGTGTTGGAGGAGAGTTTTGAGAGTCCCATGGACAGCGAGGAGAACAAATAGGTCAATCTTAGAAGAAATCATCCCTGACTGCTCATTAGAAGGTCAAATAATAAAGATGAAGCTAAAGTACTTTGGACATCAAATGAGAAGAGAGGATTCACTTGAGAAAGCTTTGATGCTTGGAAGGGTCGAGGGCAAAAGAGGAAGGGGAAGGCCCAGGATGAGATGGCTAGATGGTGTTGTGGAGACGGTGGGCGCAGAACTGAGCGAGTTGAGGGGGATGGTGGAGGACAGGAGTGCCTGGCGGGCGGTGGTCCATAGGGTCGCAGAGGGTCGGAATCGACTGTGCGACTGAACAACAACAAAAATATTATCCTAGAAAACCATTACAACGACCATATCCATCTTGCAACATGGTGCTGCCCAGGCACTCATACTAACAGGTAAGTGATGGGTTTGTGTTTGGGGTGGGTGGGTTGATTTATGTTTGGGGTGGGTGGGTGTATTTTAATGTAATGTTTATTTTATTTATTTATTTAATTTATTTACGGGTTTGTGTGGGTGGGTTGAGGTGTGTGTGTGTGCTTATTTTTATTTTTTTCTTTGGCCCCGCCCACAACATCATGACGTTAGCTCCGCCCACACTGTGATGACATCACAGTGAGGGTGTAAAAATTTTGACGTCCCACCACTGCCTCTATCTAATAATACTGACTAATGTGCCATTAGGTCAATTGTCACCTATGGCAACCTTTTCCCGGATTTTCTAGGTAGAGAATACACAGAAGTGATTTACTGTTCCCTTTTTCTGGGGGCTTTGTTTTCCTTCAGCCCACTTCCACATTTACACAACTGACGTAAATGCTCCCACTTCCACATTTACATGGGCACATTATATGGCTGGCATAAATGCATCCGCTTCTTCTTCTTGGTTTGGGGGAAACAGCGATGGGCTGGCTGGAATGGCGTCATGGGCCAGGGCCAGCCCCTGTAGGTTGGGAACCCCTGCTTTAAAGTGCCACAACATTTTTTTGTCTTTTTGTTCTGTTTTGTTTACTCTCTGATGCATGGGATGACAGGTCATTAGATAGTAAAACAGGTACATTTGAGCATAGGGGGGAAAGCAAGCTAGGAAATTTTTGTAGTTTTTGCAAGGTTGATACAAATCACCTACTTTTATTAGACAAGCCACAGTTCCTCTTGCAAGTGTAGCTTACTATAGGGAGTTTATGATTAATTGACTCACATTTCATTCTTCCATACCTTCTCTGAAGAAACACTAAGAGATGCATTGGCAATTGTAGTCCTCCAGAGGTTTTGGGTTACAGTTTCCACCTTTCCTCACCCATTGGTCGAGGGCTGATGGTAGTTATGGGTGGAAAACAACTAGAGAGCTGCCATTGATCAGCCCCACTTCAAGGGAAATTTAATAGGTGGTGGGAAGAGACAGATAGTCTTTGTCTTTAGGGGAGAAATATATGAAGGCAACATGAAAGACTAAGATTCTAATTTTTGCAGATGTAGGGTGAATATTGCACTTTATATTCTTCTTTAGAAAAAAAATATCTGAACATTTATTCCTGTGTATCCATGCCTTTGGAGCAAGATGTAGAAATGTCATTTTGAGGATTTATCTTTGCGATTCAGCAAGCACCAACCATGATTGTGCATTAAATATGGAATATTTGGGTCATTCCAGTCCTTAGTTAATCTTCTCTCCAGGCAATAAGTGCCACTCTACGCAGGAAGAATAATTCATGAGGAATAGTCATGCAGATGCAATATCATTCTCTAAATTGTTCCAAACATTTAAGCAAAGGAAAGCCAATGAAGGAAATATTCTCTCCCCCACTCTTCCCTGTTATACATGCTACTGACAAGCATAAAATACAGCATAGTACTAGCTATTTATAATGTATGTGTTCCTGAATAGCAAAATAATAGAACTGGTGATCTGGAACATACAAAATGACTGGCTGTGTTGTTGGCCACATTTGTATCTGAGCTGAATATGAACAGCTTTCCTCCAAAACTCATCTTTACCTAAGTGTAAGGGTAAAGATCCCCTTGCTCGAAAGCCAGTCGTATCCAACTCTAGGGTTCAGTGCCCATCTCTGTTTATAGCCAAAGAGCCAGCGTTGACTGCGTTTGCAGATATTTCCATGGACATGTGGCAGGCATGACTAGACGGTGCGCAGAATGCTGTTTCCCTTCCCATCGAAGTGGTCCCTGTTTATCTACTTGCAATGTCCTGCTTTCAAACTGCTAGATTGGCAGGAGCTGGGACAGAGATGGGAGCTCACTCCATCATGCAGTACTCGGGCCTCAAACTGCTGACCTTCCAGTTGTCAAATTTAGCGACTTAACCGCTAAGCCACTGCAGTCCGTTACTTAGGTACTTATTCGTCCTATTTCAGGCTTATTGTACTCTTTAGATGCCAAAATGCAAAGAGAAAGAAAGAATGGCTGTGAGCACAATATGAACCTATCAAGGTTTCAGTTTCCAAAAGCACCAGGGCCTCCCCCATTTGCCCACCTCTTCACTGTTCCTGAAGAGGCCCCGCTACCGTTTCAGAGCACTGAAGAGGAAGTTTCGTCTGTCATTGAGGCCCAGTCACTAAGAGGAGAAGAATATGCAGCTGCCTCTTCAGCAAGACGTAAATATCTTGCAAGAGGGCAGGGGAGGGGGAAGAGAAGGAGCCTGAGCAGCTTACTGTGCCAGTTTCATAAGTGGGAAGGCTCAACTCTCTTTGTCCCACTGCCAAGGAAGAGGAGAAGGGTGTTACAAATCATTTACATTCCCTGTCTCTGAGGTCAAATGAGGGCTTCCTTGGATGCCACATATAGACGTCACATCACAAGCCTGTGCATGAGCACACCCACAAGCCTGATTCTGGCCAGAGGTTTGCCAGCTCGAAGCCACAAGGCCAGTAGTGCAGCGTCTCATGAGCCATAAGCCTGGCTTCCTTAACAGGAGCCATCACACTTGTTAGGGGTTATGCACAGGATGGCAGCAAACATGCAAAAATATATGTATGTTATGTACTGTATATAAGTGTCCATGTAGTGTGGGCAAAAGTGAATGAATGAGAGAGAAGGGGGGAAGGAGGGAGAGAAAGAATGAAGATAATTATTTATTTAATTAAATAATATACAAGTGGCAATCAAGTAGGATGTTTCAAAGCAATGAAAATATAGCAGTGTGGAGGAAATGGATTTTGCATAATTGTGAATCAAGAGGTTCTTCTTTTTATTTAGTTTAGAATAACTTGTTTCTAAGAAACACGAAATATTACAATTACATAATTT
This sequence comes from Furcifer pardalis, assembly GCA_030440675.1. Taxonomy (NCBI): domain Eukaryota; kingdom Metazoa; phylum Chordata; class Lepidosauria; order Squamata; family Chamaeleonidae; genus Furcifer; species Furcifer pardalis. Next base: position 172,505,359 of record CP126892.1, on the reverse strand, counting down.
CTTCAGAAAACAGAACTGAATTCTATTTATCTCCCAGATGTCTCCAAAGCTGAGGAACTGAAAATTGTCATATTTTAATGCTCTGAACATCTGTTGAAAAATTGGTAATTTTTTAAAAAAGGATGCATTCTCTGTGTGAAATAGAATTGTTCTAGAGCAGGGGTTCTCAACCTATGCCTGGAGGCTTGATGTGGCCCACAACACAATTTCATGTGGCCCACCACCACCTCTGCCACACCAGGAAGTGCCATGTGAGGCTAGCAGGGCAAAATGGCCGTTTGCCCCCCAAAGTTGTCTGAGGGAGCATGACCCAGCTCTCGGTTTGAAAAGGTTGAGAATCCCTGTTCTAGAGTGCACACAAATGTAAAGTGTAACTTGTATCAAGAGAAGAAAATATGCAGATACCATAAAATACTTTTCATATTAAAATGGTTACATAAATTCTGTCTGAAGTTCAATGGGGATATAAATGAAATTGGTCATAAGAAGCACTTACACAGTGCCAGTTCATTTTTGTGTGTGTGACTTGGCTTGTCCTAATGTATCATGTGTTTAATTAGGTAATGATGCCAGCCCGCACACAAAATTTGTTTTACTGTGCTCCATTTTATGCCAAGATCACAAAGAAAACCACCTAAGCCAACATCCCCTTTTATGCAGTTATCTATGCAGAGCCTTTTTAGAAGCATATCCTATGTTTCAGGTATTTCAGGTGGCATATTATAAAATCATACAATTACTGGGGCCTATAAGGGGCCTATTGAGTCCAACCTCAAGTTCACTTAAGAAATCAAGTAAAAGCACATCTGACAGATGGTTGTCTACCTTTCTCTTGAATGCCTCCAGCATTGGAGCACTCACTACTTCCTGAGGTAATTGGTTCTACTGTAGTACTGCTTTAGTAGTTTTCTGATATTTAGCATTTATCTGGCTTCCTGTAGTTTGAACCTGTTATTACATGCCCTGCACTCTGGGATGACTGAGAACAGATCCTGCCCTTCCTCTTTATGATTATCTTTCAGGTAATTAAAAAGTGCTGTCATATTCCGTCTCCATCTTCTTTTCTCAAGGCTAAACAAGTCTAGTTCCTTTAGTCTTTCCTCATAGGGTTTGGTTTCCAGTTCCTTGACATCCTTGTTGCCCTCCTTTGAACTTGTTCCAGTTTGTTGCCATCCTTCTTAAACTGTGGTGTCCAGAATATAAAATACTAGAAAGAGGAAGGCCAAATTGCTTAATGTAACAAGTTATAACTAGAGCAGGCCCCCTTAAATCAATTGAACCTATAGAGGAGTTGTCTCACCATATGCCCACTGATTCAATGGGCCTACTTACTATGCTATGACACCACAGTTTTAGATGATGACAACGACAACAACAACACAAACCCTGAGTTATGAATGACTCAAGTTATGAAAAACTCAAGTTATGAAAGGTTTTGTTTTGGAAATCGGTGTCCTGATTTACAAAAAAAAAAACAAAAAACCCAACTTACAAAAGGGGTTTGTGTAAAGTTGAGCCCAGGATGAAGAGCAGAAAAAACCTTTCTGCTCTTCGGACTGGGCTCGTTTCACCCCCTGGCACCTTCCCAGCCAGCCTAGAGGCTGGGAAGGCACTGGGGGGGGGGGTTGACATCTGAAGAGCGGAAAGGCTTTCTGCTCTTCAGACTGGGCTTGTTTCCCCCTTTCCCTGTGCCTTCCCAGCCCTCTGATGTGGCTGAGAAGGCACCCGGGGGAGGGGGTGAAATGAGCCTAGGATGAAGAGTAGAAAGGCTTTTCTGCTCTTCAGATCGGGCTCCACTTCACACACACCCCATGCCTTCCCAGTTCTCCGGCCTGGCTGGGAAGGTGCAGGTAGTGGTGATGGTGGAATGAGCTGAGGACAAAGAGTGGTTCAGCTTCATCCTGGGCTCATTTTTTTCCCTATGCATCCCTATGGGGATGTATCGACTTACCAAAAAAAAAAAATGAGTTACAAAAAAAAAACATGGAACTGATTCCCCCCCCCCCCGTAACTCGGGGTTTTACTGTAATATGAACCTTGGCATGCAATCTTTGAAGACAAGGGTCAGAAATGAGGCATGCATTGTCTGAGCTCATTCTAGAGATGGTATACAATCCATGTCTAAAGATGGTTTCTTATCATTTTCTTCACCTGAGGCAGTAATACCTGAAATTCTTTGGTGCCCCATTGCAGGGACATCCTTACCTTGAAATACAGGGAAGCCAAGGTTTGGGACACCCATAGTGGAAGGATGCAAATACCCTGGAAACACATGTCAGTCAAATACTTGAAAATGTTTTGGTATCATTTAATTTACTTTAATTCAATCCCTTTGGCTAAAATGGAAACAAGACCACTAGGCAAAGGACTGCGGGGGATGGGGGTGGGAATAAAAGATTTTATTGCATATGACCCAAGAAATTGTATGCAAGTACAGTAAATTCGTCCATGGGGCTGCCTTCTAATGCAAAGGATCAGCTCAGAACAATTCAAACCAGGTACAGTATAGTTATACACAAAGAATATAAGGGCACAAAAAAAGCGGGGGGTTTGCAACTATCACATGGGACCAGGGGTGTCATGTAGGCAGGAAATTACACCATATAGAATATCAAGGAGGAGGAGGGATTGACGATAGTTGTCACTATCTGAGAGGAGGAGGAGCTTGCCTTACAAGTGTCACCAAAATAGGAAATTGTATCACACATCACCAAGGACAAAAAGGGGTACAAAGTTACACAAAGGAAGCCTAATGTTCACATATTATTATATAACGAAGGATATTTGTACACCATCACACAATTATTATTGTCACAGAATGCTGAGGTTTAAGGAGCAAAGGCCCACCCCACAAATGTCAATAATGTTGCAAACTTCAGAATGTGGCAGATAATGCCTCGGGGTTCTTCTACAGCTCATGATGTTGATAAAATGCAGACAGCAATTCTCCTTTTCTTCAGGGGATGACAGGATTATTTCGCAGCCCCAATTGTTCCTGGTGGCCTACTTCCTGCCAGTTGACCTTTACAGCACCTCTTGGAATGTATGGGAGATAACTGTATTTGACTTTAATTTATTCAAGTTTCATAGCACGGCCACATCCTTCTAAGGGGGAAAAGACAATCTAAAACATATTAACTCATAAAGCACAAATATTGTATAGTCAGAGCGAATCCTGCAATCTTTGCTGAAAATAAAATTCCTTTTTTATTAGCAATTCACAGAAGGAAACCCCATGAGTTCAAGTGGCCTTGAACTCAAGATATTTACACGTAATATTTCTTCCAGAATTACCCCAGGTGAACTCCCCTAGTTCACCGAATCTTCCCTTGCCAATGGGGGAACAGAACTCGGTTTGTGTGGTGCCTGTGGAAACTGGGATATGCAATGCTTGGTGCAAACTGTTCCAGGGCTCCTGCGCGCTCGTGTGTATGTGCATGTGTGCAACTTTATTGTGAATGGGCAGGGACGAGCAATGGTCAGAGCAGGAATCTTTTGGAGCTGTCAGCAAAAATGCCAAGTTCTTCATTTGATCTGTGATTTATGCAAGGGAGAGATATAGGATCCTAATTACTTCCTCACCTATGGGGGTTGTTGGCATTGCTGGTTCAGATTTGGAGTCCTTGGTTTCTGTTCTAAAGTAAAAACAATAGTAAGAGCAGTAACTGAGCATCTAAGAATCCAAGAATAATAGCATATGTATAGATATGATCAAATTATTTCCTTAATTTCCAACTAGTTGCTGTAAACCACCTTAGTCAAGAGAGGTGTGTATCCCAAATGTTTTGCAATCAAGCCATTCCTTGCATTTCATGCTGAATTATTGGTTATGGCAATAAATATTTCATTTTTAGTAAAAAAAAATTGCTTATTAAGGTTGGAATAATGTTTGTAATGTAAGGAGGCAGGTGTGTCTTATGTGGCTTAAGACTTCAAAGTCAGCAGAAGATCTCAAGTTCTGGGAACTTTCAGCAGAATTGGACAGCTGAGGAATCAACTTTTTCCCTCTAGGGTCAAGTCCAGAGTTTAGACAGCACATTAAAACAGAGATGGAGCCTCAGTGATTCTCCTTGAACTCTAAGGAAGCAAAACATTGGTAGTAAAACGCTCCCGCACCAGTGTAAATGTGTCTGTACCTGCCGTAAACACTGCCGTAAATGCACCAGAGGCTGTCAGAAATGGGTTTATGATAGCCGTGGATGCATTTTAAAGGCAATGTTTATAGCTGGAGGAACCACATGCTCAGCTGTCTGGGGGGCACGGTCCGGCCCATGGTAAAGGTTAGGAACCCCTGATCTATGCAAACATGGATTGCAGGAGGATGTCTTTCTTTCTTTCTTTCTTTCTTTCTTTCTTTCTTTCTTTCTTTCTTTCTTTCTTTCTTTCTTTCTTTTTTTCTTTCTTTCTTTAAAAAAAGCCTCCCCAGTTTGGTTACATAATTGTGATAAGATAGTAAGCAGAGCAGTGCCAAGCAATATTATATTTCTTGTTGAATAGAAGTTACTTACCCTTCAGCTGTGTCCCTTTATTGTGCCACTTTGCGTTACTTGAGGCACAAAACAGTCCTCATGGAAAGCCTTGGGCACTGACTGTCATGTCTTATTATTTCAGTCAATTCCTTCATATTATGACTGAAAAATAATTCTGTACCAAATGAAGCTTGTCTCAACAATGAACACTTTAAAGCACTGAATGAATGAGTAATTAGAATCTGTTTATTAATAAAGAATGTCACTGCATTAGGCCATGATCCAAGAACAAATTTGTACCTCCCCTTTATGCTTTTAACTAAAAAGACTGTGTTAAAGAAACTGTTGGAATAATAGTAATCTTGCATGCACTAACACTGGGTAACACTATGATTGTCCTTTGCTACTTGATTGGTAAAGTTCTTTTTCCATCTCTGGCATATGAGGCAAGACTCTACTTCCTCTTCCTATTTGTTTGCTTGTTTCCATTGTTTTGCTGACAGTTCTTTCTTCTGTCTCTGACGTCCAACCAAGCAACAAGCATGGTGGTTCTCTCTATGTGCTAGAAATTCCATTTCCCTTATTCCCCCCCCTTCTCATTTTAACTACAAACAGTAACTATAAATAAAGATGCCTTTTTCTACTTTAAATGTTTTTATAGTGATTTTATCATACAAAATGCTAGTTTGTTTTGGGGAAACCAAGGGCAGTGATGAGACTAAGCTGATATCTACCTCATATTATGCTTAACCAAAATTCCTCAATAGAAATTGGGCTGATGTTTGCTCTTGAGATATTTCTCTCATTTTCCCTCCCTATGTTTTTTTAGGCAAACTGACTGAACTCCATCTTAGTGTTATAGAATAAAGGAAGCTGGAAAGGAAAACTTACTCTCACAAGGACCATGCAGGATTTCTGGAGACTGAGATGTACACATTCACATCATGTTCTGCAGGCCAAGTGTGTGCACTGCAGAAAGAGAAAGTAGTGTATAAGGTATAACTGATGCATAAGGACTGTTCAGATCATCTGTTTTGTGGGGAAAGATTGAGAAATCTTAATTGCTAGGCAGTCTGACCTGGGGTAATTTTCTTATTTGACCCATGAAAAGCAGCCTTTGGGAACCTTTAAAACCTTCATGTATTTTATTTCTTTACATAAATAACTAGGAGCTAAGTTTCACACCTGGTAAGACCAGAATGTGAAATTCAACCCCCATCTCTCTTAGTTTGTACAGTGCTGACCCCTCACATTACTCAGTAACTTTAACAACTACTTCTCAGTCCTGAACTCTGCTAATGCTCATTCTTCCTTTGCTATGTGCAGGCTGTCTCGCTTCACCATTTTATTAGCCTTGTAATCAGGTATCTTAGATGTGAGGGTGTGCTTTCTGTATGTGCAAGGTATAACACACTAAGCATTGTCTATCTATGCCAACCTGTTGGTATAAATTGACAGCCCAGGAGTTCCTGGAAGCTAAGGAAGGTTTTCACCTCAATGGGCTATGGAAGGATTTGATAGGAGAAATGATTTGGCTAGATGATATTGTAGACAACAATGGGCACAGAGCTGGATGGATTGAGGAGGATGGTGGAGGACAGAGGTGTCTGGAGGACAATGGTGCATAGGGTTGCAAAGGGTCAAAATCAACTGTGTGACTGAACAACAAATGATTTAAACTGTCCTTGGAACTCCATAAATGTCTTGTGTGGTGACTAATTGTGAGATGAATTTGATGATATCATTCTGATGTTCTGACCATTTACATATGGTGACACACAACTTCAATGCCTTGCTATTGCTGATGTTGTTACTCATATTTCTTCAATACCTTTTTCTAAAAATAGATGAGCGTATAGTATTGCGTCTGAAAAATAACTCATTACTTTACTCATTCCTTCTTGACAGCTACATTGCTGGTATCTGATTGCACAAGCAATGTGTTATGTTGCATGTATTAATGTTTCCTGATGTGATGGCAGCAGGCAGGTAAAATGCAGGAAAATACATTTTGGTTGCTTCTAGTGTACAATTCTGATGTTACACCTTGGAAATATTTCTAAATATATATAAGAAAAATTGAAATAATACATCACCTGCTAATTAGGATTTATAAAAGAATGGCTTAAAATTAGAAAAATCCTGTCAAAAATGCTTATAAAAATGTTTTAATGCTCTTTAATATAAACGTTTTAAAGTACCGGTAAGTAGGTATTACTTGTTTTATTTAAGTAACATAGGCATTACTAGTACACCTAAGATGTAACTTATGTAGTTATTGCTCATTGCCAAAAAGTAACTAGTTACACATGAATTTATTACTTGTGGCTAGTTTGTTCCAAACTCTATCAATGGCTCTTATAGATTTTACAGATAAAATAAAAATCCTAAAGTGTTAGGTATAAAATTATTTGTAATGCAAAAACAACATATTTCCTCTGTAGAAACAAATTTTGGTGTAAAGCCAATATTGGTTTAAGGCCAATATTTTAACAATCAGCCAATTGATTTCCAAGAAATGCCTCAGAGTGGAGGATTGGTTTTATCTGACACAAAAAGGATAATAAGGCTGCATTCAAACAGGTTTCTCTAGGAAGAGCATTGCACAGGCAAGAGCTACAACTGAAAGGGCCCTCTGGTTCTTATTTTCCTTGAGGGAGGCTGTCACAATAAGTAGAGAAATAATTGGTGAATGGCAAGTGTATTCTCAAAGATACCATTATAGTGACTTGGCAGTGTTACAGTTACTGTAGTTCTCTCTCTCTCTCTCCCCCCCCCCCCCGGCTATTCTTTTGCTTTTGCCTTTTTGCTGGTCATAAAATAAGCACAGAAAACACTGTATTGGTGGCAGAGTGAGGGGGATAGATAGGTAGCCAGACCAACTTGGTTATTGTGGCTATTTCAGGCAACTAAGCATAGATTACTCCCAACTCAAACTAAATTAGAGATGGGGGAAGCAGATCACTGAACAAGGAACAAAATTAAAGGAGGATATAGCTGAATAGGTTCAGGGCAGGAGTGCCTAAATGTAAGACCAACATGCTCAAGTGGGGGCTGCTAGCAGACAACAACACACTGTGTGAATGTGGAGAGATACAGAATCCGGCTCATTTGCTGGTCTGCTTAACTTGACAGAAGCCCAGTGTTATGTTTTTTCACACCTGACATTGAGTCACAGACTTCCTACCCTAGAAGCAATAGCTCCCTCAACAGGAAAGAGATCATCTACCATTGCCAGCTGTGGAAAACTGTATTGATCTGCATAATGATGTCATTCTGATTTAATCACTCTATGACTCTGTATTTGGTGTATATAAGCTGCCTTGCTATTTAATTCCTACGTCTGATGAAGTGGACTTGCTCTAAAAAAGCTCACATTAAAAATACAGTATAGCAGTTAGTCTTTAAAGTGCTGCAGTATTTTTGTTTTTGCTTCCTGATATGCCAGGAAAGATCTTGTGTGGGTAAACATGACCATGCTGAATTTTAAAGCATATTTTCATTAAGTTGTATTTTATTTAGATAAAATAATAATTAAATTGATGATGTTTTGATATGAGATTAGGAGGTGAAATTTGATGCTTTACTCAAAGGTTCAAACAAAGGATGAATTAGCAAAACATGTATTTACAAATAGGAGAGCATTGTAGTGTTGTTTTTCCAGTTGATTGCTACTGCTCAAGAATTGTTGCAACACACAAACATCTGTTTAGTTTGTATGATGTGTGGAAGGCTTCCTGGTCTAAAAGGTAGCACTTGTCACACAGCCACCAGATGAACAGCTCTAGGGACTTGTTTAATACTGGCCAGGATCCTGTTTGTGTTGACATAATGGGAAGTTACACAGTCATCTGACCCTGGCATGATCAATTGTGTAATGTGGTGGCAGAAATGTTTCAGGGGTAGCTCTTCCAATTTGGCCATGATGCAACAATCAAATGCCCAGCCTTGAGTTGCATGCCTGTGGTTGTGCAACAGGATTTTGGCCATTGTGTTCCTTAGACATTTTGTTGCCACATTAATTGTCTGAAGGTAGTGGTTTTCTGATAAGGTAAATGGAGAAGATTTTTTTCCTTCCTCATGTGAGCTTAGTAGTATTGATTGGCATATGCTCCAGACAGATAGAGTTGTATACTAGACTATGAATTTATGTTTTGATCAATAGGATTTTCTTTAATGTCTTTGTTTTTTGATCATTTACTTCCATGTTATTGATTATGCTTTATTTTCCTGGTTTTGTTTGTTATTATTGTGATGTTTTATACATGTTCTCCCACATCCCCAGGCCTTTCTCTTCTTTCAGAGTTATATTTATGTCTCATGGCCTCAACTCGGCCTCCTGAACTGGATCACTGTTTCAGGATCCTACTCTATGACCAGTTTTAAAACAAGATTCAGTCACCATTCTGGCCAGCTCCTCTGCGTACAATGGGTTGGTAAGAACACCTCTTGTATTAGCCTCTGGCAGCAAAATGTATTGAGCCAGCCTGGCTTCTACTATACTGTTGGACAGAATTAATTTTTGGAAAAACAACTTTTGTAAATGATGAATGTACACCATTGTGGCATTAGAGCAGCAGCATCTGGCATAATAGGATCATAGGATAACCCTGCATGTTGTTTGTAAAGCTCCTGTGAATCTAAGGCAGTTACATAAACAGTTACTATCTTTGTGGAGTTGACCGTTATCCTGTGGCAGGTTGTGAAGTTCAGTTTCTTCACCCCATGAGCATTCACTTCACTTTTCAGCATTGTTCTTATAAGTAAAGCTTGACTAGACTTGACTGATGAACTTGCATTTTAGCCTTTGCATAATCTTCTGTTCTGGCAGCTTTATTAAGCTTTGCTCTCTTCAGACCTCAAGTGACTAGATTACTTTACCTAGCAGGAACTACTGAGTCTGCAACTGGCAGATAACATTAGCTAAAGAGCCCATGTCTTACAAAATCATTAAGCCATCACAAATGTCCAGTGTAATCTGGACATGGCTCAAAACAGTAAAATCCATTATGATAATTTGTGAAGAGTTAGGGCCAGTCCAAATGGGCATGAAGTTCACTATTTGGATCACTTTTGGTGCAGTTTGATTCGAATCGAATGACAGTCTCTACACATGTTCTGACTTCAGGTTCTCCACCCTACCTCTTTTTAAAACTGTCCCATTCCTTTCTGGCCCAACAATAGAACCAGAAAGGAATGGCACAACATTTTTTGTCTTTTTTTTTTTGCTGTTCTGTTTTGTTTACTCTCAGATATGCTTGCACAGACTAACATGGCTACCACTTCAAACATTTCAAGGTTTGTTGTGGGTGAGATTCGAGGCACTTCTAATTATCCTGTTATGTAGCCTGTGCAGATGGTTAGCATATACACCAAACTATAGCTGGGGGCAGTTTTATTCGAGGTGAGAACCCTGAGATATATTTGGTGGGTTGTGGCTTAGAAAGGGGCAAGGAAGAGGCATAAATCCAGTCTGGTTCATGTTTAAAAGAACATTTTAAACATGAACCAGACTGCTCCAAATTCCTCCATCTGGATAGACCCTCAATTTCTTTGCTTGTCTTCCTTTAAGTAAGAAGCAGCAGCACCATTGTTAATGAAAATTCAAATATTAACCAAAAGTTTGTTCCTTTTCACTAGACATTTAGTACTGTACATTTTTTTCAAGGATTTAAACTCATATTGAGACTCTGTGGGGGTGATTATGGGAATTCTACTTCAAAGAAGTAACGTCTGCTTTGGCCAGCATCCAAACACTTCTGATACAAACACAGAGACATAAATAATTCATACATGGAAAGTTCTCAGTTAGACAATACTGTACTTTTATTGGATCCCTAATAGGTTACATGGAATACTTAGTGTGGCTGAGTAGATAAAGTGACAGACTAGGACACAGGAGGCCTGGATTGAATTGCCATTCAGCCATGGAAACTCACTGGATGTGAGTCCATAGGTATCAGAATCACTATAAGTTGGTTCCGACTTGATGGCACAGAACAATAACAACCAGTTACATTGAAGAGGAGATTTTCTAATTCTCCAGAAATCTGCATCAAGCAAAAATGGTATAGCACTTGGGATACAAGCATAAAATCCAAAAATTGGACCAGAGAGGATGCCCAGGCTCAGACCACCAGGAATAGCAATAGCAAAAGCAATTTTACTTATTTACCACTTCTTAGCATTTAGGGCAAACAATGAGAAACCTGGGGAACATAGTCAAAAGTAGAGACATCACCTTGCAAACAAAAATTCACATAGTCAAGGCAATGGTATTCCCGGTGGAAATGTATGGTGTGAGAGCTGGACCATTAGGAAAGCTGAATGCAGAATAATAGATGCCTTTGAAATGTGGTGTTGAAGGACAGTTTTGAGAGTACCCTGGACAGCGAGGAGAACAAATAGGTTGATCTTAGATGAAATCAATCCTGACTGCTCCTTAGAAGGTTAAGTATTAAAGATGAAGTTAAAGTACTTTGGACATCAAATGAGAAGAGAGGATACATTTGAGAAAACCTTGATGCTGGAAAAGGTGGAGGGCAGAAGAAAAAGGGGACAGCCAAAAATGAGATGGGTAGATGGTATTGTAGATGCAATGGGCACAGAGCTGGGCGGTTTGAGGAGGATGGTGGAGGACAGAGGTGTCTGGCAGGCAATGGTCCATGTGGTCGCAAAGGGTCAGAATAAACTGAACAACAACAACAACAACAACAACAACAACAACAACAACAACAACAACAACAACAACAACAACAACAACAACAACAAAAGCATTTAGAGCATTCTTTGTGCAGTTCACAATGTAACTAGCATTTTTGCTCCCAACATGCTGGGTACTCATTCTACTGACTTAAAAGGATGGAAGGCTGAGTCACCCATGTGCCCATCATGATTGAACTCACAACATGAGCAGTTTTTGCTGCAATGCTGCAATGTAACTACTGTACCATTAGAGCTCTTAAGTGCTGCACCATGAGCAAGGTTAAAATTCAGTTTTAGAATTTTAGAAGGCATAAGTCTGTGGGCTTTTCAGCTCACTGAAGACAAAATTCTGGCTCGAACCCTCTGTAACTATAAACAGGTAAAAAAACTCTCCCTTGTCCACAAGTACAATTCAATGTCTATTACAGTATTTAGTTTTTATCTGAGGGTAATCTGAGGAGAGAGGCTGCAGTGGCTTAGTGGTGAAGATGCTGGTCAGTAGTTGGAGACCTGAGTGCGGCACAATGGACTAAGTTCCTATCTCTGTCCCAGCTCCTTCCAACCTAGCAGTTCGAAAGCAAAAAAAAAAAAAAAAAAAATGCAAGTAGATAAATAGGTACCACTTTGGTGGGAAAGTAAACAGATTTCCGTTCACTCCGGTATTTAGTCCACATGCCCACGGAAACAACTGCAGATGCAGACAACACTGGCTCTTTGGCTTATAAACAGAGATGAGCACTGGATCCTAGAGTCAGATATGACTGGCTTTCGAGCAAGGGTGACCTTTACCCTTACCTTTAATCTGAGGGGGACTTTTTATTCTAGGAGATATCCTTGGATTTCCTTGGACACAAATATTGAAATACAATATTGATGTGGCCCATGATTGCTCTTTTGAAATACCTTTTGAAACAGCAACTCAAACAGAAGTAGTATTTCCTGGCATAGAGATCTCCCACCAAATATTGCTGCACAGTTACATTGGTTCCTGTTCAAGACAGAGAGCATGCCAGATTAAAAAGTGATAACCACAAGAAAGAAAGAAAAGTTTCCAATGACTCATTTCTTCACCCTGTCCCAACAGGCAAGAATCTTTAATCTGGAGGCTCCTCCAGACTGGAAGGGAACACTAGCAAGGAGGTCTCTCAGTGCTGCCCCTCCCTCCCCCGCTCCCAAGATGGGTTTAGTTGGAAATTTAATAGTGTGGTCAGTTCACTGGATCTGTTCACTGGAGTTAAACAAATATTGGCACAAATATCTGGTGGAACCTGGCTGGCACTTTTGCCATGACAGATGCCTGCTGGTGTAAGAACTTATGAAGTATCAGTAGCTGTAGAAGGGAGACTACATGCTCTCTTCTGGATGGTCCTCTGTCTGAAGAAGGGCAAATGCTTTTTTTTAAGGTTCGTTCAACTAAAAGGTTGCCATTTCAGGTTCACAGAGTATCATGAAGTTGCCCAACCAGAGGTGACCATCTGGATAACCAGACTTAGAAGGCCAGCATTATAACTAGAAATTTGTGCTGCCCTGTCTATTCTAACACACAGGTATGGACCCACCCCAAGAAAGCCCCCCTCCAAAAGAAAGCTTACTGTTTGAAAAAGAAAAATGAGAAAGGGCTGGGAGGTGCTACTGTTTATTTTCCTAATACACATCAGCATATTTACTTCTAGATTCCAGTGGCCTTTAAATTTTGATGTCCTACGGCCATACCACCCTGAACATGCCCTATCTAGTCTGACGTCTTTGGCCAAAAACCCTGTTGCCCTGCCCTAGTTACAGCTTTGCAGCAACCACATAACTAGCCAGATCCTTTACTTTACCACTTGAACAAAAATTATTGAGGGTACACAAGAGCAAATACAAATTAGAAAATGGAGCAAGGAGTTCACTAGATAAGAAATACAATTAAAGGAGAATATAGCTGAGGATCTCAACCTCCCCTACATCACTTGGAGGATCATGAATAGACTTAGAGTTGGAGTCCCTAAATGCAAGATCAACATGTTCAAGTGTGGGCTGCTGGCAGACAACAATTCAGGGTGTAAATGTGGAGAGACACAGAACCCAGCTCATTTACTAGTCTGCCAATTGCTGCCAGTGACATGTGCCAATGAGGACCTAGGTTTGGGCAATGAGAAAGCAACGAAAGTGGCTTCATTTTGGCAGTCGAGGGTTTGATCAGAACATGAAAGAAGAAGACCACTTGAGTGAGACATACCATACTGTAATTCTGTTTAAATGATTAAAAGATCCACTTCTAATTTTGCATTTCTACATATAAATCAGCATATGCAATATTATGCAAACCTGCTTGGTAATGCAGAAGTATCCACCATAAGCTGAAGAGACTAGCTTACAAAAACATTTGTGTCCACACATGCCATCCATGAGAGTCTACAGTCTCTTTTCGGCAAATGTTCACTGATACAAACTTACATTAGAAATATGTGTCTATGTGACTGGAATATAGATTCCCATGAGACTCTCTCTCTCTCTCTCTCTCTTTTTTGTCAGCAAAGGAAAACCTTCAGAGGGCAAAGCATTTAACATCCAATAAGTTCTGTCTTTTAGATGGCTCCCCCCCCCCCCCAAGAAGAATTGAAATGCATTAAAATTAAAACTGTTCCAGTCTAGAAGCCTCTGAAATGTACCTGGGAGAGTTGCTGAACTCCTTTCTATATGGATTTTTTTTAAAAAAAGCTAATGGTAATTTTACTGTGTAGATGTGGGCAGTGATGGGCTGGAGCCGGTTAGCACCAGTTCGCCAGAACTGGTAGCAGTTTTCCCCGCTGTCTGCATGAACCAGTAGTGGCTTTTGGGGGGAACCACCTCGGGGATTATCTTTTTGCTGGTTTCCCCCACTGTGCATGTGTGCCTACAGTGCTCAGTGCCTACAGTGCTTGGCACACATTCACGCCTATTGTGCTTGCCATGCCTAAAGCACTTGGCACACATTTGTGCCTACAGCGCTCTGCCTGCCAAGCTAAACAGCCATTTGCTACTTGGAGTGTGGCAGCGCAGAGCATTGGGTGGCCATGCGCAGCCATGGAGGAACCGGTGGCTGCTGCTGAGGCCTTCAGCGGCCTCCTTGCTGTCCTCCCAAGTGGGGAGGAGGAGCAACAGCTCCTAGCCTGAAGCTCCCTACCGCCTGCTCCCCAGGATAAGTGACTTGCCTTTGGGTGTGGGGTAGGTGGGTATATTTTAATGTGTATTTAATGTGTATTTATTTTTAATGTGTATTTTTGTGTGTTTTATGTGTATTTAATGTGTGTTTTTATGTGTTTTATGTGCATTTAATTTGTATTTTATGTATTTTTATATCTATTTAATGTGTATTTAATGTGTATTTATTTTTAATGTGTATTTTTATGTGTTTTATGTTTATTTTTATGTGTCTTTAAATCTATTTAATTTGTATTTTTATGTGTACTTATTTTATGGGGTTTTTTTTCTTTGGCTCTGCCCTCAATGTTGGCTCCACCCATGATGTCATGACGCCCACAGGGTGGTAGTAACATTTTTGGCTGCCCACCATTGGATGTGGGAGATAAACACTACATCATGGCTGTAACTTAGGAAAAAGGACTCTCTCCAAAACATCAATACTCCGGATAACGTCTGCACTGCACAGCATTAAAACCGGATAACTTTGGGAAATTTGAGGAAAAATTTTGCACCGTGCTGAGCCCGGCTTGCCTTGGAAGGGAAGGGGGGATTGCTTCAACCCTTCCCTCCCAAGGTGAGCAGGGAGTGCATGCAGGCTTTTTCCCCCCAAAGGAAGCCATGGATCAGAGCCTTCCTTTGGGAGAAGGTGGGCAAACACGCTCATGGCTCATCCCCAGCTTTCCTCAAAGGAAACTGGCTTTTTTAAACATGATGTTAGACTTATACAGTAATACCCCACATAACATTAAAGACTGGTTCCACGATCTTCATCATCATGCGGTTTTTAACGTTGTGCAATACTGTACATGTCTAACATCATAGGATCTTTAATATGCAGCTGTGGGTCTACAGAAATGGAAATTCTTTAATAGACTACCAAAACACTCCACCAACACTTCCACATGGCTAACAAAAATCCAGGAAGGCTTTGGGCATGTCAGATCTCTCCCATCTCCCTGTCAACTTTTGGACTATATCCTGAATGATATAATGTATGTATGAGCCTCATAATAATCATTATGCACCATCAAGTTAATTCTGTCTTACATTGCCCCTTCCCATAGTTTTCTAGATACTGTACAGAGAATTCAGAAGTGATTTACCTTTACCTTCATCTAAGAGAACTTTGTGGCTGTGCAAATTACGTGGATAGGCTGATCTCGCAGGAAGCACAGTGAGTAATAGCCAGTGGTGGGATTCAATTTTTTTACTACCTACTCTGTGGGTGTGGTATGGCGGATGTGGCCAGGGGGAAAGCTCTGTGTTGCACCTGAATTAGGACTACTTTATTTCAAAATTTGGATGGCCAAGGCCAACCATAATTCCTGCTACCAGTTCTGGCAAACTGCGGCAAACCTGCTGAATCCCACCACTGGTAATAACACCTAATTAAGCACCTTGCTTAATGAGTAAGTCAATTAAAGAGCAGAATTTTCTCTGAATGTTCGCTTTGCTTAACAAATAAAACCAACCAAAAACTCACTTAACAAATAAACTGGTGTTCCAATCCCCCCCCCCCAAGTCACAATTGGTTACTTACAATGGTATTTCGCTTAAAGAGCAAACTTGTTAAAGAGCAATCCTCTGGAATGCATTATGGTCTTTAAGTGCGGTACAACTGTATATATTTATGTGCCTGTGATTTTTGGGCATTTAAAAAATATCTGGTATATTTGATGACATGGTATACTTGGTGTATTTTGTATTATTTCAAATAGTCATTAAATTAATGGGAGGTGTAGGAGAAAAATGGTTCCCAAAGAGCTTATGTAGTTAGAATCTCGAATAGACAACATAGCCATAGGGTTTCGTTTCTTTATTTCCCCATGCCTTAAAAGGCAATTGATTGCAACTCTCTTCAGAGAATCTGCAGCATGTATCTTGGCAATCAGCCACAGAGCACTAAAACTAAGTTTTTAATATCTCATTCCCATATAGTTAAATGAGAAAGTGCAACTTTCAGACCTGTTCTTTTAAACTAAATGACTCAGGAGAACTATAATGTGGGGTTTAAGATAAGCATGTGGGAGGGAATGAATAAGACATAAGGGAGAAAGGGGTGTTAGAGTTAATCCCTATGAAAGATATTATGTTCAGAAAGGATGTTTGGGGCTTTGGAATTTATGAATCTGGCAGTGAGGAGGGACCATTCCTCCCAAAGCTTTGGGCCACATGGAACTATCCCTCAAGACAACGGAAATGTGACTCCTGTGGACACACCTGCCAGAATCCCCCAGTCAGCAACATCGGTCAATCTACAACCCACCCTGTTATTTAAACTGGGGCCTAATTACTATCTGAATATCATACTGTGTTTTTATCTCTTACGTTTTTGAGATATTTTGGGACAACATCACAAAACCTTTCATTTTTATTTCTGAAATATTAGATTTGTACCCTTTCTTTCTTCTCCAAAATTGGACTTCAGATGAATAAAAATCAGCCAAGGAAACCAGGTACACTAGTACCTTGGATAACGATGAGACTTGGTTCCACAAGTCTTGTCGTTATCCGGTTTTTAATGTTGTGCGATGCATTGATTGCACAACATTAAAAAAAGCCCTTTTCCCCTGGGGGCTGTAACAAGCCAAAACGTTGGGATTTGAATCCCGACGTTTTGGCTCCCTGTAGCCTCCAGGGAGGTGGGAGAACTTTGGAAACAGTGTGGATCAAGTCCCCTGACCTCCCCGGAGCTGGCAAGGGGTGTGTGTCAGAGAGCCTGAAATGGGTGAAAAAAAATCTGGTTTTTTTGCCCATTTTGGGCTCTCTGACCCCACTGCTGGTTTGGGGGGGGGTGTCGGGGGAACTGATCCACGGCTGCGGGGTGACTGGGGAAGCCGACAGGGACTCCCCGTCGGCTTCCCTAGCCACCCGCCCCTGCCTACACAGCTGTGGGGCGGCTGGGGAAGCAGACGGGGAAGCCCACTGTCAGCTTTCCAGCCACCCCACCCCTGCCTCCACAGCTGCAGGGTGGCTGGGAAGCAGAACGGAGAACCACATTCAGCTTTCCAGCCACCCTGCTGCTATGAACGACTGCATTGGATAACCCTAACAGATCGTTATCCGATGCAAAATTTATTTAGAAATTTTGCATCATTATCCGATTTTAGCATTATACGATGCAGTCGTTATCCGAGGTATTACTGTACAATCCTTCTCAGTATGCAGCACTTATTTGACAAAATATTGATTGCCTGATCCAGGGGTTAGCAAACTTGGCTCTAGGTCTTCTTAGATTTTAATTGCCAGAAGCCCAAGTCAGTAAACCTGCTGATGGGAATGGAAGTCCAAGAACATCTGGAGAGCCAGTTTTGCTGACCCATGGGCCCTAATCCTATGGCTCTAACTGCATTGTAGCTTGACAAACACTTTTGCCAGTTTTGCTAAAATAACACCATGGGCTCAAATAAACTAGCTCAAATGAACTCCATTTCCAAAGTATCTCTGAGATAGCCAATCTTTCATCTTTCGCTACCGAAGAGTAGTACCACAGCACAGTCCCATACAGAAAAGAACAAGGCTCACATATGTTGTCTCTACTACACCTTCTCTTTACAACTCAAAGTGTTCTTAGGTAGAGCATGAAGGTTAGAGGGAAGGTTAGAATGTTATATGCCTTTCAGCTCTGAATGCTATAGGACAGTAACACAGTATATCATGTTGACTCAGAACGTGATGGCCAGCCTTGGAACTCCAGGTGTTCTTGGACTTCAATTCCCAGAAGCCCAAGTCAGCACTCTTGCTAATCAGGGCTTCTGGGAATTGACGTTCAAAAACATCTGGAGTGCCAAGGTTCACCATCATGGATATAGAAGCACAGTTATAGCAGTGACAATTACAGGGTCTTGTTTTGGGATGTAGGGAAGCTACTCTTGAAGTAAATTTCATTTACTTCCCATTTTTAATAATGAAAAGGTGTGTTTTAGGCAGAGTTATGACATAAATCAGAGATTTCTCCCAGGGGGAACCTGATTATCAAAAGTGGCTCCAGGACCCATGATGCCAATGATAACATATGACATAATTTTTTAAAAATGTAATCTTTTAAGACATCACAGAATTCTCTGTTATCGTTGATTGGGAAAAATTACAGAAAGCTTCAGCGGTGACGTTTTACTCTAAGAGAGTGTAGGGTTGGAATAAAATTAATGTTCCACTCTTACTTTGTTGAATCTAGATTTTATCATATTTTGTATAAACCAAAGTCCTTATTTATTTCAGTAGATCATCTCTAAGAAACTAGACCCTTGTCCTTAAGTTTTGCAAGCTGAAATATAACCCTCCTTATGTATGAGCATTGCCAGGGAAGATATCCTTGCTACTTGTAAAGGAATACAAAAAGGAAATGAATAATGAGCCCTCTGGTTGATATGTTTTGTCTCTGGTTAGCACAGGCTTTCACTGATCCTTGGAAAGATACAGTGGGAGTTTGCCCTTAAAATGTCTGCTCAAGGAAAGTTGAAGATAGCTACTAAGGAAAAGTGGCATATTTCTCAAGACATCATTCCTGGTAGATAGCTGAGAACTGGGACGGAAACTTCTCCTCCTCCATTTCCCAAGGAATAGACTGTTTTCCAGAGTGGCTCAAATGAACTCAGCTGATGAATTGCCTTGTATAGAATTGGTAAGAAAAGAGCTAAGATTCTGTGATTTACATTAACATTTTTTATATCCCTTTAAGAAGGATCCAAGCAAACTGGAACAGGTTCAGAGGAAGGAAACCAGGATGATCAAGGGAGTGGAAACCAAGACCTATCAGGAAAGACTGAAGGAATTGGGCTTATTAAGTCTTGACAAAATGAGACATAGAGGGGATACAATAGCATCTTCAAATACTGTACATGAAAATAGTTATAAAGAGGTGGGGCAGGATCTGTTCTCAGTTATCTCAGAATGAAGGACACATAATAGTGGGCTCAAACTACAGGAAGCCAGATATAAGCTGAATATCAGGGAAAACTTCTTAATTGTTAGAGCAACGTGACAATAAAACCAATTAATTTAATTTAATTTTTGCATTTATATGCCGCCCGCTCAGGTTTTTAGCCCGACTCAGGGCAACTCACATCAATTGAACAATCACAACTATACAAATAATGAAATAAAATTTTGCACAATTATTATAAAACGTTATAAAACCCTATAAAAACACCAATATTAAAATTACCTCAGGAGGTGGCAAGAGCTCCAGTTGAGAACCATCTGTCACATCTGACTTGATTTGGTTCCCTACATGAGGGAGGTTGGACTCGATGACTCCTCCAGGGCCATAGCCAGGGGGGCCAGGGAGGGCAAAACCCCTCCTGAGCTAACAACCCCCCCCACCCCACCCCGTGATGCTGATGTTATATACATGAGTGTGACATTGTTGCCCCTCCTGAATTTTTTTTTGCCCCTCCTGGAAAAAAATTCAACACCCCCCCAAACAACAACAACAACAACAACCCAGCCTTGATGGCCCCTTACATGTAAATAATCATAGCATACTTTCCTCATTGGGGATACTAGATGAAATGTCCCATAAGTGTTTTTTTAATGATACAATAAAAGTTACATGTTAAGCAAGGAAGAATGGAAAATACATTCGGATGTATTTATTTGAATACTTTACAGCCATGGAAAATAAAAGAGGGAAAGAAGTTTTATGTCTATGCTATAAAACCTTAAGCTGTCTTTTATCTTATCTCTCAATGAGATGGTAAATACTCTGAATTGTATTTCCGAGTGCTGTGTATGCATTGATTTATACTCGTTGACTTCTATTCTCATTCATATGGAAAAAAATGAACTTGGTGGTATAAAAACAGTGTAAAGGTACTGGTGAGTTGGCAATTTGCTGGCCATCCACTTTGGTCTCTCATATTCCTGACAGGCCATTTCCTAGTATCTGACTATCGAGATGCATGAATTAATTGTATTTAGGGACCTTCTCCAGTTTACATTCTTTAAAAGTAGTTCAGGTATGTATATATTGTATTTATTGTATTTTTATTGTATTTTATTGCACTTTATTGCACTGTACAGATTTTAAACTCTTATGTTATTGATAAGGTCAAAAGACTAATCAATTAATAAATATTCATTCATTCATTCATTCATAGTAACAGATCCTTTCCTCCCCAGGCTAATGCCTGGGCTGGTTTTACCATGTCTCATCCATAACTCAACAGATACATTCACCTGACAAGTTCTTTGCCCAAGAACCTTAATTCTAAGGAATATCTAGTCTTTTCTTCAATAAGAGCTCTAGCAACGGGTGTCGTAAAGCCAGGATTTACAAGACTGGATCCCCAGAACATTTTGCTTATCACACATGGTAATGTCATCTACCACCCCTCCCAGCCTCCTTTCCCCCCTGAATTTAGCAGTAGTCTACACCAGGAATTCTCAACCTATGGCCCTCTGGCTCATAGCACCAAATAATCCATCCCTGCTCCAGCTTCTGCCAGACTCAGCTGTGGACTCGTTTACGCCCATTGTAAATATGTTTACGACAGCCATAAATGGTGTGTGTGTGTGTGTGTGTGTGGGACCAGTCTAGCCCTATCAACTGTTTGAGGGAGCATGACCCGGCCCCTGACTTGAAAAGGTTGAGAACCCCCTGGTCTATACAATAGCTTGTAGAGCCAAGGGTGAGGATATTGATATGAGCTACTAGTTATTCCATATATTTTAGGACAGCTTTGTCTTGAATGGGCAATCAACACACATTAATTTTGCAAAAAATACGTTCCTGGTGGAAATGAAAGCGGCTAGAACTGATTTGTGGGTATGAATCAGCACAAGACCTATTTGGGATTCCTGAATTTTGTGTAAGAAAACGTACTCCCTGACAGGCACATATGGGATTACAACCATATTGATGATAACATGGATTCATACCACGGTAGGACTCAGTGACGTCATTCCACTAATGGAACTGTATCTATCAAAAGTATTGGGGGCTGAAATATTTTCTGTGACATCTGACTCTCAGCAACTGCCCTGGAGGGCTGGGAAATCCCACCACTATCAACTACTATTGCCATCTTGATTTAGAACATTGGTTGTCAAGTGCCCATTTCCACATTTTGTCACATTTCAAATTGATACACCTCGATGCACCTTTTGTGTTGGTGAGAAAGTCATCTATAGTTGCAGCATAAGCAAAAAGCTAGCAGATGGTTGGGAATTTTTTTTGTTTTTGGCAGTTCAGAAGATACATTATAGGTGAAACACAGAATGCAGTGTAGAGTGCATTACTGTTTGCAAAGGATATGTACCTTGGAGAAAACAAACATTAGAAACAGTAAAAATGAGCTGATGCAGGCATATTCTAAGAATCTATAATAAGGATATGTGACTTTTGCACATCTCAGGAGATGTTGGTTGTTTTGATAATGAAGTCTTTTAATCCACAACCATGTAGGAAAATCCTTGAAAACATATAGGCCATTCTTGTAGATTTTTGAAAATACAAACAAAACAATTTTGGATAAGATTTTAGTACCAGAACGTTGTAATCTATTCATACATAGCTCTCATAGGAGATCTTTAGTAAACCCATTTATTGTGATGATGCCCTAACTTTTAAAAGTGTATGGGGAAGAACAATAATAAAAACCAGACAGACATACTCAGTTTTTGTTTGGATCTGACTTTAATGCGTTGTTTGCAATATCAAATAAAATGCTTGTTTCTAGGTGGTTCATTTTTGCAGTTATTTTGCCTTTTCCTTTACATGCTGAAATGCTTAATCACCCAGTTCTTGTCTGCTTAATAGTATAGTCCACGAAGAAAGGCTGAATTGAGTAATTTAACCTTTGCTGCACTATTTCTCTTATCAAACACCTTGCTGCTAGCAGTGGAGTCAAATGTTAACTACCCTGAACCAGTGATAACAAACCCATGTTATGCAAAAGCCTTACAACCACTGGACAAATTCCATGACTCCTTTCCTCACTTCTTGCTTGTGAAGGGTGCCTGTAGTTATCAGAATGTGTAAACAACTGACATGGATGAACACAAGCTGCAAAGAAAAGTTAATGTATATTCTATATCAGCGATGGTGAACTGTTTAGAGACTGAGTGCCCAAACTGCAACCCAAAACTCACTTATTTGTTGCAAAGTGCCAGCAAAGTGTGAACTCTGTGCTGGGGGAGGGAGGAAGCGCTCCCATTGGCTGCTGGGTAGAAGGACATGGTGAAATCTGTGCTGGGGGAAGGAGGAAGTGCTCCCATTGGGCTGCTGGGCAGAGGGGTAGAGTGAGCTCTGTGCTGGGGTGACGGCTCATGTGCCCACAGAGAGGGCTCTGAGTGCCACCTCTGGCACATGTGTCATGGGTTCACCACCACTGTTCTATAGTGTTAAGAATGATTTTCAACTGTAAATGACTACTGTAATGCGCTCTACATGGGGCTGCCCTTGGTGACCATTCGGAGACTGCAGCTGGTCCAAAATGCGGCAGCCCGGGTAGTGATGGGTCGCGGGCGTTATGCTCGGGCCTCTCCACTGCTTAGGGAGCTGCATTGGTTGCCAGTTTGTCTCCGGGTGCAATTCAAGGTGCTGGTCATTACCTTTAAAGCCCTATATGGTAGTGGGCCAGGATACCTAAGAGACCGCGTCACCCTAAGAACATCTGTCCGTCCCACCACGGCGGATCGGAGGGGCTCTCTTGTTGTACCATCGGCTAGGGAGGCTCACCTCGCTAGCACCAGGAAGAGGGCCTTCTCCGTGTTCGCCCCGGCCCTCTGGAACCTCCTCCCAACTGAGCTGCGCATGCAGACAGAGCTCCTGTCCTTCCGGAAGAGCTTAAAGACCTGGCTGGCAGGACATGTGTGGGGTTCCAGGGATGTGGGATCCCATGTGGGGTGGTTAGTCTAAGGATTTTACCCTTCTGACGACACCCCTAGATACTGTTTTAGTCTATGAATTTTTAAATTTTTTATTGATGTGTTTTAACTTGGGTTGTAAGCCGCCCAGAGTCGGGCTTGCCCGATTGGGGAGGGTTAGCAAGTGTGAAATATAAATAAATAAATAAATAAATAAATAAATAAATAAATAAATAAATAAATTAAACAGAAAATAAATGCAATGGGTTAGTCAACATCATTTTGGAACTATGTGACTTGTTTAACCAGTGCTTCATAGCCACTATATAGTATTATGCTTCTCATTCTCTAAATTTGATCTTTTAATAGCAGTAAGCTGTTAATGCCATTTATTGTTATGGATAACAATTAAAGTGAAGCTAATATCCTGATCTTAAAGCTATATGCTAAAGTAATTCAGCAAGCTTGTTTCAAATGAGACCCTTGAGAACCAAAGCATATAATGCCCAGAATCATAATGGTGTTTGTCTAAGATCTGCATAACTTGTGGCTGACAAAGTGTACTGGTTTGCAAATATGTCTCCGGGTGCAATTCAAGGTGCTGGTAATCACCTTTAAAGCCCTACATGGTAGTGGGTCAGGATACTTAAGAGACCGCCTCACCCCAAGAACATCTGTCCACCCTACCAGAGCGGACAGAGGGGCTCTCTAGTTGTTCCATCGGCCAGAGAGGTGCATCTCTCTGGCACCAGAAGGAGGGCCTTCTCTGTGTCCTCTCCGGCCCTATGGAACCTCCTGCCAAAGGAGCTATGTCTCCAGACGGAGTTGCTGCCCTTCAGGAAGAATTTAAAAACCTGGCTGGCGGGGCAGGTATGGGGTATGGGATGCACAATGACCCCAGCTTGCTGGATGATTTAAGCCCCCTATCTCCCTCAACTTCTTAATCAGTAAGATGTAGCAATTTGGTGATCTTTAAACCTTTTAGCTTTTAAATTTTTAATCTTTAGCAGTTTTAAATTTGAGATTTTAGGGAATGTTTTTGGTTTTATTGTGGTTTTTCTTATGACTTGTCGCCTCTGCGAGGAAGGTGGTGGCTAAATATGAATGAATGAATGAATGAATGAATGAATGAATGAGTAAGTCAGTCAGTCAGTCAGTCAGTCAGTCAGTCACCTGGCCACACCCACCATGCCATGCCCACAGAGTAGATAGTAATTTTTTTTAATCCCACCACTGTCCTTATTACCAAAATAGCCCACTGTATGCCACTATATACAGTACAAGATGCACTCCATTTTTCCAGTGTATTTTAAGGGGGGAGTGGGTCTTATACACCAGCAAATATGGTAATTGCTTGCTTTACAGTTTAGGTGTAAAGGAAAATTTCTCTTTTTACCTGAGTCAGGCTCACAAGTTCCACTGAAGGATTCAAAATAGGTCAGCCAACACTGACAGCCATACTCATTCTGCATTATTAATCAAATTCACCAAGAAAATGCTCAGTCACTCATTTACCTTCCAGTAAACATTTTAGCAGCAATTGTGTCTCACAGCAGTGACACACTATACCTAACTGCTACATATTAATTTTCTGTCAAGTGCATTTGTCCAACCCATCATGGCTCGCACCAGTGTATGTGATATATCCTCAGGCACTCATTGGCATCACTCCACTCTGTTCTTTCTCCCTGGTGCCCCATTTCTGACCTCCCAGGATGCACCAGATATAAAAAGTAGGGAGACATTTCAAGAGCATTATGGTAGACAGAAAGTAATGGTGCCAATTCTTGGTGGTTGACTCTTATACATAGAACTGTAGCTCCACTGGCATAATATTGTTGCTCCTGTGAGAGAAAGAGCTGAGCCCCTCCAAGATATTAGGATGAATGAGGCAGAAAATTCAAATATTAAATAAATAAATGCAGTGTACAATATATACGCAACTTAAGGAACCATTTTTTACATATGTGCTTAGGCCTGCTTAGAGCTGCTGTCTCAGACAATAAAACCAAGATGATCAAAATGCAGCTGCCTTCAAAGAATTTCCTCTTCCCTATAAATAGACTTTACTCCTTGTTTTTCAACATTCATGTGACCTGTTGTGGAAAGGATCTCTTATCTGAACAACCAGCAGCCATGGGCTCAAGGCTTGTGATGCAACACATTGAGTCTGGGCTTAATTAGGGCTTGGATAGGAGATAACTAGAATCCAAAATATATTGCCTGAAGTCCTATCACGGAACGTGAAAAACAAGTATAATGTTTAGTTGATATATTCAACAATCTGATGAGGTATGCCACTAACAGCATTCTTTTTCTCCCTCCAAAATATACACATAACAAAGCACAAATACTTACATCTTTTCCACTAATGGTAGTGTATTATACTAATAGTTTTAAGGAAGCAGGAGAATGGAATGTGTTGGATCCAAATTAAGCTATCTGTTAGTCCTGTCAAAACTGAAACACATATAATTTAGTCCGGATCCATGTTAAGTCAAAATGTAGGTGGTACATCCTGTCATTTGCCTCAAAAGGAGACAAGCTCTCAAATGCATAAAATCTTTGTGAGTATTTTGCATCATTAAGAACCCATGCCTGAGTTTTGTCATTTTTCTTTTTCTTGTTCTTTGTCCTTTCCTTTTGTATTGTGTCTTCTCAGATCTTCCTCTTTCGTGTCCGGATCAAACCCTGCACTGGCAGAATGAAGCCACTTTCTTGGCTTTTTTGTTGGCCAAACTTAAGTCCTAATCTGTGCATGATTCTGGCAGACTAGTAAATGAGCTGGATTCTGTATCTCTCCACATTCACACAACGTGTTGTTATTATTATTATTATTATTATATTTGGGTTTCTATACCGCCCTACTTGGCAGAGCCAACTCAGGGCGGTTTACACACATGTATAGTTACAGTCACAACATATCAATAAATCAATAGTCAATATCCAACAAAAATAGTCAATAAATAGTCAGTATCCATCACCTGTTGTCCATCATCAGCACCCAGTTGAGAATGTTGGTCTTGCATTTAGGGACTCTGGCCCTCAGCCTATCCAGGGTCCTTCAAATGACGTAGGAGAGGTTGAGTTCCTCAACTATATCCTCTTTTAATGTCATTCCTTGTCAATGAGCTCCTTCCTCCATCTTGTAATTTGGGTTTGATCTTGTTTACCCTCAAGAGTGTTTGTTCTTGCCATATAGCTCTTCCTGGATCTGAATTGGTGGGCATGAAGCTCATATCAATTCAGAGGATGTTGAGGGTCATTTTCTTGTTTAATTCTCTCCGCATCTGCTGCTACTTTTCTCCTTATCTTAGGTGTATCGATACCAACAAGAGGGTATATTTTCTCAACTGGTGTAGGTTTGAGGCATCCTGTTACTATACTCATGGCTTCATTAACAGCAATGTCAACTTCTTTTGCATAGGTGGATGTTCTCCATACTGGAACAGCATGCTCTGCTGCAGAGACACTCAGAGCCAAAGCTGGTGTGTGCAGCATAGATTCCGACCCTTTGCGACCCTATGGACCATTGTCCTCCAGGCACCTCTGTTCTCCACCATCTTCCTCAGCCTGCTCAGCTCTGTGCCCACTGCATCCACAATACCATCTTTGGCTGCCCCCTTTTTCTTTTGCCCTTCACCTTTCCAAGCGTCAAGGCCTTCTCAAGTGAATACTCGCTTCTCATTTGATGTCCAAAGTACTTCATCTTCATCTTTACTATTTGACCTTCTAGGGAGCAGTCAGGGTTGATTTCTTCTAAAAATGTGTGCACCCATTCCCCCACAACCCAAGCACCCATCTATCACAGTGCACGATCAGTGCTTGGGTTGGGGAAGGATGGGTGCACGCACCCATTCTCCCCAACCCAAGCACTGATGGCACGCTGGGATCAATTGGCCCTTGGGTTGTGGAGAGGAATGGGTGCGTGCACCCATTCCTCACCACATCCCAAGTGCTGATTGATCCCAGTGTGCAATTGGCGCTTGGGTTGGGGGGGCTGGTGCATGCACCCATTCCTCCCCACAACCCAAGTGCTGATCGTGTACTGTGATAGTTGGGCGCTTGGGTTGTGGGGGAATGGGTGCACACATTCCTCACCACATCCCAAGTGCCGATTGATCCCAGTGTGCAATTGGCGCTTGGGTTGTGGGGGGGCTGGTGCATGCACCCATTCCTCCCCACAACCAAAGCACCAATAGCAGTGCAGGGGCAGTGTGGCTGGGAAGCAGACCAGGGAACTCCCTGTTCACCTTCCTAGCCACGCCACCCTTGTGCCTCCAGTGGCAGCATGGCTGGGAAGGCGAACAGGGAGTCCCCGGTGGGCTTCCTAGTCACACCACCCTTCCATCACGCCACACCTTCGGACGAGATGCACCCTCATCCCCCCTTTTTTGTAGAAAAAAGTGTTTCTTATGTTCTGAAAAATACGGTACGTCTTTCCCAGAATTATTCTCCTGTAGGAAAAATGTGAAGTAGCCCTGTGTTTAGTTTTAACTGGGAGTCTTTTCAGAAATACCACTACAGAAATGAATATGTTCTCTGTGACACATTCTGTCATATTACACCCACATCAGCTGATTTGCACTGTACTGTATCATATTCTACCAAATTGTGGCTAAAAATACCATTAAACTCTGTGCAATAAGATCAGGTGTGGGGAAGAAAACAACAAAACCCAAGCAAAACTATGACTACAATTGCCCCCCAATAGAAAATATATCTTCACTTAATGTGGTGAGGCTCCTCAGTTTAGTGGTAGAACACATTCTTTGTTCACGGAACATTAGAGAGTTTTCAGGTTTAATCTGTCCCTGCAGTCTGCTTTTTGAAACTCCTGAGGACTTTTCCTAGTCAGTTTTGAGAGTCTAATTCTAGATGGACCCATGGTTCTATTCCATATAAAGTAACTTGCCTACGCCCTACTTTCTCACATACTTGACACAATGCAGCAGTTTCATTTGAAACACATTTTAGTCCTTTGAAACTAGTTCATATTGAGCTTCATGTACATACACACTGGTATACCAAAAAGTCTTTGTGCCTGTTATTTGTTTGGTGAAATCCTATTGTGTGGTGTAGTGAAGTGCACTAGAGTAGACCCTCTGAATCAGTTACTTCTCTGTAAGTTCCATTGATTCAGATCAGCCTATTTGAATAGGTCAGTTTCAATCAACGGAAGCTACAGAGAAGTTGACTCACCCGATTCCCACTGATCCAGCGGGGCTAGTCTAATGTACTTATATACTACACAATAGGATAACAGTCATTATTTATTTACTCCTGAAAGCATAAATAACATCATTTTACACGTATTATGAAGCTGTGATCACCATATAATCACTATACTAACTAATGAGCAAAGAAGGAGCTGTTTTTTGTAAGATTTTTTTTAAGTTAACAGCTCTTGATTGCTCATTGTAAACAAAACAACCATGAAACACTATGCATTAAAAGGAAGGGAATTGTGCGGCCATATAATATTCATAGAAAATCAATTTCTCTCCCAGAAATTGTGAAAAATGAGCTATGCTCATTGAGAATGGGGAAATTTGAAATGGCAGGTAATGTTCAATAAAAATCACAGAACTTTGAACCTGCAAGCCCTGGCTGCAATATTCCACTAGCCCTAGCTGTAGAATGTCTTTGATCAATACTTTAGCTAAATGTTATCTTTTAACTCCTTCTCCCAATGTCAAAGTTTAGCTCTGTACCTGATGAAGTAGCAATCAGGAAGGCTATGAATCTATGTACTCTGTACACATATCTAGGATTCCAGAGCAGAGGTTTCTGGTCGGAGCTTTCAGACAACCCTAAGTAACTTTCAGGAAGGGGAAAGAAAAGAAATTGCACTTGCAACTTTAAAGACACCTGGCTAACATTCGTAGTCATACTTTCCTCCTACTGACTGGCTGATCTTCCTACAGAAGGCCAGTACTGACGTATTGTGCTGAAGAATCTTGCTCTCAGAGAGCTAAAAATTGTGCATGTTTTCAACAAATTGCTTGTCATTAAGAACAAAGTGGACAAGCAAAGTGGCAGGGTGATGTGACCTGTACGTTCACACCTGATGATTAGGAAGCAATTGCATGTTCCAAGCCTGCTGCTGAGTCACCAGCAGAGAGACACTGAATTATGTCAGTACAGTATTTGCATGACTTGTGTGGGAGGCTTAAATCCTACAGTTCATAATTAAAAGCCACGACAATCATACAGTCTTTCTTTCATTCTCTCCAAGGCCATAGCCAGAGGGAGCTCTGGGGAGGGGGGACTGTTCTGAGCTAACAGCCTGTCCCCCAAACCCACCCCGTGATGCCAATATTATATATGTGAGTGTGACATTGTCGCCCCACCCAGAATTTTTTTGCCCCTCCTGACCCCCCCATCTAGAATCTTGGCTATGGCCCTGATTCCCCCCTCCCCCGCTTTGTGATCCTATTTATTTACACATGGGTTTGAAATATTTGCAAATAGAGTTATTAATTCAAATCTAATTTAAACTGTCTATTGGAGGGGTGTCACTCTGTTTCTAGTCATGAGCCCTTATGATTTATTTCTATACAGTCAAACCTCACATAAAGAGCACCTCACTTAAAGAGTAATTCGTTTAAAGAGCAGAATTTTCTCTGAAAGTCCGCTTTGCTTAACAAATCAAACCAATCAAAAACTTGCTTAACAAATAATTTGAGGTTCTCACCCCCCCCCCAAGTCACAATTGGTAACTTATAATGGTATCTCACTTAAAAAGCAAATTGGCTTAAAGAGCAATCCTGTGGAACACATTATGCTCTTTAAGCGAGGTACAACTGTATCTTTTCTAGCTGTTATATTTCTAGATTTGGATAGGGCAAAGTTTCAGAATGCAGAGTTCAACATGCAGTGGGAATGTAACTGGCAGTTTGCATTTTTCTTATCTGTTGCCTATAATTTAAATAACCCCCTTTCCCTCCTGTTCATGTTGGACACAGCAGTTTAAAAAAAGATGTTATGTTGTATCTTCTAGACCATTGGTTCCTAACCTTCCAGAAATTTTGGGCTGGAATTTTTAGTCCAAGGACATCTGGGGTGCCAAAGTTGGGATCTAGTCTAATTTCCAAAGCTTTTCAGCTGGTACATTCTCCTTCCTGAATTCCTTTTCTCAAATGAAACAGGGAAGTAAATAGTGCAGAATTTTAAATTTCTGGTAAAGGTTCATTTAGCTGTGCATTAGAAGAGCGGAGACCCACAGTAGAGAATAATTACAATTACTGTATCCCAAAGTTCACCCCTTTCTCGTTAGCCGAGTGGGTCTCTCTTCAAATTGAGAGGCTGGAGCCTACTATTGGTTAGTACTGGAAATATAGTCACTCCAGCCCAGAAAATCCCTCCTAGTCACTGCAACTACAGACAGTAGTGAGATTGCAATTAAAATCCAACAGCAAACACAGCTTGTCTTGGAATATACTCTCTGTAAAATCTTTTTTGTCTACTAATGTTTCAGTCTTAAGGAAATGCAATGTTTGAGTGTCAAATTGCCTGTTCTCATTACTCTTATAATATGATAAAGCAATTTACAGTCTGGATATCTTAACTGTGGAACAGTAATGGCCTGTGTCAGAGACAGAAAAAAAAAGTGTGTGTGTGTGTGTGTAATCTATGTCTACATGTCATTGATGTTGCTTTAATACATAGCAGATGAGCAAAATGTGATGTGATCTAATGGAGGAAAAATCTGCTCAGACATAATATTGGTGAAAAGTTAGACCAGAACAATAGTCACCCCAACACCTATTGGTTAGGATTCAGCAGAAATTCACTTGGCTTATGGTTGGCCTGGCTGACTCTGGGCCATTTTGGCCAGTAAGAATTGTGCCTTTAGTAAAAAGAAAGGAAAAACCCAACCTGAGTCCTATATACAGATCAGCAAGCTGCTAATCAACAAGAGGAACACTTAGAGCAGAGGTGCTCAAATTATGGCCAGTGGGCTGGATCCAGCCCATGGGCCATAGTTTGGGCACCCCTGGTTTAAGTACAGAAAATGGCAGCCTAAAATCTATCTCATCCTGTTGCAAAACAGATTGCAAGGTACTTCTGCTTTCAGTGGGACGAACCATGTGAGCAACCCGCTGAACCATTTGACCGGCCTGCTGAACCATATGACTGGCCCATGGCCTGAAAAGTGTGGGCACCCCTGACTTAGAGCTTTATGTGTCTTTTCATAAATTTAATTATGTCATCAGTCAAATAATTTCCCTACATGTTACCCAAATAAATGCATAATTTCTTTTCAAACTGAAGCAGGAGCTGTTTGAAACGGATCAGAAGGAAATGAAACAAGCTTCTTAGAAATTGTTGTGGTTTGGGCATTGTGACTGCCTGCTCAGCATAATTTTAAAATAATGACTTCAAAATCATAAACAGTACTGTTGAAAAGAAGAGGCTGCCCAGAGAATCTGCAGAAATTGAGATAGCACAGACAGTTCTCTCTCAGGCTTATTACTGAATATATCAAGCTTAGAGGGTTTCTTTTCAGAGATATGTTTAAAGCCCTCGGCTGCCATAGGAACAAAAGAAGAATGAAACTACCAATAAGTTGTCATCACTGGAGAACATTGTGACTCACTGAATCCCCTTTCATGAAAATAAAATTGCTGGGGCATTAATAGCAATATATATAAAGCAACATATATATTATGTGACCTGTTCTGAAAAATGGGTGACGTTTTAACAGAAACAATATATATAATATTAAAATGTGTCCCATTTTTCAAAATGGGTATGTTCCATTTCTTCAGCTTTCATCTCTGCATAGATCTCTTGTCTTTACATCATTCATTCTCAATCTCATTATGAGAATATACATCTATCACACACTGTTGTTGTTATTATAGTGGTGAATTATGCCTCATAAAGGTGCAACAAGCCCATTACATAGAACTGTTGCCCTAAACTCTTTACAGGCAGCTGTGAACTACCTGGCTCTTAATTACCTTTGACAAGTAGAAGAAAAATGCTCATATCTCTGATAGACAAAGGAATAATGTAGTTCAGTGGTTAGAGTGTTCATCTGGGAACTAGGAGCTCAGAATGTTCATTACCAAGCAATGAAGCTTATTTTGTATGTTCAACCTTGTTTTATGTTTCTCTGCCTAATGTAGCTTGAAGAATTTTTGGATATATAAAAATGGAGAAGAGATCCACCGGCTCCAGGAATGAAAGGTAGGATATAAATTGTCATCATCATCAGCTGTTACTTGTATCCGAGTATTCATCCCCCGCTGGAAAATCAATCCTCACAGTTGATGGATGAAAGAAGAATGACAAACACCATTGGTGTGACTTTGTTTACGGTGCATCCCAGCTTGCCATGAAGTGACCCACACACTATGATCATGGAGCCATCTCCTGCAGCACATGAAATGAGACATGCAGGATTTAACATCAGGACTGCAATGGACTGCCACAGCCCTGAGGATATTGACAAGCTGCACCTTCACAGCCAGTCCATCTGGCATGGCCTCTTCTGCCTCCATGACTGTTGGGAATCAGAATGATTCCTCCTCCTCTTATTTTACTGTTGGGCCCAATATGATGGTTTCCAGTGGCATTTCCTGCACTGAGGGGACCATTACCCCACCTAAAGGGGCTCATCCCCTGTAGCCATTGGTTATTTACCACTACCCAACGCTTGGCTTTGAGTCGCTGGCTGTACGCTCTACTACATTACTGTAGCAGATGTCTGGCCAGACACTAAATGGCACTGGCACATACAATGTAAAGTGTACATTCTCAGATGCATAGGCAGGAGAGACAAAACTTTCAGGAATCCAGGAAAGAGTGTTCTAAATTTACATTTAACAAATGAGAACCAAAGTAACACCATCCTCATCAACAACAACGAAACTCAAGTTATCCCACAGGCAAGAGGAAATTCCATTTATAGTTCATGTCAAGTTCCTGAAACTGTTAAATGGGCTTTTTTTTTTCAAGAAAAGGAGGAGGAAATCTACTTCTCCATTCTTCCTACTGGGGTATTTTTGTTGACATAGGCTCGTCCTTGAAAAGACTTTCCATTGTGTGTGGAAGCTGAGCCAGAATTTCTTCCAATGTGTCCTCAGACAGGAGGATATATGCATTGCACCGTCAGACCTTGATCCAATGAATATGGTGAGCAGTTTGAAAGAGACAGAATCAGCCTGATCAAAAAAGGCTTCCCTATCAGGGATTTTTTAAAGTCCACAGAGCACTTGTATACATTATCCCAGGGGTGTCCAAACTTTTCAGGCCATGGGCCAGCCACATGGTTCAGCGAGCCGGTCACGTGGTTCCTCCCACCAGAAGCGGAAGTAAAACACGATCTGTTTTGAAACAGGATGAAATAGATTTTAGACTGCCATTTTCTCTGCTTAAACCAGGGGTGCCCAAACTATGGCCCATGGGCCAAATCCGCCCCTGATGCCAATTCATCTGGCTACACCACCCTTGAACAGGCACGTTTTACTTCCACTTCCAGGAGTGACGAGGGCAGCATGGGCCGGATGAATTGGCATTGAAGGCCAGACCTGGCCTGTGGGCCATAGTTTGGGGGCCCCTGCATTAGTCAGTATCTGAATCAAAGGCAGTGGTAGCTTTTACAGACCTTCTCTGAGTCATTGCGGGAATAGTTATTTCTTCACTGAGGACAGGAAGGCAGATAAATACCAGGCAAGAAGGATTTGGAGTCTCTTGGCTGTTGTGATTAAAGCCATGCCCGGGGTCTGATCAATGGCCTCTTGTTTTCACATAAGCCACGCCAGATAAGGAAAACCAGTCAGCCCCATGTTGCTGTATTATCAAGAGCACACAATGTGTGAATTAAGTGCCTTATCCTAGAAGAAGATAGCCCAAGTGCCTTTGAAAGGAATAAGAAGAAATACAAGGAGGAAAATAATGATGAAATCAGGGACAAAAAAAATATAAACTAGGAGCTGCTCATTCCTTCTGCAGCAATCAGCTGAAACTGTCTTCTATCATTTAATGCCATTTTTATCATATCATGGCCATTGAGCAAGTCTATGATGGAATGATTTCTTTCTTCCCCCATCCCACTCTGGTAAGGTTCAAACACACACGCTCTAAAGTCTGACCTTTCTAAAAGGGGATTACCTATAAATAGCAATGGTTATCCCTCACAGTCTCTTCTGGCAGAAGGCAGCCACCGGTATGGAGAGAAGCTCCTCTCCATTTGCTCTTTCAGTAGGCCCCGGAAAGCCACACGACACTTGCTGGCCCTGAATAGCAGGAAAGAATTTGTCAGGGATCAAACAAAAATAATCAGAATAAAAAAGAAATGAAATAGCCCAGGCAGCTGCTGTTCCGGTTCTCTCAGAAAGGCAGCACAAAACTCTTCATCTTTTCCCAGCTGATAGTTAAATGGAGAGAGACACACATTAAGATTTTATGGCTGAAATATGCCACGTCTAGAGTTCATTTATTTAAAAATTAATTTTCACAATTTTAAAAATTAGCAAAACACTATCAGGACGATTTGTTTAAACCCCAGGGTGTTTCAACATTAAGCTGAAGAACTAAGCCTTTCATGTAGCTCATTCTTTTTGAAGGCTGAAAATAAATAAATACATTCATCACCATGCTTATTGTATTTATTTATTTAGCAATTCCACATTTTAACAGTACAGTAATAACTAGTGGAGTTGATGGGAGCTACAAAAATGTCTGAGAAGTCACATATGCCTGGTAAAATGTGTCTTGTCTACCTCTAGATCAAAGAAAGGAAGTGGTTTTCATTACAGGCTACAGCTGCCCCTATCCTTGCTGCAGGTGATTTTGGTGAAAGCTGTTCCTTAGCATAGTACTAGGGAAGGATAGAAACAACAGCAGATGACAAATAATTCTGGCAAACTGTATAATATAGCCTCCTTGCAATTTCTGTTCCTGAACTAGATTTCTGTGTAATTTCAGATTGAGAATCTGTTGTAAGCCGCTTTGACAGTGTTTCATGGCTAGGAAGTGGCATATAAGTACTGTATTGGACTCTGGTGAACAAATCAATCTCTGTTCCTATGAACCGGCTGAAGGAATAGGTTGCCCTTGCTCGAAAGCCAGACATATTTGGCTCTACAGCTTAGTGCTCATCTCTGTTTACAGTCAAAGAGCCAGCATTGTCTGCATCTGCAGATGTTTTCGTGGACATGTGGCAGGCATGCCATGACACCGGAGTGAACAGAACACCATTTACCTTCCCACCAAAGTGGTCCCTATTT
This sequence comes from Furcifer pardalis, assembly GCA_030440675.1. Lineage (NCBI taxonomy): Eukaryota > Metazoa > Chordata > Lepidosauria > Squamata > Chamaeleonidae > Furcifer > Furcifer pardalis. The sequence continues at coordinate 172,469,964 of CP126892.1, read as the reverse complement.
ATCTACTTGCAATTTCTTGCTTTTGAACTGATAGGTTGGCAGGAGATGGGACGTAGATGGGTGCTGATTCCATCGTGCATTACTTGGGTCTTGAACTGCAGGGCACGTATGTTGCTCATGTTGGAAAAAAAAACCTCAATGGAATTTTATATCCAGGAGCACTGTGTACACTTTTTTACATTGTTATTCATTTACCTGGAAATCAAAAGACAGCACTGCTGGGAAAAGTTGAAGACAGCAGGAAAAGAAAATGATCAGATGTGAGACAGACTCCACAAAAGAAGCCACAACCTTGTGTTTTGCAAGTCCTAAGTGGGGCTGCTAATGACAGGATCTTGGGGGGGGGGGGGGGGATGGGATGGTTTTTTAAAAGGAGCAGTTGTTTCTGTATCTCTGTGTGAGAGAGAAACTGACTGAAAGAGAGAGTGTGTGTTTAAATATCTGATCCAAATTCGCCACCCCCCCATGCTACACCACTGAACCTCGGAGGGGTTACAGGCGGCTTGCCCCTGGAGGTTGAGCCCCCCCACCCTCCACAGACCAAAACGGCTGGCCCAGGGGCTGGACACAATGGCAGGTGGGAATCCGTCAGGGGCAGAGTCACCCCACGACTGTTTGCCTCTCCACAGGGGACTTCGAGGTCCCAAAGGTCTGCTGGAAGGGCAGTGCTACTAAACGCAACCCACCACCATTCCTCCCCCCCCCCCCGCTGCTGCTGCTGCCTGTATCTTTCTTGCTCTTGGAGGTGCACGGGACCACCTTATAGAGGTGCTCTTACTCTGGGGGGGGGGTGTCCAACTTCCCCGCCAGCTCCTTCCGACTATGCAGCCTCAGCCGAGATGGACTCCTGCCTGCCTGCTTTTCCTCTCTCCTTCCTCGCTTGCCAGCATGCACTGGATGCTCCGCTGATACTGCCTGTCCACCTGAGTGTGCCCTACCGGGTCCTCCCTCCCGTCCTCCCTTGCTGGGGCTAGGCCGGGTTAGCGCCTTTGGGGTGAGGGTGTGAGGAGGGGCACCCGGCTCCATTTGGAGGGCTTTCTGGCTTTGTCTGGCCTCCATGGGTCCACCTGTGATTGCTCCCCGTCCCTTGGCTGTCTGTCTGGGCATTGCCACCCTGTCCTTTGTCTCGGTACCGCAAGGAGCAGGCAGCACCCCAGGCCCTTCATTGGGGGCGGCAGCAAAGTCCTATTGATTGTGATGTAAATGGGAGATGGGATGTATTTATTTATTTGTTCAGCTTTATATTGCCGCCCACTCGCTGAGGCTACTCAGGGCAGCTTACAGTCAAAACAGCAACAGTACAGTAAAAATCATAAAATACAACCTCACAAAACAACCAAAGCAGAACACAGACTAACTCCCCTCAGGCTGTTGTTGTGGGCCCAGAGGAGGGGGCGATGTTCTCAGCCTCCTGCCAGGCCATGAAATTTACTCCCTCAGGCCATTGTTGTGGGCCCAGAGGAGGGGGCGATGTTCTCAGCCATCTACCAGGCCATGGAATCTTCTCCCTCAGGCCATTGTTGTGAATGATTGATTGCCACAATGGGGAAATCCTACCAACTTTATGAGGCAAAGAGGACAATTTACATCAACACATACATGCTATTTAGGAATTGGTAGAAAATAAACAACCTTCACCCAGGTTTTTAAAACAAACTGTGTTTCAGGAAGATAATATGTGCCCCACCTATTCATTGTGTATTCCTCAGTCTTTGAATCCAGTTCAAACCTGGCAAACTGACACAAATGTAGGGCATTTTGCTAATCACTCCCAAGTCACAAGACTCACAATGTAGTAGAAGTGACTTGACAGGACATAACAACAATTAACTAGCATTTTAAAAAAAATCTCCATATTGGCTGATTCAGCACTTAATACAGAATTCCAGTTTGGCCCAAAGTGATCTGGAGCGCATCTGTTTTCATTTGGCCTTGAATCTGAATTGATTCAAAAATTTGGAACTCTAGCCTCTTCCTCTCCCACTGACTCGTGATGGAAAATGAATACAGTACAGTCAAACCTCGCATAAAGAGCACCTCACTTAAAGAGTAACTCGCTTAAAGAGCAGAATTTGCTATGAATGTTTGCTTCGCTTAACAAATAAAACCAACCAAAAAATCACTTAAAAAATCAGGGTTCACAATCCCCCCCCCAAAGTCACAATTGGTCACTTACAATGGTGTTTCACTTAAAGAGCAAACTCGCTTAAAGAGCAATCCTGTGGAACACATTATGCTCTTTAAGAAAGGTACAACTGTACAGTAGTTATAACCTTTTCTTTTCTTTTCCTCTCTTGAGACATCACTGAATTTGAAGAGGGGAACAAACTGGTGAAAATTTGATTCTGATTTATAATCCTGTGTTATACCTTTAAAAAGTTTTCCCCTTCACAAAAACCAAACAAACAAAACCACAAAATATGTTTCTGAAAATGTTTATGCTCAGTTTGGAAGATTATTTCTGCCCACTCATCTTGTTTTCATCTCTTCAGTGTTCCCCTATTTTGGCAGCATTTTCCTGGGTCCTTTATAAAATTCTCAAATTTACATCTGAAAAAATAAATGAAAGGAGAGCCAGTCAAGGGGGCTGGGGTGGGAAAAAGTTAGCAAATAGTTAAAAATAGTGTATTCTCCTGAAAGCAACTGATTGGGCACAAGGCCGTAAGGAGATGACTCAGATTAAGGTCATGCTACAATCAACATTCTCATGGTCTATTCTATCAGTGCCACAAATACAGATAAAATTGGCCAATGAATGATGTAGTGTGCTGTGTGATAGTGAACAATACAGCACACCTCACCCCACCCCACCCCACCCCCCAAGCACTGAGATTATAGACTGGCTATAAGATTCTAGCTTCAGGTTGCCTATTAGATCTGTCAATGAGCAAAGCCAGCTTCCCTCCCATCACACTTCATTATTGGAGACACATTGTCTAGCTTTTCTAGATGTTCAAATCTCCTAATCAGTCAAAAGTACTCTGGATCCTTTTGCTTTGCCTTGGAACAAAATTGGGCAATTTTGCTTCAATCCAGACCTCACACAAATCAGGTCAAATCAGTCTCATTTGGTCCAGGACTTTGGATTTGGTTGAAGCCAACTCACAGTCTTGAAATACATCATATCATGACAAAAATCAAGTTTAACTAAATATGTATGTTTTATCCATCTAATACACTCAGTACGTATTTGAAATTCTGCTCTAATTGAAACCAAGTCCAAGGCAGAGGCAGCGGGGGCAGGTTTTTCTGTATAATTAACCCATATGCTCATTAATCCCATATGTATTATGTTGCCTTGCATTATCAGTTGACATTTTTAACTTGCACCAAACACTATTATCCTTTGTGTTCTACAGAACATTGTGTGATTTTAGTGATTTATTTGTAAACATACCCATTTGAACATGGGTTAATATTCATGATCCGGAGCCCATCTGTTTTGGTTTGGGCACTGAATTTAATTAATGTTAATTTTTTTTAGAATTCTATGCTGCCTCATTAGCGAAAGCGACTCTAGGCGGCTTACAGAATATACAGCATACAACAGTATACAACAATTTATACAATACACATCCAAAGAACTGAAAAGAAAAAGAAACAGCGCTTAACAACAATAATGATACAATATCCAATATATAATAATACGGTATCCACAAAAATGACGCAATATACATCCTACAAAAATGGCTCATAACAGAAACAATAATCAATACACAATACAAAAATTATGCAATAATCACAAAAATCACAACATATCAAACGCCACAGTACAATAAAAAATAACAATCCAATAAAATGTAATAATGCAATAAAAATAACAATGCAATATAACAATACAATAAAAGGTAACAGTGCAATAAAACGTAAAAGACCAACACATACACTGACAACTGTTGCAAAGGGCATTGTATTACTGCATAATGCAGGAAACAACCACACCAATTACACGTGTATACCAGTAAATAAAATCCAGCCATGGACCCATCCATAAATTCAAACAAATGCAGGAGTGAGACGATACCTCTTTTAGGTCACTTTAAAAGTTATTACCTCTGCAAGATTTCATAACTCTTGGTTACTTCTTCAGGCTATATTATGGCATGGACTATGTAGTCCAAGCTAGGCTTTATTCTTAGATTTAAAATGGGAAAACAGACAACAACTACATCTTTTTACAATCTAAAGACAGGAAGCAAGGAATTTGTATATTCCCTTTCCCATGAAATGGCCTTTTTTGAAGCTGTAGCTTTCCATGTGGCCAGGGGTGGGGCAGTGCAATTCAAATGCAGTGCTCCAGAATTGGTCAACTAGGCATGACAGATTAGTCCAGATCAGTCCAAATTAATGTCATCTAGGAATATTACCTAGTGGAAGTTCATCAAATTGGTTTTCCTGTTGTTGCGTTGGTGTCCAAAATCCCTGTATTTTATGACGTGGCCAATAACTCACAGTTACTTCTTCAGGCTATATCATGGAATGGACTACATTATATCCAGCTACACTAGATCACCTTGGGCTATTCACAAGGTAGTTAGTATTTTGTCCTCAACAAACTGGGTTCTCATTTTCCAGCCCTGAAAGAATAGACGTTTGGGTGAACCTTGAGGTCATCAGAATCTAACTGTGAGCAGAATCAGATTGTGAGCAGAGTTTTGGCTGCAGTATTGCAGCTTAACCACTCCACTTGTTGTTGTTTAGTCCTACAGTCAATTCTGACCCCCTGCGCCCCCATGGAAACTTGCATGCCAGGCAGCCCTATCCTCCACCATCCCCCTCAACCTGCCCAACTCTGTGCCCATTGTGTCAACAATGCCATCTAGCCATCCCATTTTCTGCTGCCACCTTCTTCAGCATCAAGGCTTTCTCAAGTGAATCCTCTCTTCTCATTTGATGTCCAAAGTACTTTAGCTTCACTTTACTATTTGACCTTCTAGGGCAGTGTTTCCCAAATGCTGGTGTTTGGACTTCAATTCCCAGAAGTCTAAGTCATTTCCCCAAAGCACTGATCAGCCAATGTACTGACTTAGGTTTCTGGGAATTGATGGGCTGTGTAACCCTTGTTGGGAGCCACTGTTCTAGGGAGCAGTCAGGGTTGATTTCTTCTAAGATCAACCTATTTGTCCTCCTCACTGCCCAGGGGACTCTCAAAACTCTCCTCCAACACCACACTTCAAAGACATCTATTCTTCTGTGCTCAGCTTTCCTAATGGTCCAGCTCTCACAACCACCGGGAATACCATTGCTTTGACTATGTGAATTTTGTTTGCAAAGTGATGTCCCTACTTTTTACTATGTTTCCCAGGTTTCTCACAGCTTGTCTCCCAAGCATCAGTCACCTTTTTATTTCATGGCTACCATCACCATCTGTAGTGATCTTGGATCCTAAGAAAGTAAAACCTGTCACTGCTTCTACTTCTTCCCCATCTATTTTCCAGGAAGTGCCATTATCTTGGTTTTCTTGATGTTGAGTCTCAAGCCAGCTTTTGCACTCTATTCTTTCAACCTAAGCAGGAGCTTCTTTAGGTCTTCTTTTAATTTTTATCCTGTCAGAAGTACACAAAGGTGCTTTCTGGGTTGGAAGGATTTTTTTCCTGGAACAACTCTGCTCAGGAGATGCCAGAATGAAGCTCCTTTCATGTCCCCAAGATCTTTTCCCACGGAAGTGGTTCCTATTTATTCACTTGCAATTTCTTGCTTTTGATCTGCTAGGCTGGTAAGAGCTAGGACAGAGACAAGTGCTCATTCCATCATGCAGTACTCAGGTCTTGAACTGCCAACCTTCCAGCTAACAAGGTGAGCTTCTTAACCACTGAGCCACTGCAGTCTGTTATATACATTAAGGAAGAGAAAGTGACAGCTAGAACTAAGGACAATGCTCTGCTTCACAGATGTTACTAATCTGAGCTACTGACAGTAGCCCCGTCCTCTAAGACCTTGGGACCATGATTATGTAATTTAAAAAAAAACCTGATTTTTGATGCTGATGGAGAACAACATCAAGCAAAATTGTACCAGCACTTATGGTTTTCAGTTGCACAGAATTAGCAGTAGCTGATCTTTAAAGTTATTGGGAATCACGTAGAGTAAGCACTTCTGTTTTTAAACTAAAATAGAGATTGAACAAGTCCCTTATTTTTTGGGACAACTCCTCCCAGGAGTATGCCAGGCATCATGGATAGCACCTAAGGGGTTCTATCTCAAAAAATTACAGTATATACTTTCCAAAATCAGAATTAAAAGGCTATTCAGTCATAGTGAATAAGTGACACAAAATAAACTGATGAAGTTAAAGGAGACCATCCCCACTCTAAAGTCAATGCTTTAGCACACTTGGCACATACTGAGCAGCCCTGTTTAGGCAAGATCACATGGCTGGGACCTCTGCACCGATTGGCTTGTGTGGAATAAAACTACCTGATCATTCATACTGTCATTGCAATGCTACAGAAGTGCAGGCTTCAGTTGCTTTGATTTGCTTGGGACTCCTGTAAGCATCTATGGAATGGATGCCCAAACGTTTCAGGCCATGGGCCAGTCATGTGGTTCAGGGGTGCCCAAACTACAGCCTGGGGCCCAGGTCTGGCCCCAGACACCAATTAATCTGGCCTGCACCACCCTTGTCACTCCCAGAAGCGGAAGTAAAACACGCTCGTACTTCCACTTCTGGGAGTGATGAGGGTGGCATGGGCCGGATGAATTGGTGTTGGGGGCCGGATCCAGCCACTGGGCTGTAGTTTGGGCACCTCTGATCTATGGAATCTGGCATTATCTTTGCAATCTCCTGCCAGTGGATAGAAAGATTATTGCTGAATAGCACCTTTTTAGAAGTGACTCTATCCTTATTGCAGCATTTCCCAAACTATGTTCCGCAGAATGCTGGTGGACATCAATTCCCAGAAGCCTAAATCAGTATACTGGGTGATCAGTGCTTTGGGAAATTGGCTTAGACTTCTGGGAATTGAAGTCCAAAAACCAAAGATTAGGAAACACTGCTTTATAGTATAGATCTTGTTCCTTTGTACCAAAGTGGTTGGATTACAGCTTGATATTTGCATGTGTCTAAATAGAACGAAGGCAGCACCAGCACTGGCGGTTGGGAGGCAGGGATTATAAGCTTTCAGGACAGTCCAAAGGATGCTACAGTAGCCAAGGGATTTTCATGGGTGCAGAGGCACAAAGTAACCCCTCTAATCCCTTTCTCACTGGCTTACAGCCTCTGAAGAAGCTTAATAATTAAAGAGGAATACAGTCAAAGAGTTTTTAAGGACATACGGTACAGCTGTTTATTTCTGTGGTTTCCAAATAGCAGAATGGAGGGCTGACTCTTCAGGGAAAAGTGGTGTCTGATTCCCCCCCCCCCCCACACACACACAAATTATTTTTGATTGCCATTCCCCCAATTAAATATTGTGTACATATATGAAAAAGAGGTTTATATGAGAAGTCTGCATTCACATACTTCAGGATACTGAAAAAAATAATCTGAAGTTCAAGTTTGTATATTTACCAAAGACATCCACTCTGTTGAATACTAGGAACTAAGGCCCATTCTACCTCAGGAGAGACACAGAATGATATCGTTCTGGATCTGTTATTTTCCCCAGTAGATCATATCACATCTAACACAAATGCGTGTCACAGTGTCATGTGTGCACCACCACCACAAGTTCACATAATTGAGAAGCTGAGAAGGAGAACTTCCATGCTGCAGTGATAATTTCTTAGGTAAAGATCACCCTTGTTCGAAAGCCAGTCATATCCAGCTCTAGGGTTCAGTGCTCATTTCTGTTTATAGCCAAAGAACAAGCACTGTCTGTGTCTACAGACATTTCTATGGACATGTGGCAGGCATGGCTTGACACTGGAGTGCATGGAATGCTGTTTACCTTTCCACCAAAGTGGTCCCTATTTATCTACTTGTCATTTCTTGCTTTTGAACTGCTAGGTTGGCAGGAGCTGGGACAGAGATGGGAGCTCACTCTGACATGCAGTACCTGGGAATTGAACTCCGACCTTCCAGTCAGCAAGTTCAGTGTCTTAACCACCTTAGCCACTGCAGTCCCAATTATTTCTTACTTCTGATATTATTCATTTTAGAATTATTATTCATGTTAGAAAGGAGAAATATAAATTGCTGGAGCAGGTACTATTCTCTCTCCTCAACTGCCTATGTGATTTTCGTGGCGCTCTTGATATCATGGGGTGACCATGTTAAACTCTTCTGTCGGTTGGTACTATAGCCCTGTAATTCCTGGATGTTGGAGGTGTTGCTATGAAACATTGGCTGTTGATACTGCTAAACTACCTTTTACTTCTCACACTATTGCTTTGCTGCTTGAATTGTGTTGATTCTCAACTCTATTGGACTAAGATAACTTATGGCTGCTGGTCCAATGAAACTGGAAGGAGTGCTGTCCTATGGCTGTCATTTTATTTAAAATCAGTGTCAATTATATTTCATTAAATCTTATTTCACAGTATTTTATGACATTGCAGGGTTCCTATATCTTGTGAAAACAGGAATACAATGACTGGCTTCTGATTTTTCTACCCTAACAGCAAAGAATGAAAATGTTCAGTGGTTTATCATGTACCCTTTAGTAGTAGGACCAATATTAGAAGCTTCTGGCATGTGCTGATTCAGAGTAATCAGGAATCATACAGGCAAAAGAGGTAACATCATGAATGTTGCAGCCATGAAATAAAAAGGTGACTGATTCTTGGGAGACAAGCTATGAGAAACCTGGGAAACATAGTTAAAAGTAGAGACATCACCTTACAAATTAAAATTTGCATAGTCAAAGCAATGGTACTCCTGGTGGTAATGTATGGTTGTGAGAGCTGGACCATAAGGAAAGCTGAGCACAGAAGAATAGATGCCTTTGAAGTGTGGTGTTGGAGAAGAGTTTTGAAAGTACCCTGGACAGCAAGGAGAACAAATAGGTTGATCTTAGAAGAAATCAACCCTGACTGCTCATTAGAAGGTCAAATAGTAAAGATGAAGCTAATGTACTTTGGACATCAAATGAGAAGAGAGCATTCACTTGAGAAAGCTTTGATGCTGAGGAAAGGTGGAGGTCAAAAGAAGAAGGTGGCGGCAGAGGATGAGATGGCTAGATGATATTGTAGATGCAATGGGCACAGAGTTGGGTAGGTTGAGGAGGATGGTGGAGGACAGAGGTGCCTGGTGTGGTCCATGGGGTTGCAAAGGGTCAGAATTGACTGTGTGACTGAACAACAACATGAATGTTCTTCTATTAAATTCATTTATTACTATCAGATTTGTTGCTCTCCTGACCACCACAATGGAACTCGAAGAGGCATGCATGAAGGTTCTGGGTGGCGCGCCATCTGCAACCACTCCAGATTAATTTTAGCAAGGTTGATTTGACATTTGCCGTCCCTGTGAGGTACAAGTCCAAATCTATTCAGCACTAGTTAGACCACATCTAGAGTACTGTGTCCAATTCTGGGCACTGCACTTTAAGGAAGATGAAAAAAATATAGAACAGGTACAGTAAAAGGCAACAAGGATGATCAGAGGACTGGAAACCAAGCCATATGAGGAAAGGCTGAAGGAACAGAGCATGTTTAGCCTTGAGAAAAGGAGACTGAAAGGGTATATGATAGTACTCTTCAAATATCTGAAAGATAATCATAAAGAGGAAGGAAAGGAAAGGATCTGTACCCCATTATCCCAGAATGCAGGATGCATAATAATAGGCTGAAACTACAGGAAGCCAGAGGAAAACCTTCTTAATGGTTAGAGCAGTATGACTGTAGAACCAAATGCTTTGAGAGGTGGTGAGCAGTCCAACACTGTAGCATTCAAGAGAGAATTGAACAATCATCTGTCATATATACTTTGATTTGTATTCCTGGATTGAGAAGGAGGTTGAACTCGATTGCCTACAAGGCCCCTTCCAGCTGAGTTATTCTATTATTTTATGATTCCGATAAAGACTTTGTAATATGGAAAAATAATTTGCCTTTGTGATGCATATTTACTGGCAGGACATACTTAATCTGCATGTTGTTTTTCGTGTCATAGTTAGCATCAGGATATGGGCTATACAAGCAAAAGCATGCTGAGGCTTTGCATAATTCAGCCCAATTAAAAAATCTCAAATCCATATGGCGTCAGTATGTTTTCACTTCTCTTGGGCTCCTTGATAGCCAAAAATGTAGGTGTGGGGAAAAATAGCACAAGAAAAATATTTTCCCTCCACTTTGGTCATGAGAAATGAGCATGAAGAATTTGTGTAAGGACAGGGGGGGGGGGGAACCTTCTAAAATCATAGTGATGCCTGATGGGCACATTTCCAATTCAGTTCTAAAGTGCCAGTAAACTGAATCTGGTGGCAAGCACACCTGATTTTGTCAATGCCAATTAACCTTCTATTCTGTGTATTGGACAGAACTGTGCGTAAGGCAGTAAGTAGATAACATCATATTAGTGGACTGATGTTAGTAGACTGATTAGTGGACTAATGTTCCATATTTAATAAAGAAGCATCTAGATCAGCGGTGCCCAAACTTTTCAGGCTGTGTTCTGGTCACATGGTTGAGCATGCTGGGCATGTGGTTTCTCCCACTGGAAGTGGAAGTAAAACGTGCCCACACATGCACAAAACACTGCCACGAATGCACCTATGGCTGTCATAAATGTGTTTACAACAGCCGTGAGTGCATTTATGGCAGCATTTTGCATGTGCACAGGCATGTTTTACTTTCGTTTCCAGGAGCAGTGAGGATGGCATTGGCTGGATTATTAGGTGCCACAGGCCAGATCAGGCCTGTGGGCTGTAGACTGGGCACTCCTGATCTAGATTATTATCACGGGTACAATGTATCACCTGATCTTTCAAGGTAAACAAAGTTTTCCTGCTTCAGACTTTGGGTGTTAGAATATCAGGGGCCACAAGGTGCCCTGAAGGTTGCCGAGGGAAGAGCTCAGTAGAGTGTCCATAAGAGAAATTAGCTCTGAACAGCTTCACATCTTGTACACTCTGAACAAACAATGGTATTCCCTTAAACTCTATTAGTGGAACGGTGTCTAGTACAGATCATGATTAGGAGTGGGATTTTTGGAATTCTCCCTATTCTGGGAGTTGGACCTGACTAACACACATCCTGTAAACAACGATACAAATTGCACTTATATATCAGCCCATAATGCTTAGCACACTCTCTGGGTGGTTCATAATATAATTAGTATTTCACCTCCCCCCCAACATGCTGGGTATTTATTTTACCAAAATCAGAAAGACGAAATGCTGAGTCAACCTTGAGTTCATTGGGATTGAATTTAGATTGTGAGCATAGTTTTGGCTGCAGTACTCCAGTTTAACCACTCTGCATGGGGACATATCTAAATGTCCGTGACCTAGGAAAAAAGGACTAAACTAGAAGGGTTAAAGACTGGAAGGTTGGGTTTTGATACCCGAGGGCTGCATGGGGACTTGAAAGGAGCCTCATTTGGGTGTCCCCTGAGCAGAGTTTCTCCAGCAAAAATCTTTTCAACCCAGAGTAATCTCTGACACGAAATTATTATTAGGCCACGCTAGACCTAGTTCCACCCAAGCTTCCTGTTCCTGCTTACTCCTAGCTAGAAGGTTTCTCTCTGAACAGGAAACTAGGTGGGTTTCTGTGCTATCACTGCACATTCAAGTCTGATTCAAGTAGTGCCTGCATACTGATAATAAGGCAGATACTGGGTCAGGCATGATCATTAGTTTGAAACAGCTTTCCAAATTATGGCTTTTGTAAACTGGGTGAACAATCATTTTGTTGCAATGCTGAGATTCTCCGTCATTTACAACATTAATAAAATTCCTACATTTCTGTTAAAGCAAATCATGACTCTAAATTAGCAAGTTTATAGCATACATTAACTTGCCTGTAAATTCCTGGGAATAGCTGACAGTTTCCTTGTCTTTGTAAACAAAAGGAAATGATTTCCTTCCACCTTAATCCTCATGAATACAAACAGAGTCTGAAGAACTGAGGAATTATACTCCACAATTTTATAATGACAAAAGATTTGAGCCCTATTGCTAAATCTATTTATAGTGCATATGGATAAAAGTGCATGGGGGAGCTGCTCCAGTTTCTGTATGTTGTCTGCTAGTGGAAGAATACAGAAAAAGGCCAGTCTAGCCTTCCATAGAAGCGGAGAGGAGCCACACACACACATACACAAAAACCCTTGTATGCCTGCCAATCTATGAAGATGTACATTACAGGCAGGCCTAGGAGCAGTGATGGTGAAACTTGGTATTCCAGCTGTTCTTGAGCTTCAATTCCCAGAAGTCCTGATCAGCAGGAGTGCTGACTTGGGCTTCTGGTAATTGAAGTCCAAGAACACCTGGAGTGACAAGGTTTGCCATCAAGGGAGATTACCATGGGGGTAAGTGGCATGCATGCCACAGAAATGAAACTGATAACTCTGTCAGAGTAGTCTATGGAGTTAAGGGGAAGTGAGATACTCAACCTTAGTGTTCAAAGGATGAGGAACCTTCTAGAAGTGTAACCTCAATTTTGAAATCATCATCATCATCATCATCATCATCATCATCATCATCATCATCATCATCATCATCATCATCAATAAAATACTTATCTCGTTATTTTTTAATTTGCTACCCACTTCAAGGTTAGGTTTAGGTGTGAACCAAGCATTACACTGACACACACAACCATTCATAACACTTTGCAGGTAAGATAACGGCAAGGGTTGATTTTTAATAAATTTATAAAGATCTCAAAGGGCATTGGCAACCCCCCCCCCCCCGGGGTCTGGATCTCAGCAGTGATGAGGATCTGGGAACTGCAGCCTGATTACTTCTATTTCATTAGCAGTTATACCCTAGGATGTCAAATAAATTAATAAAAATGGCTTCATGTATTGTAAACTGTTCAATTCAAACCAGAATCTTTTAACTTCTTCTTCATACCCCTTTTGGGCAAGCAGGAAATTCTATGCATCACTACAGCATCTCAGACTGTTCTGGGATTGTTTGCTTTGAGGCCTACGTTCTTTTGTCTTGGGAGTCAGTGATGGATTGCATGGAGCTGGGTGGGGCAACTTTGCTGAAACTTCTGCTTTCTTGCAATCCTAAATGGTGCTATTAAGTCCCCCTTTTTACATACTTTACAGGAGGGTAATGAAGGTTCTTTTTAATATTTCCCTTGCTATGTAATATTTTGGTAAGCATTGATTCTTCCTTACATGAAAAGGTAATTCTAACATGTTCTATTTTTCCTTAAAACTCAAGCCTGCCTCGATGCTCCCAAGGGCATTATCACACTCTCATCAAGAAACAATTGAAGCCAATCCCCAGAGGGTCACACCCAAACACAAGGATTCCTGAAAGTCAACAACAAAAGAGCCACAACCCAGATTGTTTTATGGATTATTCCCTTGTGTGTATCTTTCACCTTTTGTTTCCAGGGATCTGTAATTACAATATGTACACTGTTAGTTAGTTTCATTGTCTATATTCAGGATGGATTTAAATGGATGGGTAATATCAAAGGTCAGCAAGAAAACCCCAAAAAGGAATTCCCTGGAAGCTCCTCCAATACTGATTGGTCAAACACACTCCTCGCTTCAAATGTGTCTCATTTCTGACTGGTTCCTGGCATTAAACTAAACGTGCTCATTGGAGCAACTCAACTATTCCATTCTGCCATTGGCTACTGTATTGACTGGTCTCCACTTAACCCACAACCTCCTATCTCTATCATTTCCTGAATTTGTAATCTTTTTTTTTTTGTAATGCAACTATTTACATGAAAAACTTACCATTGTAACTTGAAGCTGATTTATGAATGAGACCATGCTGCTGGATTATTGTTCTTTTATATAAACTTTATTGTAACACTAGATGATAGGTTTAGATAATAGGAATGTATTAAAAGTCTTTGCAGGGTAGGAAAAGGAGCTCCCTGTTAGGGAAGCTCATGTGCATGCGTAGATGGTAGTAGGCAAAAATGTTGCCTTTATCCAGCAGTAAGGCCTCTGTTGTTTAAACGTAATTTAATAAACTATTTTATTTTTTGTCTGAAAATTAAGTCTCTGTGGTTCTTGGGGGGTTCTGCCAGTAGACGAACTTTTTAAATTTAAAACGCATCTCTGATGAAAAATGGGATAGCGATTTTCAGGTAACAGAAGGAATGAAGCTTGGGGTGAGAAACAGAACTGAGAAGGATCTAGAAGGGAAAAACCTGAGAGAGGATGGGGAAAGCAGAAAGGTGAAAACTATGGAGAAGGACAATGAAGAAGGAGGAAGGGGAACAAAGATGAGTTCTAGATGGAAGTGTCAGAGTTGCTACAGTCTAAACTGATTAGGGAAGTTCTGCAGACCTTGTGTTTCAGCTGACTGAGGGAGACCACATCTCAGAGGCAGTATTAAGCGACCTCATGCTAATCTTATTCTGATACAGCCACATTTGGTGTGTTTTCAATCTTTTTTAGATTTTAATTTTAAATTTTAACAGTTTTAAGGTTTTTACATGGAAGCTTCCACTTCCTAATTCTGGGCTCTACCTGCCCAGAGAAGGATAAGACTAACGTCCTCTGGCCAGGAGGAGGAATGGACTTTAGCTGTTTGTGCTGTGTTCTTTTTTCTTATTGTAAGCCACCCTGAGTTGCCACATCGAGTGGGCGGCGATATAAATCTAAATAAATAATAAAATAATAATAATGGTGGAAGAGGGAGTTTAATTGCCTCCAACAACCTGAAGCAGATGACACCAGCAGTGGACTTAAGCCTTTAGAGACTTGTAAGGGAGGGTGGAACAGTCTTTAGACATAAATCTTACCTTGGATCAGGCTGATTTCAAGGACAGAAGTGCTTAGAGTAGTTCAAAGTCATTTTGTTGGCTTAGTTATTAAAGCTGCATTAAAAACTAGCTTCATTTCCGGACGCCGGACGTTCTCCCCTGCCAGCCGGGCGGGGAGAATGAGGAACACCTGGGCTCCGGGCTGGCGGCTACAAAAGGGACTCCTGCCTCGCCGCCACGAGACCAACGCCGGACGCCGGACGTTCTCCCCTGCCAGCCGGGCGGGGAGAACGAGGAACACCTGGGCTCCGGGCTGGCGGCTACAAAAGGGACTCCTGCCTCGCCGCCACGAGACCAACGCCGGACGTTCTCCCCTGCCAGCCGGGCGGGGAGAATGAGGAACACCTGGGCTCTGGGCTGGCGGCTACAAAAGGGACTCCTGCCTCGCCGCCACGAGACCAACGCCGGACGCCGGACGTTCTCCCCTGCCAGCCGGGCGGGGAGAACGAGGAACACCTGGGCTCCGGGCTGGCGGCTACAAAAGGGACTCCTGCCCGCCGCCACGAGACCAACGCCGGACGCCGGACGTTCTCCCCTGCCAGCCGGGCGGGGAGAATGAGGAACACCTGGGCTCCGGGCTGGCGGCTACAAAAGGGACTCCTGCCTGCCGCCACGAGACCAACGCCGGACGCCGGACGTTCTCCCCTGCCAGCCGGGCGGGGAGAATGAGGAACACCTGGGCTCCGGGCTGGCGGCTACAAAAGGGACTCCTGCCTCGCCGCCACGAGACCAACGCCGGACGCCGGACGTTCTCCCCTGCCAGCCGGGCGGGGAGAACGAGGAACACCTGGGCTCCGGGCTGGCGGCTACAAAAGGGACTCCTGCCCGCCGCCACGAGACCAACGCCGGACGCCGGACGTTCTCCCCTGCCAGCCGGGCGGGGAGAATGAGGAACACCTGGGCTCCGGGCTGGCGGCTACAAAAGGGACACCTGCCCGCCGCCACGAGACCAACGCCGGACGCCGGACGTTCTCCCCTGCCAGCCGGGCGGGGAGAACGAGGAACACCTGGGCTCCGGGCTGGCGGCTACAAAAGGGACACCTGCCCGCCGCCACGAGACCAACGCCGGACGCCGGACGTTCTCCCCTGCCAGCCGGGCGGGGAGAACGAGGAACACCTGGGCTCCGGGCTGGCGGCTACAAAAGGGACACCTGCCCGCCGCCACGAGACCAACGCCGGACGCCGGACGTTCTCCCCTGCCAGCCGGGCGGGGAGAACGAGGAACACCTGGGCTCCGGGCTGGCGGCTACAAAAGGGACTCCTGCCTCGCCGCCACGAGACCAACGCCGGACGCCGGACGTTCTCCCCTGCCAGCCGGGCGGGGAGAATGAGGAACACCTGGGCTCCGGGCTGGCGGCTACAAAAGGGACTCCTGCCTCGCTGCCGCCGCCGATTAAAGACGCCAGTCCCGCTACCACCGCCTCAGCTGAGCCACGGCCAGCCACTCCTCTAGTTAAATGTTTATTTACTAATTGAAATACTTATAAGGGATGAGGACTTTCCCTATTGCTTTGTACTGTTTATCCATGATTGTTTTTTGTATTTTTTTTAATTGTACTGCATTTATATTTTTTATTATTTTTTATGAAGGTCTTGTCGACCACATCCATTGTATTATACTTGTTATATTGTATGTATATTATGTTCTATTTTGTAACATTGTTAGCCGCTCTGGGTTGCTTCGGCAAGGAGAGCGGCATATAAATTTGAATTTAATAATAATAATTAATAATAATAATCTGGACCTGTGACTCTCATTGACACACTTTCCCACAAAAGATCTAGAGCAGGGGTTCTCAACCTTTTCAAGCCATGGGCCAGGTCTTGCTCCCTCAGACAGCTTCAGAGGCCAAATGGCCATTTTGCTCTGCCTGCTACATATGGCACTTCCAGGTGTGGCAGAGGTGGTGGTGGACCACATGAAATGGTGTCATGGGCTGCATCTGGCCTCTGCGTCATAGGTTGAGAACCCCTGATCTAGAGGTATGTCCACAGGCAGATATCAAAACAAAACAGGAAATCACTTATGTTTTCCAACAGTGGCCTTCAAGTGATGTCATCATACTTAAAATGGCTGCCACAGACAGCTGGCAGACTTCCAATTATGTCTGGGTCCAGGAAATTGAAGCAAGGCCATGCAAAATGAGGACAAGCAGATACAACTGGTTCTAGGTCAAAGACTGATCTTGCTAAGTGGAAATGACCTCTGGTCCCAGGAGTTTCTCAAGAATAGCCTCAAGATAACAACAGACAGCACGATGATACATGCCTACATGGGTAGATGCCTTCTTTTTCACCCTTGCTATCTTAAATTCAGAATCATAAGGCAAGGTCAGCTGGTAGGTTCACACTTCCTCCTCACTCATTGCTGAGAGCTATATACATTTCAGTTGTCTGCACCCTGCTTCTGCTATTTTCAAGCTAGGTCTCCTACTCCCCACTGCATACCCAGATCTGAAGATATTTCATATTAGGAACCCAAATTTAGCAAGCCTTGCTAGTCTCCAGTTCTTCCTTCATTTAAGTAGAGCAGAACTGGAGAGTTTCCTGCAATGGCCTAAATTATTTTATTTTTGGATTGGGAACACAGTAGTCACTGATTTCTCAAGCATGGAGAATATGAACACTTTACACTGTGTTTTCTGCTGCCTGCACAACACTATACATACTGTACTAAAGCCGAGCTCATATTAACTGCAAATTTTGTCTATTCAAAGCTGGTTAGGAAAGATCAAATTAATCCAAATTGTCTGCCATGGTAAATTTTACACAATTGTACACTCCACTTCCCATTGACCCACTTGCAGATCATAGTCATTGTATAGGAGAAGCTAAACATTTATGAAGCAGGCAGTTTCTTTGATTTTTATCTGTTTGCTTCTTTAACACCAGCCACAAACTTTTTTGAAGAGTCCAATATTACTGCAAATTACACCCCCACCCTCCAAAAAAGAGTGAACCCCAAACAGCTGACAGTGCTTAGATATAAAGAGATGAATTTCAATTTGAATATATTTAGAATTATCTGAATATGGTATTATTCATTGAATTCCAAATATTTCCAATCTGAATGCACATCTCTAGATGGAATCCTATTGTAGTTGTTATCAGAAAACAAAAACAAAAATTAAGACAAAAACAGTGCAGTACTTTAAAGACTAACTGCTATATTTTTACTGTGAGCTTTCGTGGATCAAGTCCATTTCTTCAGACAAAGGAGTAAAACTTCCAGGCGTGGTTTATATACACCAGATGCAGGGGTCAAAATGTCACAAGGCAAATGGGTCACAAAGCAATGAAGCCATTCTGGCTGCCTGTCACACTCTTTTTCATACCTGAGTTTGTGGATTCAAATGTATATTCAGTTGCATGCCTGGATGTATGCATGACAAAAGGGCAAAAATGAGAGAAAACTATTTTCACAATTTTTCTTTGCACAATTGTGCAAATCCTATGGGTATTTCACAATACTATGTTTGACAACAATATCCCTTTTATATGAACCTGGTTCCAAAAACCCAAGTAACTAACTTCTTAGGCTCATCTAGCATGCTTCTTTAAGCTCACCTTGGCAGGTAGCAGAAAACTTGTGAAACTGAAAGGACTTTAAAAAGGTATTTTTGAAAACAACATACAAGAGATAGGGGTGGTGGGATTGCTGTGCAGAGAAAACAGTCATTTCTGAAGCCTGTAGGGAGCTTTGGGGATCCTAGCTCTAGTCATTGTGTTTAAATAGTTGCACTTAAACTGCTGTTTTGAGGAACTACCCAAGCTTTTTTAAAATTTATGGTCAGAAAGAGGCACACACAGTTTAGTGAACACTTATATACAAACACATATGTTAAAATCCCCAAACTTGTCCCATGGAAATGTCATTTGGTGCCTTTGTTTGCTTTGCTTCACTAAGCAAGTACTATTTTTTTCCAAGTAAGCTAACATACTAAACTGCATGAGATATAAGAGTATCTTATCTAGTCCAATAAAAATCTTTGCCTACGTGCTGACCTTGAAGTCACAAGTGTCTAATGGAAAAAAGGAAAGATTTTCCACCAGGCAGTACATTTTTAGGCATTTGCAGTTCCTATCAAACTATAAAAATAAAGGACTTTGAAAGCAATGATAAATGTTGATGCTGTGCTTCACTTTGTTGGGGAACAAGAAAAGGGCAGTCAGCTACATGACCCTGTTAAGCTAAAATGTGTGAGTAGGCATTAAATGTGCATGTTTTACCATCCCGTTTCTGAGGCTGAGATAGACATGTCTTTGGTCAATCCAATAATTCCTGTCAAAAAAGAGTTAGTACATAAAAGTAGAAATGCCAAAGTTACAATACTTTCATGAATATCTACTATGGAGGCTTACAAAGGCTTCCTTAAATTGGTAGCAAACTTTAGGAGGCCCAAATTCTTCTTCTGTGGCTCTGGTTTAAATAAAATGTGAGAGAAGAAATCTTCTCCAATTCAATGTAGTAAAATGTATTAAGCTTCGCTAAAGAAGGGATTCCCAAACTTTTCACACCATAAACCAGACCACGCCCCCAATAGCTGAGTGGGTTGGTCATGTGGTTCTTCTCACCGTAAACACTGCTGTAAAACGCACTCCATGATTGCCATAAATGCGTTTATGGCAGCCGCAGGTGCATTGTGTTTATGGCAGGTGCGGGCATGTTTACATATATGCGGGTGTGTTTTACGGCTGTTGTAAATGTGTCTGCTTCTGCTTCCAGGTGCGGTGAGGGCAGTGGTGGGCCACATGAAATGGTGCTGCAGGCTGAGTCCGGCCCACAGGACATAGTTTGGCCACCCCATGCTAAAGTCATCATTTTATACAACAGGAATTGTGTCTCCCACATCAAGCACTGCAAAAGCAAAGGCACCTATGTGGGAATTTATGCTTTTTAGATACAGAAGATCCGAGCAGGATTTACCTGCTCACACTTTCAAATCAGAGCCTGTCCAGACAGGAATTAGGATCAGTCTTTTGGATGCTGGAATGGTCTCAGTCACCCTCAAAGTGCACTTTTGACGTGAATTCTATGAACGTCTTATGTTTTGGTTGGGTGGTCTAGCAGCATATGCGATGTAACAAAAATCATGTACTTTTGACAAGCTGCTGCCATTAAACTAAAGTACCTATGAAAATAATGGTTACATTGACTGAAAGCACGTCTCAGTGACTTTCAGAAATGTAAAGAAGCATTGGCCAAAACTACAAAGTGATGACATCATTGCTTTTGAAAGTTGCCTTGAAAATATGCAATCTTCGCCGGTGTGTGTGTGTGTGTGTGTCAGTTTCCTGTGGCCTAGCGACCAAACCACATAACCGATTCAGGTGACCAAATCATGGGAAGGTAAACAGCATTCCATGCCTGCCACATGTCCACGGAAATGTCCGCAGACACAAACAGCACTGGCTCTTTGGCTATAAACAAAGGTGAGCACTGAAACCTAGAGTCGGATATGACTGGCTTTTGATCAAGGGTGACCTTTACCTTATCTCCGAAAACCTTAGATTTTATGAACATTTTATGAAAACCTTAATTTTATGAGCATAATGTCTTTATTTTCCCCCATTTGAAACATCACCCTTAACTAATGAATGTAATAAAAGAAATAAATGAACTAATGAGCATAATTCAACACATCGAATTCACGCACTAAATCCCTGACGGTAGAGGTAGACTCTACCTGACACTTTTTTTTTGATCTCTTGTCAAGGAGCTCAGGTTTTTTGTTGTTGTTTTTTTGCATGCTCCCATACAAGCCATCCCTAGTGCCTGTGGATGCTGGGAACAATATATATGGGAAGTATCAAATAACTCTGTGCTACTGGTACTGTAACTCAGAAACACAGAATGGTACTTAGGTCTAAGCACATCCTGTGTGTATGTGCTAGATCAGTATTTCTCAGCCTATGCAGTTCTGATGTTTTTGACTTCAGCTCCCAGAATTCCTGATTATGAGTTATGCTAGTTGGGATGCACTGACTAAAATACACGGAGGACCAAAGGTTGGGAACCAATGTGCAAAATTGACCAGGTTATAGATCAAAGCTGACCATGTAAGCTAAGAAATGGAACCCAAATTTTAAAACAATATTAAAAATTCTTGTTCTTGTTCTTGTTCTTGTTCTTCTTGTGCCATATCTGATTCCAAATAATGGTGATCATCATGGCAATTAGCCATGGCAACTGTCCTGCAAATATAATGTCATGGCCTTTCATCTGCCTTCTGCGTCACAGTGTGAGCCCTTTACCACTGATCCAGCTCCACGAGTCACTTTCTGGTCCTGAGCCCTTTTGGTGTGCAAAGTCCTTCTCAGTCCCACGCCAGTAGTGATGACGTTGCTGCCCTCCATCAAGATTGATTCAAGTGGGATTCAATCCACTTGAGGACCATCACCCTTCCCTGTGGACTTTGCCAAGGCCACTAGTCCTCAGGGTTGTCAGGTTAGTTAACCGCCACCTGAAGCTCAGCATTGAGTCACTGGCAGTATGGTCTACTCTATTACCATAGCAGGATAACCTGGCCAGACTTGCTAAAGATTATTGTCTGTATTAAATTATGCACCTAGCCAGTGGTGGGATGTCAAAAATTTTACTACCCCACCGTGACATCATCACAGTGTAGGCGGAGCTAATGTCATGATGTCATGACATCGTGGGTGGGGCCAAAGAAAAATAAAATAATAAAATAAAATAAAAATAAGCACACACACACACACACACACACACACTTTTATAGTAAGAAGAAAGATGGAAGAAATGTGAGGGAAAACACGTGAGTTATAAGTGGGAGATAATATCCTCTGAATCCTGCATAAAAGTAAAGACATATGACAATTGCACAATACAAGTCTAATTTGGTATCACTCCTAGGCTACATATGACAAATGAATCACCTTTGAATATGATTTCACATTATTTTACATCTGCAATTAATTCAGTATTCTAAATACATCACTGGCATAAGTAATTTGAAATAGATTCTTGGGCCATCAAGACATTGCTCAAGTTACTTTTGGGAATGCTCCTCTTTCATGACTATTAATAAAAGAAGACAGCTGTTTCCTTAAGAAGAGTCTGCACTTAATATTAGTAAGTAAGTTACACAGCTGTTGAGTTGGGTGGTATTGCAAGAGAGGTCAGCCTAGGAATAGCACTAGTGGAATGTACAATTATGTTAAACAGTGTTCATGGCATAGTACCCCAGTGATATTGGAAGAATGAGAATCTATCAGCCTGTGTCTTCTTCCTATGACCTCTTTAATGTTCACATTCGAGGTGTGAGTCCAGTGAACACTGGCAATCTTCCCCATCACTGGAGATTTGATGTTACTTTTTTCTAGGTAGACCAAAAGGATTTTGGTGCCTGAGTCAGAACAGCTTATGCCACCTCTCTGGTCACCCTTGACAAGATACACAGTATCCAAAACCAGCCAAGAAAATCCCACAAGCACTGCTTCTTCTTCCTGGCAGTTAAAATGCAGTAATAAAAGTAAGTAACTGAGAATCTGCTGCTGTTTCATTACATCTAAAATGTGATGCCTGAGGTAACCATCTTACTCTGACTAATAAGTGTGCCTCTTATGCATACTTTCAGCACAGTTTGTTTTAGAGGCCTTGCAGAGATCTGGTGCTACTACAGTAAAACTTTGACTTACATATGCCTCAAGTTACATAAAATTTGACTTACATAATGATTTTGTGCTAACACCATATCCCGATTTACACGATTTCCTATGGGTTTGCTATGGGTTTGCTTTGATTTACATAAAGATTCTTTTTCCTATGGGTTTGCTTCGATTTACATAAAAAACTGATTTAAGCAAAAGCCTAAGGAATGGACTTTTTTTTCGTAAGTAGGAGTTTTACTGTATTCATAGTTTCACTCTGTGCCTCTTTTAAGGAATACATCAGACTAAAAAAAATATGAATTGGAACTGATGTTTTTAACGATCACACCATTTTAAACATGTCCCATTGGAAGCCTTTAGTTCAATAGGCCTTCATCACCTGGCTCAATGAAGTACAAATATTTGTGAGAACCAGAAAATGGATATTGCAGATATAAACATTTATAGGTATAGATTTTTTTTAAGTCAACAGGGTTCTTTGAGTTATTAATGTAGACTTTTACCGATAAGTAGGATAAAAATGTGTTCATCACTCAATTCATTTATCTATAAATAAAAGATCAATGGATGTATGATCCAGAAATGCCAATACTATAACAAATTAGCTTTTCACCAGCTTTTAGGGTCTGTCGACACTGGCCAATATACCCTTCTTCTGGACATTTTTCTGTGATTTGGTTGACTTTTTCTTCCAGCATATACACCTGTTGGATACTAGAACAGAACAAATTGCCACAAAGTGCAACCTTTTGAGCCCTCATCAGGTGGTTCTACTATTAGTGGTGCTCACTTTTATCCCCTTTCCAGTATCTACATATGCTGGGAATGGGATAAGACAGGGGAAAGTAACTGTCATTGCTACTTCTGGTGTAAACATCTGGTATCATTCGTTGGCTGATGAGTCAATATTTTATGCTGGCACATTAAACAGTTCCTCTGATTATCTGGGGCTGGTTAGGGAAAAATGTATCCCTCCCTTTAATTTTAGTAGATGCTCACTACAGAGGAACAGCAATCAACTAAGGAACAAGAAAAAAATTGTACTTCCCCAAATCATCCACAGATAATCAGGGGAACTGATTAATTTGCTGCAATTTTACAGTCACAGCAGCAAGGTAAATTGTTTGCTTTGGTCCATGGGGTCGCAAAGGGTCAGAATTGACTGTGCGACTGAACAACAACAAAACAACTATGATCACAACACAGTAAACATTTTTTTCTGACTGTCTGGAGATGATCAGGGGAAGTAGAATTTATTTTCTTAAGTTCTCTAGATGAATGCTGTTCTGCCATGGGTACAAGCGTGTGTGTTCATGTGGGCGTGCATATGTGTTTTTGGATGAATGCGTGCGAGCCTGCTTATGCACATTAGATTATTGCCCACCAGAGATGTCATTTTTTTTCCAGTGAAAGAATTGCAGGAGATCCAGTGGTGTCGGCTCAAGGCTGATATCATTGATCACATAGAGCCAAAGATAGAGCCTCCTGCCCCTCTCCTAGGAACATGGACAGCTCATGGAACAATAGCAAATACACCTATGTACCTCCCCATAGTGCTTAGTGCACTCTCTGGGCAGTTTACTAGGTAATTAGCATTTAGCCGCCAACATGATGGTTACTCATTTTTATGTTTATTGTTGTTGCTATGTAGTATCAAGTCACTTCCTACTTATATATTAATGATCTCCAAAACCTCCTATCTTTAGCAACTTTGCTAGGTCATGAATAAAGACTCATTTATTTAGTCACTCTCATCTTGTGTTAACTCTTTCTCTTTTTTTAACTATTACTATCTTAAATTGTTCTTAGCATTAATGTCTTTTTCATTGAGAAGTCTGTGTCTCATGCTCTGTCCAAAATGTCATCTCTCACCATGATCAGTCATCTTCAGGAGGAGAAAAGGATATCTTGCAGCTGGAGTGGGGCAACGAGCAGGAGGAACTCAGTGGCATAACTGGCTGCATCTTCAGAAAAGCTATGAGGAGAAGGCCTGAGGCCCATTCTACCAGGGAAACATTGGATTTGATAAGAAGAGCCTGGCAGATGAGGGGCCCATTTTCTCATGAGAAAGGTGACAGTGAAGAAGATTCTTTCAAAAGCAGTGCCAGCATTTCAAGATATTTTGATAAATCACTAGAAACAACTAGACACCCAGGAGAAGTATGCCAAGAGCTATGAATTCTGTGGGCATGGTCAGTTAGTTTGTGGGAGACAACTCATTAAAGCCTCTTGCTGGTGCCCATCTTTACCTTGCCTGAACTCTTAGGAATGATTTACAAGCTGGATCGTCTGATGACCTGCTTCCATTTGCCTCCTGTAATTTAATATAATGAATTACTTGTGTCAGCTTTTTGTCTTAACATATGGACATAAACAACTGCTCTTTACAGAACTGGATTGATTGTGAGGATGCAGTCCATTACTTGCTTAAACATAACACAAAGTACAATAGCCTCAGTACTTTAGCATATATTAGGAGTACAGGTATCATTCGATCTAGAGCTCATTTGTCTTTTGATCACAATATGCAAGCAATTAAACTACAAAGGTCTCATCCAACACCACATTTCAAATGAACCCAATTCTAGTCCACTTTACTTTGTAAATTTGAAGTATTTTTATGTTTAAATGTTCCATTCCTTGTTTTTGATTTCAAGCTTACCTTAATTCTCACTTCTCATATTCTGTGTTCCAATAGTATATGATGTGCATGATCACACTTTCCATTTGCATCTGTGCGCAGTGGTGACTAGATCTCCTTCCAGCTTTAATCCACTTTCTTCTTTAGTGACAAGACTATTTACATTTACTCTTTGTTCTTCCCAGTATCTGACTGAGTGCCTTCTGACCTTGGAGTTTTATCTTACAACACTATCTCATGCTCTGTTTTGAATTGTTGATATCTTTGCAATCAACTGACTGTGTATTGGTCAGGCTGGATTTGTTCATTTGTAGGAGTGTCATTCTTGTTGACACTTACTCAGTTGGATTGTTCTGCTGGTCAGCCTTGCAAATGGTTTCACCACCAGGGCAAAAAGGAGGAAAGAGGGAGATGTGATATGCTGTGTTTTCCCTCAAAAGACAGAAAACTGTTAGAAAATGACAGTCACCAGGTTAGAGGAACAATGCAAAGCTTCCTGCTTCTTAAAAACAATATTTGAAATGATTAGAAGTTTAATGGTTACACAAAAAATTAAATGGCTTACAACTGCCATTTGTTTATCTGATGTATTTGAGATAATTGACTAAAATGTTACCTGCATTAAACCACTACTCAGTTTGACTTGGTTCAAAACACCTACTACTAAATTATCTAGTGATCTTTCTTCTACTACAACAGTGTGTACTTTGTTAAAAGTCAACAAATTTTGATGAAGTTTTACAGTGATCTCTGGGCATCTGTCCCTCGTTACATTAGAACAGTTTGCTACATGTAATGTACCCAATGTTCCTCTCCACAATTTTATTTTATTTCAGTGTATGGTGCGAGTAGACAGTAAAAAGTATAATGCATTAAAATGGAATAAATGACTTACTTAATATCATCAAAATCAAGAGTTCCCTGGTTCCACATCAGACATCTTATAGCTCTGGGGTGGCCTGACCAAACACCTTGGACAGTTGAGTGGGCTGGACCACATCCCTGGAAGCGGAAGCAGGTGCAATTATGGCTGTTGTACATGTATCTACTTCTGTGTTTATGACAGCCAGGGGTGCATTTGTGCATGTGTGGACGTGTTTTATGGCTTACATAAACTCTCCCATTTCTACTTCTGGTGGAGGCAGTGGCAGGCCAGATGGAATGGAGTTGCTGGCCCATGGGCTGTAGGTTGGGAACCCCTGTTATAGTCTATTGCTCATCTATGCCTTCATTTCCTCTTTTCTTTAATGCTTCTCTGCTTCTGTTTTGGACTGCAAGCCCCTCAGAGCCGAAACTTCTCAGACATTGGTTTTTGAAAATATAGGTTTCCTTTGCTCAAAAACCAGTCATATCCGACCCTATTTATTTATTTCTTAGATTTGTATCACCACCCCAACGCCAGGGTGACTTTGGGTGTCTTACAACAAATGTTACAAATCCAGCATAAAAACATCCCCATAGTAATAAGCCATAAAACCTCAAGTTAAAATCATTAAAACCTTAAAAGTCCTCTACCTCCAGTTCTCTGGGGGTTCTCTGACTCTAGGGTTCAGTGCTCTTCTCTGTTTCAAAGAGCCAGCACTGTCTGCTTCCTGCAGATGTTTCTGTGGTCATGTGGCAGGCATGACTAGACACCGGAGCTCACAGAACACTGTTTTACGTTCCCACTGAAGTGGTCCCTATTTATCTACTTGCAATTTCTTGCTTTTGAACTGCTAGGTTGGCAGGAGCTGGGACGAAGACGAGAACTCATTCCATCCTGGGAATCGAACTGCTGACCTCCCGCCTTCCAGTCAGCATCTTAGCCACTTGAGCCACTGCAGTCATTGAAGATATACTGTGTGCATAGATTTTACTGTATAAATCAGTGATGATGATGATGATAACAGGTGGTGGTGGTGGTGAAGAAGAGGAGAAGGAGGAGGAAGCGGAGATGATCCAAAATAGTACCTGAATCAGATTTCAGAAAAGTAAACATTCTAAAAGTCAAGCGAAAGATTGTAAGCTTTCTAATCTAAATACACTATTTAAATTGTTTATGTTCTTTGCAGCTGCAGACATTTTTACTCCCATTGTGAGCTACAGTTTACGGTAAGACTCTCTCAACTCCCCCCTGCACTGTTTGTGACCTCCTTAGAGCCAGTCATGGCCCAACTGTGCCAACCCAAATGGTAAGACTGCAACATTTGTGTCTGAGTGATTCTTCTTTCTTAACCAACATGGTTACAACACATTACTATGTTCTAACTGGCAGTTTCATTTTTACATTCAGACAATACAATGTGTTTAGGTGAAACAACACTAAAGCTATGTGTTTGTGTATATGTGTCTACGTGTGTGTGTATGTACGCACTTGGACTCAAATATATGTTATACAGACACATATCTTTTGTATGCTGCCAGAATGGCTCACGATACAATATCTCTTTCTCTCTCTCTCTCTGGTTAGGTTTAGGTTAGCTTTTGATATACATATACATTTTTCTAAACCTCTCTTTAATTAGCAGCTGAGGCATCTAGTTCCTAGGCAACAAATCAAAGCCTGTAAATGGCATCTTTAGACTACATCTCAAGTGGTTAGGCTTGCCACAGAGAGGGCTGAGAGCTGTAGTAAAAAAAGAAAAAGTATGATAGCTCCTATGTATTGTGCAGCACAGCAAAACAACATTCTACAAGGCAATTCTAAAAATATAGTGCCCCAAACAAGAGTTGTAATATTGAAACTGGGCTTTGGATCAACACCAAACCTGACTCAGATGTAATAGACAGCCTGCTTTCACTCTCTGTGAAATTTGGGCAAATAATTTTTGAGTTACAGTAATACCCCGGATAACGTTATGACTTGGTTCCACAAGTCATGACGTTATCCGGTTTTTAGCGTTGTCCGATACATGCATCGAACAACGCTAAAAATAAAGCCCTGACTTCAGGGACAAACCGCTTTAAAGGCAGGCAGGGAAAGAAAGAGACCTCCCTACCTTTTAAAGCCACCCCCATGCGACTGCAGTAGGGTTGGGGAAAGTGCAGTTCCGATGCTACTGCAGGGTTCCTTCTGCTTACCATCCTTCTCCTTCTCTGACTCCCAGCTGATTGCAAAAGGCTTGGGTTTTTTAAACTGCAGGGGAGGGGGGGAAGAGAAATGAGTTTCTTTCCACTTGCTTTACTTCCTGATTTGAAAAAATACAGAGATGTGATTGGTTCTCTAGATCAACTGATCTAGAGAACCAATCACATCTCTGTATTTTCCCCCTTTCCTCTTTGATTGGTTCTCTAGATCAGCAGTATCAGAGCTTGTTCTAAGTGGCCTTAAGTTCCTGTTTAAATGGGAGGAGCATGCCAAAAGGCCAGTGATGGGATGTAACAGGTTCGCACCAGTCAGCCAGAACCGGTAGTAACTTTCCCCAGTGTCCCAGAGAACCGGTAGCAGTTTTTTTTGGGGAAAAACCACCTTTGGGGCTTACCTTTTCACTGCTTCCCCCACTGCGCATGCACACCAAGCACTTGATGTGCATGCACGCCTACAGTGCTTGGCACGTATGCACGGCCTCCTTGCTGTCCTCCCAAGTGGGGAGGAGGAAGAGAAGCTGCTAGCCTGAAGCTCCCTATAGCCTGCTCCCCAGGGTAAGTGACTCACCTTTGGATGTGGTGTGTCTGTGTGTATTTTAATGTGTATTTAATACCTTTACCTATATTGACGTACTACCACAGTTCCTAAAAAGGCCTGGCAGCCGGCAGGCCTACCGGCCTGGCTTGGGGGTTTTAAGCAAAATCTTGGAGTTACCTCATTAATAAGCTACACCTGTGATGTTCCAATTTCTGTTCCAATTGGAGAACTCTTAAGGAGGTACAACTGTTTTACATTTACATTAAGGCATATTATCCTAGAGAACTGGTACGATGACCATATCCATCTTGCAACATGGTGCTGCCCAGGCACTTGTACTAACAGGTAAGTGATGGGTTTGTGTTTGGGGTGGGTGGGTGGGTATTTGGGTGTGTGTGTATTTTAATGTAATTTTTATTTTATTTCTTTATATATTTAATTTATTTACAGGTGTGTGGTGTGGGTGGGTTGAGGGGTGTTTGTCTGTGTGTGCTTATTTTTAATTTAATTTATTTTAAATTATTTTTAATTATTTTTCTTAGGCCCCGTCCATGACATCATGACATCATGATGTTAGCTCCGCCCACACTGTGATGATGTCACGGTGGGGCAGTAAAATTTTTGACAACCCACCACTGCAAAAGGCCCATTGTTCCTTCCCTCAACCTTAAGTGGGGCTTTTGTGATTGATCCAACCTGCACCTCATAGAACAGTCATGTATTACAGTTAAGTCTTTACACATTTTGCTTTCTATGACAAATGATTTACATTTAGGACAAACGTTTTGGACAAGGATTATGAACTCATGACCTCATTATGTTCTTACTGAGCCTTGAAAAAGATTCTGTTTGCAGTCAAAATGGTGGCACAGGAAAAAAACAACAACCCTACCTTCTTTCAGAAGATATAAGCATCTATCTTATTCATTTAACTATTTAAAACATATCCTTCTTGCTCCATATCTGTGTGGCTTACCCATCAATTAAAAGGAAGACATTTCTTGCCCCCAAGTTACAGTCCAAGAAGACACAACATAAAAGTACCATTTGGTGAGGGACGGCAAACAGGGGAGCTAAAAGGAAAGTAACAAACTCAAATACAGTAATACCTCATATAACATTAGTATCAAATAACACTAAAATCGCATAACATTAAGGAATCTGGGGGGAAGAATTGCATCAGATAACATTAAGATCCTATGGGATGCTTCAGATAACAACCGCTAAAGCCTGTGTGGTTACAATGTATCTCTATGGATCCCATAGGATTTTAACATGCATCAGATAACACTAAAAATCATATAACACCAAGACTTGTGGAACCAAGTTTTAGTGTTATATGAGGTTTTACTGTACATGCTTGTAATGTTATAAGGGTCATAATTATAATCAGACTTCATATTGTTCCAATGCAATAATGCAACCAGTCAATGTTAGTGCTTTTTTCTTCCTGAAGCTGCAAAGCCTAGATAGAAGAACAGCCTGAAATGGTTGATCTAAAGCAAAGCAAAGCAATCACTCTTATATACCACCCCATAGCGCTTAGTGCACTCTCTGGGCAGTTCACAAGTTAATTAGCATTTTGCCCCGGACATGCTGGGTACTCATTTTACCAACTTAGGAAGGATGGAAGGCTGAGTCAACCTATCAGCTGACCTAAGAGAATGGCTTTTCCTTCTGTTCTGGTGGAATGTTTGCTTCATAAGAGTTGGGGAAAAGGAAAAGTCTACTGGAACTGCCTTCTCCGAAAGACTGATGTGGCACACATATAACCAAGCACTGAATTACCGCACATTGGTACAGCAGGAGAATGAAAGGCAATATTGGTTTCAGAGGAAATTATGTTCAACATTTGGGGAAAGGGGTGTAAATAAAGTAAACTGGACAGTTCCAATGAGCACATAATATTCGAGGCAACCAAATGAAACATCAAAACTGAAGAACAGCTCCATTTTTAATGATTTTCATGAAGCCTCTGACTCACCGTTAATGAGTACATCTGCACTAGAGTGCCACTTTAACTGTCAAGGCTCCATTATGAGAAATTCTGGGATCTGTGGTTTTGGCAAAGTCCTTAGGATTGCCTAGTGCAATTTGGAGGCCTGTGATTGAGCCCTCTGGCACAGCATTTGAAGTGTCTCATCAAACCTCAAATCCCGGGACTCTGTAAAATGAAACCAGGGCAGTTGGACTGGCATCAAATTGTTGATCGTGGAATTATACTGTTGGTCATGGAATTACACTCATAATCTACCTGACTATGATGCTCAAAGGAGTAACTTGTTAGAGTGGCTTTTATCCACCAAGAGCCTTCTAGCACCAGTGGCTTCTGCTTCACCTTTTCTTGAATCCTGGACCATATCTTAGGGGCCTTGCTAGGTCTTCTCTTCTAGCAAACATAGTTCAGGGGTGCAAACTATCTGGAGCCATGATGTCAGAGTGTTTTGTTCAGAGTGTCAAAATTGGACTTATGCGAGGTTACCATGGCTTGAATGCTGTGCCTTTCTCAGTATCACATCCATCAGAGAAAGAATTGTTTCCAAACTATGCTGGTTCACAAACTGGAGCTTAATGTTCATTTTGTTTGCTTCAAAAGATCCAACCTCTTCTCAGTTCTTCCCTTCTTTCCCCTCCCCCAGCCAACTTGCAGGAACAGAACAGACTGTACCAACAAATGCCAATATCTTATTGCCAGATTGTTTCTTGCCTAGCGGTTGGCATGCAACGTGGATTTTAGAAAATATTCAAAAGTGGTTTTGACTCAAAATGTGCTAATTGTTAATGGCTACTTGTGCCCTGCACAGTTTTCTTACCATTTTCATCCAGTACATTTAGTCTAACCATGGTTCATATTTAGAAAACTGTGGTACCTACATTATTGCTGTAGAGGCTTAAATTTGATCTAACCTAGAGATGGCTATCATTTCCATGTTTGTGTCTATTCATTAGGTGGGTATAAAGGGGATACAACTGACTTGCTGCCAAACCTATTATTTTACATAACCAGTCTGTAGTTCTTGTCAAGACCCATGTCAAATTACATGTTAAATTATACATTGTATTTACTGAAATTATTGCACTTCCATTTTAAACATAATTTTTTAATCAGAAATTCCTGTATAATTACACTTGCAAATTAAGCCCATGTTTACCCTCTGACCAAATACATCAAGAAAGCTCGTTTGTGAAAAACAGAGATGAGGTGAGCTAATTCTAATATAAATATACATCAAATATTTCTTAAGTGAGCTGTGCTTTTAACACATTTCCACATACAGTCAAACCTCGCATAAAAAGCGTTTCGTTTAACGAAAAACTCGCATAACGAGCAAGTTTTTTGCTAAGCAGTCTGACTCGCATAACGAATTTTTTGCTATGTGAGTCGGACTTTTCCCTATGGAAAAACTCGCATAATGAGAGTTTCTATGGGGAAAACTCGCATAGCGAAAAAAATTCGCTATGCGAGTTTTCCCCATAGAAATGCTCGTTATGCGAGTTTTTCCATAGGGAAAAGTCCGATTCGCATAGCGAAAAATTCGTTTTGCGAGTCAGACTCACATAGCAAATTTTTTGCATAGTGAGCAACCTCGCAGAACGAATTAAATTCGTTATGCGAGGTATGACTGTATTTCCAGTGACTCAGCACATATATATTTGCATGAATGTTGTGCATATTTCCCTCCAAAAAGTTCTATATCTTGCTTCTGCAGTATTAAAAGAACTCACACCATGCCATCTCAATAATTCTCTCTATGGCAATCCAAGGATCCATTCTTATTGTGGCTCTGAAATCTCAGGGCATAAGATACTGATGATTTCTAACCCTAGTTTTAACGATGTGCTAGTCATATTATCAAGTTTGACATTCATATAACCAACCACTCTTCCCAGTCCCTTCTACAGTGTATATTAGGAAGGAAATTCCCCTTTATGAGTTCCCCTTGGCCAGGCTAGTGAGAGTGCAGGGAATCTGAATTAGGTAGCTGGATGTGGCCACAATTGTGTGGTTCAGTCAACTCCAGTCCCAATTCAAAAGACACAAAGGGTCTCAGGTTAATTAAATTTATTAAGAAATTAAAGGTAATGAGTATAGCATAAGGAATCAAAGTTGCAAAACTAGTCATTCAAACTAAGTATAGTAATACCTCGGATAACGTTTACCTTGGATAACGCTAAAATCGCATAACACTAAGTAATCTGGGGAGGAGAATTGGATCAAATAACATTAAGGTCCTATGGGATGGATCGGATAACAACCGCTAAAGCCTGTGCGGTTACAATGTATCTCTATGGAGCTTTAACGTTATCCGATCCATCCCATAGGATTTTAACATGCATCGGATAACACTAAAAATCAGATAACACCAAGACTTGTGGAACCAAGTCTTAGCGTTATCTGAGGTATTACTGTACACAAAAATAAAGAAAGCTTAACTGGTTGCTTTAGGCCCCTTGGCCTTTATCTGACTCACAGTTACATCATGTGAGGCCCTCCCACTGCAGGTCCACGGTGAAAGAGAGTGATAGCCTCCTGGACAGTGATTTTATTATCCTGGTATCAATTTCCCCATGTGGGAGCAAATAGCCAATAGTGATTTATTTACATACAGTACTTCAGAGTCACATTGGAATGTATGTACCGACCTCCTACTCAAATCCATTCTCCATTTTGAGGGAACATGCTCATGGTGAAACAGGTATCAGAGAAAAGCACATTTCAAATGGGACTTTCTATGACAATTTGCAATATAATTCATCCAAGCCATCCCCTCATATTCTGAGAAAAAGTGCAAATAGAACTGGTGAATAGCAGAACATTGTGCTCAATATGTTTGGGTATTCCCAAATCAGCTCTGCCAAGGAGTGGAGAACTGATTATATTACAGCTCAGAACCGTTTGCATGATTCCTCTCATGTGCCATTTTTGAAATAGGTTTTATGGCCAAAGCACCAGATTCTTACAACCACAAGATAGTTTTACAAAGCATTTGGACAGTCAAGTAAGCTGTTTGTGTGCTTTCACTGAACTCCCATGATCCAGCTAGGATTTAGTAACTCAGCTCTGGAGAAAAAAACAGCTCACAAGCATGAGTAGAGGGAAATGGTGTTTTCTGATGCAGGACTTTGCTGTGCAGTTTGTAGAAAGGGAAAGGAGTGAACTCTTCTTGTATTTTCTTCAGACTGATTTTAGCTTTTAGTTTCCACACAAAATTAAAAAGCATGCACACTCACTCTTTCTCAATTGTTGCATCCCAGAATAAAGAATAATATAGCTGTGCTAAACCGGCCTTTTGAAATTCTCCACTCTATTTTTGGCTAGAGAATCAGAGGGCCAATATCACTGACAATCCCCAGGGGAGAGAGAAATTTCCAGCAGTATCTCAAAACTTGAATTCACCACTACAGATGTGTTTGACTCTGCCACTTTATGTGGTAAATAAAGCAGTTTAGCTGGCAGCCTGGCTACAATTTTTTCACCCTCCCCATTGCTCCTTACCTAGTGTGGTTCTGAGATGTTGTGGTGATGCTGGTAGACACCCACTGAAGGAATGATAACAGTAACTTTTGAGATAATTCTTCAAAATAGCTTTCCATTTCTAGCAGAGAAAGAAAAGGAAGGCTGGTCAGGGCTGTGATTCTTCACTTTTTTCTCAGTGCTAATTTCTAATTTCTCAGTGCTAATTTCTATGTTTCAGTGTTGAGTTGGACATTGTGTGGCAAGGGAACCAATTAGAACATTGCCCAGCAGGAAAATACCTTGGTGTGATACTTGACCAGACACTCTCTTTTAAGCAACACTGCCTGAATACCAAAGCCAAAGTTAGTACAAGGAACAACATCATCAGGAAACTCATAAACTACAAATGGGGAACTTAACCATCCACACTCCTTACACCAGCTTTGGCCCTGAGTGTCTCTGCAGCACAATATGCTGCTCCAGTATGGAATGCATCTATACACGCAGAACAAATTGACATTGCTGTTAATGAAGACGTGCATATAGTGACAAGATACTTCAAACCTACACCAGCTGAGAAAATATATCTTCTTGTTGGTATTGCTCCACCTAAGATCAGGAGAGAAGTAGCAGTGGATGGGGAAAGAACTAAGCAAGAGAATGACCTTCTGAATGGATATAAACCTCAAGTCCACTGCCTCTGAACCAGAAAGAGCTTTATGCCAAGAAAAACATTCTTGAGGGCATGTAAGAGCAAAACCAAATTGAAAGATGGAGGAAGGAGCTCACTGGGCAAGGAATATCATTAAAGGAAGATCTAGCTGAGGAACTCAACCTCCTCTACATTCCTTGGAGGATCCTAAATAGGCTGAGGGTCAGAGTCCCTAAATGTAAGACCAACATGCTCAATTGGGAGCTGCTGGTGAACATCAAGATGTGGTGTGAATGTGAAGAAATTCAGAATCCAGCTCATCTACTGGTCTGTTGATTGCTGTCAGAAACATGCACTGATGAGGACTTAAGTTTGGCCAACAACAAAGCCAAGAAAATGGCTTCATTTTGGCAGTCCAGGGTTTGATTGGGACATGAAAGAAGAAGTACCCAGCACTTTCCTCAGAATCTACATATGGGAAGATCTCAGGAACAAGTACTTCAACTGGAAGAATTTCTCCAAATTTCGCTCTTCTTTTGAAATATTTCTTTTTGTAAGATCAAATGAGAAAAAACAAGTGTGAGAAAATCATATAATAGTAGAGCTGTAAGGGGCCTAAATTCCAACACAGGTGTAAAGAACAGTCAACTATGAATAGTAACTAAGGTTAGAACTACTTGGGTAGATAATAGGAGATATGCTGCAGAAGTAAAACAGATGCATTTGAATTTTTTAAAAACTGATCAAATGATGCAAAGATTTATTGGCCCAGTCTATTTTG
The DNA here is from genome assembly GCA_030440675.1 of Furcifer pardalis. Lineage (NCBI taxonomy): Eukaryota > Metazoa > Chordata > Lepidosauria > Squamata > Chamaeleonidae > Furcifer > Furcifer pardalis. Next base: position 172,434,343 of record CP126892.1, on the reverse strand, counting down.
CTTTCAGTTTTTCTCCTTGCTGCTACGGGATTCAATTTTTTCAAGTCAGAATAATCCAAACAGTGTTTTCCGTGTGATTAGTTGTTCTCCCAAAAGACAGGGGGCATGACTAAACTGGGTAATGTACTAAACTGGGCACAACGTTTTAGACAGCATGAACAGCCACCCTGTGATCTTTCTCCCCAGAAACTCCAAAGTAGTTTGGTCTCTGTGTGATCACCTAATCCGAATTGAAGCATAGAATAAGGTATGAATCAACCCACATCAAAGAGAGATTTCTTGCCCATGCAGTTGCCACCTAAGTCTCAATATATGGGTCACCAAATGGGCTATTTTAACTGGTCAGCATGCTGCATCCACTGTGGTAGTACTGGAGCCAGTATCTGTTGTGTTTAAGTAAAGGTAAAGGTTTTCTTTGCTCGAAAGCCAGTTGTATCTGACTCTAGGGTTCAGTGCTCATCTTTGTTTCAAAGCCAAAGAGACAGCGCTTTCTGCTTCTGCAGACGTTTCCGTGGTCATGCGGCAGGCATGACTAGACACCAGAGTGCACGGAACACTGTTTAGCTGTTGTGTTTAGCCCCAACATATTTTCTGTTCTGGAATACCAAGACGTTTGTGTTCTCATCAAAAAATATTCCACTGTCTTGCAAAAGAGGTAGGCTTCCTTTCCAAATCTGAATAGATCCTGCATGCTTGAATAAAATCTGGGACACACTGTTTTTATTCAGTATGTCAAAGGCCGCATACCCATTTATAGTTTTCTCTCACCAAAGAAGCCTACATGTCAAAAAGCAGCAGGCGTCTCTGTCAGTTGAACAAAGTCTTCCATTCCCGCCCCCCCCTGCTACTGTACTATTTGACATATGTGCTGCCCAAGCTGCTTCTATCTGATCAACTGCTAGGTAAAGGTGTCTCAGCTGAAGTAGTGGAAATTTCTCTTCATCTTATAAATAGTTGAACAGCCCTGACTTGGTGAAATGTGAAGCGAGCAAATATTCCATCTTCTTCTTCTTCTAAGGCAGATCGGGATTCAGTCTATAGTGCTGTCATGTCAACAGTGTCAGCATGGCTGTTCACGATGCCATGGCACTATAAGTTATTCATGTGAACATTGCAAACAAAGGTTTAGCTTCACTGAGGGATGAGCATTCCTCTACCTGCAGCTTTCTCCTCACTGAGCAGCACAAAGGCTCACTGGCCACTTAATCTGTGATGGAAATAGACTCACTGCCTTTAGGGCCAAGTGTGCATTGCATCTGCAGAAATGGGACTCTGTGTGTGTGTGTGTGTGTGTGTGTGTGTGTGAGAGAGAGAGAGAGAGAGAGAGAGAACACAAACATCTCCAGGCAGAAGACTTGTTAGGAACAGAGTTAGCCCAGAAGGAGGACATTATCATTAAAATGCTAATAGAAGGTAACTGATATATTAGATGTATTTTACTAGGGGAAATTGTACTTTTCCCTTATGATCATGTTTATATACCAGCCTATTAGTCGGCTTTTTCTCTGGCTAATCCTAATGCTTCTTGGCTGAGTACTTTGACCCTTGTTCTCTGCTGTCTTAAGACAGATCTCCATTAGAGGCTTTAAAATCACAAGGATACTGCCCAACATTCGCTTTGCTGGGTCCTTCTCTCCTGCAGCCAAAAGAGTTTCTGACTCACGTTTTGAATAAAGAAAAAGGAGGAGGAAATAAAATGGTGGCATTTTAGGTCTGCTAAATGCAGCCTATTGTCATTTTCTCATTTCTAATTGATGGGGGCATATCAGGGCCACACAAGTCACACTCTAGAAAGAAATGTCACCAGGCAACATTTCCTGCATCTTGGCAACATATCATCATCTAGTGGCAAAAGCAAGGGATTGTGAGCAAGGATCTATTCTTAGGTCTCTTGCTGACCACTGAGTAAGCAAAGAAAATGGATTAAATGCCTCTTCACTTTCAGATGCAGCCAAACAGAAAGGTGGGGGCAATTTTAGGATGGCAAAATTATGACTACTGTATTCAATTCCAAATCTAAGCTGAAATGCTTAACATATTTACAAGTGAGCTCTTTGGAAACTAATGCCACATTAGTGGAGGGTAAAATTGTGGTCAGAGCTGTGGAATGTGAACTATTTGAACTGCAGTTCCCAGAACCCACTCACCATTATGGCCATGGGTTCCTGGATCACTGGGTTGAGGGAATTCTGGGAGTTACAGTCCAAAAAGGAACGTTTTCTAAGCTGAGCTCTTGATCTACTCCACTGTTTCCTGCCTTTTTAGTCACACTCCCCTTTTATAATAGCCAAATAATCTGTGAACCTTTTCTGAATTTGCATAAAAGGCATTTTAATGGGGTAAATAAAACACATTAAAGAGAATTTTTTTTACCCTTAACATGACTTCTATGCCACAAAATGGCAACATCTTTCTAAGTTCTTCCCCTTCTTCCCAATACTTTCTTTGTTAGTGCAGTGAAGCATAACCATGGTAACCACCCCCTCCAACACACACACACACACACACAGACACAGACACAGACACAGACACAGACACACACACACACACACACACACACACACACACAGACACAGACACAGACACACACACCCCGTCCAAAACGATGTGCAAGCTCTTTGGGAATCTGTGCCCTAGTGACCTGGAAACAGAGTAATATAGGAGTACGGGAATTTGAGTTACTTCCCATGACATAGCCAGATCACTGCCTCATTATTTTCAGAGTGATGATAGCTATCATGGATAGATAGAAATCCATTAGGAAAATTACCCTCCAGAAATTGATGGAGCCAGGTTATTGCTGGTTCCTGGGGACCTTCTGGCTAGTTTGATATCACTGGCTTTACTGAAACTTTGAGTGTTAAGAAGACTATGTGGCCCATTGAGATGCTTGTTCCTGACTGTTCCTTCCCCTATTTTGGAACTCATGAGGTTATACTGCAGGGCTGAAAATGATGAAAAGTGGGGGTGGGGTGGGGTGGGGAGATAACTAGAGCTACTGTAGAAGACGATAGGCCACAAGGTGACCTATACATACTTTAGAACTCATTTTCATGCTTCATGTGTTGCAGTAATAATTGCAATGGAAGTGTACTTTTGCACCACTGCTGGAGCTTATAAATCAGGGGTGGCCAAACTACAGCCTGTGGACCAGATCTGGCCTGAGGGCCATAATTTGGGCACCCCTGTTATAAATGACACCTAGTGCAGAGACTCTACATGGTTGTGGGCAATTCATACCTTAGATCAAACTGTTATTGTAGAAACAGTTATCTTCATCATTTCTGTCAGGAGACAAAATCCTATTCAATATCCATGTAGTGTAAATTGTTGCTCATGAAGTTGTACTGGATCACATTGTTATGAACTCCAGATTATAATTATCAGTGGCAGTTCTGGAAGACTCCTGCTTCTCAGAAGTTGTTCTTTAATCTTGTTTTCCTCTTGATGTTGACTGACCTTGGGAAATGTATGATTGGCCACTTGAACCTCATCTACATGGCATCATTTGGTGCAAGCCAGTGTGGTCCAAATAGGGCTTCTTAAGGTCAAGTATAAGTCTTTTATGTCATTTGGTGATATTATTGCATACAAATGGCATATGCAGCTCAAGAGACTCTATTTGGTTGGATTCCTGAAAATGTCTGTCCTTGCCTTCTCCTGTCACTTCCCACTCCTGGAAGAAAGTTCACATTTTTAAAGAAAAATTCAACATGATGTAATGCGTCAGCACTGTAGTAATACAGTGACTTTTATTCCTCTGATTCTTCATGGAACAGAGCAAGTGTTTAATTTCCCAATATCGTGCAGTGGCTAAGCTACCTTCAAAAATGATATTTGCAAATTGACAGCAGAAGGCAAATTAATAGCTGCAAATTCCACTTTGGTTTTTTCTCATTGATTGCACATATTGGAAATGAACTAGAACACAGCAATCCTACTCACACACACACACACAAAATATAGAAATCCCTGACAGGGACCCAAAAAGCTGCAGGTAGAAGCACTTTGAAGACTTTTGGGTTTGCTCCAGCAGTTATGATCACACCTTCACTTTCTTAATCCTTGCCAATTTTTGGTTGTTAACCCAGATAGTTTGATTAGGGAGAGTTAAATGCATGAGTTAGTAAGGTAATGAATGCTTTTATTGGGAAATGTTCCCTTCATATGGTGTTAAAGGAGCCTGCAGTGGATCTGTGGATATGAATGGGTATTAGGGACATGCAGGGACATAGCTAGGGGGTAGCCAGCCCCCCCAAGATAACATCCCACCCCCAAAACCACCCCAGGATGCCAATGCTATATGTGTGTGTGTGTGTGACATTGTTGCCCCTCCTGAAAAAATATTGCCCCCTCTCTAGAATTCTGGCTGTGGCCCTGGGGACATGACATTGACTGGAATCAGTGATTCTTGAAGTATGTTGTCCAATAGGTGAATGAAATCCTGGGTGGAAACATTTGTATACTAGAACTGCAAAGTCATCGTTGTGTTTTCTACAAACTAATTAGTGGAAAAGGGAACCTTATCAAATTTATTACAGGCACTCTATGTGGGGCTGGGTGCCCTTAAAAACTGTTCAGAAACTGTACCTAGTTCAAAGTGTTGCTGCCAGGTTTATTATACTATTTCATATCCATGTCATTAATCTATTCTGATTCCTGGCACAGTTCAAGGTTCTAGCTTTAACCTTTTAAACTCTTAATGACTTGGGGCTGGGTGCTTTACAGATAATGTTTTTCCTTCTCTTCCTTCCCATACTTTCTCTTCATCACGCGAGGTCCCACCCTGTCCAGTAATAATGAGTAGAAGTATGTTTTTGATAGAGATACCTGATAGAATGCCACCCCTAGTTGAAATGTTGCAATCCAGGGTTTCTCAACACCCCCCCCCCCAATCTCAGTTCTTATTCCAAACTTTTGTCTTGACTGGGGCAAATCTACAGCAAACAGTGTGTACATAATTCCACATTCAAACACCTGCATTAGGTTCATCTTGAGAGCAACCCTGGCTAGGGGAGTGGAGTATAGCAACTCCAGCATGTTCCAGAAAATCTGGGAGATGCTTAGTCAGCCTCAAAGCTTGCTGGGTAGTGCTGAATCAATCAATATTGCTCTCACCCCTTTCTGCTGGATTGTTGCGAGGCTTATAGAGGGATCATATTGGTGTTTGAACCTTTTTGGCAGAATGATGGGGTGGAAAGTATTGTTATAACAATATGTAGGTTGTTTTAGATTACCGGTATTTGTACCAACACAGATTCATACAATGGCTCATTGTATCTATCTATCTATCTATCTATCTATCTATCTATCTATCTATCTATCTATCTAATTAATTAATTAATTAATTAATTAATTAATTAATTAATTAATTAATTAATTAATTAATTATGTGCTAGTTTCTTTTTCATAGTTTGAGCTTCACTTCAAAGTAAAAATAAAATTCCATGAGATGAAGGCAATGACAACATGAAGGCTATTGCTCCTCATGAATTTCTTCTGATCTTTAAGGTAAAAAATTATTACCTTTTACTTGATCATTTCTCCATGGCAAGAGGGACATAACCAAAGGAAAGGGAAGAAATACCTCATGTTTGTCTTTTCCATGACCTTTGTAGAGTTTCCCCTTTATAACAAGTATTAAAGGGAAATAAAAGAAAAGCTACAGGGTTTATGACTATATTTGCAGTTCTAACTTTGTAGTAGATTTGAATTTTTCCCAGTGTTTTATCTGACTGTGTATAATTCTACTGAGCAGTAAAAAAAGTAAAAGAAGAGTGACTCATGGTCAAAGTTTCTCCCATTTTAGCTATCTGTTTTTTCCATGAGATCTATTTTTTCCATTGTATCAGCTTTTTCCAGAATGGATCCACTCTGGCTATATAGTAAACCCTTGGTGAACTCTGCTCCTGGCTTTCCTTGCTGGTAAATGTTCTGAAATAGCAGTGTTTGCAAAGTGACTTTAAGGTCGTAAAGCATAGGAGGCAGATATTTACCGTAACATCTTTATGGCCCGTTTCCTTCATGGCTTTCAAATCTGCCTGATACTGGTCTGCTGGACCACTGCCCCACCTATCCCTGTATTGACAGCTCAGTTAGCAAGCTTTCAAGTGCGTCTATGCTTCTTTAACTACTGTATTCAGCCTGGGCAGACCACACATGTGGTAAAATCTCGATAAGAGAAAGTGAGACCTTAACGACTACAAATACTATTCTAATTTCTCCTTCTTTCTACTTTTCAAGCAATTTGGATTGATTCAAAAGATTTAAATTCTTCTCACTGCTAGGCAAATTGCTCACCCGCTGGTTTGAAGGGTTGCAAAAATCCAAAAGCAGATGCTGATGTGCTAGCAGAAAGCTTATTCACTGTGTTATAATACTGGGTTACTCTCATGAAGTAGTAATGTATATACTCAGTCCCAGTTGGAATAACTGCCTAATGGAATCAGATGGAACACAGTGATTTTTAAAACTGGTGGTAAAAAGGAAGGAAAGAAAAAGAGCTCTCCAGCTAGTGAAGAGACAAGCTTCATATTTCTGCTTCACAAGCTTTGGTATATGATGGTTGTTGGCTGCAGCTTGAATTCTGTTGACGATAAAACAATGCTGCTACAGGCTACACAATCAAATAAAAGTGGACCATTTCCATGGTCTTAACCCTACTTCCTGTTATTTTCCTAAAGGCATTCTTCCCCTTGCTAAAAATATACTGTACAGCAAACCTTTAAAATGGCAGAGCTGCTTTCAGCCTTACTATCGTCATCCAGATCAATTTGGAACAAAGTCCTCTCTGCCGATCTATTCCAATTTCAGAGTATACTCTTCCCTGGCATCTTGCCAGAATGGAGCTCAGCTATTGCTAAATACCCATTGATTCACATGCGCACAGATTTCCTTGCAAAGCCAGGGGTGTTTCCTCCCTTGGCTGCACTAATAAACACCCCACCACCACTCACAAACACTCATGTGTATTCATACACATACATGTGCACACAAATAAATAAAACTCTTAGCATAAGTGTACACATATGAAGATAATCTGTGTTGATGCATTGGAATCCTGTGTTGTATTGGGATGAGTGACAGAAGAGATAGCTTCAGCATATTATCCAGGCTAACAACATTCCTGTGCTTTGTCTCTCTGTCCCATCTTTATTTCTAACTACCCTTAGTAGTTAGACACAACACACATGCAAAATTAGGTTGTCCTAATCTTATTCAAAGCACACTGGCTGCTGTCAGAGATGCTGCAAATTGCAGAAGCATTTTTCCTGAGCGATAGTTCACACAGGGTAGAATTGTGTTGAGCTAGGCATGCTTAAATCCATTGATTTAATGACTGACATAATTGGGCTTATATTTACACTGATACTGATCTAAAGCTATGCAGACACACACATCACATTGAATGTTAGGTGCATATTTCTTGGATTTTGGATACATATTTCATCCATCACAAATTACAACACAATAGAAAACATATCTTATACCTGAGCAGGTTGGGTATTGTTCCCCCCTTCAACCTATTATAGAATGAAGAATGATGAAAGCTCAAAAGAAAACATATTACCCAGTCAAGATACAATAAAAAGAAGATGGAAACAAGAGATTAACAACTGTACCCAAAAGATGCAAAGATAGCAGATTCTTTCAAGAAAATGTCCCTTGATTAAGAACCTGTAGCTTTAGAAAATGAAATGAACATTATTCTCAAAACAAGTGGAAGGAATAAATCATCAGGATGATGGACTATCAAGTTAAGTTAAATAAATGGAATAAAAATCTTGATAAGAATATGGAAAAAGATAAGGAAACAAAACTCATGGCCCTGAAAATGTTAATTATATTCTTTAATCCTTCCAAACCTAGACACCAGATGGAGTAAAAGAGGAAGCAGAGAAGGAAGAATCCTTCAGATTCAGCTGAGTAGCCACCAATCAGCTGGGAAGTAATTGCTATAGCCACACACTGCTGATCAGACTGATGCAGTTGATCGGTGGTGTGAGGCTATAAATGCTGCATTGATTGTATTTCTCCACATTCACAGACAATTTGTCTAAGTAGCCCAATTTTACTTGATTATTCTTTGATCTTCCTACTTCACTTCAAACTCTATTAAGTGTCTTCCAGATGGTCCAGACAGAATCATGTCCTGCAAGGAGACATTCTTAAGCATCTTCCATTTGGCAAAGTGTGTTGTCTTTGCTCAAAGTGTGTTGTCTTTGCTCAAAGTGTGTTGTCTTTGTGTTTAAACTTAGCGCTTGAGTCAAAGGAGGCTAGCTAAACCTATGAAGACATAAACAACACACCTTGCTTTAGCTCTTGGGTAGGCCTGGAGTTATTCTAAGTCAGGAGTTGCCAACCTGCAGCCTGCAGGCTGGACTCGGCCTCCAGGCCAAATTCATCCAACCCCTGGGGCAAATTGCCACCGATGCTGGAAGTGCCCCATCATCACTGGAAGTGCCAAAAATTGCTGTGTTTTCACACCAAAATGCAGTGAAAACGCAGCAAAAAAAAATTTTTTTTAATGGTGTGAAAATGTTCCTCCCTCGCTCTCTACTCCAAGGAAAGCGGTGGAAGTGGGGAAAATGCTTGGAAACACAACCCAAATGCACATGCTGCTGCTGGTGGTGCTGGGAAGAACCATGTGACCAGTCCCTCCACTGACTGAGGGGGTGTGGTCAGGCCCCTGGCAGGAAAAGATTGGGAACCCCTGTTCTAAGTTAATAAAGGGTGTGATTCTAGCTATGCATGATGGTTAAAGGCTGGTTGAGCTGATACTAAGATGCTGTCTACACAGGTGCATAGTACACGCTTTGGGGTGCTTGGCAGGTTGCTTTGCAGCCCCAACCTGCTGCCTTTTAAGGCCATACCAGGGTCTTCTACTAAATTGCTGTGTTTTATTTTACTGTGTTCTCAGCCTGTGTGCATGCTAGTGATGAGATAAAATAGCGCAAAGCAGCCGGAAACCCTGATTTTCAGGATTGCCAGCTGATTGGCAGCAGCTGCTCCACTGATCCAGCAACTACAACAGCTGTGTAGACACCAATCACATGGGAAGTGATTGGTACAGCCACACAGTGTGATCAGACTGATGCAGTTGATCGGTGGTGTGTGGCTATGTAGATGGGAGGAAGCAGGTTAAAAGTCGTTTAGCTTCTTCTCCCATCCTCAAGCAACCCAGGAAAACCTGCACAGATTGTAGTGGGATGACCAGCGTAAAAAGGCCCTATGTCAGTTGAACTCTTACCAACTCAGATCTGATAGAAATTGTTAGGACTACCTTGGACCTAGAATAAGTTTATATGGGCATAATGGCTGTGCATCTAGGCTGAGGTTGGTATGGACTTGGTGTAAATCAGTTCCTCCCTTGCTTCTTCCTTCCTCTGTCCCTTTTCTGTTCTTTCTGCTGGCTGATGTCTTGTGTTGTCAGATCCAGTTGTACCAGTGGATCTGAGATTAGCAGGAACCAGGCGACTGTGCTGGCATAAGAGAGTTGTACTAGCACAAGAGACTTCTACCCATTCCAAATCAACTTCTTCCATGTCTAAGCCAGATGAAAAACTGCCAAAATGAAGCCACCTTTTGGTGAGTTCATTCTGCAATTCCTTTCACCTGATCTAGTGTGAGAAATATTAGCTGGCAGAAAGTGGCGGTTGCTCAGAATATGCCTGATTATGGTTCAAAAACACCACAATCTTTGAGGAGGCTCTTTCTGCATACCCCTCCAAACCAACTACAGCCTATATTAACATTTTGACTGCATTGTAAATTTATATCCAACCTATTGGCTGCAAACCTATTGCTTAGTAAAGTAAGTCATAGCTAAAGTAAGTGCATTGAATCAGTGGAATTTATACAGGAGTCAACTCACCAGATTCCCATGGAATCAAGTGCTTACTCTGGTTGCATTTTATTAGACTAATCAATAGGATTCCAGCCACTGTCATTCAAACTCTTTCACATAAAGAGAACAACTGTGGCTGCCTTTAGAAAAGACCAGGATGGTTTGTGGTGTTAAAAGAGATCTGGGGTGTGTGTTTTCTGGTCTCTGATCAATATTGTATAATACAGGTTTAATATACTGATGTGCTTGCTTAACACTTCTGTTCATAAACTAGTTAGTGAGATATTCATGGGAACTAAACCCATCATAATTAAAAGTGTTTGTTTGGCTAAATGCTGCCTGCTCAGATTAAAATCTTGCTAATTTGCACTTGATGGATTGCAGACAATCTCTCCTCAAAGAGCTAAAACAAAGCCAGGGCAACCGAATACAGGAAAACCTCGCATAAAGAGCACCTCACTTAGAGACTAACTCACTTAAAGAGCAGAATGTTCTCTGAATGTTTGCTTTGCTTAACAAATAAAACCAACAAAAACTCACTTAACAAATAAATCAGGGTTTGCAATCCCCCCCCCCCAGAAGTCACAATTGATCACTTACAATGGTGTTTTGCTTAAAGAGCAAACTCACTTAAAGAGCTATCCCATGGAATGCATTATGCTCTTTAAGCGAGGTACCACTGTACAGTACTTTGAATTAGGGTTTATAAATACTTATGAGTTAATTAAAAGCTAATTGGTTGTTTAAAGAATAGTCATTGAAGTTTAGCATGAACAATGTACATGAAGAGAAAAGAAAGGCAACTTAATAGCTGGGCAAATATTTGATGTGTGATTTATAAACCTATAAAATAAAAGTATTCTTGCCCCACCCCACATGCACATCCATGTGCTCACATGCACACACTTCATAAATACTGTACTGTGTTTGATTCTGGAATCCATAAAGCAGTTTTTGAAGAAGGTCCTACTAGCATGGCAAGAGAAAAAAAAGAAAATAAATGCTTCTACATAATTCCTAACAGTTGTACAGAATTTCTCAAGCAAGGGTAACATATAATACTGGAAGAACACCATAATAAAGGTAAGGGTACAGTATTGTCATAACAATTCTCTCTTTGCTTTCCCACAATTCCACATGAAATCCCAGATAAGGTATTCTCTCTTTAAAGCCTTTTTCAGTTTTCCTTAAGGTGTATGTCAACTACCAGTCTCATGGTGGCATCTAGCCTTAGATGGGGTTTACCATCCACTTTGGGCTGGATTCCTAAGCAACCTGACTCTAAAAAGACCTAGTCCTGGTGCCCTAGGGTCCACTACCAGTGTCACACCAGCCATGAGGCTTGAAAAGTGTTTATTGTCTGCTTTATCCTCAGTTCCACTATGTGATGTTGAACACAGGCTGTTAGAAGACAGAAATATCTGAAATGTGGATAGAATGCTATGGCTTTCTTGGATCAAGATGAGATGTAGTATGGAGAATAAAGACCAAGAATCCAGAAAACACACATAATGCTGATCAGAGCTTCTGGGAATTGAAGTTCAAGAACATCTGGACCGCCAAGGTTGGTTATCACTGTTATAGATTATTACAGTTGATCATTCAAGTTAAAATAGATAAGAGGGAGATGTAGAAGGAGAAGAATTTCTGGCTCTTGAAATCTTAGAGATGGGCTCAAATGCAAAACAATATACTGTACTGTAGTTATTTAGAGCTGCAAAGTCAAACACTGGAATAGCATTGTAATGTCCATTCTCTGGTAGGAGAGGAAGTGGTAGAAGAAAAAGACATCGAAAGGGAGATGTTCTGTTTCCCACTAATTGCACCTGCCACTTTGATATGCATGAAAAAACTTGGTGTTTTTCTCAGTCACCTGACCTTTCTGCTCCCCAGCTCACTGTAAATGACAAATTTTAATAGAATACCTGAAAAACAAATAAACTCCCTTCTTGGATGAAGCCTTCATTTATTTATTTATTGAATTTTTATACCACCCATTTGGGATATTTCCCACTGTGGCCAGTGCACATACAAATAACAAAATAACATAATAAAACACACAATAAAATAAAGTAAAAAACATCCAAATAAGTACATCCTCAGGAAAGGCCTGAAGACCTGGCTGGCCTAGCGGGTGTGGGGTGTTATGTTGGGAGCTGCCCCATGGCTCATATGACCACTCAAAAATATTTTGTCATTTGGGGACTGATTGGGTTCTGCCTAAGATGTTTTTAAATTAAGCTGTATTTTATGTCAACTGTACGCTGCCCTGAGTTGCTGCGGCAAACGGGCGGCAATATAAATCTAATAAATAAATCCTAAAATAAAATAACTGGAGTCTGTGGGCATAGAGGGTCACCTGACTAGCTAATTTATTGTTAAGGGGGTACTATTCTAAAAGGCTTCCTTGAATAGGAAAATTCTAAGTTGTTTTTTGAAGATATTCAGGGATGGGCCATGGCGCAGTTCTACTGGTCGTTCCAAAGCACTGGTGCCTCCACCAAGAAGGCTCCGTTTCTAGTTACAGACCTTCTAGCAATCCTTGGGGTAGGATTCCTCCCCCCCTTAAGATGAAACGCTGATTCTTTGTTAGAGTGATTGGCAGGTCATAAGATACCAAAGGGAGAGAATCACTAACATAGAAAACTGAATAGTTCCATACAGGCGTTTTCAACAAATTCCTGTTGATTTCTCTGAATCTTATTTATTTATTTTATTTATTTATTTTTTGGATTTCTATACCGCCCTACTTGGTGTGACCAACTCAGGGCGGTGTACAACATAATTAATATACAGTCGATCAATAGAGTCCAACATACAATATATAAAAAAATGTAACACTATAATAGCAAGATAATATTCCATTCAGCATTACAAATATGATTCAGTGTCATAAATACAAATATCAAGTCACAAATACAAATACAAATATAATCAACTTTCACAAGTATAACATACGCCCGCCAATAGCTGTTCCTAATCAGCTGTCGGGGAATAGCTGTTCCTAATCAGCTGTCGGGGAATAGCTGTTCCTAATCAGCTCTCGTCGCCCCCGCCGCCAGTCTTTTATTGGCCTCTGGGCCGAGGTGGAAAGAGGTCCCGGAGGGAGGGCGGGGGGAACGCCTCACCGGCCACAGCTGCGGCAGCTTGTTCCATCTCTGGGCGAGGTGGAAAAACCCGGGGAGAAGCGGGAGCATCCTCTCGTCGCCCCCGCCGCTAGTCTTTTTTTGGCCTCCGTTCTTATCATGACTAAACAGTGAACTCCACATTCAAATATACGCTGTCTGTAATGGTTTTGGAAAAAGCAGAAGCTTCTTAAGACAACACAGCTGGATCTGGCAACACAGAACAGTTGGCAGAAGAACCAAAAATGGGTAGGGAGGAGCAGGAGATGAATTACTCCAGATGTAAACTACTTTTCATCCAGGCTCATACCCACTGTGTTGCCATAAAGGTAGGCCAGGATCAGGGTAGTCTAAAGCAATTTTCAGTATCTACCCTTATTTTGTGCTTCATTCTTTTCCACTTTTGTGTTTAGTTGTGAATTCTTACTGTGCTATATCTTTGCAGGGTGTGCTGCCTCCTAATAACTTGTTAGACAACATTTTGCCAAAGATGTACGGTAATAGAATAACATTCATTGACTTAAGAGAGTGATGGAGAAAGTGTGTCTGTCCATATGTGGCCATGTGGTGTTCTATCATAGCATTGTTTGCCTTATTATTGTATTCTATTGGTTGATTGTATTCTATTTTGTACACTGCCCTGAGTTGGTTGCACCAAGTAGGGCGGTATAGAAATCCAAATACTGTACTGTAATAATAATAATACTCTGAAGTCAGTCACCAAGCCTGGTCAAGAAGATGGAGTTCTCAGTCAAGAACCTTTGATGGGTAATAGCTTCTTCACTATTTTTCATTTATGGATGGTTACTTTTCCCACTTCCCTTTGAAAAGCAAAAAGCTTCATTGTTGTGCAATTCTGATTCACCACAGTTAATTATAAATTATCTATTTAAAAGAGTAAAGTCTCTTCCTCTCTTATCATAACTGCACCAATATTAATACACTTTGCATTGATCGGGACGCAAGTAATTACCATATTTGCTGGTGTATAAAACACACTTTCCCCCTTAAAATACCCTGGAAAAAAGGAATGCATGTTATACTCTTATAAGCTGGCAAATATGGTACTTGCTTAAAATTCACACTTCTAGCTTAAACTTTTGCCATATATTTCTCCTTTGCCCATAATTATAGTAAGTAATAATAGATTCAGCATTAATATTAGTAAGAAACACAACCAAGCTCCTTATCTCATAGAAACACAGAAATCATTTCTGAAAAGAAGTAGCTAGGGTACAGTAAATTAATTTAGCACTTTGTGTGTGCTAACTTTGGGGGAAAGTTCTTATGTTTCTGTCTCATCAGCATATGAGTTATTTCATCCAATTTCAGTGTTACATGTTCTCCCATTTGTCTCTTTCTTTTGGGGCAGTAAACCCTATAAATCCATTTCACGTTGGCTTCCATCCTGGCTATGGAATAGAAAGGGCTTTGGTAATTGTAGTAGATTGTTTTACTGTAACCTCTAAACTGTTCCTACTTATTTTTTAATAGGTATTGTTACCATCAATCACAATAATCTCACTAGTATCTTATATTCTGTAGGTCTGGGTAAGAATTATGTGGGTCTCCAGATGCTCCTGGATTTTTACTCTCATTGGCCCCAGCCAGCATGGCCAGAGAGTGATGGAAGATCTACTTTGTCAGTAACAAGAGAACCACATGTTCTATGCTGTATTTGCAATTAACATATGATTCGGTAGTTATGATTTTTTAATTTATTTTTGATTTATTTAACCGCTCCCTTACCAAGGAATGAAAAAGTTGAATTTTGTTGTGAAGTGAGTTATAATTGATGTTTAAACTGACTTCCCCCTACCTTTCCACTTGTAGAGGATGCTGCAATTCCCTCTGGACATGAAAGATGAAGATAAGTGTTCCATCTGTCTGTCACAGCAGATGGGTCGCAGAATGAAAAGACAGTATGTCCTGTTATCTTCATCTAAAAATCAAACAAACCTAAGTAGTATGCATTCTTGTGTGATTATGATTATGACATTTTATTATCAATTCAATTTTTTGGTGTATTTTATTTTAGGGCTTCTAAGATTTTTATCTTTCAGAACAATTGGTGTACAAGGGAAGACTTGCAGAGACAGTAATGTCCTGAGGTGGATTACCTGACTATTAGAGAGAAGGGACTTTGTGGGCCTTTTCATCAAACAACTCCTGCACTGCTAATTTGATGGTACATAACATCTGGGGCATATACTAATGTACTGAGAGGGCATGTATATGTATGCTCAATAGAACCCCAGAGAAGCAACCCCTCACTTCTTCACCCTGGAGATGTTGATGCTGGTGATATCATATTCCTTTTCAAAATAACACAAACTGGCAATATCATTAAATTTACAATGACAAGTAATGTTTAGACATATTTTTTCTTATTAATTTGGGTGGGCATTTTTTATTTTTCAAATGGAGGAGGAGGAGGAGGAGGAGGAGGAGAAGAAGAAGAAGAAGAAGAAGAAGAAGAAGAAGAAGAAGAAGAAGAAGAAGAAGAAGAAGAAGAAGAAGAAGAAGAGTTTTTCAAAATGCAATTTGATTTTTTTTGGGGGGGGGGGGCAATTCAAGAGTGAGCTAGACCAGTGGTGGTGAACCGGTGTTGTCGTGTTGGCACTTTGTGAAAAATAAGTGCGTTTTGGGTTGCAGTTTGGGTACTCGATTTCTAAAAGGTTCACCATCACTGAGCTAGATCAAGTTAATGACCTTGTAGACTACTTCCATGTAAACTGTTCACTTTTTGAATAATAAGAATTATATGTCACAAGGGGGTCATAAGGATTTTAGAGATGCTTATGTGGGGCATGTTAAAAAAAAGGTTGGGGACCACTGGTTTAAACAATACTTACTAAATCCTTCATTTGTGACAAGACAGCTCAAAAATGAATTTTAATGTGAACAGACACTTCTAGTTCTGAAAAATCTGTGCAACAAAGCAGCCACACTGTTTGTCACATTGTTCTCCCTCTTTTCTCTTGCTGAGGGTGTTGTTATTCTCACCCTTTCGAGAGACAAGGAGAAGAATAACTTGCTTTTCATCCTCATATGTAGGCCCAAGTCAAGTGAGGATTTACTCTCTAGCCTAGAAATTAACAAATACCCTCCATACTCAGATGACAGAAGGCACTCCCAAACCCTTCTTGTCCCAGGTGCCTTCCTGATACTGTATAAAGAAAAATGCAAAGCCTTTTTTTAATGCTTACCATGACCAGATTTAGTATAGATTAGTTAATATTTGTCTGAGAATATAGCTACCATTTCAAAAAAAAAAAACACTCACAAACACACTGAGTGAAATTGCATAGGCAGCACTTAGACCGTTGAGCTGTTTCTCAGCTGCTTTTGCCAACAGAATTAACACAGAGAGTGCTTTACTGCCACTTGCACAGAATTCCCTCAGGAAGGCTTTCCATCTGTCGTTGCCTCTCACAAGCATGCTTCAACCTGGAAAATCCATCCTCAGACTCTCTCCTTCCCTGCAGCCCTGTGTCATGACGTGGGTTGAGACTAAGAAAAACTCAGGCCAAAAATGCTGGCTTTCCCCCCTCCCCCTTGTATAAATATTTGTATATTGAATGATGCAAATTACATATACAGGTATATATATCTCAGCCAAGAGATATAAATATAAACAAGATTAAGTTACACTATCAAAACACAGTTAGCACAAATTATAATATTAAATCACAATGGAATTACAAGCTGTTTTGAAATGCATTTCTAAAAAAAAAAAAAAGAGATAAACCTTTTACTGTTAAAAGTCTGTTTCTCAGCATTTGGTCCAAAGCCAAAAGTCAGCCTAGCATCCGTGGGGAAGGGAGGGAATTGGGGGGAATTCGAACAGTATTTACTGACCTTAATGCCTGTGCTAATTCTATAAGCAGCCATAGCTAAGTAAGCATGCTGAGGACCACTGAAAGCTGTAGAATATTTTTTGCCCAGGTTTTGGGTCTACCCTTTGTGCATTCTGGTGTCTAGATTTACCAAGTGCAAATATACGTATAACTTTGAATAATTCTTTTCAAAATGTAAATTTTTGTTCAATACTTATGAACTGTTATTTTTAAAATCTTTCTTTATTCATGTCAGAAGCACCACAGTACAATCAATAAACAGACCCGGTGTGTAATCTGGGGGTCCTCCTGGACTCACGACTACTGTTCGAAGAGCAGGTGGCACAACTCCGTGTAATATGCCAGTTACGCCCACTCCTAGACCAGGACGCCTTGCTCATGGTCACACATGCTTTGGTTACCTCCAGACTTGATTACTGTAATGCGCTCTACATGGGGCTGCCCTTGGTGACCATTCGGAAGCTGCAGCTGGTCCAGAATGCGGCAGCCCTGGTAGTGATGGGGTGCAGGCGTTATACTCGTGCCGCACCGCTGCTTCGGGAGCTGCACTGGCTACCAGTAGGTCTCCGGGTGCAATTCAAGGTGCTGGTCATTACCTTTAAAGCCCTACATGGTAGTGGGCCAGGATACCAAAGAGACCGCGTGACCCTAAGAACATCGGCCCGTCCCACCAGGGCAGACCGGAGAGGCTCTCTTGTCATACCATCGGCCAGAGAGGCACGTCTCACTGGCACCAGAAGGAGGGCCTTCTCTGTGTTCGCCCCGGCCCTTTGGGACCTCCTGCCAACTGAGCTGCGCCTACAGACAGAGCTCCTGCCCTTTCGAAAGGGCCTAAAAACCTGGCTGGCAGGGCAAGTGTGGGGACCCGGGAATGCAGGATCCCATGTAGGGTGGCTGATCTAAGGGACAGCCACCCTTTCTGTTTTGTTTTAATGTTCTTTGTGAACTTTTAAAGTTTTAAATTAGTACTAGTATTATATTATTATAGGCTTAACTTTTGATTTTAACTTATGTGTAAGCCGCCCAGAGTCGGGTTTTACCTGATTGGGGCGGCATAATAAATATGAGTAAATAAAATAAATAATAAATAAATACATCAGATAATTTTTACCCAATAACAGGCAACATCAAGAGCATTCAGGAAAGCTAACATCAAATCTTCCATGGTACATGTTGAGGAGCATAGAGTATGCTGACATAGGTATGAAGCTGTTTGTTCTTTTGTGCACTCACAAATAATTGTAGTGGTGTAAAAGTCTCATTAGTTTGACCTCAGTTCTGCCCACTTCCAAGTGACCCATTTTTTCATGTGACCATGGGTAACACTCTTCTGAAATTTCACCCATTTAAAAAGGAGAATATTTATTTCTTTTTACATTACTGCTCTTGCATTTTCTGCTGTTCTCTCTACATAGTCTTTGCGGTCTTGTTTCAGTATGCACAGAGGAAATTATTCGCATGTATTGCTTGGTATAATACTGGACCATGAAACATCTAAGGGTGTCAGGTTTGTAGTATCTGTTTTCCTAATATTTCAGGACCAAAGCCTTAGACTTAGGTTTTTAGATGTCATGGGGTTACAGTATATTCTTGTTATGTTATAAGGAACAGATGTTTTGTCAGCAATCGAAAAATGTTATATATGTGTGAAATAAGAGAATGCAAACACACAATGATGTATTAAATGCCCACTAAAGCAGTGCTGTCAATAATCCCACTCCCTGCCAAGTGTCTGCTGGGAAAATTGGCAAGCTAAAACATAGGGTGCAAATCGGGAAGTAAACTCATAATAGATCAGAAGAGGAACACTTTTCTAAACACAGATAAAACAACAGTAATTTTGAAAATATTGGTATATACCTTTGCATGGATGACAGTCCCCCTCCCCCCGGAAAAGAAATTAGAGTTGCCAAGTCAGTAGCATCCCATTCCATAAGATGTTACAGCAAGAGCTTAAGATCCAGAGAATGAGACTAAGCAATCTTAGCTGATCTCATGTCATGCAACAGATATAAATTCTGATTTCTACTGCTGGAAAATCAGGGAGGGATAGGAGAAGAGCCAGCCATATCACTGGAAGACCATTTACTGATTTTTCAGGTCATCCCTCCCATTGTGACTTGGCTCTGAGGAGTTCTCAGAGCATTCTAGAAAAAGACAGTTCTGGGAAGCTATCCATGGCAGCAGCTTTGCAGGGGCTTAGGTGTGGTGGCAGAGTAAAGTGTCAGTCAACCTCTGTACGTCAAGTAACTTCAAATTACTGCTTTGGGAAATGGTAGGGATACCAATAATGGAGCCAATGGATGTTACAGTGTTCCCTTCTCAGGCATAGCATTTGAAGATAGCATGCACCTTATTCGGGGACTGTGGTGGCTCAGGTGGTTAAAATGCTGAACTTGAAGACTGGAAGGTTGGAGTTTGATACCTGAATACTGCATGACGGAGTGAGCTCCTGTTTCTGTCCCAGCTCCTGCCCCAAACTAGCAGAAAAGCAAGTCATTGCAAGTAGATAAATAGGTATCACTTTGATGGGAAGGAAAAGAGTGTTTAGTCATGCCTGCCACATTATTTCCACAGAAATGTCTGCAGATGCAGACAGCGCTGGCCCTTTGGCTATAAACAGAGATGAGCACCAAATCCTAGAGTGAGATTTGACTGGCTTTTGAGCAAGGGTGATCTTTACCTGCACCTTATTTATATTGGTGGCGATAACAAGGTTCACGTTCCTTATCTGAAAAGACCAACAAGTGAAAGACTGCCAGTTTGATTTCCGACAGAGCTCTGAGGTTGTTTACCATTCTATTGGAGTCTTTTACCTTGATATCCATTTTAAGGTTTTATAGACCTTCTGTTGTCTCTCCTCCACCCTCTGTAATTTATTTTGCTAGCACTTCTGAACAAACAAGTGCAATGACTCAAGCTCTAGTGTCTTTAGAGCTTAGTCATTGTCAATCACGCCAGCCAGGAAAAAATCTACAATCTGCTCTCAATATTGAAATGAGCTGCTGCAGAGAACACAGCACAGAGGTCCACAACTGAGTCACTTTCAGCTGTTCACCAGACCTCAGCACAGCTAAACAATTAATTATATGTGATAAAGACTGCTTTATATCTTCTTGCTTTCTCTCTGTTTTAAAGTTTTATCAGAGTATTCAGTCTGCTGTGCCAAGTCAACAGAATATATCCGAGAAGTTAGTTTGGGTTGGAGCCTTTGTGAATCATAACATTTCCTGGAAGAAGAAATGTTAGGCAAGGAACTACTAGATCCAGAGGAAGCGGCATTTAACTGCAACTAAAAAAGGCAACTCCCGAGGGAGACTAATAAATTCAGCTACTGAATATTGGATTCACTTGATAAACAGTACTGTGACTCTTTAACTCAACAGAACTTAGTAGACTATACATTTGTATAGTTATTGGCACTTTACTGGTTTTGTTCTGCTGAATAATAGGAGGGAAATCATCTAGACAGCTTTATCCTAGCAGCAGTATATAGCTTTGTTCTAATTTTATAAAATGGACAGCAAGCATTTGTGTCAACAACAAGATTACTTTTAAACTTGGGATTTTATGCTTATATCTGAAGCTACAATATATACAATTTAAGGAAGAAAGGCTCAGGCATGCCTGTTTGTGGAACAACCTGTGTGCAAAAACAGAGCATTGTGAGGGGATATTTGAAATCCAGCAACAATCATCATGCTACGACTATTTAATAACAAAATTCTCTTTGTGTAAACTGGTTGTTGCTTGAACATCACTTAGTCAGTGTGATGTTATTTAAACATTGGAATACAGTGCTAAAAGTCCAACCTGCAAGGGACTTTATAAATCAGGCAATACTAGAGTATTGGGCTATTATCTATTAGTTCTGCATTATCTATACAAACAAAAGGATAATATATGAACCATAGATTCTTAACCACCAGAGAGGGAATGGATCAGACCCTACTGTCAGAGGACATGCTTTCCAGATGCTGGTTCAAATCAGCACAGTTTTGTCTGTTGAGTTAGTCTCCCTTATATCAGAAATCCTACCTTTCCACACAGCTCTTCATGCTTAAAATACCTATCTTTTCCCTTAAAGCTTGTTAAGCTTGTTGCTTAGATACCATAGAGATAAGCACCTGAAAGTACTTGTAATAAAGAGCCTGACATTGGAAAATATTATTGGCCTGTTTACTCCCTGAAATGTTTTATGAGAGGAGATAACACAGTGGCAAAGGTATTTTCCAAATAACCCAGGTGTGCAGGTATATATTCACTGACTAACCCTGTGCATTGAAAGACACCTTATCACCTAGTCTTAGACTTTCCAGGACTTTTCTAGAGTGCTTTTAAAGCCATCTAAGTTAACACCCTACACATAAGGTGATACATATTAGTACTCGTTATCTTTGAAAGGAAAATATAACACTCGGTATTGTACTCAACAAGGTAGGTTTGTTGTTACGTGTCAACAAGTAACGTTTAGTTAATGGTGAGCCTTACTGAATTTCCAAGGTACATGAAGTGATTAAGGAGTGACTTTACCCTGCCAGCCCTTAGTAAGTTTCCATGTCTAAGTGGAAATTGGAACACAGGTGACCCAAATGAGTCCATTACTTTACCTACAACTTCATACTCCTCTTAGAGTTTAATTATAATATATTGGGGGAGGGGATTTTCTGGGAGGCTTTTAAAAATAATCTCCCATATTGGAGTGAGTGAGGTGACTTTTGATCTATTCAGCACTACCCAATTGTTCCTTTCAACCCCAGAATTCAGTGAGGCCTGCTTCTCTCTATTCTCTGTTTTCCCCACTCTTTGACAGTTGGTGGCAATCGTTTTGTTGGTCTTGACCTATTTGTTTGCTTGCTTGCTAGAATTTGTACAGTAAACAAAGCAGCATGCAAATACCTGTAATTCAAGTAATTGCAAGTAAAAAACAACAACAATTTCCCCCTATTCTTTCTGCTACAAATGTCCCAGCATGAAGTATTGAGACTTTGAACACCAGCTAATGAGAAAAGAGTATACAGTACTTTGGGAGACTTGTAGCTTTTCTCTTCTTTGGGTCTCTGCACTTCTACCGAGCAGCATGTAAAGAATAGTATCATTCACATGGTAGCATTCACAGGGAAGCACTAAGCAAGGGAAAATCCTAGAAATCGATTCCCCCCCTCAAATCAGTTAATCATTGATTACTCAAACAAAGACAAAGTCATTGTCATGGCTGTTGTGTGACAAGTGTGAATGGTAGTGAGTAGAAGGGACTATCTTGACTGCTTCCATTGTTGTTGTCAACAGTCCTTTGCTATATAAGGTTTGGCATCCTATTTTATGCTTGCAATGTGATCACAATACTGTGCAGCAATATTAGGTGAGTTCCTGATGTTTTGAGTGGTAGATACAGAAGCACTATATCCCACATACACAAACAGGATTTTTAAAAAATGAATTCTGTACATATGGTCTCCTAGTAGGGAAAAAAGAAGAAGCTAGATGGTATCTTTAATATAATTCTATAGAACAGGAAAGACTTAGGCATATAAGTTCCACCAACATCACAAACGATACATATCTAAATTTGAAGAATTTGAACCCAGAGCTTTCCCTCCTACCTCAGTACCAGGAATCACAGTCCTTCTATGCACACAACTTTCAATGGCATAATTTGGAGATTAGGTACAGTTATTCTATGGTATCTATTATTAGGACACCTGGCACCCTGAATCATTGTGGTTCTACATTTGGAGATCTGTTCAAATGTACCAGTCTCTGGTGCAAAATAACAAATGTCAGGTAGTGCCACCAGATGTCAGCTGCCATGCAAACACCCTGCAGCATAAAACTAATGAAGGAACAGAACCCATGTCTTCTTTTTACTCCAGACTGTTTCACAGTCTAATTGCCTCACAGCCAACATCTGACTGCAAAGCTCTTTGGACAAAGCCACTTCCCTCCCTTTACTTCCAGAATTGTTGGCCTACAATTCACTCAGGAGACTGAGGAACAACCATGAGAAGTTGGAAGCAGTCCTCCGTGTGCTTCTGCAGACACGTGACACAAAAAATAATAATATAGCAAACATGGTCAAAGTCAGAGGGACTATTTTGAGGACTGTGGACCCAATGCTGTCCTTAGCCTTCATGTGAGTAGTATTCTGAAATGAAAACATTACTTGACACAAATAATAGATCCAACAACTGATCCATTAATATCTGTAAGAGAACATTACATTTTGTTGTTTTTTTTAAAATGCAGACAGCTTTTGGTGGGAGCTGCCCTGTATTTAAGAAAAGAAAAGAAAACAGTACTAGCAGCCCTGCTGTAAACAATGCATGTGTGAGTCCTGATTTCTGATCCTATTTTAGGATTCTTAATCCTATTTAAGAATAATTCCCAAGAATTAATATCCTAATCTGTTATTAGAATCTGAGCTATAAACACATTCACTCAGCAATATCCTCATTAGTTTGGATCATAAGAGAAGTTAACTTAAGGAAATTCACAGGAAATCTCCTCCTTCTCTCTAAAGTCCCCAGCTTTCCCAGACCTAACAGAATTTAACTAAAATTCAGTGGCTAACACGCTGACTAGAAGGTGGGAGGTCAGCAGTTCAATACCCGAGTACTGCAGGACAGAATGAGCTCCCATCTTTGTCCCAGCTCCTGCTAACCTAGCAGTTCGAAAGCAAGAAATTGCAAGTAGATAAATAGGGATCACTTCAGTGGGAAGGTAAACAGCATTCCGTGCACTCCAGTGTCTAGTCATGCCTGCCACATGACCATGGAAATGTCTGCAGAAGCAGACAGCGTTGGCTCTTTGGCTTTGAAATAGAGATGAGCACTGAACCCTAGAGACTGGCTTTCGAGCAATGGAAACCTTTACATTTACCTAAGTAGGAGATCATGCTTGAGAACACTTATATAAATTTATTTTGCTGTATTGATATACTCCTTGTGTAAATCTAGGGAGAGATAGAGTGAGTCAGAAGCAGTGCTAAAATAGAACAAGCAACAACTTGAATAATAAGCTGCTAGTATACCCAGGCTTTACAGAAACCATAGGGTGCAAGAAAGAGAAATAAGAGAGTTCTTGATAAAAATAACTCTGAACTTTCTCTAGAAAAAGAATATTATTAAACTCATGCTATGACACATCACAAGAAGAAAGAACTCATTACTGGAAAAGACAGTAATGCTAGGAAAAGTGAAAGGCAATAGGAGAAGAGGAAGATCTAAATAAGATGGTTTGACTCAATGCTAGGAGCCATGTAATTTACAAGACTATGGCAGGTCTGCTAATGGCAGAAGGGCACAAATTGATAGGTGCTAAAATGCTATTGGCATTTTACATCAGCATATTGTAAATAATGTAACTTTTGCAGGTGAATTGACTCAATTTAAGTAATCATGGTTTACAAATTACCAATGTCTAAAATGGTAAAAATGTTTGCAACAGAGAACAAGTTGCAATTTAAAATTGTAAGTACAGTCAAAACTTGAGATAAGAATGGCTTGACTTAAGAAAAACTCAAAATAAATCCAGAAATCTCAGGGGGTGGGGGAGAAACAGGTTTAAGATAAGGATTTGCACCTGGTGGCACCAGTTTGCCTCCAGGTGCAATTCAAGGTGCTGGTTATTACCTTTAAAGCCCTACATGGTAGTGGACCAGGATACTTAAAAGACTGCATCGTCCCAAGGATATCTGCCAGTCCCACCAGAGCGGACCGGAGAGGCTCTCTGGTTGTGCCATCAGCCAGAGAGGCGCACTTTGCTGGCACAAGAAGGAGGGCCTTCTCGGTGTCCGCTCCGGCCCTTTGAAACCTCCTGCAATTAGAACTACGCATGCAGATGGAGTTGCTGCCCTTTAGAAAAGGAGTGAAAACCTGGCTGGCAGGTTTGGTCTGGGGAGTGGATGGTTCAATTTCCCCAACCAATTGGTTGGTTTGACCCCAGTATGCCTGTGTTGTAATTTTTGGCTTTTAATACCAAGTTTTTTAAAAAGTTTTTAGAGTTTTTAATTTTTTAAAATGATTTTATAATTGTTGTAAATCACCCTGGGTCCCTTTTGGGAGGAGGGCGATAAACAAATTTTAATAGGATTTTTAAAGATAAGAAATGCAACAGATTCCTATGGGAAATTCCATTCAATGTATTCCTATTGGAAATTCAAGATAAGAATTTTTTGAGATGCAACCAACCTTGAGCAACAAATTAAATCCTTATGTAGAGATTTGACGGTACATAGAAAATTGAATACAAAAGAACAGCAGGATTGGTTACATAAAATGCAAAGGGAGGCCATCAAACAGCAATGGCCACTTAGATCTTGCCAAAGGGATGAGAAGAAAAGAAACCCAATACCAGAAACAAGAACAAACCGGGTCAAAGAACATATTTTCATAATGTTTCCCCTAGCCCAGCATATGCCTAGAGGCAAATTTAGAAAGAGTTTTTATCATCTGAACAGATATACTGTAGAAAAGAATAAGGGGCAAAACTAACACCACTAAGCCTTCTCCGCCTGTTGTTTGGGTTCTAATTCTTGATGAGCAACTTCAAGGACACTCCTGTTCTCCTGTTTTGGGGCTCTTGAACTAAAACTGGAAGTTGCTGGACAGCTCTCAAAACAGAGGATTGTCCTCTCCAAAAGCCCTTAGAGAACTGCTTTCTGTAACAGAAAACAGATGGCCAAACTGCAGCTATTGAGAAATATAGTTTGCCAAAGGCTGTTTCAGGGCAGGAGACCAGATGACCTCGCCTCTTTGCCCTGTGGCTGGAGCAATACTCTTTTGCTCCCAGCCAGCTAGCAAGCTAAGCATATTTTAGAAAGGAAGGAAGCCGGGCAGGCAGGAGGGAGGAGGCTGGCGGGTCAGCAGCATGGATTGAAAGGAAAGGAGCTGAGTTTTGGAGAAATGAGCTGCTGGGGACATGGTTAGCCTGTTTTCTGGTTCAGAAATAAGCCAAGCTATCTCCTGTTGTCCTACTTGTTCACTAGCCGACCTGTTGTGTATCTGGGAAGGCTGCATAACCCTGAACATCGCTATTGTATGTGCAATTGAAGCATTACAGGCTCTGTACCGCTTCAAGGACGTCGTCTTGGGTTACTTTTCATCTAAGTTATCTAGGAATCTAATATTTACTTACGGCCTGGGGCTTTACCAAACAGAATTTAATGATTCAAAAAGGCATCTTAAACAATTCCTCTTACAATGTGTTATGAAACAAAAAATAGACTCTCATGACAGGCGGCACTTTGCTATAGAATGTACAAAGAATTTTATCCTTGGCTTTTGGATAAAATAATCCCAGTGTTGTGTTTTTAAACAGACCAACTTCATTTTATAGTATTATGCCTGTACAAATGCTAGCTAAATCCCTTTCATAACAAATGGCAAGCACCATGCCTGTTTTGTTTTTGACAGATGTTTCTTGTGTAAAAGTAAATAACACTACCCACTATTGGAGAAGGACAAATAGCTTCCTGATTCTTACACTTGTGTTAAACACCCCCATTTATTTTCTTATTAGAGAAAAGGAAATGTTAATAATCCGGTAAGAAGTCTTTCTTTACACTCAAACAAAGTGAGGCGACACATAAGGTTTAAGAATCAAGGAAACAAAACAGATATTCAATTGTCTCTGCTCCTTGGCCACCACCTCAATTCTCGTTGTTTTTTTTTTTAGTGGATTACCTTCTTGCTGTAAATGAAATACACTTTCCTCCAGTTAATCCTCAAAGTAATTATGTCAAGATGTGACATTGTGAATGTATAGATAGCTAAAATAATTACAGAGGGAGTGTGTGTAGAAAATGCAACCCGAAAAATCTACAGGGTGGCCCGTAAGTCCCTACCCGGCCACAAAGAGAGTAGGGCTCTGCTGGGGGAGGGAGGAAGTGCTCCCATTGGGCTGCTGGGCAGAGGGGCAGGGCAAACTCTGTGCTGGGAGGAGGGAGGAAGCACTCCCATTGGGCTGCTGGGCAGAGGGGCAGGGCACATACCCATAGAGAGGACTGGTAGGGACTTACTGGCCTGGTAGGGATTTATGGACCACCCTGTACATTAAAAATGGGGTTCAAACAGATATATACTAAACATCACTGCAAAAACAATCAGCTAGGCTCCAGCCAAGTCTGAAAGCAAGGTCAATATAAAACAACAACAACATTGCTTTGCAAATCAATCCCTTTCACAGTAACCTAACACTTGAGCATGAAGTAAACAAATTATATAAAATATGTAACATTGGGAATGGAAATCAAAACAATTAAGAAAAAGCTCCTGGAGGATCAGAACACAAGCAGGATCTTCATTTCAAGAATCTTTGGCTTTGAGAAACAAAAGTACAAAATTCTGAGACACTTCTTAAGGATGGTGTGTGGACAATGGAGCCTTAGGTCTCCTGAAGAATATAGCCTTAGCCCCAAGGAAGCTATTGCTCCTTGGAACTAGGTACTCCTGGCTATCTCTAGCCTTGGTTGTTGATATTACAGTACAGTGGACTGTCAGAAGGTACACCTCCTTGTTTGAGTGTTGGACCATGACTTTTCCATCTAGTTTCCTGCTCCTCTGAGGGCTCTAGATCCCTAAGAGCAGCCCATCCATCATCAGGGTCAGGGTGCTTAAACACATTTTTAGGGGCAGAGCCTTCTAGCAGAGTCATATGCCTCCATTCCTAACTTAGAAGGGCCTTAGTTTAGCTTTGGTGTTCACCTCATATCTCTCCCCCCCCCCCCCCCCAGTATTACCTCTCCTGAGCCATCCAGCCATGTAGCAGAACTGATTAGGAATGGAAGAGAGGATTCTTCACACTGCCATCCCTCCTACAAGGCCTGGCAGCAATGCTATATTACAAGGTCTGTCGACTGTCTGTTTCCCACTGTCACCAACAGCAGCCTGCCTCCTGTTCACAGGACATATAGTGGGTGGGAGTGAGTTTGGGCTTTCTGGTTTCTCCCCAGAGACTGCCCACCAACTGTGCCACTCACTCACTCCAGCCCTCTTTTCTCCAGAGATCGGTAAAGTTACTTTCTGGGATTGCAACTTCCGGAATTTCCTAGCCACTATAACCAAGGCAGTGGGCGTTTGGGCTTTGTAGTCTAGAAGCTTTGGACGATCTTCTTGTCAGGTGTCCTGCCAATCTGGATAGAAGTATTTATCTCCCACTTTCTTATGAGCTTATATTCACTGCGCAGATTAATGTTCACAGTTGGAAAAGTGGTATCTCCAGGATGCAGTGTTGTTTATGGACATTCAGATGATGCAAGTGTCCCAGGGCTCCATTTTACATCATATATCCCAGGGAGAAGCTTGTCAATCAGCCTCCAAACAAAGTTAAATCTGAACATAAATTTTCCATCCATTTCTTCTTGTCCCTTGTTCTTTTTCAGGGGATGTTACTACTGAACCAGTGCTTCTAGTGTGCTATTACAATTCTGAAATGGTAAAAATCCAACTTGTTTCCTGCTTCTTCTGTGTCTTTTGAGTGACCAGTTATGATTTGGGTTTGAAACAATAGCATGTAGTTAGCCCCTTTCACATGTCTCTCCCCATCCCCTACATCCACTTGTGCTGTCAGAAGCGGAAACAAGGAAGGAGCCACTTTTAACAGGATGTGCCTGAAGAGTCTGTTGGATGTTAATAAATGTAGCCGCAGGACTCAAAATACAAGGGCTTTATTTAGAATTTTAAAAGGTTTGCGCCACCACAGATTTCCCATAAGAAAGGAATAGAGGGCACTCAGAGAAGGTTTAGGCCAATAATGCCTCATTTTCAGTGCTTCTACCTCCTTTAGCTCAAATTGCAAGTGACAGCAGGAGACCCTCTTACTCATTATGTTTCAATTAGCTTGGACAGTCAGCAAAGGTGGACCTATTACATTCTAATAATTTCCCTTTCCTGAGACAAGCTATTGGCTGGTGGCTACAGCTCTTTGTCAACTGCACCCTTTGTGCCTTCTGGCCATAGAAAAAGACACCTGCAGATGACAAGCTCTTCAACATAAGTCATTCTGTTTTATGAAAAACTCAGAGGAAAATTACTCAGTTGGTAATTGGAACCATGAAAAAAATGCTAATGTCTGATAAGGCCTGCAACGTTACCAACTCAGCATGTTGTACACCAAAGCTTATAAATGGCTATGTTGCTAGGAGATTCTGCGGCTATAGGTTTTTTTTTAAAAAAGCAACACTTGCACATTCTGCCACAACAGGTGATGAACACAAGCAGGGCACACCAGATTATGTAATTTATCCTTCTGTCCATAGAGCCCAGCTGAACCATAGTACAGTCTGGGTTTAGAGGGTGGAAGCCTTAGAGATATTCTGACCTGCTATTCTCTCTGACTTTATGAAGTGTAAAATAATTCAGGTATGTAGTTTTCCTAGAAATAGTGTATTGTAAACAAAGACAGAAGAATTGTTACAAGGAGTTAAGAACAGGAAGACCATCACCATGATGATAGTCAATATCCAGAACAGTTGCGGCACCTGAAGAAGAAGAAGAAGAAGAAGAAGAAGAAGAAGAAGAAGAAGAAGAAGAAGAAGAAGAAGAAGAAGAAGAAGAAGAAGAAGAAGAAGAAGAAGAAGAAGAAGAAGAAGAAGAAGAAGAAAGTTTTGAATTAATAATTAGGATCCATCAACTTTACAAGGAACCTGTTCCTGGTGGAGATGAAAAGTTACCAGAACTGTATTTTGGCTATAGATTCTTAGTTATTCCTGTAATTTGGACTCTTCTTGGCAGTTTAGCTGTTTCAGTGTCATGATGAGCTCATTCTGCACTTCTGAATTTATTAGTACACTACAGGACTCCAACTAGCTGTTACAGATGGCACATCTCAAGCAGGAGATGACAAGAGAGGCCCTTGTGCCTCATTGTCTGGGGATTATTAGTACAAATAAACAGTCAGACATCATTCTATTCCTATGTATGTTTTACTTCCCTTCAGACCTTTTAAAGTTTTGTGTCCAAAAGGATTTAATCCTATGCTATAGAAATTCAAAATAATTAAAAGTTCCCTCTAAGCATTATCTCACAGATGCATAAAGTCACCTTTTCATATTCTACAATACACTTTTAAAATGTTGGTCTAGGGCAGTCAGTGGTTCCCAACGTAGGCTCCCTAGATCTCTTGGACTACAACTCTCAGAAATTTTGTCCAGTGCAATGAATAGTGAAGGTTTCTGGGAACTGTTGTCCAAGAACATTTGTGGGCCCAATATTGTAGTGTTTCCTAACCTTTGGTTTTGGGCTTCAATTCCCAGAAGCCTAAACCAATTCCTCAAAGCACTGATCAGCCAATGTACTGACTTAGGCTTCTGGGAACTGAAGTCCCCCTGTGGGGAGTGGGTCCCACACTGGGAACCACTGCACTAGAGCATTACAAGAAATGCTGAATGCTGCCTGGAGTAATAAAGTTACCACACAAAAAAAATATGAGCAGAGCCCACATACAGAGAAGACTGCTCACACAAGAGAAGTTTCCCATGGTACCTCACACAGAAATGTGTCTCTAAGTTTACAGATAAGGACCCTTCAGACCTTCTCCACACTCAGGCAAAACTTGTGGAGAAGGGGTGGAATGTACTGGCCATAGTGACAGATTCTGAGAGATATAGTCTTAAAAAGCATTTTTTTAAGCTCTTCCATGAGACGGACCACTGATCCTTTCTCTAAACTTTACCCAGGTTCTTATGTTTTTTCATGGATGTATGTGTACTATTACATTTGCATGATGTGTCTGCTTTCAGAAAGCCATAGGCATTTAGGTGCACCACACATGATATTCACTTCTCAAAAATGGAAGAAGGGAGGACAGAGAGTGACACCTACTGCCATGATCCTAAGAATACATGTTTTGTGGTGGTGGTGATGATGATGATGATGATGATGATGATGATGATGATAATAATAATAATAATAATAATAATAATAATAATAATAATAATAATAATAATAATAATAATAATAATAATAATAATAATAATAGCAGCAGCAGCAGCAGCATGTCATCAAGTCAATTCTGAGTTATGGTGACCCTTTCAAGGGTTTTCTAGGTAGAGAGTACTCAGAGGTGGTTTGCCATTCCTATCTTTTGGGAGCACCTGAGACTGTGCAGGTTGGCCAAGGCCACCAGGCTAGCTCTTCTCCCAAGAAACAAAATGGAGAATTGAACTCCCTTCTTCTGACTCTGCAGCCAGATATCTAAACCACTGAGCTATCCACCAGCAGTTTTGTTGTGTAACAAATTATGCATTCTGTTTTCATTAGCTTGTCTTGTCTATGCATGAACCAGCATTGTGTGATGCACAAAAAGCCTAATTGCCCAGAAATTGTTTTGCTTATATTTTGAAGAAGAAAAACATGAAAATTTGAAGCTGATAACAATTTCACAGGCATAGGATCAACCAACTGCTCTTCAAGGGGCTGTGGTGGCTCAGTGGTTAAGAAACTCACCTTGTTAGCTGGAAGGCTGGCAAGGTGGCAGTTCAAGACCCGGGTACTGCATGACGGATCGAGCGCCCATCTCTGTCCCAGTTCTTGGTGACATGAAAGGAGCCTCATTTGGGTGTTTCCTGAGTGGAGTTTCTTTTTCAAAAATCCTTTCAACGCAGAATAATTTCTGACATTTGTTATTATTGGCCTTGTTAGAACATAATATTCAGGGGGGGGGGAGGGGATGAAAATTGAAACCCTGCTTTTGTAATAGGCATTTTGGAAATGTTAGAGACTTATCTCATATAGTTGTTGTGAGGTATCAACATGATAAATGTTCCAAGTACGTATTTTAAATTTTCAAATGTTTGCAGTAACTCAAATCACAACATTAATAAATCAGTAATTTGGGCACATGAGGCTTTCTGGCCCTATTGGTTAATCTTAAATTCTGTGAGATTAGCATACAAAGGAACTGCGGGGAGGCATGAGAGGAAATCTCTGGATGTGAGGTCACAACAGCTATATAGGTTGACCACTGGGACTACCTGTTTTGCATTTCCTTCTGTCTCTAGGAGAGCCTGGACAAAATATTCATGCGAAGCAAGTATCAGTGTAAAAATGTGTGGCCTTCCAATAGCAAATATTTGTACCCTCCAAATTTTAGTGCCCTGAATCAAAACCTCAGTCTCCCTACTCTAGTTATAGCTCTGAGTTATGTAGGATAAATAAAGAATAGAAGGACTTGTAAGTGTGAAGATAACAGCTTTAAATAAGCAAAAGATGCATTAATATAAATCAGTAACTTTTTTGGAGGGAACAACTCTTTGTAGCTTCATTCATTGCAGAGGATCTGGGTGAAAAGGTTTATAATATTTCTAGAAATGGTAGCAGAGTAGACAGATACTTTAAAGGCCAAGTGATTTATTCCTGTAAGATTAATATTACTGCAGAATTTGCATTGCACATTTCCTGTACGTTATTTTTATTTAGCCATATGGCAATATCAGACTAATAGTTTGGGAACTGGTTTTCACAAGCTGTTGAAAAATATCAAAATTACATATGGTACTTACAAGATAAAAATATACTGCACAGTTTTACAGACATGTACAAAGAAACAGGATTTAAAAGGATTTTACAGCTCTTGGATGGTATACATCAGCACTGAATCGCTGGTCATATGGTCTACTCTATTACCATAGCAGGATAACCTGGGCAGAATGTATTGGAAGGCTGGGTATTGGATAAAATGTTTTGTCCGGGAGACTATGCCTCTAGTCCTAAATACAGCTGCCTGGTGCTAATTCCAGTAGATATCTCAATAATGTTCTAGAAATGTGCCTTACATTTTGCATTCCATTTATTCTTTAAATATACAGTCAACCTTTCCACCAGTTGAATGGTGTAGGTGCTCATGCCTTTCTACCACTGTAGTTTGGAAAATGTAATTTGGTGAAGTCACAAAAAATTATGTTGTTAGAAGTACTTTTCTGTTTGTTAATCTAAAACAGGGATTCTCAACCTGCACCCTGTGGCACCATTTCATTTGCCCCCACCCCACCCCCTCTCCACCTCACCAGGAAGTGCCGTGTAGTGGAGGAAGGGAAAATGGTCATCCAGCCCCTGAAGCTGTCTGAGGGAGCGTGACCTGGCCCCCTGCTTAAAAAAGTTGAGAACTCCTGATCTAAAATTTGCCTCAGTATGAGGGATAGTGTCAAAGCAATTAGCCTTTCTTAAACTAGTTCCTGTCAGACAGTGCTAGTTTTTGGCTGACCACTCACTGGCTAGGGAATTTTGGGAACTATAGTACAATACATATGGAGGGCAACATGTTTTCAAAAGCTATTCTTGATATACTCTTAGGTTGACTATCTCATTCATATATTTAATTCTGAATTATGTATCTGAAAGTGTAGGGCTGTAAAAGAAAAGATACTAAAAGTTCTGATGATCTTGAAGCATGAACAGATTCTTGTATTGGCCCTGACCTGCAATGGCCACCATAGTGAGTCTATTTCTGTCTCCATACAGGAAGCCCTCTGACAAAAAAAAAATTCATGGGGCTTACTGGGTGAGTTGGTGGCATCCCAAACATTTTGTTGTACAATGGAGGAGAGAGAGCTTTCCTTGCATGAAGATGGAGGTCAAGTTACATAAGTACAGCACAGAGTGCCAAGTCTAAATTCAGAAAGGGAACGTGAGAGTGAGAACATACAACTGCCTGGAGTAGTCTGTGCAGAAGTACTGTGCAAGAAACACAGCATTTATGGCATTCTTGTTCATGCAGCAAATGGATTTTTGTGTAATTAGCTGTCACACATAGCTTCCAAAGGTTGACTTGACATGAATGGAACAGAACAGGAAGAACAAAACGGAATGGAATGGATTGGAACAGAATAGAATTCAATTCCATTCAGTGACTAAAATTCTACACATCAAAAGTGTATTGTATAACTTGTGGGCATTTAAATGTAGCTGGACTGCTTCTTCTACCAGACTTAACCAGCATGGGCATTAGTGAAGGTTGATAGGAAATGCAGTCCAATTATGACATCTGGAGGGTCACATGTTGCCCATGACTATACACACACAGTCAATCCAAGTAAAGGGCTTATTTGTGACTAGTTTTTGAGTGGATTGCACTTTAAAGCAGACATTTCATCACTGTGAAATGGAGCTCATTCTTCAGCTGGTAGAAGTTTGAAGCCTAGGAGGTTTGCCATGCAGAATGAAGCCACTGTAAGAATAGGGCAGCATCAACCTAGTGATACCACTTTTACAGTGTTCTGATCAGTAACCTCTGCTGTTTTCCATGAAATTCCTTTTCATATTCTGCTAACTTTCTATCCTTTCCGTAAAGTCATAACTAGCATGAGGAGGCTAGAGCTTTGACACAGAACATTGAATTTTGAGGGTGCAAAATTTACTGCCGGAAAAACAAACTTAGCTATTGCCATTTGTTGCTAGAAGGGCGTTCGCTGATCCTAAGCACAGACCCTGCATGCCAATTGTTGTTCTCTCGGTTGGAGGAGAACCAAACCAACACAACCTCTGTGAATTGAATGTGAAGCATTTTCCTATTCTTTCCACGCTCTTGCCAGTCTAGCCCTACCAAAGCTTAACTAGTAAGACAGCAAAATCCCAGACCCCCCAATTGCGGCACTCCATCACTTATTCAGTCTGCATTCCACTGGCTAATGTGTGTTTTTGTCTGAACAATTCCTGTACTTCTTCGAACTGTGGGGTTTCTCTCATGCTATCAAAGAAATAAATAGAAGGAATGAACATTTAGAGGAGGAGGGCTACATTTTGTTGTGTGGATAGCTCGCCAATTACTCTGCATGTTAGCAGCTGTGATGACTCTGGTGGAGCGGTTTGGGTGGGATGTAAATTTCAGTGAAGTTTGGAATAAACAGAATGATAACTAACCAAATCATTTTCCATTTTAGTGGAGCAGTAAAATCTTTTGACATCAACTCTGGCCAGAGATTAATGTGAGTATTGTGTGTGTGTGTGTGTTTCCTATCTTTTCATCTTCCTTTTAGCCAGTACAGCATTTTGAAATCAGTCTGACTAAATAATTAAGCTCAGTTGCGCCTGATTACTTCCCAGCTAAGGGCAGTGCTATGAACTGATGGGAGGGGGGAGGAGGAGGAGGAGGAAAGGAATCCATTTGGTAGGATTTAACTCAGAAATCCTCATGTCACTGATTGTCTGGCAGCAGAAGTACTATAGAGATAACTGCTTTTTCTAATTGCAGTGTCCACACCGTTAACTCCAAAAACACACCAAAAAGACATTAACTAGCAAGACTAATTGTGACCCTCCTTTCACGAGATCAGATTTTCTGGGTGAAAGGAAATACATAAAGGCTATAATGAGAAGTCAGCAGGCTAAAGCTACTTCCTTCAGCAGCTGAATTAACTGTTTCAGGCAGACGAAGAAGCCTTTGTGTGTCAACGTTTAAAGAGCTGCACATTAATCCATTAGGATTATTCCAGATGTGTAAGAAAATCACCATGCCCATTGGATGAATAATTAAAAAACCAAATGTGCTAATTTCCTCCCATCAACAGCCTTTGATTGAATAGCAAATTTCCTTCAGAAAAACAACTTGCAAGAGCTGCAGCAGTCTGCAAGCTGAATAAATCCTGCTACTATTTTTAGGGATTTAAAACCTTGGCTTCAGTCTTGCTCTGAGGTTAGGCTAAGAAGATTTTGTGAGTGTGGAGGATTAGCCCCAGAGGCAGTTGTATGACAAAGCAATATATTTACCTCAAAGAAATCAAGGGATGGATCTGAGAATTTCATGTATGTTTAGGTATGTCCCCTGTTTTGAAAAATGGAATAAAATAATAAATAAAATAATACAAAATGATATGCATACCCATCCATTCCCACAAGGACTTAGTTTTCAACCCATATATGATGATTATTTTACCATCATGTAAATATCAACCAATGCAGAAGCCAAATATAAGTGTAATTTTGGAAGAAACTGTGTATGCATAATGTGCGCCTATGACTGTCTATTTCTACTTTAAGTGTCCTGGTTCTGTCCTTTAGACTCCTAGGATTTCCTTCCATTTTCCCTTCCAGTGAGCTCTAGAGGACTCTCCTGAAATGCAGCAAACTACAGATCCAAGGATTCCATAGGATAGAGACATGGCAGTTTAAGTTGAAACAATTTGTTGTACTGGGTAGCACTGTCTGACCAGGTTATCCTGCTATGATAATAGAGTAGACTATACTGCCAGCAAGTCAGTGCTGATCATCAGGTGGTGGTGAACTAACCTGACAACCCTGAGGACCAATGGACTTGAATGGCAAGGGAAGGGTGATGGTTCCCAAGTGGATTAAATCCCACTTGAATCTTCTTGATGGAGGGCATCATCATCATCAATACTGGCCTGGGGCTGATGAGGACTTTCTGTGCCAAAAGGGCTCAGGACCAGACAGTGACTTGCGGAACTGGGTCAGTGGTATGGGTTTCATGGTACAATGCAGAAGGCATTGAATGCCGCTCATTATATTGCTCCCGTCCCAGGACAATCTTAATGGCTGATCACCATGAGGATAACCAATATTCAGAATTGGAAATGGCATTAAAGAAGAAGTGCAGCATAGATCTTTTGCGCTGATGTAACTCCCCTTCAAGCCATGGAAATATTTCTCTTTGTATGGTTAACTAGCTAATATCTCCTTCAGTTTATCTTAGTTTATTTCAAGCTAACATTATCATGCATTGATAACTACTGTGCCAAACACTCATGATTTCTTGTATGGAGATAAAGGCTAATCATGTTGACTAATGAAAGCATTTCTAATTATTTTTTTTGACATTTCAACTGATTACAAACTAAGTTTAATAGTCAAAAGGAAAGTACATTTAAAAACTGGCAATATTTTATAATTCTTGCTGATGGTTTAATAATTGTAGGCCTGGCCTTAACCAAACACCTATTTATAATGGGGCAAGGGAACTGTGGATGTTTGTCGTAGTGTCCTACCAGACAGGTGTGTGTGTGCATGTGTGTGTGTGTGTGCACACGTGTGTGTGTGTGTGTAGGGGTACTTCTTATTGGAGTAGGAAAAAAGGGGGCAGACCCCAAGGTCAGATTGAAGCACTCTCCATAATACATAGCTATGGTGTGATTATTTATAACAGAAAATTGAGAAGTAGAATTCTGTAATAGGTAAAGGTAAAGGTCTTCCTTACCAGAAAGCCAGTTGTATCTGTCTCTAGGGTGTAGTGCTCATCTCCAGCGATGTCTGTATCTGCAGACATTCAAATAAAATAAAAAATAATTATTCATATATTGAAATCCACCTGAAGAGGTAAGGAAGAGATTAGGAAAATCCTTTAAAATTGAATTTCTGTTTTTGTATGCAGATTCTGTTCAATGCAAAAGGACCTTGTCCCAGAAGAAATTCCTTGTGGATTCCCCCCCCCCCAAAAAAAAAAAACAGCTTGAAAAAATGGCCATGTTGACGAGTTTCTGGGCAGTGCAATCCAAAAAATATAACTTTTACAAAATGCATTTGATTGATTGATTGATTGATTGGCATACAGGAGTTCCTTCACAGTTACGTACTGTACTTTCACTTTTTCTAGATACAGAATACAGCTCATTTGCTTGTCTGCTGGTTACCACCAGAAAACTGTACCAATGAAGATTTAAGTTCATCCAATGACAAAGCCAAGAAGATGGCTCTCAGTTTGGGAATTTAACATCTGGACATGAAAGAAGAAGAAGAAGACTTATCCTAGCATTTTGCTTTGGGGCATCCACAAGCTATTATAGGCAGGAAACCAGAACATTAGGTTCCTTTGGCAGCAAGATTAGGGACAATCCCTTGGAAATAAATAATCTCCACTGAGCACAGAAGTGCCAGAATGACTGCATGGCTGTGTCTCCTCCTACAATGTAGTGTCTGTTGTTACCATCTGGACTGCACTAGATCATAACATCTCCATGGTCCTGTGTGCCATTCAGTCCTGTTACAGCTGCCCAGGAACATATAGAATGACATTAAATGGTCACTAGAGGAAATGAGCACAGCCTAACAGCTGTGAGATTAAATGTTTATGAACCAATAATGTAGCACTACATTATTAATTTCAATAGGAATTAGCCATAACCACAATTCTCTGGGTGAGGGTGTAAATATTATTTTGATTTATTGTTTTATAGCCCGCATCTTCAGTTTTGGAGTTGGGATCAAATGGAAACAAATAATTCCTGTTTTCATCATAGATGTTGGAAATGAAGCAGGGCAGAATATATGACCCATAGTAATTTGATATAAAAAGGGAAAAAAGTTGGAGTAACATCATGCCACAGATGCTGCTTTCTGGCAGAAATCCATGCCCTTTAACGCATGCCAGCAATTCTTCCATTAAAGTGATTGCTACAGTCTATACATACCACAAATTGAAAGACAACGTGGCTTTTATCACATAATCTTCCCAGTTAGGGTCCCCCCCCCCACAGGAAGCTTCAGAAAAATTGTTGCAAGTTCTTCTTACATTCCCAAATCAGATTGGTGAGAAAGCAAAAGCATCTTATGGATCCTTCTGGCACACTCAACAGAAAGAGGTTAAATCCTCCCCTCACTCTCCTGTCAAATTGATGTTCTCCAAACTATCTCTCTAAATCAGGGGTGCCCAAACTATGGCCTGTGGGCCAGATCCAGCCCATGGTACCAATTAATACAGCCTGCACCACCCTCACTGCTTCTGGAAGTGGAAGTAAAATGTGCATGCGCGTGCACAGAACACTGTCATAAATGACCCATGGCTGTTGTAAACATGTTTATGACAGCCATGGGTCATTTACAGTAGTGTTCTGCACATGCACTGGCATGTTCTACACACATGCACACACATTTTACTTCTGCTTCTGGGTAGGAGGAACCACGTGGCTGGCACACTCGACCACGTGATCAGCCTGTGGCCCAAAACAGAAATCTTGGACTTTTGCAAAAGGCAAAAGGGAAGTTTTCCAATCTTCCTTTTGTTTTGCTTCACTGAATATGCTTCAGCTGGGAAGAAAAGAAGGGAAGGCCCCTTCAGTCCCGCTGCTTCGTGCTTGTATTTGCATGCCGCTCTTTTCGCCGAAGCGACTCAGAACGGCTAACAACATAGATAACATATCAAAATATTACATATAAAATAAAATATACCGGAACACCTTATAAGCCTCATGAGAAATCTGTACATGAATCAAGAGACAACAGTTAGGACAGAAAATGGAATGACGGAGTGGTTTGGAATAGGAAAAGGAGTAAGACAAGGATGCATTTTGTCACCCTGCTTATTCAACTTATACACAGAACACATAATGCGCAATGCAGAAATGGAGGAATCACAGTTTGGGATCAAAATTACTGGAAGAAACATCAACAATTTACGATATGCAGATGATACCACCCTAATGGCAGAAAGTGAGGAGGACCTAAAGAAGCTCCTGTTTAGGTTGAAAGAAGAAAGTGAAAAAGCTGGCTTGAGACTCAATATCAAGAAAACCAAGATCATGGCAACAGGCCCTATCAGTCCCTGGAAAATAGATGAGGAAGAAATAGAAGCAGTGACAGATTTTACTTTCTTAGGATCAAAGCTCACTGCAGATGGAGATTGCAGCCATGAAATAAAAAGGCGACTGATTCTTGGGAGGCAAGCGATGAGAAACCTGGGGAGCATAGTGAAAAGTAGAGACATCACATTGCAAACAAAAATTCGCATAGTCAAAGCAGTGGTATTCCCTGTGGCAATGTATGGTTGTGAGAGCTGGACCATTAGGAAAGCTGAGCGCAGAAGAATAGACGCCTTTGAGATGTGGTGTTGGAGAAGGGTTTTGAGAGTCCCCTGGACAGCGAGGAGAACAAATAGGTCAATCTTAGAAGAAATCAACCCTGACTGCTCTTTAGAAGGTCAAATAATAAAGATGAAGCTAAAGTACTTTGGACATCAGATGAGAAGAGAGGATTCACTTGAGAAAGCCTTGATGCTTGGAAAGGTCGAGGGCAA
Organism: Furcifer pardalis; assembly: GCA_030440675.1. Lineage (NCBI taxonomy): Eukaryota > Metazoa > Chordata > Lepidosauria > Squamata > Chamaeleonidae > Furcifer > Furcifer pardalis. The sequence goes on along the minus strand of CP126892.1, from coordinate 172,394,555 downwards.
AAGAGGAAGGGGCTCGACCAAGATGAGATGGCTAGATGGTATTGTGGAGACAATGGGCACAGAGCTGAGCGAGTTGAGGGGGATGGTGGAGGACAGGAGTGCCTGGCGGACAGTGGTCCATGGGGTCGCAGAGGGTCGGAATCGACTGTGAGACTGAACAACAACAACAAAATACAGTTTCAGTTACAATTATCATAATACAAAAAACATTTCAAAACATTTCAGAAAAAAAATATCCCAATTACAATAACAAAATATCAGGTCTTCATCATACAAAAACACTTCATCACAGAAAAACATCAATAAGTCAACCCCACTAACTATATCCAAGGGAGAGTCCAATGGCAGTGGCAGCATTTCCATGACGGGCTGGCGGGCCCACACAGCTGTCTCCCCTTCCCTCAGCCTGACTGGCTGGACAACATGGTCAGCAGCCATTTTCAAGGGCTGTATGGGTACAAGTGTAAAAAAATTTGACTCCTTTAAAGAGCCACAATGTCCTTTTAAAAAAATTGATATCAGCAAGCCCTAGTATGTCACTCAGCTTTAATCAGCATTTCTGTGAACTCAGAATACATTAGTTTGGCTCAATAATATCAACACTGGATAAATTTACTTCCATATCTTTGTCTGGTAATGATAATGACATTGTCTGCTTCTGGGAAGCTGATGTTACAGCAATCCAGGGAGGGCTAGATATGGGAAAAACAGAAAAGAATGCTACAGGTATTGATTGATGATGCAGCCACTATGCCAGAATACAAGGAAGCAATGTACTTGTCCTATTTTTACAGACAGGGTCTAGGATCCTTGGGGAGGTGCCAGAGTACCAGTACCCTGTAGATACTGTCACTTTCAGTCTAATACATTCATTAAGGCAGGGTGGCCTTATACAGTTCTCAGTTTAATTTCCAGGTAAGCTCCGTGTACAGAAGGGGTTCCCAAACTTTTCAAACCTGGGGGGCTGGGTCACACTACGCTTCGAGAGCCAGACAGCCATTTTGTCCTGCCTGCATGATGGGGGTGGCCATTTTGTCCCAACATCTTCAAAGGGATAGCCATTTTGTTTCTCGAATGCCTTTGGAAGGGTGAGGGACCATATGAAATGGTGTCGAGGGCCAGATCCAGCCCACAGACCTTAGGTTGGGAACCCCTGATGTACAGTATCGCTCCAAGGCAGTCTGAAACAATAAAATAGCCAGCTCAGGTTGCTTGGAGTGTCACTGCTAGTTACTGCTGTCCACACCTGCTGATGGCTGCACATGCACTGGGTTAGAGCTGGGACCTCCCAGTCCCAGATTTTATCCAACCCCACACCCCCAAACAGAAATCTTGGACTGGGAGAACAAAAGACAAAAGGGAGGTCTTCCAATCCGCCTTTTGTTTTGCTTCAGTGTTGGGCAGCAACAGGTTTGCACCCCCCAGGAGGGGGGAGGAGCAAAATTGGGTGGCCTTTGGGCAGGGTGGTGGTGGAATTGGGTGGCCTTTGGGTGGGGAGGTAGCGAAATTGGGTGGCCATACCCACCTCCCTGCCCTACCCCATCAGGTTTTGTCCCTGCAAGTGGTTCAAGGTCTCCCTTGCTCAAAAGCCAGTCATATCCAACTCTAGGGTGCAGTGCTCATCTCCATTTACAGCCAAAGAGCCAGTACTGCCTGTGTTTGCAGATGTATACATGGCCATATGGCAGGCATAACTAGATCGCCATGGCATAGGCTCCGCCCACAGTGTGGTAGCAAAATTGTTTTGCTACCCACCACTGTTTTGCTTCACTGAATATGCTTCAGCTGGGAAGAAAAGAAGGGAAGGCCCCTTCAGTCCTGCTGCTTCCTGGGAGTCTCCAGAAAAGGTAGTCTCACTACTCCTTAGTTTCTATTGACTGGTGCCCCCAAATGTTCTTGGATTTCAGCTCCCAGAAATCTTAACCAACACAGTGAACTGTGAAGACTTCTGAGCGTTTAAGTTCATGAATATGTGATGACCCAAGGTTGGGAACCACTGCTATAGAGGTAAAAGCACTGATCTACCCTTCCCATCATGCACTGAGGTGACTCATAGGAAGCAGTGGAAGAGAGGGTGCATTTCTTCCTTCTTCCCAGTTAAAGCATGTGTATGAACCAAAACGTGGTGGTAGAAAGACATCTCTTTTCCCTTTTGCTTTCCCAGTTTTGCTTTCCCAGTTCCAAAATTCTGTCAAGGGAATTCTGAATGAATACTGGGACTGGGATTCCAATAACTTAAAATAACTGCTCCTATTCTACTTTACAACTCTATTTTATGTAATCACAGCCTTCTGATATCATATATCATATATCAATCACTGTGGTTCTACAAGATTATGATTCTTGAGTTCATAATTGATCAGTCTCTGCTTTTGTGCCAGGGCTAGTTTTGTTCTCTGGGTAAATCAATATTTTCCATTTTGCTGCTCCTCCATTCAGGAGATTGGACAAAGTACATTGAAATCTAGTGGTAGATATGGATTCCTTCCCCCTTCATGTTTCACAAGCTTCCCTTGGGGGCACAGAGTAAATTGGCTGCTTTCACTCTTCTTCCGTCCTTAGTTTTAAAATTTAACTATGTGCCGAGATATGATCAAGAATACACTGGGAGGCCACATCTCTTGCAACAACTGTTACAGTAAATGCAAGGATAACAATAATAAAGTGATATTAAATCCAGATGTTTAGCATTGTGAATGACATGCAAGAAGAAAACACTGACCTTTATAATCCACTTGTAAAACCATTATGTAACTACTATTTATTCCGCTTGTCACACGTGTGGCAATGCTCTGGAGCACACAACAAGCTCTTTATGTAATAGAGCTATGATGTGGGAGAAACCACAATGGTCCCTGGCACTTAAACAGTAGAGAGTGAGCTCCAGCTGCTGGCAGAATGCCTGAAAGAGGCTCTCCATAATGCTGAGTCAATCCTGTGTGCTTGCACTATGGTGGCACAGGAAAGCTTTTGTACTTCTGTGGTCTGGTAGGAACAACACTGCCTATGGGTGTGGGAAGCTTGGGCTGAAGCAAATGGAAAGGTGTTGCAAGTGATCATTGGATGATGCAACAAATATCAACAAGATTTCAGCACTTCTTCTTTCCCATATAAATGTACCTGTTAGAAGGGAGAGGAAATCACACTATCACGTGACAGAGAGGTGTGTTTGTTGAGCAAAGAAACCTCTTTTTTCCCTAGCTAATAGGGAGTCATTCCCATGAGATAAGCCACTTTCAGTTCACCTCTTAGTCCCCTGTTTCCAATATGACCATTTTATAAGCTTGGTCATCTATAAAGACAGGTTGGAATTGTGACCTTCAGTTACCTGATAGGTTACCCACTAAATGCAGTGAGTATAACAGATAAGACATTGACAGAAAGGGCCAAAAAAAGGAATAGCAGTTGGCATTGATTCATTAGGGCAAATCTAGTGCTGCCCCACCTCTGACTCAGGTTATGATCTAACTATCTTTGTCCTATCTTCCGCCTTATCAGAATGTAGAAGGCCAAGGTCTCATCTGTGTTCCTGCTGAACTTCCTACTTCATAAACTTTGTGAGTGTGGGAGAAGGGGAAGAAGGAAACAGCAGACTATAGCAGTGGCAGGCTAACACCTTTGGTTCTGCCCGCCATGGACAACCTAGAGTCAGGTTCGCCTGAGCAAGGCGGGGTATAAAAATAAATTTGAATTTGAATTTGAATGTTTTCTGCTGAGCCAGCTTCAAGGAGGACCAGCTGCTCATGAGCATCCATGTTATGAGCATCCATTTTATGCCAGAAAAAGCATAACATGGAAAAATTTGGAAAAGGTAATATTTTAAAAATTAGAATTTCCAGAATATGTACCTCCAGCCACCTTATTTCAATCATTCCAATTACTGTATATACTCAAGTATAAGTCTAGTTTTTCAGTCCCAAAAATGACCCCCCCCCCAAAGGAAATGGCTTATACTCAGGTCAATGACTACAAGGGTCCCAAGACCATGTCAGATTGAGACATGCCAAAAAATTGATTACTTTTACCATATTTTCATGTATATTGGTTATTGAAACTCATTAGCAGCTGCTGCATTTCCCATCCTCAGCTTATACTCGGGTCAATCTATTTTCCTAGGTTTTCAGGTCAAAATTAGGTACCTTAGCTTATATTCGGGTCGGCTTATACTTGAGTATATACAGTAATGCTAATCTTTCAGAAATACAGATATTTAATGCCATAAGACAAGCCCAGTCAGAGCAAAATGCTTCTTTTCTATTTTGCAATTTTCATTTACTGTTCTTCATAAATTTTAGAAATCAGAAGCTTTTGCTGATCTGCCACAAAGCATTCAGAGATCTATCAGTTGATCTAAAACTACCTTCTGCTGGTTCTTGCTTTAGACAAGATAAAATGGATCTTGTTTTACTTGGGTCTATGCTGATGAAATATTTATTTGTGCTATCAGTTACTTTCTTTTACATGCACAATGAGTTGACATTCAGACAAACAGCTTGAGAGTGTTCAAAAGCAGTTTAAGTTACACCTGTAAAAATACTGAGGTAGAGGATTGGGCTAGGTAATCTAGTTAGGTTTCTTTGGGCTCAATTAATTTATAGGCTGAATGGAAGGTACTTTTGAAGAAATAATTAATTAATACATGACCATAAATTACTGTACCTGATACTTTGTGATATGTTGAATTGCACCTTCCATCATCCCTAAGCAGCATGGAATGATGGATACCATAGCTCAATACATTTGCAAAGCATCAAGTTGGAGAAATGTGCCAGAAATGTGTAATGATTCTATGTGCTAGGGAGATATAAACAGCAGTATGATGTTAACTCAACAATGAAAAGAGAGCGGGCATCTCGCTACAGTAATGGAGTAGACTGTACAGCCAGCAACTCAATTCCGAATACTGGGCTGCGGTAAATAACCTGACTCCCCAAAGGGACCAACAGCTATGAGTGGATGAACCCCTTTGGGTGGGGTGATGGCCCCCTCAGTGGAGGAAATGCCACTGAAAACCATCATACTGGGCCCAATGGCAAAACAGAGAGGGAACCACTTTACTACTCTGATTCCCAATGGTCATGGAGGTGGAAGAGGCCATGCCAGATGGACTGGCTCTGAAGATGCACCTTGATAATATCCTCAAGGCTGTGGCAATCCATTGCAATCCCAGTGTTAAACTGTGCATGTCTCATTTCATATGTGCTGCAGGAGATGGCTCTGAGATCATAGTGTGTGGGTCACTTCATGGCAAGCTGGGATCCACCTTAAACAAATTAACTCCAGTAGCATTTTCCTGCTTGCCTCAGAGGGTGAAGGCGACCCAGAATCAGCTGGCTTCTAAGACTTGGCCTCCTTGTGCCCTCGGGCAGGAAAAAACGTATACTCAGATTGAGTTGCAGCTGCCTCTGACTAAAACTGGCCATGGTAGTGGCTTCTGTTGCAAGGTATGGTATGCTTAACCAGCGGAGTGAAGCAGATTTAAGGATCCAAAGCAGGGTTTTTTTAACTTTGGGCCTTCAGATGTTCTTTGATTTCAATTCCCTGAAGCCCTGATCAGCAGTTGAGAAGACAGGACTCACTTGAGAAGCTCTTGATGCTGGGAAAGATCGAAGGCAAAAGGAGAAGGGGGTGGCAGAGGATGAGGTGGATGGATGGAATCGTTGATGCGATAGGCATAGATATCACCGGGCTGTGGAGAATGGCAGAGGAGCCTGGTGTGTGGTGGTCCATGGGGTCGCAAAGGATCAGACTCAACTGTGCGACTAAACAATATAAAGAATATCACTAGAGTCTCATTATTTAAACTGTTAATACGATTAGATCTCAAGAAGGAGGTTTCAGACTGTTTCAAATTCCTTGTCACCTGACAATCTCCATAATTTGATTGTTTAAAAAGATGGAAGCAACTCTTCCTTGAAACAAAATGGCAGCAATCACTAGGTTGCCTACTTTGATTGCACAATGTTGTTTCATTTGAATAAAAATTATTCTAGTTCTCATCTCTTGCTAAGACTAACACAAAATATCTTGTGCTCTTGCAGGGCAAGAAATGTAATTTCATATTCCTTGGTCTTGTGTCCATGGATGTGAGAAGCAGGGATTTATCTCCCATGGCCAGATGATGAACGATTCTTCTGAGGTCTGTCCCTGGGAATCAGGGAGAGCAAAGGAAGAGAATCTCTTAGCTTACAGCATGTTAAAATTAGGCAGATGGAAGGTTTTTTATCCTGTTATCTGTTCTGCATTTCTTACATTTCCTTCGAATATTTATTTCACTAATGAAACAACATTATCACTAATCTTTTGGTATGAGAATGGCATATCTTTTGTTCAGCAAGCAATGCATATGGTGGGGTTTGTAGGGTTTTCTTCTGCATTACTTTGGCTTGCTTTTGGCTTACCTATATTGGTCCTTTAGAACAGGGGTGCCCAAAATATGGACAATGGACCATATCTGGCCCCAACACCAATTCATCTGGTATGGCCCACCCTCATCACTCCCAGAAGCAGAAGTATAATGCATATGTGCGAGCACAGAACCCTGCCGTAAATGATCCACGGCTGTCACAAACACATTTACGACATTTGCAGGTCATTTATGGCAGTGTTCTGTGCATACACATGTGCATTTTACTTCTGTTTCCAGGTGGGAGGAACCATGTGACTGGCATGCTCAGGCACATGACTGTCCCACAGCTCAAAAGGTTTGGGCACCCCGGTTTACTCTTTTACTATAGCAGGATAACCTGACCAGACTGGTACCTTCCCTGTTGAAGAGGTCTATCTGCTCATATGAAGACATGAAGAAATTAGATACCCCCCAACTGATTTAAAATGATTTTCATAGATTAAACAAAGGAATGTAGTTGGCATCTTAGCATTAAATAATGAATAATAAGACTTTTTCTCTCCAGCAGTTATCCTAGAGGGAAATAGAAAGGTTACAGTCATATATTTTCTAATTATATCCATCTTCTTATTTCATCCTAAATGTAGGCTCACCATTTCTTAATGTTAAATCACTTTTCTCCATCCTCTTAACATTAAGAAACTTCCTGAGCTGGAAACATTTCAAATGTTCTCTCTCAAGATCCTTCTGGAATGCATCCATCTTTCCTCTGACAATTCACCTAGCAAATATTTGTCTATGTTAATTGTAGATAGCAAAAATGCCTTCAGTATTTACTTTAATGATGAATCATTTTGGAATTATAATTGGACAGCATGCCGATGGAAATTCTACCTGAGGCAGTGTCTACCTTCAAGCCAAGTTAGTTCATTATTCTTCTGAGAAGTTCAGTGAAGCCACAGGCAAAAGAGAGAGAGAGAGAGAGAGAGAGAGAAGAACCCTCAGAATGTTTAAATTAACATTAAAATGTTCCTTGCCACATTTCCACAAAATCCTCTGAGTGTCTTTCCTAAGAATATTAATGCCTTGTAGACATTGATGCACTGTTGAGAAGCTACAGTAAATAAACATTTCAGTGGCACTTAAATGGGTTGTTTTCTACAGGCAAAACCAATGCAGACTGAAAAACAGACACACCAAAAGAATATTTCCGGAACAATTTATACACTTTGTTATGCATGCTGTGCAGCATGTATACAAGAGCATGCCAGTTTCCATCACTTCTTTGAAAATCTGCAGAACTGCCTGAACTTTTTGGCATTACAGTATAGGTGTTTGTAGTCTGTATGATAAAGCCTGCTATATTCCAGTCAAATAAGTTCAGGGTCCATGAAGTAATGTATTATGTTTGGGGTGGGTTCAATTTAGTTAGCCAGAATCCAGTTGGTAGTCTCAACTAGACTCATTAAATTAGTTGCCAAGTCGGCAGTTTTACAAGTCCAATTGCTTTCATGCCTCTGTTGTAATTGGAAATTATAACAAGATTCAGTCTTGAACTTCTTTCATATTAATGGTAGATTTAAGTGACATCTATAGGCATAGTAGCTCCTTCTGAAGAAGAAGCATGGCAAATTTAAGACAAATAAGTGCATGTTATTAAATTTGTTCTTTTGGTGAAGAGATTGACTTTATAATTCAGGAGTGTAATGAAGGGATTTCTTTCTCCCTATAAACACAGTCATGTGATCCATATAGGAAACAAATGCAGAAGAAGAAGGCAATACCTTTTTTTTTTTTTGGATCACTAAACAAAAAAATTCATTGTGAGGTTTCAAGATTCAAGATCACTTCTTAAGATATTCTTGTGGCATCTTTCTCCCTACATTTGTGCCATAGAAGCTTTGCCATGTTTGAAACCAGCTTGCTGTGGTATAAGCAGGGGTTCTATTATTACAGACAGTCAGTTCAGAATTAAACATTCATATATCTTGTATAGGTGGCTAAGAAAAGCTATGGACCTGAAGCTTTTTGGGTCTTCTGGTGGTTTGCCTGGTTTAAGTATAGCTATCATCTGAGCCTTCTTCTATATCATTGGTATCTGAACTACATTCAAGCAATTATTGTACAGGCTAAGTAACAATTTTTTCATTACTGATCCAAAATGTTTGATCAACTCAACCCAAATCTCATCTATGCTTGCTGCTTTACCATTCTTATACCTGCCTGTTGTCTTGTCCAGCTCTCCTATTTTAAAGGGGATGGTCAGATTGCTTGTCTTCCATTCCTCATTCCTTCTTATCCAGTTTGTTTTTCTGTGGGTTGTTTTTCTGTAGGTTCGAATCTGGTTTCCCATTGAATAGTAACTGGTGGGCAATTTGGTTGGCTGAGATATTGGCATGTACCAGTCGTTTGGTTACATTATTATTAAGATGATTAAGTAATCTCCATGCTTTTTGACTGCTGCAACTTGTGTCAATTTCTTCTATGAGCTTAATCTATTTTTCTTTTGTGCTCTGAGATTTCTGACACTACCTGTTGTCTGACTTTAATGGGATCTTCACTGAGTGGATCCACTGAGTGGATTTGCATCAAAGAGGGTTAAATATTCATTCAGTAAGTCAGCAGTTTTATGTGTTAGACCTTAGATGTAGGAAGTCCTACATCAGGGGTTCTCAACAGTGATGGGATGACAAAAATTCTACTACCACGCCATGATGTCACGGACGTCATGGGCGTGGCCAATGTCATGAGGTCATGACGTCATGGGCAGAGCCGACGTCATGATGTCATGACATTGTGGGTGGGGCCAAAAATAAAAATAAATAAAATAAAAATAAATAAAATAAAAATAAATAAAATAAAAATAAATAAAATAAAAATAAATAAAATAAAAATAAACACACACAGGGCATGGGGGCTTGTCAGCAGCGGATGGCCCAGGGAGGCTCAGCGGCCGCGGCCGGAGCCACCGCCAGAGCCACTGCTGCCTGCAGCCCCTGGCCGCCCCTGGCTGTAGCCGGAGCCAGGGCAAAAAGGCACCGGCCCAAGGAGGAGGCCACAGGCGCCCGGTGGAGGAGGAGGCTGCAGGCGGTGGCAGTGCGCCCTGCCGGGCGTCCCCAGGGCATGGGGGATTCTTGGCAGCGGACGGCCCAGGGAGACTCGGCGGCAGCAGACGGCCCAGGCAGGCCTCAACGTGCCCCGGGGGAGGTGCCCTCCTCTGAGGCCTGCTGCCACTGCTGCCACCGCCCTAAAAGGTGCGGTTCTGGCTCCAAAAGAAAAAAAAAATTAAAATTGGAGCCAAAATGGCTCCAATTGACTGTGCATGCGCAGAAACTCAATCTGACGCATGCACAATGTGTCAGATTGAGTTTAATGCGCATGCACAGTCAATTGGAGCCACTTTGGCTCCAATTTTAATTTTTCTTTCTTTCGGTGAGGCGTCTGGAACCGGACGCCTCAAAAGTTGACTCCCCTCCCAGAGAATCCTCAGGGATTGTTCCTACCGGTTCCAGGGAACCGGATGGAACTGGGGTCATCCCATCACTGGTTCTCAACCTATGGCCCATGAGCCAGATCCGGTCCATGGCACCAAATAATCCAACCCTTACCCATGCTGCAGCCACAGCTGACACCACTGCTGCTGGAATCAGCCAAGGATTCATTTACAGCCACTGTAAATGCATAAATGAGTCCACGGCCTTAGTAAACGTATTTATGGCACCCACTGACTTCTTTACAGCAGGCGTAAATGGCAGGGGAACAACTAGTCTGGCCCCCTCAACTGTTTGAGGAAGCATGACCCAGTCCCCAACATGAACAGGTTGAGAACCCCGTCTTACATACTCAAGGGATAAATTCCCTAGAGCATTTCTGGACAGCAGCAATAAATTTACCATATGATGTGAGATCTGAATCAATATCTGCCACCCTTTCATTCAGGGGTGCTGAAAACCTAGACCAATCAGCTTTTTTAAAGTTACACCTTCTTCTGTATTTCACAACTTGTGGTCGAACAAGTGCCCCCGGTAAACTCATCTCATTAGAAGCTAAAACTATTGCTGCAAAAATGATACCCCTTCAATGGCAGAGTTTATTTATTTATTTATTTACATTTTTATATTGCCCTTCTCATCGGGGTGACCCAGGGCGGTTTACAACATCATAAAAGCATAATACAACCCAACCTAAACCCATTGTTAAAAACTTCAAAATTACAATTATAAAATTTAGAAAGTTTTTAAAATTTATAAAAATCAACAGGTCCCAATAATAATTAAAAAGTTAAAAACTTAAAAACAAAAGATTAAAAGATTAAAAGACATGGGGGGAGAGGGAGCTCAAACAAGCCAGCGAGCTGGGGTCATGGTACTGCCAGGACCCCATACCTGTCCCACCAGCCATGTTTTAAAGTTCTTCCTAAAAGACAGCAAGTCCATCTGAAGACGTAGCACAGAGTGCTATTATATTGCAGCCATTCTGGGATTTAAATTATTTTGTGATCCAGATGCTCAACATGGATTGGAATACCAGAAACATAGGTTTTCCAGTATAAATGGTGAGCTTTGGTTGGAACCTAGCAATGTCCGGAGGGTAGGTGCTGGAACTCCGTCAGGTTAAGGGGGGAGGTGTTTCATACAGAAGTATTCACCATGTGAACCTGCATTTTGAATGCAGATCTCAGAGGTAGATAATAGAGCTTTTAGATGACCTTGCACAACCTTGAAGAAAATAATATTTTTACCATGCTGGGCTACTCTTCAACCATAGCTCGCTGCAGGATGAGACATTGACTGGAGTTATAAACATGCATTAGTGAATCAGTGCTATTCTTGCATTGCTGAGATAGATAGAGGGGAGGAGAATGAAAGAGAGAGAGAGAGATAAAGACAGTGACAGAGAAGTCAAAAATGTGTCAACCCCATCTGTAGGATCTCAAAATGTTAGATGACTGAATGCTCAGCCCAGACAGGTACTGCCTCTTATTGCAAGCTTACATCATTTCCAAAAATGTGGCTCTCTCCTGACCATTTGCTTTTCTTTCAAATTCCCCTTATGATACTTACATCATCTTCACTACATCTTCCAATGTTATGCTTTCTTTGCTCTTTCCTCACTCTTTACAGAAATGCCATAGGCTATGAATAATCTAAAACTGGTGGCAGAGCCTTCTGTCGCTTCCTCAAACAGAATTACTTTCTAAGGCTGCATTTCAAACTGTCTGCTTGTAGAAGAGTTTCAATCTGTTTTTCAAAGAGCAAACGAGGGAAGGAGAAAGAGTGACAGGAAGAAACAATGCCAAAGATGTACGGCTTTCCCTCAGACGGTCTATTGATTTTCTACATTACACAGACTGTGGTATGTATTTGACTTTAACCAAGTGGCCCTTTTCTGTTTTTCCAGCCATTTGCTTTCCACACCATTAATGAACCTCAAAAACAAAAATGTGCAATGTTTTCTAGCCAATTCAAATGCACTCCCCCCCTCCATGTAATGATATAAAAGTGAATTCAGATATTAAGATGCTCATTGCATCAGTCTCCATAGCTGCCTCATTCCATAAAGGGATCCAAACATACAGGCCATTGGATATAAACATACATATGAAAGAACATATATTTTGTAAAAGTAATGGTGCTACATTTCCCATGTAAGATTGACACACCTTCAAATATTATTGTCTTTTTGTCTTTGTCTTTGTCTTGGGTTACGAGCATTTGTATGAGTGATTTACTTTAGGACATAAAAATAGCATGGTTCCATTCCTTTATTGATATACAGTTGTATCTCGTTTAAAGAGCATAATGTGTTCCACAGGATTGCTCTTTAAGTGAGTTCGCTCTTTAAGCGAAACACCATTGTAAGTGACCAATTGTGTGTGTGTGTGGGGGGGATTGCGAATCCCAATTTATTTGTTAAGCGAGTTTTTGGTTGGTTTTATTTGTTAAGCGAAGCAAATATTCAGAGAAAATTCTGCTTTTTAAGCGAGTTACTCTTTAAGCGAGGTGCTCTTTATGCAAGGTTTGACTGTATTCACTATTTTATGCTCAGTACAAATTGATCTTGAATCATCTGCTGTTCAGTTATTCAGAAAGCATGCTGCTTCTGTCTTCATTTAGCACTTTCAGTAGTGTGGTAAAAAAACTGGAAGTGTAGATGTAAGCCTTACAACTTCCACCCTGCTATTGAGTTAGGGACATGCCAAACCAAGTGGTGGAGGCAAGGATTGAGGCAGCAGTGGTGGAATCGGTAGCTGGAGTGAGGTCATGGGATGGATGAGTTGGTGACCCAGGCTGGATCCAGCCCACAAGCCATAGGTTGAGAATCCCTGGCCTAGATAACAATGATAATGAATAGTAATATTTGCTTCTCCATACTTCTCTGCCAAGAAAAGGCAATAATCCTTCCCTTTTTATTATTTTCCTCATTGTAATATATGGCTATGTTTAAAGATGTGAATTAAGAACCAAAGCTATGCCTCTTAGCATTGGTCAAAAGTAAGCTTCCCCTACCCCCATATTTTAATAAGCACTGTTTCTGAACCATCTCAGTTCTTGGAAGAGTGGGGATATTGCAAATTTACATTTCTAACAGTGGGATTTACAATTCCAGTTGATGTCAAGTTGTCTCCAAATATTAGCAGTATACTGTATCTTTAAGATTTTTCTTCTTCCATGCCTAGGCCAGACATGAAACTGCCAAAATGAAGGCACCTTTCAATTAGTTCATTCTGCAGTCCCCTCTGCCTAATGTAGTATAAGAAAGATTCACCAAGAACACAAGGTGGCCGTTACCAGGATGTGCCAGATTGTGCTTCAAAAATACCACAAAGGCAATGAGACAAACTGCAATGAATAGAATTTACAGGAATGGATGACTAATCCCTCACCCTTGCTGATTACTTAAATGAGCAAGATGTTCATTATTTCAAAGGTCTTTTCTTGTTCCAGAATACCATAAGATTCCCATAGAATGTACAGTGAACTGCTTCTACCAAGAGAGAGATTCGACGGTGTCTGTATTTTTAGGGCAGACTCTTGTTCAGCACTGGTAAAGTGGAAAGCTCCACCAGCAGCGTAACACAGGATTTCCTGGCTTGCTGTTGCACAAGCAGAGACCACCATTTCAGCACGTTGATTTCTGATGGTACAAGGAAGTGGTCCTGGATACCTTCTGGTGCAAGCTATGGAAATGTCAAAGCCCTCATGCTACAGTCCATTGCACAAGCAGACTGACTGGCCTCAGCATTGGAAAGTAACCATCCCAAATTGTTGCCTTTAAGGCAGAGGCATGTGAAAAGAACTGGTCTGTCATGAGACCAGAGAAGGGAGAATATTTTTGTAGCAGGTCATTATTACTGTCATGCTGCTGAAGTTCTATGAAGATGTTCTGGAGTTTAGCAGAGCTATTCTTGTTCTGGAGTTTAGCAAAGCTATTCTGTCACAGCAAAAAAAAAAAAAATCCTCTGGCAGATTAGATGTCTGTTCTAATGCAAAAACAGGAAATAAAACCTGTATGTTAAAAATCATAATAGGAGCAATAATTTTAATCACAAATGGCAGCAACAATCACTTGCAAATTATTTAATGAATCCTTAGAAAAGAAAGAAGATTTAGAGGTACAGAAAAATAAGCTCTATTTCTGGCACCCAGAAGATCATAGCACAAGTGCCAGGAAAGCCTATATGTCTTACTGCTACCAAAAAGTCACCAGTGGCTCTGTTTCTTCACTAGCCACATGTGAAAGCACAAATGAATGGTCTCAGGAAGCTACCTTCAGTGCCAGATAGATGTTACTGAGAAGAGGTGATCCTTCTGTTAAATTGCTCCTGAGCAGTTTGGGGAGGACGTTAGGTAAGGGCAGATTCTGCATCCTTCACAGGCTGGACGATACTGAGGATGAACAGACCTTGTGTTCCCAATCCATGCTCTCCAACTTCTTTGTGTTCTTTGGCTGGAACACCACTAGGAGTCCTTTAAGCTAGTATCTTGGCCAAGAACTGCTTCCAGGCAACACTTTGGTTGGCTTTGGTGCTTCAGCTGGGATGGTGTCACACCTTCTTTCCTCCTTCAATGCTACGATTAAGTTTTTCAGCCACTCTGCTTTCTAAAGGGGTGGGGCCTCAGAAAGGGAAACAGCCAGGTGCCAAGGACCAACAGGTCTAAAAGACTGCCTTGCAGTCCTGCTGCCCAAAACTCCTCTATCCCTACTGAAGGGTTTTAAAGATTAACGCCATTGTTTTACACAAGGTGAAGCACTGATACAATATTATCACCATAGTGTGGACAAAATGAAGTTCCAAATCATTTTTAAAGCCTGCTCCTTGTTCAAGATCTTGTTGCCTTTTTAATGAGAGGTCATAAAAAGATGGATAACGGTAGCAAGGCTACATATCTGCCCACAATAGAGATACAGGTATATAACAGGCTACGATGGTAAGCCACAGATACCACTAATGCTTTGAGTGACAATACTGTATCTGTGAGCTGATTTAGTCAGACAATTCAGTACTTAAAGGCAGGGGCAGGCAAAGGATTATTTTCCAGCTCCAGAATCTTCCAGCAGCTCCCTGATCTAATCACACAGAACCTAAACTCAGTAAGTTGTAAACCATATAGGCCAGGGGTGCCCAAACTATGGTCCTGGGGTCCAGATTTGGCCCCTGAGGCCAATTAATCCAGCCTGCGCTTTGTGGGTTGGATGAATTGGCATCAGGGGCCAGATCCAGCCCCTGGGCCGTACTTTGGGCACCCCTGTTATAGGCAAACAGTGTTGAAGTTTGTGAAGATTTTAGTGGAAGCAGTTCTCCTGAAGGCTGGATAACTCAATGGTTTAGGCACCTGGCTATGGAGTCAGAAGTTGTGAGTGTGATTTCCCATTTTGCCTCCTGGGAGAAGAGCCAGTCTGTGTGCCCTTGAGTAAGCTGCACAATTCCAGGGCGCCCCCAGAAGAAGGGAATGGTAAACCAATTCTCTATGTAGAAAACCTTGAAAAGTATTGCCATAACTCAGAATCAATTTAATGGTACACAGATGGCAATTCAAGGAGGGATTGTTATGAGCTGTGAGATTATTGTTACATTGGTAATGCTACAGCCCCAGTGAAGTATTTCCCACTTCTGTCCCTGTTAACATGCACCTTTGTGGCTACCTTTCAGAGGCGTAGCTACCGCCGTATCTGCCGTATCAATTATACGGGGCCCCCGGGTCATGGGGGCCCCCAACGTGTGTAAGCAAAACAAATATTTACCCTTCCTAAGGGCCCCCAAACAAATTTTTATACGGAGCCCCGCCAAGGCACGCTACTCTTCTGCTACCTTTGTTTGCTTTTATTGGTTTTGAAGGCATTTGAAGAGGTTTAAAATGGAAATAGCCTTCTATTTACTCACTATAATAATAGTTACATTCCGCTACAGTAATGGAGTACACCAGGGATGACCAAACTACAGCCCATGGGCCAGATCTGGCCCCTGACACCACTTCATCCATTCCATGCTGCCCTTGTTGCTCCCAGAAGCAGGAGTAAAATGTGCCTTTACTGGAGTGATCAGGGCAGTGTGGGCCAGATGAATTGGCTTCACAGGCTGGATCTGGCCTGTGAGCCATAGTTTGGGCACCCCTGGAGTAGACCATACAGCCAGCAACTCAGTGCTGAGTGTCAGGCAGCAGTTAACTAACCTGACTCCCTAAAGGGTCCAATGGCTACAGGCGGATAAGCCCCTTTAGGTGGGGTGATGGTCCCCCTCAGTGGAGGAAATGCCACTGGAAACCATCATTTGGGCCCAATGACAAAATGAGCAGAAGAAGAACTCTGATTCCCAAGAGTCATGGAGGCAGAAAAGGCCATACCAGATGGACTGGCTGTGAAGGCACACCTTGTCCATATCCTCAAGGCTGCGGCAGTCCATTGCAGTTCCCAGTGATAAACCCTGTATGTCATGCTTCAAGTGTGCTGTGAGAGATGGCTCCAAGATCATAGTGTGTGGGTCACTTCATGGCAAGATGGGATCCACCTTAATCAAATTCACACCAGTGACATTTTTCCTGCTTCCGGGGGGGGGGGGGGGATGCATTATCAGATACGAGTTGTAGTCAACAACGATAATAATAATTTTATGTCAGAGATTACTCTGGGTTGAAAGGATTTTTAGGGGATGCCCAAATGAGGCTTCTTTCATGTCCCCAAATGCAGCTCTCGGATATCAAAACCTGACCTTCCAGTCTCTAGCTCAGTGCCTTAACCACTAAGCCACCAGGTGAGGTAGCATTTATTCACTTACTTTGAGCCATTCATTCTGATCTAGTAGGGTTATTAATCCATGGAAAAATTCTGGCTATTTGAGACACATGGACTATGCAGCTATTATGGTGCATTTAGCCATAAGAATCTTCAGGATGTACAGCTCTGAATCCTTCAGTTGGGGCTAGAAAATGTGCTGAGCCTTGCCTCATGGATAGCCAAAGCATGTTTGAAAATGTTCCACCATGTGCTGTTCCTTTCTGATGGCTAATTACAATTGGCATGTACAGTATAAATTTGCAAAGGCAGCTCAATCAATTCATCCTTCACAAACATAAGAAATTTATTTTTAATGGGAATGTAGAACAACCGGGTTTGTATTTTAAATGTTAGATCGCTGTGTCACTCAATGTACCTTACACTCTGTACCAGACAAAGATTGGGATCTACAGCTTTGTTCTGTTTTGCAATCCATTGTAGCTGTTGGATATGTGCCAGGAAGTATGCCAATGAGTCAGCCCGAGAGAATCAGCTGTGATCTCTCCTACAGAGAATTTCAGAGTTATTTATCCAAACTTACTGCTGTTGTGTTGCAGAAGGTTCAAATGGGGTTTAATTCATCATAAGACAACATAGCGCTATGGAACCTTTATGCCCCTATTTCTTCTAGAGCTGTCTTATAATGCATATGATTATGCATAAATGATCCTGTAAATTTAGAAACTCCTTGTGTGTAAGGTACAATGTAGAATTGCCAGATGTTAATTTGGATTATCATTTATCCAAACAAAAGTTTGTAATCTCTCTGTAGCAGAAATCAAGAGGAGGGAGGTGTCATGAAATGAGGCCCCAAGTCCTTCACATATCCAAAATGGAGTTTGATATGTTTTGGTCTATAGGGGAAATGTGGCTTCTTTGTCAAAAAGGCCACTTGTTTACTCTCTGGGCCCGGATGGGAAGAGATAAACAGACTTGGAGGCGCAAGCAAGGCCTCATAAATTCAAACAGTTGTTTACCCCAACTCTGTTTTTTGGTTGGATCTCTACTGATTACCTCACACCTGGAGGGAAGGTTTGAAAGAGGGAATGGCAGTTAAGCAGTTGAGCAGACAAGCAGAGAGAGATTGATTCTCAAGCAGTAAAGATGTACAATCTTTAAGGAGGGAGGAATTGGACTAATGCTGTAAGCCCTTTCTCCCTGGATATTCGCCATGAGCACATGGCTTGAACAAAGGAGGAGTTCGAAAATGGTGATCAACTAGAAAACATTGACATGAAAGAGATAGGCTTTCCAACTTGGCCTTATCTCTGGAAATCTTAATTATGGTAACTTAGAACAGATAGATAGATTCTTTTTATTTAGGGGAAGACATGTCTGAAGCATCCTTTCTCTAAAAAGAAATTTTAATTAGAGTAATTTTCTATGCTGAGATCTGTAACCTGATTCATCAAGAACCATGCTACCACTTTAAATAAAAATATTTTCTTCAATCAACACGTGTTCATTGGAAATGGGATTCCAGGGTAAAAGACAGTAAATCCCCCCCCCTTTTTTTTTTTTGCCTCTTTTAAGTGCTACCGTAACCTCTCATAAAGTAATTGGGCTGGTCTCTGTAAGTCAGAGGAGCCCAGATTTTGGGCGTGGCTGAGAACGAATGGTGACCATACTTTCCTTGCGTGAGCTTTGGGTTGAGTTCTAGAGGGGATTGAAGAATAATCCACCTTGGATTGAACGTCTGACAGGCCACAAAGCAAGTGAGGAAGAGTGTGCATTCATCATAGGAGGCGGAATCCATGTTAAAGAATTGTCCTGCAGACTTATCATTTTTTAAAATCCTTTTATTCATTTTTTTTATTCCAGAGTACATTTCTCCTCATCCCAATATCAGCTTGGTCTAATCTGGTGCATACTATCCTGACAGTAAACCCGCTAATTTCCATGGGACTTACTTTCTAAATAAAAATGGATATAATTGCCCTAGCTGCAAATTCTTTAAATAAAAAAAAAAGACATCTTTTTCAAGATGTTTCCCTTTATAGATTATTATATTATTCTATACATTTCTGCATGCATGTTTCTCTTATAGCTCTACTGTATTGGTGTTTTTGTGCTGGTTTTTAAAATTGAAGATCTGTATCAGAAAATTCTGAACACTGCAGACCCTGGGGGCTAACTAGATTTAGGTTTCCTTATTGATTTGTGATGTGCAAATTTACTAAGTTTTTATCAATATGCAAAATGAATAAATTTATCTCCCATCCCTGTGCCTGATTTGCATGATTCCGTGGCTGTATTTGTTACTTCATGTGCTGAATTTCAAATATTTCTTAGTCACTGTTCTACAAAATTATTCAACCAAATAAGTCAACAATACATTTTATACAAATGAAGGAGAAAGGCAATATTGAATCACAAAATTGTGCATCTACCCATGCTGGTAAAAAGAACTTTGTGCTAGCGATATCTCATAGGCATCTACAGTAAAAAATGGATCTAAATGCACTTTCAACCTGTAAACTGCAGAATCTCCATTTTGCAGAGAAGTTAGTTAGTTCGATTCTGGATTTCAATGGCATAAGACCCTGGCTATGGTGTGGGATTATTCTTTTGTTCTCAAAATGATTACCTAACGTACCTGGACTGTGTATTGTTTTGACCTTTTAATCTACGTTTTTCCATGGACTATCCTACATGAACCTGAAGAATAAAGCAGCTGCTTCTCTCTGAAGATTGTTGTTCTTTTATTGGCACACACACCAGATTCCTCCCTTGTTTTGCTCTTTTGCTCTATTGCCTGAGCATAGTAAGAGTTCCTTTCTACGCAGCTCGGCTCTCTCAAAGGTGGAAGGTAAGGGTGAGAGTTCCAGGAATGGGACAAGGTGTCTCAGGAACTTGGGGGGAGGAGCCCTTATGATGAGATGGCCGATGTCTGACAACATTCACCCTATTCTGGAGTTATAGGCCAAAACCATTTAGGCATTTCCCAGTGATATGAATGAAGGCATATTTGTAAGATAGTCAGATTTTTGTGTGTTGAACATGAAGATCTAGAACAGGGGTTCCCAACCTAAGGCTTGTGGGCCAGATCCAGTCTGTGGCACCATTTCATGTGCACCTCCATCGCTCCAAGGGCATTTGAGAAATAAAATGGCCATCCCCTTTGAAGCTGTTGGGACAAAATGCAGGCAGGGCAAAATGGCCATCTGACCCTTGAAGCTGACTGGGAGAGCATGAAATGGCCCTCAGCTTGAAAAGGTTGGGAATCTTGATGTAGAGACTCAGTTGAACATGCTTACTAGACTTATGCAATGTGAGTACTTACCTCATTATACAAGAACTGTTAATACATTCAGGTTGATGTGCTCACAGAATCTGTTCAGGCCCTCATACTCATGAGCAGATTCTACAAGACTTCCAGGTAACAGGGACAGGGTGGTGGTGGTGGGTGTGATTTACCTGCAGTGGTGGGCTCAAAAATTTTTACTACCACACTGTGGACATAGTATGGTGGGTGTGGCCAGGGGAAAAGCCCTGTGTTGCACCCAAATTAGGACTACTTTATTTCAAAATTTGATTGGCAGGGCCAGCCAGAATTTCTGCTACCATTTCTGGTGAATTGGTGTGAACCTGCTGATGCCCACCACTGCTTACCTGCATCTCTACATCCCTACAGTTTTTAAAGCTCTACATAGTTTGAGGTTATAATGGCTGAATAGGACTGCTGCTGATAGTTCCTAAGAACAGCTGACTAAGGAGGTGTTGGACAAGCCATTTGGAAGATACAGAGCTGTGTGGAACTGCAGCTGTCTACAAACCACTCACTATCGGCTGTGTGAGGTGACTGTTTCACTCTACCTAAGAGGAGGGCTGGCTCTGGAGATGGGAACAAAGCTGTGTTATTCAGCATATTCACAGTTAATGAAAAAATTCAGAATATTTACTCTAGCAGTACCATTTGAGTGAGCATTTTCCTCAGGGTGGCCTGGGGTGTGCCATACTCCTGGCATCTTCATGTACAGTTGTTCCCGCATAAAGAGCTCTCATTATTCTCAATAATGCCATGAGTCACAGATGGCTTCAATATAAAGACTATTATCTTTATGCATATACTGTACTATGAAACAAATTATTCATAACTAACTTAACTTTTTGTTCAACAACTTGTGTTGCCCAAATTCCAGACTCGTAAGGTTACTTGTATATGGCCAGCAAACAAAGAAATCTAAACATGTGCTCTCATCTTATCATGACAAACCCCCTTTGTTTTTTAAAAATGTGTTGTCTACTAAGATTTGTTCAGAGAAGGTATGTTAGATATCCACAGAATCTGTCATCTGTCTTATTGGGATCTTCTTCTAGTCACAAATATTATTAGAAAAGGATCGGTATACCAGGTCCAGTGATGGGATGTAACAGGTTCTCACCAGTTCTCCAGAACCGGAAGTAACTTTTCCCAGTGTCCTGGAGAACCGGTTGCAGCTTTTGCGGGGAACCACCTTCGGGGCTTACCTTTTCACTGGTTTCCCCACTGTGCCTGCACACCAAGCACTTGGTGTGCATGCACGCCTACAGTGTTTGGAGCGCAAGCACGGCCTTCTTGCTCTCCTCCCAAGTGGAGAGGAGGAAGAGACGCTGCTAGCCTGAAGCTTCCTATAGCCTGCTCCCCTAGATATCCCAGAGAACTGGTTAGGCAAAGACTTAGTACCTAACTTCTTTAACTGTTGAAAAGTTGAAAAGTGCCAAAATGAAGCCATCTTGTGGTGAGTTCATTCTGTAGTTCCTTCCATCTGACGTAGTGTGAGAAAGATTAACCAGAATAAGCTTTAAGCTCTGGTTTAAAAGCTCTGGTTGATTTGTGTTGTGGGTGGGTGGGTGGGTATATTTTAATGTATTTTTTATTTTATTTATTTATTTAATTTATTTACGGGTTTGTGTTGTGGGTGGGTGGGTGGGTTGAGGTGTGTGTGTGTGCATGCACTTATTTTTATTTTATTTTATTTTTAAATATTTTTTAATTTTTTCTTTGTCCCTGCCCACAACGTCATGATGTTGGCTCCGTCCATGACATCATGATGTTAGCTCCACCCACACGGTGATGATGTCATGGTGGGGTAGTAAAAATTTTGACATCCCACCACTGACCAGGTCACATATGAATTTGTAACTATATTATTAATGGGATTACCAAAACATAGTCAAGCTCATTACCAGAATTTATTTATGTGCTGTACCTCAGCACAGGTATGTGCAAATTACCTATTAATTAATTAGTTTTACAATGTATTAGTGCTATTGTTCCCACATGAGGGCATTTTGATTTTTGAGGGGGGGCAATTCAAGAATGAATCATCATCATCATCATCATCATCATCATCATCATCATCATCATCATCATCATCATCATCATCATCATTATTATTATTATTATTATTATAATAATAATAATAATAATTATTATTATTATTATTATTATTATTATTATTATTATTATTATTATTATTATTAAAACTTATATTGCCGCCCACTCGCCGTGGCGACTCAGGGCAGCTAACAAAAATACATTACATTACAATACAATATGTTGGTGTGGGCACAGGGGGTGGGGCAGTGAAGTCCTCAACCTGCCCTTTATTAACAGTGAATGGCTTTTTAGGCTTCCTCCATGTGAATAGGAGACCACTTTTTGAATAATAAGAATTATATGTCATGAAGTGGGGATCAGGATTTTAGAGATGCTTAGGTGTGGCTTGGCAAAGAAAAAAAAGGTTGGGTAACACATGCTACCCCCCCCCCCCTTTCTTAGCAAAATAAACCCATGAAGTAGATCAGGTTCAGGACTAGGTAGAAAATTCTTCAGATAAAATGACTGCCTTTACCGAACCTCTTAAGGGACACACCTGGCTGTCACTACCAGACTTACCACCCCAGTGTCAACATTAGCCATCTCCCCATCCTTTAAAAGAAGCTTATTGGTCTTTCCAAAGCTGAAAATGTGGCACTTTCACCAGAAGCAAAGTACAGTAATACCCCGGATAACAATTGTACCGGATAGCGCTAGAATCGGATAACGATGGAAGATTTTTGGAAAAAATTGCATCGGATAACAATTGTTTTAGCATTATCCAGTACAATCGTGCCGGCTACAGGGTGTTTTGAAACACAGATGGGGGCTCCCTGCTGCATTCCAAAACACCTTGCAGGTGCATGTCTGCACGATGTTTGGAAAGGGTACGGGGAAGATACCCGTACCCTTTCCAGACACCGTGCAGGCGCACGTGCATCAGGTGGGGTTTGGGGAGGCTACGGAGATCTTCCCCATAGCCTCCCCAACCCCCGTCTGACACCCGCCCACCCGCCCACCCGATGTTTGGAAAGGGTACGGGGAATATCCTCGTATCCTTTCCAAACACCGTGCAGGCGTGCGCGCGTCAGACGGGGTTTGGGGAGGCTACGGAGATCTTCCCCATTGCCTCCCCAACCCCTGTCTGATGTGCGCGTGCGTGCGCACCCGATGTTTGGAAAGGATACGGGGAAGATCCCCGTATCCTTTCCAAACACCGTGCAGGCGCGCGTGCATCAGACGGGGTTTGGGGAGGCTACGGAGATCTTCCCCATAGCCTCCCCAACCCCCGTCTGACATGCGCACATGCACCCCTCTTCCTTCCTTCCTCCCTCCCCCTCTCTCTTTCTCTCCAGGTCCTTCGCTTCCTCCGCTCTTCGGCTTTTCTTCCCCAGCTCAGGAAGCTGCCCGGCTGCTTGCAGAGAGAATGAGAGAGAAAGAAAGAGAGGGAGAAGGAGGGGAGAAGAGGACACGCGGCGCGCCTCCGCCGGGAAACGAACCTGAAATGAACCTTAGCACTTGCTAAGGTTCATTTCGGGTAGCGAGACAAGGCAGCCGCTCGTCCGCTTTTGTTGCTAAGGGGCCAGTGCGGTGTGGGAAACAGGCAGCCGCTGGCGCGCAACAAAAGCGCACAAGCAGCTGTCTTGTCTCGCCACCCAAACCATGATTCCAGGAAATGGCCCGATATTGCTGCACAATATCATGTCCACATTGCTAGCAGGGAAAAGGTATCCAGCCAGTGATGGGCAGCAGCTAGTTCACACCAGTTCACCAGAACCGGTAGTAGCCTCTGTGCATGCCCTCATCTAGTCTGTTGCTCTCAAGTGTAGCTTGTGATGGTGGTCCATCATCTGTGTTAAAGTGAGAGTCTGGTTTGTCTAGTCATAGTATAAAAAATGGAGGTGTGAATAGGAGGGTGACATCTCATATGCTTCAAACATCACAATTTCTGGGATCAGGCTTGATAATAATGAAAGTTCAGATGCTAAAGAAAGGCAGATGAGAAGAAGCACAAGGGAGGTGTGCTTCCTCTTATCTTACAACTTTCAAAGCTTGCATGCTTTATTTTCAAGGTTCCCATGATTTTAAAAAAATGTACAGCAATAGCAGTTTTGTAATAGACAGTGTCATGTCTGAATATTCACCGAAAGAAAATAACTTATTAGATGATGTGGAAGGGGGCACTTTTGAATAAGCCTCCAAACTGGTAGATCAGCAATCCTGAAATGAAAACCCATCAAGAGGAGAGCTGCTTCAACATGATGTGATTCACACTTCCTTATATGCAAGAATAACTTCTCGTACATAAGTACTCATGCTGTGGCATTATTGGTATTTAGGAAAATACTTACTTTCTGGTCTTTCTGTGTTTTACAGTCCCTGATATAGGAATTTTGGGATATAAATCATTATGAACCAACTAGGGCTGTACTTCCTTATCTACTTTGCATTCAAGAATAGGTCAGAAAAATAACTTTAATCCCAAAGAGGGAATAAAAAGGAAAGTCATATCAATATCTTCCTAGTTCTCTGTTTACATGGCTGTCTAAGGTTTCTGATCTATCTTTATTTCTTGTTTCCTCTCAACTACTTCCTCTGCTATTTTAAGGGGTTAGTTGATACTTACATGACATTCAAGCTAACTACTCTGTTTAGCTCATCTTTATTCTCAAAGTGCAAAAAGATGACTAATAAGTATAGATCTTTGTCCCCCTTCAGCTCAAAATAGTATCCATTTACACTCATTGCTGATAGGGGTGGAGACCTCTGAGTTATTTTACTGTGAAACAAATATCTGGAAAAGACTGTTGTTATATTTAGTTGGGATGGAAACTCCAATCACAGAATCTGTGCTAACTTGCAAAGACAGTGTTGCCCTTTCTTGACTTTTCCACAGCTTGTGTGTGCATGTTTGTGCATTTGTACCTCATGTGAGACAAGTTACACAACCTGCCTTTATTAAATGTAACCTAGAAGCTCATCTCAATATTCTGTGCGCATACAATTCCTCCAAGTAAAATGAAACCTGGTTGCCAAAAGTAAACTCTTTCTCCACTGAGGTCTTTCATTGTGTGAATGTGGGTTTGTCCTCCCGCAGTGGAGCTGGACAAGCCAATTTCCTTTATAGCACTTAGTCAGGCAGCACAGTCTTGCATCACCAATAACACTTTATTAGTGAGCAAGAACTGTACACAAGGTTGGTCAGAGTGTAGTTGCTTCTCTACCTCATCACACTCTCTCAGAGTCCTTCTTCTTTCCTGTCTCAAACAAACCTGCCAAAATGAAGACACTTTCTTGGCTTTGTTGCTGGACAAACTTAAATCCTCATTGGTGCATGTTTCTGGCAGTAATTGGCAGACCAGTAAATGAGCCAGATTCTGTATCTGTCCACATTCACACAGTGTGTTGTTGTCTGCCAGCAGGCCCCCACTTGAGTATGTTGGTCTCAAAATTAGACACTCCAACCCTCAAGCCTCAGAGTCCTCCAAGTGATGTAGGGGAGGTCTAGTTCCTTGGTTATATCATCTTTTAATGTTGTTCCAGTGAGAGTTAACCACAACTAGTCCTACTTAGCCACATTGCAGTAGGGGCAATACTGTGGAGGCTCCTCTGACTGTGCAGCTCAGATGTCTTTAGTGTTTTAGGAGCTTTCTGTATCTCTCTTGGTCTTTCTAGTCTGCAGAGCCTCAGGTAACATATCCAGTGGCAGAGGTGTTTCCATTTGGTCATTTCTCCCCAATACACAGCCTAGTATGGTTTCTTTGCAGGCAGATGTTTGGAATCTGAAACTGCATCTCTACACTTGTTCAGGGATTGGGTTTATTTTGTTTCGTTGCATTTATACACTACATTCCCCCTGATGGTGGGAGGTAGATCTGTTTCCCTGTTGGGAGAGGCTCCTCTGGCAGCTCTGCCTCTGGAGGAACACCTCACTCCAGTACAGGTTCTTCCTCTTCCTAGACCTCAGGTGAGAAGATCTGAGCCTCAACCTGGATCTTTACCTCTACTCAGTCATAGCACTTCTCCAGTTTTCCCTCTGGAGGTCTCCAGGGCATCATTTATACCCTCGCAGCCCCGCCTCTCAGAGCTCTGTTCTTTGACCCCTCTCCAGTGATCTCTGAAGGTTTCTTCTTCCAGGACTCTTCCTCCTGGATTTTTTTTACTTACACCATTCGATGGCCAAGCTCCTGGGGTTCCCCACTGGTCACCAGTTTATGGTGACAGAATGCACATGTGACTAGTTAAACCTGGTCACCAGTTTATGGTGACAGAATGCACATGTGACTAGTTAAACCTGCACCACTTTCAGAGTCTGGGACATAGGCAGCTTACTAGGAGCACAGACCAGGACCCAAACTAGAGATCAAATGGCAGGGCCATTGTCAGAGTGGGACGAGGGTAGGCTTGGGCCACCCTGAGTTAGCCGTTCCCCCCTCCTGCAAGGTGTGGTTTCCCATAAGAATGCATTGAAAAGAGACTTTGTTGCCCACCCTGAAAAAATATTCACCCACCCACATCTAGAATCCTGGCTACAGCCCTGTCAAATGGCAAACTTTATCTGCAACCAAATACAAATTCAAGTCCAAGTTCAAATCAAGGAACAGACAGAGGAATGAGGTTAGTCCAGTAGACAAGATGAAGTTCAAGCCGGGCTGGAGTCAGACAACCAAGGAAGCAACAGAAGCATGGTACCTTTAGGGCTGGAGCAAGAACAGGAAGAAGGCCACAGGAAGCTCCACAGCAAATCCAGGAAGCTTTCATTGCTGAGGCAGTTTCTAGGAGGAAGAGCCAATTCTTATAAAACAATTTCCCTGGGACTCCCAGTTGGAACTCGTGAAGTCCTTAGCAACTGCAGCAGGCTGTGTGTCTCAGCTTGAAATGACCAGAGCTGCTTTCCTATCAGATGGGGTTCTGAAGCTGCCTCAGATTGTGACATCCACATCCAGCTGTAAACATATAAGATGATAACAGTGGAAATGAACTGTGACACATATTGTTTTATTTTATTAAAATATTTCATTTGGATTTTTATTGATCACTCTTGTTTGCTGTGCAACTCTGGGAGTTTTACTCCACAAAAGAAACTGTCCCCATCTCAGAACATCATCCCAACAGGCCATGTCTATCAATATTCTAGCAAGTGCATTTTGTACTAGATGAGACTTCTACATAATTTTCAAGGACAATCTTATATACAACATAAAGGGAATGAGTCACACATATAATATCTATGAGTTCAGCAGCTGGTATATGTATTTGTGACCAATGAAAGACAGGGTTGTGGTGTCTCATTTTAATACTCTTGTGAATTCATTTGTAGACTGAAAATCATATGGCCACTGCCAGTGAAGACTGGCAGTTGATGGTCAGGGAATAAATTTTTGTCAAGTAGACTCAGATGGTAGGAATTCTATACAAAGGAGAGGAAGGGAGAGAGATGTGCAGGCAAAACTATACTGATACTTGACAGTGTCATCTCAAAAGTATTGATTTTATTTTACATACATACTCTTGGTGTTTAGCAGAGTGACCAGAGGGTGTGCAGCAGAAGTTGAGAGCACTGAGACCAACAAGGGGACCAAAGCTGATAGTTTATGCAAAAAGGGTTCTTTTACTGGAGGCAAAAACATGGCATTCTTCATGGCAACATGGCAATTTTTGTTGAAATAAATTAGTTGTCTAGAGAAACAGCATTCACCAAACATGGAATAGTAAAGGTAAATGTCACCCTTGCTCTAAAGCCAGTCATATCTTACTCTAGGGTTCAGGGTTCATCTCTGTTTATAGTCAAAGAACCAGCACTGTCTGTGTCTGCAGATGTTTCTTGTTGACATTTTGCAGGCATGACTAGACACCAGAGTGCACGGAATGCTGTTTACCTTCCCACCAAAGTAGTACCTATTTATCTACTTGAAATTTCTTGCTTTCAAACTGCTAGGTTGGCAGGAGCTGGGACAGAGATGGGAGTTCATTCCGTCCTGCAGTAATCCGGGTTTGAACTGTTGGCCTGCCAGCCTTCTAGTTGTCAAGTTCAGCGTCTTAACCACGAAACCACTGCAATCTCCAGACCTGGAATAAATGTCGTCTTTTAGCCTACAACTCCCAGAATTCCCCAATTAGCATGACCAAAAACTGCATTTTACCAGATTCCTATTCCTCACCCTACTTTCAGGTGATTATGTGAGTAGGGATGAGCTGCACTCTACATTTCTTAGAACCTTCCTGAAAATCTCCTTCTCACATGGGCATTTTATGTACACCTCCACAAATTTTCATGAAATGTATTCATTGGCATAGCACTATTTGTGCACCTTTCCCAAAGTGACACCTTTTTCTTTTCATTCTGGCCCCTATTCAAATGGAAACATGATTCTGTTCCCATGTTTAGCATCCTGCCCCCACACAAAAGACATTGCAAGTGTTAGAAATGTATGGATTTCATGGGCAAGGGTGTTCTCTTGCCAGTTTCAAGAGATGTAAAAAGGAAGGTTTCGGCAGAGAAATGCGAAGCCAGCGCATTTCCCTCCCACATCCTTATATGTAAGTCTATAATCTTGGCATTAGGTTTAGAGTTAAAAGTATCCACCACCAAAGCTGGGGGTGAGCAAGTGCAATCCTGTGAGGCTTTTCATTCTGTTAATTCAGGAAAACTGTGTGTGGGAAGCAACAATCTGACAATCTGTACCTGCAAGTCATGCAGTGTGTTTTCTTTAATGCTGAAATGTTCCTTTCTGAAGCAGCTATATCACGGAGAGAGAAAAGGAAAGGATCGAATAAATCCTGAGTTCAGTATGGCTTTTAATCTTCAACTCTATATATATATACTATACTGTATCAAAAAAAAAGTTGCCTGTTTTCAGCTGCCTGGGCAAAAATCTCTTCCAGGAAGAAGTCCTGGAAAAGGCATTGGGGTTCCTGCTAAAGATCTCACTGTTGTCATATTTTAAATTGCATTCTAGCCTTTGGACTTCAGATGCACCAATCTTCTGCTGAAACTATGTCATAGCCAAAAAAAGAAAAGAAAAAAAGAGGAGGGGGAGGAAGAAAGAAAAAAAGCCCCTGGACTTTGCAGGTTTTCCTACATGATGCCTCTGCATCAGTCTGGCTAGCAAATGGGCAGTAGAACTACAATAACTATGCTGTGACCTTCACTTTGGAACTGCAGTGGCTTAGTAGTCAGTAGAGTCGCGTGGATTTCAGCCACTCAAGGCTTAAGCCAAATTTGCCACCCCCTTGTGGATATTGGCATCCGCCCCCGCTAGGGCTTCTGGGAATTGTAGTCCAAGAACACCCATAGCCCAAAAAGTGCCACCCGGGGTGGGCCGCCCCCTCTCCCACTACACTACGCCACTGTTAGTGGTTAAGACGCTGAGGCTGACAACTGGAAGGTCCGCAGGTGAGCAGTTTGAGACCCGACTGCTAGGTTGGCAGGAGCTGGGACAGACTACGGATGTGCACTCCATGATGGAGTGAGCATCTGTCATCTGTCCCAGCTCCTGCCAACTTAGCAGTTTGAAAGCAAGAAATTGCAAGTAAATAAATAGGTACCACTTTGGTGGTAAAGGTAACCACATTCTGTGTGCTCTGGCATCTAGGCTTGCCTGCCACACAGCCACAGAAATGTATGCAGATGCAGACAGCAGTGGCTCATTCGCTGTAAATTGAGATGAGCACTGTACACTAGGGTAAGATACGACTAGCTTTCAAGCAAGAGGGACCTTTACCTAACTTCCACTTTGGAATATGTATGCGAACTGCACAGTGCTACATCGAGTCTTAATAATGTAATAAACCAGATATATTTTACTACAGACCTGAGAAGTTTGCTGTGGGAGTAAAAAAGACAAAATACCCTCCTAAAGAAATTGAAATGGAGGAGTTAAACCAAATTGGTAAAACAATTTTTAAAGATAAGGATAGGGTGAAATTCAAGATAAAAAAATAAATTAATTTAATTTAATTAAAGGGACGGTGAAAGTCTGGAGAAATCTAAATACTAAATCGGCACTGGATATTTCTCCAGTTATTGAGTTAGAAGATATAAAAACTTTCCCAATCAAGATTGATAGAAAGAAGAAAGAGATATTAGATAAATATGATGTATTCTGGTAAAAGATTAAATAAAAATATGTGGAAACAATGACAAGAGAACAGAAATATATAAACAAATGAATTTGAATTGGTTCCAAATACAGTCAAACTTCGCATAAAGAACGCCTCACTTAAAGAGTAACTTGCTTAAAGAGCAGAATTTTCTCTGAATGTTCGCCTCACTTAACAAATAAAACCAACCAAAAACTCGCTTAACAAATAAATTGGGGTTTGCAATCCCCCCCACCAGAAGTCACAATTGGTCACTTAAACTGGTGTTTCACTTAAAGAGCAAACTCGCTTAAAGAGCAATCCTGTGGAATGCATTATGTTTTTTAAGCGAGGTACAGCTGTAGTATTACTGAATAAATGGAATAAGAAATATGAGCAGGTGAGTGGTTTGAATAGGAAATTGACAGAATTTGAAGAAATAATTTACAAAATAGGAAAAGGATTCATGGGGTAAAAGGATTACTAAGTAAGATATACAAAATTTTAAATCATGAGAGAAGTCCACATGAGGTTTTAAGAGAATTGTGGGAGTTAGACCTAAAAACAATAATTTCAGAAGTAAATTGGAAAAATAATTGGACAAAAGGATAATGAGAAATTTGTCAGTAAGAGTTAAAGAGCATAATTATAAAATGTTGTGGAGTTGGTACTTGACTCCAGTGAGGTTAAATCAAATAGATAATACTAAAAAAAATTGTAGGAGACGTCAGAATAAATTGAGAACATATGAGCATATGTGGTGGAGTTGTACAATTATATCTGACTTTTGAGGAAAGAGAAAAATAAATTGGGGAAATAATGGGGTTTGACCTAAAACTGGAATTGAGGACTGCCCTCTTGACTGATTTGGAGGAAATAATGATAGATAAAAAATATGAGGGATTTGTTATCCATTTTTTAACAATGGCAAGACAACACATTGCAAAGAACTGGAAAAATAATTTAAAGCTAGAGGCGGAGGACTGGTATAGAGAAGCTTGGGAAATAGCTTTGAATGATAAACTTACTTGGAAGTTGAATTTGAAAAAAGGTTTGTTTAAGGAAAATAAATGCGATATCTGGAGGCCTTTTTTTTTTTTTTTGAATACACATTGGCTAAGTGTACGGGTGGCAGTCCTGCACTGATCACATATAAAATTATGGCTTTTTCCAGGGCATTGTAGATAGAACTGGGTGGAATTGTTATTGTTTTTTGTATTAACATGGGATATTAAGAAATAAGTAGGGGTAATATGACAATAATGGTTTTATATGTGATGATGAAGAAGGCTTTTTTTTTTTAAAGAAAGAATAGATTTTAAGAGAGAGGACAGTGTGAATAAAAGTGTGATACCCCTCATTACTGGGATAATATTTTGTATTTTGATTATTGTTTTTCTGCTTTACTGCTTTTTATGTATTCTGTCTATTGTGTTACTAAAAATAAATTAAAGATCCTTCTTACATATTGCAGGCAAAATCTCAAGGCAGTTTCCCTGTATCTATTAATTTGTCTAAGCATTTCAAAACTATGCTTTCTCCTTTCAGATAACAGAACAGCGTACCCTGTAATTGGAGATGGAAAATGGTTTTTTAATGTGTAATTCTCAGAATCCTAGTTCTGTATTCCAAGATTTGTAGTTCAACAACCCTACAAACATTTCCTATCTCTGAAGGGAATTAAATGTAATTAAAGCAATAAGAAATCTGGAGATATGTAATCAAAACAAAACAAGTCTGAAGATAACAATTGTACAAACAATGGAGAAACAACAAAGTTTTGACCTGGTACAGAAATATTTACACAGTTGGTGCCAGCCACAGCTCCATAGGAAACATTTCCAGAGTTGGAGCTTAGATGTGTGAGAAAAAGAACTTTGGTCTGAATGTTTTTGGACAGGAGTTTTCAACCTTTTTAAACTGGGGCCGGGTCATGCTTCCTCAGAGAGCTTCAGGGGCTGGATGGCCATTTTGACCTTCCTTATTTATTAATTAATTATTTAGTTATTTATTATTTACACTTATATCCTGCCCCTCTGGGGGGGGGGGATCATCCCTACTCAGAGTGGCGAACATCATAAAACCAGTCATATAACAATCAAAAGTTAAAAATTACACACAATAAAACTTGCAATAAAATCTTCACTACACATTAAAATAGCCAGAAAGTACCACAATCCAGGACCCTTAAAATGCAACCTATTTAGGATGAAAAGGAGCTGGGCAGCATATCTAACAACCAGAAATAGGCAGCACATTCCCAAAGACCTTCTCAAAGAGCAGTGTTTTTAGTTGTTTTTAAAAGACTGTAGGGATGGAGCCTGGTGGAGCTCAGCGGAAATGGCATTCCACAGCATTGGTGCCACCACCAATAAGTCCCTTCTCCTTCTCACAACCTTTCTAGCCTGTCTTGGGTTTGGTACCTGAAGGTGTGCCGACATTGAGGAGCGAGTGATGTGGGGTACTGTCTTGAGGGAAGACGTTCTGCAAGGTAAGAGGGTCCCAAACCATTTAGGGCTTTCAAAGTTAGCACTAACACCTTGTACCTGATATAGAAAAGGATGGATATCCAGTGCAGGCCTGCCAAGACTGGGGAGATATGCTCAAATTTTCTCACTCCTGTAATCAGCCTGGCTGTTGCAGTCTGGACTCGCTGAAGTTGAGGGACAAGGGAAGCCCCATGTAGAGAGCATTACAGTTGTCAATACGAGAGACTACCAGTGAGATAACTACTATCATGAAGGACCTCCTGACCAAGAAGGGAGGCAACTGAGCAATTTGGTGTAGCTGGAAAAAAGTGGCTTTACACAC
This sequence comes from Furcifer pardalis, assembly GCA_030440675.1. NCBI lineage: Eukaryota > Metazoa > Chordata > Lepidosauria > Squamata > Chamaeleonidae > Furcifer > Furcifer pardalis. The sequence continues at coordinate 172,361,736 of CP126892.1, read as the reverse complement.
CACTGCAATCTGTATCTCAAGGCTCAGATGCTACTCTAATATGACCCCTAAGTTGTGTACCTGGTCCCTCAGGGATAGAGCCATCCCGTCAATCACAGGGACCAGATCTCCCAGTCAGACAGATGAGCCCCCCCACACACACACCTGAATTTCTGTCTTGTCCATGTCTTGTTCAGCCTTAGCTTGTTAGCTTTGGTCCACACCATTAGTCTGTGCAAACATGTTAGAGAGTAAACAAAACATGAAGTGATGAAGTGGACTTAGTCCACAAATGCTAACATTAAAATACAGGAGTTAGTCTTTAAGGTGCCACTGATTTTTTTGTCTTTTTGTTTTGTTTTGTTTACTCTCTGAAATCCTGGTTGTGGATGTCTTTGGCAAAGGCATCTGGTGAAGAGTAAGCCTTCTAAATTTGCAACTCAGGTCCATGCTGACCTGCCAGGATACTGAGATGTGTTGCTGCTTGCCCTTATTTATAACTTATAACTTAAAGGGCCACACCACCTTGGCAGTTTCTGCTCCCGCTTCAGCTCCTCTTGCCAGGCTCCCCTCCGACCTGTGGGAGAAAGTCTGAAGTGCTATGGCACTGGCGCGGAGATAATAATAATAATTTTCATGCCCCATCCAAGTCTCATTATTATCTCCATGCTGCTGCTGCAGTGCTTCAGGCTTTTTCCCACAGGGTGGAGGGGAACCCAGCAAGAGGAGCAGGAGCGGAAACGGAAACGGCTGAGGTCAGATGGCCCTTTAAGTTATAAATTATAAGTAAGGGCATGCAGGGACACATCTCAGTATTCCACCAGGCCAGCACAGCCCTGACTCTGGGGCAAAGCCCTGATTGCGCTCCCCACCCCCACCCCAGGCTATGGCCCTGGTATCAAGGCATGGGACATGTCACTTTCATAGACAGGGTTATGATAATCTCCTGATGAAAAACAATGAATTAACAACTCCTTTTAAAATTAGCATTCTGTACTCTGGTGTGTCATTGTGAATGGCTGTTATTTTGTAGAAAGAAATGAAGTCTTGCATCTGCTTCAGAAGACCAGACCTCCTCTGAGATGTAATGACCTGGAGCTTCAGGAAACCGTGAGAGAAAAGGCCTGATGCCTAACCTCAGTTTCAGAAAGAGATCTGAGGAGAATGTCAGTGTGATGTGCGAGAGGAACTAGCCTGCTGTCACGTTCAAAGGCACATGCTGTCTTCTAAACAGGCAGCCGGTCTTTCCATCAAGTTCAGGCCTGATATTATTTTCAAATTCATCTGTACCTCAAACATAGATTTCTTGTTCATCCTTAAATGGCCTTTCCCTCATGATGAGAATTCACGGTGAAGGGCTGTTTCATAAGGGTTGCTGTTGTTGCAAAAATCAAATCAAAAGACTGCCTTGAGCTGTGATGTTTTTATGCAGAACAAGTCTGGCCGAAAATAGAATGCATAATAAAAACCAAAATGAAAGCAAAAGTAATCTGGCACCTTAAAGGCTAACAAATTTGTTTCAGTGTGAGCTTTCATAGATTACAATCTACTTCCACAGATAGGTGGGGAACAATATTCACATTCCCATTTTTTACATACTTAGTTACATAGCTGGAAAGATGGAGACCAAACGAGGAGGGACACAGACACGCATAATGAACTTTCAGCATGACAGCAAGATTATTAACACAGACAATGAATTTTCAAAATCTTGATTACATAAACATCCTGGCAATTAATTGGTGATTAATTAATGCAAAGAGTCTACCAGGTAAGCATACGGCTGTCTTTGAGCTACAAAAAATTGTTTTAGGAAGTGTTTGCTTCTTCCTGACTTAGTATCTGATTCTGAAAACCGCAATTCACCTAAAGAAACAACATTTTTCTATACACAGGAATGTCAAGAGATCCAAAATATGACTAGATACTGTGCATTTGAGAACTCTGGTGATTGGTGTGGGTGGTTGTAATTGTTGGTTGGGCACAGCTTGGGACATTTCTTATTCTTCATGTTGTGTTATTGGTTTCTTTGTTGAGTAAGATGTCTTGTACAAGGAAGTTAGAGTCTGGTTGATTAGCTACCTCCTTTTCATTTTTTCTGTGCAACCTGTTCAGAGATTTTTGTTGTTGTTGTTCTAGGTAAGTAACACTGAACTTGTAGTGTTAGTTTCTTCTTTTTTTTAGTACAGTCAAACCTCATATAACACTAAAACCTGGTTCCACAAGTCTTGATGTTATATGATTTTTAGTGTTATCCGATGCATGTTAAAATCCTATGGGAGCCACAGAGATACATTGTAACCACACAGGCTTTAGCGGTTGTTATCTGAAGCATCCCATAGGATCTTAATGTTATCCGATGCAATTCTTCCCCCCAGATTCCTTAATGTTATGCGATTTTTGTGTTATTCGATACTAATGTTATATGAGGTATTACTGTACTTTGACATAGGCCTGATGATTTCTCATTTTTGTTTACTAAATAAACAGGCTCTAACCCAGGGGTGCCCAAACTTTTCAGGCTGTGGGTCAATCACATGGTTCCGAAAGCCAGTCACTAAGTTTGGGCACCCCTGCTCTAACCCTTCAAATCATCTGTCATTTTCTAAAACAATTTAAAAAAAAAAAGGATTATTTGAGAATAACTATTGAATTCCAATCAATCCATTTATTTGCTGGGAAAACATTTAGAACATTCCTCCGTCTCTAAACAAATAAGCGTTCCACTGTTGGAAAGGTTATGCAGAGCTGAATATAGCCTACAAAGAGACTGAATAACCATCATGAGGTCAAAAATCCAATTTAGCAGTATTTATGAGATTGTATTAGGCTTCACAATAGGAAAAGGACTTTAAGAATATTGTAGGATTGTACATCTTTGTAAACAATGATATAACAATGGGCTAATGCAGATGTCACTGACCTTGGAAAAGTTACATTTTGTAGATTTCATCAGCTGCCATAGTAGAGAGTGAAAAATATTTGGTGCTTCTGCCACATTTGTCAATAAAGGGGGGTTGGGTGGTCATTGTACCTCGCTTAAAGAGCAAGATGCATTGCTCTTTAAGCGAAACACCATTGTAAATGACCAATTGTGGGGGAATTACAAACCTCGATTTATTTGTTAAGCGAGTTTTTGGTTGGTTTTATTTGTTAAGTGAAGCGAACATTCAGAGAAAATCCTGCTCTTTAAGTGAGTTACCCTTTAAGCAAGACGCTCTTTATGCGAGGGTTGACTGTAATTGGGAGTTTGTGTAGCTGGAGTTCATTTCTCTACTGGTCAAATTAAACTTTTATTTTCAGGAGGGAATGCAATTTAGGCAACATCACTATAATTCACAACACAGAATGCAGGACAATGATGATAAATCTAACACATGCAAACTGGCATTATTTGCTGCACACATACACAAATATTTGGGTAAATGTAACTCTTTGAAACTGACATTTTTTTACATCAGCCATTTTTTGTGCTGAAGTATTCTGTTTAAAAGGGACTGTGATGGCTTACTGGTTAAGATACTGAACTTCATGACTAGAAGGTCAGCAGGTCATTAGTTTGAGACCTGAGTGCTGCACAATGGAATGAGCTCCTGTCTCTGTCCCAGCTCCTGCCAACTTAGCAGTTTGAAAGCAAAATATTGCAAGTAGATAAATAGGGACTGCTTCAATGGGAAGGTAACAGTGTTTTGTGTGCTCTGGTGTCAAGTCATGCCTTCCACATGACCACAAAAATGTCTGCATACCGAAGCAGTACCTATTTGTAAACGGAGATGAGCACCAAACCCTAGAGTCATGACTGGCTTTTGACCAAGGGCGACCTTTATCTTTACCTTATTCCAGGGGTTCGCAAACTTTTTGCGTTGTGGGCTGGTCATGTGGTTGAGCGAACCAGTCACATGGTTCCTCCTGCCATAAACGCTGCTGTAAAATGCATCCATGGCTGTCGTAAACATGTTTATGACTATCGCAGGTGTATTTATGGCAGCGTTTACACATGCGCTGGCACATTTTATGCCTTTTGTAAATGCGTCTGCTTCTGCTTCTGGTAGCAGCGAGGGTGGATGTGGGGCACATGAAATGGTCCCATAGGCCAGGTCCAGCCTGTGGGCCATAGTTTGGCCACCCCAGCCTTATTCTGTTTAAATCTTTGTGACCTTTGCTTTCATTTGTTTCCCTTGGTTTCTGTCCAGTGTGAATTTCACAATGATAGTTCCATGATTTAGGTATGTGGCTGCAGAGCCAGAAGCTGCGAGCTTGATTCCCTGCTATGCCTTCTGCATACAGAGTCAGCCTGTATAGCCTTTAGGCAAGCTTCATCGTCCCAGGGTGCCCACAGAAGAAAAAGATGGTAAAACTCTTTGGTGTATTCTTCAGTTAGAAAACCCTGGGCAAGGTTAACATAAGCCAGAACTGATTTGAAGGCACATTGTTATTATTATATTATCAAATGAATTTTAAAAATAATGATGCTGAGGCAGCATTAGGCTCTCAATGAAAATGCATAACACCACCATTGTGTGTACTGTATTATCTTCCTTTTTTTCCTTTTAAGCCCAGAGCACAGCAACAGCTGCTAAGTATCAATGGCTTTCAGCCTAACATAACCTGCCAAGTACCACTTCTAATTATTCCTTAGGATATTCAATTTACTAATTAAAATATTTGAGAAGAGACTTTCCAAATGTTTTCAGGATATTACTGTGAGTAGCTGCTTATGCCTACATGCCACTTTGATGCTTATGCCTACATGCCACTTTGAGCCAGACTGTTACACCCTTCTACCATTTATGGAGCGGGGTCTTCTTCTGAAACAAGAGGGGAAAGAACTCATGAGAGATAATCAATGCATTTGGAATTTCTAACACTATCTTAGAACTTCCATAGGCTATCCATATGCCTAGACCAGTGGCTCCCAACCTTTTTTTGGCCTTGCCCCACTAAGAATTTCTAAAATCCTTATTCCCCACCCCCACCCATGACATATAATTCTTATTATTAAAAAAGTGAACTCCTATTCACATGGAGAAAGCCTAAAAGGTCATTAACTTGGTCTAATTCATTCTCGAATTGCCACCTCACCAATCAAATTGACTCCCCCATGGAGCATATGCCCCACATTGGGAGCCATGGGTCCTCTAGACCAATTGCTGAATGCTGAAAGTTTAAGATAATCATCCTGGTATGTATCTCAATGGCAATAACCTGATCACCAGTAACCTGAGGTCAGAATGATGGCAAGGGTGTTTTTTAAGTGCTACAGTATCTTTAGACCAGGGGTTCTCGACCTACAGCCTGCAGATTGCATCTGGCCTGCAGTGCCAAATAATCCGGCCCCTAACCTTATTCCAGCCACCACTACCACTGTAATCAGCCATGGACTCATTTTCTGCTGTTGTGATGTGTTTACAACAGCAGTAAATGGTGGGGGGACCACCAGTCCGGGCCCCTAAACTGTTTTAGGGAGTGTGACCTGGCCCCTGACTTGAAAAGGTTGAGAACCCCTGCTTTATACTCTCTCTCTCCCCACATTAAAAAGGTTCTCTTTCCAATAGCAAGCAGCTGCTTCTGGGAGCACCAAAGAGATACTTTCATTTTGGGAATAGACAGCAGGCTTCTCCCCACATTATTTAACATATACACTAGTACCCCGGAAAACATTATGACATGGTTCCACAAGTCATGACGCTGTCCGGTTTTTTGCGTTGTCCGATCAATGGGAGCCTCTTCTACCAAACGGGTATAGCAGCAGGGATCGCACGTCAAGGCAATGGATCAAAGTGGGGGGTGGCTCCCCCCGCTTTGATCCATTGCCTTGAAGTGCAATCCCCATTTAGGCGCTTTGCGATGGGAGTTGGGGTGCCCAAACTCCCATCGCAAAGCGCCTAAACAAGGGTCGGCATTTCTGAATTTCCCCCTCCCCTGGGGGAGGGGGGAATTTGGAAAGCCGGGCCTTGTTTAGGTGAGCGAAACAGGGATCGCACGTCAAGGCAATTGCCTTGACGTGCGATCCTCATTGCTATAGCATGCCCGGGAAAGAGGCAGCTTGGTCGAAATCCTCACCCCCACGCAGGGGGAGGGAATTTTGGCCAAGCCGCCTCTTTCCTCTCCCGATGTTCCGAAAGGGTAAAGATCCTTATCCTTTGGGAACATCAGGTGGCTTGCAGGCGCGCATGCATTGGTGGGGGTTAGCGCAGGGTACGGAGGTCCCCCCCGGTATCCTGCGCTAACCCCCACCGACGCGCGCCGCTCACCCGAAGTTTCGAAAGGGTAAGGATCCCCGTACCCTTTCCAAACATCGTGGGGGCGGGTGCTGGCGGGGGGATTGGATTGGGGAGATGTTCTACCCAATCCAACTCCCCCCCCACATACGCTTGTTCCGAATAACGTTAAAATCGCGTTATTCGATACAAGATTTTTCCGAAAATCTTGTCACGTTATGCGGTTTTCGCGCTATACGGTACTCGCGTTACCCGGGGTATTACTGTACATTAAAATATACTCATGTTCCAAAACTGGTTATAGACTTACCATCAACTCCTGATTACTGTCCATTCTAACCCACCCCTATCTCCCAAGGATTCCAATGGGCACAAAATTGCCCTCGGAGGCACCAAAGTTGCTCAGATTTGCATTGCATTGTGTTGTACATTTTATTTATGTTGCCATTTCAGTTTTTAAGCAAAAATCTCCTTTGAGGATGTGACTTTTCAGCACATAAAGGAAACAGTAGGGCTACTTAACCCTTTCCTGGCATGGAATAGCTGGGGTAGATATTCTGGGAGAATGACATCACACATTCCTTTGTTGAAATACAGAACTTTCCTTCATTTATGAAGCAAAGAAAAGCAAAAAAAGCAATCACACTTATCTATTGCCGCATAGAGCTTAGTACACTCTCTGGGAAGTTCACAAGTTAATTAGCATTTTGCCCCCAACATGTAAGGTACTCATTTTACCAACCTAGGAAGGATGGAAGGCTGAGTCCACCTTGATCACTGGTCAGGATCCAACTCACAATCTTTTGGTTGCAGTATGGCAGTTTAACCACTGCATCACCAAACACACACTCACAGGAGAATGGATGCATATGCTATGTTCAACATATGGTTTGGTAACACTGAGTTTCACTTAGGAGTGTAAGAATTAAATTGTGGTTGAATGCTTAAAATATTCCCGTTTTCATGACAGTGAATATGATGTTCCAATTACTTAAAACGTGTCTATGCCGTACTCTATTCTCAAGCCAGGAAAAATAACCACTAGGAAAAACAACCACTGACTGCCAATGGCAGCTGAAAGAAGAGATTCCCCATCCATCCTCCACCCTATCTTTAAGCAAAATAACTTGGAAGCAAGGAATATATGGAGAGCTTCCCTCACACCAGCTCTCTTAAAGTTTTTTTGTCTTTTTTACTTCTCTTTTTCTCCTTTGCTTCATGAAGCCTGACATAAATATGGGCAAGCATGAATTGAAATGTCAATCTTCTGTAAATGATTGGCAAGCTACCACATTTCTCAACAACAACAGACAGTGGATGGGTGGTTGTACTCTTTTTATTATGCATATCTTTTAGCATACATGACTTTAGCACATCTGTGCTCATCTCTGTTTATAGCCAAAGAGCCAGAGCTGTCAGCATCTGCAGATGTTTCCATGGACATGTGGCAGGCATTCCTCCACACCGGAGTGCATGGAATGCTGTTTACCTTCCCACCGAAGTGGTCCCTCCTTCTTGTTATTGTTCAGTCACATAGTTGAGTCCGACCCTATTTATCTACTTGCAATTTCTTGCTTTCGAACCACTAGGTTGGCAGGAGCTGGAGCAGAGACGGGAGCTCACTCCATCATGAAGTACCTGGGAACTGAACTCTGACTTTCCAGTCAGTGAGTTCAGTGTCTTAACCACTTGAGTCACTGCAGTCCCTGGAACATTTATACCTAATACTTAATAAACTTTTAAATTTCAGCAAATCCCACTCTGTGATGAGCTCTATGTTTCAAGCAGCTGCTTTCTCCTTCCTAAGACCCAACAAATTCCAGAGAAATAGTTCCCCCCCTTCTGTTTATCTTGACTAAAAATCTCCAAATTTTCTACAGAGCCTATGGGCAAACTAGCTGCTTTCCCTTCAGGGGATTCCACTCTTTGTAATCTTAACAATTTACAACCCAAAGGAAAAGATTTGTCACATTTCCACTTTGGCTTTCTGCCCTCTTTCTCCCCCCCCCCTTTTTTTTTGCCTGCCTTCTTGGCATCACTCACTCAGGTAGTAAAAACTTTCTCACCAGAGTTTGAGAAATCTCGTCACCTCTAGCTTAACAGCTATTTTTAAAGCGTGTCTTTTCTTCTTACAAAATATGCATTGTACTCAGAGTTCCATTTATAAAAACAGGAGAATATTTATAATTCTTCTTTCAAAGATTAGCAGCTTCATAGTTCAGCTGCTAGTCATTCCAGACCGGAAATTTCACAGCTTCTTACTCTCAGCAAGAAATCATGGGGTGGGGGTGGGGATCCTTCTTTTCACCTTGTATGAAGACTTCTGCAGTCAGTATTTTTTCCTCAAGAACTCTTGGAAGAAATATTATAGGATTTCATCGATGTTTCACGTTCATTTTTTAAAAAAGAAGAATAGAATAGCCGAGCACAGAAGAATAGATGCCTTTGAGATGTGGTGTCGTGTTGGAGAAGGGTTTTGAGAGTCCCCTGGACAGCGAGGAGAACAAATAGGTCAATCTTAGAAGAAATCAACCCTGACTGCTCATTAGAAGGTCAAATAATAAAGATGAAGCTAAAGGACTTGGACATCAGATGAGAAGAGAGGATTCACTTGAGAAAGCCTTGATGCTTGGAAAGGTCGAGAGCAAAAGAGGAAGGGGCCGGCCCAAGATGAGATGGCTAGATGGTATTGTGGAGACAATGGGCACAGAGCTGAGCGAGTTGAGGGGGATGGAGTGCCTGGCGGACAGTGGTTCATGGAGTCGCAGAGGGTCGGAATCGACTGTGCGACTGAACAACAAAAAGTGGTTAAGACACTGAACTCGAAGAGTAGAAGTTTGGAGTTAGAGACCCGAGTACTGCATGATGGAGTGACTTCCCATTTCTGTCCCAGCTCCTGCCAACCTAGCAGTTTGAAAGCAAGAAATTGCAAGTAGATAAATAGGTACCACTTTGGTAGGGAAGTAAACAGCATCCCATGCACTCTGTGTCTAGGAACATCTGCCAAATGTTCATGAAAATGTCTGCAAATGCAGTGCTGGCTCTTCGGCTATAAACAGAGATGAGCACTGAACCCTAGAGTTCGATAGGACTAGCTTTTGAGCAAGGGCAACTTTAATCTTTACCTGTTCCCCTATTTTGAGGCTTGCTTTCTTTTTCTCTCTCATATTGTTCCATAAAGGACAAAGATATTCCTTTGGCACAAACAAATGTAGAACCAAGGCGATACCTTTTATAAGGTCACTTAAAAAATCCTTTGGCACAGATTTCCTTAGACATATTTTGCATAAATTGCAATAATGTTGATAGAAGAAAAGCACTTCTTGTTTTGGTCACATGGATTGAAATCCTGTTTGTGTAAATTTTTATGACACCAACTGACATTATTTTTTAAAGAAATGAACTATATTCTTCTCCTGTCTTCTGGTCCCTATAGTTCCTGAGTTATCATGAATGTTTAGAGGGTGTGGGACAGGAAGGAGAACACTTTAATTACAGCTAATAACTACTACCAGGAAAATCCTCCCACTTACAGTGATTTTTCAGTAATTAAAGGCTTCTACCTACCTGTAAATTTCACAGGTTCCCAAAAATGAATCATCCTCATCCTCATCCTCATCCTCTTCCTCTTCTTCTTCTTCTTCTTCTTCTTCTTCTTCTTCTTCTTCTTCTTCTTCTTCTTCTTCTTCTTCTTCTTCTTCTTCTTCTTCTTCTTCTATTGCCTAGGCCAGATGTGAAACTGCCAAAATGAAGCCACCTTTTGGTGAGTTCATTCTGCAGTTCCATTTGCCCAAACGAGTGTGAGAAAGATTAGCCTGAGGTATGCCTGACTGCTTTTAAAATACCACAAGCTTCGAGGAGGCTCTTTCTGTGTAAACCCCCACCCCAAACAATGAATGGGACTACTCAAAAGACATAGGGAAAGGAAGAAGGTAATATGTAATTTCCTTTTTAAAAATTGCCTCCACTGGTGACATCATCAACATTATGCCTCAAAATTTACACAAACAGGATTTCATTAAGGATAAACAAAACAAGGAATTTGCCAAGTATTGTTTCCATTTCTAACTTAAAGTCTCACTGAACTTAGTTAGACATATGCCCAGATAAATGTCTATTTATTGGTACTCGAGAGCAATCAGTTTTGCAGTTTGACATTCTTCTGAGAATGGTGGTGAGACCCAGTCAAACTGAATGGGAGGAGAGGAAATGTAGAAAAACAACATGGAAATGAAAAATTATAATCTATATTATTCAAAATCTTTAAATGTCTCTTGAGATCAGTATATCAAATAAATTCTCCTCCACATGTGTATTCCTGTTCTATTCTGAGTATGTGGTCATGCAGAGAAATGTAATGCGCACACTAAGCACTCCAGACTATAAATAGCAGCAATTTGCATGACTGCCACAAGGACAGCAGGGGTTTTTCCCAGATATCACAGCGGTGAGGAATGGCTGTTGATCATGTTTAAGACCCCTAGTTCACCCCTCACCCCTTGCAATTAATCAGCAAATACTGGCTGGGTAAGATAGTGAATGGAATAAAACAGAACCACAAAGGTATTTGATTAGACTACCTTGCTGATAGCTCTATCTATAGACTAAATTATATTTAAATGCAGTAATTGCAAAGTGTAGTCCAAGAATTCAGCAACTCCATCAGAAATCATTCATCAGGAATTATTTGAATAATATAGATTATAATTTTTCATCAGGAAACTGAAGTTCCAGCATCATTTTTCAATGCTACATGGCAGGGGTGCCCAAACTACGGCTCGAAGGCTGGATCTGGCTCCTGATGCCAATTCATCTGGCCAATTCATCTGGCCCACAAAGCCCTCATTGCTCCCGGAAGTGGAAGTAAAACGCACCCGTACGGGGCCGTATGGGCGTGTTTTTGTCCAGGAGAAACGGGGGCTTCATGGGCCGGATGAATTGGTGTTGGGGGCTGGATCTGGCCCTCAGGCCATAGTGACTGTCCCCTGAACCACGTGACACCTCTGCTATATGGAATGCTTCTTTCCTTTAATTAGCTCTGATTTCCTGCATATTTGACAATCTATTTAGCTATATCGTATTTGATGCAGCAGTTGCCCATTTTGTTATGTGCCAGTTATTAATGGAAAGGAAACTTGGCATAAATTAGCTTAGGTAGGAAATGTAGGGTTTCATTGCTCTCTGCACAAGCACAGAAGGGTTTTTGAGGTCAGAGTCTGTTGAGGGTGTCAGGCAGTAACAATTTCCTTGCATCTCTGAGCTGTGAGCTATGGCATCCAAATTCCTGCTGCCCATGTTACCACTTTGTGACCTTGAGGCGGTGGGAAAAATGCTGGGCACCTGCTCCAGGGATTTCCTGCTCTTGAAGCCAACAACATGCCATATTTAGGTGACAAAGCCCATGCTCATTTGACATTCTAGAGGGATCTCCTTATAGGAAAATGCCACCCTGGAAATCCTAGGTGTTATTTTTCTGCCTTTCAAAAGCCAGACATGAAGCTAATCTAACAGAGACAGAGCAAACTAACCAAACAGTACAGTATGTCTTTTCCTATCTTCCGATAACAAATTTGAATCATTTTCTACAAATGACTTCTTTTCTTCAATCTGATTTTGGACTACTATCCCCTCTCTAAAGAGGAAGTTGATCAATTGGTATTTCTTTTTCTGCAGGTTTATTTCTCTTACATGGAAGCCATGGATAAAATGCTGGACTAATACTCAAAAGATCTGGATTCAAATCTCTACTTAACCATGGAAACTTACTGGAGGTGTGAATTTGGTAAAACCAATCAAATATTTCACTTAACTTGAAGACTCTATTAGAGTCATCATGGGTCAAAAGTGACTCTGGTGGCAGATAATACACACATTTATCTTGTAATTCATGTAAAATTCCAAAGCATGGGATCCATACTGGGATGATAGTTTGTATAATGCATTTGCTAAAAGACTAGCCAGAAAAAACACATTATGGAGCAGGGTCATGCTCCCTCAGACAACTTTGGGGGCCGGATGGCCATTTTGCACTTCCTCTACCATACGGCACTTCCTGATGTGGTGGAGGCAGTGTGGGGACCACATGACATGGTGCCTCAGGCTGTATCCGGCCCATAGGCTACAGGTTGAAAATCCCTGTTATGGAGTGTCCAAGTGTTTGAGATTATCCCCTTTTCATAACGCAAGAACCAACCAACATATGTAGAGTAAGAAAAGAAGTGCCAAAAGTATGTCTGCCTGCATCAGTCTGCCTGCTCTGATGCCCACCAATGGGCCCAGAACATGCAATATGGCATCTCAGAATTGAGAGAAATGGGAGAACAGGCAATAAAATATGCTGAGCAGTTGCAACCATTGCTGCCAATGTTGAAAACATTATATGGGTGGTATTTTTCCAGGCCTTGCTCTGTATACGAGTGTGATATTTATGCATCAGCTTAAAGAAAGGTTTTCCCCCTGTACTGCTACTGCCAGGGCTTATGCAACAAAAAGGCTTATGAATGATGATGCCAGTACTTCAATCCCTGACTGTCCAATCCAGATCTTAGACACAGAATCATAAGGATGAAGATCAAGTACCACCTCACCCCAAGAACATCTGTCCGTCCCATCAGAGCGGACTGGAGAGGCTCTCTAGTTGTTCCATCGGCCAGAGAGGCGCATCTCTCTGGCACTATGGGGTATGGGTTGCACCATGGGGCATGGGTTGCACAATGACCCCAGCCCGCTGGCTGATCTAAGCCCTCTCTCCCTCAACTTTTAAAAATTTTAAAAACTTTTTTAATCTGTAGGTTGTAGTACTTTTTAAATTTTTTGAGACCTTAATTTTTAATCCATTGTGGGTTTAAATTTGAGGTTTTGGGGATTGTTTTTATGTTTTGTTGCTGCTATTTGTTGTAAACCACCTTGAGTCACCTCGATGAGGAGGGTGGTGGATAAATATGATAAATAAATATATAAATAAATGTTGCTTATCCACAGTCCATAGCAATTGGATAGCAAGCTCAGCAGATACATAAGTTACTTGACTCTGGGCTTCCACATTCCAATATGAAAATCATGTCTAATTTTGCGTCTGTGCATGCAAATTAGCATATGGGATTTTATGCAAACCAATGCAAATCTATGCTTAGCCAGCTCCAGTAAACATCAAATTTGAGGAAGTTGTCAGGATATTGAAATTGACCAGGAATCCACTCATGCGGTGTGGGAAAATGGTGGAAGACTTCAAACTGAGATGTGACAAGTATTCACAGTAGGTGTTGTTCTTTGTAATTTTCCAAATCCTACCCAAAAACTCCCACATGTGCCAGTAGGACTCCTGATTTCCAGCAAAAAGGAAGACCACCCCCTCTTTCTACTTCTTGTTCTGTACACGAAAATATCAACTTCTGCATAATTTAATGTCTTGCTCAGGAAATATGACATTTTGCACAGAATCTGTATCAATGCTTTGCAGCTCAGTTTTTGGGATACACAGAAAGAGCCTCTTCAAAAATGGTGGTATTTTTGAACCACAATCAGGCATACCCTAGGCAAATAGAACCTTGTGCCAGCTAATCTTTCTCACACTAAGTTCTCTCGGAAGGAACTGTGGAATGAGTTCACCAAAAGGTGGCTTTATGTCTGGTCTAGACACAGAAGAAGAAGCTCAGGTTTGTTTGTTTTACTGTCAGTCCCAGGTGAATCCTACACAAACCAAATACTATTCTGTGTAAGAATTGTTATAATCCTGTGCAATTTTGCATTTCCTTCAGAAAAAAAATTCTCATGAGAGTCCGTTGGGGGTGGGGGGGGGGAGATACATCACGTACAGGAATCTTGCTTTTAAAATAAAGTATTATACCTCACTTCTCCATTTCCTCCTGAGAGCAAGAGGCAACAAGATCCAGATCCCCAAACTAAATCATGAAATGCCTGTTGTTCCCCCTTTGTTCCTTAGCTTAATCCCTGCTTTTAAGAACTGTTTATAAAGAACTATGCACTCTGATGTTGGGTAACAACTAACTGAAACAATACAAACTGTTGCAAAAAGTCAAAACATTTCAAGGGTTTCTTTCAATCACATAGTATTCTGAAGACAATCAGGAACAAAAAAGGAGGTGTATTAAAAGGAGTGTTAGGAGAAAGTGTTCAAACAGAGTCATTAAATGCATTCATGTTATATTGTCTCTATGCTACTGCAATTGCATTGTCATGGCCATCCTGAAACCACTAGTCCAAGTAAGGTAACATGGCAGTCATCAGTAGTCAGCATCAACAGAAGCACTTAACCATTCTTCTGAGACCCTTGTTCACGCTTCTCTCCTTGAAGTCCAAGCTGCTGATGCCATTGAGTGTGGTAGAAGATGTCATCCTATTGTTAGTGTTGAAGGAAGATTTGGCTGCTGTCTTCAGTAAGAAGAATGGGATAGGTCAGTTGTCATGTGCTAGTGGAAGCAAAATTTCTTGGGCTAGTCCTTTGTATTGTTCAGCTTCCTTATGGCTTGTTCAGTTTCCTTATGGGACTCTGTACCATTGAATCTAAAAAATGAATTCAGAAGAACCAAAAGGTGCAAAATGGCTATTGAAAAATTCTGCTTTTCACAGCAATTAGTGCCTCTGTCCTCCATTGGCTTGGGCAGGCTTTGGAGCCCATGTATGGAGTTTGCCTTAAGATGTGTTTGACATAGTGGTGAAATTACACAGACACACTTTTTGTTGGAAAAGATGGGCTTTACTTTCTAAAAGGTTGTGAATATCTTGTTCAAGAGACAAACAGCAGATGCAGCGTTCCTGCCTTGTAGAAGGGATGCTTTTACCCTTTTTGGGGAAATAAAGGATCTTCAAAACATTCCAGGACAAGCCAGATGAAGAGGAATGGTAGGAGAAAGGGCAATGTTTGCTGATCCTCTTATAGATATACAAAGTATGTGACTTTTAAAACATACTGCTTTTCCAATCTATGTACACATTAATATATTAAACACTTTATAGATTAGAATGTGATTGATGAAGGAGATTTCTTTGGGGAGGCTATGATAATTTTATCCTTTCCCCTCCATTCTAGGTAATGTTTGAAATTCCTGCTTTGCACAGCCACCATCCCTACAGAGTGAAACTCTGCCCTTTCTTAGTTTTGGCTTCTAATTTATGCATCTGATTAAAAGGGATAGACAGTTCTAGCCAGAATGAAGCATTTTTCATGCTCAAGTTACATTCACTTTTCTTCTTTGATAATCATGAACAGAAAGGAAGAGTATGACATGGGAGGAGGGAGAGAGAAAAGGGCATCATTATTGGTCTCTTGACATAACATAGAAATAACACATGCGGTGCAAGTGACAATAACAGGTAGCAGCCTTTGACTTCTTGTAGTCTTCTGCAAAGGATTAACAATGCAATGTAGTATAGCTCCATGTTTAGATTTTAGCATTGGGACCAGTATGGATGGAAGCATTGTGTAGGTGACTGCCAACAAGAACCTTGTATATCCCTCAACACTTGAAGGAGTAAAAGAAGAAATAAAGAAGATCTTCAGGTAAGGTGACATTTATTGATGGCCTTCTGAATTTTTCTCTAGATTGCTAAGGCCATCATCTTAGATGGATAGGGCATATCCACCATATGGATGGTTCCAGGCTTCCTCGCCAAATATTTTATGGGGAACTTTGCTCTGGTACAAGACCTTGTGGAGCTCCTCTGAAGAGCTATAAGGACCAGCTGAAACAAACCATGAAGGTGTCAGGTATAAACTCACAAACTTGGGAGACAACGGCTGAAGAATGCCTACTTTGACACCATACCATCTCTGCTGCTACCAATCACTTTGAAGGGGAATGCCATAGACATGAAGAGGCTAAGCAACAAGCATGGAAACTTCATTAAACCCAACCATGTCCTCCACCATCTATTCAGCGTACTGTGTGTGGTCACATGTTCCATGCCAGGATTGGTTTGTGGAGTCATTAGAGATACATCCACCAGCTGAGAAAATGACCTCCAGGAAAAATGTGTGCTCAGATATGAGTAGCAACCGACGATGATGGGTGAAGAATTTTGCAAGCCCTTGATCTAACAGCTTGCATGCTAACATACAGACCTGACCTTGGTCTACTTTGGAATCTGCATTGTCATTAAAATCCATCCGATGGCTCAAGGGCTATTTTATGTACTTCTCATTTTCACATATATGAACTAAAAGTGGCTGGGGAGCACATATCTTGCTCCAGAGACTGTAGATGGGGCCCAAGACATCCTCTGGGAGTAAAGTTATATAATAAAATGCCATTTGCCTGGCATGGGTTTTTGAGAAGCAGAATCTGACTACTTTTATGGTTTGGAGTCCAACTTTCTAGAAGAAACACAGAGGGCCACGCATGCCCCGTTACTTCAAGCAGCTAATAACTATCAGAAAATGCTTGAATTGTCCTTGAAAAATTACTAAATTGTTACAGTAATCTACCTAGATATAGAACGTAACAGATGAATGGGAAAACACCTAGAAACCGAAAATGAATTGCCTCAAGAATGCGGGTCAAACTTGACATTAAGGAAAATTCTTTTTTTAAGGATTTACCTATTCCCCCCTCTTTTTATTTATTTATTTTTACAAAAAATACAACAAAAATAATACACAATACATAATCATTTTAAATGTAATTATTAAAAAAAAACCCTTTCCGCCACTGGGACCATTAGAGATAACATCCAATCTTTCTCTATTTGCGAAGCTCCATTCCCCTTCCCAAACAACATTGTTTCTTCAAAAAGTGAATAGTCATTTCCTTTCATTAATACAAAGTCTGTAAAAATTCCTCAGATATCATTTAACATATTCTTATTTAATAACCACCTCTTTATCTTGATATTACTCAACACCGAGTGTCAGGCGGCGGTTAACTAACCCGACTCCCTAAAGGGGCCAACGCCTATGGGTGGATGAGTGCCGGTGATGGTCACTCTCAGTGGTTGAAATGCCACTGGAAACCATCATATTGGGCCCAATGGCAAAATGAGTGGAGGAGGAACTCTGATTCCCAATGGTCATGGAGGCGGAAGAGGCCATGCCAGATGGACTGGCTGTGAAGGCACATCTTGTCCATATCATCAAGGCTGCAGCGGTCCATTGCAGTCCAGGTGTTAAATCCTGCATGTCGTGCTTCATGTGTGCCATGGGTGATGGCTCCAAGATCACAGTGTGTTGGTCACTTCATGGCAAGATGGGATCTACCTTAAATAAATTCATGCCAGTGACATTTTTCCTGCTTCAGGAAAAAAAATGCATTCTCAGATATGGGTTGCAGTCAACAATCTTGATATTACATGTTTATTTACCATCACTATATTCCAAACCTCTTTACACCATTTTGATGACTGAAAATCATGCTCCACTTTCCAGTTCTTTGTTATCATTAGTCTTGCAGCTGTTAATAAGTTTGAAATTAATTATTTCTTTAATTCTAATTAATTTTATTAATTATTTCTTTACCCAATCCCATTCTTTCTGACCATGGGATTTTCTCAGAGGTATATGCCTTAACAATCAGTTTTTAATTATGCTATTATTTACTTTTAAAATGGTGAGTCACTAAATCAAGCATGTTGCATACAAGTTCAGTAGGTGAGAAGCAGAGGTATTTTGCTACTTGAGTGAGTCTTTCCTCTGAAAATGTAATGTCTAGTTTAACCGCGTACCGTTCCTTTAAAGTTTCTAGCTGGCCATTATAGAAAATAATAATGGTGAACTAGATTTGCCTACAATCTGATCTAGGAAGACAACAGATATTTTTAAAAATCATCTTCATCAATAGAATTATGTCCCAGTAGCCCCTCTGTTAAATACATCAAAAGTGAGCATACATTCAAAGGAAAATACTGTCTCTTTCATGTATTATCAAACCTGACATTTTTAGTAAATTATCCTTTATTCCATCAGGACAGATGTTCGGTTAGTCATTACGGTTCTTTTTTTAAAAAAAATTAAGGCTTTATAATAAATCCAATAAAATTATAGAAGTTTTTAAAAGAACTGTAATGAATAACCAAATATCATAATGAATCCAATGACTGGCTGGATAGGTCAATGGTTTAGGTCCACAACACTATTCCATCCAGCCTGTCACCACCTCTTCCACAACTGGAAGTGGAAGTGGACTCCTTACGTCAGGCATAAAACATGCCCATGCATACACAAATGTGCCCACAGCTGTCGTAAATGCGGAAGTGGGAGCATTTATGACAGTCATAAATGCGTCAGCTTCTGGGGGCATGATCCAGCTTCCTCAGCTGTCTGAGGGCAGGATCAGGCCTGTGGTGTAATAAGATTGGTCACTGCTGGTTTAGGTGTTGAATGCTCAGTTCCTCACTGTGTCTCTCAGGGGAAGACGTAGACGGTGATAGCCTTGCCCAAACTGCAAGTCCTTGGATGACCACAGAAGAAGGGATTGTAAAACAATCATGAGTATTTTCTATTCAAAATGCCCTGGAAAGGGTTGCCATAAGTCAGAATTGACCTGACAGCACACAATTATTTTTATTAATGAATTCAGTGCTGTCTGTGCTGACAAAGCCAACTATTATGCCTAAATGAAGGTCAGATAGTCGATGTTAATACCAGCCTCAAGTGTGGATGACTCACTGTATGGTTTTTCAAATTGTGTGAAGGTGACCCCACTTGGAGCTTATGTCAATTTGATCACTGGGAGGGAGAGACTTGATCAGCATTTTCTCAGAGAGTGGGTGTGAACAATATTGTCATAGAGTTTAGTCACTAACAGGATCTGTTCTAGCTGAATGAAATCAGGAATTCCTGCTCTTCTTTGTCAACTTCCAGAATGACTGGCTGTCCTCTAAGCCTTCTCCTACAGACTGAACACAATGCAAATTAGAGGTCATCCAGACAAGCATACACTCTACTTTTTAAGATGCTTTGGGTGCACTCATTTTTATAGCACACCATATATGCTCTTTTAGCATGCTCCTTGCAAATGTGGATGCTGGGAATGGGCTAAAAATGAGCCCTGCAGCTGTCAAAACTGTAAATATCCTGTATTGTGAAGCAGCTTAGAAGCTGTTTCAAGATATTAGAAATTGAACATATCTCCTGGTTTCCCCAACCATAGCGTCCCTGAGACGGAAATCCTCTGTCCCTGTGGCTGAGGGCCATTTTGCTGGCATATTTGGAAGAGATTCATGTCACTTTAAGAAAAACTGTAGGATTTTTACAACTCAACAGCAGTCCAATCAAAGGAAGGAAAGAAAGAAAGAAAGAATCTTTGCCTACACACTCCCCATCCCATGCCAGAACCTTTTATTTTATTTTATTTCATTTTTTTCACCATTCTGACCTATATAAATACATACTTCAGAATATTCAAATACAAATCAAAGCAAATGGGTTGTGAGTTGTCAGACAATTTTTTTTTGCCTGAATCAAAGTGGATAATAATCCCCCTCCCCTATTTTACATGCATTTTTATCATTCAGTAAATACACACATACAAATAGGAAATATTGATCAGGTTATTGCAGAAATTCAGTAGGTTTTTTAGTCACACATTGTAATTAAACAAGAACACCACATGCCAATCAATGGATTAAGATTTAATGACTACTTTAGAGTACCTTATATACTTGACTATAAGTTGTCGCGAATATAAGTTGAGGTACCTAATTTGGACTTCTAAAACTTGCAAAATAGACTGACCCGAGTATAAGTTGTAGGTGGAAAATGCAGCAGCAGCTAGGGAGTTTCAGTAATTAAAATACATGAAAATATGGTAAAATTAATTAATTCAGACATTTGTGTGGGTATGTTTTTGAGTTTTTACGATAGTGGTAGTGCTTTTTTAAAAAAGGTATGTTTCAATTTGCACCACTGCGGTATTGGGACCCTTCCTGAAACCATTGTCCAGAGTATAAATCGAGTTCCTTTTTTGGACCTCATTTTGGGGGTTAAAAAACTAGACTTATACTCGAGTATATACAGCATCTGATTATGCTGTTTAAAAAGTGCAGAGTTCTCCAATAAGTTGGGGAGAATAGTTTTAATTCAGTGATTTATTTTGAAGTTCCTGATAAGGCCAGGAAGAACTATTAAGTGCCATAGGAGGGATGGAAAAGCTATGCCTTTGAAATGTGGTGTTGGAGGAGAGTTTTGAGAGTCCCCTGGACAGCGAGGAAAACAAATAGGTCAATCTTAGAAGAAATTAACCTTGACTGCTCCTTAGAAGGTCAAATAGTAAAGATGAAGCTAAAGTACTTTGGACATCAAATGAGAAGAGAGGATTCACCTGAGAAAGTCTTGATGCTGGGAAGGGTGGAAGGCAAAAGAAGAAGGGGGCAGCCAAAAATGAGATGGCTAGATGGTATTGTAGACACAATGGCCACAAAGCTGAGTGAGTTGAGGAGGATGGTTGAGGACAGAAGTGTCTGGTGGACAGTGGTCCATGGGGTCGCAGATGGTCGGAATCGACTGTGCGACTTGAACAACAAAAGCTGCAGTTGATTGACTCTTACTGCAAACTTTGTTCTTCTGTGTCTAGGCCAGATGTGAAACTTCCAAAATGAAGCCACCTTTGGGGAGTTCATTCTGTAGTTCCTTTCGACTGACCTTAAAGATTAGCTGGCAACACAAGGTTGCCACTACCAGGATACATCTGATTGTGGTTCAAAAATACCACCATTTTAGAGGAGGCTCTTTCTGTGTACTCCTCTTATTGCAGTAGGACAATGGTTTCAGGAAATGGTTGCATTCCAAAAGAATTGAGCTTGAAATAATGTGAGAAAAATAATACAATTTTTGCCCAACTTCCTGTGATAGCATATTCTGATGTGCAGGCTGGCCCCTAATTCAGTCATTATCAACAAGTGAACGTGCAAGTGTGAATGGAACCACATTCTCAGTGAAATCAGCAAGCTTTTTATTGGAGTACAGTACTTATGTTCAGGGCTGAACCTTTGATAGCAGTTTGCAAAATAATACTTGTCCACTTGATGCAACATTTCTTTCTTCTCCTAAATTGTATTTGAAGAGGAGGATTATTCTGCATAATGCGAGATTACTTTGCACTGCAGGGTAGTGTGATTCAAATCCGTCCCCCTCCCTTGTGTTGATTGATGGGCTCTACAAGCATTTTATTAGTGAGCAGCGTTGATGGCCTTGTTTAAGGCATGCCAATTATGGCTTGTGTAAACATGGAAACAAAACAGTCAGTGCTCTTCTGTTTTTTCTCAGGACCTGTGTTTGCTGTGGTGGAATGGGAGCAGGGGTGAGGGGAGATTGTCTTCCTTTTTCTTTCTGTGTATCATCAGAGCCATTTAAATCCATTGGAATTTATCCTTTGCCTTCGACAGGATGCCCTGATTGAATAATAGATTGAACCCTGAAAGACTGATCTTTGCCTCACAGAGATTATGATTTTACATTAGTATAAGTCTATCAGACTAAATGAAATTGCTTTGGGTTCAACCCAAATGTAAGTAATAGGGATGGGCTGAGTCTGGCAGATCAGAATTTGGGTGCTTCATAGAGCGCTCCAGCAGGATTCTTGAGCCTGGCTTTGTTTTTAATAATTTCATGGTGCAATTCTTATCACCATGTTTTTGCTTAAGATATTGTTTTCTGACAAAGCAAGTAGATTAAAATGGCAAAGGGCCAGTTAATATTTCATAATGTCATGTTTAGGGAGGGTTGGGGTATTGTGGAAAAAGAAAACTTGATTATTCTCTTCTCCTTCCCCCACCCCCTTTACTTACCTTCTGAATGATTGTTTGCAAGTACAGTAGCTCCATTCCTATTACTCTTTTGCATGTAAAGAGGAAATGCTTTGTCATTAACTGTCAAAGTGACAATAGAACTGTTCCTTCTACTATACAAGAAAGTACAGTTTTCAGATACATAGAGGGACAGACTGGGTGGGGCAGGAAATCATCTTGAAAATCAGAGTTCTAAAAATATGATGCACTGGTCCTTGACTTTTCCCTGTAAAAAATAACTCTTTAATTCACTCGCAACAAAAGAAGTGGCACATATTTTCTAGTCCAAGGGTAAGTAAACACTACCAGTAAATAACAAGCTGATTGTAGATGTTCATCGAGCATTTTTAACTTCCAGCTTTTAAGCAATAGCAATTGGGGTATACAGATGGAGCCTTCTCAAATATTGTGGTATTTTTGAACCATAATCATCCGGGCAATGGCAACCTTGTACTAGCTAATCTTTCTTAAACTAGGTCAGGTGAAAGGAACTGTGGAAATGAATTCACCAAAAGGTGGCTTCATTTTGGCAGTTTCATGTCTGGCCTAGACTCAACAGAAGCAACAGCTTCTCTTTCTAAAGTGCACTTTGGAATTTTTTTGCTGTGTTTCCCCCACTTTAGAAAGAGTTTGTAACAGAAAAATTACAAGGGTTTTCCCCACTCTTTTCGAACCTCCGGTGCATTCAGTGCATTCCTGTGGGAAATTGTGCTTCGTGTTACAGAAAAATTGCTTTACAGAAAATGTCCCAGAATGGATTAATTCCATAACCCAGAGTTTCATTGTACTTTTATTTAGGAATGGAATATAAACCAATCTCATAAAGAAGTGATGGTGCATCTCTGCTTCCCCCGGTATTTTTAACCTCTATTTCTAAGCTCCCTAGCCAGTATGGCCAAATATGACAGATTATAGGATTTGTAGTTCAAAACAATTGACAAAGCAATGATTATCTACTTCTGTCATGAAGACTAGATAGAAAATAGTTCCATCACCAGGAAAAGAGATAGAATATTGACTGTTCTTTCATTTACAGAACCAAAGTGTCCCCTTTATTATTTGTTGTCATCCACCCAATCAGTTTAGCAGTTTACCAGATGAACTTTATCCTAAACAACACAAATTATTAAGTAAAATTCAGCAACTCAGCCAAGTGTCTGCTTTTGCTCTTCAACTTTTTTTTCTTAAAAAAAAAATAACAATAGTACAAGATACCCTTCAGGACAACATGCCCTAAAAGCAGTGAAAGGCAAAAAGTTCTGGAGTGGAAAAAGTAACCATTTTTAAATGATAAACAATTTACAGTAGAAATGGCATGCAAGATAGCTTAGTCATCTTACCCAACTGTTCATTGGTGATCATTGCCCTTACCAATTTTGCAAGTACAAAAAATACATGCTGTTCTCATCCTATGTGAACAATAATATGACTTCTTGAACTACATAGAATAGTGCCTGCAACCTTTGTAGCTTTATTGATTATAATTACATTCAGATTAGCTAGTAGCAGAATGATGACTTGTGTAGGTTGAATCACAAGTGAACCATAGTTATGAATGTGTCATATATCTTGCTCTCCTGTATATTCTGAGAAAGACAGAGGTTTTTTTTACACACACACACACACACCCAACACCATCTGGAAAACATCAGATTGTCTTGTCTCACATATATTTTGAAAATCTGAAATAACAGACACTGCCCTTGATTTTGCTGAATGTTAGGTCAACTTTGAATAAGAACCATCTTATCCTAGATCTTATCCAAGAGAGTCAAGCTGACTTGGCATGCATAATTGAGACCTGGGTGGGGAATGCAGGGGGTGCCCCCCTCTCCCTATCATGCACACCTGGGTTCTCAGTCAGCCATCAGAACATACTAAAGAGTAGAGAGCTGGGGTCTTCATCATCACTAGGGAGACCTTGAATGTGTGCTGGATCTCTGTGCTGTTGAGTTTGGGTGTAGAGTGCCTACAAGAGGAGGAGGGGAATGTGAATAGGCTTGGAATTGTATTGGTGTACTGTGCTCCCTACAATCCAACACAGTCTGTACTGGAGCTAACAGATTTAATCTCCTTAGTGGCTGTGATGTCCTGACAGGTGAACTGAGGGTGAGAAAGATCAACAACATCCCCCCCCCCGTCATGGTCAGATCACTTCCTGATGCAATTTGTGGTGGAGATGATGACACTCCCCCATGGAGAACTGGAACCAATTAGGATGGTCCTCCCTCGCAGGCTTATGGATCCTAATGGTTTCCAGAAAGTCTTATGACGGTCTTTGACCAAACAGGACAGTGATACTGTTGTCCCTCTCATGGAAAATGGTACACAGAGACCACTAGGGTGATTGACACTATCACTCCAAAATGCCAAATCTGGCTCAAAGTTCATAAGGCTCCATGGTTTACTTAAGAACTGTGAACTCTGAAGCTTAGAAGGAGAAGGCTACAAGACATGGAAGAGAGCTCTCAAAGATGACAACCTTGTGGCTCTAAAGGAATGCTCCAGGAGCTATACCAGCACTATAAAATTGATGTAGAAATATCATAATATCCAAAGGATCCAAAACCCTGGCAACCAGCAAAGAGAGCTGTTTCAGATAGCCTCAGAACTCCTTGGGGGAAAGCAAATGGGGAATTTACAACTGACAGTTGCCAACTGTAATAGGTTGACAACACATTTTAAAACCAAGGTAGATGTCATCCATAGGGACCTCGACTCCAAATTTGATGCAATAGATCAGAAGAAGGTGTCCAGTGCACCATCTTTCCTATGTGTTTTGGAGCAGTTTTAGCAGTTTTGGGAATGTGTACAACTTGGGGAGGAGTTGTCCAACCCTTATGTGCAACAGAATGGGTAACTCAGGGGTCAACAATCTCTCCAATGCCATTTAATATGAGGCTGCTGGTAGAAGTCACCAGATGATATGGAGTGGAGTAGATTTAGGCTCACTCTCTTGCATATGGTTTGCTTCAGTGTTCCTTTCCTGCCAAAAGTGGAGTAATTGTTGGAATCTTTTTTAAGACTGTCATTGACCTGCCATATGGATGAGAAAATATGACTACTAATAAATATAAGCCTAATTCCAGCAGAATAGAGGACGAAATACAATTTTGGATTTAAGTGATGCTGAAGAACATAATGGATAACTCATGCTGGTTAAGTGAGGAACCACCAAAGTATTTACTGATGTAGCAGAATACCAACATCTGTTTTCCAGGTACTGTACTCACCATTTATACATTATAGCAATAGATTGTTTTTCTTGTTATGAAATGTAAGTGAACATAAATCTATTTGCACTGGTAGAACATTTATTCAGCCAACATTTTCCTGGTGTTACAAATTGAATTATCATTCCTAATTTCTGTTCTGAATTAGGCCTCTCCAGAGATTTTTATTCTGCTTTCTAGAATCCATTTTAATCAATTGGTGTATATGAATCAAAACAAAGATCACTTAATTTGTTCTGACTGAAGATGTAATTTATTTTCATAGACTTTAAAAGAGCAGCCTTTATCTACCAACAGCATACTAATGCTGCGTAAAGTGATAAAAAAACAAAATTGCATGACTATCATTAGAAGCACAGTTATACAAGCCTGCCATAGGTAAGAAATTGTGAACTGGAAGGCATGTGAGAGTGCTTGTCCCACTCAAAGGCCATCTAGATTTGGTCCACAGGCTAAGGAAAGCCAAGGGGAGGTAAAGGAGCAATCCACTGATATGGGTGAAACTGGTTAATGAGGAACAGCTGGATAGAGTTAATTGGAGAGACATAAAAGATCAGGTAGGGTTGGTATAATCCCTGAATGCAGAAGGGAAGATATGTGAGAAGATGTTTTGGGGTTGATCTTTTGTGTGGTGGCTGCACAAGAAGGTAGAGGCTATGCAGCGATTGCTAACCTTGACATTCTAACTGTTTTGGAACTTCAATTCAATTGAAGTCCAAGAACAGCTGGAATGCCAAGGTTAGCCACCAATAGGCTAGGAAGTCTCCTGTGATGGCATCCATTTCTTTGCCACAGCAGAAGATGCACAAGTTCTGAGGGAAGGGCTGGACTGGGAGATGCCATTAAGACATCTTTTTTCCACTTGACTAAACAAACTTTCCTTGCAAAGGGCATAGCCAGGTTGGAAGCTGGTTTCCTCCACCTACCCTCTCAGAACATGAAGGAACTGCTGTCAGGATAACTGCAACCACAGATTGATGAAAAGTGCTGAAAAGACTAATAATCATAACTCAACCCTCTGTGGGAGTGGGGGGAGGCTGTGGAGAAAGCCAGTGTACCTTCCATGAAAGCTGTTGTGAGCAAGGAAAAAGAAATAAAAGCTCAAAGCTTGTTTGCACTGTTTTCTATGCACTGTTAGCAATGGGCTTCCATTCCTTTGGCTTGTAGGAATTAGTGCATTGTTAATGTATGAAATGCATACAGCTGAGAGGTTTGCAGATTTGTGCAGATGTATGTTTTTCAACAGTACCTGGTTACTTCCTGTTTTGCTAAAGAGAATTGGCAGGAAACTCTTTGCTAATATTTAATCCCCTGTGATGGGTGTCTAACAGATGGATGTATTTAATTTCTGCTGTCTCCCTTTCAATCATAGTTTTGTAATTTCTCCATTCCAGAATTGTAGCTTTCAGGTCTTGGGTAGAGTGTCCAGTTAGATTGAAGTGGTTTGAGACAGGTTTCTCTGTGTTGCCATTTCGGATATCTGATTTGTGTCCATTAATTCTTTTGCGCAAAGATTATCCTGTTTGTCCTACATAAAGCACAGATGGACATTTGCCATGAATCACATTGGCAGAAGCACAAGTAAAACTGCCTTTAATGTTGTGTGTGGTGCCATTGGGTCCAGTAATACTGTTTCCAGAGCGAATTTGGGGGCATAGTTGACATCTGGATTTGCAGCAGGGTCTAGTTCCCATTTCTGCTCCACTTCTGTGTAGTCTGTTGCGTCTCAATAGTTGTTTGAGATTGGAGGGTTGTCTATAAGCGAGTAGGAGTCTGTCACCAAGGGCTTTGGAAAGTGAAGCACTCTTGTCCAAGATGGGTTGGAGATCCCTCATTATGCGTGTGAGGGGTTTAAGTTGAGGGCTGGAGGCAGAAGAGTAGCGTGCCTTGGCGGGCCCCCGTATAAAAATTTGTTTGGGGGCCCTTAGGAAGGGTAAAGATTTGTTTTGCTTACGCACGTTGGGGGCCCCCGTGGCCCTGGGGCCCCATATAATTGATACGGCAGATACGGCGGTAGCTACGCCTCTGGCTGGAGGTGACAACCAGTGGTGTGCGATTGCTTTCCCTTCTGGGCCTGTCTTGTAGTAGATCACTCCTGGATGTTCATCTAGCCCGGTTGATTTGTTCTTTAACCATATTGAATGGGTACTGTAGTTTGAGAAATGCATTTTGTAAGTCCTTGAGCTTGGCATCCCTGTCCTGTGGGTCTGAGCAGATGCGATTATACCTGAGGGCTTGTCTGAAGACAATGGATTTTGTTGTGTGTTCTGGATGGAAGCTGGAGGCATGCAGGTAGGTATGTAGGCTTTCTCACAACTTTGAGATTGAAAGGGAGACACTTAGAGATAATCTGAATAATCTATTGTTGCTGATGGCTGTGGGAAGCTGTATTGTTGTGCTTGCTTGTCTGTCACTTTGCTTGAGCACACCCTTCTCCCTTTGACCCCTGAATTTGATGTATAAAAACCATGCCTGTAAATTCAATCCTTGTCTGAAGAAGTGGAATTGATCCATGAAAGCTAACAATAAAAATATGGCAGTTAGTCTTTAAAGTGCTACAGTGTTTTTTGTTTTGTTTTGTTTATTTTGTTTTGTTTTCTGATATGCCTGAACCACAGACTAACATGGCTAGTATTCCAAAGAATTTAATGATCATTCTTATTCAAAACAGTTCCTTGCTTTAATTTAAGGTAAAATTCCTAATCAGTACATACATTGCTGTAGTCAGAGAAAGCCCAGGTGTGGAAAAGAAAGGTAGCCTATAAATGAAACAGATAAATAAATAAATAAATACAGCTGGATATACACATCCATAAAAATCTACTAAATTAACACTTAACAAAAATGTAATTTGAAAATATATCAAATGCTATAGATAACAATTTATTTTTCATTTTTTACATTTACCACTTCCCTTATTTCCCATGTGCTCTAGGATGTATAGGTGGTACTTCTACCTTCCATAACAACCCTATGAGGTTATGCCAAGAAAGAGTTATTGTCCCAACTTTAATAGCCAATCAGAGACTTAAACCCATATCTCTAGACTCTTACGCCAGCACTCTATTGTACCATGTTCGTTCTTTATTATTAAATCCAACGCTAGTGTAAACAACAAAATATGCACATTGCTTGTTTCTATTAGCTACGTTCACTGACAGGATGGTATGGTAGTTCCTATATTTAGATAAGGATACAGGAAAGATAGAACAAATTGCTTTACATTTTAGGTTTTGTTAGATCGACTGATGGATTGCATAATCAGATAATTGTAGCAGGTCTAGCAGATTTCCAGTCAAGAAGAAGAGCTCAGGATCATGTCCTGTGTTCTCCAAAATGTGTTACCTGAGGACAGAAAAAAAAAAACCCACAACAAGCAGCATCTTTATGCTCTCTTTATTGATCTCATACCATGTTTTTCTTGATCTGCAGAGACAGACTTTGAAGTAAATTACAGTATAATAATATTGACAAGTTGCTACTTCAGTTAAGTATGAATAGTGGTCTGAAACTGAAGATGAGGATAAATTGACTTCTAGACAGATTCTATCTCTGCATTGGTTTATTTTTTTATTTGCATTTCTGAGTCATCTTTATTACTGATTACAGTTTTTATAGCCTTTCTCTTAGCACAGAGAACCTTGAAAAGTGGTTTACAAGATAGATAAAAGGTGCATTTGTTAAAATTAAAGCAACAACTCAGCAGTCTGGAAAGAAAATTAAGAACTAAACATTAACAAATGGTATACCTGAGTGTAGAACATAATTTTTTGTTGTTCAGTCACACAGTCAATTCTGACCCTTTGCAACCCCAGGGACAAATGCATGCCAGGCACCTCTATCTACCACCATCCTTCTCAACCCATCCAACTCTGTGCCCATTGCATCAACAATACCATCTAGCCATCTCATTTTCTGCTGCCCCCTTC
The DNA here is from genome assembly GCA_030440675.1 of Furcifer pardalis. Lineage (NCBI taxonomy): Eukaryota > Metazoa > Chordata > Lepidosauria > Squamata > Chamaeleonidae > Furcifer > Furcifer pardalis. The sequence goes on along the minus strand of CP126892.1, from coordinate 172,332,636 downwards.
TTCTTTTGCCCTCCACCTTTCCCAGCTTCAAGGCCTTCTCAAGTGAATCTTCTCTTCTCATGTCCAAAGTACTTTAGCTTCATCTTCACTATTTGACATTCCAAGGAGCAGTCAGGGTTGAGTTCTTCTAAGACTGACCTGTTTGTTCTCCTCGCTGAGGAACATAGTACAGTAATACCTCATATAACGTTTACCTCGGATAATGCTAAAATCGCATAACGTTAAGTAATCTGGGGAGAAGAATTGGATAGAATAACGTTAAGATCCTATGGGATGGATCGGATAATAACCGCTAAAGCCTGTGCGGTTACAATGTACATTAATACCGCGGATAACGTTATGACTTGGTTCCACAAGTCATGACGTTATCCGATTTTTAGCGTTGTCTGATGCATGCATCGAACAATGCTAAAAAAAAAAGCCCTGACTTCAGAGACAAACCTCTTTAAAGGCAGGCAGGGAAAGAAAGATAACGCTAAAATCTCCCTGCCTTTAAAGTCTCCCTGCTTCTAAAGCCACTCCCCACACGTGGCGGTCTCTGCGACTGTAGTAGGGTCGGGGGGAAGCACCCGCCTTTCCCCCGACCCTACTGCAGTTGCAGAGAGTCCTTGTCTCTTTCTTGTCTCTCTTTCCCCCCCTCCCTTTAGTTTAAATACAGGGAGGAAAAGAAAGACAGAAGCCGTTCTCTCTCTCCCTGTAGTTTAAATACAGGGAGGAAAAAAGACACGATCTCTAGAGAACCAACCACGTCTCTCTCTTTCCCCCTTCCCTGTAGTTTAAATACAGGGAGGGAAAGAGACAAGGAGTCTCTGCAACTGCAGTAGGGCCGGGGGAAAGGCGGGTGTTTTTCCCCAACCCTACTGCAGTCACAGAGACCGCTGCGCGTGGGGGGTGGATTAGGTAGTTCTACCCAAACCACCCCACACCCGCAGACCATTGCATCAGATAACGCTAAGAATCATTATCCAGAATCGTTACCCGATGCAAGTTTTTTCCAAAAAACTTGCATCGTTATCCGATTCTAGTGTTATCTGATGCAATCGTTATCCGGGGTATTACTGTATCTCTATGGAGCTTTAACATCCAATCCATCCCATAGGATTTTAACATGCATCGGATAACACTAAAAATCGGATAACACCAAGACTTGTGGAACCAGGTTTTAACGTTATCTGAGGTATTACTGTATATGTATAAGGTTTTTCCTGCCTAGAATTAGCATGTGCATACAAGAAAGATAGCACAACTGTCCAACTATTTAAAAAAATATTCTAATGATACTTCTAATCCTTTTGATAATAACATCTCTTGTAAGTTTTATTAGCTGTATTAAAACATTATTTTACATAAAATAATTATCATTCTCTTCTTTTGTCACAATAGTAATAAAATATGTGTGGAGTTTCTTTAAAATTAAAAACCTCTAAAGTTAATAGGACACCTTGATGTTGCTGAAATTTGGGCAAAGTGTTTTCAGTGTCAAGAACCCCACTACCTATGCCCAGGTAGAAGGGCATAAGTAGTGGTCGTAAATCCAATGGTGTAAATCTCAGTGGCTAATTGTCACTAGTTAAGAAACCAGTGCTTGCATTTCTTATTGCATGCCAGTCAAATGACTTGTTATGTGACAAGAAACAGAAGTGCTCACTCGTGCCTTGACAGCAATTCACTGGTGCAATTTAGCCAATTAGCATTATGCCAGCACAAATAAGATTCTGCCCATTCTGGAGCCAGACACGGACACTGGGATTCCCAATACACAGATATTCTTTGTATTTTCCAGGTGCGTGCTTCATTATATGCTACTGTGAATCATTTGATGTCACCTTCATACTGAGATTCCAGGCTCTGTCCTGACTTCACACTCATCAATTATTTATGTGTAAACGAAATGTCACCTGTCCAAATGCAGACCTCTGGGTGAAATCCAATTTTTCATTTCCCCATTGTGGAAACTAGCCTTACTGCTTCTTGTTCTCATGTTATAGCTGTCATCATATCCCAAATGTACTCCATTTGCTAAGGTGCCATTTGCTAAGGTATCATGTAAGCATATTCTTGTATAGTATAAGGTAAGTATTTCCCATAAAATTTCTACTCACATGCTTTTCAGTTTGTTTGATTACAATATTCACAGAGCATAGGGCAACAGGCCCTATCAGTCCCTGGAAAATAGATGGGGAAGAAGTAGAAGCAGTGACAGATTTTACTTTCTTAGGATCAAAGCTCACTGCAGACGGTGATTGCAGCCATGAAATAAAAAGGCGACTGATTCTTGGGAGACAGGCTATGAGAAACCTGGGGAGCATGGTGAAAAGCAGAGACATTAAATTGCAGACAAAAATTTGTATAGTCAAAGCAATGGTATTCCCAGTGGCAATGTATGGTCATGAGAGCTGGAGCATTCGGAAAGCAGAGCGCAGAAGAATAGATGCCTTTGAGATGTGGTGTTGGAGGAGAGTTTTGAGAGTCCCCTGGACAGCAAGGAGAATAAACAGGTCAATCTTAAAAGAAATCAAACCTGACTGCTCCTTAGAAGGTCAAATAGTAAAGATGAAGCTAAGGTACTTTGGACATCAAATGAGAAGAGAAGACTCACTTGAGAAAGCCTTGATGCTTGGAAAGGTCAAGGGCAAAAGAAGAAGGGGGCGGCCAAAAATGAGATGGCTAGATAGTATTGTAGACACAATGGGCACAGAGCTGAGCGAGTTGAAGGGGATGGTGGAGGAGAGGAGTGCCTGGTGGACAGTCGTCCATGGGGTTGCAAAAGGTCGGAATCGACTGTGCGACTGAACAACAAAAAAAGGGATAGTGTGTGAAGACATTTTGTTTTGAATTTTGAATTCTCAAAGACAGGCTACCATGAATGTCAAGACAGCTTATCAAGTAATAGTTAACCCCTTGGAGAATTCTCATCTTCCAAAGAGTAAGACAAATATAGATCTGACTACATTTTGTGCAAAATTTGTTTGCATTAAACTAGTTCCTTTAAGTTTCCATTTGTGAATGTAACACAGAATAGGAAGTGTGGCGGGGAGAGGCTCAGCTGATTTACTGAAAAGATACAAACAACCTTTCCAGTGCCTCAGTTTTTTAAAGTCCATGCAACAAGGCAACAGTTACCAGTTTGTGCAAAAATGATTCTCACCAAGTTCCTCAAACTTTTTTTTAAAAAAGAAAAACCTTGCTGTTTCACATGTGAAGAGAAAAAAAACATTTATTTTTCTCATTCTTGCAGAAAAGAAAGAGACGAGAAATATTTTATAATACTGATCTGGGGCCCTTGGGCTCTGCCACTATATTTTCCCTCTATAGCAAACTGCTTATCTCCTATTCCTTTTAGGCATGAAAAACAACTGTGCAGCAAATGAGATTCCCACTGTAGGACAGCAGTAATTTATCTATTGCACTTATTATTGTAAATTGAACATTGCAAAATGACTGAACTGTCCCACTTTTTATTTTTAGACTCCCATCAGTTTAATGTAAGGTCAAGAGAGAAGCATCTCATCCTACCCTCTCATCTCAATTACAGCAGTAACTTTTGTGATTGATTGATATATTGATTTCTCCATTGCTATCTAAAAGCAGTTTTCCTATACTGTATATGCAATGAAAGCATCAGTCAGAAAAGGACAATGAAGGATTAAGTGCACATTAGATTGCATTGTTTCTGGAAAATCTCAGGGTTTCCTTTTATTGAACTGTAATATAAATAAAAGAGGTTAATATAATAAGAACATTATACTAGCCTTGGTGTAGTAAATGCTGATCCGGAATGTTTTGGCTTCTAAGATGAAACTAAATAATATGTTTATTATTTATAAGTGGAGTTCCCTCAATTAATGAAACAGATTCAGCTGTCATAGCTTGTGTTTTTCCTCATTTCATCATCTTGGATTCTAGGCTGTTTTGCCTTGTGATGCGTTCCTGGACATGAACTCTGGTTTAATTTTCAAGTTTGATTACTTGGGGATGCAGTTGAAGAAATCCTGTCATAGAAGGACAGGTGTGCTAATAGAATGAGAGATTTTTTTAAACAGGCTGTCAGAGATGCTTCGGCTGTGCCTTATTGTTATTTATTATAAGAAGAGATACATTTGGATATTATTGGCCTATTGCTGTCATCAACTCAAGCTCCCTGTATGAGCTATGTTTTAGCTTTATATTAGAAACAAGAAGCACAAGGACATAGGTGGAACCTTGTAGGACACTGTAGTCAATGGCAAATATAGCAAATAGCAGTCCCTTAGCATCATCTTCTAAGACTGTCCTCCAAAAAAAAAAAAATCTAGACCCATTGAACTGTGAGGATAGTTTTGAAGGAAACTGTGGTTGATATGTGAAAAGCCACTGACAGCTGCCACAAAATGTCTTGTTTCTGACAGGAAGGTACCAAGGAATTTTGTTCAGAAGCACAAGATACCCTGTGGGATAGTCTTCCACTTAAAAGCAAAGGAGCTTATGAGTAACTCAGTTCCAGTAAAGAAAAGTCAGAAATATTATTATGGATACCATAAGTAAAAGCCAGTTGTCAAAACAGAATGATACCAAGGCAAGGAGAATCCCACAGCCAAACAGTAACTGCTACAAAGTCATGTACAACAGAGTATTCATAACAGGAAGCAGTAATGTGAGAGCTGCTTGTACAGAAATAACCCAACCGCCCCAACTGGCCCAGCCCTGTTCTGAGGCTTTTGTGGCTGGATTGCTTGAGCCACACCTAGACCTTAGATTCAATTAATGCTGGCCTAGTTCTAGAAAGACAAATACAGTGTCTAAGGAGACCTCAGCTTAGAAGGGGATTTCCTCTGAGGTAAAGACTTCTCCTGTGAGCCTTCTCTTGAGCTAATGTCTCATTTTGTGTTGCTCCCATAGACTGAAAAGGGACCCAGCTTTCTCTTTGAGTTGTAAGAATGCCTCAGTTCCACTCCCTGAGAGTCCAGAGTCTACACAGGCACACTGCTTTTCAGCATTTCCAGGCTTAGGGGCATAAAATTCTTCTCACAGGAGCTGTCCTCCCATGAGGCTATGACACAAAATGGCTGAAACTACCCTAAAGGCATTGTGCACCTAAACATCACCCAAGAAACTCTGCTATTGCCTCATATATCACATGCTCAATAACCCCAAAAGCTTTGAGTAAATATGTCCTAGCATTCTTGTTTTATTAGGCAGGACAAGTTTGGGGATCCGAAAACATCGGATCTCATGTTGGGTGGCTTATCAGATGAGACAGCCACACTTTGTTCTTACCTCCTTACCCCGGTCCTGTTTTTTAATAATTTTTTGTAATTTTATAACTTGGAATTGTTTAATTTCTTTTAGCTTAACTTTTAATATTGTATTAGTTCACATTTTTAACTGTTAATAGGGAAATGTATATTGATTTGTGGTCTTCAGCTATGTATTTTTAAAATTGTTTATGTAAGCCGCACAGAGTTGGGTTTTTACCCGATTGGGGCGGGATAGCAAGTTGAAGAAAATAAATAAAAATAAAAATAAATAAATATTAACTAAGGCCCAGCTGTCAATCAGCTTTATATGTGTTTTGGAACAAATCCTTTTGGGTGTTCATTATAATAAATTCAGCTAATGCTGAGATGAATTTTTTAAAAGGGGCAATTTAATCTTCCACTGTCTTGGGTTGTATGTGCTTCTTTAAGCAATTTCCTCTAGTACGGTACTTATAAATTGTGTGATGACATTTGTCTATTGCTATGTTCATTTTTTGTGTAGAAAAAAAATCATCTTGAATGCCAGGAATCACCTGGTACATTATATCTGCGCTAAAAACATCAAAAGCAGTACAATAATCCTTTTTATAAAAGAAAAATTACTGCCTACCAAGAAAGTGTATTAAAACACTAATCAGTGGATAGAGAAGCCTGCCCATAGAACATTGAGGAGAAAAGAGAGGAGCAAGAGAGGGGTTAGGGCAGGGGTGCAGGCAAGTGCCAGATTTAGCCCCCAATGCCAATTTATTTGGCCCACAAAGCCCTCGTCACTCCTGGAAGTGAAAGTAAAACGTGCCCATACAGGGGTGTTTTACTTTCAGGAGTGACGAGGGCTTTGTGGGCTGGATGAATTGGCTTTGGGGGCAAGATGCAGCCCCCAGGCCATAGTGACTGACTCCCTGATCCATGTGACTGGCCCGTGGCCTGAAAAGTTTGGGCATCCCTGGACTAGGGTCTCCATCTCCCTTCAAGGGCATATATTTGTGAAATATTACAAACTTTCTACATTTCTAAAATATTTCAAGGTCATAACCTTTACAAAGATATGCCTTGAAATAACACCACAGACGGTCACCCTTTTGATTTCTCTTCTCCCACAGCATCTGACCCTTTCAGCCCAGAGTTTTTGCTGTGTGTGTGGTGTTTTTTTTTCTTTTTGTAAATTGCACTTTTTCACCGTGCTCTGGAAAACTTCTCTTGAACTTGAGCAGGTTACATTTTACTTCTTTGGCCAGAGATGGGAGAGAGAACAATTTCCCCATTGGAATGTTTTTTTCAGTTTATAGCTCAAGTGTCTCCTTCTGGTCCTCTATCTGTTTGTGTACTGGGTGACATAGTTTCTCTGACTCAAGCTGTTGGACTTCTGCCAAGCTAGGCTTGATGTAGGTAATTTCGGATCAGGATCTTTTACTTTTAAGATACTGATTAGCAGCCTCATGTGGCTATGTGGAAGCTCAAGGAAATCAGAGCCCTGCCAAAAAAATAATAATGCTTAACTCTTTCCTGTCATGATATCTCCATAATTTATATACACCTCCATGACTATTTTCTTTATAGGAACAAAGTTAAAGTGTACGTGATCTAGCAACATCATAAGCAGCAGTAGTAATCCATTTCTGATTCTGAAATAAAAAGTGCTGGAACAAGAATTTAGAGAAAGCAGGACAGATTTCACCCCATCTTACTGTATATACTTGAGTATAAGCCTAGCTTTTTATTCCCAAAAAATGAGCCCCAAAAAGGGAAAATGGCTTATACTCAGGTCAATGACCACAAGGATCCCAAGACCGTGTCGTATTGAGATGCACCAACAATTTAATTAATTATACCATATTTTCATGTATTTTGATTATTGAAACTCACTAGCAGCTGCTGCATTAACTATTCTTGGCTTATATTCGGGTCAGTCTATTCTCTTTGGTTTTCAGGTCAAAATTAGGTACCTCGGCTTATATTCAGGTTGGTTTATATTTGAGTATATACGGTAACTTCTACGAATCTCAAATCAGTCACAGTGGAGTTGATAATTATTTCAACCAACCAATTAGCAAAAACTCAAGAAATTCTTAGGGATGTTTACAATATCTGGTCTGGTTGGTCCTTGTTGTAGTGCTGTGTTTTGTTAATCTCTGCTGCAGAAATTGCCACTTATATTTGGCCCATGAAATTAATAAAGGATTCTTGGGCTCTATGTTGGGTTCCAGCATGGGAACATGAAGAAATATTAGCAGGTAGTCAAGGTTCAACAGGAAGTCTCCAGGGCCTGCTATTTCTAACAATCAAAATTCAGATATGTTTTCCTTCAAGGCAGCTCCCTGCTTCTCCCCTTAATTTGGTACAACAAAAGAACCAGAGGTCAAAGTGACCCCAGAGAAGAATCAGATGTGACCAATGTCTTGTTGGCCAGCATTAGAAGCAAAATGAGTGTCAGCCCTACCATTAGGCAGAAGGTGATAGGTGCCTCAGTTGCAATACACTGTGGAAGAGGACAAAGATCAATGGTGAGCCATTGGAAAACAAAGCAACATCTGCTTTATGCCTCCCCAACTAGTCTGCTGCCTTCCTTGTGTGGCAGTAGATGCTCTCTTGTGGGTAGCACTGAAGATTCAACTCTCAGCTTGTATAGATGAAAAGGGAGGAAGTTCACATATAGTTTTAAAACACACTAAAACTCCCAGAGTCTCCCCAGCCAGCACAGCCAACAGACCTTTTCTCCTCTGGCCTAATCATCTCATTGTAAGTTTCCATTTAGGCAAACTTTCAAGTGAAAGCAATTTTTCTTCTCAGGAAAATTCTGAGCATCTGAACTTAAATAATCATTATTCCCTGGGCATATTGCATATGACCAGGGCAATACAAGTGGCAAGGTAATTCACCCTGTCAGCCATTGTGTGGTGATCTTGGCTTGGCTGGAGCCACAGTGATGATCCATCTTCCAACTCTGGGTGTCACAAGCCACTGAGCTATGCCAGTTTAGAGCTTTACCAGAGGGACTAGCCAAGCTATCCAAAAAGGATCTGAACATTGAACAAGCGTGGGTGTCACTTATATTTTAAGATCTGGTTTGAATTCAAATCACTCTGGGAGATTTGGAAAGGGATCTGAAAAAAGGCTTGGAACATTTGCTTGTGAATACAAGCAAATTTTCCATTCCTATAAAGTTTCTATTATGTTGCTTTTTATTTTTAGAAAAAAAGGCGAATCCTGATGCTTAGTGTAGTAAATTGCACTAAAGCAGGACCATCAATGCTCATTAGGTCAAATAGTAAAGATGAAGCTAAAGTACTTTGATCATCAAATGAGAAGAGAGGATTCACTTGAGAAAGCCTTGATGCTAGGAAAGATGGAAGGCAAAAGAAGAAGGGGACAGAAGAGAATGAGATGGCTAGATGGTATTGTAATGGGCATAGAGCTGGGAGTGTTGAGGAGGATGGTGGAGGATAGAGGTGCCTGGCGGGCAATGGTCCATAGGGTCGCAAAGGGTCAGAATTGACTGTTCTTATTGAACAACAAAACTCTAACTGTGATATCTTTTAGCCCTGTAAATCATAGTTATAATAAGCTCTTCTTGTTCTTGTTCTTGTTCTTGTTCTTGTTCTTGTTCTTGTTCTTGTTCTTGTTCTTGTTCTTGTTCTTGTTCTTGTTCTTGTTCTTGTTCTTGTTCTTGTTCTTGTTCTTGTTCTTGTTCTTGTTCTTCTTCTTCTTCTTCTTCTTCTTCTTCTTCTTCTTCTTCTTCTTCTTCTTCTTCTTCTTCTTCTTCTTCTTCTGTATCTGAATATAGGTGATCATCATGGAGATCAGCCGTGATGACTATCCTGAGAATATAATGCAGTGGCCTTTCATCTGTCTTCTGCATTGCAGCATGACACCCATGCCACTGATCCAGTTCTGCAAGTCACTTTCTGGTCCTGAGCCCTTTTGGCACGCAAAGTCCTCCTCAGCCCCAGGCCAGGATTGATGAAGCTGTTGCCCTTCATCTAGATAAAGTCAAGTGGGATTTAATCCAATTGGGAACCATCACTGTTCCCTGTGGACTTCGGCACCCAAGGCCATTAGTCCTCAGGGTGGCCAGGTTAGTTAACCACCCCCTGACACTTGGCACTGAGTCACTGGCAGTATGGTCTACTCTATTATCATAGCAGGATAACCTGACCAGACTGAATAGAGTAAACTCAGAGTTTCCTAACCTTTCTTTTTTTACTTCAATTCCCAGAAGCCTGTCAATTCCCCAAAGCACAGATTAGCCAATGTATTGACTTAGGCTTCTGGGAATTGAAGTCCCCCTGTGGGGCGTGGGTCCCATGTTGGGAACCACTGGTCTAGAAGAGGATCATTTTTTCTTTCAAGTCTCATAGAAATGAGGACTTCATTAACAATTTCAGTTAATATGATTGTCAACATTTTAAAACCAACCTTGGATGATGGATGCATTCTTTCAAAAGTGGCTTTAAAACAGCAGCATTTGCTTCCTTGGAAATGTGACATCATGTAAGGTTTCTTTCTATACAATCCCTTGACGGTTCATGGCTTGTGTTTTCTCTTTGCTGTTATTGTCTCTTGGTTAGGCAGTGATCTTATATCACTGTCTTTTATTTCTCTCTCTGGCAGTGCCCATTGTAGTTGTTTTAAGCTGTGGAAACCATTTTAAAATGAAGTACACATATTTAAACATAATAAGAACACATATTCTTTTTAAAAGGGAAATTATTTTTGTTATCACATTGCAGTCCAATGTTGACAAATGGATTTTTCGTCCTCTCTGTTTTCTTGGATAATGCAGTGAGAGTGCCCCCTCCTGTTCCAAACTATTTTAACCATCACATTGAGGTCAGGGACCAGGGTAGATATAAATCTTGTCAGGACTGTTCCAGTGTAAAGGGCTGGTAATAATCACAGTAAATGCATGTGGACAAATCAGTTTTCTAGATTCAGAATACTCAGAAGTACTTTATAACTTTTTTCTTTTGGGAGCAGAGGTTGGTTCTTTCCCCAAACTTTAGCTCCACAGGCAGATACCAAACCCACTGTGCTATCCTTATACAGCAGAGGTTCTCAACCTAACGCCCAGGGGCCAGATGTGGCCCACAACACCATTTCATGTGCCCCCCCCCCACTGCCTCTGCCACACCCGGAAGTGCCATGTGTGTCAGGCAGGACAAAATGGCTGTCCGGCCCCTGAAGCTGTCTGGGAGAGCATGCCTGGATCTCAGCTTGAAAAGGTTGAGAACCCCTGTTATACAGTATATATATTTGTCACTATCTTAGATTATAAACAACAAGACACAATGTATTCCAGTGGGATAATTTCCCCCCTTATCTACAGCTTAAAAAGTATCACTTCTTCTGTGCCTAGGTCAGACATGAAGCTGCCAAAATGAAGCCACCTTTTGTTGAATTCATTCGGCAGTTCCTTTCATCTGACCTAGTGTGAGAAAGATTATCCAACAACACAAGGTTGCCATTACCAGGGCACACCCAATTGTGGTTAAAAAATATCACAATCTTCGAGGAGGCTCTTTCAGTGTATCCCAAAAGTACCACTAAATTATCTATTAAACTTCGCTGATCAGATTCTGCATTTTGGTGGACCTTGCACTTCTGTTACTTCTGTCAAATTGGAAGGGGGTTCTGGATCTGCAGTAGCAATAAGACTTATATACCGCTCGATATTGCTTAGTGCACTCTCTGGGAGTTTTACAAGTTAATTAGCAACAACATATCTTTAAGTGGTGTGGGGTGAGGTGTCCTACCAAAAAGAAGACTTTGAAAATTTGTTTGGCCAGAGGAGCAGCTCTTTGATGGTGCTACAGAACTGGTGAGGAGCTTCCCCGCTTCCCACAACTTCCCTGCCCTTAGTGGAAACCTTCTGATACCTCTTCCACTAAGCCATCTTAGATCACATCTGTTTTTGCACTGGTACTACAGGTACAATTTTTGGGACACCCCCCCCCCCAAAAAAAAGGATCTTTTTGCCACCATGTGACAGCTGTGTGTTACTAAAAGCAAAAAATGAAAGTATTTTGACATCTTTAAGATTAATACATTTATTTTCATTGTGAACTTTGGTTAATTGCAATCCCATCCCTTAGACATGCTAGTTTTGTTCTTGTCATTGAAACATCTATATCTGATGGACAATATTGATGTCTGCCCTCTCTTTGGTTCAATCTATCACAGATCTCTGAATGCTATGGCACGTTCACTGTGAAACAAGTGTCATCAAGAAGTCCCTAAAGCCCTTGCTAGAAAGCCAGTTGTATCCAACTCTAGGGTGCAGTGCTCACTACCATTTACAGCCAAACAGTCAGTGCTATCTATGCCTACAGATGTTTCTGTGGTCATGTGGCAGGCATGACTAGACACTGGAGTGCACAGAACGCTGTTTAGCTTCCCACCGAAGTCGTCCCAGTTTATCTACTAGCAAATTCTTGCTTTCAAGCTGCTAGGTTGGCAGGAGCTGGGACAGATGACAGGAGCTCACTCTGTCGTGCAGTATGCAGGTCTCAACCTGCTGACCTTCCAGTTGTCAGGTTCAGCATCTTAACCACTAAACCACCGCAGTCTCTACATTTTTTGGTAGGACTGCCTTATTACCTGCAGGAGATCCAGAGTGGGTTCCAGAGAAGAGACATAAGTCATAGCATAAGAGCTGCAAGCACATAAGCAGCAGCTGCCAAAGAGATGTGCTGCCACAAAACAGTGAATGTCTTCCTCTACTGAAATCAATGCAGATCACACTTGCTTGGTGATTTGTGCTGCTGGGAGAGATTGTGCTGGCAGAGCAGAAAACAACAATTTTGGATTGTTGCCAATCTTTGTTAAATGTACTTTACAATCCCTGGATGTTTAGAGCTGGCTGAGCAGCAGCCTCACCTCTTCATTATATAAAGACAAAGAACTGTGTTGTACAACCACACAGTACAGCTGATCCTATAATTTGCGAGATAGACCAAATACAATAAGCTGAGATAAGCATTGTTTTATTGCCACTGGAAAAAGCAATTAAAGTATCAACAACTACATTTGTGTAGTGAGTGATGTAACAGCCTTACCAAACTGAACAGTCACAGAACCTCAAATCTGTTTTAGAGCAGGATGACAGCATTACAAAATGCAACATCACTTGAACAACCACAACATGTTATGTAATTGTGAATGCATTTGTACAGTGGTAGGAAGGAAGGGAAATAGAAAAGGGATAGATTTATAGCAGTCCTTTTATGAACAGCATCAATACTTGTACACAAATAATTTGTAGGTTCTTTTTTTCTTTCCAGTTTCATACAAAGACATTTTGGGGAAATTTCTGTTCTGCACTTTTGTTCAGTAAACCCATTATTTCATGTTCTGATGCATAAATATGTTTTCTTCTTCTAATGATATGCTAACTTTAATAGAATTTGATGCTGAGGCTTCAATCTATTCTGAAATTGAAGAATTTCAATCCAGCACTGGAAGCAAGTAGAACCGTAATGCAACCCTGAGATCAGCATCAGGTAGTCAAGAATGATGCCTGAGTTGTCTGTGGTGGTTTGTTTTTTTTAATTCATGTCAGATGCATCAGGAGCATATAATAACATACAACGCTAAAATTAATACATCTAAGAATAAAATAGAATTAAAAAGGGCTAGATGACATCTACCCAATATCGGGCAACATCAACAGCATTTCCTCCTGTCAACACAAGGTCCTCCTCAATGCATGTTGAGGGTCATCATGTGCATTGTATCATACGGGAGATAGTTTGTACTTCTCTGCATTCACACAGACTGTCATCTACAGGGAAATCCCACCCTGCATGCAGTCTATTTAAAGCTTTCCACACAGACCATGGTTGTTCTTGGACAGGCAGTAGAGAGTCATATGGCTTGATTCTTGGTAGCTTCTTGCTCGCCTTCCATAGTTCTAAGGTGGTCTGTGGGAGCTGGTTGTTCAGAGGAGCAGAAGTTGTGAGGAAGCTATGCCTTGATTTCAGTCCCTGCTTTGGTGGTTGGTGATCAAATAGCAGGTATGTTTCCAAACTCCTGAGGGAAGTTTATCCAGCAAAAATCCTTTCAACCCAGAGTCTTTCTGAGCAGCACTTTCTTGACGGAATTTTGGAGGTGCTGATGCTGAAGCACATTAAACAGCTAGTGATCTGTTGCATGCTGCTGATAGCCGGGTGGCTCCCCCAGTGGCTTAGTGGTTAAATGTTGAGCTTGGAGACTGGAGGGTCAGGTTTTGATACCCGAAGGCTGCACTTGGGGACATGAAAGGAGCCTCATTAGGGCATCCCCTGAGTAGAGTTTCTCCAGCAAAAAATCCTTTCAACCCAGAGTAATCTATGACATGAAATTATTATAGCCGGGTGGAATTCTACATCATAGGAGATTCTGGGAGTTGTAGTGTGAGAAGGTAAATTCTCAAACCTCATTAAAAAATCACTCATTAGGAACTACGACAGACATCCTCCATGGGACTGACAATTTCCCAGCTCAGGGCAAGCCCTACCATCTCTTCTTTCAAGACAGCACGATTCTGTATTGTGTGAATGGGGTGGGTGGGTGGGTGGACAGTGATATCATTCTTTTTAAAGCATCCTCAAAGGAGGATTCTGGAAGTATCATTCATAAGAAGCTGTTCGTGTCTCATCTACAAAGCAAGAGAAAAGAACTCCCTGTACCCAATTAGCTACTTCCAAATGACAGCTTTGTATTTGGGAGGAAAAAAAACTGTCAACCTGCTCTATTCTTTCCAATCCCATCCAGTTTTTTTCATTTTCAGTTGCTGAAGTTTTTAAAATAGTACTGTATCTCAATGTTGTTAATTAACTTATCTCAATAATAATTTCCAGCTAGTTAATCTGGTATAGGGAGACTAACAATTACTTTGATTGTATAGGTCTGTGGTGGCTCAAGTGGTTAAGATGTTGAACTTGATGACTGGAAGGTTGGCAGTTTGATACCTGAGTACTACACAACAGAATGACCTCCTATCTATGTCCCAGCTGCTGCCAACCAAGCAGTTTGAAAGCAAGAAATTGCAAGTAGATAAACAGATGCCACTTTTGTGGGAAGGTAAACAGCATTCTGTGCACTCTGGTGTTGAGGCATGCCTGCAGATAGCACTGACTCTTTGACTGTAAACAGAGATAAGCAGTGAACTCTAGAGTTGGATATGATTGGCTTCTGAGCAAGGACGACCTATATATACTGTATATACATAAAGAGAGACATATCACTGTGACAGACAGATCCAATGCTTTCCTTTTACTGCAGTACAATTCAAGAGAAAAGACATGGTCACGACCTAATTCTAGCCATAGCCTATCTCACTGAACAATTTCAGTAGTATACCCCTGGACTGCAGGAGAGAGGTTTGTGGCCTTGCACACAAGAAAGTCCTTCTCCCAACCAATAGCACTTTTCAGACATGGGAGAAATCCACCAGCATGCAGAGCAAAGCCATGTACTCACTGTAGTCAAAGTTACTACTGCACGTAACTTTAATTAGGAAGAACCCTTTCAGAATGAAAATGGCAGGAAATTGAGCGAAAGCACCATTACAAGCCAACCCATTTCCATCACTGGGGTTAGGCTGTCTATAGACTGTTGGTGGCATCAGGTCTTCAGCACAGCCTAGAGTCCCCTTCACCCTTCAATGAAAGTTTTTTTATTGGCTGCTCACTGGTGACTAAACGTCCTTGGCCCCTCCTGCTGTCGTCTTTGGTGCTTCTTTTGGCATTTGTGCCTCCAGGTTTCCTTCGGGTAGGGGCACAGACTGGACGCCCCATGGATCAATGAGACCTTCCTGGGTCAGAAGGCAGAGATGGTGATGTCAGTAGGTTGAAGATGGGAGCTCTTCTGCCATGTAATGTCTCTTTAGAAATGGGGACTTGACTCAGGGTTTCTACAGTAACAAGTTGTTAACATTTCCAGAGGCAAAGAAGATGGGGGTCCAGATCCTCTTTGGCTTCTCTCCATTTCGTCCCCATGGACTCCTTCATGTTGTCTGAGTAGATGCCCCAGTCTCTTCCTTCTCCTTCTCCTCCATCCATGACTCTTGGACAAGTGATTCAGCCCCCAGATGTTGATCCAGGTGGATTGTGTCCTCTCCCTTCTCCTCTCTTTCTCATCCCATCTGCCTTCCTATGTCTGTGCTCCTTCCTAGGAACCAGGTGCCATAAGAGTAGCCCCCTAACAGATGGGAAACAAAGACCGCACATCCTTCCTTGAATAACTTTAACTCCTTCTTTCTCTGGCTTGTGTCTTTTTCACAAACTAACTTATTTTGTACATCATAGGAATATGATTTTATAACACACATTGTTTGGGACACCGCCTAATGTAAAATATTCATGCAATTGTTGACTCATATTTATTTAACGTCTAGTTTAGTAAAAGCTTCCTTTCCCTATTCACTTGAAATATTCATCAGGGAATATTTTGTTATCTTTTAGTGTTCACATACAAAAATACAAATCCAGAAAGTGCCCTAATGTATTCAATTTACTTCTGAATTAATTGATTAATACACAGACTTGGTTAGCCTTGACAGCAAAACCATTGTTCTTTTTTTAAAAAATCATTTCATGTTAAAACTTATATCATGCTTTTCCTCTCCAAATCAAGGACAAAATGATTAACTATGGCATACCATAACACGTATAATCACAATTTAAAAAGGAAAGAATGTGAAAAATTACTGAATGTAAATTCTTTTATATTCTGGCAATAAACTTCCATTTTGAAACCTATGTAGGAGAAATGAACAATTTACAAATACTGTATAAAATTCATTAAAGCTGTGGTGATTAGAATATTGCATTAGAATTAGGAAGACCTAGTTCCAAATCCCCTCATTTGTGAAGCTGACTGGCTCTCTTGTTTAACAGTTGTCTTTTAATTTGTTCTCACCATCATTCTTTTTGGGCTTGTTTTTTTTAATATGTTGGATTATTTTATATGTTGTATATCTGTATTTAGCATGCAAAATGTCTGTTTCAGCCAGAGAGGCAGGGTATAAATCTAAATGAATGAATTAAAAATGGAGAATAAAGAATAACTTGTGAGTGGGAATAGGGGAAGACAACACAGCTTCTCATCTTGCTCTAGTACATCAGTTCTCCCATTCCTTGTAGTTTGTAAATGAAGGTGAAACCACACATTAAAGATAGCCCATCATTAGATAGGCGATTCCTCAAATCTGAATACAACAGTAGATGTATTTCACAGCTCCTTTTGTTTGCAAATCAGCTTGCTTTGTTTTATATTAAATTAAAATTGACCTTCTGAGCCTAAGGTCACCCTTGCTCAAATGCCAGTCATTTCCAACTCTAGGGCTCAGTCCTCATCTCTGTTTACAGCCAAAGTGCCAGTGCTTTCTGTGTCCGCAGACATTTCTGTGGACATATGGCAGGCATGACTAAACACTGGAGTGCATGGAATGACGTTTACCTTCCCACCAAAGTGGTACCTATTTATCTACTTGCAATTTCTTGCTTTAGAACTGCTAGGTTGGCAGGAGCTGGGAAAGAGACAGGAGCTAACTCCATCATGCAGCACTTGGGTCTCAAACTGCTGACCTGCCAACCTTCCAGTCATCAAGTTCAGCATCTTAACCCCTAAGCTACCACAGTTCCTTTTGAGCCTAAACAAGGGCTTTATTTCCTATGTAGGTGTGAGGAGACATCTGCAAAGGACTTTTCCTAATCACACTGGAAAGGATCACTCAAATGGGACCAATCCAGTTGAACAGTAGAACCATAGAATAATGGAGCTGGAAGGTTTCTATAAGGGCATAGATTGTGCAGGACCACCTCACTAGCAGTCCAAACTGTGATCTATTTCCTCATGCAATCACACCCATAGTTTCAAAGATCTACCTAATTACACCTCTGTTATCCTTCAGGAAGACATTTAAAGCTAAAATTGAACATTCCCTTCCCCTCCCTCAAACATGTGAATAAGCATCATGATGACAAAGTACATTATACTAAACACAAATGTACAGTAAATACATGGGTGAAGGATTGTTCATTGGTCATTGCATGACAGCTATTGTTACATTGAAGAAATAAATGTTTTTTTTACCATTTTAGAATGTGTTTCAGAATAGCAGACAATGTAGAACCACATATTGGAGACAAGTCAAATTTTAGAGCCCTGCATTAACTGAATTGTGGACAGCTCTGGCCCTTATCAAATTAGATGAGAGTGTAAAGAAAAATCCACAGGGGCTGTACCTAACTGTTAATTGAATTTATAATAAAGGGATGCTTCAATGGAGTAACTGGGATCAGCTGCAATCTATTGCATGAACTGAAAGTGATTGATTAGTCTCCCAGGACCTAGGGAACCAAAAGTATTAATGAATACAAAAAACTCTTCACCCTGCAAAATGCATCATAATTGTTACGCCCCTGGGTCTGACAAAATGTTACATGAGTTGTGCCTTTTTTTTACTTCTGTGTAATGTGAGGCACAGAAAAATCTTTATATGTGCATTAATATGAATTTTACTAGATTTACGCAGTGCCCTGAATTTTTGTGTTCTGAATCTCCCTATCTATGCTCAGAAAATCAATTCATTGTGTCCAACAAATTAAATCAACAAAGTGCCTTTTTATATAAAATACAGTTATTTTACTGAATTTGCCTTAAGCCTGTTCCAACCTCTCCTCTGCCACACCTGGAAGTGCTAAAATGGCCATCCACCACCCAAACCTGTCTGAGGGACTGTGACCCAGCTCTCAGCTTGAAAAGGTTGAGAACCCCTGGCCTAGTCAGTACTTTCATCACTCAGAACTGAAAGAAGTGGGGATAGCAGAATGTGAAGTCCCTCTTCCCTTGTTCAACCCCTCAGAAAGAAAGCAGGAGAAGATCATAGGAAGGCCCTGACAAAAGACTTAGCTTTCTTCGAGTGTCATAACCCTGAAACCTAAGACCAGATAGTATTGTAAAGATGGATGTTCTATTCCCCTCAATGGTTTTTTAAATCTTGGTTTGGAATATCTCATCTTTTGGGACACAAACCTGGATGGAATCAGAGTCATCAGCTTCCAACAATGCATTAGCTGACCTCTAGTCCCCATGTGGAACCCCAAACTGTCTCCAGTGACATAAGACTGGAGTTAGAGCTAATGAATCTATCCACCATGCAACTCTTGGTTGCTCTCCCTACCTCACCCCAGCTAGGTGAGAACCTTGTCAGGGCACAGACGCTTGAGTGGTTTAATGGCAGTGTTGCCCATCTGTTGTCAATTATGTTAGGCTGGAACTAAAACTCACCAAAGCATCCTCCACTGGATCCCTTGGCTAAGGTGAAAGTGGTGGGCACACGTCATGGTCCACCTAGCCGGCAGGTGCCGTGATATCCAAATGACTGAAAAATGGCATGCAGATGGACTTGATTTCTCAAGTCCATTTGCATGTGCAGAATGTTATCATGGAGACATCTACCAATGTGCAGACTACTTGCTGAATAACAACTCCAAAGTATCCAAGGTAAGGTATTTTTCCTATATATCAGATGCAAAATGTGCTGTTTTGTGTGTGTGGGGAAAAAGAAGTTTCAAAAGAACACATGAATAATTCAAAGCCATGCAAAAACTGATTTATGTGACAAGTGTTTGATAACCAAGTGAGAAATAATATAAGCAACCTGAGTCCTCAGGAATACTAGCTTCTGAGGAATCAGGGGTCCTGTTTCCTAATGTTATCAGAAATCCAGAATAAATATTTTTTTATTCCTTGTTTTTTATTGTTGTTGTTGTTGTTGTTATTATTATTATTATCTCATTTTCCCTGTCTTAAACCATTAGGTAAAAGTATGCACCAAGCACTACATAGTACAGTAATACCCCGGGTAACGCGAGTACCGTATAGCGTGAAAACCGCATAACGTGACAAGATTTTTGGAAAAATCTTGTATAACGCGATTTTCACGTTATTTTCACGTTATTTTCACACAGGAGAGCGAAACGGGGATCCCACATCAAGGCAATTGCCTTGACGTGCGATCCGCATTGCTATAGTGTGCCCGGGAAAGAGGCGGCTTGGTCGAAATCCTCACCCTCGCGCAGGGGGAGGGAATTTCGGCCAAGCCGCCTCTTTCCCAAACCGGGGAGACCCCGCGGAAAGGCGCCTCTCCTCTCCCGAAGTTCCAAAAGAGTAAAGATCCTTATCTTTTCAGAACCTTGGGTGGCTTGCAGGCGTGCGCGCGTTGGTGGGGGTTAGCGCAGGGTACGGAGGTCCCCCCGTACCTTGCGCTAACCCCCACCAATGCGTGTGTGCCTGCAAGCCACCCGAGGTTCTGAAAAGATAAGGATCTTTACCCTTTCGAAACTTTGGGCGTGCGGCGCGTGTTGGTGGGAGTTAGCGCAGGGTACGGAGGTCCCCCCCGTACCCTGCGCTAACCCCCACCAACGCGCGCGTGCCTGCAAGCCACCCGAGGTTCCTGTGCGGGGGTGAGGATTTCGACCAAGCCGCCTCTTTCCCGGGCACGCTATAGCAACGTGGATCGCACGTCAAGGCAATTGCCTTGACGTGGGATCCCCGTTTCGCTCGCCTAAACAAGGGTCGGCTTTTCCGAATTCCCCCCTCCCCTGGGGAGGGGGGAATTCGGAAAAGCCAACCCTTGCCCAGGTGCGCGAAACGGGGATCCCACGTTAAGGTAAGGGATCAAAGTGGGGGGTGGCACCCCCCGCTTTGATTCCTTGCCTTGACGTGCGATACCCGTTGCTATACCCTTTTGATAGAAGAGGCTCCCGCTGGCGCGCCTTTTCATGCGTGTGCGAGCGCCTCTTCTCAGCTTTTTTTACCGTTGTTGGATCAATGTATCGAACAACGTTAAAAACCGGACAACGTCATGACTCTAGTGTATGCACAAACACTTACAAAAGTATAGAAAATTAAAGTAAAATCATTTCTCCATTCTTGTTGCATTTTGGAACTTAGTGCTTGTTTAAATGGAACTGCCAAAGTTTATAAAAGGTTGCGTAAGGTTTAGAATGGGAACTTTTAATGGGTTAAAAAGTGTAAAAGGAATAAAACCCATTTAAGTGTTTCTTTTGATATTAACGTGTTGGTTCTTTTTGTATTAAATTTAGGACGTTTTCCAGTGCCTTAAATTATGAACTTTAATAAATAAAAATGGAAATAAGAATTAATTAATGGATTCAAACTGTTGTTTCATCCCAAATGCTGTCTCTTCAAACATAAGTAAACCAAACTGGATAGAAGGAAGTTCTGATGTTTATTCCTCTTCTTGTATATCAACAAAGTTCACCAAGAGTTCAACTAAAGTCAACTTTACCTGCATTTTCTATTGTCTTAGAATAAACATTGTGATAGGATGTTGTTCATAGTTTTAGGAACACTGTGTACTTTAGTTAATGAGTTTAGAAAAGGGTCAGTAGAAAGAGATGTAGCCTCCTGGTTTAACATTCAAAAGTAAGGACTTTAATTGATTGAAAAAGATCTTCGCTTCAGACATGCTTCAATCTCCATTGGATGCACAAGCCTCTGCTTCCGAGAATTCTGGTTCCTCATTGGTCCAGTAGAATCGTTTCCCCATGTAACCAGCTGATTGGCTCTATATCTTGAAGATTAGTTTTCTTATTGGATGCATATGAAAAGTGTGAAGATTTGTATACCTTTCATATTAAGATTATCCATTTACTCTTTTGAACCTTTGTATTACGTAAACCTTTGTTTGTGAATGAATTTTAAATTAATGTAACTTTTGTTTGGCCCTTTTCTACTAGGATTTCCTTTATTTGAATTGTATAACTAACTCTAAGTTAAAGATCTCTGTGTGTACGTGAGAGAAACAGTATACTGTATAGAGATTGCTTAGGAATCAGAAGAGAGCGCTCTCAGAAATTGGGATAGAGGAAAGCTCACTTCCTTATTTTTAGCTATAATTTTATTTATTTCTTGAACAGCTGGCCACCATGTGATTTTGAAACTTAAATAAAATCTGTTTCTTTACACTATTTTTTGTGCTTTCTTGGGGGAATCTTCTGCCAGCAACAGTACAGCAGTCCAGTCCCAAAAAGATTTTTAAAAGTTTCCTTGAAATCTGGTCCTAAAGATTTTCTCCCAAAGTGGCTTCTGAATGTCACTGAAAGTGACCCTGATCAATAAAGTATGTACACACATACAATGCACTGTTAATATACACTGACTGTATACAGTATTGTGACTTTCTACCAACAAACTGGCATCTGTACACATTCGGTCAATGTACATAACTTTTTCTGAACTGGACTGCAATTTTTTCCTTACACCAAGTAAGTTATAAATACTGTCAACCTATTTTACAGTAAGTTATGAATAGTACATTAGTTCACAAATAGCACTGCTTTCTTTGAGGTGGCTACTTGTAAAAAATTAGCCCTATTCAAGTTAATTGCATTTGTTCATTTTTGCTGAATAAAATTTAGTGTCATGTTCAAAGCATTGTGTCTTTCTGATAAGCTGATGTGCTTGACATTAGCAGCAGAGGTCAAAGATTTTGACTCTCTTTCATTTCCCCAGCAAATTTCTCATTCAGTTTTCCCTGGAATAAATGAGAACATGAAAAAGAGAATAATGGAGGAAAGCATCAGCCTAAGTAAAGTAATATGCCCAAGTTGAAAGAATTCAGAGTTTTTTTCTGTGTCAGGTCCTGCTGCTATGGGTATAAACCACAGGGAGTGATGAGCTGATACCGGTTTGGACCGGTTCATCCGAACCGGTAGCGGCCATCCGGAAGGGATCGCCGGGGTGGTGGTAACCCCCCGTGTGACTGGTTTGGTCACCTCTCCGGCTGTTCTCCGGCTGTCCTCTGGTGCGGCGGCGTGGCCCGGCGTGGCCCGGCGAGGAAAGGCTGCTGCCTTCGCTCCTCCAGGCGCTGTGCCCTTTCTGGGCAGCCCAAAATGGCTGCTTGGAAGTGCGCATGTGTCAATCCTCCATTTGATGCATGCACACTAAAAAATAGAAGTGTGCATGCATCAAATGGAGGATTGACACATGCGCATGTCCAAGCAGCCATTTTGGGCTGCCCAGAAAGGGTGAGGGCAGCACCTGGAGAAGTGGTGGTGGCAGCCTTTCCTCACCAGGCTGCACCATGCCACACCACACCACCAGGGCGCTGCGCCACTGTGCCAGTTCGCCACAGTGGCAGTTTGTTGCCGCACCGGTGCGCTGGTGCATCTCTACGGTTCCTGCCTGCCTAGTGCGTGCTCCCCGACCCCAGGCCAGGTAAGTGATGGGTTTGTGTTTGGGCCCACGGTGGGGTAGTAAAATTTTTGACAGCCCACCACTGACCACAGGGCTGTTGTTCAGTGATAAGTGGAAACAGATCCTGTGTTAGTGGGTCAGCCTCAAGATAAACCAGAAAGTTGTAGGTCACCAAGCCCAGGAGAGAAACCCTCGCAAACCTTCTTATTGGGACAAGAGAGAACTCCATAAAAGGCAGCCTAAATGTTTGCTAGAGCAGCTATGACCCTCCTCCCCATACAAACTGATGATGGGTGTTTTTGTTTCCTATCAATTGAGTTACCTTCCTGGCAAAAAAAAAGTTCCATTGTTCTCAGTGGTGGGCTGTTTGAATTTTGAAATTAATGGTCATAGTTGTTTGATGGCATTTTAGCTGATAAATATATTTCTGAAATCCTGGCATTATTACTCAAAAAGTTATTTTGGCTAAATTATCTTGTTCAAGAAGTTATTTAGGGATAAGAATCTAATTACACTAAATGTGCTTTGTCAGTTGGAAGCTAATGAAGCAGCACACTTGATATTACAAAGCTTTTTACTTCATATTTTTGCCAAAGGATATTCATACCAAGCCATTGTTAATAATCATTGTTCTGATATTCATTAAATCAGTTCATTTGGTTCATGTTCAGTCACATTTTTATTAATTTTCTGAAAACAGATTATTTTCAAAAAAATACTTTGAGTAGTTTTTTAAAGTGTTGAGTTCCAGGTGGCCAAAATGTATCTCTGTCTCTTGATCAGGTAGCTTCTTTCAACTTTGAATTACAGTAAATCCCGGGTTACGACGGGAGTCCGTTTAAACAGCCTCCATCATAACCCGAAAAAATTGTAAACCAAAATGTCCATAGGGATGCATTGAAAATTTTTAAAAACAGTCCTGAATTGATCACTGTAAACTGAAAAAAAATGCATTAAAATTTGTAAACCAGGATGGCATTTCCATAAGATTTGCTGTTAATATCATGGGACAGGGAGCTGTTTTGTAGGAGATATCTCCATGGAGAGGGCTAAATCCAAGACTAAACCTAAGTTGTGTACCTGCTACTTCAGGGGGGCAGTAACCTCATCTAGACCAGGAAAATGTATTTCTAACAGGTCCAATGATCTTTTTAACAACAGCATCTCCATATTATCTGGATTCAGTTTAGTTTATTGGTCTTTGTCCAGTCCATTATCAAAGTTAAAACAGTGCTCAAAAACCTGTACCCATCATCTGCAGGTAAAGAAGAGGAGAGATAGAACGGTGTGTAATCCACATATAGATGAGAACAAACTCCAGATCTCCATATGACTTCCCCCAGTGGCTTCATATAGATGCTAAAAATTATTGAAAAAGTGACTGATCCCTGAGGGATCCCATAATATAGATCTGTTTCAGTTCTATCATGTGGCCTAAACTCCAATAAAAATGGATGTAGACTATTCAGTATCTCCAAGAAAACCCACCATTGCTAAATTTGGTGTCTTTGGAATGGGCCTTATAATGGTATCCTGTAAGCAGGGTACCTAGTCCATTCTCTGGTTGACTCCTTAGTTGATTTTAAAAACACAGTGGGAAAGGATCTAAAGAGGAGGTGGTGGCTTTGTATTGTGCCGGTGCCTTGTCCACATTGTCAGGTCATACCAACTGGAACTGGTCCAATTTAACCTGACTAGATAATGACTGAGCATATTTTTTTCAGATCTACTGACCAACAAAAAGTCACGTTTCTTTCAGAATCTTTCAACATTACATCTAAAGTTGACTACCTGTTCAATAAGCTGTCTAAAACCAGACCCCTATGTATAGGATCAAGCAAAGATGTGAGTTAGTGGTTACCGATACATCGCTTTTCCTACAAGTTCATTATCTCACTTCTGGTCTGTTATGGATAGCTTCAGCATTTTATTATACTTCTTCATTTTCTCTTTCTTCTTTCTCTTCCACCTCTTCATGTTCAGAGGCTGAAAAGATGAGCAATAAAGAAGTACTGAATTAATAAGGACCAAGAAATCATAAGATGTAATAAGCTAGAATAATTTAGTTACGTAATGAGAAGCAGCCAGATCGTTATAGGTGATCATTTAAAGTAAAACTCATGGAAGAATAAATGTAGAAAAGAGGGGGAGATATTGGTTGAATAACCTTGGATGCTGGTTCTGGTGCAGCAGAACACCCCACTTTAGAGCTGGTTTTCATAAAGCACATCACACTTTAGTCCTAAAATGATGTTCAATCTCTGGTAGGCAGGGAACAAAAAGAAGAGATGTAATTAAATAAGCTTTCAGTTTCGCATTCTGAAGAATACACAACAATACTTTCTGGTTGTCTGAATCCATCTTTAGATTCTGCTCATTGACAATACACATATTAAAAAAAAGGATAACATGCTGTCCTTGTCTAATTTGATGAATCATCCCTCTAGTCTAAAGCAACATGTAATTGTTCTGTTAAGCATGTCACACTCTGTTTATAAAGTGATCATGCATTCTCTAATCATCGATCCCTGTATTTAATTCTTTTTTTCTGAAAAAATTGAGCTTTCTTTTTGTTCAGCTCTTGAAATAAGATACAGTACTATCAATCCAAGGAGGCAAGATAAAATTAATAAACACTTTTAGTAGCACTTGCCTATCACTAGAACCCATCAGAATCTGAGTGTTTAGAAAGGTTTTTTTAGCAATCAAAATGGATAATGATTCGTTCACTGATAGGTACAGCAAAATCCCACAATTATAAACATTTTGAAATTATGTCTCACCTTCCCTGGCTCATCCTGAATTCATATCAAAAGATTCACATTTCACAATGGAACGAAGCTGGCATTCGTAAATCTACTCATGCCTAACATATCAGTAGTGCAAAGATTCTCAATTGCACAGTTTGCTCGACACTTTGGTATCTGGTCTTTTTAAAAAATATACATATGCACTGTTGGAAGTAGCCAGCATTAGCATCCTTTGTTCTTAATTGCTGCATACAAGAATTACAATGTTTATAATCACATTAGTAAAAATTGTTCTTGTTTTCCCAAAACATGCTGACCTGTTTTGCCCCTTAGGGGCTGCGGTGGCTCAGTGGTTAACAAGCTTGCCTTTTTTATCTGGAAGGCTGGCAAGTCGGCAGTTCAAGACCCAAGTACTGCATGATGGATTGAGCTACCGTCTCTGTCCCAGCTCTTGGGGACATGAAAGGAGCCTCATTCAGGCATCTCCTGAGCAGACTTTCGTCAGCAAAAATCCTTTCAACCCAGAATAATTTCTGACATGAAATGATGATGATGATGTCCCTTATCTTTTTAGACATCTACTTTTCAGTTCCTCTGTTCCCCCCTCTTTGCAGTGTTTATCTATTGTTTTAGCTGTGTGTGGGCTTATTTTGCAGTTAAGACATTCAGAATTACTTTTCCAGCTTCAATGTGCAGTCCTGTGGTTCTTTGGAATCTGTGTCAGTGGTCTGATAACATTACAGAGCTTGTACTCAATGGATGGAGATGGAGCTACTGGTGGAAACTTTCATTATTGCTTCATTGCTATTGAAGTTGCAATGCCATCACTTGTCATTCACAGTCTTGAAAATTGGTTCTTATATTAGGGTACCCAGATGTTGTTGGGATTCAACTGCCATAATCTAAACCTGGATAAAATTAGTTACCAATATTATAATTATCATAGGTAGTTACTTTCCGGGTAATGAGGGAATAAATATGTTACACTTAAAAAATAACATATTGGAGATCCACAAAGTAATCTTTCTGATAGTGTGATAATATTTTCTAGTCAACATTTCAAAAATTAGAGCATTTGAGAAGTTTTTTTTTAAAAAAAATAAGAACTTTTCAAGATTTCTGCAATTATCTTAGCAGTCCTCTGTTAAGGGTAGTTTATATTATATTCTGATAATTTGTGTATTTCTATAAAATACAAAAAAGTTAAGCAAATTGCAATCCTTCATTTAAATAAATTATTTTCCCATACATACAGTATAATCCTGAGTAATTTCTTATTTGATTCATTAAAGGTGTGTACAATCTACAACCCATTTGCTTAAGTGTTTTAGAGTATTACTGTGAATATTGCTGAGTAGTTTGGTAGTAATTTTGTTGGGATGTATTTGTATAAGCATGGTCAAGGTGGAGTTGAGGATTAGAAGATTAACTTTGATCATGCAGATGAAATTCCATCAAATTTCCCAGTGAAGTGTGCTGAAAGAATACATTGCCCTAGATACACTAGCCTAGATCCAAACAATGAAGCTTCATTCCTACCTCTTTACAAAGTAGACAATCAATGTAAGAAAGAAAGTTGTTTGTCTGGGACAAGCCAGAGTAAAAGTCTTGATTAGTGATTCCTATGAATTTAATTTTCCACTTTGGTTTATTGATATTCATATTTTTGAGCTCATCTTTATCGTTTTGCATACATTAGTTTTTGCTGGAGAATTCTGCTGTGCAATATGAAAAAAGTGCAAATGTCATTGTAATATTGTTCCTTGATCTGAGTGTTGTTTAAATTAAATAATGATATTATTATATAATCAATATTAATAATGTTATGTATATTGTGCAATTATCTTACATAACTGTATTATAAAACACATCAGTTAAATTCTGGGGAATCTTTCCAGGTTTTTCTAGGTACTGTATACTCCTTTCTTCTGGGAATACTGTGTTCCCAGGAGCTACACTGGGGAATCAAACTGTCGGCTTCTGGCTCCACAAGCAAATACCTAATTCATGGGACAATGGTTTAGAATATACAAATTAAGCTTGCATTTAATATGCATTATATAAGATTATGTACTCACTTTGCATGTAATTTGTTTTACATATGGCATATTCATTTCCCCACTACCTACACACACACACACACACACACACACACACACACACACACACACACACACACACACAGAGAGAGAGAGAGAGAGAGAGAGAGAGAGAGAGAGAGAGAGAGAGAGATTTAAAGTGACATCTGTCTAAAATTCCTTTTTGCCTCATGGATGACCTCTTGCTGAATCTGTGACTAGCTTTTAAAAAAGAACATTTGAGGCAAATGTGTGAAACTGAATGTACATGCAGTGAATTTTGTCTGGTTCATAATTTTATTCTGTTTCCGGCTGAATGATTTAGTATTGCATTTTTCATCCTCATTCTATTTGATGGCCTCTTCATAATCTCTCTCTCTTTAAACAGGAGCATCAGTTTTGATGGCTGTATTGTAAAGTGCATTTCTTTGCCCATGGAGACCTGTA
The DNA here is from genome assembly GCA_030440675.1 of Furcifer pardalis. Classification (NCBI taxonomy): domain Eukaryota; kingdom Metazoa; phylum Chordata; class Lepidosauria; order Squamata; family Chamaeleonidae; genus Furcifer; species Furcifer pardalis. The sequence continues at coordinate 172,304,919 of CP126892.1, read as the reverse complement.
GTGAGGCCAACAACTAATTTTCTGTTTGACAGCAGCCAATTTTGAAAAGATTTCCATTGACTTAAAGATAAAAAAGCCTGTGACTTTTTAATAGTTCTTGAACTCCCCTTTACTGTCAACCAGAATATATTGGAAATTTGGCCAATGTTGCCCTCCAGATGTTCTGAACTAGGTGCCCTGACTTCTGAGATTGGTCCAACATACATTATTCTATTTGGAGAATACCAGGTTGGAGAATTCTGATTCATTGTCTCACACATTTCTCTTTCTTTCTGGAGGCTAACTTTTAGTAGTTCACTCAGGATGTGTAACTAGTAAGATCACTCCTTAAATATCTCACTTAACTTGACTTTGCCAAGCACATACCAATACACTCAAGGTTGGATTTAGCCCACAATTCTTAATTTTCTATCTCACTCTCACCACAGCAGTTAAATAGATGACCTCTGTTATTTTTGCTATTTTATTTTCTTTATTCTATGATTGAGGAAGGGATTTGGGGCTCTAACATTATCCCTCTCTCCCCTCTCTGTCCACAAAAAAGCTAGTGTAGTCTCTATTTTCTGCCCACGTTGACCATGTTTTTTGTCATTTTTCTCAAAAATGTCTTATTAGTTCAATAGTAACACTATCTTTTTACTTTATATTTACCTACAGCTTAAGTACTTGTTTGTTTGTTTGTTTAAAAAATACTGGATATTTACTTTGTATAGAGTCTAGGATTCACTTGAGAAAACCTTGATTCTGGGAAAGGGGGAGGCCAAAAGAAGAAGGGGGCAGCCAAAGATAAGATGGCTTGATGTATTGTCGACACAATGGGCACAGAGCTGGGTGGGTTGAGGAGGATGGTGGAGGGCTGAGGTGACTGGAGGACAATGGTCCATAGGATCACAAAGGGTTGAAATTGACTGTGCGACTGAACAACAACAGAATCTAGCACACAACTAAAAAAATTCAAAGCTAACAGAGTAACATGGAACATATTTACAGGAATTACTTCATCCACTATTGAGATATAATAGTCTCCAGAGTGAAATAAAATCCTGCTTATAATAGAAAGAACTTTCTCATGTTGGTTTATGACAGGAAAAGAGGAACATTTCCTATACTAGCTCTATAAAGAGGTTTTGAGAGCCAAAATCCACCCTTGATGAAATCTGACAAGAGCAACAGTGAATAAATGTGCATGAATAAGTATATTTTGACAAACATTAAGTACTTATGATTCACACTCATCTGGCTTAATATATTGCCAGAAACAAAAGAAGATCATGTTCCTTGAGAGATTGCAAAGAGCAGAGCAACTGATGGCAGTGGAACCCCAGCCGAAGTGCAAGGGGGAAAATGCTCAGTTTGGAGAAATTACTCTTTTTGAATACTCCTAGATCCCATGGGGGTGATACTGGCAAAGGGATTCTAGAAGTGATAGCCCACAAAGGTAACTTTTCTACTATCTGTATACAGGTTATTCATGCTGCAATCTAACTCTAGAACTGGCACAGTACCTGCTATAAATGCTGCCATTTTGGATCTTTCTAACATTTGTAGCACTGCTACATTCTGTTAGGATCCTTCTTTAAGCAGATTTCCCAAAGTTGTAGAAAAAAGAATTTTCTGGCTGGCCCCACCCATCCAAGTTTTGAAATAAAGTATTCCTAATTTGGGTGCAACACAGGGCTTTCCCCCTGGCCACACCCATCAGGCCACACCCACAGTGTGGTAGTAAATTTTTTGGAGCCCACCACTGCAAATAGTATACAGTAATTATTCTGGGAGGTCTACCTACTTTGCAGACAACTGACAATCGCCTGCATTTGAGGCACCTGGGGGGGGGGGAAGCCTAAAATAGAAGTCTTTGAGATTTAATTAGGCCTAGTTAAGCCCAGATTCCTGACCAGAAAAAAGTTTTCAGCCAGCAGTGGGACATCAACAGGAAGTTGGGGCAGAGCTAAGCCTGCTGCTCGTACTCCCATTCAATGGAGCACCAGTTTTTACAATAAAAGAGATTGAAACCCAAGGGCTACATCCAGTCCATATAAACCAGCTTCCAGTCATACTATGGAGATTTATTTTTTCAATAACTTTTACCATCAAAATATGTGTCAAAGTATTTCCTCACCTCTGAGATCAGATTTGCAGGGCGAGAGGAAGAAAGGGGGGGGGGGGGAATCCACTGACGTACATACCATTCTACTGGTGAATGGACAAATATGATTTTAGAAGTCAGAAGAGCAGCTAATAGAAACCAAACTCAAATGTAACTAATGTAACTTTTTATTTCTATTTGCTCACTCTGGTTTGTAGAGACCCTTTAGTCATCTCTCCACTTCATTTAAATTTCTGTAACTGATTCAACTGCACCTTCCTTTTCTTGCTTTTTGAGGACTGAGTCAAGTTTTACCATTAAGTGAGAAAATGTAATGGATGCTAATTAAAAGCAGATGTGAAGCAATTACTGCACTTAAATCTAAACATCCATCCAAAGTTCTAGAAGATTCATGTGGTTTGCTAGACAGATGTCCATCTGCTTTTCTTTGCAAACTTCAGCCTACAGCTATTGTGAAAAGATAATCTATCCTTATTTTTTCAGCAAGTGTCAGCTATATAATTTCTGTTTACAGATGAGTGGGTTTCACTCTTCCAATGTTTATTCTTAGCCTCGATTATGGCTAAAAGTTTTTTTTTTAAGTAAGACTAGTGGAAAGCAGATTGTCAGCCATTTATATTCTGAACTAATTTAATGAGAATGCATTGGGTGATGGGATTGCTATATATTTGATTGGACAGCCACATTGAGAGCCATTTTAAGATTACATATTTCTTTAGAGAGCAAAATTAATGCCCGTGTGGTAAACTGTATGAGCCCATTTGAGGATAAGACTGATATCCTAAGCAGTTCTAGCAGCAAATACTTTTACTACAGTAGACACTCGCTAAAAAAAGGATGAGACAATCTACAGGTGACATACTATGTGCCAGCAACAGGTGTTAATGTTGAGGATCCCTCTTTCCAAACAAGGTTCTAAACCTGTGGGTCAAACAAAATGCTACAGGTAGCCCATCACTAAAGTTAAAATATGCTAGTGCTCCAGGAACTGATTAATGCAGAGTATCATGACAAAGCACCCAGACATGTAAATGGACTTACTACTCAAACTACAAGAGAGGTGAGAAGCTCCTGCTGTAACGATCTAACATTCTCAGCACATAAGAAATTAACTCTTCTAGTCAATGGCTACTTAGAAAGGGTTTTCAACCTAAGGCCCAAGGGCCATATCTGGCCCATTGCACCATTTCATGTGCCCCCCCGGGCATTCAGGAAACAAAATGCCCATCTCTTTGAAGCTGTTGCGACAAAATGGCCACCCCCATTATGTTTTGTTATACATTCTGAAAAGGCAGAATATAAACATTTTAGATTAATGAGTAAATTGGAACAGCATACCTCTTTCACTGAAGGATAAATTATTATGTTTGTTTCTGGCCCATATTTTTGTTTTTACTTAGTCACTGTTCTGTCCTGTTTTAATCTGTGTTTCTTTTCTCTCTCTGCATGAACATTTGCTTTAAATTAATATCTGGTTGCTCATCTTAAAGATAAATACAGTAAAACCCCATGTTACAACCACCTCAGTTTATGGTTGCTGTGGTTTACAATGGCAAAATCCTATGGAAATTTTTAATGTTTTTTTTTCCAGTTTACAATGATCAATTCAGGATCATTTTTAAATTTTTCAATGTATCCCTATGGATATTTTGGTTTACAATTTTTTTCAGGTTACAATGGAGGTTGTTGGAACAGACCTGCGTCGTAACCCAGGGTTTTACTGTACTTCTAAAATACACACTTTAAATTCATTTTCATATATTTTTGAGTCAATAATAATCCAAAATATGTGGAAGAAAATTGGGGCTACTCTATATATTAGACCAGGACATATACAGTGGAACCTCAGTTAACAAACGGCTCAGTTAACATAAAAATCACATAACAAAAGGAAATCCATAGAAAATAGTGGCTTGGTTTACATTACAGATTTTTTTTCCAGCATGGATTAATTGGTTTTCAATGCATCCCTATGGGAAACTGTGTTTTGGTTAATGTATTTTGGTTTTCAGTGCATTCCTATAGGAAATTGCATTCAAAGCATTATTATAGGAAATTCAGTTAAAGTAATTTTCACTGTAAGAAACGTCCTGAGGAACGCATTAATTACGTTAACTGAGGTTCCACTGTATATTTGTTAGAATAAATGCAGCAGTGTTATTTTTAAATAACAAATGACAGCTTAATAGATAATAGCCCGGCAGGATTGGGGATTCTACCATTCCAGCTTGGCTTTCTCTAACTAAGTGGTAGCTCATAGATTGTTGTCTACTGGTGGCACAGTGGTTAAACTGCTGTACAGTACTTGCAGCCAAAACATTGTGAGTTTGATTCTGACAGGCATCAAAGTTGTCTCAGCCTTTCATCCTTCCAAGGTTCATAAATGAGTACCCAGCATGTTGGGGGAGGGGAATGCTAACTTGTGAACTACCCAGAGAGTGCACTAAGCTTATGGGGCTGTATATAAGTGTAAATGCTAATTGCTGTTGTTCTTAGGTCCCTTCCTCCCTTCCTCATCGATCACTTTCTCTTTATTAAAGAAAAGTTTATTCCAGGTCCTTTTTTCTTTGTCTTCAGAAGAAGACTATCCCTGAGCATGCCTCCCTTCTTCACACTTGCATGCATAGAAAGTAGCCTCTAACACCTTCTGTAGTCAAGTGCAGGGTTTACTCTAACTGCATTTATTGGAACAAAAATGTAAGCTTCTTTTCCTTTGTACCTAACCATGAGCATGCTGAGTGATTACTCTTAATTTACAGCCATTGTTGTTGTTCAGTCACACAGTCGATTCCGACCCTTTGCAACCTCATGGACCACTGTCTGCCAGGCATTTCTATCCTGCACCATCCTCCTCAACTCACTCAGCTTTGTGCCCATTGTGTCTACAATACCATCTAGCCATCTCATTTTTGGCTTCCCCTTTCTTTTGCCCTCCACCCTTCCCAGCATCAAGGCTTTCTCAAGCGAATCCTCTCTTCTCATTTGATGTCCAAAGTACTTTAGCTTCATCTTTACTATATGACCTTCTAAGGAGCCGTCAGGGTTAATTTCTTCTAAGATTGACCTCTTTGTTCTCCTCGCTGTCCAGGAGACTCTCAAAACTCTCCTCCAACACCACATCTCAAAGGCATCTATTCTTCTGTGCCATTAACCCTCTTTAATAGCCTGCTAAACTCTGCTAACATGGATCAGCCCACATTTTTATGGAATCAGGTTTATCTGTGAAGTGGTGGGACAGCTAACCTGCCAACTGAAAGTGTTGCTGTTCATGCACTCTAAAACAGTGTTGTCAGGCAAATAGTCTGCTCTGCTCTTTTCTTTTTAGATCTTATTTGTGCTTGCATTCTTCAGCGAAAGCACAAAGCAATAGATGAGTAGAATGTTCATTGATGGAATTACTTCCTTCTGCTTCCTGCAATACTAAATATAGACATTTCAATTATCAAAAGTGGCATCGTTTGGCTGACTGTCAATGTTGGCCCATCCAAAGCTAATATCTCTTATGTCCTTTCTCTTGAAATATCACCTGTGCTGCATTCCACAATTTCTCTTGGGATACTTTCCTAATTGTAATGAATTTAAACAACTTGGAAAAGAGGATAAAAGTCTGGACAGGTTATCCTGCTATGGTAATTGAGTAGACCATACTGCCAGCAACTCAATGCTGAGTGTCAGGCGGTGGTTAACTAACCTGACAACCCTTGGATGCCAAAGTCCACAGGGAAGGATGATTGTCCCCAAGTGGATTAAATCCCACTTGAATCCAACTTGATGAAGGGCAGGAGCTTCATCAATATGGGCCTGGAGCTGAAGAGGACTTTGCATACCAAAAGGGCCAAGGACCAGAAAGTGACTTGCGGAACAGGATCAATGGTATGGGAGTCATGCTGCGATGCAGAAGCCAGATGGAAGGCCACTGCATTATATTCTCAGAACAGTCATCATAGCTGATATCTATGATGATTGTCAACATTCGGATTTGGATACAGCAGTAGAAGAAGAAGGAACAGAGGATAGAGTAAGCCTTGATACTTAGATAAGTGATGAAGGAAATTAAATGATGTACACTGTCTTCATGCAGAAGTACAATTAGGGACCAATTAGGGGAAATACACCAAAGCTTCCAACTCCTCATGTTGCCATTGCTCTGAGAAGCCCTTCTGTCCTGCCTCTGTTTCAGCTTTACACCTGAAATCTGGGGCCTCATGCATGATTTTCACCATTTAATAAAACCTGGAATTTCTGTTTCTATTTCCCCATTGACAGAAATGTTTTTGTTTCTCCTGGTAAAGTTAGAGATGCACAAATACTAACCCCAATATGGACAAGGAGCAGATCAGAATGTCTCCACAAGAGCACAGGACAAATCAGGTGCCAATCTGTGTTTCTTTATTTAAGCAGGGACTGGGTTGTGCATATCCTTAAGGAAAATAACTGATTTCATTTTGTCAGCTCAGCTTTTGGCACGCAAAAGTTTCCAATCTCTAGCACAGCAGTTCCCAACATCACACATGCGCATGCGCACACACACACACACACACACACACACACACACACACACACACACACACACACACACACACACACACACACACACACACAGGGGGACTTCACTTCTCAGAAGCCTAAGTCAGTATATTGGCTAATCAGTGCTATGGCTTCTGGAAACTGAAGTTCAAAACCAAAGGTTGAGAAACACGTCTTTAGCAAGACCCTGCTGTGAGACTAATGCCTCTGTCTTCTCCATACTCTTTGCATTTCTTGATTGCTTACATTGTTGCTATATCTAAAAGTGCTGTTAATTTTGTGGCTTTGTGTAGGCACTACATAATAGGACTGTTACAAGTGAAATGTGTATCTAAAGACAAATGCTTGTGGTTTGGCTTATGTATGGCTCAGGCTATGAAAGAAACCACAAACATCTATTACCCTTCTTAGGCACCTTTGGGAATTGTCTAGACTGCTATTACATAGTTTCTCAAGTTGCAAAAGACCCACCTGAAAATGGTGGTTCAGCAAATAGTTTTCCTCAATGGGCTAGAATTGGGCTCCTTGAACTTTATTGTCCCATTCAACAAAGCTCTTGTTGAGCAACACGTGGTGCAGTTGAAATATGCTATGCCTAATGTTAGTGAGAATTTCTTGGAGCAATACTATACTATGGATCTGCCTGCCAAGTAAGATAGAATAGTTTGTTATCAGGTGAAAAGAAAAAGATGGGAGCCATTTGTCCTTGCACAACATGGTAAGAATTAGGCTAATGCCCAAAGTTATTGGTTTCCACTTATTTGAGAACTAAAAGATTTATTTTTATTTATTTTTTATTTAATTGTATTTGTTACCCCGCCCCAATCGGGAGAACCCGACTCTGAGCGGCTTACAAAAAAAAATAAAAGCATAAAACAATCTACATCAGTAAAAACATCAGAAGTTAAAAATCATCAGAAGTTAAAAGCAATACACAATCCCAGGATCGGACCCAGAGGTGGCAACCCATTAAATAAGCCACTTGGTATGAGAACCCACGTTCCCGGGTCCCCAAACTTGCCCTGCCAGCCAGGTTTTTTTTAAGCCCTTCCGGAAGGGCAGGAGCTCTGTCTGAAGGTGCAGTTCGGTGGGCAGGAAGATCACAAGAACATACTTCTGTACATGGTCTGTTCACATGTAAACTTAATTACTCTCAAGGATTCCACCCTTAGTTAAGAAGCCACTGAGCAGAATTGCATAGGGTTGCCCACTTAGTCCGGAAGAAGTTGCACAAGAAAATCTAGAAAACTCTGCAGTCATAGTCAGCCAGTGATATAAGCAGGTGAGGGATCTTGCCCAGAAATTCTGGGATGAGAATGCCTCTGCTCAGATTGTGAGTCAACCCAATCTGTAGTAGGAGCATTATATTTGGTAATAATCCATTACTGTAGAGAAGTACATGGGAACTGAAGTAAGCCATAACTTTAGTATGCAAAGACAAGCCAACCAGGCAAATCAACTGCCTCTGAATAGGAGACAGAAAGGCACATGGCAAGTATAGATTACAGCCCAGCAACATAGTCATTTGTGAGTCAGTCAAGAAATAGTTCCAGCAATAATTATGACAAATAGAGTTCCTCTTGTCATGCCTGGAATTCTCACAAAGCCAAAGGAAACAAGTGAGAGTTTATAATTATGCACCCCAAGATGGTATTAAAGCCATGTTGATGAAAAACCTGGGCCTTAGCTTGGATAATAAATTCTGTGTCATTCACCATGGAGCTTGAAGAGGAGAACTGATCTCGTGCTCTAACCATTGATGTTTTCAGGTGGTACTTTGTTTGCTGAGAGATTTCTTTGTCTGGGAAAAAGCACGGTCTCAACTCTTCCTTCAGCTCTACACTGAAAAGGCTACCAGTATCATTTGGGTGAATAACTTAGACACAAGGCCAGTGATGGGATGTAACAGGTTCGCACCAGTTCGCCAGAACCGGCAGTAACTTTTCCCAGTGTCCCGGAGAATCGGTAGCAGCTTTTGTGGGGAAACACCTTCGGGGCTTACCTTTTCACTGGTTCCCTCACTGCGCATGCAAACCAAGCACTTGGTGTGCATGCATGCCTACAGTGCTTGGTGTGTATACACAGCCTCCTTGCTGTCTTCCGAAGTGGGGAGGAGGAAGAGAAGCTGCTAGCTTAAAGCTCCCTATAGCCTGCACCCCAGGGTAAGTGACTCACCTTTGGATGTGGTGTGTCTATGTGTATTTTAATGTGTATTTAATACCTTTACCTATATTAACGTATTACTACAGTTCCTAAAAAGGCCTGGCGGCCAGCAGGCCTGGCTTGGGGTTTTTAAGCAAAGTCTTGGAGTGACCTCATCAATAAGCTACACCTGTTCTTTCCATTTGCTATTCCAATTGGAGAACCCTTAAGGAGGTACAGCTGTTTTACATTTACATTAAGGCATATTATCCTAGAGAACTGGTTAGGCAAAGACTTAGTACATTACTGTACTTAACTTCTTTAACTGTTGAAAAGTTGAAAAGTGCCAAAATGAAGCCATCTTGTGGTGAGTTCATTCTGTAGTTCCTTCCATCTGACCTAGTGTGAGAAAGATTAGCCAGAATACGCTTTAAGCTCTAGTTTAAAAGCTCTGGTTGATTTGTGTTTGGGGTGGGTGGGTAGGTGTTTGGTGGGTGGGTGTATTTTAATGTATTTTTTATTTATTTATTTATTTATTTATTTAATGTATTTAATTTATTTACAGGTTTGTGTTGTGGATGGGTGGGTGGGTTGAGGGGTGTGTGCTTATTTTTATTTTATTATTTTTTTATTATTTTCTTTGGCCCCGCACATAACATCATGATGTCATGATGTTAGCTCCACCCACACTGTGATGACGTCACAGTGGGGTAGTCAAATTTTTGACACCCCACCACTGCACAGGGCCAAAATCAATTATTAGTTTCAAAGGTAGACCCATATATACATTCTATTGATTCAATAGATCTTTTCTAGTTGGAGCTAAAATTTGGATTGATCCCATTGGTTTGCAGTACTAATGACCTCTTACTGGAAAATTCCAAGGGAGAAACTTTTCTCTCACTTTGTTTTTATCAAAATAGCTTCGTCTTTCATATTTGAAAATTAGCAGCATTGCACTTGTCAGTATGAAAAACAGAAAGGCAAATGTTTGCTAACGCAACACAACCTGTGGTCACTCAAGCAGCATGCTTCAATTTGCCACCCAGATTGCTTTTCATTTCTGTCTCTGTTTGAAGAAATTAATTTTGTGATTTCTATTCACTCAGCCTCCTAATTATGCATATGAGGCAGTGTTCTACACAGAATAGCCAAACTCTGAGCCTTGGAAGGAAAGCCATGACGGAAAATGTATGGTGCAACCAAAATATTTATATTGAGTTGCAGATGGTAAGTATAAGAAAATATAATGGTGAAGGGGAATCATTATGGGAAAATGCTTTCAGTAACATGTTCTATAACTTTGAGCTCTATCCCTTCAACCACTTGTTTGGGAGTCAGGCCTAGGGTTTAAAAATCTTTGTTGTAGTGCCTTCCTTTACATTTGGCATATACTGCCTTCCATGTTGTACTGGATTGCTGCCATTTACAACAGGCAATTTTCTCTACAGTACTTGAGCCTGTTTGTTCTTGCTGTTGATGTCCTATGGATGTAGAATTGAAGTTGCCAGTGCAAAGAAGAGGTTTGCCATGGTGAGATAACTCTTGCATTGAGTTATTTATTTTTTTACTCCAGTGGCAAGCAGCATGGGCCCTTGATAGCAATGTCTGTATCAATATTAATTATTATCATTATAAATGTATTAGTACGAGCTGCTCTTCCTCATCCTAACTTTATTTTAGTTCTGAATAAAAAAAACTATGATAATCTGGCCAGGTTATCCTGCTATGGTAATAGAGTAGACCATACTGCCAGTGACTCAATGCCAAGTGTCAGGCGGTGGTTAACTAACCTGGCCACCCTGAGGACTTGGGTGCCAAAGTCCACAGGGAAGGGTGTTGGTCTCCAAGTGAATTAAATCCCACTTGAATCCATCTTGATGGAGGGGAGAAACTTCATCAAAACTGGCCTAGGGCTGAGGAGAACTTTGTGTGCCAAAAGCACTCATGACCAGAAAGTGACTCATGGAACTGGAACAGTGGTATGGGTGTCATGCTGTCAGATGAAAGACCACTGCATTATATTCTCAGGACAGTCTTCATGGATGATCACCATGAGGATAGCCAATGTTCAGATATGGCAGAAGAACAACAAAACGTCATTTTATCTTCCTAGCAGATAGATGCTAATACATTAATATTACATATGTGGCAAAGAGAAATGAGTGTCCATCCACATTTTTAGCTCCATGTGCAGATGGACATTTTTGATTGTCCAGACCTTGATTAGAGCTGCAATGCTTAACTGTATGTTGGAAAAAATGATGCATATTTAACTTGTTGTTTAGTTCTGGATTTATTATCTTTTGCGTTGAAGGTCACAGTCACTTAAAATAGTAGTAAATGTGAGGGGCAACAGTAAGGGTGCTCAGTCCCATTGATTAACTTTACCTGCCCCAGACACACCATTATTTGTATCATGGTATATCTTCCCAGTAGTAATGTATGGCTGTGAGAGCTGGACCATAAAGAAGGCTGAGCGCAGAAGAATAGATGCCTTTGAACTGTGGTGCTGGAGGAGACTTTTGAGAGTCCCCTGGACTGCAAGGAGATCAAATCAGTCCATCCTAATGGAAATCAACCCTGACTGCTCGCTGGAAGGACAAATACTGAAGCTGAAACTCAAGTACTGTACTTTGGTCACCAAATAAGAAGAGAGGATTCACTGGAGAAAGCCCTGATCCTAGGAAAGATCAAAGGCAAAAGGTGAAGGGGACAGCAGAGGATGAGATGGCTAGATGGCATTGTTGACTTGGAGGGCATAGATCTGGGCAGACTATGGAAGATGGCAGATGACAGAGGACCTTGGCATGCTGTGGTCCATGGAGTTGCAAAGTGTTGGATTCAACTGTGCAACTGAATAACAAGATGCAGAAACATTATGCAGTGTCACATGTTGTGACAGAACAAGCAGTGAGTACATGAACATGGGCACACATTTAAATCCATCCCAAATACTTTGCTGGCGTGCACTGCAGTGGCTCTTTATAAAGCTCCCCACCAAATGCCAGCCATTGTAACACATGAGTGAAATCAAATTGTACATTTATTAATTTTTTTATTTCCTCACTCATGAAAAAGTATGAATTATTTATAAGTTATCTGGTGGCGGCCTACTGAGCTGCAAATAAATATTGTCAGAAAATAATCAGCGTATGCACCACTGGCAAATATTATTCCATCATTTCTGTTGATGTCACTCAGGAAGACAATTTGCTGATAATAATTATATAAATGACAACAGTTTGCCAGTAATGACTAACAAATCTGAAGCAGAACTATACTTCTGAAAGAAGTGGTTCTTCTTCTGTTACTTTTGGTATTTTCAACATCTTGTGAATGTCTCTTGAAACCTCCTTTACCTGTGAACTTTCCCACCACCAGCCTTGAGAATTAGAATGAGCAAGATGGAACTGTTTGCAAATATACTGTACATAGACTGATGATCACCAGGCAACCTTGTTAGATCTGAACAGGGCTTTTATTGATAAGAGATTTTGAATGTCTTTGGCCCAAATTGGCCCATAGTAAGTCATACTAGATTAAACCTGCTGGATCAAGTGGGGATATGGTGAGCCAACTGCTCTGTTAATTTTATTGATTCCTAAATTAAGTCACAGGTAGAGTAAGCCCATTTCAGTTAATGGAACTTACAAAGGAGTTGATTCGCCACATTCCCATTGATTCCATAGGGCATCTATAGTGTATTTTACCATGATAAGCAATAGGATTTGGGCCAAAAATTCATAGGGTCATCATTGATTGGAAGTGGAGCCAGCTTTTCATATGATCATAAAAACAGAAATGCAATAGAGCATAAATAAGAGATCTTTAGTAAGGATTTTAACATGCATAGCTTTTCAAAGTCCTTCTGTCAAGTATTTGGAGATATTAACTGAGACAGTCACAGCTATCCTAGGCATAGAACAAGCTAATGCTTTAGTACTTTAATTTTCCTAAACAAATTAAGTAACCATAAATGAAAGCAACCGGAAATAGTTTTTGAATGGCTGAATAGAAACACAGACTTCACATATTGATCAAATGAGCTGTCCAGGACTGCAAAATAAAAGCTGACATTATGCATATTTCCTGAAAAGTGCATGTTAACTGTGCACTGAGCATTGCAAATTAGGACTGGGTACAATATATAGAAATACAATTTCCCATGAAATATGCCCATTACAATAGTTATAATAGTGTGCCAGTCAAAAATAAATTATAATTTCCAGCAGCAGTATCTCCAGGTACCAATCTATTTGCTTTTCCTCAGCATTTAAATTTTCATCTACATTTGTTCGGTCTACTGCAGGGGTGCAGTACTCTCTATTGGAAAGCTGCAGGATGCTTGGATTTCCTTTATTCCTCCTGAAAATACATAAAATCAGCAATGTATTTTAACAAATGTGCTGCTATATTAACTTTGTTGTTGTTCAGTCACACAGCCCAACCCTTTGTGACCCCATGGACCCCATGCCCGACAGGCATTCCTCTCTTGCACTGTCCTCCTCAACCCTCTCAGCACTGTGCCCAATATGTAAACAATACCATCTAGCCATCTCATTCTCTGTTGACCCCTTCTTCTTTTGCCCTCGACCTTTCCCAGCATCAATGCTTTCTCGGGTGAATCCTCTCTTCTCATTTGATGTCCAAAGTACTTTAGCTTCATCTTCAATATTTGACCTTCTAAGGAGCAGTCGGGGTTAATTTCTTGTGCTACAGTTATTATTTAAGGCATTTGACCTCTATAGCATTATAGGTCACATCCTCATGGTTTTCCTCTTCCCCATGCCCTCCCATGAGTTGGGGAAGGGGAACCGCTCAAGTGGAGGGTCTTCTCCAACCACAGAGGGTTCCTGTGAAACCTCACCATTCTGCATTAACCAGCCCACACAAATATAAATGGCTTCCCATTCTACCTTACACCTTTTGAGGGTTAAAAATGAAGGTGGCAAAGAGGAAGCAGAGCCAGTGTGTTTGTTTCCCCCTCTCGTGTTGATTCTATACAAGATTCGACAGCTTTGGCATCCTTGGGGACCAATTTTGCCCAACTGGGGTGATCTCTGAAATGAGATGACCTGTTTCTCCACCCTGATCCCCTGGAAACAGGAAAGGGCCTGGCCTCAAAAAATTTATATACAAATATTTGCACTTTTACTTTGGAGGAAAATTGTCATCCCTGGAGAATTTCAAGAGCAGTCATTTACTCTTGTGCATGATCCCTTCCCCTGGGCAAATCTGGAGGTTATAAAATGGGCTGAGCCACATTAAATCCCCCATACATCCCTCTTCTACATAAGAGATCAGCAGTTTTGGGAGGTTAAAAAAATCTGCCCTCATCTCCTAGAGCCAGGGCCAGCCTTAGATGCCACTGAGCTCAATGGTTGTCCATGCTATTCTTAGGGGGTCACCAACTTGAACCAAGGAGTTGAGATGCTGTCAGACTGGATTGAAATGGTGACAAGGACAGCTGAGGGGAACACTTTGCTGAGCTGAAGTCTGGGGCAAACCAGGATGAAGAAAGGCACAAGTTGAGTTTGGTTTGCTTTTTAAATGTATCGTTTGGTGACAATGATTGTAATGTCTCCCTTAGAAGTGGAATCTGAAATCTATGTCTTTGATCTGGGTCTGCCATCGCCATTGTGAAACTTATTTTGGCATGAACATCTAACCTTGATTTTTGGAATAGTTTTTTTTTCTGCACCATCAATACCTGTTGTTGAGGAATACCATTAGGAATGGCATTGATACAGATTTTTACAACATGAGATTCCTCTGATTCTCACAGACATGAGGAAGGAGCATGTGTGGCAAAAGAGATCTGCCATCATACATAGTCCCAGCCTTTTAGAGGAAGGAAGGACAGGGAAGAAAAGCCAGTGGACTGTCTACCCCCTGTTCTTCATCCATGCTTGACCAAAAGCTGGAAGGATGAAAATAAGTGGTCCTTAATCATCCCCTCCCAACCAGAGAGCAAGGGAGTTGCAGCATAAAAAACATACCTTGCCATAAACCACATTCCTTATTAGTTGACTGATGGGTGATTTTTCTGCTGGGGGAGGGTAGGGTAAGTGGCCAGATAATATAATCCAGAACAGAAATTGTTGTAGCTAAGAAAATGGGAGCATGGTTGTGTCTATTTTAGAGTCTTTTTAGACCTAAAATGAAATAAATGCAATGTATAAATGAACAAATTATTATATGTTGCACTTATTTTCTAAATCAATTTGCTTAAATCCAACTACAGCAGATCCATTGAATCAATTACTCAATGGTGAGTTGTAGTGACACAGTGACTCAGTTAATTTCTTCTGCTGGGGACTAACAACTGGCTTTGGGCATGTGTTTCCCAACCTTTGGTTTTGGGACTTCAGTTCCCAGAAGCCTAAGTCAATTCCCCAAGGCACTGACTTAGGCCTCTGGGAACAGAAGTCCCCCTGTGCAGCATTGGCCCCACATTGGGAACTACTGCTTTAGGCCTTAGTCTTCTGGAAATACCCATTTAAAAGTAAGCATCAATGAGGTAACCAAACACACTGTTCTTGTTATTAATATTACTTGACCATCAACTCACAGATATGAGCAAAAATAGTAGGGTTTTCATTTTCTCTCTAAGAGCACTAAAAGCCAAAGGTGGCTGCTCACTAAATAAATGTTTAATCAGTGATGAATTAAACCCTGTATGATTCTAATTGCTTTGGCCACTCCATCTAAATCAGTATCTAACATAGATTGTTTTGTGATCGGCTTGACAAATTCATTAAATTGTAGTATTTTAAATAGAACAAATCAGAGGCCAGCACATATTGTTCAAACACATTGAGTGAAAACTTTAAAAGGTAACAAGACACCTTCCAGTATGGTCATGATACTCCAGAAGACAAGCAAATGATACCTGCCTAGCCTCATTTGTGACAATTTGTAAATGAGCCATTACAAGAGTCTAAATCTACCAGTTATTTTTCTGTTGCATTTATTTGAAAGCTGTGTTTATGTGCTGTACATCTATTTCATTGCTGGTTTTAATGACATGCCATATTGCTGAGATGTTTGGTTTATTTTCTAAATCACTGCAAACCATTTTGCTTATAGATTCTTTAGTGAATTTGTTTTCTTAAATGAGTATGCATCTACTGGGTGTAGATAGTGAAATTCATAATTGGGTGTCTTATAAAGAGCAACAGTTTTTTCAAGATGCATGAGAATTTCAGTGAGTGACACTATCCCCTTAGACATCCATGCCTGAGTAGGAATTTTAACCCCTTTCTCCTGAGTCCTAGTTCATCAACCTGTCTATTAGTATATTACAAGCTGTCTGAAGAATAAATTCCAGCTGGTCATAAATGTTAGCTATATATCACCTCAAATACTGAAGCAACATGCCTCTGAACACCAGTTAGTGGGAGGATACTATTGCACTCATGTTCTGCTCATAGATTTCCCACAGGCATCTGGTTAACCACTATGGTAACAGATTGTTAGATTAAATTGGCATTTGGCCTCATTGTTCTCTCATGTTCATAGGTTCATGTCTAAATAATAAAACTTCATCCTTCCTGCTCCCTCGGCCATCATTTCTACCACAATCCTGACGAACAGACACAAATTAAGAGGAGATGCTCTCTACCACATGATTAGTAGTTTCTGAGAATTGACAGGGATAAGGTACGCCTTAATAGGGACAAAGATACATAGTAAGGATAAGAAAAATTGGAGAAAGAACATTCTTTAGGGTAGTGGTAAAAATAGGGGGAGGGAGATTACTTTCTATATTTGCTGCATTATTGTCCAATGTTCAAATTTGCCATTGTATCGCCCTTATCTGGGAAGTAGATGTCTTAACAGGATTCCCTTTTTCCTTTCTTTCTTTTAAATTTATTATTATTATTATTATTATTATTATTATTATTATTATTATTATTATTATTATTATTATTATTATTATTATTATTATTATTATTATTATTATTAACATTAGTGTACATACAACCATAAAGAAAACAATAAAAAAGAAACACCTTTGCATACATAATTTTCATATTATCTATCTCTATAACATTAATGTACACCCACCACCTTGGAACCATACATTTCCTTCCCCTTCTTCCACACTCCCTATTTTTAAAAACCCAGTTCCCTTCAAATTTTGTGGAACATATCAGATAAAGTCTTCCCATAGATTAAAAAAAAATCATCTCCCCCCCCTCCCCCAGTAATTCCTTTTTTTAACTCTCAGATCGCATTTATCATTTAGGGCTATTTCTCACATTTCTTTGTACCAATCTTTTATATCTATGGAGATGTTTATTTTCCAATTCTTTGCAAAAAAAAAAAATTAATTTTTTATTTATAAATTTTCAAATAAAAAGAAAAAAGGAAACATACAATACAGGAATTCCACAAAAGAATACACTTGATGTATAAAAAGAGACAATAATACAATATACATCTTTGATATCAAGGCTCTTCACACTGTACTTCTAACACAACTGTTATATCTTCTACATATATTTTTTTTTTTTGCTTTATTCACCTCTGTGCTATATACAATGTCCAGGAGGTTATAATAATTTATATTGTCCAGAAATTAATTTGTTCTGGTACAGGGTTAATACCAGTGATGGGATCTAACAGGTTCTCACCAGTTTGCCAAAACCGGTAGTAACTTTTCCCAGTGTCCCAGAGAACTGGTAGCAACTTTGGGGGGGGGGGGAAACCACCTTTTCACTGGCTTACCTTTTCACTGGTTCCCCCACTGCGCATGCGTGCCAAGCAGCAAAATAAGAGTATTTTAATGCATTATTTATTTATTTATTTATTTATTTTATTTTATTTACTGGTTTGTGTTGTGGGTGGGTTGAGGTGTGTGTGTGTGTGTGTGTGTGTGCTTATTTTTTTTTAATTTTTTTATATTTTGTATTTTTTTTGGCCCCGCCCACACTGTGATGACGTCACGGTGTGGTAGTAAATTTTTTGACATCCCACCACTGGTTAATACCTTTCTTTTTAACAATGACATATTCCACAAATTGTCACCAGATTCTCCAGATTCTATTTACTTGAACTATGCCTTTCCTAACATTTATTTCCCATGTAAGCTTATCGTTAAGAGCTAATTCCCACATTTCCTTGTACCAATCTTGTATATTTAACAATACATCATTTTTCTAGTTCTTTGCAACACATTATCTAGCGGCAGACAACATCACAGCCATCAACTCTTTACAATCATTACTCAGTTTAAATTTGTCCACTTCTGTTAGCAATACAGTATCTGGTCCCAATCCCAGCTGCATATCTAATATATTTTTAATTTCCTTTTCAACTTTTCCCCAAAATTCCCTTAACACAAATGCAAAATGGGAAATATAGACAGAAGGGAAGTCCTGTATCCAGAAATATTGCTTGAATGTTCCTTAATAGTGATTGGCTGCATTGCCAGACATGTTTTCCATTATGGAAATTGCAGGAAAACAGCGCAAGAAGACAAGATGAGGTTAAATAAGATGACATTTCTCCTTCCACTGCTTCCAGAGACTGGCCTGAAGCAAGCTAGGTAAGGGTGAAGAACAATATTCTTTCAGAAGAAGTAGTATACAGTAATACCTCATATAACATTAGTATCGAATAACACTAAAATCGCATAACATTAAGGAATCTGGGGGGAAGAATTGCATCAGATAACATTAAGATCCTATGGGATGCTTCAGATAACAACCGCTAAAGCGTGAGTGGTTACAATGTATCTCTATGGATCCCATAGAGGATCAGATAACACTAAAAATCATATAACACCAAGACTTGTGGAACCAGGTTTTAGTGTTATATGAGGTTTTACTGTACTGGTAAATATTGGTGGTCAACTGCGTTTCATGGCCGCCCACTTTGATATGCCCTCAAAGAAACTCCCAAAATACTGGCAGCTCTTTTGTACCAGAATAATAAAACAATCAATTTTTATCAATAGATCTTCTGTAATACTAGTGATGCTTAAGTGCATGTTCAAGACCACACTACTTTAAACTACTCTGCAGTATAACTGAGCGGTATTCCACAATGTACTATTGGGGGGGGGGGATCCTTTTCCCCTCAGCTACTCTGATGAGTACAGTTAATATGGATGTGAAGGGAGTGTTATTTTGGTTTCCTTCTGAGGCCTTGGGGAGGGAGGTCCTTTTCTGTTTTGTCTTACAGGTCTTATGAATACCAGGCCTTTCAGAGAACCCCAAACTCATGTAAAGCCTTGAAAGTATTTGCATTCTGAGAAGAATGAGGTTTGTGGAGGGGAGAAAATGGCAGGAGAAGATGTAAAGAATGGAACCTGTAGCAGTAAGGAGAGCAAAGGGTTGAAAATGAAGCTAGTATAAGGGAAGAAATGATTGGAGAGTGGAGCGGAAGGTTTAAGAATAGGACTTATAAGGCAAGGAAATGACTGAAGAGTGAGGGGTTTGAAGATCATGGTGGTACAGAGGGGAAGTGATAAAAGAGCAATGGAGTTGAAGAATGGAGCTTGCATGAAGAAATGATAGGACAGCATGGGGTTGAAGATCATGGCTGACAGAAGAGAAAATGACAGGAGAAGAGAATAAAAAAACAAGGTTGATAAGACTGAAGTGCCCAGACTCCAGAAGCAATTAAAAATCCCAAACCTATAAGGAAGCCAGAAGATTTGGTACCCAACCTTATAGATTACTGATTCTTCCAGACTGAAATGGCTCCCTTACAGAAAGCTGCAAAAAAAAAAAAAAAACCCTGTTGTTTGTGAAGGATACATACAGCTTGTAAACATAAGCATGAGACACAGATGCACCCATGTTCTACTATTGGCATCTCTATAAGCTATCCAGCCGCCACTGCGCGAACACAACATTGGACTAAATGAATCTTTATCTGAACTTACTTTGCTCTTATGTTCTCAAGCACCCCATCTCAGGGCTGCCTCTCTACACGTCTGAGTAGGGGAAGCTGATTTGATGGTCAAAGGATTCAAGCAGTGCCTCTTCCTCCATTCAAGCTGTGCTCCACCTACACCCAACCTACGTTATCCATAAAATAAACTTGACTGTTGGAGTGTGCTGTAAGCTTCCAGTGACCTCTTTCTAAAAGAAACCAAGACTGTGAACACGATGCTCTGTTTTAAAGATTCTTTGCTCAGAGAAGTTGGGCATGGGTAACATGCTCTGTGCCAGCCAGAGCCTTCCGTAAAACTCAAAACCCATGCAATCCTCTCTTTTGCCCTGATAGCACTTCTCACCCTTTAAAAAGTAGTGAGTCACACTGAAAGTACTTTGCCATGTGTCATTAGGCACCATTTCTTTGTGGCTATATTGTGTTTGAAACGTCTTCATCCTGAAGATGGTTCTCTCCACCTTTTCAGCACTACAACATAGAGCTTATATAGATTTTTAAAAAAGAGACATCTAGCAGTATAATTATCACCAGGGATAAAGAATTCCTCTCTTGTCTTGTCATTGCACAGAAGGATGAAGGAATCTATGTTCTTCATCCCATGAAATGGGCAAGCTATTGTCTGTCACTCTTGACAAGGGAACATAATGAGAAAAAAGTGATATGTTGTACATGACAAACACCCCCTTTGGGTAAATCAATAGTGTGCAATAAATGCATGGATATCTATTTTGTGTCATGTAAATGTATTGCCATGGGAACCCAGGATCACTGTGTTTTCTGAAGCACACATTTGCAGAGACATCTAATGCTCTTGGAGAAGGCCCGCTGGAATTTACTTGAGATGAAACAACAAAACAAAAAAGGTGAAGTTCCTTTCAAGTGAAGTATGTATGAGGGATTAACCTGTGAGCAAGCAGTCATTCATAAACATGGCAAAATTACCCATGTGGCTCTGCAAGGTGCTATTGAGCTATCAAATGTTCAAGATGGTTGCAGAATGTAAATAGAATTCTTCATTTGGTAGTGATTTGGCAGGTGAAATTCACTTTTCATTTATTCAGTAGCATCTCTATATTGACTGTCTGGCCAGGTTATCCTGCTATGGTAATAGAATAGACCATACTGCCAGCTACGCAGCACTAAATGTCAAATAGTGGTTAACTGACCAGACAACCCTGAGGACTAATGGCCTTGGATGGTGAAGTCCACAAGAAAGGCTGATGGTCTCCAAGTGGATTAAATCCCACTTGGATACATCTTGATGAAGGGCAGCAGCTTCATTAATACTGGCCTGGGGCTGGTAAGGACTTTGTGTGCCAAAAGCACTCAGGAGCAGAAAGTGACTTGCAGAACTGGATCAGTGGTACGGGGGGTCATGCTGTGATGTGGAAGTCAGATGAAGAGCCACTGCATTATATTCTCAGGACAGTCTTCATGGTACAGGTACACAGAAAGAGCCTCCTCGAATATTGTTTTATTTTTGAACCACAGTCTGGCGTACCGTGGTAATGACAGCCTTGTGCTGCTGGCTAATCTTTCTCACACTAGGTCAGGCCAAAGGAACTGCAGAATGGACTCACCAAAGGGTGGCTTCATTTTGGCAGTTTCATGCCTAGACATGGAAGAAGATCTCTATAATTCACCAGGCAGCCTCAAGGCACTTCCAGTTTTCAACACAAATTTAACTTGAAACAAAAAAACCTAAAACACTGACAATAATGTGAAAAGGCAGAGCAAATAAGCATGCAAGAAAACAAATAATAATAATAATAAAGACTTCGTATTAAACGTTTTTGTTTAACATCCATCTGGGTAATTTACCCACTCTATGCAGTGTTACAACATTTAAAAAAAATTACAAATACAACCCAATCAATCAGATCTCCATTGGTGACATCTGAGGTAAACAGTAAATTAAATTCAAAACACAAACTACTGAATGGCATTAGAAAGGATTTTCTGAAAAGCCTCTTTAAAGAGAAAGGTATTCAATTTTTTAAAAAAATATGCCCAGGAATGGGGTTTGGCACAGCTCCGTTGGTAAAGAATTCAACAATGTGGGTACCAGTACTGAGAAGAGCCTTCTCCTTGTTGGGACCTTCTTCACCATTCTTGGTGTTGGCACCTAGAGCTGCATATTTTACAGATACTTACAATGACCCTGCTTATACCATCAAAAGCTATTAAATTCTCAGGGGAATATTTGCAACAATTTTGGAACAAAGCAGCAACCCATTCAGTAAGTGAGCTTCACCTTGGGGACAGGGAAGTCCCATGGATGCATAACAGTGCCATCAGGACTACGGTGGTCCCAGTTTGCTTGGATTTTACAGACTGAATCAACAAATGGAATTCAAACCAACTTGCACTTTGTTGCAATTTCACAATCAGGACTTTGGGAGTTATGGTAAGCCTTGTGGATGATATCCCCAAAGAATTAGTGGATCACGTTCATGAAAACTCACACTGAAATAATTGTCTTAATTTTATAAGTGCCATATGTGCTGATATTTTCAAACTATTTTCCTGGCCAGAATCCTCTACGCATCATGCAGTGCAGGCTGAAAATTGTGTAATAGGCAAACACCAACAGGGCAGCTATCTGCCATGTTCTCTGACACATTCCGTTCACATGCTTTGTGGCAAACTCCATAGTATATCAAGGTGGGCAACAGGTATCCAGAAAACTGAAAATTTCTAATATAATCTCCCTTACATTCATGGCATTTCACAATTGGATTTTAGCCACTGGTGATTAGCTGGAATTTTACAGTAAACCACTATTAATTATTTAATTATCTTTTCCTAATGCAACTTGAACACTTCCCCTATAGTTAGTGACTCATAGATCCATGTTTAATTTCCAATTTACATCATATTCTGGCTTGAACATACAACCCTTTTCTTCTTATCTTTGTGTGTCAGTATCATTGTTTAGACAGTTTTTAGAAAAATATTGTTATGAATATTTATATTATTATGACATCAGCATTCACAATTGTTGCTGTAAGAAAAATGTTCACTAATATGTTGTCTGGCTATGTGTGTGTGTGTGTGTGTGTGTGTCATTCTGTTCTTGCCATCCATTTAATATTAAAATATTTTTATTATAATGTAAGAAAGTAATAAATTGTAGTACCAGGAACAGAATGATACACACACACACACACACACAACATTATGAATTATAAACAAAGTATGAATTTTTCATTAAAGCAATGAAAGAAAATATTAATGCAATTACTTTACTCTTTTATTACAAAATGTCATACATCCTACTAGGAACGAATACAATAATGGGCTATTTAGTGCAGAATGATACCTTGTTATAGGACACCACTAGCTCATTGTCAAATCACTGCGTGGCTATTGATACTGGATTCTGACAGTCAGCCGAAACATGTTTAATAATGCTTGAAAATAATATAATGACCCCTGTCTGATGTGATCAGCATTACACCTAAAGCACTGCTATCATATTGTCAGTAAAGTACTTGAAGTGGCTTTAGACATACAGAGAAATCTCATAGTAGCTGACTCAGGATTGACTAGCACAGGTTAGCAGCACTTTGAGCAGTCTCCAACTCCCACTAGGTCAGGTGAAAAGAACTATGGAATGAATTCACCAAATGGTGGCTTCATTTTGGCAGCTTAAAGTCTAACCTAGATATGAAAGAAGAAGAAAATTTAAAGAGAGATGAAAAATCCATCCAATGCTTCATATCTCATGCAGTCACATTTTTCTATTTAGCTTGCTCCTTAGAGGAAATGAAACCAGAGGTGTGCATGATTTGCTTGGATGTTAGTGTAATAATACAGAGAGCAACCCAATTTGCCATGGGCTGGTTTGAGAGCTATTCAATTTTACATCCTAATGAGAATCACCCCTTTGAGTCTAATTGAACATTTCCCCATATCATTTGCAAATGGTCAGGGAAAGTGGAATAATTTTTAAGTCTTCTGGGTCATCACCGATGTGATGTACTGCTTCATTTAAGTAAAAAAAATACTTTAAGTTAAAAAAATAACTTTAAAAATAACTTAATGTTCATTTCAAGTAAGCTAAAGAAATTGTTCATTGTCTCCAGTTTCTGATTGGCACGGTGATTATTCTAGGCCTACACACAGTTTTTCTTTGTGTGTGTGTTGCTGATCAAAACCACACCAGTGGCCATGGTTTCAACCAACAATATATACAACTGTGTCAAGAACATTTTTAAAAAATTAATGAAGTGATGCATTGTGTCAGCAATGGTCTAGAACAGGGGTTGGCAAATTTGGCTCTCCAGATCTTCTAGGACTTCAATTTCCATAAGCCCTGGTCAGCAGGTGTGCTGACTTGGGCTTCTGGAAATTGAAGTCCAAGAACACCTGGAGAGCCAAGCTTGCTAACCCATGGTCTAGAAGACATAAAATAATATTTTTTCACTTTCCCCTGACGGTTCACAAATGATCAGGGTAAGTTTCAACATCTGATGTGGCTCATTATTTTTATTTATTTATTTATACCTATATCCCACCCCTCTAGGGAAAAAGTCATCCCTACTCAAGGTGCCTAACATCATAAAACCAGTCATATAATGATCAAAACTTAAAAATTACATACAATAAAACTCCTAATAAAATCATCACCACACATTACACATTAACCACCTCAACTTAATGGAAGTTTACATCAGAGCAATCTTTGACAGCTGCAAGGCTCCCATGTATGTTATCCCCAGTGTTCACAGGCATATATGGGAATTACATGTATGGGAGTGAGCTGAAAAAGTAGTAACTCCCCACTGGGGTTCAAAAGATCTTCACTGAAAGGGGGCTGGGACCACTCTGTCATCCAGTGCTTTTTTAGGAAAGTGGACCAGCCCACCTCTATCTAGATCATCCTGAAGAGCAAATTTAATGCCTATCTGGGATAGGTTCATATCTGCATTCCTAGGAGCTGCTGAGTCTTGGGTTCAGAGAACTCCCTCCACTGATTTCTCCTTTCCTAAAACTATTTTGAATACAGTATATTCATGTTCTGATACTGGCTACTGTACAAATAACACATATATTCCATCTCCATTTCTGAAGAGCAGATTTAAGGGATGCATGGAGGATGCAAAGAAGAAGGAGAATGCAGTCCAACAATAATATTTTTTCTACTAATAAAAACTCATCTCAATACAATCTGAGATAGTCTTAGAGGCTTCTTATGTTCTATTCTGATTTTTGCAAATTTCTTCTTTTAAAGAGGCACTACCTCTCCCTCCAGAAATGCTCCTGTTCTGCTACTTATTACTGCATTTTCATTCCCTTTCTTCTCACAACAGATCACTGCTAACAATTTGTCTAATTTATTGGCCATAGACTTAAACATCCCCGTTGCACTCTACATAAAACCTCTACAATATTTTACTGGCAGTAAAACAATAAAGCTACATCAAAGGCTCTACATCCAGATAAACTGGCTTGAAAATAGCAGGCCATTAAATGACTATGGATATGTTTGGCAACTAATTTTCCAGTAAAATGATAGAGTACTAGCAGAACATTGCCTGAAACCTGTTTTTACTTCTTGCATATCCCTTTAGATTAGAACATCAGGAAAGTGTTTAGACTGTTGTTATATCTGTACCAAATGTTTCAGCTTGACACATTAATGTAGAATAAATTTGATAGCCTTCAGGTTCTTTTTTTTTATGAAAAAGAATATTAGATTTAGCTATTTGTCTCCAGTGGGACTCTCATAGTACCTAAAGAAGAAAAAGTTAATTGTTTGGAGAAATGTGAATCTGTTTTGAATAAGTTTTCTTTTTAGCCTTTTCTTCTAATTCTCAAGACCTCACATCTGTAGGGGGAGGTTTTGTTGAACATTTAATCAAATGCCTCTGTGAATATGTCATTTCTTTTCCCAAATAAATTTCACATCTGCTCTGGGATTATCACATTCATTTCTTACCGAATGAAGTCTCTGTGTCACGAAATTTATAAATCATGTTCATATTGTGAGAATTCATTTTGAATATATTCTAACATGTCCTGATATTCTAACATGCCAGATCTCACAATTTGTCCCCTAAAACAAATCTTATGCCTTGTATAAAATATTTTGGGTGAGTATTTTAAAACTTATAGCAAGGTGTTATCTCATTCTTATGATCAAATGGAAATCTGGCTTAGAGGCAGTGATGGGCACCAGTCAGCTCGCACCAGTTCACCAGAACTGGTAGTAGCTTTCCCCAGTGTCCCGGAGAACTGGTAGTGGCTTTTCGCAGGGACCACCTTGAGGGCTTACCTTTTTGCCGGTTCCCCCACTGCACATGCCTGCCTGCAGTGCTTGGCATGCATGCGCGCCTATAGCACTTGGCACACATGCATGCCTACAGCGCTTGGCATGCATGCACACCTACAGCACTTGGTGCACCTACAGCACTTGATGCGCATTCGCATCTACAGCGCTCTGCCTGCTGAACCAAGCTGCCATTTGCTGCTTGGAGTGTGGCAGTGCAGAGCATCGGGAGGCCACGTGCAGCCACGGAGGAACCAGTGGCTGCTGCTGAGGCCCTCAGTGGCCTCCTTGCTGTCCTCCCAAACGGTGAGGAGGAAGAGAAGCTGCTAATCTGAAGCTCCCTACAGCCTGCTCCCCAGGATAAGTAATTCACCTTTGGATATGGTGGGTGTATTTTAATGTGCATTTAATGTGTATTTATTTTAATGTGTATTTTATGTGTATTTAATTTGTATTTTTATGTGTTTTTATATCTATTTAATGTGTATTTAATGTGTATTCATTTTTAATGTGTATTTTATGTGTTTTTACAGACTCCGTCCTTGACATCATGACATTGACTCTGCCCATTACATCATGACATTGGCTCCACCCATGACATTGGCTCCACCCACAGTGTGGTAGTAAAATTTTTTGGCTGCCCACCACTGCTTAGAGGTGCCTGCTTAAGCTTGCATTCAGACAAGAGCAAAGAATGCTGAATTGTACAAGTCAAACTAATTATCAATTTAACTTAACTTTGGTTGAGTCCTGATTAGCAGAAATACATGATGTACAGCGGAGGCTGACTTCTTTTTTCATGAGTTAGCCACTTCTCACAGCAAGACAAAAGCAATTGATATGATTGTGGGTTGTTGAGGGGTTTTTTTTGAAAGTTTTGAATGATGGTGAACACAAGAAAGTATTTAGACCACAGTTTTTCAACCTTGCCGCCCCCTGCCCCCCCCCCCCCAGTGTTCTTGGACATCAATTACCAGAAGCCCAAGTCAGGACACCTACTGATCAGGGTTTAGTAATTGAAGTCCAATAAAATTTGACAGCCCAAGGTTGAGAACCCCTGCTCTACACCAGGGGTTCTCAACCTTTTCATGCCAAGGACCTGATCACACCCCCTCAGACAGCTGTAAACACTGCCATAAACTTCAGCCGGTGCATTTGTGTAGGCACAGGTGTGTTTATAGTTGTCATAAATGTGTTTGCTTCTGGCATTTTGAATCATGGATGTAGAAGTGCAATAGCCCACATTCATAAATCGGAGGTTTTTCAATGAACTGAATTCCATAAAAATAAATGTTGACTCAGAAATGTCACTCTTTTGCATATGACATTTAATAAAAGTTTGCCGGGGGGTGGGGAAACAGATTCCTTTCCCATCCCACCAGGCAAGATCTATCACAATGGAAAATATTTTACCAGTATATTTATACAGAACTTTGAATCTGAATCTAACCAAAGCCCCCCCAAGTGACACAAATGAATGTTATAAGGCTCAAAAATACTTCCACCTATCTCTATTAACAATTTTCATCATGATAAATTTCTACATTTTTACAATGTATTTTTAAAATTATCAAGTTCTTTGGCACAGATGTTCTATTTTGAATAGATCTGGCCATCAACTCATCCAAAATGTGATTCTAGTTTTCAGTTCTCTGCTTTTAAATACAGTTTGTACAAGCTAGAAGTGGTGGAAAGGGAGCCAATACAGTGGTGGGATGTCAAAATTTTTACTACCCCACCGTGATGTCATCACAGTGTGGGTGGAGCTAACGTCATGACATCATGGGCGGAGCCAACGTCATGACGTTGTGGGCGGGGCCAAATAATATTTTTTTAAATTAAAAATTAAAAATAAAATAAAAATAAGCACCACACCCCCCTCAACCCACCTACCCACCCACCCACAACTCAAACCCGTAAATAAATAAAATAAAAATACATTAAAATACACCCATCCACCCAAACACCCACCCACCCTAAACACAAATCAACCAGAGCTTTTAAACCAGAGCTTAAAGCTTATTCTGGCTAATCTTTCTCACACTAGGTCAGATGGAAGGAACTACAGAATGAACTCACCACAAGATGGCTTCATTTTGGCACTTTTCAACTTTTCAACTGTTAAAGAAGTTAGGTACTAAGTCTTTGCCTAACCAGTCCTCTATGATAATATGCCTTAATGTAAATGTAAAACAGCTGTACCTCCTTAAGGGTTCTCCAATTGGAACAGCAATTGGAACAGCACAGGTGTAGCTTATTGATTAGGTAACTTCAAAACTTTGCTTAAAAACACCAAGCCAGGCCGCCAGGCCTTTTTAGGAACTGTGGTACTATGTCAATATAGGTAAAGGTATTAAATACACATTAAAATACACACAGACACACCACATCCAAAGATGAGACATGAATCTCCTGGGAATGTCCATTCGGATTTGGAAATACTGTATTTTGAATTCATCAAAGAATGCTATATTTGGATATTTCCTAATACATTTGAATCGAGATTTGATGGTTCTTTGTTGTTGTTCAGTCGCACAGTCGATTCCGACCCTTTGCGACCCCATGGACCATGGTTCTAAATATGTTTAATAATAAATAATATTTGGAGTTCCCTTTATTCCTATAGATCAGAAAGCAGAAGGCTAAGTTTCTGCTTGCTAGAGGAAGGAGAGAACAGGGAAAAAGAAGTGAACACTCATCACTTCTTCTTATAGTGTCTGATTCTCTGAAACTGACATCACTCTTTCTCTTTCCCCCACCTCCGTCATCTCCTTCTCTCTGACACACATAAACACAAACATACACACCAAAATGAAAAGTGAAGTGATATCTTTATTGAGCCAACTTAGTCCACATAAGAAGTGTGCAAGATTTTGAGATCACTATTTCCTCAACAGAGTCTGGAAACAGAGCTAAGGCTCTCCAAAGTCAATTGGGGTAGTTTGGCCCTGATCTATGTTTGCTTTTTTTTTGGGGGGGGGGGATAGAGTGGGCACATATCTATTCATTACTATTTCATTGACTAATAGTGCCCCAGTCTTATATCATTAAGGCTCTTCCCCATAAAATTTCTAGTTGCTATCCTGAAAGGAGGCTAATTCCAGCATTTCTCGTGAGAGATATAGTGAACTCAATAGGAATTGTGTGAATATAAACTAATACCAATTATACAGCTAAGTAGCAATTTGCCACCAAAAATTATGCAGTTCCCCTGACATAAACTGCCAGTAGGATTCTGAACAATAGCTGCCAATTTGAATAAGCTATAAACTAACAAATTCCACTCACTTCAGTGGATTGACTGCATTTGGGATCAGTTTCACTGAATTTAACCCACTGTTGACAAAAAAATGATTTCTCAACTATTCAGAAAAAGAGAGCTATTCGTTTATTTAAAAATCTACACAGGTTCTGTGAGCTGTCATTTCCCCTTTGAATCATTAAGAATTCCAAACTGATTTATTCTCCAGATTGCATTCTTCCCTGCTTTTGATAACATCAACAAGGAAGGGCTATTCAATTTAGGACTATTCTTGTAGCCTATTGGTCTTCCTCTGCTTAGTAAGCCAGATCAAACTTTCATACCTGGGCATCTCTGAGCTAAACATTCTTTTCACTGTAAAGGCATCCTTACTTAGGGTATTACTTACACTTCAAAGCTGCTGTTGCAAATGATCAATATGATCTGCTCCAGTTTCCTCTATTGATGCTTCAGATATACACAATACCCAGAACTGTCATGGAACTTACTACACCACTGAGTGAGAGACATGTTCCAAAGTTCATCTAGGACAGTGATGGCCAACCTCG
The DNA here is from genome assembly GCA_030440675.1 of Furcifer pardalis. Classification (NCBI taxonomy): domain Eukaryota; kingdom Metazoa; phylum Chordata; class Lepidosauria; order Squamata; family Chamaeleonidae; genus Furcifer; species Furcifer pardalis. The sequence continues at coordinate 172,275,148 of CP126892.1, read as the reverse complement.
GCACTCCAGATGTTCTTGGGCTTCAATTATTAGAAGCCCTAGTCAGCAGGAGTGCTGACTTGAGCTTCTGATAAGTCCAAGAACACCTGGAGTGCAGCAGTTGACCATGATGGCAAAGATCTAGGAAGTGCATAGTTTTTTTAAAAAGGTTTTTTTGACATCCTGGGCAACCATTGATTTGTTTTCCCATCTGAAGGTTAAGGCTATGCCCTTCTTTTCCACATTCCATTTAATTGCAGAAGGAAGATCTGTGCACTCTCATCAGTTATACTCTCTTAATGCCATGTTACCATCAGTAGCTAAAAGAGTGTAATGAGAATATTAAAGAAGAACACTGTATGATTGTTACAAACATTGTGGGGATGAAAACTATTGTCAATGGTAGATATTCTTCATCAGTGGCCTGCAATGATTGCTCACTTGTCTCTTTGACCTGATCTGGAGGTAAGGGTTCTAGTTAAGGTTGCTAGGCATCCTTTTGCTGCTAATGAAGTATCCTTCCCCACCCCATGCATTTTAAAGGTTTGCTTTCCTTACGACATTTTGATTTTCTAAAATTAGCCCCTTTGTGTGCTCTTCAATTTTCTTTTACATTCTTGACACATCTCTCAAAATAACCAGGGCAACAGCTTTTTGAATCATTTCACTTGTAAATTAAAGTGGAAATCTCTGCTTTGAAGCTATACTCATCAAAGTGATGCCTTGAAGGAGCTTACACCTTGACTGCAACTTATACCATATATCAACTTCTAATATTTTGTTTTGGGTGAAAGACAAAAGCTAAATCTTTAGACATCTGCATTGCACATTTTAATTAGAGCAAAGCTAATTTTCCCCAAAAATAATATGTTATAGACCAGCGGTTCTCAAACATTTCACACCACGGGCCAGACAACTCCCCCTCAGACAGCTGAGTGGGCAGACATGTAGTTTCCCCTGCCACAAATGCTGCCATAAAACGTGGCAGGCGAATTTGTGCAGGCACAGGCACATTTATGGCTGTTGAAAACATTTCTGCTTCTACTTCTGGGGTCATCACCACAGGCCAGTTGGAATGGCTTCGGGGGCCGTAGGTTGTGAACCCCTCTTATAGACATTTTGTTTCAAAATTCCCTAAAGAATAATCACAATGTCTTAGAAGATGATTTCCCCTCACTATTGTATCTGTGGAAATCTGCCAACATATATACTTTATAACTGTTCTATATGCTTGTTTGTTTCATTGACAACTAATTAAGGTACCTGGCTTCATGAATGTAAGAATAGCCCTTGTATGCCAACAACTTCAAATGGCATTATGTAATTGTCAAAGGTGAATAAAGTGCCTACTCATGTAAATGAATCCCTGGACTGTGGGAGCCATAGGTATGCCTTCTATCCAACAGTGGAAAATTCCAGAAATTAGAGACTTGAATCCATAATGTGGCTCCCAATGTCTTTCTTGTGATGAAAGGGAGCCTTGGGACCTTTGGGGAGGAAATAAAGAATATTGTAATTTCTGAAAAACTGCTGTGGCTGACGATATCTTTTGCTTTAAATCTTAAGAGTTTCACTGCTGGATTTCAGTCACTAAAAGTTGAGGGACAGTGTATGTTTGACCAGGTGCTCAGCCCATGAGTTTGTAATTAGATTTAGGTATCTGACTGGGGGGCAAGAGTTTGAAAGATCAATTCCTCTCCGTGACTCCTACAAGTTGAGCTAGCCTGCATAGCTACACAGTCCCAGGATGTCTTCAGAAGAAGGGGATGAAAAACCATTTCTGAGTATTTTCAGCTGCTCTGCTAAAAGTATATCAGAACAACTAAAGAAGGCAGACATCGAATATACAGAGGATGCAAAAAATGTATACACATTTTAAGAAAGGAAAAAAACCTGTATTAAAATTGTAATACTCAATATATACCGGTACCAAAAGATCAATACAAGTCATGTTTGACTTCTGCAGTTACAAGAGGTCCTCAAAGTGGTTACCAGACACTTTGGATTATGGTGAGCTACTGCTTGAGTAACATTGGCCAATGTGTCGAGTTGTATCGCTGTGCATGCAGCATTTTGCTGATTTAAGAATATGTTGTACACTTGTTCTGCTAACTCCTGTATCACATGCACATTGATCAGTAGGCTTCTGTGCCTAGCATCTCAATTGTCCTAACACCATTGCAGAAGAAGCAGGAATTGTTGCTGTGTGAGGCTTCCTGGATCTTCCCTTGTGCATATCACACCCTGGACCATGCATCTCAAACTTATCAAGAATGCATGGAATTATTAGGCATGTTGAATGTTCTGTACTTGCAGCCCCATTGTCATTGTATTTCCACAACATTCAAGAATTTCAAATATCACTTCAAAATGGTCTTGCACTCCTTGAACAACCACCATGTTTCCATCATTTTCTTTGACTGTCCTGCATGTCACATGATGATGCTAGCATTAATTCTTTTCAGCGAAAATCATACTACAGATTGCTACTGTAATTCAAATCAACTTTGAAAATTAAGACAAAGATAACATCTCTTAAAATATATATACATTTTGGCACCCTCTGTGTACAGTATACTTTGTGAAATATGGGATATAAAATATGTGATGTAATGAATAGAGTGAGGGATTAAATCTCTGGAGGCCTGAAATCAAATCCCCACTCAGCCATGGAATTTCACTAGGGAGTTCAACTGGTATACACATTCTCTCTCTCTCTCTCCCTCCCTCCCTCCCTCCCTCCCCCATTCTTGGTTTCCCTCCCAAGTGTCCTTTCTCAACAACTTAAAAATGGAGGGTGGGATGTTTAATTTTTTTGTTATGTTATTAAACCAGGGATTCTCAACCTGAGGCCCGTGGGCCAGATGCAGCCCCCGGTGCCATTTCATGTAGCCCCACCACCTCCACCACACCTGGAAGTGCCATGTGGTGGAGGAAGGGCAAAATGGCCGTCCAGCCGCCGAAGCTTTCTGTGGGAGCGTGACCCAGACCCCAGCTTTAAAAGCTTGAGAACTCCTGTATTAGACCACTTGGAAGTCAGAAACTTTTCATGATTAACTATGAATAACTGGAGACCTACAAGTAAGTCCCAATGTAATCTGAGACTACTGCTATTACAATTGACAAGCTTCCTGAGAATTATCACCTGCTGAGTATTGTACTAAGTCTCTAATCGAGTCATTTCTTTGTGTCAATAAGAACTAGGGGGAAATGACATTAAAACTTAAATTTTCATGATGCCTGTCACATTCCACAGGCCACAAATATACTAGGAGGCTCAATGTAGATAACAAGCCATAGTCCTGATGAAGTCTATTTTGAAAGTTAGAACATTTGTACACATACAAAAGGCAGGCACATAAACAGCCATTACAATATGCGTACTGGAGTGTTTGTTTTGCTATGCTTTATACATAATCTACATGGAAAATGCATTAGAAGGGGAGAAATACTTTTGAAAAGAGTAAGTGGTTATAACAACTGAGATCTCCTACTTTAGGTCACAGCATGAACACATGAATATTTATTTTAAAGTCCACAAAACAGAAAAGTGCCTATGTTTTCATTCCCTTGCATATTGGCATAATCCCCTAGAGCTTTGAGTGAAATCATCTAATTTCTCAAAGGGCTGATAAGTACATTTCTGAATGCTATCCTCTGCATGCCATGTATCCTAAGTGCAAAATAAAATAAGTTTAAGTTTTCCGTCTGTGTTTCAATGACTGCCACTTACTCTGTATTGAAGGCAGAATGATCTGAAAGAGAAAAGATATTTTAAATCCTTTGGTTTACAACAAAAGATTATGGATGAAGTTATACTCTTAAAAGCAAAGAAATCCAGATCAGAAATAATCAGAAATCAGAAATAATCCTTCTCACTCAGAACTCCATTTTTGTATGGAGTGAAATGAAAGAAAAAGAATGGCCAGCTCCTACCAAGAGCAGATTTGGAGTACAGCCATATTTACAGTCACACAACCATTACTAATGTAGCCCAGCTGATTCACATTTGAGAAAATGAAATTTTACTGTGTTAAATGCTTCATTTCCCTTCATGGCATCTTGAAATAATCAGAAGATGGCTAAGGGTCTGAACACCCCAATTTTTTTGTATGTAGCAAAAAGTGACATTGCTTTCTAAAAAATACCTTGGAGTAAAGTGCCACGTCCTCCAAGACCTTTAATCATGCTCATTGAAATTCTCTCTGGAAACTACTGTAGCAATATTTTTATTCTTTATTAATTTATTTACTCTTCACACTCATAACAGGTAGGCAAAACAGGTATATACTGAGCCAGGGAATTCCACAGTGGGCCTTTTGTTTCCTAGAAGTTGGTTAGGATTGTTGTTATGTGCTGTTAAGTCATTCCCAACTTATATTTACCTTAATGAAAGAGCAGTCTCCAAAATGCCCTGTCCTTAATAGCCCTGCTTAGTTCTTATAAACTTCAAACTTACATGTGTGTTTACTTGTAGCTCCCCGCCCCCCCAAAAATGTCTAGGTCCAAGGGGAGCACTGAAACAATGGAAAAGGCATCAAGAGAAACTGCCAGTACAAGTCCTGCCACCTATGGTGACAAACAAAGCACTGCCCCTCTATCACTACACCAGAAGGAAAAAGTACAGACCTCTGGAGGTATCAACAGTTCTAAACACTTTCCTCCATACTGCTACATAGCATGGCAGCTGGCTTTATTTATTTATTTATTTATTTATTTTTCAAACTTATAGCGCTGCCCCACTCCCGAGACTCTGGGCAGCTTACAAGGAGGCAAAAACAAATTGACCATCTAAAAATCCTCATTAAAAAAAACACCCACCCCAGCAATAGATTAAAAATTAGAATTTACCCAATCTCAAAAAATAAGTTAAAATTTAAAAAACTAGAAAATTAAAATTAGATTTAATTAAATTAAAAGATTAAAAGATTAGAAGAGAGAGAAGAACAATTTCCAGAGCAGGTTGGGGTTGCCCTATTGTTGGCACCCCACATCTGCCCTGCCAGCCAGGTTTTTAATCCTTTCCTGAAGGGCACCAACTCTGTCTGAAGACACAACTCAATTGGCAGGAGGTTCCAAAGGGTCGGAGCAGACACAGAGAAGGCCCTTCTTCTTGTGCTAGAGAGGTGCACCTCTCTAGCTGATAGTACAGTTAGAGAGCCTCTCCAGTCTGCTCTGGTGGGATGGACAGATGTTCTCGGGGCAATGCGGTCTCTTAAGTATCCTGGCCCACTACCGTGTAGGGCTTTAAAGGTCATTACCAGCACCTTGAATTGCACCCAGAGGCATATTGGTAACCAGTGCAGCTCCTGAAGCAGTGGTGAGGCATGGACATACTGCCCGCATCCCACCACCACCAATACCTGACTCCAACAGGTCACTGTGATACCAAGGCACGTGAAGTAACAGTACCAAAGAAATTGCCACTAAAGAAGAGCCAGGCATAAATAACTAATAACCAACAGTTGTGCAACTTGCCTCCTTCTTCACTGTTGACATCAGCAGCATGAGAGGAAGCAGCCAGAGCCTCTGGTGCCACCAGTTGTGGGCTGGCTGCAAAGACAAAACAAAGGGAAAAGGTCACATCTCTGTGTCTGATGGTAAGGATGGCACTGACCATGGTTTCAGCAGTGTTCTAGTGGTATCACAATATCCTTTTTCTTGATGCCAGGGCTACAAAAAGCAATGCCAACCTGTATGGATTCACAGTGAGACAGATATGGCAGAGTCCTGGTACACATTTAAATTCTGCTCCTCAGTGGGCTAATGTTTTCTTTTCTCTTTAAAGATAAGAGAACAGGTAATGTATTTCAGAGGTGAGAAACAGTTTTGTTTTAATGCATGTCTCAGAATCCAATAGCAGTCATGGTCACACTGATAACAGGCTTGGATTCTGGGAGCCAAAGGTGAATATTTCTTGTCTTTCCTGTGTTTTGACTGCTGCCTCGATCACTTCACTCACAGAGAATCACCTGTTCAGTTGGCCAAGTGCACCCGCAGAGACTACAGTAAATAGTCTGGAAGTGAAAAGGCAGAACACCTGCAGTATAAATGCATGCTGTGAAGGAAAAGTCTAGTGTCATAACTTTTTCTTTCATAACAATCTCTGTAATATGCAATATAAAATATAACAGAAGTACAACTTAGACCAATGATGGTGAACCTTGGCACTCCGGGTGTTCTTGGACTTCAAATATCAGAAGCCCAAGACAGCACTCCTGCTGACTTGGGCTTCTGAGAACTGAAGTCTAAAAACACCTGGAGTGCCAAGGTTCGGCATCACTAACTTAGACTATAAATGTAGTGGCTACTACTACATCAACCCCCATAACCATGAGCAATAATCGAAGCCTGGTCAAAAACAGCAGAGTGAAACATTTCACATGCCTTTTAAAACCTTTAAGATGCCACTTGACTTTTTTAGGGACAGGGGCAGCACCATTACTGAAGAGATTTCAGTTTAATTACAAACACAATCAGTCTCATGAAAGAGACAATTAAACCAGATGGAACCTATTACCTCTGTTGCTCCTGGGACTCACTGGAATTATTAAAATGAATAACATTTCCAGATTGGCACATTTATTTTAATCAGCTTCTACCAGCACACCTCCACCAAAGTTATTTCTGTATGATTTCCATGGAGGTCACAACAACCAGTTGGAATAATTATGAGATGCTCTTTTTTAAAAAAATTGGCAGTGTTTTTGTAGCTCAAGAAAAGGAATTCTGAAAGGAGGCTTGGCGATGAATGCTTCTAACTGTACATATATGACGAAAAATGAATTAGTTTTAGTTTGAACATGACCTTTCCACATGAAATATTTTAGCATGAAAGAGTGGGAGAATATGATTAAAAGACATAAAGATTATATAATCTTCCACTGCTACAAAACATTGAAAGAGACAGGCTGGATTTTTAACATGAAAACTATAAACCTCCTGAAGAAAGTTAAGATACAAATTAATGTTTCTTGGTGAAAATATTCTATGAGGAATAGTTTTTCAGGGATTTTTACAATGGCTGATTGAGGTCCAAAGCAGGACATTAGCATCACAGTTCACTTTCAGTCATTGGTATCCAAGATTATATTTCCACTGAAGCTTTTATCCATCATGGACCTACGTACCCTCTTTTAATGCCATCCAAGACGGTGGCTGTCCTTGTATCCTGTGATACCAGATTCCATAGATTAAACATGGGTTATGTGAAGAACTGCTTCCCTGAACCACTCCTCATTTCACTTTCTTGGTTGTCCTTTGTTGTATCATTATTTTATTTCTTATTTATAAATTTGTTTTTTTTTTTAATTACCAAACAAAACTGCTTGGTTTAAAAAAAATGAAATTTGTTGTTTGATGAAGTACAGTGGTACCTCGCTTAAAGAGCATAATGCTTTCCATAGGATTGTTCTTTAAATGAGTTTGCTCTTTAAGTGAGTTTGCTCTTTAAGCGAAACACCATTGTAAATGACCAATTTTGGTGAGGGGGATTGCGAACCCCGATTTATTTGTTAAGTGAGTTTTTGGTTGGTTTTATTTGTTAAGCGAAGCGAACATTCAGAGAAAATTCTGCTCTTTAAGCGAGTTACTCTTTAAGCGAGTTACTCTTTATGCGAGGTTTGACTGTATTTAGAATGTACTGCTAAATTTAAAGGGGATACCCTAGGTCAGTGATGGTACCCCAAGTGTTCTTGAACTTCCATTCCCTGATCAGCACTAGTGCTGACTTGGACTTCTGGGAATTGAAGTCCAAGAACACTTGGAGTGTCAAGGTTCTCCATCACTGTCCTAGGTCTCTAGGCAAAGAATTCTAAATATGTCATTAAATCATTAAACCAGGGGTCCTCAACCTTTTCAAGCTGGGGTCCAGATCACACTCTTTCAGTCAGCTTCAAGGGGCAGATGGTAATTTTGCCCTTCCTGCACAATGGGGTGGCCATTTTGTCCCAACAGCTCCAAAGGGGTAGCCATTTTGTTTCTTGAATGCTCTCGGAGGGGTGGGAGCCCACATGAAATGGCACCATGGGCCGAATCTGGCCCATGGGCCTTAGAAAAGCTCTTGTCCTAAAACATAAGATTCAAAAATCTGTAGGATTTAGCCTTCACATTTCAACTGGCACCAGACTCCTATCACTTGTATAGTGCACATATACACTTTCTCTCCCGCTCTATTTGAAATCCAACCCATATTTTTAGGACCAGAGTGTTCCTCCTTGAGTGTGCTACTTCACTGTCTTGTATGTGCAACTAGAGCTTCGTTCTCATGAAACAGCCCGGCTCCATTTAGCCAATGTTGCCCAAGCAACTCAGCAAACTAGGTGCTTTTCTTGAGGTGTTTGAGGTCCACTATGCATCGATGGCTTCATTAGTGAGGCTGTGGATCACTAGGTCAGTATGGGGCACTCACTAATGAAGCAATTAACTCATCCTTTAAGAACCACAGTGTAAGATTGTGTTTCCAGCACAGCAAGCAGTTTATTCGCTTAAGGTCAGTGGTTCACCTTTCATGTAATCAAATTAAGAAAGAAAGATGACAAGATGGATTCTTTGGGGGATTATGAGTCAGCCATGTCTGATATTTAGCTTGATTTTGTCCCTGAACTGGCCAAAGACACTTTGCTGCTTGAAACAGAGCAGACAAATGGTATGCTCCAATCTAAGTGCCCACTACAGTATTTAAATCCAATAAACTTATTGTGGCATGAGTAGGATGGTTACTGTTCCTTAGTCAAAAAGGAGAACATGGAGAGCAAGAAACACAGAAGAGCAGGATATTCTTTGCAAAAAAAGGAGGGCCTATTGCATTAAATTTGCATATGTTATTATAAATTAAGGATTAAAATGTCATCACAATTTAGACATTATTATTGTTATATATGAAAAAAGTATTCATAATTAATGGGAAATCATCAGGACATATGCAGTCTTTGCCCTTTTCTATACTCACCACATAATGACAGCAGCAGCAGCAGAAGTTCATTCTTGTTCTGTGTGGCATCTTGTGCTGCCACTACAGGATATCAGGCAACGAGGTTCCTTGTTGTTTCTTCAGCAATAAGATTTTACCGGGCATGGATGCTAACTCAAAGCCCAACCTTCCACCTTTTTCATTGGGGTTTGGAACTGGCAATGCCAGTGTTCACCACGTAATACACAGAATTAATAAACCATATAAAATGCAAATTAGCCTGCCCAAATATGAGGAACTAAAACTTAGCATTTATCGAACCTTCTGAGCTCACAGAAAGATAGCTTAGCTATATTCAAAGTAAATGATCAGAAAAGAATACGTAAAGAATTGACCCACTGTAGTTCATGGAAGCTTTCATGCTGAATAACCTCAACAATTTACCATCGACAAAGTTTATTCCTTTATATCTTCATAGTTTATATGAAGCAGCCATTTACAAAGAATAATGGAAAGAGCCACTTTAAAAATACATGAAGGGCAAACTTCTTTTCTTTATCAGCTTCATAAATTTGAAGCACGTTCTAATTTCTTTTTGTTATAGCTTGCAGGGCTCCACTGCTCTTCTGGCATGGGAGGATTTTAGGGTGGGAGTCTGTTGCCCTGAGCTAGAGGACAGGATTAATTAAACTGTGCTCCAGAAGAATGAAAGTAGCATAAAAGCATATTTGCTTCTACGCCAGTAAACACTTTTATGCAAGAGTACAGGAATTAAATTCAGCTATCATTACTATTATTATTTAAATGGCACTAATACTTTACTTGTCTAATAGGAAGGACAAATCTTGGAGCAGAAATGAGTGGCTCATTTGGTTTTGAGCTTTACAGAGAATGCCTGTAGTTTTATGGCCCTTAATTCATTCAAAGCCTGCAACTCCAGTGTTGCAATTCTTGGCTGCATAGTGAAATGCTATTGGACTCTGTGTGATTTACTGACACATAAACAATCAAAGATTAGCTTGTCCATATGCTTACTTTTATGTAAACAGCATGATAATCAACAGTATTAGCATCCAATTAGATATATTTAGCGTTAGAAGGTAGAAAAATAAAACTGTAATGTACAGTTCCAAGAAACAATTACATTTAACAACTTTTGAACTGAATTATTTTTCTATGTCATACTGCTAAAGTGTTTGTATGAAAAGGCTTGTGACTTAGCAGACACATTTTGACTGAACATTCTCTAGAACTCCTTTTTATTCATTATTGTTTCATCTCTCCATTTTTGATTAATTGACATCTTGTTCATAGACATAACTCATGAGTTTGAGGTGTTATCTGTGTTCGCCTAGCATTATATTGTTGTTTAAGCTATCCATTTGATTAATTGATTTGCTTTAGGGATTTAATCATCTACTTTTCAACTGACCAGTTATTCAATTATATTCAGCTGTGTGTGTTAGTGTGATGTGTGTCTATTGAGATATTAAAAGCATAGGACAATTTACCATATAATATTTTTTAAAGTAGAAGTGTGAATTTGCACCTAATTATAAATTTGAGATTTGGATTCAGAATTACATCCTTTGTTATTTGGAATTTTAAATTTTCAGAATTTCTGGATATCTGGCACTCTGTCACATTCAATATGAATGTGTACTATATAATCATTCTTTTCCCTTTAGAGAACACAAACAGACAGAATGCTTTTACAGTATTACCTTTGTCCTCGGATATCTTTCCAGTGATTGTGTCATACAAAAAGAGTGCACACCAGCAACCAACAGTGCCTAGATATTAAGAAAGAACTGTAAAGTGCATATTGGTTGAATTCTGAGCTGGGAAGTGCCAACAGGAGCCCTGCAAGCCAAAAGAGACTGACCCCTTGTTCTACTGGACTAAGAAGGTGTCTTTTTGAGAAGGTCTGGCCAAGGTGGCAATGGGACCTTGTTATTACATGTCCTCCAATCAGGGATGACTGAGAACAGATTCAGCTCCTCCTCTTTATGACTAACTTTCAAGTACTGTACAGTAATACCTCGGATAACGTTTACCTCGGATAACACTAAAATCGCATAACGTTAAGTAATCTGGGGAGGAGAATTGGATCGAATAACGTTAAGGTCCTATGGGATGGATCGGATAACAACCGCTAAAGCCTGTGCAGTTACAATGTATCTCTATGGAGCTATAACGTTATCCGATCCATCCCATAAGATTTTAACATGCATCGGATAACACTAAAAATCGGATAACACCAAGACTTGTGGAACCAAGTCTTAGCGTTATCCGAGGTATTACTGTATTTGAAAAGTGCTATCATATCCCTTCTCAGATTTCTTTTCTCAAGGCTCAACATGCCCAGTTCTTTTAGTCTTTCCTCAAATGGTTTGGTTTCCAGTCCCATGATTGTCCTTATCAGAAAGTAAACAAATCAAAAAGACAAAAAACGTTATGAATTATCCTTGTTGCCCTCTTCTGAACCTGCTCCGGTTTGTTGCCATCCTTCTTAAAGTGTGGTGTCTAGAACAAGCTTAACCTTAACTGAAATAACCCTACATACACTCTCTAACTTAATAACCCCAGATGACTTGGAAGAAATCTTGTTCACAACATGGGCAATTGCCATTTTGTCACATCAGAACTATACTATAGAATTGGCCCAAATGGATGCCTACTACCTAACTCTCATTACCAACAGGAAAAGCTCAAGAACTGTCAAGTCACTGACTTGACCCACTCCTTTGGCCATTGCCTGCTGCACAATCTTCCCTTGAAATAAAGGCTAACATGTTTCACTAGCAACATCCAACTGGACCTCAAAATGCTTCTCTAAGTGCAGCTTCTCCAGCCAAAATGCTTGAAGAGCATGTATGGCCCTTTAATATTTTTCTCTTTTGTGGATGGCAAAAGATGGTCCCACAGAAGCATCACCTGTTTTCCAGAAAGGAAGATCTGGATTGGAACTGATCCAATTCCTGCTTCATTTACTGGCCAGAACCCAGAAAGACAAGAAGGGCCCAACCACCTCAAAGCTGAGCCATTTGCCCCCAAAGCTGTGCCTGCCTGCACCCACGTGTTGAGGGATTCAACCAGGAGTTCTCAACCTTTTTAAGCCAGGGGCCAGATCATACGCCCTCAGACACCTTGAGGGGTTGGATGGCCATTTTGTCCTTCCTCTACCACATGCCACTTCCTGGTGTGGTGGAGGCGGTGGTGGGCCACATGAAATGTATTGTGGGCTGCATCTGGTTAAGAATCCCTGGATTAGATCCTACCATAAGACCATGGCTACTGTAGTGAGCACAAGGAGGGAGGCAGAGCCAGGGAGCAACAAACAAACAAACAAACAAGACCATAGCCATACTTCCCCAACAACTTGTGTTGGTCCCCAGTTCAAGCAAGACCTTACCTCCATCTGTAGGCAGGGTTTATGCACACTGCAGCCTCAGGCATCAGCAACTTTGGCTTCCTCTGCTGCCATCTGCACTGACTCATCTGCCTCATCACACATACCCCTCTCTGTCTGCCTTGATATTGGTGCCTCTGCACAAGTGCCATAGAAGAATGAGCCCTGCCTCTAAAAATGCCAGATGGAACAAAATTTTGTCAGCTGGCTCTTGCAATTTGGCACTATTTGAGCTCTTTGTCTTTATCTGTGTTGCTGAAATCCCTGCTCCTGCCTCACAGTCCCTCTATCTTAGTGATGGTGAACCTTTCAGAGACCGAGTGCCAAAATTGCAACCCCAAACCCACTTATTTATCACAAAATGCTAACACAGCAACAGGTGAGGGAGGAAATTTATTTATTTATTTATTTATTAGTTTAAATTTATATTGCCGCCCACTCGCTGTTGCTCCCAATGGGTTGATGGGTAGAGGGGCGGGGTGAACTCTGTGCTCGGTGAAGGGAGGAAGCTCTCTCATTGGGCTTCTGGACACAGGGGTGGGGTGAACTCTGTGTTGGGGAAGGGAGGAAGTGCTCTCATTGGGCTACTGGGCAGAAGGGCAGAACAAACTGTGTGCTTGGGCAACCGCACAGGGGCACACAGAGAGAGCTCCAAGTGCCACCTCTGGCACTCTATCTCCTCCAAAGCACTGAGGCAGACAATTTTTGTTACTCATGTTTCCCAATGTCACCCCAGAGAGGACTAGCTGCACCCACATGGTGCACTCACTCAGACCCTTGCCTAACATAATCCCTTGGTCAGTAGGACAAACCACATTTTTTCCCTTCAGGCATGCAATTTCTCTAAAGTGTGGTATGCTAGCAACTCAACTTTCATATGTCAATTACCAATCACAAAACAAAAGCAATCTACTTTGCAAAATTAGGACTTGGCCAAACTCACAGTAGCACAATGACACACCTTTTATCACTTCTAATGATGTAGTAAATGTATCACCTCCTTGGGCATCTCTCTCTCTCTCTCTCTCTCTCTCTCTCTCTCTCTCTCTCTCTCTCTCTCTCTCTCTCTGGCAGTACAGCCTCTTCACTTTCATTTTTGTTCCCCAGCTTCTACTAAGACTGACCATTGCATATGTGTTGGTTATTGAGGTCATATTCCCAGTATTCCTGATTCTTATTTTCTCTTCCTCTTTAGCACCAGTTGCCAGCAGTGCTCTTCTGTCTCTCAGGCTGGAATTTATCCAGCACTGCTAGACTTTCCACCTGTGCTCACTTACTGACAATCCTGCTGTGAAAGGCATCATTCATAGTTTGCTGGGTCCCACAAATAGGAATATTAGTGCAGCTACATCTACCAGTCACAAGTAAAAGTCAGAAGTGGAAACAAATTTTTAAAAGCTTGATTTACATTGCACTTATTTACACTGCATTACATTCACTGAATTAATTTTGCAGGAGACGTCTTGATGCAATTATGAAATTGTGCTATTTCAAAGGGGATATTATGTAATAGCTTTTAGCAAGAAGCATCCATGAAAGCATAATTTTGTCTGTGTAGGAGAACAGTACTGGCAGGATAGCTTAGTGGTTTAAGTACAGTACAGTAATACCCTGGATAATGTTGTGACTTGGTTCCACAAGTCATGACATTATCCGATTTTTAGCATTGTCCGATGCATGCATCGAACAACGCTAAAAAAAAAAAGCCCTGACTTCAGGGACAAACCGCTTTAAAGGTAGGCAGGGAAAGAAAGAGACCTCCCTCCCTTTAAAGCCACCCCCCCACACACACACACACACACAGCGGTCTCTGCGACTGCAGTAGGGTCAGGGAAAGCTGCACTAATATTCCTATTTGTGGGACTCAGCAAACAATGAATGATGCCTTTCACAGCAGGATTGTCAGTAAGTGAACACAGGTGGAAAGTCTAGCATTCACGATCGCGTCTTTTTTCCTCCCTGTATTTATGATCTTGTACAAGCTGAACAATCTTAAGACATCACGAAAAGAAGAAGCAGTGACAGAAGTTACCTTCTCAGGATCCAAGATTACTACAGATGGTGATTGCAGCCTTGAAATAATAATAATAATAATAATAATAATAATAATAATAATAATAATAATAATAATAATAATAATAATAATAATAATAATAATAATAATAATAATAATAATAATAATAAGTATTAGTATTAGTATTAGTATTAGTATTAGTATTAGTATTAGTATTAGTATTAGTATTAGTATTATTAAACACAAACCAAGCTGAGGGAGAAGAGTCCCCTTAGACCACTGTTTTTCTATTGCAAATCATAGACGATCTTCCATTGTGCAAATATTGTGTTTCACTATTAACAAAATTGTTCAAGACTTTTGCATGATGTGAGCACTAGTTTAATGTTTGTCCCATCCCCATGTTTTGACAAGCTAGTTGGGAGATTGCAAAACACCCAGCTGACACTCTGAGATTATTCACAGCAGAAGCTGATGTTCTGAATGACTTTTCCTTTTTTCTGTTAGGCTACCTGCCAGCACCCCTGTCATTAAATCAGAGATGCTTCAAGTACACAGACCACTGCCAAACAGATACATCTCATCTACTGGCTTTCCTTAAAACTGGAGCTGCCAAATTGCAAAGCTGTGTCATTAGAATAAGAGCCCTGAGAGGCATGCATTTTACTATAATTATAACTAGGTGCCAGTCATGGATATTTTTATAACTGGAATGGGATCAAGTGAAGCTGCCACATTCCATCAGATAGATGGGTCATTTATCCTAATGGCCATTGTTTGAGTGGTCTTTGGTGCATTCACACAATGGGTTAAGTCTGAGCATGTGCAGAACCCTTTGGAATCTTCCGGTGCTGAAAAACAGGATGAATGTGACTCCACATAATATGTAGACCATTTAAAGAATTGCAGCTATGGACAAGGGACCAGTCCTTCATTGTGGTAGCACAACATTATTGTATTGACTGACCATTTAGACAGACACTGGGAGGTAATGTGGAGGCCAAGTTTTTAGCCACTGTACCCAAGGAATAGCCTGTTTCCGCTGAGAGCCCTTGAGAGGTAACACTCATTTAACACCAAGAGAGTGGAGCTCTGGTTCTAAGGTTGATTATGGTTATGGAAAAAAGGTAGTATATACATCGGGAAACAACAGCCACATTTCCAGGTAGAATTGTAGAAATGGATAGTCATAGGACAATACTGCTAGTTTAGAGACCCTGATTACTGATGTTTTGAATATTTTGAATGACAGAAGTCACAATTCCATCATGGCCATAGGTTTGAATGGGGGTTTTGTTAACTGCTGAAGAAAAATAATTAAGGACCTATGAGTTGGTGGTGGACGATTATTTCGGAAGGCGTCTTTAAGCCTTTCGGGAATTTATTCACAAATGGGTTGGTGCAGAACTTGACAAACCTACTGGATGCTTGGCCATGATTGCAGCATGGTAGACACACAGATGGAGTTAGACAGACCAGACAGTCTCAGAAGTAAAAGAAATCACAGTGTTTAGTAAAGATATTTGAACAGACTCCCCAGAGAGTTAGCAAAAAGCAGGAATTTGCACCACTTGTAGATGATAGTCAGAAACCTTGTTTGGGTTTCTTATCATGTTTTGGAGTCTAGGACAGATTCAATATAAGAGATCTGAAAAGATTGGTACAGATTGGATTTTATTTTTGCAATTAATGCATAGCTACTAGCATCATTAGAACATATAAGCCACTCCGCCATGACAAGGTACTGTTCCTTTCGGAGCAGGTTGTTATTATTATTATTATATACTTTCACCAAGGTCAAAGTGGTTTTGCAAAGTTGGAATGGGGATTGATCCAGCACTATTCCCTACAGAAAGCCGATTTCAAATGTCGATTTCAACTGACATCTACTGTTGTTATATACATTGACGGCAAGGTGAAGCTAGAAATTTAATGGCAATACACTTACAGTAATACCTCGGATAGTGCTAAGACTTGGTTCCACAAGTCTTGGTGTTATCCAATTTTAGTGTTATCTGATCCACGCTAAAATCCTATGGGATGGATCGGATAACGTTAAAGCTCCATAGAGATACACTGTAACCGCACAGGCTTTAGTGGTTGTTATCCGATCCATCCCATAGGACCTTAACGTTATTGGATTCAATTCTCCTCCCCAGATTACTTAACGTTATGCGATTTTAGCGTTATCCGAGGTAAACGTTATCCGAGGTATTACTGTATTTAAATCGGTCTTATATACAGTTATAATCACATGTGGGATGGTTGATATATTTATTTACACTCAATGCAATGAATGACAATGGATATACAGTACTTTAAGAAATATGAATTATCTTCATAAGAGGACTGCACTGGCTTCACCTTCAAAAGGGGCTGCAGTGGCTTAGTGGTTAAGACACTAAGCTTGATGACTGGAAAGTTGGCAGGTCAGCAGTTCAATACCTGACTGCTGCACGATGGAGTGAGCTGCCATCTCTGTCCAAGCTCCTGCCAACCTAGCACTTTGAAAGAAAGAAATTGCAAGTAGATAAACAGGTACCACTTCAGTGGGAAGGTAAACAGTGTTCTGTGCACTCTGGCATCTAGGCATGCCTGCCAAATGACCACGAAAATATCTCCACATGCAGAGAGCGCTGGCTGTTTGGCTATAAACAGAAATGAGCACCGAACCCCTAGAGTCAGAGACGACTGGGTTTTGAGCAAGGGTGACCCTTCATAAGAGAAATGAAGATTCTAAAATAGTCATTCCACATCTGGAAACAGTTACAAAATATCCTGTAAACTCCATGTGTTTAACCTCATATAACTGTCCAGTATCTATTTTGATAACATTGTTTTTTCAGCTGAAAGTGAGTAATGAGTTGCATGTAGAAACTTATGTTCCTTCCTAGCAGGGTATTAGTTTTCTTGTGCTGATATCTAAATTTTAAACCTTTTCCCCAATATTTAACAATCTTCATTTTTTGTGGAAATTATAACATTTATATACAAGATTTACACAAAGTACTTCCTATTCCAGCCAGATCAATTGTCCCTAGAGGGGAACATATGTCATCTTTCAGAAGATGGGAAATCCTAGATCACGTTTATGTAGAATCTATAAAATTGACGTCAGGCTTCCTTCTTGTGAAACATGATACAAGGCACCGATGCTTGCTCTGATATTAGTAGACTCACAGAAAAGTCCAGTAATGTACTGGTGATTATGTGCTTATTCTTGAAGATGAAAATGAAACAGTTTAGAAGCTGTTTAATAGCCTGCATGAAGTCTTCCTGGTCGTATCCTGAATATAACCCAGTGTATAACCTTTACCTTTAGAACAGTGGTTCCCAACATGGGACCCATGGCCAACAGGGTGACTTCAGTTCCCAGAAGCCTAAGTCAGTACATTGGCTAATCTGTGCTTTGGGGAATTGATTTAGGCTTCTGGGAATTGAAGTCCAAAAACCAAAGGTTGAGAAACACTGGTCTAGAACCAGTCACAAAGCAGAGTCTCCCAGAATTCTGCTGCTGTGGAATAGAATTATGCTGTACAGTAATATCTTGGATAACGCTAAGACTTGGTTCCACAAGTCTTGGTGTTATCCGATTTTTAGTGTTATCCGATCCATGTTAAAATCCTATGGGATGGATCGGATAACGTTAAAGCTCCATAGAGATTCATTGTAACCACACAGGCTTTAGCGGTTGTTATCCGATCCATCCCACAGGACCTTAATGTTATTTGATCCAATTCTCCTCTCCAGATTACTTAACGTTATGTGATTTTAGCGTTATCCGAGGTAAACGTTATCGGAGGTATTACTGTATTTATTTTACTTTATTATTGTTTTATTAAATTAGATTTATACCTTACATTTCTCCACAGAGGTTAGGAAGGTATCAAGGAATAATCTTTTCCCTTCCCCAATTATTCACACACAAGACTAATTCATGGCTAAATAGGAATTTGAATAAAATCTCTGCAATTCTAATCTGAAAGTTTACATATACAGTAATACCTCGGATAATGACTGCATCAGATAACGCTAAAATCGGATAACAATGCAAAATTTCTAAAGAATTTTTACATTGGATAACGATCTGTTAGCGTTATCCGATTCAGTTGTTTCGTAGCAGCAGGATGGCTGGAAAGCTGAATGGGGTTCTCCGTTCAGCTTCCCAGCCACCCTGCAGCTCCGGAGGCACGGGTGGGGTGGCTGGAAAGCTGACAGGGGCTCCCCTGTTGGCTTCCCCATCCACCCCACAGCTGCGGAGGCATGGGCGGGTGGGTAGGGAAGCCAGGGAGTCCCCGTCAGCTTCCCCGGCCACCCTGCAGCTGTAGATCGGGTCCTCTGATCTCTCTGGAGCAGGCAGGGGGGTCAGAGAGCTAGAAATTGGTTTTAAAAAAAAAACCAGATTTTTTTTACCCATTTCAGGCTCCCTGAACCCCCTGCCAGCTGCAGGGAAGTCAGAAGACCCGATCCAAGCTGTTTCTGGACTTCCCCCACCTCCCTGGAGGCTGTAACAACCCAAAATGTCAGGATTTGAATCCTGACATTTTGGCTTGTTGCAGCCTCCAGGAAGGTGGGGGAACTTCAAAAATAGCACGCATCACATCTCCCGACGTCCCTGTATCTGATGTATGCTATTTTTGACGTTCCCCCACCCTCCTGGAGGCTGCAACAAGCCAAAAAGTCAGGATTAGAATCATGATGCTTTGGCTTATTACAGCCTCCAGGAGGGTGGGGGAACTTTGGAAACAGCTTGGATTGGGTCTTCCAACTTCCCTGGACCCGGGGGGGGGGGCAGAGAGCCCGAAATGGGTAAAAATCCATGCTATTTTTGAAGTTCCCCCACTTCCCAGGAAGCTGCAGCAAGCCAAAACATCAGGATTCAAATCCTGACTTTCTGGCTTGCTGCATCCTCCAGGGAAACAGGGTTTTTTAAAATGTTGTGCGATCAATGCATCGCACAACATTAAAAACCGGATAACAATGAGACTTGTTGAACCAAGACTCATCGTTATCCGAGGTACTAGTGTACTGCATAATGTTAGGGTATACCGTACAACACTACAACTGTTTTGACTCTAAAATCAGCACAGCAGCCATGAAATAAAAAGGCAACTAATTTTTTGGAGGCAAGCTATGAAAAATTTGAGGAAAATAGTTAAAAATAGAGACATCACCTTGCAAACAAAAGTCTGCATAGTCCTGGTATTTCCTGCAGTAATGTATGGTTGTGAGAGCTGGACCATAAGGAAAGCTGAGAGCAGAAGAATAGATGCATTTGAAATGTGGTGCTGGAGGAGAATTTTGAGAGTACCCTGGACAGCAAGGAGAACAAATAGGTCATTTTTTAAAAAAAATCATCCCTGACTGTTCCTTGGAAAGCCAGATATTGAAGATGAAGCTAAAGTACATTGGACACTAAATGAGAAGAGAGGATTCAATTGAGAAAGCATTGATGTTAGGAAAGGTTGCGGGCAAAAGAAAAGGGGGGCAGCAGAGAATGAGATGGGTAGATGGTATGGTTTATGCAATGGGCACAGAGCTGAGTGGGTCGAGGAGAATGGTGGAAGATAGGGTTACCTGACATGCAATGGTGAATGGGGTTGCAAAGGATCAGACTCGACTATGTGGCTGAACAACAACAACAAGATGTCAAAGAACACAGTCCATTTTTTTTTCAACAGGACTTTTAGAAATGAGTAAACAGTTTATCATACCAAACTTTTGATTCAAGTTTGCTGCTCAAGAAATATAACATTACAAATCTGTTGCTGTATTTTAAAGGACCAGCACATTTCCTGGTTTCCAAAATATTAGAAGCTTATGAATCTTACATCATCAAATTTCCACTAAGGTAGCCAGAAACCACAGAGCATATAATTTATAAATGATTTCTAAAGAGCCTAGTTAAGGTGACTTGATTGTTCTGGGTCCATAATGCAGTTGATTATGGCCTTTTTATAAGATGTCCATACTAAATAGCCACACTTGGCTTGTTTGCTTGGAAATATGGAACCCTCTGGCAAGATTTATAAGCTTTCTTGGTCACATACTGGGAATCTTTTGTGAATGTCAAGCAGAAATGATTTTGGCTGTTTGCATCTGACACTTGGGCATGGCAAACCCTGGAGCTTCTAAAGAGTGTGGTAGTTACAGTTATTTTTCCATACGACGCAGTGGTAGGCTCAAAAAAAATTTTACTACCACACTGTGGGCATGGTATGGTGGGTGTGGCCAGGGGGAAAGCCCTGTGTTGCACCCAAATTAGGACTACTTTATTTGAAAACTTGGATGGGCATGGCCAGCCAGAATTTCTGCGTATGGGTTTCCAATGCGTATGGGTTTCCTCAGGTTTGTTATGTGTCCATAAGTGGGAACCAACTTATAGTGACTCTTGTAGGGTTTTCAAAGTAAGTGAGATATGTAAGGAGTGGTTTTGCCAGTTCCCCACATCCACAGTGAGTTTCCACGGCTGAGCAGGGATTTGAACCCAGGCCTACTGAGTCTTAACACATGACTCTACCAACTACGCCATGCTGGTTATCCCTTTCCCAGTTACCAAAACTGTATTGCAACATAGAAAGTAATACAGTAATACCTCGGATAACGTTTACCTCTGATAACGCTAAAATCACATAACGTTAAGTAATCTGGGGGGGGGGAGAATTGCATCGAATAACATTAAGGTCCTATGGGATGCATCAGATAACAACCGCTAAAGCCTGTGCAGTTACAATGTATCTCTAAGGAGCTTTAACGTTATCCAATGCATCCCATAGATTTTAACATGCATCGGATAACACTAAAAATCGGATAGCACGAAGACTTGTGGAACCAAGTCTTAGCGTTATCCGAGGTTTTACTGTATATTAGTGAACAATAAGTCATTCCATGCCTATTTTGGTCTTGGCTGTCACTGATTAGCATAGCTAATCAAGAATATTACACATTTAACAATAAACTAGCTGGTCAGCTCACCCTCTGTGCCCACACATGCCAAGTATTTTATTTTATTTATTTTGTGGTTTCATTTCATTTTGTTGTTTGTTTTATTATGCTTTTATGTTATTTGGTTATTTGTATGTGCACTGCCCAGAGTGGAAAATATCCCAAATGGGTGGAATTAATTTGCAATGAATAAATGAATGAATAAATACCCCATGTTGTCACACAACGCAGGCAGCACTGTTTTCCTACCTACTCTGCCATGGGCCATGGACATAAAAGAACAGAAAAAACTAACGGCCACATAGAAGAAAGCGAAAGTTTATGCTTCCCAAAACTGGGATGTTAATAGGGCCAAGGAATGTTACTGTTTATTTTCTTAACACTCATCCTCAGATTCACCTACATATTTGCTGCCCTGGGGCAATGCCGCAGTTATTGCACCCCACTTACCACCCTTTTCGCTAGATGCAAAATAACACAGAGTGCTGTTAATTCCAGCCAAAAGGCATGTCATAGCAGCAGATCTGCCACTCCGTTATGCATGTGCCAGATCCAAAACAAATATGCGCATGTAACAGTCAGTCAAAGCAATGCAATTAAAAGCAATGGATGCTCACTGATCTGTTTAAATGTCTAAGTGTTGGCCATTTTGGTTTTGAGCCTAATGAGCACCCTATCTTTGCCGTAACAATGCATACATGGATGAGTTTAATTTTGACTCTGCATATTTATTAGCATTTCAGGGATTGCACACTGTATCCCATACAATTAGCCACGGAACCATCAGCAGGTCAAATCTCAATACTATGAGCTCATGCAGCAAAACTACAACAGAATGTGGAAGAGACGGGAGAAATCAGAAAGAATAGCCTTATAATCTTGTGACAGTTCTGATTCTACTGGCAGCGATGTCACATGATGCTGTGCCAATAAAAATTGTAGACTAGTATTTAGCGTACAAAATGCAAAGTCTGAATAAACTGTGAGGTTAGGCTGCCTCCCTCTTTCCTCACTTTTTAAAGAAAATTGAAAACATTTTTGTTTAGACAGGCTTTTAATATATAATTTTAACATAGCTAGCTGTTTCATGCTTGCTGCAATTATATCCTGTGTGTGTGCACGTGTGCACACGTGCATGAGTACGTGCATGTGCTTTCACATTTTTAATCTGTTTTGGATGAAATTTTTAAAATTTCCATGTTTAATAACTTTTTAATGAGTCTTGTATTGTTATTTTTTATTTTTAATTATCTGTGAGCCACGTTGAGAAAGGCTGCAATACAAGTGCAATAAACAAACAAAATGACTAGCTCTTAAACTCTTAAGAGTCAAGCTCTTAAGCTCTTGACAAGAGCCTTGATGGTGTAGTAGTTAGACTGCTGTACTGCAGCAAAAACATTGTGAGTTTGATCCTGACGGGATCAAAGTTCGACTTGACGTTCCATCCCTCTGATGTCAGTGAAATGAGTACCCAGCATGTGGGGGGGGGGGGAGGGAAAATGCTAACTACCTGTAAACCACACGGAGATCCCACTAAGCACTGTGGGATGGTATATAAGTATAATTGCTATTGTTTTTAAAAAAACTTTTTCTTGAGCTATACAAGACCAATCAGGCTATTGTGGGTTTACGTTGGTTGAAATTCTGTTGATTCTAATAGTAAGTCACATCTAAAATAGGCCAGTATAATCAGTGTGGAGTGGACGGATCATCTACTCTGTAAATTCCATTGATTCAGGGGGCCTAGTCTAGCTGTAACTCACTACGCTAAGCAACGGGATTCTAGCCTTGTGTCTAGTATTTTAAAGTATGCAGCAGTGCCCCACACATATAGAGATACAAATCATGGGCATTTCTGCTGTTACAGATAATTACAGTACAGTAAATGAATTCACATTAGGAAACACCAGTCACATAAAAATAACCTGAGACACTGGTATACTAAACCCTCATACAAACATTGTCCTACTGTTTGTGAAATCCAATATGCTCTGTTCATATGAGAAAAAGAAGACAGAGAAGGAAGGAAAATCGGTGCTTTCAATTACAGGCAGCCTACACACAAGCAATAGTAGCTGCAATTTTACCTATGTGTAGAAACACCCAGCAGAACTGTAAACTAGTTGTGCATCTAGTCCAAGCCCTCCCTTCTTTGCTATCTTGATATGAAAAGATCAGGGGAAGAGTAAACCTTGCAAATGGCTTTATATCCCCTGCTTAGACCTCTTCAGCAAGGATGAGACAGTCACCTGTTAAGATAGCTGTTTCCACTATCAAACTTCTCTGTCAAGATGTCCCTCCAAATGTTCTCCCAAATGGAGAAAACATCTTACATTGTTCTTGCTTCCTGAGTTGTTTTATCCCCAGGGCCATAGCCAGGATTCTAGATTGGAGGGGGGGGGGAATATTTTTTCAGGAAGGGCAACAATGTCACACACACATACAGTAAAACACCAGATAACGATTGGCTCGGATAATGCTAAAAACGCATAACGTTGGGGAATTTGAGGCAAACATTTGGATCGGATAACATTATGTTAACCATTATGTTAACCATTATGTTAATGTTATCCCATCCATCAGATAACCTTTGCCTCAAATTCCCTGAGGTGTGGCTGTGACTCACCAGTTTCTCTTGGGAGAAAGGGAGGGGCTGCCTGCTCTCAAGCTTGCCACATTTGAATAACAAAGGCTTGCGAAACCAGTCTGACTAGTTTAGCAAAGCAAAGGCTTAGGACCCTTTCCCCAGTGTAACCCAGAACACTGCAGAAAAATAATTGCAAAGAGACAATTTGACCCAATTACCTTTATGAAGTTTCCCCTTTAAATTCTAAACAGCCTGAACCCAAGATTCTAGCTCTGCAAGCCTCATGCAATGTCAATGGAAAGCAAGCAGACTGAAACCTTTCACCTACAAAGCAATTAAGCTTTTCACACCCTGCAAAGCCCTGAGGGAACTTCCTTTATTACAGCAATGGTAGGGGACCTGATTCTAAAGGAAAACATTTTCCTAGCTTCTGTTCAGATCTTTTAAAACAGCACTTTATAAAATTTTCAAAAATTTAAAAATGCTGTATGGTTCCCCCCCCCCCTAAAGTCAGGGTGGTCTGGCATGTTTTTGTAATGTATTTACCCTTTAGACAATTATTTCTTAAACTTCTTTAAGTTTCCACCATGTTTCCTTGACTTTCCCTTGAAGCCTCTGTTGCTTATCTCTACGGAGTTAATGTTATCTGATCCACCTGAATAGGATTTTAACATTATCTGGTGCATGCATCGGATAAGGCTAAAAATCAAATAATGTTAAGACTTGTGGAACCAAATCTTAACGTTATCCAAGGTATTACTGTATACTTAACATTGGCATCCCGGGATGGGGTGAGGGTGGGGCGTGTAAGCTCAGGGTGGGCTGACCTCCTCCTGGTCACCCCCTGGTCACGGCCCTGTTTATCTCTTTTGTCAGGGGACAGAATTGAAATTAACTCATTCTTAATGTTATCTAAGCTGAGAATAAAAGTTATCTACATTTCAACCACTGTTCAGTCAATGTTCTTCTTCGGATCAGCTGTATTTCTTGCAGCCATTTACTCCAGACATAAAACTAAACACATTAAATTTGTGAAAATCAGGTGAAACATAATACAATATGGTCCCCAAGAAAGGAGATGCCAAGGAAGGAAGTAACTGTAGGACCATTGCTTTAATTATCCAAACAGGCAAGGTGCTGGAACGAAGATTTCTATCTTATATGGAACAAAAAATGCCTGATGTTCAAGCTAGATTCTGAAAAGGAACACAAAATTATATAACAAATATCTGTTGGATCCTGAAGCGCACCAGATAATTTCAGAAGAGGATCTGTCTATGTTTTATAGATGGCAGCAAAATCTTTGATTTTGTGGAACAAGAGAAACTATGGGTTATTCTGACAGAAATAGGGGTGCCTCAACACTTGATTGTTCTGGTATTAACCTATATTGTGAATAAGAAATTACCATTAGGACAGAGTATGGAGAAACATGATATATGCGAAAGTATCAGATAAGGATGCATTTTATCCCTTTATCTGTTCAGTCAGCACATAGAAACATGTTGGCAAACCTTGGCACCCCAGATGTTCTTGGACACCAATTCCCAAGTCCCCATGAATCTGCACGAATGGGTTTACTGCGATTCATATACCCTGCACTGCCCTCGTCGCTCCTGGAGGCGGAAGTAAAATGCACCTGTACGCATTTTGTTTGTGGATACCTGGACTCACAAAAAGACAAACAAGTGGGTCCTAGACCAAGTCAAGCCTGAACTTTCTCTGTAGGAAAAGATGATGAATGTGGAGGCAATCGTACTTTGGGCATATCATAAGAAGGCATAATTCTATGGAAAAGACAGTAATGCTAGGAAAGTCAAAGGCAGCAGAAAAAAGGAAGGCCAAAAGCAAAATGGGTGCTTTTCCAAAGACTATAATCTGTAGATGTTGAACTGAAGAGAGGACATTTTGGAGATCTTTCATTCATTCTGACCAGAAGTCAGAAAATACTTGATGGCACATAACAAAAACAACACAAGAGAAAGGCACAAACATATCCCAAAGAAGAAGACTGATCTATAACTTGTCCAGTAACATGGAAAGAAGGAGATTAAAATTTGAGGGTAAGAGTTAGAGATAGAATGAGATGGACTAGAAAGAAACTGAAATGCATCTAATCAGCCAAAGGCAGAAGTACCTCACAGAGAAACAGTTTCTTGCAGGTCCCACTTGCTCTTAGTTAACTTTCAAGAGGGAATATGGGGGACACTAAGGCTAGTGTAGAAAGAAGGGGGCAAAATTGCCCCTCACAGTGTACATAGCAAAATCTTTCACAAGCCCCTTTGTATCTCGGGCTATATATAGTCTTATGAGGCATGGCTCTTTAACAGTAGGATATTTGTGTTAAATAGGATTTATGGATATCAGGGTATCAGTGTCCCAGCTAGGCAGCATTCCAAAATTTGGAGGCATAATGGGCTTCTATTGAAGCAATCAGCATCTCCCGTGCTGAGAGCTGGTTTAGTGGAACTTTCCATCTCAGCAACACTGGACTTGGCTAATTATCTGAAATTAAATGGAGTGGATTATTTGAAAATAATCACCCTTAATGCTTGTGAGCTCTTTTAAGTTCCAACACAAACTTAATCTAACCATCAACAGGGAATAAATTATGTAAGCATATCATTAGTGTTTCTTGTAAGATTAAGTGAAATTATTTTCTTTCTTTGGAAAAGACTTTTACGGAGTCTGAATAATTGATGTAACTAACCTCTAGGTTCTTTAACACAGTCCAAAATAAAAGGGAAAGGGGGAAAAAGAAAAGAAACTTGCAATAGTATTTACTTTAAGATGGAAAACTTAGTTACCGATCATGACTCAAACTCTATATTTAGTTTAAAAGTTTCTCTTTTAGGTTGGCAAAAAAAGAGAAAATTGCAACTTCAGAACCATGTAGGTAATTATAGAGAAATTAACTGTGCCTAGAAAATCTTACAGTTAAAAAAAGAATATGCCTGTGAAAATCAAGTTTTCATATCATGCTTATCATAAAGTGCTATACTGTATCTTCTAGGCTGGTAGGTCCTTGCCTATACAGTCAAACCTCGCATAAAGAGCGCCTCGCTTAAAGAGCAGAATTTTCTCTGAATGTTCACTTCGCTTAACAAATAAAACTAACCAAAAACTCGCTTAACAAATAAATCAGGGTTTGCAATCCCCCCCCCCACACACACACAATTGGTTATTTACAATGGTGTTTCGCTTAAAGAGCAAACTCGCTTAAAGAGCAATCCTGTGGAACCCATTATGCTCTTTAAGCGAGGTACAACTGTACAGTATTTCTCTTCAATTTATGAATTCCCATTTGTGTCTCTTGGACATTCTTTAACCTCAAAATTCCTCCTTCTTCCAAAAGTAACATTAATTTGTGAACCACAGCTTTACTGGTAGAAGTAACTCTTGTTCCCTAATGCATGTGCTGCAGGGTTAAAATAAAACTGTTAAAAATAGGGGGGAGGATGATGCATCTAAAGAACACAGCTGACATTTAAGTTGCTTGGGCTGTAGTGCAGAAACAAATTATCCTGGTACACATATAAATGATTTATAAGAAAGTAATAAAGGAATGTACCCTCTTCCCTTTTCCCATTGAACGGTCTCAGAATAACACCTCATGTGAATAATTTGATCTGAGTCAACCTATTTTAAAGCAGGGTTTTCTAGGTATCAAGTACTCAGAAGCAGTTTACCATTCCTTTTCTCAGTGGGCTCTCTCAGACTATGCAACTGACATCATTTCCCCTTGGGATTTTTTTGTGACATACTATCTATCTCTTGGTGACTGTGGTGGCTTAGTGGTTAAGATGCTGAACTTGATGACTGGAAGGTCATCAGGTCAGCAGTTTGAGACCTGAGTGCTGCACAATGGAGTGAGCTCCCGTCTCTGCCTGACACATGACCACAGAAACCTCTGTAGACACAGAGAGTGCTTGCTCTTTGCCTGTAAACAGAGATGAGCTCCAGAGTTGGATATCACTGGCTTTTGAGCAAGTGAGACCTTTACTCTTACCTTATATAATGAAATAATGAGGATGCCAAGAGATAGATCAGTAAAGGTCTCCCTTGCTCAAAAGCCAGTTGTATCCTACCCTAGGTTTTGGTGCTCTTCCATTTATAGCCAAAGAGCCAGCGCTGTCTGCACCTGCAGACATTTTCATGGACATGTGGCAGGCATTACCAGACACCAGAGTGCATGGAATGCTGTTTACCTATCCACTAAAATGGTACCTATTTATCTACAGTACTTACAATTTCTTGCTTTTGAACTGCTAGTTTGGCAGGAGCTGAGACATTATAGATTTGCTTGTAATTTATTATCTCAACATGGAGAGTCTAGATTGGAAGGTTCCTCAGATATGGCTTTTTTGATAACAGCATCTTTCTGGTGGGAGCCCCTTCTAATCAAGACAGCTTTGTTCCTTCTTTATTTTGCTTTAGATGAAGAGAAATCATGTGCTCCACTGAACTTCTAATGCTGTATAATGTTGAATGGAGAGCCAGTGTGTTACAGTGGACAGAGTATCAGACAAGAGATTGGGTTATAAACTCAGATTTCTGCTTGACTATGCAAACTGACTGGGTGGTGGCAATGGTAAAAACACTTCTTAAATATCTCATGGAAAACCCTAATAGGATTTTATACAGCTAGCTTCTTTTCCTTCCAATAATGAATGTTGTACAGTGCATCTTTTGCTCAAATATGATTCTGTGACACACTGGTGTTTTTCCTAAATTTATGCCCATATTTTTTTTAAAATAATAATTGTGCATTATCCCTGCGTTCCTCCTTTTTTATATTTCTTTACACAGCTATATTTCTATAGCTTACACAAACATTTCTTATATTTGCTGTGATATATCTTGATACCAGATGAAAATACTGTAGTCATATTTTTCTTTATTATTTCAAGATTGAAGAAAAACCCTATTCTGCTAAAATACCAAGATAGAAAATAGCTTTTATATTATTTTCTGAATTACTTCAGAATTGCTTGTCTAATCCCTTCACACTTTCATCTAAATAATCCTCTCTCTTCAACTCCTGATTAGAAACCAACCTTTCCAAAAGTATTTAAACGACGACTATGAACCCTTGAAATAATTTTGGTCAGGGAGTCTAATTCCTTTGCCCAATGAACGAACAAACGAATAAACAAATAAATAAACAAATATTGTCATCCTAGACAAGAACCAACACAGGTATTGCTCACATCTGATGTGACACCATGTATAAAGGAAATGAAGGTATTAAATTTTCCCTAGTACAGTGCAACTCTTATGAATATGACCTTTAGAATTTGCAGTAACTATAAGTAATGCAGCATCTGTTGTTGTTAGGCCGCATAGTCGAATCTGATCCTTTGCAACCCCATTGACCATTGCATCTTTTTAGGCAACCCTATCTTCCAACATTCTCCTTGACCCACTCAACCTTTCCTAGCATCAATGTTTTCTCAATTGAATCCTCTCTTCTCATTTGGTGTCCAATGTACTTTAGCTTCATCTTCAATATCTGGCTTTCCAAGGAGCAGTCAGGGATGATTTTTTAAAATATTGACCTATTTGTTCTCCTTGCTGTCCAAGGTACTTTCAAAATTCTCCTCCAGCACCACATTTCAAATGCATCTATTCTGCTCTCAGCTTTCCTTATGGTCCAGCTATCACAACCATACATTGCCACTGGGAATACCATTGCTTTGACTATAGAGACTTTTGTTTGCAAGGTGATGTATCTACTTTTAACTATGTTCCTCAGGTTTCTCATAACTTGTCTCCTAAGAATCAGTCAACTTTTTATTTCATGGCTGCAATCTCCATCTGAATGATCTTGGATCCTAAAAATGTAAAGTCTGTCACTGTTTCTACTTCTTCCCCATCTGTTTTCCAGGGAGTGATAGGACCTGTTGCCATTATCTTGGTCTTCTTGATGCTGACTCTCAAGCCAGCTTTTGTACTCTCTTCTTTCAACCTAGGCAAGATCTTCTTTAGGTCTTCCTTACTTTCTGCCATTAGGATGGTATCATCTGCATATCTTATCTATTCCTTTAGAAGATTAGAGGTGGGTCATAATTGTTTGCAATAAAGCTTCACTTTCCTGTTGCTTGAAAATAATTATGTTTATGTTTGCAGGCTATTTTTGAATGAAAAGTGCATGTCTCAATTTCAAACTTACTTCTTCCACTCTGTCAGTTGACAGAAGGTTTTAAAAAATGTGGGAGAAAGTGTTCTAGATAAATGAAAAATAGTGATGGAAGCTTCCAAAATCCCATAGTCAGGCTCATGGTAGTGGGGCAGAATTGTAGAAAGGATAAAAGCAACTACTTACACAAAGAAGCATTAGATGCCTTTTTGAATATTGAACATGGTAGACCTCAGGCATATAGAGAACTCTTTTTCATTTTAGAATAAAGGACACATTTACTCCCCCACCTCTATTGCCAAACCAACTGAACTAACCTGGAAACAGCCCTACTTTGGTGCTCCATACACACTAGTAAGCCACGTACATGATGTAATCCGTAATGCATGCATAAAGCAACAGAGAGCATTTAGAACAGGGTTTTGCAACCTGTGGCCTATGGGCTGGACCCACCACCACCGCCCTCGCTCCCGCCACCATGGCCTGTGGTGGGGAAATGTGAGAACCCCTGATTTAGAAGTTCACTGACCCCCGTACCACCGCTCCAGTTCTACAAGTCGCTTTCTGGTCCTGAGCAATTTTTGCACACAAAGTCCTCCTCAGCCCCAGTCCAGTCTTGAAAAAGCTGCTGCCCTCCATCAAGATGGATTCAAGTGGGATTTAATCCACTTGGGACCACCACCCTTCCTTGTGAACTTTGGCACACAAGCCGTTAGCCCTCAGGGTTGTCAGGTTAGTTAACCACTGCCTGACACTCAGCTTTGAGTCTCTGGCAGTATGGTCTATTCTATTACCATAGCAAGGTAACCTGGCCAGACTCAAACTTACATTTACAGATATCATAACCCTTACTCAGCTCAGTTCATCTTCAGGAGCGTGGAAGCTGAGAATGTTATCTTGTTGTTATTGTTGTTTTAAATGTCTATTTTAAATATGTGTGTCTGAATAATTTGTTTCTCTCGGGTGTCATTGCCCAAGAATTCAGAGGCAGAGTTCCAAATGAAACATCTAGGGAATACCAAGTATACACAGCTTTGTCATGCTCTAATAATCCCTGCCTTTTTTGTTACATGTGTAATATATTGAAGAGGGCCTGAGAAGCTTCAGTTAGAAGATATACTAAATGAATAATTCATTATATACATATAAACTGGTGGTTTGCACATTTTCACAGTGATTAATGAGAGTTTCAGCAAAAATGAAACAGTTCATATCAAACACATTTTTGCACATGACTTCAGATTAAGCCAACCTCTGACTAAAGAGGTGAAGAATATCATTTTGCATTCTGAGCCAGAGAAGTACATCTGGACAGAATATTGTTTCATTGGTAATATAGCCAAGAATTTTGACCATTATATTAAATCTGCATTTGAAGCTGGTGATTGCAAACTAATGGCATTTCCAAGCAGTTTGTATATTCTCAACATGACTTTGGTGAAACACATATTACTGACAGATTGTAGAGGGCTTTGCAACAGTCAAATTGTAATTCATTTCTACCTCTTAAAGAACCCAAGGCCCTCGACTCCAACTCTTTGTGCCCCTTTTAGTTCTCCTATACTCCTGCATGCAGCTCAGAGTTTTAATGCAACTAGTTATAAGTTACTGATAACTTGTATTTAGTTATTGTGTCCAATTATGAGAGTACAGTAATACCTCATATAACATTAGTATCGAATAACACGAAAATCGCATAACATTAAGGAATCTGGGGGGAAGAATTGCATCAGATAACATTAAGATCCTATGGGATGCTTCAGATAACAACCGCTAAAGCCTGTGTGGTTACAATGCATCTCTATGGATCCCATAGGATTTTAACATGCATCAGATAACACTAAAAATCATATAACACCAAGACTTGTGGAACAAGGTTTTAGTGTTATATGAGGTTTTACTGTATGATTATATTTCATCCAAGCTGTTAGGCTGCCTTACTAATAATCTATTATCTGGTAGTAGCTGCAGAAGATGGCTCCGTGATCATAGTGTGTGGGTCACTTCATGGCAAGCTGGGATCTACCTTAAACAAATTCATGTCAATGGCATTTTTCCTGGCACATCCATAAACTGTAAAATTGATTTCCAGGAAAAATTGTATACTCGGATGGCACAGGTAGATACAGTAGCTGATAACAGATTTATGTTAATTCAATTGCTATTATTAATAATTTTGCAATTAAATTCACTCTCCCACCACTGTCTCTATCTCACCCTAATCACATGTACTATATAGATATCTGAAGCCCTAAAACTATACTCCATGCATATAAAGAGATATATTACACATCCATGAAAACTCATGCTATAGTAACAACCACAACAACAACAACTTGAACTGTTAATTTTATTCGAGTCCTGAACTGTGAATAAAATGGTTGTTTGATATGTATCTGATGATGATGATGGTAATGACGATGACGACGATTTCATGTCAGAAATTATTCTGGTTTGAAAGGATTTTTGCTGGAGGAACTCTGCTCAGGGGATGCCTGAATGAGGCTTCTTTCTTGTCCCCCAGAGCTGAGACAGAGACGGGTGCTCAATCCATCATACAGTACCCAGGTCTTGAACTGCTGACTTGCTGGCCTTCCAGATAACAAGGTGAGTTTCTTAACCAATGAGCCCCCACAGCCCCCATGCTGCAATAAGTCTATTATTCCTAATGGTACCATGTGATTCTTTGTTGTTGTTTTTTAAAAAAGGAAAATATGTTAACAAAACAGTCATCAACTACTTTTTGATCTCTAGAACTATAATTGTCTAAATGATTTTTTTAAAAAAGGTAACATTCAAAGCTTAGATTCTATTTTAGGATGATCACATGAAAAAGCTGTCTGAGTGCCTGTATATTTAATAGGCATGGTGGAGGATAAGGAAGAGAATCCAAAGATGGTGCTTGCACAAGTAACAGCTTCTGCTGATATTCCATCTTCTATACAACTATGAGAGATCCAAGTGCCCTGTCCCTTTTTTCAAATGTTCACCATGAACATAATGCAGCCTAACTATATGTCTGGTAAAAGAGATGGCAGTCTATGAGGGATTGGTCACCACAACATTCTATGAACAGGGAATCAAAGCTTAGGGGTCTTCCTCTGGTAGCTAGGACCAAAGAGGAAACCAGGAAGGCTATTGAGGAGGCAGGATGAAGATACAGTACTAAGAAATCAGGACATGAGCAAATTTGGACAGAAGAACAAAGCAAAAGAAGAAAGGTGAAAGTTAGTCTGAAAGCCTACCAAAAAATAGAGCAACATATTCAGGAAGAATTGTTGCTCAATCAAGTTTTAACTGGAACATAAAAACTTTTTAAAGTCCTTCCTGTCCAAGAGGATTCAGTGTTGGGAGAAGAATCAGTCTGTGACCTTAAGTCAGGAGTTCTCAACCTTTTAAAGCTGGGAGCCAGATCTTTCTCCCTTACACAGTTTTGGGGGCCAGACAGCCATTTTGCCCTTCCTCCACCACATGGCACTTTCAGGTGTGGTGGAGGGCACTTGAAATGGCACCATGGTCTACATCCAGCCCACAGGCCACAGGTTGAGAATCCCTGCCTTAAGCCCTACAAAAATCTCCACAGATCATGTGGTTCATCACACAGGAGAGCACAACACAGACTTCCAAGATCAATGCATAGCAGATCTTTCCAATGAGAGCTATGAAAATGGAGCTGGAGGAGGAGAGAAGAAAAAATTGGAGAGGATTTTCCCTTCCTTAAACATTATGGATTATTAAGCATTTTACTTTAGAATTATGAATAAAACATTTAAAGCAAGGATTCATGCATTGCTCTCTTGCCTTCACTGCCTCAAAAAAGAGAAACATTTTTATAAGAACATTTAGAATATTTCCTTAAATTCCATGTTCTCCCAAACAACCCGAGGGAGACTATTTTTCCCATGGCTGCAGATTTCCAAAAAGTTTACATATTTACTCCTGCTATGATGATTCCAACAAAACATATTCTACTTCATTGCCATTATTTTTAAAATTTGTCAACTTTTGCAAAAGAAACCAACATGCCTTAGTCTGTACATTTAGTTCAGACTGCTTTAATAGAGCTGTCCAGGCATTTGGTACTACATGTTTTCACTCAGAGCATGCAGTGGGAGTTCTCTTGCAGAAATGCACAGAGGATACTGTACAAGTTCTCTCCCCACCTCCCCAGATTGGAAATATTTATTTAATATATCCATTAAAGCACATAAAGATCTTCAGAAAAAAAAGTGAGGGTTTCTGATTTATTTCTTCTTTGGAAATAGTGCTGCCAAGTGGAAGAAATTATTACTACATCTATATTGCAATCTATATAAGATTCAACATCTTCACTTTCTCCCCCCCCCCCCCCTTTCCCAGGCCATAGTCATGTTAAAAATATTCCTTCACCAGAAGTGGAAATCCACTAGCCTTCCAGAAATCTTACTTAGGCAACCCTTCATGACTGAGCAATGACACTTGCAAATGAAGCTTGAATGCAAATGAAGCTGAGAAGCCATCACATAACAAAGCAAACTAATTTGCAAGTTGTGTGTAAAAAGCTCTTGCTGTCACTATCAGATGTTCATAGCTGTTTCAGGGCTGGAAAGCCGGCAAGTTGGCAGTTCGAGACCTGGACACTGCGTGACGGATTGAGCACTGGTCTCTGTCTCAGCTCCTGCCAACCTAGCAGATCGAAAGCAAGAAATTGCAAGTAGATTAATAGGAACCACTTCAGTGGGGAAAGATCTTGGGGACAAAAAAGGAGCACCATTTGGGTGTCCCCTGAGCAGAGTTTCTTTGGCAAAAATCTTTTCAACTCAGAATAATTTCTGACACTAAATTATTATTTTATAGCTGTTTCAGAATTCTCTCTTATAACAAATTATCTGTGATGTATAATTTTCTCCACAAGTGCTAATAAGAACTAGAGATGAATGAGTTCCCATTAGCTTGATTCTAATTCAGATCAACTTTCTGGGAACTTTCCGGTAGTTTCATGCCGAGGTCTATTGTGCTTTACTAGTCTGAATATGTTCTGACTTCTAGATTATCATTCTGCTCTGTCAGGCTGTACCATTCATTCTGTGAGGTTAGTTAATGTTCAAGAGAAATAGAATGGAGTCATTTATTTTTAGCAGGTTCAGATAATCACCCACCCAGACCCCATAGGGTACTTGCACTTTCCTATTGGCAGCAGAAGAGAATTGGCTTTGGCTATGCCTTGTCTATCCTTCTTCTTCTTCTGTGTCTTGGCCAGATGTGAAATTGAAAAAATGAAGCCACCTTTTGGTTAATTCATTCTGTACTTCCTTTCGCATGACCTAGTGTGAGAGAGATTAACCAGCACAAGGTTGCAATTGTCCAGGAAACCCCAATTGTGTCCAAAAATACCACAATCTTTGAGGAGGCTCATTCTCTGTACCTCAACCTTTTTTTGTTAATGGCCTGTCAAGATATCTGTGTGCATGCACACACACATGCACAAATTCATGCACACTTCTGGTGAAACAGAAAGATCAGACATCTTCTCCTCCTCTAATATTACTTAAGTTATGATTATAACTGTTATGCTAATAATTTTTGTTATGCTTTACAACATAGGTTCACAACCCATGGCCCATGGGCCAGATCTGGTTTGTGGTACCAATTAATCTGGCCTACAGTGATGACCCTGGTGCCACCACCAACACCAGAAACACCAAAAAACATGCCAGAAGCATCAAAAATGTGCCAGAAGTGCCGAAAATGTGCCAAAATGCACAGAAAACAGCAAGAAACAGCCAACAACACAACAGCCTCACTCCTGAAACCACGGAAGCAGCAGAAGTGGCGAAAACAGCTGAAGACATGCTCTGACTGTGCACGGGCCACCACCAGAAGTGGCAGAAGTGGCAGGAGAAACGATGCGTCCAGACTACTTAGCTGTCTGAGGGGGCGCAACCCAGCCCCTCCCAGCATAAAAACATTGAAAACCCCTGCTTTACAGTAAAGGCCGGTTATACGTGAAATATGTTTCAGCTAAAAACAGTAGATTAGTTGTACATCCTTGCCTGAAAAGCCTGTGCTCCACTTACAACCTTTGGCATTGGTTTTCATGCTCCATTGCATGGGGCAGCGGTGTTACATTTAGAAAGCATTGACAGTGGCTTGTGCATCTAGTGTAATTATGTATTTGCCTATAACTGTAAAAATTATAATGTA
Organism: Furcifer pardalis; assembly: GCA_030440675.1. Classification (NCBI taxonomy): domain Eukaryota; kingdom Metazoa; phylum Chordata; class Lepidosauria; order Squamata; family Chamaeleonidae; genus Furcifer; species Furcifer pardalis. The sequence goes on along the minus strand of CP126892.1, from coordinate 172,238,978 downwards.
ACTGATATTTTCACTGCTTGCTACACTCAGACTGACGATAATGTCTACAAATCTCCCATTTTTACCAATGTATTACCATACATCCCATATACATCTTTGAAATTTGTGATATCACTTCATGCATTTAAAGATGTGGGCTATAAGAAAAAAACGTGTTCATGCATTTCTTAGTTTCTAAGATGTCATAAGAATCTTTGTTGCTTTCGTGGCTACAGATTAATTCAGCTACTCTTTTGAAAACTGAAAATAGTAACTGCCAAAGTATTTGAGCTCCAGCTTCAGCATCTGTCGTTCCAAGGAGGAGTCAGGGTTGATTGCCTTTAGAATGGACCGATTTGATCTCCTTGTAGTCCAGGGGACTCTCAAGAGTCTTCCCCAGCACCACAGTTCAAAGGTGTCTATTCTTCTGTGCTCAGCCTTCCTCATGGTCCAGCTCTCACAGCCATACATTACTACTGGAGAAGACCATTACTTTAACTATGTGGACTTTTGTTGACAGGGTGATGTCTCTACTTTTTATTATGCTGCCTAGGTTTGTCATAGTTTACCTCCCAAAGATGAAGCGTCTTTTTATTTTATGGCTGCAGTAACTATCTGTAGTGATCTTAGATCCCAAAAAAGTAAAGTCTGTCATTGCTTCCATTTCTTCCCCTCCTATTTGCCAAGGAATGATAGAGCTAGATGCCATGATCTTGGTTTTTTTATGTTACATTTCAAGGCAACTTTTATGCTGTCCGCTGTCATCCTTATCAAGAGCTCTTTAGATTTTCTCTACTTTCTGCCATTAGGGTGGTATCATCTGCGTATCTGAGGTTCCCTCAGCAATCTTAATTCTGGCTTGTGATTCCTCCAGCTCTGCATTAAGCATGATGTGCTCTGAATATATGTTAAATAAGCAGAGTTATAACATACAGCTTTGGACTCTATTCTACCAAGCCTAGGGATAATAAGCCCAACAGAGGCATGGGGTACAAATAGCTTCCATATAAAGCAAAGTTTGAAACTGAAAAATTGTGAAACAAAGTGTATGTATTGCAGACCTGTTCATTGCTTACTCACTGCTCTCTCTCACTCACACACACACCATTTCAGCACCACACTAGCTCAGACTACTTATCTGTTATCCTAAGCACTCTACTGAATGTCATTTCCATTGAAACAGTAGACATCTAAACTGGAGCTTTTAGAATGCAATCAATAAGACTGCCTTTGAGTAAGTGTCCTTAGGTTTACCATAATCTTTTCTCTAGAATGAAAAACAGGAAATAGAAATTGATTTTCTATTTGTGGAAGCATTACTGAATACAAAAGACATCATTCTTCTATGAGAGAAGATCTGTTTTCTTTTACAATTTATTTCCTTCACAGGTTCCAGAATTAAATTCTCCAAGCCAACCATGAAATAAAGATTTAGTGAGCCATCTGACAGGGGACAGAATGAGAGACAGAAAGAGAGATTAATGGAATTTGTATAATAGCTCAAGCTGGAATGCCTTTGATGTATTTTATTATTGATAGTGCTAGTAATCTGGCTTTATTCCTTTGGACAGACACTTAAACAAAACAGGATACAGGGTTAGTTTGGAGGGCAGAGCATAGTCCAAGCAAGTCATAAGTAAGCTGACCAAGAGAACAGATGAGGCAGAGTACCTTTAGAGCAAGAATTGGGTTGCAAGAACAAGGATCCAGGCAAGACATGGTAACCAGTGATGGGATGTAACAGGTTCTCACCAGTTCGCCAGAACCGGTAGTAACTTTCCCCAGTGTCCCGGAGAACCGGTAGCAGCTTTTGGGGGGAATCACCTTCGGGGTTTACCTTTTCAGTGGTTCCCCCACTGTGCATATGCAGCAAGCACTTGGTGTGCATGCATGTCTATAGTGCTTGGTGCGTATGCACGGCCTCCTTACTGTCCTCCTTGCTGTCCTTGTGTTGTGGTTGGGTTGAGGGGTGTGTGTGTTTATTTTTTAAATTTATTATTATTAATTTTTTCTTTGGCTCCGCCCACAATGTCATGATGCCATTATGTTGGCTCCACCCACACTGATGACATCACGGTGGGGTAGTAAAACATTTGACATCCCACCACTGATGGTAGCAGCCCACATGAGCAGGGCAGGAAATCTGCAGAAGCAGGAACCAGGCAGGAGATCTTTGGAGATCTTTGGCAAGAGATGGTTAAAGGCAGGAACCAGGAGCAAGCCAAGAAGTCTTCAAAGACAGGAGCCAGGCAAGAGGTTCAAGAGGAAGAGCCAGTTCTTATATAGTCAAGCCTCCTAGGGCATCCAGGTTAAGATCATCATGGTTGAAAACCTTCTCCAGAGCTTTCACATGGGGTTCAGCAGTTGCAACAGAATGATAGTCCAACTCTGCAAGCATTAGATCTGCCCTACAGATTGGGAGTCTTATCCTCCAAGCACCAAGTTACCCCCGGGGAATTCATCCTGTTGAAGCTGATTCAGATCCTGGCAGTCCCAGGGACTGGAGATGAGATCTATCAGAGTACAGTATACCAAAAAACTTTGACCCCCAATAAAGGTAAAGGTGAGTTACTCCCTTGCTTGAAAGCCAGCCATTAGGGGGGCGTGCTCATCTCCATTTACTTGAAATTTCTTGCTTTCAAACTGTTAGGTTGGCAGGAGCCAGGACAGAGACAGGAGCACACTCCATCATGCAGCACTCAGGTCTTGAACTGCTGACCTGCCAACCTTTTGAATTCACAATGCCCAACAAATTGACTGACTTAGTGAATGATTGATCGACCAATGTCACTGGAACCTGAAAGAACAGCAACAATATTGGCAACCTGGCCACTGCGCTTCTTTTGCCTCTCAAATGTCAATGTACAATGACATTAGGTAGAGAGCATAACGCAGAACCAAACTTTCTCCACATTTTTCTTTAATGCCTCCTTCTCCACCACTCTGTATTGTAGAAGTAGTGTCAGATAGACAACTGCACCATCTGTCCAAAAGGTGAATAAATGTTGGGGTGAAATCTCAAAATTCCACAAATAATTCCTCAGAATTGTTTCAGAAAGGTTTGTTTCAAGGAGACTAAGAAAAAGGATGGTGTTCTGGGGGTGGGGGGAGACTTGTACCCTAATTTGCCCTGTAACTTACCTTACCTTGGATACCTTGGAGCCATTATTCAGCAAGGAGTCCCCACATTGTTAGGCGTCTCCACAATGACATTCCGCACATGCAAATGGACTTGAGAATCAAGTCCACCTGCATGTGGTTTTAGCCATTTGAATATCACATCACCCACTGTGCCCTCCGCTTTCACCTTGCCAAAGAGATCCGATAGAAGATGCTTTGGTGAGTTTTAGTCCCAGCCTAACATCATTGACAAGAGATGGCTAACACTACCTAGTTAGACCACTCAAGCCCCTGTACCATGACAAGGCTTCCACCTGGCAGGGGTGAGAAGTTACCTAGCCTGTAACTTCCCTAAAGAAAAATTTCTCCATGAAACAAGGTTCCATTTTTTAATTGCCTAACTCTCCAAGCCATTTGGAATGTTGGTTGTATTTCTGCTTTTTCTGTAATACTCAATTTCTTCCTTTTTCTTTTTTATTATTTATTTCATCATCCCTCTGCATCTTCTTTAGCTCCTGATCTGAAAAGGAATTATGCTATCTCCCCTTAGGTTTTTAGGAAACTGCCTTGTGGTCAATTTTGTAATAGGATTTACTTAGGAATCTTCTAAATGGAATATTTGTTCCCCTTAAAGTACTGACTTTAAGTATTTTTACTACCATCCTCATGTCATTCCCTTTATGTTGGGTGCCTTTTCCTATGACTTTTGTCTCTCATATGTTCCTCCTGAAAATATGCTTGATTTCTATTATCTCTTTATATAAGAGCAGAACATCCAGGAGTGTCAATTCACCTTTTAAATAGGTTACAGTGCACATATATCTCCCCAAACAATCATTCTTCAGAATTGAAAGTGGACTTCTAGTCATGTCTGTTTCATTTTTGGAGTATTTTGAGTGATCTATATAACCCCCAAGAAGCTCTAGGGTCAGAAATTTGCCACCCCAACCCATCAAAGTTGCCAATTGCTAGCATATGAATAAGTTAATCACACTAAGCAACAACAACAGAATTGAGAGGGCAACAGACATATTTATTTAAGCCTCTGACGTCAAAGTCTGTTCCAAACTACTGATGAACTCCAAGTCTGACACTTCGCATATTCCAATTGCTACATTTTCATGGCTCACATGAAATGCTAAGGTGACATTCAATGTCAACATTTTCAAATGTTCGGCTCTTCTGAGCACTTACATCTTGTCCAACCTCCTCTTCTCCATCAGAGACGTTCCTTTCTGGAGTCATAGCCAAAATGGTAGCCATGCAACTGGTACTTGCTAAGCCCATGTTAGAATCATTATCTTCCATGGCTAACTGCACTTCTGCTTCCTCTTCTCTTTTCTTTATAGCTGCTGCTTCTGCTCTCTTTTTTTCCTGCCGCATGTCTTCATATACTTGATGCATTATAAATTGTGTGGTGTTCCGAGGGGCACGCATTCCTGGCGCTCTCCATCCCCAGATATTCATGGGGCGGAGCCGCCCCTTTATAGCTGCACACATGCATGCCAACATACGCTGTCTTCTGAAGAACCGCTTCCTATTATAGTGGTGGTGGTGTTTTTTACAGACCCTACAGAATCTGGAGTGCCACGGATGACCAGTAGAATGGCGATGCCTTGTTTGCTTTTTCTCATGTGACCTATTCCTCTTCCAGTAGCCTCCCTTTTTCTTCCAGGGTCTACCATTCCTAAAGAACCTACAGCCATTCTTCCATGAAGAGTGATAGCATTTATGGTCCTGCTTTTTGGTATCATGGTATCTATGGTGAGACACTCCAGTATGGCTTCTTCCAACATTTGAGTTCTTCCTGGTCATCACTGGCCACTGATTCTTATACCCTTGTTGTACAGACAACTGTTGATAACACCGCCATCCCTGTCTCCACATCTTGGTAGAGGATAAATGGGGATCCTGCTCAAAAAATATCCCCTTTTGCCTTCTGTATTTCCTATCTTGTTGGGCGGTTCTTCTGACACAGTATCTGCTGCTTGTAGCCTTTGTTAAGTGTTAGGCAATTGGCTTCTGCTGCTCTTAAGAAGCTTGGGCACACACACTCAATTTTCTAACTGTGTTTCTCCTGGTCTTTTCCTATGACTCTCTCCTTTGCTGCTCCGATGCCTATCACTTGACACTTTTTATAAAACAATGAGTTCTTGGTGTGAGACACTGCTTGAACCCAGATTCAATAGGTCATGGTGTCATACCACTCTAGGTAGTGACTTCCTTTCCTCTTGGGATCTCTGTACAGATTGAATAAAGCATCCTTATTACCCTTGGCAACAGAGGACCAATCATAAAGCAATGGGCGGGGCTATACTTGGATATTCCACTAGCTTTTAAACCAATAGAAAGACTGTATTGGATGTTCTTTTATTAGGCAGTTTTAGATTCAAAAACTCTTCTGTTCCTTAGGTTCCAAGGCAACTGATTCCACAGTTGGCGGCCATGTTTTGACAGAGATGGCTAAAGACAAACATTTTCAGATGCTCTAATCCAGTGTAAAAGTAACAGTATGTCTATGTGACATGCATTTTATGAATTCAGAACAAGCTGTTTCCAAGGTCTTAATAATTAGGGCTTTTGATATTAGGGCTTTTGTGATGACTGACTCTCACGTCAACAACTAGTTTTAATGTTTCCCATTACACCTTCTGATTTTATTGTTCTTCATACTGTAGTTTTCAAAACTCTTCAGCATTGTGGGTGAGCATTATCAGCTGTGACCTCTGTAATCTTTAAAGAGGTCTGCGAGAAGAAAATTGCCACCACCACCCCAAACCAAGAAAATTGCCAATTGCTGGCCTGTTCTGTTATAATCTTATATGTGAGTGAATGTTAAGTTTTTAATATCCCTGAAAGAGCAGCTAGTGGAACTTGAATAGATGCTATGTTTAATATATACTAACCTACACAAGGTGCATTTTTCTAGGCACCAGTTATAAATAACAACCATAAAAGGCAGACAGGGCAAGAGGCATAAGGATCAACACAACACCTCATAATGCCAGGCCGCATACACCAAATACAGCCATGAAATAAAAAGGCGACTGATTCTTGGGAGGCAAGCGATAAGAAACTTGGGGAACATAGTGAAAAGTAGAGACATCACATTGCAAACAAAAATTCGTCTAGTCAAAGCAATGGTATTCCCAGTGGCAATGTATGGTTGTGAGAGCTGGACCATAAGGATAGCTGAGCGCAGAAGAATAGATGCCATTGAGATGTGGTGTTGGAGGAGAGTTTTGAGAGTCCCCTGGATAGCAAGGAGAACAAATAGGTCCATCTTAGAAGAAATCAAACCTGACTGCTCCTTAAAAGGTCAAATAGTGAAGATGAAGCTAAAGTACTTTGGACATCAAATGAGAAGAGAGGATTCGCTTGAGAAAGCCTTGATGCTGGGAAGGGTGGAGGGCAAAAGAAGAAGGGGGTGGACCAAAATGAGATGGCTAGATGGTATTGTAGAGACAATGGGCACAGAGCTGAGCGAGTTGAGGAGGATGGTGGAGGACAGAAGTGCCTGGCAGACAGTGGTCCATGGGGTTGCAAAGGGTCAGAATTGATTGTGCGACTGAACAACAACAAATACACCAAATATATGTAGCAGCAGCAGCAGAAAACATGGGTTTTCTTCCATAGATTCAAACTGTCTTATCTGGGTAGAAAATTGTTGTATAAAACTCATTGTTTTATAAAAAGTGTCAAGTGATAAGCAAAGGAGAGAGTCATAGGAAAAGACCAGGAGAAACACAGTTAGAAAATTGAGTGTGTGTGCCCAACATAGAATATTTTTCAGTGTGTGTTCATTTTATTATGTTTAAGTGTAAACATTGCTCAAAGTTATACTGCATTTAAACTTTAAAATGATGTATGCTAGAGATTAATTTTCTGCTTTTTCAATGTACCTTTTTTAGGCTCTAAGCACCTGCATTTTCAGAAAGAAATTTAAATTTCTTTTTGATAGCTTTACTTTTTATGCTCCTGTAGTTCAGAGTGGATTCTTACTTAGCTGTTTGCCATCAATTTAAGTTTAGTAAACACTGAAACTATTGGGATTAAACTCAGAAGTTTGGTCAAAGTACCCCAATTTAACCACTGCACCACAGGGGCTCTTTTTCTTCTGCAAAGTGATTTTTACTTGTTCCTCTGCTAATGTGATCTGTGCCATCCTTTACCAACAATGCTTCTTTGCATTCTACATAACAAACAGAACTATCTCTGAGCAAAATAATTAACAGACATATGTCAGCCACAAGGAATGACAGTACACTGAAAAATGTTTGAAATCATTTCAATTTACTCAGACACTCTTCACATGATATGAAAGCTGCTATCCTGGATTTGGAGGACAACAGTTGAGAGCTTCTTCTTCTGTGCCTAGGCCAGATTCCAAACTGCCAAAATGAATGTGCCCATCTAATTAATTTCCTTTTCAAATCACACAAAGGTTGGAATCCTGTTGGCATACATTATTTTGTGGAACTCCAGTGATGTCATAATTCATGGTCATGCCATGTCTGTTTTTGGAGTAATAAAAATATCCTATTCAAGTCACACTGGGTCCTGAGGATCCCTAGGGATTAATATCTTTATTCTAGGAAACTTCAGGAGACACAGAACAGGATAGGGAATTATTTCAAGTGAATAAATTACTGCAAATAGTGCCACTTCTTACCCTCTTCATCAGCTCTCAAAGGTTTTGTAGAACAAAGGATCCCCAGACCCAGTGGGGAAGTTATTAAGAAGCTTTTAACACACACCCCAAAACATCACCAGAAATCACATCATAATTTATGACAAGAAAATCCAAATCACTGTGTGATTTGGAAAATTCACTCGATGAGTTTATCCTTCTGTCTCCCATTTTGAATAATGTTCTCTTGTAATCTTATATGTGAGTGAATGTGAAGTTTTTAATGTCTCTGAAATAGCTGTGGCTAATGTCAGAACCAAATATATGCAGCATAATTTATACCAACAGGATTCTGGCCAGTGACAGAAAAAATAAATTGTTCAAGATGCTACATTTAATTTTCTGTCTGCCATAATGGATTTTATGGGCTAGCAGTAAAAATATTTCAGTCTACTACATATTTTGGACAGCATGTCATCTTTCACCCCCAGATACTGAAATATTGTACATGACTTAAGTGGAATATCAAATAACTAGGTTACAGAGTATTACGGATTAGGTTACAGAGTGTTATAGATTTAGAAGATGCTTTACTTTCACTGTGATTTATCAGGAAATGAGATTCAGTTTCAGACAGATAAAACTTTCTTAAGCTTTGATCAGGTATTGTGCTCCCAGTGAGGGGTCCCAATATCCCTAATGAAGTACAGTGCCTTCCATGCTGAAACTACTAGCTGTTGACATATGTCACTGAATTATCAGGAAGAGCTGACAGGTTTAGCCTGATTTCATATGAGTCAAATCTTTGTCCTTCTGAAATAAAAGCTTCCAACACAATATTTTATGTGGGGGAAAATAACAATATTCTTTTGTATCTATTTAACTGCCTATATATCCACTAAAAAAACTTGGAAATAAGCACATATCTGATTCCAGACTATACTTGGATTCTGAGATTCACATAAACTCACATCAGTTGCAATCTCTGTATGGTATGTTAGTTTACTGGACTTGTATTAAAAGCACAAAGCAGGCATTTGTGTATTGATAGCCAAAGGTGGCAAAGTATTTTTATCATATCTCAACACACGATGGCAGCAGTAGTCTATAAAATTCTGGACAAATTTGAGAAAATTAACCCAAACACTTTATTATTTGCTTTCTAATTTCTGTGAGATATTGGATTAATATTTTGTGCCTGTTATCCTTACCCTCTGCTGACAATGTCCCTCTACATTGAAAGGTACACATCTGATTTTGCTATATCAAACCAAGACATTTCAAATGGCATGAGCAGATTTCTTCAGATTTAATTCCAAATTGGGAGAATATTTTTGCCACATGTTCTAATTCTGTTTGCATGTAATTTCCTAATTCCACATGTCTTCTTCTAACCTACATAATAAAACATTGCAAAGCAACTTCATGCAATTTTGTCAATGGGTCTTTTGTCCAATATTTACTGATGTGTATATAGAATTCTGGGCATGGGCATCAGAAAACTACACACATACACAAGATCTTACTTTAAGTATGTTATAAATGATGGCCTAAAAGCCCCCTTCCAGTTATTTTATGATTCTATGATTCCAATACCGTCACATCAAGATTATTTTTTGTTGTATGTTAGTTATGAGCAATTGCACAGGGAATATGAACAAAATTAAAAGTGAAACCATGACAGACTGATTATGTATAGAATTCTGTACATAATTCAGAAGTAAACAAAACAAAATGGGAGATTCTTAATATATTGGCCACAAAAATAAAACCTGATAATCTAAAACTCTAAAATATGGTGAGAATCTGAAACCATGCTGGATTACTTGCCCTGGAGCTACAACTGATTGCAATGTCACTTTTCTCTATCTAATTTGCAGCCCTGGATAAAGATAAAAATATCTGATTCACCACTGGCTGCCCACTTTATATAAGAAGCATGAAAGCCCAACAAGGACTAACATTGATCACAAAGACTACAGAAATTTTCATTTTCATTTGTCTATGAAATGGAATTATATAAGAAACAGAATGTTCTCCTTTGCCCTCTACTAGGTTAAAATTAACTGGGTATCTTAATTTCCGTTTAAAAATCAAATTTATCTTCCTTCCCTCAAACAAACCAAAGATATGTATATTGGGCTGGTTTGCAAGATAATCTGGGATTTTCAATTGGTACAAAATGTTGGACCTCATCAGAATATTGATACCTATGACATTGATACATACGTTAACTACACTAAAATTCAATTACTAACAACAAGTTCATATCCAGAATCTTCAAGACATTGATTTAGACATTTAAAGGCTTAAATGGCCTGGGTCCTTTCCAGCTCTCTCTGTCAATTAATCAACCACCACCCTGAGAATCTTCTCTATCAAAGTCTAGATTTTTGGATTATCTTTCATGAGATATTTATTTCTTTTCTGATTTCCCCCCATGCCTTGTTAATAGAAACATAATGGTGTCAGTTGTGGAAGCAATTGTTGTGACCATTATGGTACATTATAGTGAAATTGACAAACAGCTGCTTGAAAAATATGTTCTTCTTAAAGAGGCACATGAAAAAAGACCAAGGAAGGATCCATGTTAGTCTCTTGCAAGAAAACAACAAAGTCTCTTTGTATTAAGAGGAAACATTCAACATTTTGAAACTACAGTAAAACCTCATATAACACTAAAACCTGGTTCCACAAGTCTTCGTGTTATATGATTTTTCGTGTTATCTGATCCTCTATGGGATCCATAGAGATACATTGTAACCACACAGGCTTTCGCGGTTGTTATCTGAAGCATCCCATAGGATCTTAATGTTATCTGATGCAATTCTTCCCCCCAGATTCCTTGATGTTATGCGATTTTCGTGTTATTCGATACTAATGTTATATGAGGTATTACTGTATATCATTTCACAGAAATGTTCCACTGTTGCAACTGGTGAGCTTGAAGAGATATAAGAAGCAGACATTTGTATTCTTTCACTATTATCTATCCAATGATTACTATGAACATATTATATGTTCTCATTGTGCATTTATTTACTTGGAAAAATACAGTTTCCACAAATCATTTTCATTGCAAGGCAATATTCTGTATGCTACAACAAAACAATATATTTATATTTATTATTAATATTTCAATAAAATAATCTGATTTGACATTAGTTTGGAAACTGTGGGGAGCAATTTACTGGTATGAACTTACCATCTCTTCCAGCAGGACTTTTATGTTTTGAAAGATGCACTGAAAGATGCCTCCATGAATCAGGAACATAACATATGATTATAAACAAGATAGCATTAATCGAAATACATAACATATTTATAGCTCTACTGCAATACTTTTGTGGTAAATAAAAATTATGAATAGAGGATAATTAACATCCAGTTTTCCTAACAATTACTTCAGAGCTTCTTCTTCTGTGAAAAAAAGTTGAAGTTTCCCCAAATTCTCCAGCTTCTGGTCCTCTAGATCTGTGATGGCAAACCTTGGCACTCCAGATGTTCTTGGACGTCAATTCCCAGAAGCCCAAGCCCCTGTTAATCCACACGAATGGGTTTACTGCGACTCATCCGGTCCATGCCGCCCACATCACTCCTGGAAGCTGAAGTAAAACGTGCCAAAGTTCACCATCATGGCTCTAGATATTTTGGTCTAGAGGTCCCATCAATCCGCCCTTCATGGGCAATGGTAAAAAATTATGGATGTTCCAGTAAAAAAACATTTTCAAGGCCAAAAATTCCCTGCTCCAATATACCTCAGAGAATTCAACACTGTATGTTACTGTCTGTAACTACGTACTTATACATAATTTAATGAAATAATATTCTAATTCTATGATCTTTTGAAACAGGATGCACAATGTTTTTAAAAATAATCACAGACATACTTGAAAAAAGAAATTATATTGTACAGCATGCCCTGGCTTAAAAAAGGCTCCCAACTGGCAAGCGAGGTAGGCACATATAGGCATGAGGGGTTTTGCTCAGATTAATGGGATTTCCATCTAGCCTGATGTCTTCAAGGGATTTACGAATATAAGAATAGTCCTTCATTTTACAAAAAGTATTTTCATGCATTTCTTGTATGTTGTTGTTCTGAAAAGAAAACAGAAACACCTACCGTATGTATATTTGTGATGGTCAATAACTAACATTTTACCAGTGGTGAAATAGTAAGCATATTATTTATGATCTCCAACCTTCAGGATGGCAACTACACAACCACCATTTTCTTTAAAAGTAGATCTATTCCAAAACTATGTTGTCATAATATTGTGGCCTATAAGAATAAAACAGTGTACAAGGGTTAGCGCTTATAAGAAATTTACTCATAGCCCAGCAAACTGTCAAAACCCACAAAAATGTCAAAATATACTGTGTGGCAGGGTGTACAAAGTCCTTCCAAGGCTGATTTTAGTAGCGTAGAGGAAATGATTTTCCTACAGGATCAAAGAGGGAGATTCCCTTCTTGGCAATGTCTGTTAAGACCTGCTGCTTCCTCCAATCCTGGTAGGCCTATTTGTGGTTTGACTGCTGCATCCCCTGCAAGGGTACATATCAGGAACCCTGGTGCACTGTGAACCATAACAATCATGGCAAATAAAGTAACTGGATTACAAAGATACAGTGGATTCTTGAAGAAGGTATTATTTGTTACTCAGAAAGCCCCAGCCTTTCAAGACTAAATCTATTAATTCCCAAACCTACCCTCCCTAACATTTTCTTGTCCAACTGTTGTTCCCATTTCTACAAACCCTTCAACAATAACCTAGCATGTAACGCTTGGATTTGAACATGTGGCATACTATTTGAAGCCCCAAAGGCATACAGATCACAAGTGTGAAACCAATTTTCTTTCACATGTTAGAATTATGTTCTCTTCCCTGAAACTCTACAACTAGATTTTATTGATCATTTTTGCCCACCTGCAGATGAAGTGACTGGAGACCTTCTGGGAGTGGAAGTGGAATGTGATCCAAGTTGTTATCAGTGATGTAAAGACGGTGCAATTCATACATATCCTAGATAAACAAAAATATTTCCAAAACAATGGGACTAATTTTCTTTTATCTTTGTTTCTTTTTCAGCATAAGATAACTAATGACATTTTTTAATACACAAGTCAAATCTATTTGGAACTTTTAGCCTAGTGACTTATTTAGCTTCCAAAATATTTTATACATTTCCAAACTAAAAGTGAAATAAATGTCTTGCCAGCTTCAAAGCTTAGGCCGAGAGGGCAGGTTTCCTCTTAGGTAAAGGTAAAGGTTGCCCTTGCTCGAAAGCCAGTCATATCTGACTCTGGGGTTCAGTGCTCACCTCTGTTTATAGCCAAAGAGCCAGTGCTATCTGTGTCTGCAGACGTTTCCATGGACATGTGAAAGCCATGACTAGATATCAGAGTGCCCGGAATGATGTTTACCTTTCCACTGAAGTGGTACCTATTTATCTACTTGCAATTACTTGCTTTCAGATTGCTAGGTTGGCAGGAACTGGGACAGCGATGGGAGTTTACTCAGTTGTGCAGCACTCAGGTCTAGAACTGCCAACCTGCCAACCTTCCAGTCGTCAATTTCACGGTCGTAACCACAAAGCCAGGGACTGCAGTGGCTCAAGTCACTAAGACGCTGACTTGGAGGCAGAAGGTCAGCAGTTCAATTCCCGAGTACTGCAGGACGGAATGAGCTCCCGTCTCTCTCCCAGCTCCTGCCAACCTAGCAGTTCGAAAGCAAGAAATTGCAAGTAGATAAATAGGGACCACTTCGGTGGGAAGGTAACAGCATTCCATGTGCTCCAGTGTCTAGTCATGCCTGCCACATGACCATGGAAACGTCTGCAGAAGCAGACAGAGCTGGCTCTTCGGCTTAGAAACAGAGATGAGCACTGACCCCTAGAGTTGGATATGACTGGCTTTCCAGCAAGGGAAACCTTTACCTTTACGTAACCACAAAGCCACTGCAGCCCCAGGTTTCCTCTTACTACACATTTAACTTCATCTTCCAGAGAAAGAGGAAAAGGCCTTATTTTTCAAAAAGGAAAGTACACTGGTTTTGTAAAAAAGACAATATGCTCATATCACAGAAAGAAAGAAATACAGTAATACCTCTGATAACACTAAGACTTGGTTCCACAAGTCTTGGTGTTATCCGATTTTTAGTGTTATCCGATGCATGTTAAAATCCTGTGGGATGGATCAGATAACATTAAAGCTCCATAGAGATACATTGTAACCGCACAGGCTTTAGCAGTTGTTATCCGATCCATCCCATAGGAACTTAACATTATTCGATCCAATTCTCCTCCCCAGATTACTTAACGTTATGCGATTTTAGTGTTATCCGAGGTAAACGTTATCCGAGGTATTACTGTAGCACTTTTTGTCCCACTATTGACTGGAGACAAGGAATACCCTAAATTTTGTAAATGATTTGTCAAGGATTAAAACAGCTTAATTCAAGGAGAATGAAGAATTTAGTATTATTAACATTGCCAATTGGCAATGAGGCCAAAGGCCATCTTCTTGAATACTCTTATACTTCCTAGCTCTTCATTTAGCAGGAGCCAGTTGTGACTGACTCTAGGGTATGATGCTCATCTCTGTTTACAACCAAAGAGCCAGTGCTGTCTGCATTTGCAGACATTTCCATGGTCATAGAACAATAGCTCTAAAGCTCTAAAATGTTCCCAAAGAAAGCCAATGCAACCACAGAGGAACCCAAATGTGTGAATCACAGATGATGAAAAATGAAATGTTCTTTTAAACCATGGAACATGTTTCAAATGTGTCTGACTGTTGTTATTCTGCCCTCAATAATATGCACAATCCTATGTTATAATACTGCTTGTGCTTCATCTCACTCCGTACAAAGGCTTCTAGAAATTATGTCAGACATTAATGGCCAGGAAGCCTTTTTATAAGGTAAATAACCAAACTCATAACTTACTTTAAATGCTTCTTGCTTTATTCCTTTGCGACCCAGTCTGTTGTTACTAAGATCAATGAATATCATGGTTGGTGGTAATTCTGGAAGTTGGCTTATCTTGTTATCTCGAAGTATCAGTTCCTGAAGTGGTAGATTTCTGAAGGCATCTTCATCGATTTCAGAGATAAAGTTCGATGTCAAGTCAATACTTTTCAAGCTGCCTAGTCAAAAAAGTTCAGTCAGGAAATCATTTAGAACATTTTTAGAATAACATTTGGGCTGCTTTAAAAATCATTACTGAAAAAAGATACAGTCGGTTTTGCACAGAGACACTTTATGGATTGGTTCTCATTATTAAATGGATTGCTATTTACCATCACTCTAGAACAGGGATTCTCAACATGCGGCCCATGGCACCATTTCATGTGCTGCCCAACCCCCTCCACCACACCAGGAAGTGCCATGTGGAGGAAGGGCATAATGGCTGTCTGGCTCCCAAAGCTGTCTGAGGGAGCGTGACGCAGCCCCTGACTTAAAACAGTTGAGAATTCCTGCTCTAGAAGATCGCTATGCTTAGTTTACAGTGTAAGTGAGTTCTTTATATCATTTCAATGAATTAAGATGTGGTGATCAATATTATCAGCATAGACATCCATACTTAGGTTAGTGAAGTCATCCCTGTTGATCTTTTTGATTCTATTGTAGCGGGAGTAGAAATGGGTTGTTTGCTTGGGTAAAGGTGGCAAAGCCTCAAGTTCACGATCATCACAATACACAGATGTACCAAGACAGGTACAGAGAAGACAAGTTGGAACACCTAAAATAGGGAAAGGCAAACAATTTAGTCAAGAGCACAAAACTGAAAAAGTCCGGATAGTGAGTCTATTCAGATAAACATGGAAGAGGGTTGACCTTTTACTGTTAGCTCTCAACAACAAATGAGATCCACCCACTATAGAAAACTATATTTATCACACAGTATTTAACTAGCATAGAGATGATGACATAGAAAAATATGACATGAAGTATTCAATGTAGATTTCTCCTATTTGCTATAGGGCTGGTACAGCTCTGTGCCTATAAATTGCTATACTAAGATCAGTTCATAATATCATATGTTTCTGGTTCTGATAGTATAGCAGTAGCAGCCACGGTGGTGGCGGTGGCTATTTTGAAAAAGGAGGTCTTTTGAAAACAGTGAAGAAGAAAGCTGAATACAGAGACGAAATGACTGAAAGGTGTCCCATAATCTGGAAAAATAAGCCTATGTATGGTCAATACTTTAAAAATATAGATGGAAGCAGACAATTTCTTAGCAGCACAAATATGGAGGTGGTTGATTTTTGGGTGAAAGTGTCAGAGGTATGTGTGAGGAAAGTGTATCTCGTGACTCTACTACAAGTGAGCAAGGGTACCTCTTAAGGAATGTTGTAGAGGACATAATATAGCCCTGTGTTTTAAGCAACAAGCTGCCTTGGGCTGGACTTCAGAAAAACTCATATGAACTTTTATAATAGAAAAAGTTTGTTGTTCAGTTTTGAACACTGGGCTGAAAACAACAGAATGAAATTGAATAAGTGCACATTTTTACACCGAGATGCAGAGTTACAAGATAAGGGATACTTGGCTCAGTAATACTACAACTGAGAAGGATCTTGGAATTGTTGTAGATCACAGGCTAAATATAAATCAAGAGTGTGTCGGGGGGGGGGGAGCCAACACTGTTTTAGGATGCATTAACAGAAGTATAATCTCCAAAACTCATGAGGTACTAGCCCCCCTCTATTCAGCATTAGTTAGACCATGTAGAGAACTGTGACCAATTCTGGACACCACACTTTTTAAAAAAGATGCAAATAAACTAGAGCAGGTACATCCCACAGTGCAGGATGCTTAATAGTGAGCTGAAATGAAAGGAAGCCAGATATGGGCTGCATATCAGGAAAAACGTTTTAATGATTAGAGCAGTATGACAGAAGAACCAACTAGCTCAAGTGGTGCTGAGTGCTCCAGCACTGGAAACATTCGAGAGAGAATTGGACAACTATCTGTAAGATCTGCCTTGATTTGGATTCCTGCATTGAGCAGGGGGTTGGACTCGATGACCTAAAAGTCTCTTTCCAAATCAGTTATTCTATAATTCCATGCTTTCTCAAGCCATAGCTATGATGATATTTTCAGACTGTATCATAGCTTGAGGATCTGAATGTCCTCTCTTTAAACCTTAATAAACCTGATTACATTTAGTTTGGTAACCAGCATCTCTTTTTGATGATTTTTAGGAAATTGGTTCTTCTTCCCACTGAGACTCCAATTTCCTTAGAATTGTTTTAATTAGCATTTCTGATGCAGAACAATGACATCAGGAAAGGTTTCAATCATCTCCTGAGCTAAAACTATTTGAAAGCTGTGGATTATTAAATAAAATATCTGACTACTGCTCAAGGAACATAAGAAAAAAGATCTGAAGCATTTCATCCTATTTATGAAAGGTCCTTACTAACAGGTGTGCACTCGTAATTTAATGGAGAAAAGCCCTCCATTTTCACATTATCTTTGGAGCCATCATCTGGCTTAAGAATAATATGACTATATAGTAAATTTGAAAATAATGTTTTCAAAAAAAGATTAGAGAAAATGAAGGAATATCAGGTAAATGTATAGTAAACATAGAACCCCATTATTTGTATGTCCAGTTTTGGACTATACTTGTTACTGCAGATGCTAAATTTAAAAGGACCCCATTACCCTTGTTTCTATGTGCCACTTAACATTCATTCAAGTAAGACCAAGTCATAGTGATGCTAATAGGCTCTCAAGGCAACTGCAATATTGAACAAATGGTTTTCTGAGTTCTACCTACCAACTAAATGTCAATGGCTGAGCAGGGATTCAACACAAGTCTCTTGGGTCCATCTATCACTCCATCCACTATACTACACCAGATATCTGTATTTCTTAGGCTAAGTTATATCTGAAATTATCACCTCCTTCCTTTGAAATAACTGGTTTTGAAATTGTACTAAAACACCAGTCACAATCCAGCTAAAGATATTGCCCTCAAGTCTTAGTGAAATCAACAGGCTTTGTTCAGCTTAACTCTTTTGTGCCCCTGGCTTTAATGTAATGAAGGCATAGTTAACAATTGTGGACTGAAAATTAACCAATGTTATCTCATAATTTTAAAACTTAATTGTATAACTGTCTGACCCATCTACTCTGGCTGCAATAGATCTGTGCAGTTTAATGGAAAATGCCACTCCTAGGCAGCCAATTCTAAAAGTGGGGGAAAGGGTTGTGGTTGGATCCCCCAGTAGAGGAATTACATAATTGTGTAATCATAATCCAGAAACTCCTGTCCCTCATGATAGGCATCCATATTTCAATGACAATGGGACAGGACCACACAGTTGCTGGTGGCTGGCCTCAAAGCTTGGGGTGGTTTATACAAGGCATAACACAAAGAAACATTTTCATGTGTTTACATGCTGTATTAGCTGGTCTTAAACCTGGTAATGTGAATAATCAATATAATCTGAATGAACGCCAATGTTACATATCCAGTTTCCATAATCCAACTGTCTTTGCTTTCATATGAATATAGAGCATTGGCAGCTGATAAACTAAGATAGGGATGTAATAAAAGTAAGATACCATCTAATCCTTCTTATTCTTGTTCTGCCATATCCAAATCTGAATACAGTATTGGTGATCCTCATGGCATTCAGCCATGAAGACTGTCCTGAGAATATAATGCATTGACCTTTCATCTGCCTTCCACATCACAGCATGACATCCTGTACCACTGATCCAGTTCTGCGAGTCACTTTCTGGTCCTGAGCCCTTTTTGCACACAGTCTTCCTTGGCCCCAGGCCAGGATTGAGGAAGCTGCTGCCCTCCATCAAGATGGATTCAAGTGGGATTTAATTCCTTTAGTCACCATCCCTCTTCCCTGTGGACTTTGGCATCGAAGGCCATTAGTCCTCAGGGTTGTCAGATTAGTTAACTGAGTCACTGGCAGTCTGGTCTACTCTATTACCATAGCAGGATAACCTGGCCAGATAGGAACCATCTAATCCAGTGTTTCCTAACCTTTGATATTTGGACTTCAATACCCAGAAGCTTAAGTCAACTACCCAAAGCACTGATTAGCCAATGTACTGATTTAGGCTTAAGTCAACTACCCAAAGCACTGATCAGCCAATGTACTGATTTAGGCTTTTGGGAACTGAAGTCTTCCTGTAGGGAATGTGCCCCATGCTGGGAACCACTAATCTGATCTCTTGAAAACTCTCACTCTCTTGTTTTGGATTTTCAGAAGCTAGCAACTTTGAGCTTCAAGCATTTCAGTCACATGATACTCCAATTGTGTAATGCCCTTGTTTATTCTGGTGGTGTTAATCTCCTCATCAAAAATTCTGGAGCCCTTAACTCAAGATAAAAATAAAGAAAAATGTAAAGAATATGTGAAGGTCTTCCAGGGAATAACCAGTCAGAATCAGAATCTTAAATCTACAATATATGGGAGGCCACAGTCATGTTTCACAAATTTCCTTTACAAACCTTCATGTGTATGGGGACCAAGAACTCCTGGCGCATGAGGGGAAGAACCATCAATAAGTTTGGGTGTGGATGCCTCTTCTTCTGTTTCCTCTGGCAGTGGTGAAGGTAAGATCTCTTTAGTTATTGATGGTAAAACTGTTCCAGTCTCTACCTAGAGAGAAAAAAATGTGTATATATAATACTGGAAATATATACCATGTTTTTCCTGTAATGCATAATGTGGCAGATAACAAGTTGGAGTATGGTTTCTCACCATGAAAGCATTATTTCCATAATGATGAACATATAACGGGAAAATGTTTTGTGCTTAGAGGAAATATATCATATTTTTAATTCACATTCCCAAAAATAGGAACATCTCAACTTGTTACAACTAGATCTGTAATTTATCATTTTGCTTATTAGACAAGAACTGGATATCAGATTAGGGCCTTGTGATATCACTATTTGGGAAATGTCACATTGACTAAAACAATTTGCATATTTGTTGTTATATATAGCCTGAGGTTCCTCCACCCATATACCATTGTTCCTGAAGTAATCTATTTTGGAAAAGAACTGAACATAAAATAGGGGTCTTAAATCATTACAAAGTGGGAAATTCCCTTTTTACTCTCACAATTTGCAATCCGAGTCTCTCTTTATCTTGAGGCCATGCATAAACAACTGCCATGTAGTCTCTCTCTTATGTCTGAGGAAATGGAATTAATCCACAAAACTATATTAAAATATAAATTAATCTTTAAGGTGCCACAGCATTTTTGTCCTCTATCTTTTAACTTTTGCTTTGGTTTTTTTTTCTGATATGAATGATTGGGATCCACCTTAAACAAATTCACACTGGTGGCATTTTTCCTGTTTGTCATTCTTCAACTGTAAAAATGATTTCCAGAAAAAATGTAACAGCTGATGACAACGATGAATGATTGATTATGTGTCATCAAGTCAACTCTGACTCATAGTTATCCTTATATCATGTATTTTTCTTTCTTTATTCATGTGAGATGCACCACCAGCATATAGTGATATACTGTATATCATTTACTCATAACTGGTTTTTCCACCACTTCTTCTAGACACACTCTAAGAGTAAGCAGCATGCCCAAGTCTATTGTTCTCCCAGGAAACACAGCTGGGGATCAACCTTTTGACTTCTAGCTCCACAATCAGCTACCCAATGCTTTTGAGTTATTCAGCCAGCTTTGACCTGTAATTAGGGATGGAGAATGTGTCAATTTCAATTTCCCTGTAAATGTATCTATTTTAATTATTATTTCAAGACATGTCTCATCAAATCTATGAAAAAAATGAAGCAGAAAATTGTTATAAATATACACCAAATAGATAGCTAATGTAGACTGAAAAAAAGTAGTTTTGCAATCGTATTCTAGCCTGAGAATGGTATTCTACCACCAGATGGTACATGTGCCTTGGAATGCAAGCCTTCCAGGTTACAGTCTGTTTTGGATATATCCTAATTTACAAAAACACTTTTCTATCACACTTTCTGTTCCTTTTGTTTTGTTTTCTGAATATGAATTCAGTGTTCACTGGAAATTCTACTAGTAGAGTCTTCATTTGGATATTTATTAGAATTATTAATCAGATAAAAGTTGTTAGAAGAAGCTATCACTTGTAAAATTAAGTCACTAATATACTGCAAAAATTCAGTGTTTTCTTCTTTTTTTAATAAAATATGGAATTGCAAGTAATTCTGTATTCCCAATGTGCAGAAATAAATTACCATAAATAAAAGTTTGCTTAAATAAATAAATAAAATAAGAGAATCAATTAGAAATTATTTGCTATGTCAGACATGGCTTTTAAAAAAATATATTAATATTTGCTATATTTTCCTTTATACCAGGTTGCCACTGCCACCAGAAGTGGACACATTTACAAAGCCACAGATGTGTTTACAGCAGTGTTTGTGGTGGGAGAACCACCACTCTGGCACACTCAACTGTCTGAGGGAGCGTGACCCAGCCAAAGGCATATTAGAATTTCTTTAACTGCAGGGTGGAGTTAAATTTCAGTCATAATTCCCAGTCCACCAAGCAACTTTGGGGCAGCAAGAAGTAATGGGATGACAAAAAATTTCCTACCACACCATGATGTCACGGACATCGTGGGTGTGGCCAATGTTATGACATCATGATGTCGTGGGTGGAGCTGATGTCATGACGTCATGACATTGTGGGCAGGTCAAAAAAATAAAAAATAAATTAAATTAAAATAAACACACACACACACACACACACACACACACACACACACACACACACACCTCAGAACACCCACCCAACCAAACAACCACAACACAAACCCATAAAGAAATAAAATAAAGAAATAAATAAAATAAAAATTAAATAAAAATCCACCTACCCACCCATGCCAAACACAAATAAACCCATCCACCCACCCACCCCAAACACAAACCCCTCACTTACCCTTCGAAGCAGCAGAGGTGGCGGCACAGCGGCAAACCACTGCAATGGCAGGGCATCCTGGCGGGGCGGTGGGGCCAGGTGTGGAAAGGCCACCACCGCTTCTTCAGGAGTTCCCTGTGCCCTTCCTTTCCCGGCAGCCAAAATGGCTGCCAGAAACAGTGCATGCGTCAAACTTTCATTTGACGCATGCACAGTAAAAAAATAGAACTACGCATGCGTCAAATGAAGGTTTGATGCATGCACAGTACCCAGGTGCCATTTTGGCTCAAATTTTGAATATATATTTTTCCCGGTGAGGTGTCCGAACCAGACTCCTCAAAAAAAAAATCCTGGGTTGTTGCTACCGGTTTGGCGAACCACCCAGTAATGTTGCTACCGGTTCAGGTGAACCAGTGCAAACCGGGAACATCCCATCACTGGCAGCAAGGCAAGCCAGAAGTTGCCAGGCAGGTGTCTCAGAAACCTGGGAAAAGTGTGAATGACCAATTTGTTCCAATAAAGAACTGCAGCTCAGCCTGAACCTCTTCTTTCTCTGGAGCAGATATTTGTCATCTAAGAGCTACTGTATCATACGTACAGGAATATTTTGAAGAGTCTGGTCTTTTGGGTTAATGTAACAGTCCTCTGTTCATCTAGAAGTTTATTCTGGGCATGTTGCTGACTTTTGTATAACAACACCAATGACTATAGAGCTCTTGAAGAAGGGTGAGCTACCCTTCAGAGGCCATCACTATTTGTTCAGGATTTTCTTATGGATCTTGGCACATGGTTTGTTTAGTCTTTCAAATTTAAGAGTACTGCAGGACGGAATTAGCTCCTGTCTTTGTCCCAGCTCCTGCCAACCTAGGAGTTCGAAAGCAAGACATTGCAAGTAGATAAATAGAGACCACTTTGGTGGGAAGGTAAACAGCGTTCTGTGCACTCCAGTGTCTAGTCATGCCTGCCACATGACCATGGAAACATCTGCAGAAGCAGACAGCACTGGCTCTTCAGCTTTGAAACAGAGATGAGCACTGAACCCTAGAGTCAGATATGACTGGCTTTCGAGCAAGAGAATTTTTTTATTTTTTTTCTTTGGCCCCGCCCATGACATCATGACGTCAGCTCCGCCCACACTGTGATGACGGCACGGTGGGGTAGTAAAATTTTTGACATCAACCACTGCTTACATCTGAGTGACATATTATGCTTTGTATGTTTTGTGGGGAAATGTTTCACATTGGTAATAATTGTATCTGACTTTGCCTAGTCTGTACTCTGTCCTCCCCTCCTCCTAGCTACTAGAATACATCTCCCAAGGCCTTTCCTTTCCAGCTATGGAAAAAGCTCCACTTTTTTGTCAAAGCCACTGAAACAATTATTTTGTGCAGAATATTAATATTATGATGGTATGCAAGTTCTTGTCCCTTCAGGGACATAATACATAAGGCTGTAGACTGTTATCTGTGTTACTAAAACACATTGATGCCATCTGTCATTTTGAAAGGGAGACAGCTTACAGAAGAATTGACTTGAGGACAAATTTAAAAAAAGACAAGATCACAGGAAGTCAAGGCAGATGTTTCTAGATAGAGAAAGCCTACAGGAATAAATAAATTCCAGACATCTTGACCCAGAACTAGTATCAGACAAGATCACTATTAACATATACATTGCCTATACGACACTCTCATCACTTAAGCAGGAGATATTACTAACAATTATTTGATCAATATACCACTAGACAATATTACCTTTTCTAATGAATAAATAAGTAAATGGCAATAGTAGCATAGAGTGTCCAGTGTGGTGTAGTGGACTGGCCAGGACTCTGGAGAGCAAGGTTCAAATTCCCACTTGGTCATAGAAATTTACTGGTTAACTATTCCTTAAATATCTCAATTACTCAAAAGCTTTATTAGGGTTACTATAAGTCTGTTCTGACTTGCTGGTGCATAACTAACTAATTTTCACATGTTTGCAAAAAATGGCTTCAATATTTGATTAAAAGTATATAAATATACTTTAGACATATGTAGACAATAAATTAGATCTCTTAGCTAACTTAGCTTAGGTTACTAATTTTACTGGTATTAATAATCTATATCTAGAATCCTGTTACACCTGCTGGTATAACTCCACCAGTTTAAATTTCAGCAGCAAGTTACTACAAGTTAAGCACAAGATCATGTTGGCATAACATAGAGATCTGACATCGATATTTTTTTTAGTGCTAAAGCCTGCACCCTCCCCCAGTCACATGGTGATGCTCCCAAAGGCATCACTAGGGTAAAAAGAAGCCCTAGGGAATTTCAGAACATGAAGGAGGGTGAGAGGAAACTTTCCATGAGCTTAAATTAAATGTTTCTCAGTCTCAATTCAGATAATGCTGGTCCAAAGTTACACAACAGGATTTTGCCTGATAAATCAGTGTAGGCATTTGCTGTTGCATTCCAGACATGTGACTTGGCACATAACAGTCGATGCGTACACTAACTTTATAACTTACAGTAATTTGCTATCAAAATTTATGCCACTAGAGATACTTTGATGTAAATATGTGATAGGATTACAGCCAACAAGTATATAATATACATTTATGTAACAGCCTTTGTAAAAAAATTTGAGAGTATAACCACAAAGTGAGAAGTGATTCCTCTGACTTCACTATTTCCTGTCTCTTACTGAAATGCTGTTTGATTGTAGCTACAGTACAGTGGCTTGGCTTGGTCAGAGAGAGAGAGAGAGAGAGAGAGAGAGAGAGAGAGAGAGAGAGAGAGAGAGAGAAGGCTAGATTTCCACTAGTTCTCATCAAAGAGGTGAATGAAATCATTTTGACATCAACACAAGGCTTGCCAAAGTAACTGTGCACACACACATCAATAATTTCTGTTCCATATCTCATTTTACATAATTTCTATCAGGCAATTCTTCCCTTGTTTTCATAGGTACTCCAAAAATTTGCTTGTACAGTCATACCTCGCATAACGAATTTAATGCATTCTGCGAGGCTGCTCGCTATGCGAAAAATTTGCTATGAGAGTCAGACTCGCATAACGAATTTTTCGCTATGCGAGTTGGACTTTTCCCTATGGAAAAACTTGCATAACGAGCGTTTCTATGGGGAAAACTCACACAGCGAAAAATTTTCGCTATGCGAATTTTCCCCATAGAAACACTTGTTATGCAAGTTTTTCCATAGGGAAAAGTCTGACTCGCATAGCGAAAAATTCGTTATGTGAGTCGGACCGCTTAGCAAAAAACTTGCTCGTTGTGCGAGTTTTTCGCTAAGCGAAGCGTTCGTTATGCGAGGTTTGACTGTATATACTTCTTCCATGTCTAGGTTTATTCTCCAGTTCCTTTCACCTGACCTAGTGTGAGAAAAATTAGCAGGCAACACAAGGTGGCCATTGCCCAGGGTACACCCGATTGTGGTTAAAAAATGCCACAATCTTCAAGTAGGCTCTTTCCGTGTACCCCCTTGCATATACAGTAATACCTCGGATAACGCTAAGACTTGGTTCCACAAGTCTTGGTGTTATCCAATTTTTAGTGTTACCCGATCTATGTTAAAATCCTATGGGATGGATCGGATAATGTTAAAGCTCCATAGAGATACATTGTAACCGCACAGGCTTTAGCGGTTGTTATTCAATCCATCCCATAGGACCTTAATGTTATTCGATCCAATTCTCTGCCCCAGATTACTTAACGTTATGCGATTTTAGCGTTATCCGAGGTAAACGTTATCTGAGGTATTACTGTACTGCCTCAATGCTGCATGGGCAAGATATTTTTTTAAAGAAAGAATGAATAATTTCCCAAGTGCCAAGGTGTAGTGGGGCAAATCTATCCCAGTGCCTGAAAGTAATTAGTGAGAATAAATAAACAAACAAATTATCTGAAGGGCACAAGTCAAGGACATGTTGAAGAAACCAAGGTTGAAATGTGATGCCTGCTATGTAGCATTTAAAGGTGGACAAGAGCCTGCAGAAAGAAACTAGAAAAAGAGGTAAGAAAAGCTACACAAGGTTCACACTGTTCAGATCCATTTTGCCAGTGCTACTGCACAGAGACATGTAAAGTTTGTGATAATTGCCTATAAGTCTAACTTGGATGCACTGTGGTCCTCAAATGTGGGCAACAATGTTCCCAAAACTAAATATAACAGAAGCCATTTCCAAGGATGGGAGTCAAGAATATTCTTCTGATGTTTACATCTGGAGTATTATGTGATTGTCAGGAAAATGACTTTGTCCTCTGGACCAAAATCCAATAACAAATGGATCAAAGCAAATGTTTAAAATACTGATAAATATATTACTGTGCAATAGCACATGATGTGAACATGTGATCTAGAGGATAAAAAACAAATCTGTTTCTCATTAGCATTATCTTGAGCCATGCACTATTCTGCGTTTTATATATTTGATGGATCAAACAAGATTTTAATAAAACAAAGATGTTTCTAGGTTTGATAGTATTTAATATGTTTTCGCCAGATGTTTGTTTATTTTTGGCAAGACTTGATACTGAAATTTGATATTGTGAAGGAAACACAGTACATGTACTGTTCTCTTGTTTGTACATTTGCATTGCATTCATCTGAAAAATTAATTTCCGCCAAATAAGCAAACATTACAAGTTACAGTATATAAATGAAGGAATAAAAGCTTAAGAAAAAAAGTTATTTGATGGAATATAATGGTCTATTAAAATGTCTGGGAACATCACATTTACAAAACAATGGCCAGAATCCCACTGATGTTTACACAGCTAATTGTGGCTAACTGATGAAGTTCCTGTGCACATCTCATTAGCACAGCTTGGCATGTGATGAAGTACACCACCTTGTCAATTAATGACAATTAGTTTCCAAAAATTATGTTAATCTTATGCAAATACCAATGTAAATCTGGTTTACATTGGCAAATCTGGTTTACACTGGCAAAATTTTAAGTGGCAGAAATCCTTAGTATGTTCATTTCATTTATGAGGAAATCTTACAAAATAAATCCTTTAAGAATGGAAATTTTATTAGATTACATGATTACTGACCATGTGACTAATCCAGTGGCCATGTGACTAATGTAGAAGTGTTGCACCAGATGGATAAAGGAAAAGAACTGTTAAAGACTATTAAACAAAGAAACCTTCAATAATCTGGGGATACAATGAAGAATGACATGAAGTATAGAATACTCCAACTTTTTATGCAAAGGAAGATCCTTGGGAAAAGAAGACCTGGTTGGAGACGAACTTCATGGCTAAAGAACCTGAGATACTGATGTGGTATGTCCTCAGAACAGTTTTGAGATACTGAGAACAGGAAGATTACCACCATGGTGATAACCAATATTTGAAACAGATATGACACTTAAAGAAGACATGATTACTGATATATACCATCTTGGACAGCAGTTTATAGCTGCAGTAGACTATTATGTATTGGTACAAACAGTTCTGGCAGTTAATATTTGCACCCCTAGAACTAATTGTTGGTATCACCATCCTTAAAACTGAAATCTGCTGGAGACTAATTGTAAATTGATGAGGCTACTTCCTGTTTCTATGATCTGTTAGGAATTGGTGTCTCAGCATGAACCAGAACTTTCATTGCTTTCACTGGGAATTAGATCAGTACTTTCCAACACTTAAGTCCTATGGATCTGCAACCTACCATACAACATTGCTACTATTACCTGGAATGTTTATACAATGTCTCTTCAACACAAAGGTTATATTAGACACAGTTGCTTTGGCTGGTACAACTGGTTGAACAGAATGTTAAACAAAAATATGAATCCATGTGAGAATTTGAAGTAGCTGTCATTTAATTTGGTGCTTTCCATTCAGATATTGTCCATTCTATGAGAAGATTTGTTTTATAATTTGTTTTCAAAGGGGGCTGCTATTATGTTTCTTTTGGTGAAAAACTTACCTTGGCAATAAGACTTTATCATTATTTTTGGCAATATCAGTGCAAACATTTATTTGGAAGTGAGCTGTACCTTCAAAAAGTAACTAAAAGAAACTTTCACTTTAGATAAAAGCCCAAGCCATCACAATCATATAAAATTATTTTAGAGTACATATCTTTTACAAACCCAAGTCCCAATGTATGTCAGGTGACATTTCTATGCTAGTGCCAGAGGCTGCGATGGAAAGGATAGGGGGTACACAGTGCAATTTCAGCAGGCCCCAAACATGGACCAGTTTCTAAATACTGTAGCGTGGTTTCTCTAGCGACTTAGTGTTGTAAAACAGGATTGAGAAGACCCCCTGCAAAGTAGTAAAATAACAATATGTTTCTAAAGTAAACAAAACATCTCTTACTCAGTAACCAAGTACTAAAACAAAAAAATGATCAACCCGTAAGAAATACAAGAAACTCATAGCTATATCAGCATGAAGCAGCTGGTACAAACCAAAAACAAACCTTTATAGAACTTTACTCATAAATTAAGTTACACTGCCAAATGAGGTCTATTTAGGTCAGAGCAAGCTCTGCATTAACCCCTTCAGTGGCTGAAGCTTAGATCTTGACATATCCCAATGCTTACCACAATCAGTTCAAAAGCATTTGGGAGATGTGATTGACTTGAGTAGAAATGAGAGGAAACTCCTCTCTGATTTGCTCTCTTCAGAAGTGAGTATAGATCTTTCAAGGATTTAGGCATTATGTTCCTGTTTATTTACAATACTTCTTAAACTACATAATACATTAAAACCTCAACTTACATACGCCTTCGGTTACATAAAATTTGACTTACATAAGGATTTTTTTTTTTGCTAAAATGGTGTCTTGATTTATATAAGTGTTCCGATTTACATAATGTGATTTCCTATGGCTTTGCTTTGATTTACGTTAAAATTTCATTTTTTCCCCATATGGGTTTGCTTCGATTTATGTAAATATTCAGAAGACTCCCAAGGGACTAGTCACTGCAACTCTGAAACTTCAGGGGAAAGTGTTGTGGGAGAAGATGATGTGTCTTTAATAAAAGCTTTTTCAAGAAAGGCAGGAGTTGCAGATGCCATAGAGTTTGTGTCAAGTGTTTCTCCCACAGCCTGTATTCCGGGAGGTGGGACTAGCAGGTAGGTTCACGCCCAGTGGTGGACTTCAGCAGATTTGCACCAGTTCGCCAGAACCAGTAGCAGAAATTCTGGCTCGACGTGCCCATCCAAGTTTTGAAATAAAGTACTGTAGTCCTAATTCAGTTGCAAAGCAGGGCTTTTCCCCTGGCCATGCCCACCATACCACGCCCACAGAGTAGGTAGTAAAATTTTTTGAATCCCACCACTGGGCAGCCATGACTAGATTGCCCATCCAGTCACATGGCCGTTCCCACAGAGTAGGCTACGCCCACAAATTAGGCCACACCCATAA
Source organism: Furcifer pardalis (assembly GCA_030440675.1). Taxonomy (NCBI): domain Eukaryota; kingdom Metazoa; phylum Chordata; class Lepidosauria; order Squamata; family Chamaeleonidae; genus Furcifer; species Furcifer pardalis. Next base: position 172,209,940 of record CP126892.1, on the reverse strand, counting down.
AGTAGGCCATGCCCACAGTATAATAGTAAAAAAAATGGAATCCACCACTGTTCACACTATCCTATTCAGAAAAGGCTATAATGCTAATGAATCACCATGGGTTCCTACAATATTCAGTCTTCCTGTCTAAATCACAAGCCACATTATGGACTGATTATGCAAGACGGGGGGATCAAGCAGCATTTGTAATTACTTCAATTTTTAAAAGGGGACCTAGTATCCATTCCATTTATCATAGACTACTTAGTTTTTATCAGCTCTTAGTAACTTACATACACATTATTTATATTCAGCATTTGAAGCCTGGGCTGAAGTTACATTTTGCAATTTTAAAGTTCAGCTTTAAAAATGAAAATGAACAAAAGCCTGAAATTCATCTCCTTCCTGCTCTATTTCTCCTTCTGGACCTAACCATCTCTTTCTTGTTCTTATGTTTATTTTCTTTTAACATTTCCTTTTCCTGTTGTCTCTGCTTAGAGAAAGACACATAAATTATCTGCTTGAATAGCATCTTTTCTTTCCTAAGAACAATAAGCTTTTTTTATGATTAAATCTTTCATAAAGTTTCCTAGAACTTGGAAGCTATAGGAGGAATTTTAGGCCAATATTTCATCTCATCTATAGAATTCTGTAGAATTGTAGAGTTCTAGGATTTTTAAATACAGTACTACCTTTAGAGGAAGAAAAATAATTTATTTAAAAAACTGGATGTCTATTTCTGTGCACTACCTGTCTGATAGGATGACAGTGATATAGAACAATGTATTTATTTTCTTATAGGATCTTATTTCCCATTCATAAGCACCTTGCGTAATACAGCCAGATGTTCTTCTATAAACTGTTAATAAAATATGCATACTGTCCCCAAGGTGTCAGACATCAAATTCTTTGGCTTTTCCTTATGATATCCCCACAGATAGCTTATAGTTTTCAACCTTCATACATATTTCAGTTTTTCTCCATTAAGATTACTATTCCAAAAAATTAAAGTTCATATGATTGGTCTCATAATATACATTTTACCAATGCATAATGCTTAAATGTATTATGAAGTAGAGTATCGTCTCTCCCAGTTTCAATCCGGTTCAGAATGAAAAGCAAGATCTTGAACATGCCTGATTGATGCATTTCAAATTGCCCCACCATTTTTGATGCAAGTCCCAGAGCTCAGATAAACTCTGCTGTGCAAAAGCCCTTTGCACCAGATGGTGTTCAATGCTTTAAAGAGCTGTCTGCAGATGGCTAAATGGTATTGTAGAGACAATCGGCACAGAACTGAGAGAGTTGAGGAGGATGGTGGGGGACAGAAGTGCCTGGTGGACAGTGGTCCATGAGGTCGCAAAGGGTTGGAATCTACTGTGCAACTGAACAACAACTGCAGTCTCTGTGCTACTAACCCAAGCCATTCATAGCACAAGGCCCTTGGGTAATGTGGTTTTTGTTGTTCAGTTGCACAGTCGATTCCAACTCTTTTTGACCCTATGCACTATTGCCTGCCAGGCATCTCTGTCCTCCACCATCTTCCTCAGCCTGCCCAGCTCTGTGGCCACTGCATCCACAATACCATTTGGGCCATCTCATTTTTTGCCACCCCTTTCTTCTTTTGCCCTCCACTTTTCCCAGCATCAAGGCTTTCTCAAGTGAATTCTCTCTTCTCATTTGGTACTGGGATCAATGAATGCATTCCTCCCTTTCTATCCCAGGAGGGCCTGTGGTACTTTGAAGATCTGTCATCACTGTCACTTCCCTACAATCAACTGTTTTCCTTCAGGGCATCTTGTAGAGGGGTCCAAAGCACTATGGTAGGAGTGATCTGGGAAACTGTCCATGCTGTGGCAAAGGAGGTTTCCCAGACCCTCACCCTGTGTATTATTTTGATTAACGGTGCTCCTCAGAGCCAAGTAACCATGACAAAGAGATGCCTCTATGTAGAGCTGTGCTCTGGAAATGCTACAGCCATTCCTTCCCTCTCATTCCTTCAGCAGTGTACGCAGCTCCCGATGTTGCTCACCTACCTGCTCCCGTTGCACCTTCTGTTTAATGCCTTATGCTCTCTGTCCTGTGGCTTGTGGATTACATAGCATGGTTGAGCTGGCAACGTGTGTGTGTAAGTGTAGCCACCATAGTATGGCAGGAGTTTGCTTCTCTTCCGACCCCAGCTGAAAATTCAGCACAGGCTGACCTGAGCAGAGCATAGGTAATTTATGAGGAAGGGGGCAATGGTAATAGGACCACACCTTTTGTGTAGTATGCACAGCTCTCTCTCATTCTATGCCAATTTAACTAGTAAGCACTCTACAGTATTTGAATCCCTTTCAAATTGCTAGTAAACTGTGGAGCTGTATAGGATGATGACTTGCATTTCAGACCAATAATGGATAGCAGTTAAATTATGGATAGCTTCAGTATATTTGATTCTTTACCCTAAAAGGTAACTTTTGAAGCCATGAAAAAGTACAGCTTTTATTTCAGGATTTCTCATTCATTTTCATTTACATAAATTGATTAAAAACTATTTGTCATTTCTTTCTCAAAAAAGAAAAAAGATACTTATTATCAATTTCCATGAAACATCGCTATTTCCACTTACTTGATATGAGTCACTGTATGTTAAATCCAAAAACACTTACAGATCTCAATGCAAAAGGGAACAAACATATAAATATAACTATTGTACATTCTATTCAGTACATCATCACATGCCATTTAGTGAAACTTGGAAACATAATCTGTAATCTCCCTAGGATCTGATACTTTGTTTGCATGTATAAGACATCTTAAGGATGACTTTTACTGGAATTATTCTATTTTTATTTTTTACAGAAGTAATGTGATTGTAATAGTTACATTGCCCATTTCTTCAATCTTAAACATCCTGGACTATTTTAATATTTTAAATTTATATTTTTACATCTTCAGACTCCAGCTCTTCCCAAACTAAATTGATTGATGTGACTTGACTTAATGTTTATACTACCTTTCTCCCACTATAGAGATCCAAGACAGACTTCATTAGATGTTTTCAGTTTTTTAACCTTATCTTATGCTCTTACTACAACACAATTGCGAATTGTGTTGTAGTCTGCCTCTCGCTGTTCCTCCCACCATATTCAGCAAGTGAGCATGGACTGCCTCTGATCATAAGAAAGCTCTGAGCTGTTGTTGTGAGAGGGCTCTTGTCTTTTTATTTAATGATGTTAGGAAGCTGTGTTCTTCTGTTTACAATTCTTCTGTTTACAGCTCTTTAGGATGAAAGGGTGTGAGCAAGAATGAGATCCAGATCTGGCCATTTTTCCACCACACGTAACTGTTAAAAAAAAACTTTAAACAGGTTGCCAAGCCTGTGAACTCCCTAATCTTTCCATCTGTCCACTTTGCAACTTCTTTTCTTGGGACAGATCTGCAAAGTGTGTCACCCTGTCCAAAAAATCACAGGGTGAATGAAATGAATTACTCTTCTTTCCCTCTTTTTATTTTGGACTTCATTTTCATATAATTTGCTGTACCCATCAAAAATCTTTGCAGAGTTCTTAAAGCAATGCACTAACCAAGTGCTTTGTCTCAATTGAGGATGCCTGCTGAGGACACCCGTCCCCTGGGCCTCACCCATGTCTGGGGATTGAAAAGCTAGGACGCCTGCCATGCCTCCCCCGGGGCTTACCCATGCCCGGGGGTTGAAAAGCCACACCAGCTCCCTGTGGCAGAAGACAACCCGCCTTTGGCTGAGGATGCCTGCTCCCCCTCCCCTGGGCCTCACCCATAGCTGGGGGTTTAAAAGCCATGCTGGCTCCTTGTGGCAGAAGATGATCTGCCATTCAATCAAGGTCGCCTGCCGCCCCTCCCCCGGGCCTCACCCATGGCTGGAGTTGAAAAGTCGGGACTTGGCCATTGGGGCTGGGAGGCTGGACATCCCCCCCCGGCCAGCTTGGGCCTTGGATTTTCTTGTTGACCATTTGTTATGAACTTTTCTATGTGGTTTGTAGAGTTTATTGTATTTGATGTTTATGTGATACTTTGTTAGCCGCCCACATCACGAGTGGGCAGCATACAAGTGTAAACATCATCATCATCATCATCATCATCATCATCATCATCATCATCATCATCATCATCCTGCCACAAAACTTTAAAAGCTATTATTGATTTTCAAGAAATGAAAACATAGAGAAATATAGACACGTTCTTGATTTATTTACCTGCAATTTAAAGGGCACAATCTCTTTCTAGACAGTTGACATCCCTAAACTTCAAATCTAAAAGAGCACATGATATGGACATTTTTGTACTTTCAATATAACTATACTGTATATGCCATGAACCTTTAAATTTCCAAATGTCAAATTGATACTGGGGCTTAAAGTCAAAGTGAAATCTGAATTCAGCTGAGGCCTATATGAGCCATTTCCTAAATCACCAGATCTCAATCCAAAATAAAGCATGTGGTTAAAAGCTACAAAAGCAGAACATAATTTGACAAGAAAAAATGGACAATTTTCTCTTTAGTCATAATCTAACACAGGGGTGCTCAAATTATGGCCCATGGGCTGGATACAGCCATTCCATATGGCCCATGGTGCGCTTGCCACTCCCGTAATTGGATGCGGGATACACCCACCAATACACATACATGTCCAGAACCACTCCTGGAAGTGGCTTCGGACACCACTGTGCATGCGCAAAATGCATCTATGCCACTCCTGTAAGTGGATGGGGACACACCTGTGCATGCGCAAACATGTCCATACCAGTTTTGGAAGTGGTTCCAGATCCGCATGTGCAAACATGCCTGCTTCCAGGGACATGGTCAGTCCCGCTCAGGTGTTCTGTGGGTGTGATCAGGCCCCTGGTGCAAAAAGTTTGGGCACCCCGATCTAACAGAATAATTGTGGGGAAAATTATAGAGTGATTTAACAAGAGGAACATGGAGTTTGGTGACTCTAAAATTCTGAGAGATTTACAAACCAATACTAAATGAATCTGTCAATAAAGGTAACTATATGACAATTAAGGTTAAACATGAATAAGGTTCCAAGGCTGTAAGATAATGAGGTATTTAAGAAAAAAATAAATTATATTATAAAAATGGAAAGATTATATTTCAAACTTTGCTTGAAAAAACTATTGAATAAAAAAGACTCTAGTTACATCAAAGTGAGTGAAATAATAAATGACTCCACAGCTTGATAGGAAAGCTTCTAGCTCATAGAGACGTATGCTTGAATCCAATAACTAGTCCTGATTACAGTAGACCTAGTGAATCAATGGCTGAACAATGAATTTATTTATTTATTTATTTATTTATTTATTTAGATTTATTATCCCACCCCAATCAGGCGAACCTGACTCTAGGCGGCTTACAGAAAATTCATAAATTAAAACCTTGAGGTTCAAAATTACTTAAAAGTCAATTAAGAAAGAATTAAACAATGAATTTACAAAAATCTAAAAGATTTAAAAAGGTTAAAAGGTTTAAAAAGATTTAAAAAGTTTAAAAGAGTGAGGGAGGGGTGGCTGTCCCATCAGATCAGCTACCCAACATGGGACCCCATGTTCCTGGAGCCCCACACCTGCCCTGCCAGCCAGGTTTTTAGCCCCTTCCGAAAGGGCAGGAGCTCTGTCTCTAGATGTAACTCAGTTGCCAGGAGGTTCCAAAGGGCCGGGGCGGCCACGGAGAAGGCCCTCCTTCTGGTGCTAGAGAGATGCACATCTCTAGCTGATGGAATGATAAGAGAGCCTCTCCGATCCGCCCTGGTGGGACGGACAGATGTCCTTGGAACAATGCAGTCTAAGTATCCTGGCCCACTACCATGTAGGGCTTTAAAGGTAATAACCAGCACCTTGAATTGCACCCAGAGACATACTGGCAACCAGTGCAGCTCCTGAAGCAGCGGTGAGGCACGAGCATAATGCCTGCACCCCATCACTACCCGAGCAGCCGCATTCTGGACCAGCTGCAGCCTCTGAATAGTCACCAAGGGCGCCCCATGTAGAGCGCATTACAATAATCAAGTCTGGAGGTGACCAAAGCATGTGTGATCATGAGCAAGAAGTCCCGGTCTAGGAGTGGGCGTAGCTGGCATATTACACGAAGTTGTTCAAAAGCCCTCCTGGCCACAACTGCCACCTGCTCCTCGAGCAGTAGTCATGAGTCCAAGAGGACCCCCAGATTACGCACCGGGTCTGTTTGGGGCAAAACTGCCCCATCCAGAACCAAAGATGGAAACTCCCGAGATAGCGCAGGATCCCTTACCCATAGCCACTCAGTCTTTCCAGGATTCAGTTGTAGCCCGTTGTCCCTCATCCAAACCCTGACAGCCTCAGGCACCTGGATAGGACTTCTCCTGCATCAATTGGATCTCCACGGGCTGAGATATACAGCTGGGTGTCATCTGCATATTGGTGATACCTCACCCCGTGGGAACGGATTATCTCACCCAGTGGCTTCATGTAGATGTTAAATAGGAGAGGCGAGAGTACCGAGCCCTGAGGCACCCCATATTGCAGGGGCCTAGGGCTGGACCTCTCGCCTTCCAGCCACACCGACTGGGTCCGGCCGCTCAGAAATGAAGAGAACCAAGCCAACACAGTACCCTAGATCCCCAATCCTTGGAGCCTTCCCAGAAGGATACCGTGGTCGACAGTATCGAAAGCCGCTGAGAGGTCAAGAAGAGCCAGGACGGATGGATGACCTCCATCCCGTTCTCGCCAGAGATCATCCACCAATGCGACCAATGCAGTTTCAGTACCAGATCCGGGCCTGAATCCTGACTGGAAAGGGTCCAGATAATCCGCTTCATCCAGGACTTCCTGTAGCTGCCACGCCACTGCCTTCTCCAAAACCTTACCCAAAAAGGGTAGGTTGGATACTGGTCGGTAGTTGGTAAGTACCGTAGGGTCGAGGGATAGCTTTTTATGTGTAATTTCCCTTAATTCAATCTGCTTTGGTACTATTAACTAGATTTAGGTCTCATGTAATTTAGATGATAAGATATTAGCACAAATAATAACTCTATCGGGCTCAAATGATCAGTTACAGTCAAAATTTCTACAGCATATTGTAAAAGACAGGGAGCAAAATCCTGGTTTCAAAAACTTTACATGCAAGGGCAATCTTGTATGGTTTTGTTTTTCTTGTTGGCTATCAGCTGACTCTCCATGTGAGGGGAGAATTGTTTGTGTGTAATCCCTCTTACATGACGATCCAAGCTACAGTAATAGGATTTTGACTATGGTATTATGTAATGATTATAGAGATATACGCAGATAGGCCAGCACCGCTTACTATAATGTTAACATTGAGGCGAGGGATAACTTACTTGATTCCATTTCTCCTAGTACCCTATTATGCCCTAGATTACTTAATGAGACTCATCTTGAAATGAAAGGCTAGTGGAAACATATAGAATGCTGATTATGAATTATAGGTCGAGGCCATTAAAAGCAACAGCAAATTTAAGAAGCTGCATAATGTAATTTACATCTTTTCTCTCCTCCACCAATACAAATATAGAAGCCCAGATTGCTTCTGTGGCTTCACAATACATAAAAGAAAATGTGCCATTAAAAGTTACCTGTGCCTGATCAACAGATAGATTTTCATCATAGTCATATAGGCTATCCAGATTTTCCAAAGCATCATCATATGATTCAAAATCATACATTATGGAACTCATTGTAGGAGCAGCTATAATGGCATCAAAGACAAAAAGACCCATGAAAATTTTCGCAAAGGTCTTCATTCTTCAGTTTTTTTCTAGAAGAAGAAATCAGAAAAGTGATAATTATAATCTAATTGCAAATATTCCATTAAGCACCAGATTTACACTGTCTTGATCACAAACACTTACATTAAAATAAGGTGGTTAATATTGAATGTACCACAGTGGTTTTTACTTCTTCATTTTTGTTTTTACTTTTGTTTTGTTTCTTGTTTGATAGGTCTTGAACAATATTAGCTAGAATTCTAATGAATTTCACAATTAAAAATAATCTACACTCATAATTCTGTGTCACAAAAACCTGAGATGAAAATTAGAAGGGCAGCACTTTAGAAACAATTCTTCCCAGTTATGCCCGCTCCTAGATTGGGACACCTTGCTCATGATCACACATGCTTTGGTCACCTCCAGACTTGATTACTATAATGCGCTCTACATGGGGCTGCCCTTGGTGACCATTTGGAGGCAGCAGCTGGTCCAGAATACAGCTGCTCGGGTAGTGATGGGGTGTGGGCGTTATGCTCATGCCTCACCATTGCTCAGGGAGCTGCACTGGTTGCCAGTATGCCTCTGGGTGCAATTCAAGGTGCTGGTTATTACCTTTAAAGCCCTATATGGTAGTGGGCCAGGATACCTAAGAGACCGCATCACCCTAAGAACATCTGTTTGTCCCACCAGAGCGGACTGGAGAGGCTCTCTGGTTGTACCATCAGCTAGAGAGGCACACCTCTCTAACACTAGGAGGAGGGCCTTCTCTGTGTCTGCCCCGGCCCTATGGAACCTCCTGCCCAGTGAGTTATGCCTACAGACAGAGCTACTGCCCTTTCGGAAGGGCCTAAAAACCTGGCTGGCAGGGCAGGTCTGGGGCTCAAGTAATACGGGGTCCCACGTTGGGTGGCTGATCTGATGGGATAGCCACCCCTCTCTCCCTCTTTTAAACTTTTTAATGTTGTTAACCTTTTAAACTTTTAAATCTTTGAGGGTTTTTTTGTAAATATATAGTGGTTTTTTTTAAAGTTGATTTGGATTCTGGGTTTGTGGGGTTCTGGTTTGTAAGTGGGATTTTTTTTGAAAGTTCTGAAATGTTTTGTGCATTATGCTAATTTAATTGTAATTGTATATTTTGTATTCCTTTTGTATTGTTGTTAGCTGCCCAGAGTCGCTTAGGCAAGTGGGACAGCATAAAAATTGAACAATTAAATTAAATTAAATTAAATTCCCCTTTTAATTTGTTATAAGTCAAAATTACTTTTCAATGATGTGACTTCTGTTTTAAACATTTTACTTAGCCATATATCTGCATGACTAGTAGGAAGTGCAGGCACAAATCCACTTGTGCCACTTTTGTGGCAGCTGTAGCCTGTAGATAACCCTCCATGTTTGACTAGATGGTGCAGCTCTTATAGAGTGATCTTCCCACTAAGATATCTTGGAACAATATGTGTGCATCCAGCAATCAGTACACTGTTGATGAGAAAGAAGCTACTATATGATTGTGCCATCATGTCTTTCTCCTTTCCGTCCCCTAAGTCAAAGGATCCCAACCTTTTCAAGCTGGGGATGGGTCACACTCTCTCAGTCAACTTTGAGGGCTGATGGCCATTTTGCCCTGCCTACATGATACGGGTGGTCATTTTGTCCCAACAGCTTCAAAGGGGCAGCTATTTTGTTTCTCAAATGCACTTGGAGAGGAGGGAGACCACATGAAATGGCACTGTGGGCCAGATCTGGCTCATGGGTCTTAGGTTGGGAACCCCTGCCCTAAGTGTTCACTCTGATAAATGTTTTGTTTTTTTGTGTAAGGGAAACTGTCTCATAGAATAAAATGTTCCCCTAATAAGAAAACCCCACCACATGTGCCCAGGTAGAGTTCAATTCTGGAGCATGACTGAGCCAAGAAATGGCTGAAAGTAGAGCAACCTGTGAAATAGTTTGAACTTGGGCTTTATATGCATGATGTTTAAAAGAGCTGGGTAGAGTTGACTTATTGGTGAGAATATGAATCCAGCCCATGAAAGAAGTTCTGCTGAGCTCACACAATATCTGTCCTTCACATGTTAAGTTGTATTATGTGTTATATGCTGCTAAATCAGAACCAATTTATTCAAACCCCAAAACATTCACTAAGTTTCCATGGGCAAGCAGGAATTCTAAACTAGTAACAGACTAAGATTCTCCTGAGACTGAGTCTGCTACACTCTCTACTACATCACACAGAGCATCCATATTAAATTAGGCTATAATTTTCACCTTCCTCCCTTGAAAACGTAAGATTTAGAACACTATTTTTTTCAAATTGTATTAAATTCACTAGGCATAATCCAACCAAAGTTGTCACTTTCAAGTCCTATTGAAATCAAACAGGGGTTGTTCATGTAACTCTTATGTAAGTATACATAATAATAGTCTGAAAATGAACAGTGTCCTCTCCTTATTTTAAACCTTAATTGTAAGTATAATTTTAAATTTTAATATTTCCATAGAAAATCCATTTTAATACAGCATACACTGACTAGAAGAGGTAAAGCATGCTAACAAATGCATATTTAATCCAGAAAAACTGAGGATTTCTGTTAGGAGTGTTTATTCATTTATATGCAATGTTTAAAAACCAGAACACAGTCTATGGCATTAGAAATTCTTGAGACACTTCTTCTCTTGAGGTAACCTGGACTCAAACTAGCTGATATTAAATTTCTTGAAAGAAGGCCTTTGTGAAGCAGGTTTACACATGAAGGCATAAAATTTCAGTGTGAATGGTAAACAGCACAAGGCACTCATTTTTCTCTTGTACATTTTCAGGGTTTTTTTAAAATAACAAGCTAGGAGACAAAACCTACAGGCAGCTGACTCTGTTTGCTCTTAACCAAGGTTTAATTGTATTGCCCTTTCCTGCAGTGATTCATTTTCAAAAATCTGGCCTTGCTTAAAGGATTGTTCATGTATCATAACAATCTGGAGTACATAGATTTCTCAATTGTTTGATAAACACAACTTTTAAAATTTCATGAGTAATTTACTTTACTTAGTATTCACAACACAGTGTTGCTTCTTACAACTTCATGTTGAAGGTAAAACCCTTATTACGGTACTTTTGTTCATGCTGCTTAAATGCTTCATATAAACATCATATAAACAATCCACCTTCTTGCCATTCTCATTGAGATTTCCTGGAATAAATCTTTGATTAATGGATACAAAGGACAAAAACTGAGATGGAGAGACTTATAGCCATTTCCACATCAATGCAATGATATCTGGCTTAAGGTCTGTTCTAAATCTGTTGTCATCATCTTCTATGCTGCTTCTTACAAGAAAAGTTAAGGCATAGGTGGACAAAGAGAACACTATGAGACACCCCAAATTTTCAGATTATTATAAATGTAAACTCTGAAAACAACTTGGTATGAAGACTGTATAGATGTTTGTATAACTATTATATGCCTCAAACATCAGCCTACATAGCCAGCTGCAAATTTGCCTGGACTATCTCACCTTCCTGTGAAATTTGTGTGTCTCTGTCCTTCTACAAACAAAATATTGGAACATTCTGTAGTTGCATTGACATCTCCAAGACTCATCAAATATTTTGATAGAAATTCTGTGCTTCTCACAGGAAGGCACTAATAGTCAAGTTTTTAAAAAAGAACAAAACATTCAATTACTTAATTTTACAGTTTTTAGGAAAATATTTAATACCTTGAAAATATGACTTATGTTTTTACTTTTATTTTTTTTTATTTTTTTTAAAAAGATCCAATTTACTAAGTAGCATAGAATGAAACAGAAAGCTTACCTTTGGCTTCTGCTTTCTTAAGTGCCACAGAGTTACTCTGAATAGAAAGCCTTGTGTATTTAACCTAACCAACAGCAATAGAGGGGGCAGGAGGGTGGGAGGGTGATATAGTAAATGTAATTCTCAGATATTTTTTGATGCTCAAACATCACCCAGTCCCATTTTTTTAAAAAGAAATCAGAATGGAAAAGCTAATGAAAGCATTTGAGCTAAGCTGACAGTGAAGGGAAAAGATGCAAACCTTAGTCCATCCTTCCTCAAATTTCCAAGAAGAAACAAAGTTTTCAATATTGCTTTTCCTGTGTCTTGTAACACAGCAGTCAAACAAAAATCTAAACTTGCCACCGTTAGTCAAAAGAAATGTGTTGCTCATGATGACACACACTTTGGTCACCTCCAGACTTGATTATTGTAATGCGTTCTACATGGGGCTGCCCTTGGTGATCATTCGGAGGCTGCAACTGGTACAGAATGCGGCTGCTCGGGTTGTGATGGGGTGCGGGCGTTATGCTCATGCCTCACCATTGCTCAGGGAGCTGCACTGGTTGCCAGTATGCTTCCGGGTGCAATTCAAGGTGCTGGTTATTACCTTTAAAGCCCTATATGGTAGTGGGCCAGGATACCTAGAACATCTGGGCCATCACCCTAAGAACATCTGTTTGTCCCACCAGAGCGGACTGGAGAGGCTCTCTGGTTGTACCATCGGCTAGAGAGGCACACCTCTCTAGCAATAGGAGGAGGGCCTTCTCTGTGTCTGCCCCGGCCCTATGGAAACTCCTGCCAATTGAGCTATCTCTCCAGAAGGAGTTGCTGCCCTTTAGGAAGGGAATTAAGACCTGGCTGGCGGGACAGGTATGGGGTTTGGGTCAGACAGTAGCGTCAGCCTGTTGGCTCCTCCCTCTCTCAAAGTATGAATTTTTAATCTTTTTATCTTTGCTTAGTTTTTAATATTTTAATAATAATTTTAAATTGGATTTTATATTATGTTTTTTGTCTTTTAAAACCTTTGTTAGCCACCCTGGGTCTCTTTGAGCATATAAGTCATAATAAATAAATAATAAATATTGTATATAATGAGTGTTATTTATATAAATTGCTTAATCACCTAATGTCATTTGGACTTTTAGCATGCAAAGTTCTTTACAATACTTATCTCAGCCATCTTTTATAAGAAACTTGAGAGACATGTTAATATTAAGAGATATAAAGAATTGAGGAAAAGAGAAAATGACTTGCTCCAGATCATTCAGAGTTCACAGCTAAATTGTTTTACTTAATTATCACCAACCTAAAACCTTACAACAGGTTTGACTAATGACTAGAAAGATTTTTTTCTTCACTAGTTATGATGGCAAATGATTATTTCTGCATTGCATTCTTCATGTTTGGTCTACCATAAGCGATTTTTCCATTGGTAACTATGCAAATGTACATTCATTCCCATATCTGAGCTGGCTTTTCTACCTGCAAGGTTCTTGCAGACAAAGAGTCATATTTTTATCCTCGTAATTCCTCTGGTTGTGCTCACTCTTATAGGCATTCTGGGAGGCATTTGCAGTAATTCTGGCTTTACTGGGGGGAATGGGAAAAGGGGACCACACCAGAATGTTGCCAGTTCTGCAAGGGAAATTTCAATTCCTCTCACAAAATAGTTTCTCCCCAAAAAGGCACATTTCAGCTTAAGTTAAAATGGAACACCTGTGGACAAAGTAGATATCTTCGTAGGGTGGCCACATACCTATCAACATAGGAGACCATGTGTAAGGTGATAAAAGAGGATGGACAAATTTTTGTTGTTCAGTCACACAGTCGATTCCGACCCTTTGCGACCCCATGGACCACTGTCCGCCAGGCACTTTTGTCCTCCACCATCCCCTTCAACTCGCTCAGTTCTCTGCCCATTGTGTCTACAATACAATCTAGCCATCTCATTTTGGGCTGTCCCTTTCTTCTTTTGCCTTCCACCCTTCCCAGCATCAAGGCTTTCTCCAGCAAATCCTCTCTTCTCATTTGATGTCCAAAGTACTTTAGCTTCATCTTCACTATTTGACCTTCTAAGGAGCAGTCAGGGTTGATTTCTTCTAAGATTGACCTATTTGTTCTCCTCACTGTCCAGGGGACTCTCAAAACTCTCCTCCAATTCAAAGGCATATATTCTTTGGTGCTCAGCTTTCCTTATGGTCCAGGTCTCACAACCATACATTGCCACCGGGAATACCATTGCTTTGACTAGATGAATTTTTGTTTGCAATGTGATGTCTCTACTTTTCACTATGTTCCCCAGGTTTCTCATCGCTTGCCCCCCCAAGAATCAGTCAACTTTTTATTTCATGGCTGCAATCCCCATCTGCAGTGAGCTTTGATCCCAAGAAAGTAAAATCTGTTACTGCTTCTACTTCTTCCCCATCTATTTTCCAGGGGCTGATAGGGCCTGCTGTCATTATCTTGGTTTTCTTTATATTGAGTCTCAAGCCAGCTTTTGCACTTTCTTCTTTCAACCTAATCAGGAGCTTTTTAAAGCATCCACACCCTTCCTGCCTTGCTCTGGGCCTTTTCCATAGCCCTTCCAAGGCAGATTATCCAAAATCCCTTCTAGAACTCACCCAAAACTCATGGCAAGAAATGTGTGTCCTTCATTCTCTCTCAGCCCACACCTGGCTGAGAAACCTGGGGCTAATCTGCATACAGAGCCCAGTCAAATTAAGTTTCAGAGGTAAAAAGGGTAGCGTAAAAACGCCAGTGAATTTACTGTCTCTTACCCAGCATCCCAATTCCAAAGAACATGTGTTGATTGAAGAAAGTAGTTTTATTAAAGTTGAAGCAAGGTTCTTGATAAATCAGGTTACAGATCTCAGCATAAAAAATTAATCTAATCAAAGTTTGCTTTTAGAGAAATACATATATGCATTTAGAAATAACTAATCTTAAATAAGTAATCTTAATAATAATAAGATGGATTTCTTAAATTTTACACATTCTTTATGTAAGCTTAAAGAAATACAAAAAAGTTAGAGCAAATGCTATTAAATGCTAAGCATCTTCTACAAGGAGCAATGATAACAGAAAGACTTTCAAATTTCAGAAATGAATGCCTTGATTGCAAGGGAAGACCTGTGGACATTGAGAAAAATGGTGAGGTAAAAATGAATAAAGATAGAGCTATAAAATGAGCAGTGGGAGTTCTGTGAGGAAAAGGAATTGAGGAAAGGTAACAGAGGCCTACTTGCTCATGAACATCCTTTTACGATTTTATTAAAATCTCTGAGTTCAAGCCAGAACATATTTAAAATAGCCTAAAATCTAATCAACAATTGGCCTAAAGCAGCAATTGGCCTGAGGAGCTTGGGGCTGTTATAAAAACAAGGCAGACATAAGAGGATTGGCAGTTGCTGTAGGCCTCATAGAAGACCTTTTAATCTTTTTCAGATTTTAATTTTAAATTTTAAAAGTTTTAAGGTTTTTAGATGGAAGCTCCCACTTCCTAATCCTGGGCCTTATCTGCCCAGGGAAGGAAAAGACTAACGTCCTCTGGCCGGAAGGAGGAATGGATTTTAGCTGTTTGTGTTGTGTGTGTTGTTGTTGTTGTTTTGTTTTGGGTTTTTTTCCCTGATTGTGAACTGCCCCGAGTCGCCATGGCGAGTGGGCGGTGATATAAATCTAAATAAATAAAATAAAAAATAATTGACAAACAATGCATTCCCACTGAGCAAAAAGAAGAAATGAGACTTCAAATAAACATGTAACACTATCCTACAACAGTCTTAAGTTATTTTAGAGTGCTGGTTTCACTGAATCCAGATTCAGATTTGCCATTGGTTTGGAAGGAGAAAGTGTAGATAATGTTGTTGCAATTTGGAGACAGAGCTAGTTAAAATTTCCTTCACTTTCTATTCCTGAGAAAGGGAGAAAAAACTGCAGAAAACAATCTTGGATTGTGATGAGCTTTGATGGAATCAGGCAGAGGAATACATTCTCAAGCAGATGTACATTTCCCTTAAGTCCCATTTCTCCTCCTCCTGAGTGGTTAATGCTCCACTTTTGTCAAAATCCTTGCATTAAAGCTGACAGTCTTGACTTCACTCATGTCTTGAGTGTTTCCTTTCATCTTCACTGTGGTGGGGTGCAGAGGCCACATGCCAAAAGTTTATCCTTATCCAATATTTGTGTACCTGACTGTTTGTTGGCAATAACATAAATTGGACATCCATGGTATGAAACTATGTTCTCCAATGAATTATGTCCAAGCTTTTGTATTCTCTAGAGCTATTTATCAAAATTACTTGAGAAATAATTCTGAAGAACTCAAAAACATGTTCAGAATATAGTGATCTTTTTAAAGATATTGTCTGAAATCCTGTTGTTCAGTATAAGAACATTACTCTACAGGTGACCTGTTGAATCAAATGGGGATTGTGTGAGTCAATTTCTCCATAGGTTTCATTGGTTCAAGCGAACTTGTTCTAACTGCATCTTACTTTGGAGGAGGAGGAGGACTTTCTAAAGCTCTATTGATTCAATTAGCTTACTTTAGTGCAGTGTTTCCCAATCTTTGGGTTTTGGACCTCAATTCCCGGAAGCCTAAGTCAATTCCCCAAAGCGCTGATCAGCCAATGTACTGACTTCAGCTTCTGGGAATTGAATTCCAACAGTGTTCCACAGAACATAATTTGGAAAACACTGCTTTAGTGCAACTGCAACATACTACCCTAAGCAACAGGATTTTGGGCATTATGTTATTTTGATTTTGGATCCTGTCCACCTAACACAATGCTTTATTTACCAACTGTGACTCCAGTTACCCTCGGTTATCATGTCATTGGTAAGGGAAAAAAGATATTTGCAATTCAACAACCATTAGAGGTAAGCCATAGTCTAATTTTACAATAAAGGCATTGTTTGATACATTTGGGCTTTTGAGATAAGACTAGTGTTCTTTAGTAAAAGCCAAATGTATGAGAGGGGGAGTCTGGATTAGGATCACACAGAATGGGAATAGGTAATTTAGCCCCATGGTTCCCAACATGGGGCACATGTCCCACAGGGGGGAAATTTGATGGGGGAGGGGCAATTCAAGAATGAATAATTAACAGTTAATGGCCTTTTAGGCTTCCTCTAGGTTTACTTTTTTAATAATAAGAATTATATAGGTGTGTGTGTGTGTCAGGATTTTACAGATGCTTATGTGGGGCATGGTCAAAAAAGAGTTTTGGAACCACTTATTTAGGATGATACCACACAGTAGAAAAAATGCAAAGTGATCTGATGTGAAAAGATTCCTAGGAAGCTGGGTTCATGAATTCACTTTTAATACGGGTGTTCTCAACCTATCCAAGCCTTGGACTGGTCACGCTCCCTCAGACAGCTGATTGGGCTGGATGGCCATTTTTTCCTGCCTTCATGATGGGGTGGCCATTTTGAGGTAGCCATTTTATCCCAATAGCTTCAAAGGGGTGGTCATTTTCTTTCTCCCTGGAAGGAGGGAGACACCAATCATCAATGGAGGCTTTGGACCCCCCTCCCCTCCCTGACTGACACTAATGAGATTAATTGCCTGCTCTGGGAAAGGTTGGGTGGGTTTTTTTTTAAATGAGGCTAATCCTTCCTTGTGGGGCAGGAGATTATCCTTGGGGCTGGGGTCCCAAAGGGGGAGGTTGGGTGAGACAAGGTCAGGTGCCCAACAGTTCTTCTCCCCCACAGCACCATTTCATGTGTCCCACCACCCTCAGTCCTGCCACTGCCTGAAGGTGTGCCATGTGTGGTTCCTTTTTAATGTAAACAGCTTTGAAATATTGTTTATATTAAAAAGGAACCACACATGGCACAGCTTCCAGTGGCAGTGGTGGCTGCAGCAGCGGTGGAGGCAGTGGCAGCAGGAGCAAGGGCCATGGGTCACATGAAGTGGCACTGATGACTGGATCCATCCCACAGGCTGTAGATTGAGAACCCCTGCTTTAGTGGATCATGCAGGAGTCAGCAAAAAGAGAAGAGAAAAATGTCAGTCTGCACTTGTTAGCACAAACTTATGGCAGTACTGTACCAGCCATCAAGATTTACAGGAGGCTTTTATGGTTATGGATAGCTCCAACTAAGGGGTGGCAATTTCCCCTTTCACTTGCTGGCACCAAGCCTTGGGTGGCAGAAAAAGGCAAATATGTGCTTGGTTGAGGAGAACTGACACCTCTGCAAGTGCCTTTTGCTTCCTTTCTACCCATCTTAATCTAGGAAGGAGGGAAAGCCAGTTTCTCCTCATGCATTACATTGGCTCAAGTGATCACACCACTTGAGCCAAAGCAAATGCATTTGATTCTGAGATAATCGCCAGCGGCAGAGGAAAAAAGTTCATGGGAGGGGGTTTCCAGGCTTATTTTTCATTGACTTATTAATGGAAAAAAATTGCATATCAGAATGTTCCAGTCCCAGAGCAGTTCCTGTATGATTTGTTGATATAGGCACGCCTCCAGTACTCATTCCCTGCATGGAAAACAGTAGTGTTAAAAAAAAATCTTTGCTACTAATGGGTGCCTTTTCTAATTATAAAAAAAACCCCATAATCCTATAACCATTGTTCTTGTTTGCTGTATGTGTGGGAATCCCCCACCAGGTAAGAGTGAAAATTAGCTCCCCTTTCTCTTTATATAACATACCACTCCACTTTCAAGTTCTCTGCTTTCATAGTGAACAGTACTCTTATTCTCTACATCCTAATTTGACCCTTCTTTCCTCCTTTTCCCCTATGCTAGCTTTGGCAACTGTAATTGGGGTGGGTGAGTTGGCAACTTTTTGTTGTTGACCTAAATACCTTCCTGCCAACCTAGCAGTTCAAAAGCAAGAAATTGCAAGTAGATAAATAGATACTGCTTTGGCAGGAAAGGTAACAGCATTCGATGTACTACAGTGTCTAGTCATGCCTCCCACATGAACATGGAAACATCTACAGATGCACACAGCACTGGCTCTTTGGCTGTAAATGGAGATGAGCACAGCACCCTAGATTTGGATACAACTGGCTTTCGAGCAAAGGATTCCTTTATCTAAATACGTACCTTGTTCCAGTCTCTTTGGCTATATTGTAGTACTCATTTTTCAGGCTCAGGTAACTGGCTTGCAGGTTAATTTTTAACAATATTTAGTGATAAAACTGTAAATTGGATGTATAGATTTAGAAATTCAAGGATAATTCTGCTTCCTTCCAGGTCGCCCTACTCCATTCACCACCCTTGAGGATGACTTTGCCCACAATCCATTGGCTGGATTTGAATGAATTTTCTGGCTGTTAATTTCCTTTTCTTTCTTACTGTCATGTAACAAATTCTTCCTGTACTTTTAAGAGATACTGTAGCCCCTCAGTATCCACATGGGACCAAAAGACTACTCCAAGTGGCTGAAACAGCAGAAAGTAGCAATGGCATAGTGGCATAGTCAAAGCAATGGTATTCCCAGTAGTTTAATTTAATTTAATAGATTTATATACCACCCTATCCAATGGACTCTGGATGTTGTACACAAGTTAAAACCAATATAAAACAATTTAAAACCCTTTAAAAATAGCACTATTACCCCTCCCCCCCATGCCATTTACTATCTAAAAACAAATATAAAATCTACAAAACCTTAACATTAAAAAAATGATTACAGGAGGGTGGAGCCTCAGACAAGCCAGAAAGGGGAGCTTGTTGACTATCATGTCTTCAATTCTTTCCTAAATTGTAGCAACTGGACCTGGAGGGGTAGTTCCACTGGGAGGAGGTTCCATAGCATGGGGACTATGACTGAGAAGGCCCTTTTCCCTGTGCTATAGAGGCAAGCTTCCCCATTAGATAGTACCTGAAGGGTGCCCTGTCAGTTTGCTCTCATGGGATGGGTCAATGTCCTAGGGACGATGTGGTCCCTGAGGTATCCTGGTCTGCTATCATGAAGGGCTTTAAAGGTAACAACCAGCACCTTGAATTGCACCCAGAGACATATAGGCAGCCAGTGCAGCTTCCACAGCAGTGGTGAGGCATGGGTGAAACAACTACACCCCACCACTGTGTGGGCCACCACATTCTGGACCAACTGCAGTCTCTAGATCAGGGGTACCCAAACATTTTGGGCCATGGGCCAGTCACCTGGTTCAGGGGGCTGGTCACTATGGCCTGGGGGCTGGATATGGCCCTGACACCACTTCATCCAGCCCACGAAGCCCTTGTCACTCTCAGAAGCAGAAGTAAAACCCATACAGGTGCATTTTACTTCCACTTCCGGGAGTGATGAGGGCTTCGCAGGGTGGATGAATTGGCATCAGGGGTGGAATCCAGCCCCAGGGCCATAGTTTGGGCACCCCTACTCTAGATGGTCATCGAGGGCAGCCGAATGGCAGCACATTACAATAGTCCAAATGGGAGATAACCAGGGCATGGGTGACCATGAGCAGGGCCTCCCGGTCTAGGAGTGAGCACAATTGATTAATAACATGCACTTGATTAATAACATAGAATGAATTAATAACATGCACTTGCTGTAACCTGCTCATGGAGCAGAAGCCATGAGTACAGCAGGACCCCCAGGTTGTGCACTGGGTCAGATTGGGGCAACAATGGCCCATTCCAAACCAACAGTGATAACTCCTTATGAGGACTGGGTCCGCTCACCCACAGCAACTCAGTGTTGCCGGGATTCAGCTGTAGTCCATTGTCCCCTATCCAGACCCTAACCGCCTCTAGGTAACTGGTCAGGACCTTGACTGCATCACTGAGATCACCACGGGCCGAGATATACAACCGAGTATCATCAGCATACTGATGATATCTCACCCCATGGGAGCGGATGATCTCACCCAGCGGTTTCATGTAGATGTTGAAGAGTAAGGGCGAGAGGACCAAGCCCTGAGGCACCCCACATGTGACATGCCTCGGATTTGACCGCGCATCCCCCACCCACATCGTCTGGGTCCGGCCACTCAGAAAGGAGGAGAAGCAAGCCAACACAGTGCCCTGGAACCCCAGCCCCTGTAGCTGGTCCAGAAGGATACCATGGTTGATGGTATCGAAAGCTGTTGAGAGGTCAAGAAGAGTAATGTATGGTGGTGAGAGCTGGACCATAAGGAAAGCTGAGCGCAGAAGAATAGACACCTTTGAAATGTGATGCTGGAGGAGAATTTTGAGAGTCCCCTGGACAACAAAGAAAATGAATAGGTCAATCTTAAAAGAAATCAACCCCAACTGCTCCTTGCAAGGACAAATATTGAACATGAAGCTAAAGTACTTTGGACACCAGATGAGAAGAGAGGACTCACTTGTGAAGGCCTTGATGCTGGGAAAGATCGAATGCAAAAGGAGAAGGGGGCAGAAGAGGATGATTAGGTGGCTAGATGGCATTGTTGACGTGATGGGAGCAGAGCTGAGCGCGCTGCGGAGGATGGTGGAGAATAGGGGTGCCTGGCATGCAGTGGTCCATGAGGTAACAAAGGGTTGGACTCAACTATGTGACTCAACAACCACAACTGGCCAGTTCTTGTAATTCCATTTTGGAAATACTGTTTGTTTTTTATACCATGCACCAGGGCCAGGGTTGGCAAAGCCCATCCTGGCCATCCCCTGGCTACAGCCATGCCATGCACTGTTTTCAAGTTGTGGTTCACTGAAACTGCTTAGGGGTTGTGGTGGATCAGTGGTTAAGAAACTTGCCTTGGAAAGTCAGCAAGTCGGCAGTTCAAGATCTGAGTACTACATGATGGAATAAGTGCCCATCTCTGTCCCAGCTCCTGTCAGCCTAGCAGTTTGAAAGCAAGAAATTGCAAGTAGATAAATAGGGACCACTTTGGTGGGAAAAGATCTTAGGGACATGAAAGGAGCCTCATTCGGGCATCCCCTGAGAGGAGTTCCTCCAGCAAAAGCCCTTTTAACCCAGAAAACACCTTTGTGTGCTCCTTTGTAACACAATTTTAAAAAACATGTAACTGCTGATACTGGTACCACATATATGATGACCATACTGTATTTTCTTTACGACTATACCAACAAATTTCAGAGAGGTGGTGTAAAAAGTAGCAAAAGAAGGTCCTGTGTTGTATCATACAGAGGAACAAATTCACCCTTCCATAGATCAGGAATTGCACATTTTAAAGTACAATCCTTGATTATGAAAAGTTCTAGGTTTCCAGATCCTCTCCTGTTCTTTTCCTTGTTTTCCAAAGATAGAAATAAATGATGACTTCGGAAGTAGTAAGCCAAGGATCCTATTTTGCATCATAGCAATGTCTCTGAGAAGTCATAAATAAAGACCATTACTTTCTTCTGATATACCCCACAGTTTTGACAAGGATAATGTTTCACTTCAAAGTCTGGGGCTTGAGAATATATTTAAGCTTTGTGATGAGGAAGACAAGATCATGTCCCTGTGCTATGAAAAGAAACAAAATTGGGGGTTCCAATGAATTTAGTTTATTTATTCATCAGAACACTAATCTAGAAACATTTTTCAGATTTTCAAAACTAAATTAATGTAACAAAATTAATTTTTCAAAAATATAATTTAATTACATAAGTACAATAGTCACGTAAATACAACATTGTTACTACTGGAAAAGGGAAACGCAATATTTTGCTGTAAAAGTCATGCTGTTTGCTGCAAATGGCAAAACTTTAAAAACAAGATATTGTGTAATGCTTATGCTAGTGGAAGGTTTAATAGGAATATTTGTTTTCTGCTATGGTTTATTAATTCAATTCTAATGCCATTTTTGAAAATGACATATTTTATATTACATAGATATTTCAAATGGAATTATTTTTGAATTGTATGCTACTAATATCACATGTAAATGTTTTCTAGAGCTTGGTGAAATGTATTCTTATTTTTCAAAATAGCCTGCAATCCTATTGAGTCCTACCTACAATGTGGGATAGATAATTCTTGACATATTGACATTTATCATATTATTTTTATACAGATATTTTAGCAACAGTTTTTAAAATAACCTGAAACAATTATACAGCAAATATAAGATTATAGTAATACCTTGGATAACACTAAGACTTGGTTCCACAAGTCTTGGTGTTATCTGATTTTTAGTGTTATCCAATCCATGTTAAAATCCTATGGGATGGATCGGATAACGTTAAAGCTCCATAGAGATACATTATAACCACACAAGCTTTAGCGGTTGTTATCCGATCCATCCCATAGGACCTTAACATTATGCAATTCTCCTCCCCAGATTACTTAACGTTATGCGATTTTAGCGTTATCTGAGGTAAACGTTATCCGAGGTATTACTGTATTTCTTATCTGCAAATGGAAAACAAACAGTAGAATGCTGTTATTGGAAAGCATTTTATAACATGGCATGCTTTATCATGTAAAGAAAAAATGAAATATTAATTCCACTGTAGTTTGTGATTTAACAACTGTATTTTCAAAAATAATAACACATTGTTCAGGATGCATTGCATAGATCTCACATACGTAGATGCAAGGGTCAGCTTGTATTTCAGAGATCTTTGGAAATAGACAACTATAGGTAGCCTTCTACTTTGCATATATGGTCAAACTTTGCATAAAGAGCGCCTCGCTTAAAGAGTAACTCGCTTAAAGATCATAATTT
The DNA here is from genome assembly GCA_030440675.1 of Furcifer pardalis. Lineage (NCBI taxonomy): Eukaryota > Metazoa > Chordata > Lepidosauria > Squamata > Chamaeleonidae > Furcifer > Furcifer pardalis. Next base: position 172,186,842 of record CP126892.1, on the reverse strand, counting down.
TATCTGGATGTTCACTTCGCTTAACAAATAAAACCAACCAAAAACTTGCTTAACAAATAAATCGGGGTTCACAATCCCCCCCCCCCGAAGTCACAATTGGTCACTTACAGTGGTGTTTCACTTAAAGAGCAAATTTGCTTAAAGAGCAATCCTATGGAACACATTATGCTCTTTAAGCAAGGTACAACTGTATAAGATTGGTTAAAGTTAGTTTATTTATTTATTTATTAGTTCAAATTTATATTGCCGCCCACTCACTGTGGCGACTCAGGGTGGCTTACAAAAAATACATTACAATACAATATGTTGGTGTGGGCTCAGGGGGCTGGGCGGCAAAGTCCTCAACATGCCCTGGCTTCTTCTTCCCCTGGCAGTTGGTGTAGGCACAGTTTGCCACAATATTAGCATTATAGGGCAGTGACGGCATGAACCTTGGCATGCCAGCTGTTCTTGGACTTCAATTCCCAGAAGCCCTGATCAGCAGGAGTGCTGACTTCAGTTTCTGGTAATTGAAGTCCAAGAACAGCTGGAGCGTCAAGGTTTGCCATCACTGTTATAGGGTCATGCGTAGTTCCTATGACAAATTACACAAATCTTGAAATCCTTCTGACCTTAGTTTTTTATGTTTTTATCCTTCAAATTTGTTTCCCAAAGGAGATGTTCTGAAATCGTTTCCTACCCAGAACAAAAGGTTAATTACAGTTCCTGGAAGTAGGGATCCATCTTTAAATTGGATCAATCTTTAAACTGTCCAGAAGCCTCCTACACACTTTTTGTTCAATGCCCCAGAAAATTCATTTCAAAAAACTGGATGTGGGCTTCTAGTCATTTGTGTGTTTTGTTTTTCAGTTTTGGCTTGTTTGTGTTTTTGGCAACCTATGCAGGTCCCAAGGGACAGGGGGCAGAAAAATGCCCCCTTACATCTGGTGTAGACCAGGATGCATAAGTTGTACAAGTGTGGCAACACTATGATTGTTTTACCAGCTCTAGATACAACATTTATGTAACAAGTGCATTTGAAAGCCAAATTATTTTACTAACAAAATTAAAGCAAACATTCTAAAAGTTCATTTGAGAAAGAACAAGAAGATATATATAACACTAAAAACAAAACAAAAATCCATCTTTGAGGATTAGTAGATGTGAAAAGTCTAACAAGTTTAATGCCAGCAAAACTTGTTTGAAAAGTCTCCGACAAAGTCTGTGACATTAAGCTGTCCTTATATAACAACAGCTTGAAGGAGTCTGAAGCACAACATCAGATCAAATGGAATTGGGGGTTTGATTTCATTGCCATCCAGGCGGAGATAGCGGAGGTGTGGAAAATTTATCTCATAATCCTCTGTAATAGGAATTGGGCACACTTGAGTTCCATTCACACCTGAGGGGGGAAAGCAAAATGGCACATGAGAAAAAATATTGAGAGAATAATCCTCCTTACAGCTGTGTAAAAGGTTATCTATTCTTGATAAATTTTCAAATATTTGAATGTGTAGACTTTGTTAAATACCCAGAAGGATCATAGTTCAGCACCCATGTTCCCCACTCCTTGTCTGAAGAAGTGGACTTGATCCACGAAAGCTAACAATAAAAATATAGCAGTTAGTCTTTAAAGTGCTACAGTGTTTTTTATTTTGTTTTGTTCATTTTATTTTGTTTTCTGATAAGGTAAGTTAAGAGGCTGCTGCTACTTAATCATCAGCTGATGGTTAGAGCCCCACCTGGCAATACCTTTGCCCTCTTTATGTACAACTTTACAAGGATGTGATGTTTCCTTTACATATATTATTGGATTATTCTGCTTACACAACACTCCCAAAACTAAAGTTGTTCTGTTATAATTTCTCCAATCCTATTTTGAGCATATTTTCATTAAAATACTGTCTGTCTTAGTTCTGAAAATCATAACACAACTGGGCAGGTTTTTTTGGAAATCAGTTTTGGTACCAAAGAAACATCTTATGCCTATAATCAACTGATGTTTTGCAAACTCTAGAAAAATGTAAAATTGAAAATGGCAAAGTCCATCTTCCTACAATATAGTATCTCATTCTATTACATTATTAGTGAAATCCATACAAAACTTTAAAATACCCAAAAATTGATGAGCCGTGATATAGAATACATTTCCAATAAAATGTGGTGGTGTAAATAGCACACATTAGTCACAATCCTATTAATTTATGTATGGTGATATAAGATTTTTTTTTTAAAAAAAATGTGTAAATTATTGCAGCAAATTGCCTCTAGTTAAGATTTTAAAAATAAAAATAAAAATAATTGCCACACACCAGTCACTGGACTTAGTGCATGATATGAAAACCTACTTTTAACTCAATGTAATTTCCCACAACAATTTATCCCGCTTGATTCATGCTGATAAGTATAATTGGTAAGATTCTGACCATTGTGTAGGTCCTAATTTGAAATTATGCAAATATCCTGATTTCAGGGGATGTAAATTTAAATATCTGCTGAATGTTTGAGACGGGGTTGTCAACCTATGGCCCATGGGCTGGACCTGACCTACAGTACCATTTATGTGGCCCATGTCACTTCCGCCACCAGAAGCATTTATGACAGCTGTACATGTGCCCGTGGCTGTCGTAAATGCATTTACGACAGCCGCAAATACATTTAATGGCAGTATTTACAGAAGGAGGAACCACCAGTCCATCCCGCTTAGCTGTCTGAGGGGGCATAGTCTGGCCCATGGCTTGAAAAGGTTGAGAGCCCCTGGTTTAAGATGTCTGTTTCATCCTTAGTTATTCCCCCATTTTGTTTCATTCAGTAATTAGTGTGGTCAACCTATTTGTGCAACAATGTCTATGTAAGGCTGACATTCTCATCAGTAGGGCTGATTTTTTTTCCCAGAAATGAAACATGTCCTATACTTGTCCCTCTGTTATACCGGCTCATGAATGATCCTGATCATCACAGAGAAGCTGTGGGAGTCATAGGATAGAAAGATGAAGCCTTTAATAACTGGAAATTGACATTGCTAAAGGCAGCAATTTTCTGTGTTCAAGCCTTTCTCATCCCATTCTATGGCTCCCATGGTTTCCTAATGATGATCAGGATTTTATGGGAGCCATGGGACAAGTGTAGGAAGTATTCAATTTCTGAAAAACCACCCGTGATGGTGATATGAGCAACAGAGATGAACTCAGATGTTAAACTGTTGTGAATTATAAAATGGATTGAGGTGGATGAGGTCTGGAAACCAATATGAAAAACTAATTTGCTAATTTTAAATCACTTCAGCAATGCTTCCTCTTTTTTTTTTTTTTTTTGACCAGTACATATAGTACAATTAGATGAGTTCTGGGCTGGAAAGTCAGAGGTTGGAAGTTCAATTTCCCCTATATCTGACAGGAGAAGAGCCAGGCCTTGGTTAAACCACCAGATTACCATCAGAAGAAGGGAAGAGAAAGCCACATTTAAGTACTCAATAAGCCATAGAAAGATAAAGGTTTCCCTTGCTCGAAAGCCAGTTGTATCCAACTCTACGGGTCAGTGTTCATCTCTGTTTCTAAGCCATAGAGCCAGCGCTGTCTGCTTCTGCAGACGTTTCCATGGTCATGTCGCAGGCATGACTAGACACCGGAGCACACAGAACGCTGTTACCTTCCCACTGAAGTTGTCCATATTTATCTACTTGAAATTTCTTGGTTTCAAACTGCTAGGTTGGCAGGACCAACCTAGCATAGAAAAGGTCACCATAAATCAGAATTGAAAAAATGGCTTATAGTTGTTATTATCATTGTCTTAGAATTTCATCAGGTATTCTGAGACATGAGATGCTATAGTGCAGAAGAAGCATAAGTTGTGCCTAATGAATTTTTCCCTTCTGTGAAATTATTGAGTATAAAAGTCCTGTTATAGCACTGTGACATGATGTTCAGCACAAAAATATGGTAATGACCAAGTTATGTCAACTTCTAAGTGATCTGCTTTACATATAATTTTACTCTGTAGTGAATTAACTTGGTTTGTTCTGTAGTTTGTGCCTGGACTTGGCTCCTTTATGTGATCTGATTTGTTTAGAAGATAATTTCTCAGTAAAAACTGGGGTTTGTGATTCTTAGAAGCTTTCAGTATCTGCCATCTGTAAGATGCATAAAATATTATCCAGAGCATCATCTAAATCAGGGGTTCACAACCTGGCCCAGGCCCCCGATGCCATTCCATCTGGCCCATCACCACCTCCGCTGCACCAGGAAGTGGAAGCAGGCATGTTTACATCAGCTATAAAACATGCCCACACATGCTCAAATGTGCCCATGGCTGTTGTACACACGGAAGTAGGCACATTTATGACAGCCATAAATATGGCTTCTCCCACTTCTGGGGGTCTGATTTATACGAGTGATTTAGTAAAAATTGATCTGGTTTGCCAGCTGCTATATGTACATCTCTGTTATTAGAAGAAGTATTTTTTTAACTTGACATTTTCCCAACATTTACATTGCTTGACACGCAATCCATACATTGTGTTGACACATAATCCATACATTTAACTTAAAGTTACATTAAGTTAAGTTGACACACAATCCATACATTTAACATAAAGTTAAGTCCAACTAGGTGGACTGAAATTTTACTATATTAAAAAGGTGAAACAGACAAAACTGATTTATTGTAAAAGCTTTTGGCTTAGATTTGAGAAGTTTACTTACTGTTGATCCTGTTGTTATCTAGATGAAGATGTTCAAGGTGAACACTGATAGCTGGGATTCTGGTGAGTGCATTGTAAGATAACTGAAGGACAAGAAGAGATGAAACATTAAAGACTTTGTTTGGGAAGCTTTCATCAGTTAATTTATTGTAGTTTAATCGAAGGAAAGTCAGTCTGTGTGTTGCATCAAAGTAATTTTCTGGTATGGCTTCAATAGAATTATTGTCCAAAAACAACTGCACTACATTATTTGGAAGGGCTGGTGGCATTTGAGTGAGTGAATTCTGAGCAATATTGAGCTGCATGAGGTTGTTGAGTCCCTGGAAGGTATTACTCGAGAGGCTACTGTCCAGCAGCTTGTTTTGTTGTAGATCTAACATAGTGAGGTTGCCCAAATTGTTGAAAGTTCCTTCAGGGATTGTAGTGATTTTGTTCCTTGCTAAACGCAGCTGCTCTAAGCTTGCTGGCAATGGAGCAGGCACCTCTTCTAATTCATTGTCTTCAAGAAACAGGTAAAGTAGGTTTTTCAAGTTGCTAAACACCCCCTTTTCGATTCCTTTGTTTGTTATTTTGTTTTGGTTCAGATTTATCCATTTTAGACGGGTGGCATTCACAAAGGATTTCTCTGTAACAGTTTCAATGAGATTATTTTGGAGATAAAGATACCAGATTCTTGCTGGGATGGCAGGTATTTCTTTAAGATCCTTGCTGTCACAGTACAAAGCATTTGGGAAACTAGGTGGACAGAAACATTCTTGTGGACACTCAAAGCTGTAGAGAGACCAATCGTATGGATCAAGTTCATTGTCCATTGATCTGATATTTTGGGTCGACACAGAGAGGGTGAAGAAGACTACCCAAAGGTTGGAACAGACTTTCCCATTCATTATTTACCTTAGAAAGAGGGAAATGTTGTTTTAAAAAGCGTATCTCATCACAATAGTTTTATTTAAAGGGAACAATATCATTACTCCATTAATTTGTGTATACTTAAAATGTTGTGTCACTGTTTTTTCCAGAAGAGGGGGTGGCATTTTAATGCACAGGGGTTACTACATGTTATGAGCTCAAAACACTTGTTATTTCTATCTGGATTACTTGAACATCAGATTTGTGTGTGTATATGTATGCATGCATGTGCAATCATGTGTGTGTAACTATACACACATTCAATTCTCATTTAAAATAAACCAGATACAGAGTATCTACTACTCTTATTACTCACTGGCTTCAATAGCACTTTAATCCTCAACTTTCCCAGGCATAGCAATCCTATATTTTGTCAGACAGAGGAGGACTGAAAAATATGATTGCCTGCACTGATATGGATCCAGGCAAAGATTCATCCTTTTTAAAGGAACTCACACATTCCTTTGTATTCAGAGATGAGAAGGGCATCTGGATCAGATTTTCTAGGCCCAGACTTCATCACACACAAGAAGATCAAATAATATTTTAACAGCCACTTGCTGGGCATGTTCCCCAGAAGTCTGGAGAAATCTATTTCAAAAAGCCAACTCTTTTCTTCAGTCTCTCTCCTGTGCCCTAAATTATTGGCTTTCTTCTTAAAAAATGTAAATTACTTACAAATTCTGCCTAGAATGGTACTTTTACTGCTTCACACATACTTAGATTTATTTGCCCAAGTCCATTCTTAAATTGCTCACATTAGAGATAATGTATTCCATTGCTATATGTTCAGAAAGCTAATATGCAAAACAAGTTCCTATATTATAACAATTGTGTACAGACCAGTTACATTGCATCCCAAATTATGTTTATCTTGGTTTATAGAAGTGAACTGATGCACTGCATTTCAGAAGCAAGAAGAGAATAAGACAGCTGTATCAGCATACATTGATGTGCAATACAGAAAAGAGTTTTGGTTTGAAGGATGGGGTGATGGGGGGGAGGGAATGAAAATAAAACCTAGATTTACAAAAGATTAATGGGGAAACCAGTATCTTGTATTATTTATTTTCAAAAGACTGTTCTTTTGCAGAACACTCTAAAACATTAAATTTAATATCTCAGAAACTTAATAGCATTTGAAGTTGATGGATAATTAATAGTCCACAACCCTACTGGGTAATGTTTGAAGTAATAAGAGGAGAAAGTGAAAGACAGAGATGTTAACAAAATATATCAAAGGAATGTATTTGACTCAAGAGTTTGGCATCTCCTCTTACACATCTACTAAATTTCCATTCTCAACATTGATATTATGAGTAACAATTAAAATATTTTACCTTGTTTAAGTTAAATTGTAATTTCTGGGTGCAGGTGAAGGCCATTGAAATACAACCTTTATTCCAACTTTCTAGATTCTTGCTAGTGTATAGGATAAAACTCATTAAATGTTTAGCACTAGTTCCTAGAGACAATACTTACAATACATAATGCTCAATTTTTCTAATTTGACAGTGTTTCAAAATGTAGCTTACCTTAGCTTTCTTAGATTTTCTTCTGTTCCTCCTATTGGTCACTGTTGTTAGACTGTAAGAGGTTGATTCAGGCAACACACTGTCTTCCACAGATACAGCCTAATATATACTCATCATTGACTACACTGTTAACCCCTGAAATAGCTATGCACCTCAGGACCCTTGCACACTGAAATACAGGAAATCCTGGATTTCACATCAAGCAGCTCCAAACTCCTAAACTCATTCCCAGAGATTCTAGGATCTGATTTTAAAGGAACAATTGTATGGAAGTAAAAATCAGGTGGCATTGATATATTTGTAATCGAATATTAATAAGTCACTTTCAAGCTATCAAATTAAGGAACAAAGACTTAAAATTATTGCCATCTGTTCCTACAGAAGCCTTTTATTTGATTTTAATCAAAAACAGATGCAGGGAAGTTTTTAAATATAGACTTCTTGATTGAGAAAACTAGGAATAACTGCTAAGAAGCTTAATCAAGCATTTTAGAACTGTTAGAATAGTTTGATACAATTCTTATCCTGCTTACAATATTTTTAAAATAACTTTCCAAAAACAGGACTGACTTTGTGCCACCTGTTTTAAACTTTGTTTTTCATCTAATTTCTGGATGAGTTATGCTTTTTGTGCTTAGTGTAATAATCATTTCTTTTTTACCTATTTTACATCTAAGATTATGTGTAGCCCACGTGAGACTTAGCATATGAAATTAAAATCAATGTGACAACTGTTAGCATAGCTAATTAGCAACTCCGAAAACCTTTCCCATTTTAAATAGAAGTTGATGTGGATAATCAGATAGGACAGGGATTCTCAACCTGCAGCCTGAAGGCTGGATGTGGCCCACAGCGCCATTTCATGTGGCCCACCTCCACCACACAATGAAGTGTCATGTGGTGGAGGAAGGGCAAAATAGCCATCCTGCCCCTGAAACTGTCTGAAGGAGCATGACCTGGCCCTGGCTTAAAAAGGTTGAGAATTCCTGAGATAGGATGATGCCTGTTTGCCACTGCTGAAGAGCATATAAGGAAAGGAGGGGGTGTGACCTTAATGACTGGTGGTGAGAGACAGCAGCAGTGGAATTGGAAGGGGCTGTTCCCCATTGTGATGGTCTGTATTTGCTGAATTGCTCAGTATCATATTTGGGAGATGGTTTTCTTCCAGGGTCTGGAACACCCTGTCTTCCCCATGCAGGAGCAAATATTTTACATTATCATCTAAAATAGTTTATTGCTAAGAAAGGATTGGACCTTCTGGGTGTTATTTTCTTTTTATTGATGCATTTTAAATTCTGTTTTTAATTTGTTGTTTATTTTAATCGTATTCATTCAAGAATCTTTGCATGGAAACCCTGTTCTTTAGCACTGAACTAGAACCCCTCCATAATCAACTCAGTTAACAAAACAAATAGGCAGCAATGAAAAACAAATTACAAGCACGCTCATGTGAAAGCACCAGTTTTATTTACCCCAGTTGGCTATGACTTTGATTAGTCTTCTGGAAAACATTTATGCTGTACTTCTACATTTGACAGAACATCTGATTCAAGCTATGCTTTTACAATTAACGCCTAAATTTAACAACTAAATTAGCTCAACAAGAACATGAGCAACTATGCAAGAAATTCAGCACTCGGTAGTATCAAATATTTATTTATTTATTTAATGTTCACAGTGCCCATTTAGTGAAAAGCCACTACACAGGGTGGTTTTCAACAAAACTAAAAACTACCAACACAACCCAAGTGGTGATAAAGTTTAAAATACTACAAGGAATAAAATACTACAAGGAATAAAACAGGAACAAGGATACAAAGTGGTAAAAATAGAAATAAATCACAAGAATATAGGTCAATAGGAGACTAACACAGGGGTCTCCTTTATAAAGCTCAGCTTTAACTAGTTTATGAAGGTTTGGAGGGAGGGGCCTGGTGAACCTTTAATGACAATTTTACAAGGATAGGGCCATTACCACTAAGATACAGTTCCTAGTGGATACTTTCCACACTTTCATCATTGTGGCCACCCATAGCAGCAAGGCCTGAGAGGAAAGGGTGGCATGAGTAGAAGTTCTTCAAGAGAGATGTTCTGACAGATATCAAGGTCCCAAACCTTTTAGAGTTTTAAATAGTTCTCCATGATATTCCTTAGATCTAGTAGGAGTTGAATCTTCCCTATACAGGTGTTGAGAAAATAGTTACAGATCTCACTGAATTTTCAAAACACCACTTTTGTCTTTTCTTCCAGATATTTATGTTCTCTCCTCTCCAAAGTTCATCCATAGAAACTCCACTTACTTAGCTATGATTGCTGACAAAACTGAAGTAGTCAGATGCAATGTACCACTGGATGGTGCATATAAAAAAGAAAGAAAAACAGTGTCCCTCTGTCTGCTTCTAAGCTTTTAGAGACATTGTTTCAATAAATAAGAGAACTAAGCTGGATGGAGCCAGAGCTATACCACATACACTGCAGAGTTGGTCTTGGCCATCATTGTCGTTGTAGTCCTCCGTCTCCTCCATTGGGTGTTGAGGGAGATGCAAGGTTCTTGTTCTGTCATGTCTAGCAGCCTCCACTGGCATTCTTTGGTATTCTTGTAATGTTTCTTTGATGCTATCTCCTCACCTTCCTCTGGGTCTGCATTGTGGTCTTTGTCCTTCTCTTTCCACATATGCCTTGTAAGGCATAGAATTCCAAGACATTCTCTCTAAATGAGCAGACCACTTCATTTGTTGATACTGTATGTAGTGCAAGATTGGTTCTGTTCCATTTTTTTCATTTATAACCTCATTCCTGATTGTATTCCCTAGTCTGAGCCTCAAATATCATGCCCTTTTAATTATTTCGTACTTGTGAACTGCCTAGAGAGTGCACTAAGCACTATGGCGCAGTTTGTAAGTGTAATTGCTATTTTTCATTTAATTCATTCACAAAACAATTGTTTCTTTCTTCCTTAAATTTCCAACCAGATCCCTTCCATTGGTTCATATATTTTTTATCTATATTCCCATATGATAAAAAAAAGTTTCTTGCAGACCCGCTAACTCTCTCTTTTCAGTTTGATCCAGAACAGCTCCAATCCACACTCCTCCAGTTTAAAGGGAAACAAAGACATGGAGTTCAATGTAAGAAATAACTCAGGGAGCCAAACCTAAAATGCCCCAGTGAATCAATTTGTTTTCAATATTCCACACCACCTCCCCTATCAGTTTGTGCTGTAATATTGTTGCACCTGAAGAGGAGCCAACAGACTTCTTTAGGAGGATACAGGTCCTCTCCCATTCCTTAGAGAATTAACTCCCCTTATTTGTGTATAATTGTGTTATCATGCATATGAACATTGATTTCTTTTCTTTTCTTTTTTTAGATGATTATGTTCAGTACATTATATGCTGAAAAGAGCTGGAAATACCTAGACCACCCATTATCATGTATGGCTCCTATTAGAAGGAAAGAATTAGTTCTTGTTCTCTTCTTTTTGTGAGTCCTTAATATGATGAGTTGGCTTAGTAACCACAGCCAGATGTCTCTCAAGTAGACTATTTTCCAGCAAAGAAACAAAAGTCAGCTTGTAATAATGAAGGGCTATCCAGTCTATCAATGAATTGAAATTGAATGTGGGGAAAATAATCGGTTTATAATCTCATTTTCCTATGCATGAATTCAGTGGAGCATACTCCCAAGTGGTTAAATACTTTTGCTTTCAGAGCAGTAGAGAAGTTGTACCATGGTTTGTGGTTTTGCTGTTGACGCCACTTGTATGAGACAATGGCAAGAAGAAATACTCTTATTTCCATTAGATAAATGCATGAAGTTACTCATATCCAATTGAGGTAAACCATGCATGGTTTAGGACTCACCCTATAAACTTGATGAGTTGGCATGAGTGTTTCAGAGTTTTAATATAATTGGAATAGCAGACTTTGCTGAAAGAAAGGTGTAACTAGAAATTTGATCCAGTGTTTGTGCCATGTAATTCATTTGTTTCATGCCAAGCAGAATCTGATTCTGCTTTGCCACTCTGTTTCTGCATGCTCTGTTCTACTTTCTTCAACTGCTGTAGCTGATTACTTATGATCTGTGCTCAGATTATTAGGGTTGTGAGGGAACGAAACTTTACTGTGACTGCTCAGACTTGGAAGTGGAGGAGGAGGTGGCCAGGGTGGGGCAGGGAGGTGGGAGTGACCACCCAATTTTACTATCCCCTGCCCAAAGGCCACTCAATTTTACTCCCCCCCCACTGGTGCAAACTGGTCACTGCCCGCCACTGAATACAACTCCCTTAAGAATAATTTTAATAATGATACCTTTTTAAAAAAATAGAATTATCAGGGATTCCCCTGGCGATATGTGTGGCTGGATAGCAGAGTAGCACTTTTAAGCTCTTACGCAGCGAAAGCCTTAGTGCAATAACACACACACATATGCCTTCAGTGGAAAGATGCGCTTTACTTACAGTGAAGGGAAGACAGACATACACAGGAACTATATACAACAGTCTCTCTCACTCTCCAAGCCCCACAGTAGGTAGGCAGCTTGGATTCCTCTGTTGGCTCCAACTCCAGGAGCATGCACAGAGTCCTGGTGATCCTTTAGCAGTTCTTTCTTCTCAGTTGAAGAAAAGCTCTCAACAGCATCACCTCCTTCAGTGTCTCAGTCCTTCTCAGTATATAGACTCCTTCAGAATAACAACCTCCTCACAGAATAATAGCCTCCTCCAGTATGATAACCTCCTCCATAGACCCTTCCCAGAGGGCCACAGTTATAACCTAGTGTTGCTGGGCAGATTCTCTAATCAGCCACAGCTGGGCTATTATAGGAGCACATGGACCAAGCATGCACAGCCTGGCCATCAGTTTGAGGCTCTATTATGAACACCTGTGTTCAGAACACATGGAGGGCCTTAAAGTTGTACTATTCCACTGGGCAGCAATCTTTGTACAATACCCCCAAATGAAAAATGTCCTAACAAGAATAAACATAAATATAATATTAAAAGCAGACCAATTAGGATTGCTTTATGTCTCTATGCCATTTTGACAAAAGAGCTGCACCAACTGGTATACTGGACATCCTAGTGACTCTATCTAGCGTACTCCAGCCCATTTCAGCCCAGCTGTCTAAGTAAGTCTCAGTGGATTTCTAAATCTCACATTGTTTGTGAGAGTAGACATGTTCTATAGTTCAAATTCCATTAACCAGCTTTAACACAAGTTCGCTATGAAGATGTTTCTTAAGTTTGTATTACCTTTCTATATTTTCAGACAGTTTGACAAACTAAAGACCAACTTAATAGGATCTGACCTGGCAATAAATTGCTAGGAAAGATTGTAGACATATATTAAATAGATCAATGGAAGCATCAAGTGTGAGATGGCTGAGGTGATATGGTGAATATAATTAGAAAAGAAATAAAAAAAACTTCCTATAGCATCCTGTCTTTATACAAATCCATTATTTGACCACATATGGAATACTGTGTACAGGTCTGAAGACGAGTATTGGTGAGAGTGTAGGAAAGGCCAGTCCAAATGCTTAAGGGCTTGGAGCACCTCTGTCATGAAGAAAGGTTGTGTTTAAAGATGCCTGCTTAGGAGGAAATAACTAAGAGAAATCATGATAGTGATATATAAAAGTTGATAAGGACGATTGTTCTTCATTTTTGCATACTACTCTAACCTGGGTCACAAGAGATACAGCTTGTTGGGAGATTCCAATAGGTGACAGGAATGACTTCTTCACATATGGAAATTCACTTCCACAAGGTGTAACAGTGGCTGCCAACACATACAGCTTTAAAAGTAGATTTGAGGAATTAATGGAGTTAAAGTATTCAAATCTGTTAGCCAGGATGGTGATTAGACACTATGCCTGTGTATGATAGGTGCTGAAGACAGAAGTTAAAAGTACACTTTGGGATTTCCATAAGTAACTGGTTGTCGATAGTTAAAATTTTTAGAATAGTAGCCATGTTAGTCTGTGTTTCAGACATGTCAGAAAATAAACAAAACAAAAATGCTGTAGCACTTTAAAGACTAACTGTTATATTTCAATGTGAGCTTTCATGGATCAAGTCCACTTCATCAGACATGGGAACGAGGCTTCATGGCACCAGTTTATACACATCAGGTACAGAGTGTTTGGTTAGCAAAACAAATAAGCATACAAATCAATGTGGCTTTTTTGTTGTTCAGTCGCACAGTCGATTCCGACCCTCTGCGACCCCATGGACCACTGACCGCCAGGCACTCCTGTCCTCCACCATCCCCCTCAACTCGCTCAGCTCTGTGCCCATTGTCTCCACGATACCATCTAGCCATCTCATCTTGGGCCGTCCCCTTCTTCTTTTGCCCTCGACCCTTCCAAGCATCAAAGCTTTCTCAAGTGAATCCTCTCTTCTCATTTGATGTCCAAAGTACTTTAGCCTCATCTTTATTATTTGACCTTCTAAGGAACAGTCAGGGATGATTTCTTCTAAGATTGACCTATTTGTTCTCCTCGCTGTCCATGGGACTCTCAAAACTCTCCTCCAACACCACATCTCAAAGGCGTCTATTCTTCTCCGTTCAGCTTTCCTAATGGTCCAACTCTCGCAACCATACATTGCAACAGGGAATACCATTGCCTTGACTATGCGAATTTTTGTTTTCAATGTGATGTCTCTACTTTTCACTATGCTCCCCAGGTTTCTCATCGCTTGCCTCCCAATCACCATCTGCAGTGAGCTTAGATCCTAAGAAAGTAAAATCTGTCACTGCTTCTACTTCTTCCCCATCTATTTTCCAGGGACTGATAGGGCCTGTTGCCATTATCTTGGTTTTCTTGATATTGAGTCTCAAGCCAGCTTTTTCACTTTCTTCTTTCAACCTAATTAGGAGCTTCTTTAGGTCCTCCTCACTTTCTGCCATGAGGGTGGTATCATCTGCATATCTCAAATTGTTGATGTTTCTTCCAGCAATTTTGATCCCAAATTGTGATTCCTCCATTTCTGCATTGCGCATTATGTGCTCTGTGTATAAATTGAATAAGCATGGTGACAAAATGCAGCCTTGTCTTACTCCTTTTCCTATTCCAAACCACTCTGTCATTCCATTTTCTGTCCTAACTGTTGCTTCTTGATTCATGTACAGATTTCTCATGAGGCATATAAGGTGTTCTGGTATTCCCATCTCCTTAATTATTTGCCACATTTTGTTGTGGTCGACACAATCAAAAGCCTTCGTGTAATCAATGAAACAGAAGTAGACTTGTTTCTGATATTCCTTTGTTTTTTCCATGATCCATCTTATGTTGGCGATGTGATCTCTAGTCCCCCTGCCTCTTCTGAAACCCGCCTGCACTTCTGGTAATTCTCTCTCCACATACTGTTGCAGTCTATCTAATGTGGCTTTATACAATTGGTAATGGCAGATGATATCTGGTTGCTATTCAGATTAGCTATAAATCCCACTATTTTTCAATTGCAAATGTGGGAAGAGTTGTAAGATACTATTTAAATTCCAAATTTGAGAAGATACAAAACAAACACCTGGCCCTGAACATTTGCTAATGAGTTTAACCTTTGTGTTACTGTGTGAGTATATCCCTTTTTCTGTGAGACAACCTATGTTGTGAAAGGGAATTTTACAGGAAAGTTTGTGAAGGGGGTATAATAAACGAAATATAACGAGCACTGAACCCTAGAGTCAGATATGACTGGTTTTCTAGCAAGGAAAACCTTTACCTTTATAATATGTATACAAGATATATAACAGTATACAGTATAACAATATGTGTATCTGTTGTCCCATAGTGTGAATTGGATGCTTGGTGAAATAGGCGTTTAGTCTAATGTGTCATGGCTGTGTGTGTGTGTGTGTGTGTGTGTGTGTGTGTGTGTGTGTGTGTGTGTGTAAAAGCAAACAGAAAATGCAAGGAAAAAGCAACATGTTTATTGGCCATTACTTATCTGTTTCCATTTCCTGCTGTAACACATTCAAATACTGGCTGGATTCACATGTAATGGCATTTTCAAACATTACAAACAATAGTTTAAGGATGCAGATACAAACAGAAGAAGGTGGCATCATCCCAATGGTTGTGTGAAGCAGGCATTGTGTATATCAGGGGTGCCCACACTAAGGCCCGGGGGCCAGATGTGGCCCCTGACACCAATTCATCCGGCCCACAAAGCCCTCATCGCTCCTGGAAGCTGAAGTAAAACACACCCAGATGAATTGGCATTGGGGTTGTATCCGGCCCCCGGGCCTTAGTGACTGGCTCCTTGAACCACATGATCGGCCCATGGCCTAGAAAGTTTGGGCACCCCGGTGTATATGTATCTCTTGTAAACCTGCTGATTTCTTTCTTCATGATAGTTTCTGCTTATCTCAAGACATTGTCTCATCTTTATGAAAGAGATAGGAACAACTAGAGACATCCTAAATTAGTGGTCCTCAATAAACGTAGCAGACTTGTCACTAGATGTAGTGGTCACTGATGCAGCTATCATAGCTAGTTTTGCAGGAGTTGGGAGATTTATTTTTCTTTGTACTCAAAGCAGATTTCTTGACACTCTGTAGCAGTTACTGATCCACCATGTCTTCTTCTTTATGGTTAGTACAGACACTTCTGAATCACTCTGTGTTTGCTTTCTCTCAGAACTAATAATATGAGGTATCCTTGATTCCTGTGTTAGATGGGTGGAAGCCATAGAATGTTGCCTGGTACCAAATCAGACTACTATACTTCTCAGATAATATGCACTGCTAGAAAGACAAATAAGTGTGTGTTAAATATAATTAAGCCTGAACTTTCTCTAACAAGGGGTTTCCATACTTTTCAGGCTGTGGGACAGTCATGTGGTTCAGCGGGCCAGTCACATGGTTCAGTGGGCTGGTCACATGGTTCTTTCCACTGGAAGTGGAAGTAAAACGTGCCTTGCCATCTGTTTTTCAACAGATGTTTTGCAACATGATGAGATAGATTTTGGGCTGTCATTTTCTCTGCTTAAGCAGGCTGTAGTTTGGGCACCCCTGTTCTAACAGAAAAAAGAAAAAAACCTAACGCTATCATATGTTAGCCACATTAAGAGAAGACTCACTAGAAAAAACAACGCTTTGAAAAAATGAAAAGAGAAAAGCCAGCTATATGCAATGGTGGGCTCCAAAAAATTTGCTACCACACTATGGGTATGGTATGGTGGGCGTGGTCAGGGGGAAAGCCCTGTGTTGCACCTGAATAAGGACTACTTTATTTCAAAACTTGGATGGGCGGGACCAGCCAGAATTTCTGCTACTGGTTCTGGTGCAAACTTGCTGATGCCCACCACTGACTATATGGATTGATTCAAAAACAAAACAAAAGGATTGATTTCGCAGTATCTTAAGAGCACTATTAGTAACAGGTCCTTTTGGAAGTCACTAACTAGTCAGCTAAGTTAGAAGGAACTTGATGGCACAAAACAATTGGCTGTGGTTTTCCAGAGCTCCAGAAAAAAATAATGCAAACAGAAGATGCTAGCGATTGAATCTGGGACATACTGTGTTTAGGACTTTTGACACAAATGATTCTCTCCTGTTTTAAGTTCAGTAAAAATTATCATTGTCAAATGTATAATTGTACCTATGCTTGGATCTGAGGCAGCTTCAGTATTTGTAGAATGAGTTGCCCAGAGGTAACTTTATACTCACTGGATTGGACCCTGCCTGAATGGCAGCTCTAGTACTTTCAGGGTTGGATCCTCATCTTGCTAAGCCCCACCTGAGAGCCCTGAAGAAGGTTCTGGTCTATCACAAAGTCTACCTGCAGGCCCTGGGTGGCTTAACTACATAAAAAGGGGCTTCCTCATAGAAGCTGCCTCAGTAATAGTTAGCAGATATTCTGTTGCTTGGCTCCTGAACCTTGTTCTTGTCTTAGAAGACCTTTTGCCTTGTTCCTACTTCTGAAGACTTCCTTCCCTGTTCCTTGCCTACATCTTTGCTCCTTGCAACCTGTTCTTGCTTTGCTCCAGCCCTTCAAGGTATTTTGCCTCAACTGCTCTCTCAATTGCCTGACTTCTGGATTGCTTTGACTATGCTTTTGTTTTCTGGACTAATCCTGTATCTCTGCCTATGGTGGGTTTGATTTTTGACTTGGACTCTGTTTACTGTTTGGCCTGTTACCTTGTTGTCCTGGGTCCTTGCTACTCATGTTACCTGCCAACTTCCTACTCTGTGGACTCTGATAACCTAAAATGATTGCCTGTAAGTTTACATATATTTATGTAGGCACATGTCTCTTTGATTTCATACACCTTTTATAAAGTAATCTATAATGTGAATCTCAGTTCATTAGGATTAGATGTGAGGTCCACTGTAATGATCATTACAGTAAGTGTTATTATGTTAAGGACTTTTAAAACTACAAAATACAGACAACAATTTATTTAATGGAATTGTAATCTTACAAAATTCAGAAAAATATAATCTTTTGATTTATGTTTAAGCTGCATTAAGTCTTTTAAAAATGTAAACAATTTTGACAATAATTTGCACTCAATATTTTTATTTGCTGTATTTTATTTCTACAATCATGTTAAATATTGCATGCAAATAAATGAATAAAATAATAGTGTACATGTTTCACTGTAAAATAATATTTTTACTTTAAAGTTTTAGACAACACTCACCATAACATTTTCATTCAACAAATATAAAAGTATTGCCAAGTGAAACCCTGCAAACCTTTGCTTTTTTAAAAGAAATCCTTCACATGAATCATGCTTAACTAGGGTCTTAAAATACACTTTTCTACAGATCTTACTCATGTATGTAGCTATAATAGATTACTGCTTTCTTGTGAAACCTTAACTGCAGCAATTAAACAAAGCAAAGTTTTAAAGAAGGAGAACATCATTGTGTAGAAATAATGTACATATATGGTCCAGCCGTGACACACTAAATACTCTATCTAAATTAGCATTTACCTGATTTTCTGCAAACCTGAGTAGAACTGCACACTCACAAGGAGAGTATTGCATGTTTATAGTGGGTGTAACCAGTGCTTTTTTGAAAACCTTTTCAAACTCAGGCTATACTCTGTTTTCTGGCCTAAACAATCTAAGAGGGGGAAATGCAGGTGTTGGTACCTTGTCCACAATCTATGGGACATTCTAGCTCTACAAAATTATATCATCATCAGTTTACTAGAATATTCACACATTAAAAAAATAAATGGCCAGAATAATGTTGTCTATGAACAAACACATTAGATATTATGCAACATGACTTTCTGTTTTTGAAGTTTGGCTGTGGTGTAAAGCACGAAAATAGACGTGAAGCACAATTCATTCCAAGGAGATCTCAGTCGCCATTCGAAGACAGTTGTATAGTTCTGGGGGAAGGTCAGATCTTGTGAGATTATTTGCATCCAGACGCAGATGTCTAACTCTGGAATAGGCCAGTACTCCAACGACCTTACAAAAGCTGCTCACTGGAAATTCTGTAATGTCAATGACACATTGTTAGCAGTAGAACAATACTCTCTTTAGCACATCTACAACCTTCACTAATACAAACTCCCAGGAAGTTTAGCAATTGCTAATTATCAAAAGTGGGGAAGCAACAAGTACTTGAAAATGTCTTCTTCTTAGCTATGCTCAGAACCCTGCTAAGACTTACATGTGCACCAGTGAGCCCTTCTAGTTTCCTATGAAACAAGAGCCTGGTCTTCCCTACTTTCTCATATATGTATATTTTTTCCTGTTCTACCCAGGAAACCGCTTTATACTGTGCAGCTTAATGTTCTCTCTGGTGAGCCCTATGCAGAAGAGATGTCATTCTGGACAGGAATTGTAGGCATCCTATGCAGCTTGACACTTCATCATCATCATCATCATCATCATCATCATCATCATCTGGAACTTCTAAGAAAGCCCATGAGGTTTCTTGGACTGAAAAAAGAAATAGAGCCAGAGAAATCTGACTGCAAGGAGAAAAAAGGTTGTTTTTCTTTGCTTTGTCCCTGAGTTCAAGAGGCTGCGAGATTCCCATCCTTTAAAAAACTTAACAAAACCCATTTAAATAGCATTCAAAAGTTTAAATTTCTATTCAAATACCTCAGTTGCAGCCTATTTGGAGCCTGAGATGTTCTGCTTATCTTGCCTGGATTAGATTTATTTCTCCTTCCATGCACTTCATATATCTGAAGGTATATACAGTTTCTTGGCTAGGCTGATCCAACATTACACAATACTCCTTAGAATTCTTGCATCCATTTTATATGTGTGGGAAGCCTTTTTGTATCTCTCTCTTAGTTTTTGTTTAATACTAAATTCACTAAACTGTTCTATTTTATTTTGCTCTGCATAAAGATGTATGGCCTATATAAAGATTGTCCTGTACATGTATTAGCAAATTGTTTCATTGCTGGTATATCAGAGCCAGCCCTTCAGATCTACAGGCCTGCAGAGCAGGTTTTCAGAGTGTAAAAAGGCTTGCAGAAAAGGGGAAGGACTTTGAATCTTTGGCAAAAACTTTTTTTTCACTGTACTCTGTGTAAACTAGTTAGGTTGATATTTAGATATAATTTTCTCTGGATGTTGATTGGATTTCTAAATACAGTACTTCGATTCCTTCCTATTTTATAACTCTGTTCATTATTTCAAATGCGAAATTGTTCTACTTTGGTGTGGTTTGTTACTCATACATGTTTCATTGTCATTAAGAGCTATTAAAAATATAGCTACCAAATTGGGATCTGTGAGCTCAAGTCCCTGTTGAATACAGTGATACCTTGAGTTACAAATTTAGTGTGTTGTCCGGGACGTTTCGTATTGCAAGAAATTTGTAACCTGAATTTTACATTGCGGACAGTGGCTTCTAGTGTTCAGCTCAGGTAATGCACCATGTATTATGGGGAAACTTGCTTCATATTGTGGGGAAAATTTGTAACTCAAGGCATTATTTTCAATGGATTTTCATTTGTATTGTGAAAATTTCATAATGTAAGGCATTCATAACTCAATGTACCACTGTAGTTGAAAAGCAACCAGCAGGAGTTGATTTGGACCAAAGATGTAGCAATGGGGAGAGGCAGTAATGGACAGCATCCAATTCGCACCAGTTTGCCAGAACCGGTAGTAGCTTTTCCCAGTGTTCAGGAGAACCGGTAGCAGCTTTCGGAGGGAACCACCCTGGGGGCTTACCTTTTCACCGGTTCTCCCACTGCGCATGTGTGCCTACAGTACTTGGCACGCATACGTGCCTACAGTGCTTGGCGTCTATGCGTACCTACAGCGCTTGGTGCGCATGTGCACCTACAGTGCTTGGTGCGCATACGCACCTACAGCATTCTGCCTGCCGAGCCAAGCAGCCATTCACTGCTTGGAATGTGGCAGCACAGAGCATTGGGCAGCAAACACAGCCACAGAGGAACCGGTGGCTGCTGTTGACGCCCTTGGCTGTCCTTGCTGTCCTTCCAAGTGGGGAGGAGGAAGAGCAGCTGCTAGCCTGAAGCTCCCTACAGCCTGCTCCCCAGGGTAAGTGACTTGTCTTTGGATGCGGGGTGGGTGGGTATATTTTAATGTACATTTAATATGTATTTATTTTTAATGTGTATTTTTGTGTTTTATGTGTATTTAATTTGTATTTTTATGTGTTTTTATGTCTATTTAATGTGTATTTAATCTGTATTTATTTTAATGTGTATTTTTATGTTTTTATGTGTATTTTTTATGTGTTTTATGTCTATGTAATTTGTATTTTTATGTGTACTTATTTTTATTTTATTTTTTACTTTGGCTCTGCCCATGTCGTTGGCTACACCCATGACATCATGACATTGGCTCCACCCATGACATCGGCTCTGCCCAAAGTGTGGTAGTCAAAATTTTGGGTGCCCATCATTGGGGAGAGGTATCTTAAATCAGTGTTCCCCAAACTTTGGTGTTTGGACTTCAATTCCCAGAAGCCTCAATCAGTACATTGGCTGATCAGTGATTTGAGGAATTCACTTAGGCTTGTGGGAATTGAAGACCAAACACCAAAGGTTGGGAAACATTATCTTAACTAGTTCATTACTGTTCCTGCTTCATTCCATCATCTTTCCCTGATGTCCTTCCCTTAAGCCATGGCTAACAGGCATCTGATTAAGGAAGAGTTTGAAGGGACATCTGGATTGTTTAGTCTTTTACAAGAGGTTGGGCGTTTGTTTCCATACTGCGCCTCCTTCATATGAACTGGATTCAAGGGTCCCTTCCAGCTATGTGATTCTAAGTCTATTGCTTATTGAAAGAATAGGGAACTGTCCCATTAAAAATGCCCTGTCCCTTTTGCAGCCCATTCCACTGTCTTATAATGATCCATGGTATTTGATCTGGCAATAGGGTGGAAACAAATTTACAAACTGTTCCTAGCCATCATGTTTGAATGGTGATTTAAAAATTGGTGCACTAGATGTAACATATCAATTATGGTGACTTGGACAGTCTACCAACACCTTTCATGTTTGAAAAATGGTTAGAGATTGACATATTTGTGTAACAGACCAGCAACCAAAAGAAAAGAGGTTTCTAAGCAAACCCATTCCACCAATCTCATATCTCTTATTTGTGTTGAGGAAAGTAGGTGAGATTATAATTGGTGGCTTTTTATTTCTCTGCATAGTTCCAGGGAACCTGCTTTTTATTTTTGCTTGATTTATTGACTATCATTCTCTTCTGTTACTTCCTTTGGAAATAAAGATTCAGGGTGCCCATATTTTTATATATATATTGATGACTTCATCTCTAATATATTTTAATCTCTTCAACTGATCCTTGTTTGATCATGAAATACTTTGATCAGAACAAGTCCAAAAATCAATGGAATGGCTAGAGCCAACAGCTTTTATCGGCTGAAATCTAGTAGTTAGTCAAAATGAGAATAAGCCTGTCGAATCAGTGGGAGTATTTGTGAACCATTCAGAGTGGCTTTGGCAAGATGGGTGGTATACAAATAAAATAAATAATTTGATTAGTCAGTTGTAAATTTCATTGATTCAATGAGCCTATTATACTTGTGACCTTTTACTGGATTTCAGCCACTGTTTATTTTTAATGGTCTATATTTAGTGGAAAAAGATCTTGGGGACATTAAAGGAGCCTCATTCTGGCATTTAAACCCAGAAAGCACCTTTTGTGTGTGACTGGCATGATTAAAAATGATCTATCTATAATTTTATCTATCTAGCTATCGAGCTACAGTATCTATCTTTTACACCTTTCCTTTTGAAAGAATCCAGAATGTCAAAACCAAACACAAAACTACAAATTAATTGAAAATGCTATAGCATCAGTCAGCACCAAAATTAAATACATGCTATAAAATTTCAGAATGTTCCAAAAAGTTACTGAAAATTGCACAATTTTAATCTGACATTTGAATGAAAACAATATTGGGCCAGTTGGATATCTACAGGAAGAGAGTCATGTAATGAGAAAATAACCATTATAAACCCTTCTCCCCCTTTAGTTAACAATCCTATTTGTTACTACCAGCAGACTGCTTCAGTTGGTTGGTACTGGGCAAAGTGATCCTTAATATAGTGGGTTCTTGACCCTTTTAGGGCTTCATTAATCAATATCAACATCTTGACTTGAACTCATCCATTTACTAGCAGTTGGCACAGAATGTTTCTGGTGGTGTAACATGATCCTGTCTCATGGCCCCATATATATATGGACAGCAACATTCTGCACCAGCGTTAGCTTTTCCAGCATATCCTGAAAAAAGATTCACATAAAGCTTCATGCAGTTTTTTAACTGAAAACATTATCAGCATAAGATGGCAGTAGTAAGGTTGTGCTGGTTTAAAAAAAACTATAGCCAGGAAATCAACAGTTCCTTGGCACTATTTGTCTCCACCAAACATTTGTACCTACAATTCCAGGTTAGAATTCCCCAGATGAAGCCACAGACTTGGAAAAACACATAGAAATATCCTGTGAGAATTATGGCTGTCATATGTAATGGTTTCTCAACCTTGGCCTTCCAGGTGTTCTTGAACTTCAGTTATCGGAAGCCCACGTTGGCACACGTGAAGTCCGAGAATATCTGGGGGCCCAAGGCTGAGAAACCCTGTTGTATGTCATCAAGTCAGACCCCTAATAAGGTTTTCAAGGTAAGTGAGATATTTAAGGAGTCATTTTTACCAATTCTCCTTCTAATAAATTTCTATGGGCAGGCAGGAATTCAACCTCAGGCCTCCAGAATCCCAGTCCATCATTCTATCCGCTGCTCCAGGCCAAGTAGAAAAAGTTACATGTTATCAAGTCAATGTAACTTGTACTATAATTTTCTTAGTTTTCCAGGTACAGTAAAACCTCATATAACACTAAAACCTGGTTCCACAAGTCTTGGTGTTATATGATTTTTAGTGTTATCTGATCCTCTATGGGATCCATAGAGATACATTGTAACCACACAGGCTTTCACGGTTGTTATCTGAAGCATCCCATAGGATCTTAATGTTATCTGATGCAATTCTTCCCCCCAGATTCCTTGATGTTATGCGATTTTAGTGTTATTCGATACTAATGTTATATGAGGTATTACTGTACTGTATACTCAAAAGTGCCTTACTATTTCCTTATTCTAGGGGGAATGATACAATGGGGAATCTTCCCAACCTCTGGCTCATTGATATTTAACTCACTGAACTATCCAGCCAGATGTTGTTATAGAAATATATTTCATTTGGTTGAATATGATATATGTTCATCTACTCATTTTGTTTCTATGAAATAGATTTATATTTTACTGCTCCTCAGTTTAACTTTCATTGAAGAAGATGACAAAAGTTCCAATTTCTGGCATTTCATTTCTGTTGCCACCTATGGACCTATATTTAGCTAAGTGGGGTGATGTGAGTAAGGATGCCATACAGGGAATCAGCAATCACTCAGAAGTTTAGCCTTTTCACTTTTCCAAATTAATGTTCACTACTCCTTTTGGAACCATAAGAAACTAGAAGTAATGGCAATTTCCATTTCTTCAAGAACAAAACTTTCCACTCCCATCAGGATTCAGTAGGTTTCCCATCATAATCCATATTGTTTTATTGGATTAATAATCTTTGTTCAATTCATAGAGTGAAGTCCTGACAAGGAGGACTAAAACCATTGTGGTATTAGTTCTGTAGCACCAGCACAGTGGATCTACAGCTTTTCCTTCCATGAAGACCTGCTGCTGCCCCCCAAAACTGATGGATTAAAGTTTCTTATCCCTTGAGGAAACATTCTGGAAATGCATAAGTGGTTGCAATGGTGCAGAAATATTACTCACGGTTAATTCGATTGACTTGGAGGTAGTAGTTTTCGAGGTGTTCATTTACTGTTGGAATGCTCTTCAGGAGATTGTAGGAGAGATCCAGTTCAACAAGTGTGGAGATATTGAAAGTATTGCCTGGTATTCCAGAATCTGTCAACTTATTGTGAGACAGACGTAGATACTGCAGTGCTTTAAAACCCTTGAAGTATTCATCAGGAATGTTGGTAATCTGATTATTGTCAAAATATAGCATCAGTAAATTAGGAGGCAGCCCGAAAGGCAGTTTAGAAATTTTATTGAAGCTCAGGTCAAGATACAAAAGTGAATTTAAGCCTTTAAAAGCCCCAGAAAGTCCATCTGCAGTGAGTTCATTGTGCTGTAGGTGAATGACAGTCAGATTCACTAATCCTTCAAGTGTATTAGGGTTGATTTTCGAGATCTTGTTATGAGTGAGCTGCAAATCATCCAGACTATTGGGAAGTGGCCCAACAACTTCAGTTAGGTTGTTGTAATTCATATGCAGTTTTTTCAAATTCTTTAATTTGGCAAAGATTCTGCCTTTAATTTTTGAATTTAACAGGTGATTATTATCTAAGATCAACCATTCCAGGTCTGTTACATTTTCAAAAGCATTCTGTTCTATGCCTTCAATCATATTGTTGCGGAGATACAGGTATTTAATTCCATTTGGAACAATTGGCAGACTTTTCAATTTAAGATTGTCACAGTACATTGCTGATGGGTAGGTTATAGGGCAATTGCATTCTGGTGCACATACTGCTGTTGATGGCTCGTACATTGAGGGAGCATAACCATAATCAGGTTCAGGGGGATAATAGGTATCATAATCATATTGACAGAAGATGCCATTGAGCAAGAAAAAGAAGAGAGGAAGAGTATTCAGATGCATCTTTGCAATGTGAGTTGTATCTGTTAAGGGAGATGAAACACATACAATTACCCAAAGAACATTTTTTATGACTAAAACATAAATTCACAATTTCTATAAAATTTTTGTGCATAGTTAACATGTCAAAAGTAATAGGTCTCTATCTCACATCTATATATTGTTAATTTAGGTACAGATAATTTTATTCAAAAATACAACAGTGAGTGGAAGGCCTGATGTGACATGAGTTGGTTAGACCAAGTAGGGTGGTATATAATTCCAATAAATAAATAAATAAATAAATAAAATGACAGTAGCTATTAGGTGTTAAATGCTGTCAAAACTAGTTTTGGAAAGAAACATTTCTGGCTTCTGAAGCTAGAAAAGTGAACTTGATACATCAGGGCCTTTGTATTGTGTTTATAATAATTTAATTAGTCAGAAAATGGAAAGAAATAGGTGGAGAGATGGCTTCAGTAAAAACAATGCTGCCCTGAGTTTCTTTGTTACATATTTCTTTCCATATTTGTAGAACTGTTCTTAAGTATATTGTGTAATCTTTATTCTTGCTCTTCTTCATGGTCTCCATGAAATCAAATTGTTATGTGCCAACAATTTACTTCTGTCTTAGGGCTACTCTATGGATTATTATCAATAGTTCTCCTCAGCTCTTGCAAAATTAAGTCTATGGCTTCCTTTACTGAGTCAATAATACATATATTGAGTTATTTTTGCAGAATTTCATAGAAGTATAAACACATCTGATGCAGCATCACATAATGTCTAGTGTTTTGTGAATGAAACTGGTTATCATACAATATTTTATTTGACACACTTAAATCAAAATTATTTACATGAAACAAAGCACTGTGTTTTGTTTCCAAGACATATCTTTACAGCTCTAAGGTAGAATTAAGATGCATAAATACATACTTTCTCTGACTTTCTCATTTTTCTGATGTTAAGATGGGTTCTTTGGAGATTTTATCTGTCCAAAGTTTGATTCATTCCAAACCTTAATAATTAAAATAATTGCCAATTTGTGCCAATTTTTCCTGATGATGCATTATTTTACATAATTTAGTTAATGTAGTGCAGCGGTTAGAGAGTTTGTCTGATCTCAGGCCAGACATTCTCCTTCAACCTGAGTAACTTCACACATTTGTTGTGAGGATAAAGTGCAAGGGAAACTGAATGGAGGGTAAATGCAATATAATGCAATAATTTAAAACAACAACAACACCCAAATACACATTTTCCAACAAGCTTTCTTAGTATGCATTTTTGGATTCATTTTTCAAATATACATGTTTTTGTGTTCAGTTCATTCCAACTTTTCTGTATGAATTTTTAGTTTGGAGAACCACATTTCTTTAAAAAAAGGTACATTTCAAAGAATAATTGATCTTTGGTTTGCATAAAATTTCAAAAGTGCAAAATCAGACATTTTTTAATTAAGCAAAATAAGTAATTATGTACCATAATGTCAAATCTGACCTACAGTAACACACTGCAGAGTCTCCTAGAGTATTGTGAAGTGGGTTTCCAGTCTCTTCTTTTGGGAACATTGCTGGGACTCTGTACCTTGCCAAAGAGCATATGGATTTGTCTCCCAGGAGATACAGTAGGAAGTTGACCTTCCAACCTATGCTCACTGAGCTATTGTACCAGCATATTTCATTAAATGAGCAAATTTCTCCCCTATCCCTAAATGAGTCCATCTTTGAAAAACCTATATGAGATAGTTTTCAGGCCCTGTAAGAAACACAGTAACAGAACTCTATATTGTTTCCTATTGATGAGAGTTTATTTTAAGAGTGAAGACCTAGCAGGGGCAGGCAGAGTAGGTTGGCATGGAACCTGTATTCATGCAACTTAATCCTTGAAATATAGCTACTACAGCTGCACTGGTTTGGAAAAATCAAAATAAAAATGCAAAATTTCTCTTCCCCCCCCCCCATATTTATAATTTTTCAATTGTGCCTGGCTCTAATATAGTAGGCATATAGGTTGTGACATGTGAATGTCATGTATTCAATACAAATGTCATGTGTTCAATACAAATGTCATGTATTCAATAGAAATAAGTACTGATTTTTATAATATGGTATATCTATAAAACTGCTCAAAAGTATTGTTTGTTGTAAATACTTGAACACCACACCCTCTAGTAGTGTTTAGTTTGAAGCTATGTGATCAGTCTTATAAGTATTATATATACTGTTAAGCAAATTTTGGTTGGTTTTATTTGTTAAGTGAAGTGAACAATCAGAGAAAATTCTGCTCTTTAAGTGAGTTACTCTTTAAGCGAGATGCTCTTTATGTGAGGTTTGACTGTATTAGTATCTATTGAAATGGCAGATATTTGCTTTAATTTAACCATGCCTTTCGCAGAACATTTTGGACAAAATTTCAGCAAAATGTATGAAGATTGAAAATGTTTCTAAAATTATTCTGGATGGTGAGACATAAGTATCTCTGTTAGACTTTGTTGAATGCTACTAATATATATTTAATATACTAGTCCTGTGCAAACTAGAATCCATTAGGTAAAGTTTTTTGACAGCATAGCATTAGGAAGGTAGAAGACACAAGGAAAAGATTTTGGCTTTGTTTTTTTACTTGGTAGAACTATACCATAAATAGGCTTACATAAGAACATATTTCAAACTATAATTTTCAGCTTCAGGTACTGTAGATTAGCACTTATTGGGCAATGCTATGTTGCACATCAGCCTTCCCTGATATAAAACAACCAAGCATATAGTTTCTATTTCTGTAAAAGCTTATAAAGTTTTCTCTCTCAAAGGCTTCAACTTGCACTGTATGGTCTTGTAACTATTTCTACAACTTTTTTTTTGCTGTATCTGATATACTTCTGGGGATAGAGCATACTTCTGAAAGTAGTTCACTCATAGAACAACTGATTATAGAAAACATAATTCACTTCCTTTGAATCTTGAAATATTTCAGTCCAGCTTCTGCAAATATTAATAAAATCTGTTTTTCCAATATTAAAAAAGGGTTAAGAGAATGTAATACTTGAAAATGATTCAGTCATGCATATAAGGAACAAAAGTGTGCACAAATAAAAATGTACATACATTCTCAAACCACAGGGAATTCTTTCCTATGTGAATATACAGTAGTATAACATTACAATCTGTCTAAGGTATGTCCTACTGAACCATAAGAAATGATAATCATTTTGAGTCATAATTCCTTTTTTAAAATTTCTATAATTTTTCCTTATGTTTTGTAATGTTATGCAAATATTTTACATAGAAGAACTTACATTGCATTTTCAGGGCACTTTCCAGATACAAATACTTGAAAATATTGTCATATAATTTTCTTAAATATTGTATGCAGCAGTTTAGTGTGTCATTTGGCACTTTCAAATGTAATTGTCATCTTATATTAGCTGAAAGCAATCTTTATGCACTTAAAAATGTTTCTTTGTGAAGATCAAAATACAAATCCATAAAAGAATTAATATATTGCTACACAAAATTATTTTTGCAATTGGTTTGATAGTCAGTAATGCATCATCATTTTGTAATTTTAATGAAGTCAAGTGTAGTTGATTGATTTTTCAAGTTTAACTCAACCACATAATGGATTTATTAATCCAATGTAATTCATTTGTTTAATACCCAATCTTGTACTAATGAGTAGCTGCATGAGTCAATAATTACATATAAAGGATCTTGTTTTCCTCTCCAAGGTTTGGCTGTTGACAGTGATTTACTCTTCTTCTAGAAGTCAACATGTTCAGCAAAGTATAACAAAAACCTGTAGGGCATGTGGAGCATTTCAAAACAAACTGTGAAGGGAAATATACAAAAGCAGCTATGTCCAGTTTGCAAATTGGCAAAATTCTGACATGTTCTCAGTACTGCTTTGTTCAGTTGCTTGCTTGTTAGTGTTAAAAGCATGCAAGAGCACTTACCTTTCTGACGTGAAGCTGCTTGTTTTAATTCCCTCAGTAGATTCAGTAAGGGACCGAGTCGACCAATATATGCTATAAACAGTGTTAGAAGGTAACTGGCTGCCAGATTCCCTGTGATACAAGGGCTGGGGGGGGGGGGGAGAGAATCCTAGTCACGCTGTTGTCTGAAGCTACTATGTCGTCATGATGGTGTGGTATGTAAAACGGCTGCTGTCTAATGAAATGCAGGTGGACACTGGAAATGGTAAAGGACAACCCATCTGCTCACTCTGTGGAACAGAAGGAAGGTAACCTCTTTAAACAACCTGAAAAAGTTGAGGCTGTCTACCATAGCATGGACAACAGCATTCTAAAGGGCAAGACACATTGTTAATAATGTGCAAATTGCAAACAGATATTGCATTTTCCTCTTATTCATTTTATAGCCTTAAGCAAGACCTAAGAAATAACATTAAAACTTCATTGCAGCCACAATACTTAAGCCAAATGACTCATTCACTTCTTCTTGTTTTTCTTTGTGCTGCATTATGTACATAGTAATTTAATAAAATTCTCTGCAGTGGAAAATAACCCAAAATTATGCATAAATTTTTCCCCTCACCACATTTTCTTCAAAAAAAAAAAATTCTTGCACACAGGCAAATGGAGAATAGATAGAGTATTTATGGTTAAATATACAAATGTTGCTACTTTTCCTTTTATTATTTAGCCTACATTTATGCAAAAAATGATTATGAAAAATATATCAATCCAAGAGTAGAAGGAAAAAGTTAGCAATTTCTGTAAAAGTACACTAACACACACACACCCTTCTTGTGGTGTAAAGAGCTTCAGAATCTGGAATCAATCAGTTGAGTATTATATGCTTATAACTTCGTGGATGGTGTTCAAGAATGCATCTTAAAGCTTGGATGAAACTGTTGTTGAAATAAGTCATTGCCAAAAATAATGTAGTAAACAGAATAAGGAAAATGATTGGCAACACAGTAAGTATTCACTCTGACACTTATATCTCTATGGGACTCCCATGAAAGACTTCCATTTGTTCTGGGATACATTGTTCCTCTAATGACTCAACATCTCTCACACAAGTGGTGTGACAAATGACATGGAGAAGGGGGAGGGCGATTTCAGGGCAAACTAGAAAGTACATAGCACTGCTCACACACAAAATGTTGTAGGTTGCTTGGATATTGTGTTTTACACTACAGTAAAACCTCGCATAAAGAGTGACTCGCTTAGAGAGTAACTCACTTAAAGAGCAGAATTTTCTCTGAATTGTCGCTTCGCTTAACAAATAAAACCAACCAAAAACTCGCTTAACAAATAAATCAGGGTTTGCAATCCCCCCACCACCACCAGAAGTCACAATTGGTTACTTACAACGGTGTTTCGCTTAAAGAGCAAACTTGCTTAAAGAACGATCCTGTGGAATGCATTATGCTCTTTAAGCGAGGTACAATTGTATATGCAAAGAAGTTAATCAATGACAAATAATAATAACATTCAGATATACTTTAGTGTGCTAGCCAGCCACCTGCCTTGCAGAATCTGAAATCAGTCTGTTTATGTAAGGGGCCTCCACATTCAGGCCCATCCTGGGGCACCAAATTACCAGGATAGGCATGCTTCTATTGAGAACCCATAACTTAAATGGCCATGCCACCTCAGCAGTTTCCGCTTTGGCTCCTCTTGCAGGCCTCCCCTCAGCCCTGTGGGAGAAAGTCCAAAGTGCTTTGGCAGTGGCGCAGAGAAAGCTCCGAAACTGCCGAAGCAATTCAGACTTTCTCCCACAGGGTCGAGAGGAGGCCTGTGAGAGGAGTCGAAGCGGAAACTGCCGAGGTGGCATGGCCTTTTAAGTTACGGGTTCTCAATAGAGGCATGCGGCCGCCCATCCCAGTAATTTGGTGCCCCAGGACAGGCCTAGATATGAAGGCCCCTTACATAAACAAATTGATTTCAGATTCTGCAAGGCAGGTGGCTGGCTAGAACACTAAAGTATATCTGAATGTTGTCATTATTTGTCATTGATTAACTTCTTTGCGTATGTTGTAAAACACAATATCCTTTAAGTTACGGGTTCTCAGTAGAGGTGTGCGGCCACCTGTAATGGTAATTAGGTGCCCCAGCAGGAGCCTGTCTACATCACCACCACAGATCATCTCTACATCTCTCTCCATAATTTAGTCTAGCTGTTCAGTTCTTACCTAAAAACAAAAAAGGAAAGCAACTTCCTGGAACTGAACTTGATGACTGGATGGTTGGAGTTGAACTTCCTCTTGAACTCAATGACTGGAAGGTCAGAGTTGGATTCCCACGTACTGCAGGATGGAATGAGCTCCTGTCTCTGTCCCAGCTCCTGCCAACCTGACAGTTCAAAAGCAAGAAATTGCAAGCAGATAAATTGGGACCACTTTGGTGGGAAGGTAAACAGCGTTCCATGCACTCCGGTATTGAGGGATGTCTCCCACATATCCACAGAAATGTCTGCAGGTGCAGACAGTGCTGGCTCTTTGGCTATAAACAGAGATGAGCACTGAACCCTAGAATCAGATATGACTGGCTTTCGAGCAAGGGTGACTTTTACAATACCTTTACTATGTATACATCATTGTATCTTAGTGAATAAAAATGTGGCATTAGCTCAGTGCTTCCAAGTCTGTCATTTTGTTTGATTTATGATCCACCCTGTGCTTAAATTTCAAATGGAAAGTATTAGAGCACATCATGTAAGTACTGGGTAATTTGTGGTAATTTGGATTTGTATCTTATTCCTAAAAAGGAAATAACAGCTTTGGAGATGTAAAAAGTGGTAGTCTGGGTAGAACCTATTAACAGACCACATGAGCGTTTTTCTGATTCTGCATCTGTTTTATGAGAGGATGAGGAATTATTCATTGAAGTACCCTACATCCTTTTTGAAAGCATCTAGAATTTACTAGCAGTGCCCTTATTTATTTCCTCTTATTGACCACTTGAGAGCTTATAACAGTTATTTTTGGACTGATCCCCAAATTGCCAGGGATTTTAATATTTATTGTAATAAATTAGCAAATCTCACCTTGTGCCTCAGCATGGTACAGTGGTGACCCTGGCCATCTGACAGCTATGGTGGTGGGGGGTGTATTCCCCTGACAGGTTCAACCCAGCCACAAAGGTGTTAGCTAGTGGCTCAAAACAGTTCCCCATTCAGGAACTGTAGGTAAGCTAAGTGGGGATGGGCAATCCGCCTGGCCAGTGCATTGCTCTGACATGGTCAACTTTGACATCAGTCCAGCCAGCTGTGCCATCATATTTAAAATGGCTAAAGGAGCATCAAAAACATGGGCCTCATTTCCCCGTGCACCATTGGACCCTGGTACAGTAGCAGGAGGACTTTCCTGGTGGTGAGAGCCCACTAAAATCTCATGGGAGATGATGCTTCAATCCATCATGTCAAATTAGACATGTGAAGTACAGATCAACCAAGTAACCAAGTAAGCATTGTTAAAAACATTAGTTTCACCATTTTTATATTGTACAGTATCTTCTTTTTGGAAAAAAATGTAACTTACAAAAATATGCAAAAGGATGGAATGGGAATTTTTTTCACATAGATATAATTTCAATGTGATGAAGGAAGGACAATAGTGATTGAAAGAATTGCTGGCAAAGACAATATTGGCCTGAAAAGCAATTAAACATGTAAGAGGGTATTGGTGCAGATAAATATGCAGTAAAATCTGAGGTTACAACTGCCTCGGTTTAAGTTTGCTGCAAATCCTATGGAAATGCCATCCCGGTTTACACATTTTTAATGTATTTGTTTCAGTTTACAACAATCAATTCAGGACAATTTTTTTATTTTCAATGCATCCCTATGAATGTTTTGATTTACATTTGGGGGGGGAGGGTTCCCACAGAGGCTGTTGGAATGGATCTCCATCGTAACCTGGGGTTTTACTGTACAGTGCATGAAAAGGCTACACAATGTTTCTTGGTTATTTGACTGGACTGCTATATACAATAATCAACATAGGATTGCAATTTCAGCTGCCATAAATTTGCTTGCCAAAGTTTTACTATTGTCAATGTATTAAAATCATCATATAACTGGGGGGTGGGGGGAACTGACCTGCTTCCAACATGCCAGGTACTCATTTTACCCACCTCAGAAGGATGGAAGACTGAGTCCCGTCAAGGTTTGAGTCAACCTTGAATACCAAACTCACAACGTTTTGGCTAAAGTACAGTAGTTTAACCACTGCACCACCATGGTTCCCTCTGAGCAATTGTAAAGTACAAGGTGAATGGGCAGGATTCCAGTTTGAGATTAATGGCTCCTCCTCAATTACACAATTACAAGATGGGAAGATACTTGGACATGAAGGATCTTGGAATTGCTGTAGATCAAAAGGTGAATATGAATCAACAGTGGAGTGTGGTCTCCAAAACCCCTGAGGTACTAGTCTCCCTCTATTTGATGCTAGATAGATTACATTAGAGTACTGTGTCCAATTCTGGGCACAGCACTTTAAGAAAAATCCAAACAAACTAGAGCAGGTACAGAGAAGGGCAACAAGGATGATCAGATAACTGGAAAACAAGCCATATGTGGAAATAATGAAAGAATTGGGCCTTTTTAACATTCTGAAAGGGAGACTGAGTGGGAACATGATAGCACTTTTCAAATATCTGAAAGATAATCATAGAAAAGGCAGGATCTGTTCTTTATAATCCCAGAATGCAGGATGCACAACGGGCTGAAACTAAAGGAAGCCAGATACAGGCTGAATATCAGGCAAGCCATGAGAAATTTGGGGAACATAGTTAAAATCAGAGACATCACCTTGCAAACAAAAGTCTGCACAGTCAAAGCAATGGTATTTCCAATAGTAAAGTATGGTTGTGAGAGCTGGACCATAAAGAAGGCTGAGTGCAGAAGAATAGACGCCTTTGAGATGTGGTGTTGGAGGAGAGTTTTGAGAGTACCCTGGACATCAAAGAGAACAAATTTTGTTGTTCAGTCGCACAGTCGATTCCGACCCTTTGCAACCCCATGGATCACTGTCTGCCAGGCAAATTGTGCTTATGTTTTGTCTAGGCCGATCTTTAAAAGAAATCAACCCAGACTGTAGATGAAGCTAAAGTACTTTGGACATCAAATGAGAACAGAGGATTCACTTGAGAAAGCCTTGATGCTGGGAAAGGTTGAGGGCAAAAGAAGAAGAGGGCAGCAGAGAATGTGATGGCAAGATGCAATGGTGGGATTCAAAAAAAATTACTACCTACTCTGTGGGTCTGGTTTGGTGGGCATGGCCAGGGGGAAAGCCCCATGTTGCACCTGAATTAGGACTACTTTATTTCAAAACTTGGGTGGGCGCGGCCAACTGTAATACAACAAATCAGGAAAAATGTATCAGTGATTGGAGCAGTAGGACAGTGAAACCAACTGCTTCAAGAGATGGTGAGCACTCCAACACTGGAAGCATTTAAAAGAGAATTGGATAACCATATTTCAGATCTGCTTTGATTTGGATTCCTTAATTGAATAGGGGAGTGGACTGGATGGCCTAAATGTCCCCTTCCAACTCAATTATTCTATGTGCTTATGATTCTATGACACTACTTACATTGCAGCATAGTTCTAAGGCCTAGACAAAGCATAAGCACAATTTTCCAGGACTGAGCTAAAATAAATTGACATCCGTTTCTACCTAATGTATATCTATCACATGCTGTCAAGATTTCTCCATCAATCAAAAACTGGTTCTCCTTGAATTTTCTCAAAGAGAATAACATCTCTAAAAGCAACATGGTTTTCCTCATTTCTGAAGGACCGGACCCAGTCGGTGTGTTTGGAGGGTGAGAAATCCAGCCCTAGGTTGCTCCAATATGGGATGGCTCAGGGCTCTCACCTCTCCTATATAGCATCTACATGAAACCTCTGGGTGAGACCATTTGTTCCCACAGGGTGAGGTAACATCAATGTGCAGATGATACCCAACTGTATATTTCGGCCCATGGAGACCCAAGTGATGCAGTGGAAGTCCTTCCCAGGTGCCTAGAGACTGTCAGGGTCTGGATGGGGGACAATGGACTATAGCTGAATCCTGACAAGACTGAGTGGTTGTGGGTCAGGGGTCCTGCGTTAACTTGGGAGCGACCATCTTTGGTTCTGGATGGGGCAGTGTTGCCCCAAAGAGACCCGATGCATAATCTGGGGGTCCTCTTGGATTCACGACTATTGCTTGAAAAGCAGGTGGCAGTTGTGGCCAGGAGGGCTTTTGCACAACTACGTGTAATACGCCAGTTACGCCCGCTCCTAGACCGGGACTCCTTGCTCATGATCACACACGCTTTGTTCACCTCGAGATTTGATTATTGCAATGCGCTCTACATGGGGCTGCCCTTGGTGGTGGTGGTGGTGGTGGTGGTGGTGGTGGTGGTGGTGGTGGTGGTGGTGGTGGTGATGATGATGATGATGATGATGATGATGATGATGATGATGATGATGATGATGATAATAATAATAATAATAATAATAATAATAATAATAATAATAATAATAATAATAATAATAATAATAATAATAATAATAATAATCCCTTTCTATTCCCCATCTCTCCAGATTAAACCATTTCTTTTTATTTAGCAACTAGCCAGTTTCCTAAAACAACTCGGTGCCTTGATCTTAAGCTGCACTTTTTCTCAAGAGATAATTTTGCAGCTGTAAGACCTCAAAACTGTTCTTTCTGTTCCTCCCCCTCCCTTCCCCATCCTGTCCTCCTCAGAGCTAGCCAAATGAACTCAATCCTTCCTTATAGGCTTCAAAACCAAAAGTTCCTCCATTTCCCACCAATTACTTTACAACTGTATTGTAAGAATAAGTACACATTGTAAGTCATAAGCTATAAGACTAAGCATAGAATGAGACTGAAATCCTTGGTGGGCATGAGTCACATCACTTTGTGCATGACCTAGAATCCAAATCTGCTTTAATTAGCAAGTGCTGTTATTTAAGAAATTCTCACCAGGATTCTGGTTAACCACTTGAAATCTAGGCTGTGTGCAAAGCCTACTGAGCATGTGTTTCAACAACCAATCACAAGAAGAATTGCATTAGGGATGTTAGTGAACAGCAATTTGCTCCTATAGCAGCATCATTTCCTCTGGACCAGTATAAATTATGCAAAATAATTTTGTTTATAAAGTATAAAATATAAGTTTAGAATATAGACCAGGAGTTTTCAACCTTTTAAACCTGGGGACCGGGTCATGCTCCCTCAGACAGCTTTGGGGGTCAGACGGCCATTTTGCCCTTCCTCCACCATACAGCACTTCCTGGTGTGGTGGGGGGAGTGGGGGGGAAATGAAATGGTGCTATGGGACTCATGCAGCCTACAGGCTTTAGGTTGACAATCCCAGGTATAAACTATGATTCACAGACAGGTTAAAGTGTATTTGATGAGTTCTCTAGTAGAGAAAGAAGTTCTCAGCTTCTTATTAATTGGAATTTTAATATGTTCTTATTATTCTTATTCCATGTCTGTATACTTATATCCCGCTCCTCTAGGGAAAAATACATCCCTACTCAAGGCAGCTAACATCATAAAATCCCTCATACAACAATAAAAATTTATTAAAAATTAAAGCCCATAAAACTTACAATAAAAACATCACCAAACATTATAATGGACAAAAGTACTGCAGTCCAGGACCCTGACCATGTAGCCTAATTGGTATGAGTAGGAGCTGGGCAACATTCTAATAGACAGTGATAAGCAGGTTGTTTGGAAAGTCCTCCTTGAAAAGCAGTGTCTTCAGTTGTTTTTTAAATGGCTGGAGTGAAGAAACCTGGTGCAGCTAACATGGAATGGTGTTCCACAACTTGATGAGATGACCCATCTTTTCGTCCTGGCCTTCCTGGCCAGTCTCGGGCTCGGCACCTGAAGTTGTGCCAACAGAGAGGAGTGAGTGATGCGGGGTACAGACCTGAAGGGAAGATGTTTCACAAGGTAAGAAGGTCCCAGCCTGTATAGGGCTTTAAAAGTTAGCACTAACACCTTGTACCTGGTAAAGAAAGGGACCAGGTAACCAGGGCAGGCCTGCCATAATCAGCATGGCTGCTGCATTCTGGACCTATTGAAGTCTCTGTAGCAGGGACAGGAGAAGCCCCATGTAGAGAGCATTACAGTACACAATACAAGAGACTAAAAGTGAGATGACTACTGTTTCCAAAAAGGGATGCAGCTGGGCAATTTGGTGTAACTGGGGAAAAGCGGCTTTATATACTGCTGCAATCTGTACCTTGAGGGTCAGATGATGGTCTAATATGACCCCAAAGTTGCACACCTGGTCCCTAGGGGAGAGAGCAATCCCCCCATCATAGGGAGCTGGTCCCCTAGTTGGGCAGATGCACCCCCAACAGCACCATTTCTGTCTCATCTGGGTTCAGGTTCAGCTTGTTAGCTCTGTTCCAAGCCATAACAGCAGCCAGGCAGTCAACTATGCACCTGACTGTCTCCACTGCAGAAGATGTAAAGGAGAGGTCGAGTTAGATGTCATCCGCATATTGGTGACACCTCACTGCAAACCCTAGATGACCTCGTCCAGCAGCTTAACATAAATATTAAATAGCAATGGGGATATGATTAGACCCCTGGGGGAATCCCATTGCAGGGTCCAGGGAGCTGACATAGACTCCCCAAGCTGAACTCTCTGGGAGAAACCTCCCAGAAAGAAGCAGAACCAATGAAGAACAGTGCCCAGAACCCCCAAGTCAGAAAGTCGACCGTGATCAATGGTATTAAAGGCTGCTGAGTAGTCCAGAAGCACCAGAACAGACGAGGCTCCTCTATTGGCTTCTCAAAGGTCAACCTGCAGCACAGACAGGGTGGTTTCAGTGTCATGACAAGGCCTAAAGCCTTGGCATTGTTACTTAAAATAAACATTTTTCAGTAAAAGAAAATGGTGAAGGCATGGTTTGTTGTTGTTGGAGTGCAATACTGTATTGAAGTGTTATTTTAAATTCAAGAATGTTGTGGAAGTACAGTGACAATGGAGACATGAGTGTGCAACAGAACCTCCAACACACCTAACAATTGCATGAAATCATGATCAGTTTGAGATGCATGGTACCATGCGTGATGTGCACAATGGAAGATCCAGAAGGCCTTTCATAGGAACAAACCCAGCTTCTTCTTCTATGGTGTTGGAACAGTTTGTACCAAGGGTTCCCAACCTATAGTCCACAGGCTGGATCTGGCTCACAGCACCATTTCATGTAGACCCCCCACTCCCTCTATTTCACCTGGAAGTGCCATATGTGGTTCCTTTTTTAATGTACAGGGTGGCCCATAAGTCCCTTGCTACACAGCACACAGATACACTGTTTACAGGCGATCCCCCGGTAAACAGGACATCAAAGCTGTTTACAGTGCTGTTTACAGTGGAACCTCGGTTAACAAATGTCTTGGTTAACATAAAAATTGCATAACTAAAGGAAATTCATATAC
Organism: Furcifer pardalis; assembly: GCA_030440675.1. NCBI lineage: Eukaryota > Metazoa > Chordata > Lepidosauria > Squamata > Chamaeleonidae > Furcifer > Furcifer pardalis. The sequence continues at coordinate 172,148,112 of CP126892.1, read as the reverse complement.
TGGCTCAGTTTACAGAATTGTTTTCGGAACTGATTATTTGGTTTTCATTGTATTCCTATGAGAAACCACATTTTGGTTAATTAATTAATTTAGATTTCTATTGCCGCCCACTCGCCGAGGCGGTTCAGAGCAGCTTACAGTCAAAACAACAACAGTACAATAAAAATTATAAAATCCAACCACATAAAACATTTTGGTTTTCAATGCATTCCTATGAGAAATTGCATTCAATGCATTCCTGTGGGAAATTTGGTCAAAGTAATTTTCACTGTAAGAAATGTCCCAGAGAATGCATTAATTACATTAACTGAGGTACCACTATACATTTAAAAGGGACCATACATGGTACAGCTTCCAGCAGCACTTGTGGGGAGGGCAGTGAGCCACATGAAATGGCACCCCGTGGGGGAGAACTATTGGGCTCCTGGCCTTGTCTCACCCAACCTCCCACTCCAGGACCCCAGCCCCACAAGGAAGGACTAACAAGCTCTACTCACCCTTTTCCCGAGCAGGCAATTTATCTCAGTAAGGGAGGAAGGTCTGAAGCATTTCCCTCCCTCCTTCCAGGGAGAAACAAAAGGGTCACCCCTTTGAAGTTGTTGGAACAAAATGACCACCTCAAAATGGCCACCTCCATCATGCAAGCAGGGCAAAATGGCCATCTGGTCCCTCAGCTGTCTGAGAGAGCATGACCCCAGTCCCTGGCTTGAAGAGGTTGGGAACCCCTGGTTTATACGTTCACCACAGAAGTCTACACTTTTTGGGAATGATCAATTTTTACATCCCACAAGATTGTGCTCATTGCATTTCCACCGAGATGTGAGTGCTTACCTCAATGAGAATTTGCCAGGACAATGGATAGGATTAAGAGGTGCAGTTGAGTTCTGTCACATTCTCCTTACTTAACACCTCTTGTCATCTACTTATGGGGAACTTTAAAGGATGTGTTGTACTGTAGAAAACTAGCTAAACTGGCAGTACCTTGGGAAGGAATTGAAATAACATGCACAGCAATACAAGTGAACACTTTGGTCAATGTTGCTTAAGCAGCAGTTTGCTGAAATCAGACGTGTCTGGATGTTGCTGGTAACCACCTTGAACACCTCTTGTAATTGCATTAGTCAAATGTGAATTGTATTTATCTTTTGTTACCAGTATATATTGAGTATGAACATTTTAATACTTTCTTAAAATGTGTATACATTTTTGGTACCCTCTGTATATAATAAGTGAAATTCTGTTGATTAATATAGTACATTAGGCTCATCGAATCAGTATGGGTTTTGTGAGTCAGTTTTCCCATAAGCTTCTTTGATCTAAATGAGCCTATTTCACTTGCTTCAACGTACATTAAATTTTATGAGGAAATTTGTTTTACATATTACACTTGTGGCAGAGGACTTTATTTTAATTGATAAAAATCTTAATATATCTAGTCAATAAATAGATAGCTTCCATATATGAGATTAGTGCTGCATTTTCCAAATCTGATGACATATTGAGTGCAACACATTAATGGCATCTTCTTTTAGGGCTTTTCTTAGCTCAACTGGAATACCATCATCTCCACTAGCATTTATGACAGCCGTAAATGAGTCAGTGGCCATCGTAAATGTGTTTACTACAGGCATAAATGAGTCTGCAGCCATCATAAATGAGTTTATGACAGCCATGGACACGCATTTTACAGTGGCGTTTATGGTAGGGGGAACCACCAGTCCAGCCCACTCAGGTGTCTGACGGGGCATGGTCTGGCCTGAGGCTAAAAAACATTGAGAACCTCTGTTCTAAGGAATTCTTTCCCACAGCAGTAGATCTAATGATCCCCTGAGTTAAATAATAAATAAATAATAAATTAAGGATACTATGTTGGAAAAGGATACAGTACTTTGTTGGGAAAATATCATATAAAGGTATGAAACCTTTCCCTGTGATTGTTAAGTGCCATCAAATCATCTCTGACTTATGGTGACTCTATTAATGAGGGATTTCTGAAATGTTCTGTACTCAAGAACCCTATTGTAAACTTAAGCCTATGGGCTTCCATCAATCCATCTCATGTTTGGTCTTCATTTCCTACTTCCTTCCCCATTTCCCAGCATTATTGTCTTTCCCACACAATCTTGCCTTCTTATGATGTGCCCAAAGTAGGATAACCTCAGATCCAACATTTCTGCTGCCAGGGATAGTTCAGCGATTTGCTCTAGGACTTCATATCTTTCTCAGAGTCTCTATTTTAAATTAGTCTCTCTACCCACCCCACCCCATGTCAGCTTTCTTTACTGTCCAGCTTTTGAACTTATACCTCTTTTTATAAGCACACTTTAATCTATATATCAGACAAACTTCCCCCTGACTTTAAAAAAAACCAAAACTGAATTGTGTGTTTGTCTTGGCTCTAGCTTTCCTCTTTTGGACCCAAAACTGAATCTGGCAATCTCTGTTGTTACTCAGCTCCATACAAGCTCATATTTTCAGGAGGTTTTGTAGCATTTTGTCACAGAAATATATTTCAGGTAGTGTTTAAGGATTTGATAAGACACCAGGATTGGTTATGATATTCTGCTAGCTTGAGCAAAATTTTACATTTCATAACTTACATGTAAACATATTTGATTTTATCCTCAAACTCTAAAAATTCTACTAGGACAGTGATGGAAAACCTTTTAGAGACCAAGTGCCCAAGGAGAAGGAAGCAGCACACTGGCAGCCATGACAAGTGCCCATACACCCATGTGATGTTTCTGGTGTACCTCCTGTGGTCATGTGGGTGTGTGCACATGTGTGCCTCTTGAGGTGCACTGGCAACACCACGTGTGCACTTGCCCCTTGCAGGTGCTCCCCCATGGGAGGCCAACCCCCCACAAGTGCTCCCCACCCCCACCCCAAGGGGCCTCCACACCCCCAAGTGCTCCCCACCCCCTGTGGGCCAGCCCACCCTCATAAGTGTTCCCTACCTTACCTTGCCCAGCCACAGCCTCCTGGCCAGGATTTCAACCTCCCCTCTCACCTACCCTTTGGCAGAGGGAGATGGGTAGGGCAGGGCATGGCATCCCCTCAATTGCCCACATGCCAGAAGAAAGGTATCTGTGTGCCACTTCTGGCATGCATGCCATAGGTTCAGCACCAGGGCTATAGAAGGACTGTCAAAAATATGACCAGAATCCTATTTATGTCTGCAAAATATTTCCATCACTTTCTGTGGCTAATTGCAGCTAAATTATGAGGTGTCAGGGCATACCAAAACAATGCACTTTTGAGACCATGACAAGCCACAACACCTCATCAAGTAGCCACAATTAACTGAAGCAAATTATGCAAACCTTACATAATTGCCAAAAGGATTCTGAGCGATATATTTCTGTATCTTTAATTCACCTTTTAACCTGTAGCTTGTCTTATATAACACTGAAAGGCCCAATTAGGTTTCTGTTGTCACTGCAGAAACCAAGCAAACTATCTTGCCAGAATACAGTTGCACCTCGCTTAAAGAGCATAATGCGTTCCACATGATTGCTCTTTAAGCACGTTTGCTCTTTAAGTGAAACACCATTGTAAGTGACCAATTGTGTGTGGGGGGATTGCGAACCCCGATTTATTTGTTAAGCAAGTTTTTGGTTAGTTTTATTTGCTAAGTGAAGCAAACATTCAGAGAAAATTCTGCTCTTTAAGCGAGTTACTCTTTAAGCGAGGTGCTCTTTATGCGAGGTTTGACTATATAATGTCTTGTTGTGTGATCAACCTCATGACATTAGAAAATGGATCGGCTTATTCTGCTTCAAACTTGTAATCTTTGTCATTAGCACAACTCTTTACATGCTCTGACATTCTATTAACTCTGTACCACAAACATTTTCCTTTCCTAAGATTTCCTTTTTAGAATGGGAAACTACCTTCTCCCTATCTATGGAAAGATTCTGAACTTAGGCTATTTTTAACATATATAAGATATTACACTCAGACTGTTAATTATGCTTACCATTTCCATTGATTTCTGTCTGGGTCTAACCCTGTGGTTCCCGACTTGGGGCACATGCCCCACAGAGGGGCAATTTGATTTTTAAGGTGAGAGCAATGTGAGAATGAGTTATTTAGAGTTAATGGCCTTTTAGGCTTCCTCTATGTGAAAAGAAGTTCACTTTTTGAATAAGAATTATATGTCAACAAGGTGGGGTGGGGGTCAGGATTTTACAGATGCTTAGGTGGGGCATGGCCAAAAAAAGTTTGGGAACCACTGGTTTAACCCAATATATATTAATTTTCTGCAATTTATTTCTGTCTGGGTCTAACCAAGTACCTATTAATTTTCTGTTGATACACTGACATTTTTAAGGGTGGCAAATTTTATATAACAGACACCAAGATAATGGAGTTTGCCATTACCATTTAATATAAAAACATACATACATTTGACATTTTGTATTTAAGAGGTAACCAAACTTTTATTTAAAGTGATAGGTGGGGAAAATTACTATTAATTTTGAAGATTTGTACAGAAATGTACAACCCTCTTGTGATACTAAAGCCAGTAGAAGAAAGGCAAACAGAAGGGTGTTTTTTAGGTGAGAGAGACTTCTAAATAAGCTTTTCTAGCCAGCTGATGTTCCCTTTTCCTAAATATAGTTCCACATATGACAAAACTGGTAATCTGTGTATATCTCTACATCAAATTTGAAGATTCAAATGTTGTTAAATGAATATGTACTGCTGTTTTTAAGAACAATCAATTAATGTAGTGGGCTAACTCCTGCTTAATTTATACAAGCCTGCCATTTCGTTGGTCATAATCTATTCAGTTAATTTTGAGGAAGGGAAGCCAGCCATTTTAGTCTATCACAGCAAGCTCAGCAAAGTGTCTTCTGACATCTTAAAGACTGCCAAATTTTATTTTGCAAAAACTTAAGTGGATTGTAGCCCACTTAATGAACTGTGTGAAAACATTGCCTGACGGATGATAACTAACAAAGAATCTGTACAAGCAAGGGTAGAAGGATTGTTTCTCTAGAAATTAGCTTTTATAATCCAGAAATAGCAGCATCCACAGATACTATAATAATTTTTTGTGTGCTATAGAATATTCTCCTGCTCCTACACAGGAATTATCTGGGAAGATATAAACATATTTCAAATGAGAAATGTGCATATATTAACAGAGTATTTTTTAAAAAAAGTACTAGCAAGAGCAACATTTTTATATTGCATATGATATATATATGAGATATATTAGTGTCTACACAGGCTTTAAACAGGTAGCAGGCAGTATTTGTATTGATGGGGTTTGATAAACATGTCAGTTGACATTTTTATCCAAGAATAAAAAATATACATACATTGAATGTTTCATTTCCTTTTCTCCCCCAAGTAATTTCTTAGTTTTGCTATGAAGCAAAGAACACAATCTATATAATTTCTAATTATAAAAAAACTTGACAAATATTTACCCCAAATTTAATGCACAATGAAATATTGAAATCTGTTGTGTTCATCTAATTGAGAGATACCACAGAAATATACCATATGCTGGCAATGAAATAAAAACAGTGTCAATTCAGAATTTGTCCTGGAATAATCTGTTAATTGCTTACATGTCTAATGATATCCACTCCTGGTTAAGTCTCCAGTATTTGGCTTTAATGTTTAGGAACAATTTTAACAGAAAAGTGGTATTCATAACAGAAATGTATCTGCACATCTATTTGTAATTCCCAAGTTGTATCACAGATCGTTCATAGATACAGCGGAAAGAGGATGGCTGGATTTCCCAATACTGCACAGGGTTACTGAACAGGCTCACTCCTGAATAAGAAGCCTTTTTTGTGTTGTATCCAGGAGGACAGAAATCATTGGGAGCAATGGCAGCAATTCTGTTGTTGTGAAGGTAGACCACCTGAAAAGTTTTTTAAAAATCCAGAAATTAAAAAATAAGTTATTACATTGTAGCTGATATATTTCCCCACATCATCACAAACCATTAATGTACCCCAATTTATGTAGCCATCTTCTGACCCACATTTGACTACTTGAAGCCTTTACATATTTTATGATGCAACAGACAGATGAAGAAAAAACTAGGGTTACCATAGTCCACATTTCCCAACCTGCAGCCCTTCAGCCAAAAGCCTAACACAGCCATACAGCTTCCGCAAGCCAACATTGATTCGTATGGTTCCATTGTTTTCTGAGATTAGTCATAACTAAGAAATGGAAATCTGATAATAAAATTGAATTAGAAGAATGGGACAGAGAAATGTGGAACATGGCAATAAATGATAAATTAACATTAGAATTAAGAGTCAAAAAAGGAATTCTAAAGAAATCAAATTTTAAGGAAAGATGGGGAGAGTTTCTGGACTATACACTGATAAAAGGGAAAGGGGAAAAAACATAGCCCAAGAGTATCATTTTGGAAAGAAGGATGTTTTACAAATTAAAGAGATTGTAGAATATACAAGGTTAACAAACATACATATTGTCCTGCTGGGTGAAGGGAGCACACAATACTTTTTTATATTGTAATAGTGTTTTTTAATTGTTTATTGCAATGTGCAATTATTGGTATTCTCCTATTAATAAAAATTATTTAAAAAGAAAAGAAATGGAGAGCTTTTGATTGTTGATGCCCTCGCCTTTCTCCTCTATAGTGCATACTCCCTCAATTAGTGCTTCCCTCAGTTTTGTTTCATCTCTACCTTGGGTTGATATATATGACAGAATTCACATAAAAATAATACTAATGTATTTTGTTTTTCTCATGCATAGGTAGTAGCTTTTATAGTTATCTTGTCAAACAAAACTTGGAAAAAACCACCTCTAGAAGCCATAAACCTGGGTGGCAGGGAATGTTCTTTGTTAGGATATGCTCCTGTTCTGAATAGTACATGTTGCCTGTGAGTTAAATACTCATAATCATTTCATATCTAAGGTCTTAAGAAATACAGTACTTACAATATACTATGCTTTACCTGTATATACTTGTGCTCTCCTAATCCAGGGGGTACTTTGGAAAGTTCATTACTGTCTAAATGGAGCTCTCTCAAATGTGGCACGTGGATTAAAGAGCCATTATCCACACTAACAATGTTATTGTGACTGAGCCCAAGCCTACAAGGAAAAAATAATAATTATACAAGATACAGTGAAATAACTGTTCCAAATACAATTGTTTGTTTCAATATATTCAGGAAAGATTTTTAACAGCTTCTAATTTAGTATGTTTTTCATGAACTGTATTGACAGGTTCCCTAGCCAATTCACAAGACTCTATGGCCATGTACTTTCCTGCAGTCCTACATACCCAATCTAGTTCTGCATTTGTTACAAATCTGATCTTGTAACATAAATTCACTACAATGCTTTTGCTGCTCCTGCTGCTGCTGCTCCTCCTCCTCCTCCTTCCATGTCTAGGCCAGTTGTGAAACTGCCATAATGAAGCCACCTTTTGGTGATCTCATTCTGCAGTTCCTTTCACCTGCCTTAGTGAGAGAAAGATTAGCCAGCAACACAAGGTTGCCAATGCTGATTTCATATTGTATGTTATCAATAGTCAATATGCCTGGATCTGAACCTTTTAGCTTTACCTCATACCCGTGACACTCAACAGAACTGCATGATGTGGAAAACAAAGGATCTCTGCAAACCTAAAATAGTGATAAATCTTGGCAGATTGCAGCAAAGTTGCAAGTTGGAACTGTTAGTGTCATATTCTCTATGGGGATATTATAAGGATCAATAGAAGTAGTTTTAAGAACATCTAGGAAAGAAACGCAACTCACAGGTGTTTCTTACCCAAGTGACATAGATAACTTGACAAGGTTAAATTAATTGTTATGTATGCAGCATGTCTAATCTGTTTCTGTCACCAACAGTGGTTTTTCAAGATGGTGATTGGAAAAGATGAATAGAAATTACCACATTGAAGAGATTAAAAGAAATACCACAGAAAATATGTCAAGAATAATTTTAGAATAACCGTAGAGCTCTAGAGGCAAATAAAAAGTAGAAATATAAAAATGTTCTCATTGAGGATGCTAACGTGTATGTTTTTATCACTGTTTCCTGAAACATTCCTTCTGTTTTAAATCCACTTGTATTTTTTAACAGAACAATAATATAAGCATGGATTTGTCCAGCTGGCCATTGTTTATAAAATATCAGTATGACTGGAATGAAGTTGAGTTAGTGAGTTGAGAAAAAAAAGCATAAAAATTCAGCCTAAAACAAATAATCAAACTGGTTTTGTTCCTTTTGGTTTAATGCATTTTAAGGCTGATCTCAAGAACAAAAAATATTCAAAATTCAGTGTTACTTCTACTATCAGATTTTAATGTTATTCGTGAGTTAATAGACCCCTTTGGCTCCCAGTTTTGTCTCCTGTTATTTTCAAACCATCACTTCTATTATTATGGTGGCATTATGATTATATCACTCAAGATTTGTCCCTGAAACTGAAAAAAAATGTAGTTAAAGCAGAGGACTTTCTCCATAAAACTTATCCTTTGCCACCATTCGATGATAGTGTTTCACTGTGCTTCAAGCAGCATCTGATCATATTAAATTAAATAACAATACAAGATAAGATTTCAATGTATCTCTACTTTTTGCTGCAGCTAGAGGGACCTGTTGAACTAAAATACCAATATGAGGAGTAGCATGAAATAATATACTCATTAATGGAATTTGAAATAACCAAGAAAAGAAAGAAACTGTAAAAATGATTTCTTCAGTAACTTTTTTTGTGCAGACTTTAACTAAGCACATACATAAATATGCAAAAATACAATTGTTCATTAATATAATGGATTTTCAGTTCACCCTGGGTTAACAAAAAGGGGGAGGGGAATACTGCAAAAAAAAAAAAAAAAAACCCAACAACCCACAACTAATTGTGGTTATCATGTAAATTTATTGAAAAATTGCTACTTTTCAATTCTGCTGCTTTGGTTTGTTCTATACTCGATTATGAACCTCATGACAAAATGAACTGTGCGAGTTGAAGATAATATGGGCTAAAAGTAGCATGTAATAGGAACTAATAAAAAGTATGATTACTTAGCCAAATTGTTGAGTCCATTTAGACTATCTCCATCAAGTTTGTTGATTTTGTTGTTATCAAGATGAAGTTCTTTCAGAGATGTGGGAAGACCTGCAAGAAAAAAATGCCCCAGAGACAGATATGTTGTGATAGGCTGACCCTCTGATTATGCTAAATTCCTGAGATTAGAGGATTTAGCATTACTATGCAGCTGACAACAATTACAGTATATGCATTGTTTTAATCAATGGAAAAATTATTCTGCATAAAAACTGTTCTTATACCAGTCAGCATTACTGTGATATAGAACTAGCACTGGATCATACTACACCATGCTTTATAGGTAAGAAGTACATTTAGTCTATACTCCTGATTAACCATAGCTTGTAAATGTTATTTTTGGTCTAGTCCTTCCAGAATGTTCACCCAACAACGCCCTTACCTATGCTGATAGAAGCATTCTATGCATTGTCAACATTTCCAGCTCTGGATAAACTCCAATGGCCTTGCACTTGGAAGAATTAAATAATGTGTTTTTATGTTCCTTTTGGGGATGCTGACTATGACTGATCAACAGTTAATCTAGAAGTTTTATTAACATACATGAAAATTGCCTTCTACTGAATCAGATTATTGGTCTGTCTTAAAAAAAGTTGCTTATACCATCTGCTAGGATTCTCTTACATTTTATAATAATGAAATAAAGCAAAGCAACAACTCTCTTGGCAAACTGCACTCTCTGGGGAGTTCACAAGTTAATTGGCATTTTGCCCCCAACATACTGGGTACTCATTTTACCGACCTTGGAAAGATGGAAGGTTGAATCAACTTTGAGCCCTGGCCAGGACTGAACTCACAGTCACTGAACTCACATTTTGGTTGCAGTAGAGCAGTTTAATCACTATGCCATCAGGGCTACAGGATTAAATAATTAATCCTGGAACAGATCGAAGATGTATCTAATCCAGCTTTCTGTTTCTGACAGTGACCAGTCAGGTAACCACATGGCAAGGCCACAAACAGAATGTGATTACAATATAGCATTTTACCACTCATGTTCCTCAGCAACTGGACCACCAAAATTGGTTTCTGTGACATCCTGGTGGTAACATGTAGCCATTGTGACTTGAAGCCATTTATACCTCACCAATCTAAATCAAATTGTTAGTCACGCCTATCCACTGAATAAACAGCTAAATGTTAAGTTAACAATCTTGTTAGCTTTAGTCATTCAGCAGGACTAGCAATTGGCTAGAGGCCCATCTGATTCTGAACCACGCTTAATTCTGACTACATTTTGGAGATTCTTTCAGCTTGAATTCTGAAGAATGAACTTGAAACCATCTGCATGCCTTCTACTAGACTGTTTAGTTTATGAACTATCACTCTTACAGCGGAAATGTTTTAGTCAATGGTTTTGCAAGAAGAACTTGAAAAAAATTACCGAAAGAAAGAGAGAGAGAGAGAGAGAGGCTGTTCTATTGTTATTTTTCACCCATCATGGCAGATACAGAAGGAAATGCACAAGTTATTACTTGAAGAGGAAAATGTCTGCCATTGAAACAGGTGAGGGGATCTGGGATGAGGATGAGGACATTAGAATCCCTCTTGGGAGATATAGTGCACAAAGCAAAATATTGTACAACCCCATTTTACAGTGAATTTGATCATCTCACTTCTGGGGGATGGTTGCAGGTTTTTCACACTAAAATTGTCCTTGAATATATCACTTTTTTCTCCACATAACTGTATGATAACTTAGTGGGGGAGAGGAGTAAAGGTTAGTCAAGCTCAATGTGTGCATTCTCTAAAACACTGGCCTTACCTTTAGGGATACTAGTTATATTAGTATCTGAAATACGGATATAAGAGAGTTTCTTCATTCCTTGAAATGCTCCATTTTCTATACCTGAGCTTTTTAATGGGTTGGTGCCTAGTTCTAGGAAGAAAAAGCAAATAAAAATATACATGAGTTTTATCATTATTAATATTGACAATTAAATAACAGATTCTTCTTCTTCTGCTAATTTCTACTAATGATGGATTAACTACATAGTATTTACACAAATGTTCAGATATGTATTTAATTAGTGTTAAGTAATAGTAGAATCTCACTGGATTTTTTTTTACTTTTTTGCATCCTGTGGTTTGAAACATATAGTAAACAGTCAATCCATTAAAAACAAGACAAGCTAGAGTTTTGACTATTTTGACTATTCAATTCAATTCAATTTTATTTATTTACAGTCCATGACCAGCATACTATTTTGACTATAAATTAAATGGTTACCATAAATTTGTTGTTTTTATTTTACTAAATTAGAGGGACCCTAATAGGGATTTCAAGTTAAATGAAATACTCAAGGAATGATTTGACCAGTTCCACACTCCCTGTAAGGGTGCTGTTAGATCAGGGTTTCCTAAACGTTTTGTACCACGGGCCAGTCATGTGGTTCCTCCCACCAGAAGTGAAAGTTAAACATGACCATGCATGTGCAAAACACTGCTGTAAATGCACCTGCGACTGTCACAAACATGTTTATGACAGCCACAATGCATTTACAGCAGCATTTTTGTGCATGTGTGGGCATGTTTAGCTTCCACTTCCGGGAGCAACGAGGGCTGGATTATTTGATGCTGTGGGCCATAGTTTGGGAACCCCTAAGTTAGATGGTCATTTGTCCTGCTGTTTGGTGTTCTGTGAGGGAAGACTGGCCCAGTCTTTTTTTTTCTGATGACCACATGACACAATCACTGAATCAAACTAAATTGCCTCCAGAGTGGCCCTGCCTGCCCTTTTTTGAATCTCTGTCAGGGGATTCTACTTTTTGAGGCAGGCAGGTGAACTCTAGCTTGGTCCATTTCTAATACATGTACGTGCAATTGCTGGATACAGAACAAACTTGACTTTTGCAGCTGTCAAAACTGCCAAAGGCTCCTTTCACTGTCAATTTCCAGTATTTTGAAGTGGCTTAACAAATGAGCCACTTCAGGATATCAGGAAATTGAAAGTTTCCCCTGCTTCTCTGAGGAGAGGCATGGAAAGTATAACGTTTGTTGTTGTTGCTAAATCAACACTGTTGTGCTGAGTTACTTAGATTCAGGAATGTGGTTGCTCTGTTGTTAAGAAGCTCGCCTTGTTAACTGGAAGATCGGCAAGTCAGCAATTCAAAACCCAAGTACTGCATGACGGAATGAGCGCCTGTCTCTGTCCCAGCTCCTGCCAACCTAGCAATTTGAAAGCAAGAAATTGCAAGTAGATAAATAGGGACCACTTCGGTGGGAAAAGATCTTAGGGACAAGAAAGGAGCCTAATTCAGGCATCCCCAGCAAAAATCCTTTCAACTCAGAAATCACCTTTGTGTAATTCTGACAGAATTAAAAAAACTTAGATTAAATTTTAAAAAATCCTTTGCCTTTGTATGAAGCACTGATTGAACCCCAGTCTTGTTTGACACTGCACACAAAGTGAAGAAAAAAAGTATTTTTATGTAATCTAAATGACAAAAATGACTCAATGTATCTGTGATGATATAACACAAGCAAAGAATAATAATTTCACTTCCGCAGTTCATAGGGGAGGTGTTTGACAGGAGGAACTGGAAGGTTATTTGAGGACAATTTGCCATTAGAGGATCATGTCAAATGGTGTATTAATTTTCCCAGCCAACCTCAAGTGACCTTATTTAGATGACACCAGCCCACTCCAAAAGGGTCAGTGCAATAGTGCCGACTGAGAAACTACCTGCAGACACCATTTCAACTGACACCTCCTGTAATGGCAGAGACATTAAAAAAATAATCTAGATGGTTCAACATATTGACAACAGCCTAGTAGAAGCAAAAAATAAATAAATAATATTTTCACTTCCCCTGCTCCTCCACAGAGGAACATAGGAAGTATTCGATTTGCTGTTATTTTTAAGAGCCTCCTTAACAGACTTGTTTTCAAAGCCACTTCACAATACTGGAAATTGACAATGGAAAGAGCCTAAAAAGCTCATGCTTGGTCTGTTCCCATCATTCAAATAGCTGTAATTGGGGGCAGATTGGTCCACTCTAGTAATTATGTTGTGTAGTTGTTAGGGAGAAAAAAGTAGGCCAAAACCACCTCACAACATATCAAACAGCATAAAAAATGTCCCTCTGAACAACCTCAAGAGAAAAATATGATTAGGTAAAGTTAAAGGTCAATGTTGCTCAAAAATCAGTCATATTCGACTCTAGGGTTCAGTGCTCATCTCTGTTTATAGCCATAGAGCCAGTGCTGTCTGCATCTGCAGATGTTTCCATGGACAAATGGCAGGCATGACTAAGCACCCAAGTGCTAGTTGTCATGAACTTGGAAAACGTTACTTTGTTTTAAGTTACTTTCCACCGCTTTCTATGTGCACATTTTATTATTTTAAGTTAAGTGTGCGAACTTAGGTTAGAATACAGTTGAGGACCCAGGAATGTGATCTTTTATTTTAAAAGTATTTTGTCAGTTTAGTAGTTTAGCTGTTGCGATGCTTTTTGTTTGGATTCTTCAATGGATTCTGTTTTGCTTCTTATCGCAACAAGAAAAGGAGAAGGAAGCCAGGCTTGATTTCTCTTCCATGAAAAGACAAACAGATGTTTTGTGAACTGGATTGTTAGTTCAAGCGTTGAGATAATTGCACTACCAAAGTTGAAGAAAGGTGCAATACTCCCATTGCATGTCCTTGGAGTTTGCCCAGGAGGAGGGGAGATCAAGCCAAGGAGCAGCTCTGACTGGTGATACAATTCTCAGGGCATCAAAGGGAGAATTCTTGTGGGAGTTAATTCCCAGCCCTGCAGTCTTAGGAGAATGTGGATGCAAAGCCTAGCCATCCCATTCTAGGTGGCACCTGGTTTCTCACCCCCTCCGCCTGTCTGCATTCCATTTGGGCCCTGGCCAGAGGTTCTGATTCAAAGTGTGGGGTTGGCGACACTAGTTACTTTTCCACTGAAGTAGTACAGTACCTATTTATCTACTTGCAATTTCTTGATTTTGAACTGCTAGGATGGCAGGAGAAAATATGAGTATCTGACAATATAAGGATCCATCAGCTTCAGTACATAAGCACTTCAGTATTTTATGACCTCTTCATGAACCATAACACATATGCACCCAATTATACTCCCTTGCTTTTTCATACTCAACCTCTCATTGCTGCATCATCCCTAGGGAGTGTTTACATCACAAGTCCAATTAAACAGTCTTCCCTCTTTTGGATTTTGTCAAATTCCACTTATATATTTCTTTCAGTGTATGCTTTTTACAAACATTATTCCTGAAAAGTGGTGCTTACCTACAACAATCAGATTTGTCAGTCCACTAAAGATTGCTTTTCTTAGTTTAGTGATTTCATTTTCATGTGCTCGAAGCTCTTGTAAGCTTTGGGGCATGTTTTCTGGAAGTTCCTTTAAGTTGTTCTTGGAAAGATAAAGTCTCTCTAGTTTCTTCAGAGGAGCAAAAGCTCCAGGGCTGATCTTGCTGATTTTATTGTTAACCAGGATCAATGCCTATAAAGCAGGAAATAATAAAATAAAAGAATATGTTAAGGTCACATGGACATTCTATTAGTGAGAAGATGTAAGCATCCATGGAAGATTAATTCTTTGTGGGTTGGTCTGTATTTTGCCTTATTATGCTAAAATCACCACAACTTATTAGCATCAGAAGAAATTTCCTGCCCCTGATTTTAAAAAAATTCTGGTTTTAACAAAATGTGCAAACCATAATTTGCATAAATTTCCTGTTTCTGCATAAAACACCAGTCGTCTCCTTGGTGCAGATAAGCATAGAAAGCATTACAAGATGTCATGAAGACACAAAAAAATCATCAAAATGCTCCAATTTTTCTAATGTGATAATGCAGTAGTGATCAGATACTCCAATACGATGCATTGTGCAGACATATGCAAACACTTGTTAAAATATGCAGATTTTCTCCAATGTCAACAACAACAAAAAGGGTTAGCAGCTCATATGGACTACATTTTTGCTTTTCATCAGATTTGATGAGGTATCAAGGAAAGGCCAGGAAAAAAAACAATGAGGTTCTTTAAATTTTAGATTAAGTGCATACTATCCATGCTATCACAAGTGCTCATCTTAGAACTATTGCAAAGTAGATCTCTTGCCAAGCCCCCCCCCCCAAAAAAAACCCCTCAACGAAACCCATATTCTCACACAATTGACTTATGTATAGAACCCAGAAAAGTCAATCCTAAACCACAGGGAAAACAGGGGACTCCCCAGATATCACATCTGCTTTTGTTTAACCATGGATATGTTTTCTATATCGGGTCCGAGTCCTAATATCAAAGGAGCAAAGTGTTTCCCTTTCATCACTACTTATTTATTTGATTTTTATCCTGCCTTTCTTAATCTGTTTTATTGCACTGCCATTTTCACTGCCATGCACAATCACATTTATCCTGTGGCCATTAGAAAGAAGATCAAGGATACATGGCAAGACTCTCATGCTGATTTTCAACCTGGCATTTTGTTTTTATTATTAACTATTTAGTGTTTTTAGCACACTGTAAAGTCAAAGAACATCCCTTCTCCATAAAAAAATCACTGTGTGGAAAGAGCTCTGCTCTCAAGTTCATTACAACCTTCCAGTTCTCTGACTCCAGCAAAGCTCCACATTTGTCTAACTTTCCCTCCCTCAGCAGATGTTCCATTTTTAGTAAGAGCTCAGCTCAGGAAACAGTTCTCACTTAATCTGTTGCAGATCCATTCCCACTGCACAACATACACCCTTCTTTCTAATTGCTCAGCCTAGTTGAATTCTTCCAAAAGAAACATTCCTCAGGTGTGAGTTGCTTGACATGAACTTTAGTTGCCATTTTATTCTCCCTGGTGGCTAAGGAAAGGAAGTTGGTAGCGTTAGTCATTCATCTGTGAGAAGTGAAAACTAATAGGGAAATCCACAACTGGACTTTAAAAAGAAAAGAAGGGGGTTGTAAAAACTCTGTACTGTTTCTTTCAGAGACACACATTATTTCTGTGTTTAGATAAACACCCAACCAAACAGCTCATCTCATGGAAATGTCTTCAATCTATCTCATATACAGACCTCTCTTCATTGACAGTGTGTCTACAAGAAAGACACAGAATGTCTTCTTCTATGATGTCAGGCTGAAATAAACCTTGAACCCAGATCCATTGGCCAAATCCTGGAAACAGCTATCACATGAACAGCTGTCATGTGAACCTACTATATTATTGGTAGCCGTGTCAGACTGTGCAGAGATATCAGGTAACAAACAAAACAAAAATAAAGAAAAAGACAAAGAAAAAGACAAAAATATTGTTGCACTTGACAGACTATACAACGACTAGTCTTTAAGGCAGGGGTGCCCAAACTTTGTGGGCCATGGGCCAGTCACATGGTTCTTCCCACCAGAAGTGGAAGTAAAATGCACCTTGTAATCTGTTTTGGAACAGATATATTTTGCAGCAGGATGATAAGGATTTTTAGGCTGCCATTTTCTCAGCTTAAATCAGGGGTGCCCAAACTGCAGTCCATGGGCCGGATCTGCCCCCCCATGCCAATTCATCCGTCCCACTTCCGGTAGTGACAAGGTTGGCAGAGGCCAGATGAATTGGCATCAGGAACTAGATATGGCCCATGGGCTGTAGTTTGGACACCCCCAGTTCAAGGTGCTCACAATGTGTTTTGTCTTTTTTTGCTTGTTTTTAACTTAACTTTTATTTTGTTTTTAGCTTGGTTCACTAAATTTAAGAGGTTGAATATAGGTATATTAAAAAAAACCTTTAAAGTTTTTGGATAGAAATACTTTTTAGGATTTAAGGACCAATTTTTTAAAATCATTTTTATTAATACAACACAGCTGTAGACAACTTTTGCTCACTAAACGTATTGTCTTGTTACAAGGGTGGGAAAAAACCCAGATGGCTCATCTCTCTGTTTTGATTTTCAGCCATTCTAAATGCTTTTGTAGTTATACTTATGCCAACTATCTCCTCAACTAGGAAGAGTAAAAACAGAACATTTACAGAAATAAGAAAATGTATAAACAGCTGCAGGGAGAGAAATCATTGAAAGAAAGCAAAGGCAGAAGGGTGAAACTATTACTGTGAATAGTTTGTGTTGTGTGTTTTCTCCCCAGTGTATTTGATTTCCTGTTCATCATCAGTAAAACAGGAGGTATGCTTTGCAGATGGCTCCACTATGTATATAATAGCAGCGTATGGTTTCAGATTTGTATACTTGCCAGGAGTGGCCAAATTCGTGAGGAGGTCATTTCCAGTTTAACAATACTAGCAAGAAGTTTCTCTTTATTCACAATAAATAAATAAATGTCCATTTGGAAGCTATGAAAATAGTTCTGGACAACTAGAAGACTATTGTATCTATTTTAGAGTCTGTTGTTAGTCATTTGGACCATTTTAAAGAAAAGTTATTATTTTTTGTTTTATTTTGTCTTATGTTATTTTGGGATGTATTTCTTTGTTTTGATTTGTTGTATTATTTAATATTTGTATGCAAACCGCCCGGAGTGGGAAATTTCCCAAATGGGCGGTATAAAAATGTAATAGATATAAATATAAATAATTAAAATCATTAAATAAATCAGTTAAATAAGTAAATAAATGCTTGTTGGAAATTAAAGGTAGGAAGAAGCTTCCTAATTAGCAAAGAAGAAAGTAAAGCTTCTATAATTCTAGTCGCTGCTTTTGCTATTGCTGCTATCGCAGATACTGTAGTTTTGTTAAGAATGGTTACATTTTGCTGCAAGAACTATTGAACTCTCCTCCATGCTAGCCAAAGTCATTGCTATCAAATGGGCCACCATCTCACTACAATTTGCTAAGGGCTTCTGTTGTAAATGCAAACAGTGGATAATGTCCAGAAGTTTCAAGCATTTTTGAGGAGACATATGCTTGTGACAGAGACTAAATGACAGAACATTAGTCACTTTTTGCTTTTGGTGGTCTACAATGAATCCAGTGCATTTTCAGCTTGAAGCTGCTCTGAAAACATGAAGGTCCCCAAGACTGGGTCGCATTTATGCTCCCTGACACTGTGTACACAAAAAGACTTTTAACTTATTTATTGTGACAGTCATGTTTATGAGCATGTATGTTATTCAGCTGTAAAGAGAAGCACTGATTTCTCAAGTAACTGCTGTCATGATTTTCCTGACAACTGCATGTACCTTGGATTTCCTGTTTCTACAGACAGTTGGGTTCAATGACCCTAGGGGTCTCTTTCAACTCTCCAATTCAACTGCATGATTTGCTTCCAGATTTTCTTGGCACAGGCTAAAGAGAGTAGATCTATCCCTAGATATTTGAACATACTTTCAGCTGCAGCTGTTCGACACAAATGTTACATAAACAATAGGGTATTTCACCCCTCTGAATTTCAGAAAGCTTGTCCAACACACACCCCGTTATTAAGTTCCATTAGGGCAGCAGGTGACCATCTGGTAATATAGCAATACCCAAAGTTGCTAACAAGTGAAGTTTTGACCCAGTCCTTAATACCCCAGCTTTGGAATAGTAGCAACAGTTCAGCTTCTTCAATTCAACATAAACATTGCAGTTTCATATGGGCTTTCTGGAAAACAAATATCTGAAGGTAATGTTTGAGACCTAAGACTTACAGCTCACCAGGCTGCAGCTGCTTGGTCTTACTCTAAACCAGAGGCTCCCAATCTTTTCAAGCCAGCTCATGCTCTCTCAGTCAGCTTCGAGGGCTGGATGACCATTTTGCACTGTCTGCATGATGGGGGTGGCCATTTTGTTCCAACAGCTTCAAAGGAGGTATCCATTTTGTTTCTTGAAAGACCTTGGAGGGATGGGGGTAACACAAAATGGTGCCATGGTCCAAATCCAACCTGCGGGCTTTAGGTTGGGAACCCCTGCTCTAAACAGTGGAAGAATCTGGCTTCTGGAGTAAAATGATATTCCTCTTTTTAAATTAACGCTGTGCTAGTAACTATTGAAGAGGAAGCAGTGTTCACTACCCACTCTCTCCTTTCACGCTCAGAAATGTATGAGAAACATTGTTGCTGTAATACTATACATATCTCAGCACCCTTTGGATGACATAATTTATAGCCTGTTCAGACTGACTGTTTTATTGTGGACCTGGTGTGATGTGAATAGGGTCATTTGAGTGATGAGCAAATATATTCCATTTAGCAGGATATCCATGTCCAAGTGACATACCGACTTCAAGAAGCATTTAACAAAGGTGTGAAGGAACATCTTCTTTATTGCACAACTGTCATGAGAGGAACCATTATGGGAGGAAGCTCCTTCTCAAAGGGAGTAGAAAAAGGAAGGGGGAGACAAGCAAGAGAGAGAGGAGGGGGAAAACACAGAGGCAAGAGAAGCTGGATGGATGCTGCACACCTGTCTATTTACTTGATCCTTACTCTAAATGATAATGTGATGCCCAGGTAACTCTTAACCTCTGAACTGGTATTGTACAAACTATAAGGAATCAAAATTAGCTGAAATAAATAATTTAGCTTTCTACAGATGCATAGTCTTCCAAATTTATTCTTTAAAAAATCTTTTAAAATAGTGGAGTTGATATTTTTGACAAATCTAAGAGACAATACATCAATGTTCCATGGGAAATATTAAGGAAAAAATGACCAAGTGGTTGGGCCTAGAACAGATTAGCATTTCACCAGAACTTACATGAAGATTCTTTAAATTCTTGAAATCTCCATCCTTTATTTCGGTTATTTTATTGTTTTGTAGGTCTAGAAGAGTAGTATCCGAGGGAAGATCCTTTGGAACTTTAGTCAGACCTTAATGGGAAGACAAAAATATACATTTAATAAAAAGTAGAATAGAGCCTGTCAAGAATTGCGCTTACTTGTTTGCTTGCTGTTCAGAAAACAATTAATTTCTAAGCTTCATTATATAAAATTACAAAGATTCATAAAAGGAATTGGAATTGGTTCGTCCAATTCAAAATCCTCTCAGACAGGAATGAAAATCTCCAGGTTTCTTAAACAGCTTAACATGACCACTTCTGAATCTCTCTAATAGTTTTATGACACACACACACCCCACTCCCAATGACTAGTTGCTAAAGATGTTGCTTATAACCAGCTTGCTGTTGTATTTTTTTTTAAGGGACAAATTTTAAATTGTGTTTTCAGCTGTTCAGAATCTGACTACCTGTTTGGTCCACTGGAGGAACAAGCTGGTTTGCTCTTGAAGATAGCAATCAGACAATGCCTTTGTTAGAGGAACCAAACTGCCCTGAAAGTAGTCCTTTCTGGGCCCGTCAGAGACTTCTACTTTGTGTGTGTGTGTGTGAGGGTAGGATCACTTTGGTCTGAATCAGTTCCAGCACATGTGATCACTGATACTGCTCCAAAGCAAACCTTCTGGTTTGAATTTGTCAATATTGTAAAGTGGCTTAATGAGAAACTCACTTCAGAATAGCAGCAAATTAATCACTCCCTCTGCTCCTCAGCAGGAGGACAGGGGAAGTGAATTTTTTTAGCATGGTACAATAGAACATTGCTGATGTGCTGCATCTGTTATTTTTTTAAAAAAATTAAAAAACAGACTTTCTTCCAAGCCAAAAATGACTGGAAATACATTGCACCATGAAGTGTAAAAATACAAGTTGGCCACTACTGTATCTATTAAGGTCAACTCTGCTGATCAATCAGTAAAACACAAATGTCTAAAGTAACCATCTTGATTTCTACAAAATTCCAAAATATTTAGTATGAAGGTATAGTAGAACCCTGTATAACGAAAATTTCCGTTCCACAGAGCTCTTTGCTATGCGTTTTTTTCATTATGCGGATCAAATGGGCAATACCCCACATAAAGAAAAGAAAACATTCATTATATGTGGTTTTCACTAACTGGTGTATACCCCGCTTAACAAAAACCCCGTAGAACAGAAATTTGTTCGTTATGTGAGGTATCGTGATTACCGCACAAACGCTTCATTGTATGACATTTTCATTATATGAAGCATTCGTTTTGTGGGATTCCACTGTACCTTCATTGAACTATCTCAAGAGTCACTGAAATGCACAGACATTTTTATTGGCAGAATGTTAGAAACAGTATCAAGTGAGGAGAGATACAGTAGGAAGAGGCTGAGGGTGAGATCTCTATAGGTAAAGGTTGCCCTTGCTCAAAAGCCAGTCATATCTGACTCTAGGGTTCAGTGCTCATCTCTACAGCCAAAGAGCCAGTGCTTTCTGCATTTGCAGATGTTTCCATGGACTTGTGGCAGGGATGACTAGACATCACAGTGAAGGGAACACTGATATCTCTATAGAAGAGTGAAAAAAATGACATATGGGGATAGGTTGCAGTCATTTACATTAAACTTTACAAGGCAATGCAATGGTTTAATATAGCTTTTGGAACTGCCCCAGGACTTCTGGAAGGAAAAAACAAACAATTCCACTAGTGACCCTTATGTAGTTCCTTTGACTTAGCAACATTCCTGAACAATGGATTCTGTAAACCACAGAATGATTTTTTCTATTGTAGTTTGAATGCCATCTATTATAAAATTGCCCAAGCAACAGGAAACCAACCCTACTCCTATTTCCCCCATTCTATTGATACAATCTGTCTCAGTTTCATCATTTTTCAATTTTCTACTTTCAAACAAGTGTTTTTATACAATATTGACTTTTAAAAGCGGCAAATCATATTTCAAATCGTGTATGTTCTAATTATGGTATGTTAGACCCTAAGCTATAATTCTGTATGACATTCAGGGGCCTGTCTTGGAAACTTGTCAAATACTGGTTTTGCTGACTTCAGCACGTAAGTGCTTGAAGACAGGCCATGTTTGGATTCAGTTTCTTGTTGTTCATCTGAAGAGAGTAAATTGTATATAATCAGTGTAGAAAGACCAAAAACATGCCTCGTTTGATTTGTATCTTTCTTCCCCTAGAGTAAACAACTAAATTATTGGTGATTGTAATAAGTGAAACATCAGAGTATAATTAAAGAAAATCACTAGCATGAATTTAAAGTTCAGACTTTTCTGCAAATCAGTGTCTCATATTCATCCTCATTTAAAATATTCAGTGGGTTGGATTTATAACAGTGGAGGAATTTGTAAATGAAACTACACAATCAAATTCCACATTCAATTCTATTTTGAAACTGAAACAATTAGGAGACTATATTTGAAAGAAACTTTCTTTTAGCTGTACCATAAAAATCCAACGAACATCAGACAATTTGTTTAAAATTACTTGTGAGACCATTTTCATTGCAATATGTAGCTTAGGTGTACCAGCTGAATGTAAAAGATTTAAATAACCCCAACTAGTTTCACCCACATTTGCTTCTTTCCTTTAACTGAGGACACATTCAAGCATTCTAAAACTTGAATTAAGGTTAAATACATGAGGAGAGCAATTGAACTCTACCTGGTGCCTTCTAGGAGTCACTGAGATTAATTTTCTATTACACCCTAGCTTTGATGCTAGGAAAGATCAAAGGCAAAAGGAAAAGGGGGCAACAGAGGATGAGATGGCTAGATGGAGTTGTTAACACAGTGGGTATAGAGCTGAGCAGGCTGTGGAGGATGGGTTGCCTGGCATGCAGTGGTCCATGGGGTTGCAAAGGGTCAGGCTCAACTGTGTGACTGAACAAAAAAATAATTTATCTAGCCTCAACAAGTTCCATTAAAAAGAAGAAGAAGTGGTTGGAACCATTCCTGGCTTTGGAAAAAAGCCCCAAACCCATAGGACTCAAGAAACTCAGGGAGATTATGTTAGCATGACAAAATTGCTCCTTAGAGGTTGTGAGTAGTTTTTAAGTACTGTATATTTTAAACAAATGTCTGGGAGCTACAGGGATGTTAAGGCATGTGCACGAACTCTTACAGGCCATACATTGTTCACCTTTATTCTACCATTACCAAATAAATAAATAAATAAAGAACTGGACTATTTAAATACATGCTCCTGCTCAATATAATAGGAGGTATCACAGTGATCATTCTGGCAAGAACAAACATTATTGAGGGTACAAGAGCAAAACCAAATTAAAAGATGGAGGAAGGAGCTCACTGGGCAAGGAACATCATTAAAGGAGGATATAACTGAGGAACTCAATCTCCCCTACGTCACTTGGAGGACCCTGAACAGGCTGAGGGTCAGAGTCCCTAAATGTAAGACCAACATACTCAAGTGGGGGCTGCTGGCAGACAACAACGCACAGTGTGAATGTGGAGAGATTCAGAATCCGCTTCACTTACTGGTCTGCTGATTACTGCCACAAACATGTATCAATGAGGATTTTGGCCAATGACAAAGCCAAGAAAGTGGCTTAATTTTGGCAGGCGAGGTTTTGATTGGGACATGAAGAAGAAGCGATAATTAATGATCAAATCACAGGCTTGTACAGAAACTTCAAAATACTACCGATGACCATTTAGTTCTATGAGCTCCTCTAGGTTAGTTATCTTTAGCCTTTTGTGTATTACATCCCTCAAATCATTTTATCAAAGCAACCGAAATATAGAGCATGACAGATGCAATAACGCCTAGCTTTTCTGACAGGGACATTTATATGTTTAGAAGCATTAACTTATTAATATTGGTACTGTATTATGCTTTTCATATGAAGTAAGGACATAACATTGCAGTAGTATTATATGGATTAAGCGACAAAAATAATTCCACTGGCAGTTGCAAATTGTAAAAATATGACTATAAATGTAAATCTTAATTTATTTATTTTTTTTAAAGTGTGCCATCATAAAAAATTGCACATCACATTTGCAAATGGATGTGGCCATCAAAGGAAGATGAATTCTAAGTAATTGTTCTTTTTAGCAACTGTTATGACTGTGTCTGCATCCTTGGTGGTGATATGTATGCCACTAGCTGAGAACTCCTGTCCTGTCTTCTACAACACAATTCTTCTCTTGATCTTCTTTCATCATTGAACTCAAGGAAATTTCCAAGTGTTATAATCTAAACACTAACTATCCCTAGACCAGTTAGGTTCAGTAAGGTAGTTGCATCCCATTCCTTTGGGTGGTCCTTCTTTTTTTTTTTATCCCATCCAGAGTAAAGACCATTCCATGAACTTCTGTAAAGACGCCAAATGCTATCAATGGGATAATTAGGTCATGTGTTAAGACATGAAAACTTGCTCCTAACCAGTTATGTTTCAGGGCTCCTACAGGGTTCCACTTTATCCTCCACGCTATTTAGCATCCATAGGAACTGGGAATTAAAAGAATTTGACACAAATTATCATCAATTTGCTAATGAGAAGTTGTTCTATCTCTGTCTCTCATTTCCAGAGGAATCAGATGAACCTATGAGAGTGCTCGACCACTGCTTAGTGGATGAAGGCTAACACCCTGAAGTAAAATCCAAAAAAAGACAGAGATACTGTGCATTTGTGGTTTTCAGGTGTCATATGGATGGTGTGAATAATGCAGAAACAGTGAGAAATCAGTTACTTTTACAGCAACAAGAGTTTTTTCCTGAATAGTTCCTATGTTGGTAATACTTCCAAAAAATAAACTTTTTCATTTCTTCCCCTTACTTCACCATTTCAATACTTACTGGCAAGGCCATTGTCCACACCATAGATCAGACATAAAACGTGGGTCCAATATGCAATACCTCTCTCTTTTAAACTACCCCATAGCTTGATGGGTTACAGCACCATTATGCCCTGGACAGAACAGCAAAAATGTAACCCCTGCTTCTGGTCTTCTTCAACCTTGATGCTTCTCCCTAAATTTCCATTGCCATATATACTCTATATCAGTGGTTCCCAATTAGTTTTTTCTACGTACCACTTCAAGAAAGACCTCAAACTTGCGTATCCCTTATTGCAGGAACGTTAAATAAAAAATGAAATCAGGTGTATTTTATATTTATTATCATCAAAAGACATTCTAATGACAGAGAACACATGTTTCATTAATGTGGCAAATGTGCACGTTTTTCTTTGCACAACTCTGAAAAATCTGGTTGCATTTTGATCAGCTTCAATCTCAAGTCATCTTCGAGTTGAAGTCTGTGACGATGTTTAGTTTTTAAGTTTGTCATTGCGGAAAATCTGCTCTCGCAAAGGTATGTCGTGCAAAATGGCAGTAAATGTTTTATTGGTACTTTGCTGACATGACAAATGTCTTTAAGACCAGCCCAAAAATTAACCAGTGATTGCTCCGCAAAACAACTTTTGAGTCTACTGTTGCATGAGATGTCTGTTAATTCCTCTTGATCAGAGATGGATAGGTGATCAGTGGGACAGTTTCCAAAGGGGTTGTTTACAACTGAAGCAGCTTGAATATTATTTTTATTTTCTAAACATCATTACATTGTATTGCAGTTTATAGTGAAAGTGCAAATGTAAACACAGTTTTAAAACATTATCTTACTGTTTACCGAGGTAGGTATATAAGGCTGATCGACGCGACATGGTGCGACAGATATTTATTAATTCACAATTAAAACAACACAACGACCACAGCGACATGCTCACGCGACATGAATCGAACTGACTGATTGACAATGACGAGCAAATAGGCGGGAACGGGGGCGGCCGCGATCAGATGACACGAGACGCGGGAGGCGTGGGAAAAACCGCCAGCACGGGAGAAAGCGCTTGATGCATACAATTACCTACTGATAATTTAATTAAATTGAATAATTTTTTTGCAATTGTTATTGCATTATTGTTTTTTAAGGATTTAATATTTTAGTTAAGAGATTGCTGCGCGTACCACTTGATGCAATATCGCGTGCCCCTGGGGGTACGCGTACCACTAATTGGGAACCACTGCTCTATATTGTGACATCTACCCTAAGAAACAGCACACCTAACTTGTTATGCCACCAGGGGTCTCCTTAATTTACTTCCTATCTTTACTTTGAAGCCCAATGCCTATGAATTCTGAGGTTGCAAAAGTTGACAGTAATATTATCTTACTATTATAAATTCATTATTGAAGGAACAAACAAAGCTGTCTAGTACTGTATATTTAAATCCTTTTTTATTTACATATTCTACTTAATGTTAAGATAAAGTTCTTTGTCACTACAGTTGTTTTTAAAATTGTATTTTTGTAGAACTTTTTGCAAACACGACTTGAAGGAACTTGCACAGTTCTTTTTCCTGTCAACTTTTAGTAAATTAAAATATATGAAACAGATCCGACAACAGGAACCCATATGGCAATAACTGTTTTTCTGGAAAATTTCTTTATTCATTGCTCATAACATGAATCAGTCTGAAGCTAATTCTTTTGTCTTTTCTATCTTTGGCAGAACAAATGTTGGAACAGCTTTATCAAATTTAATTTTGTGTATATGAAAAATTGCCAAATCCAGCATGCTCACTTTTGACTTCAAAAGAGGAAACCTCTCAAAAATGAGGGGATTGATTTGAATTAAGTTGAAAGGTTTATATGATTCACATATCTCTACAGCTTTTGGGGTTTCTCAAGGCTACAATGGAAAGTTGGGTGAGGGGCCAATGATGTAACTTCATATCCAGTGGTACACTTCCTTCCCCCATTACAGCAGAATAAACACTCACCCACACCCACCCTCATTATGCTACACAAGAAACCCTGATATTTTGACATTGTGTTTTGTGATACAAAATAACTATTCAACATTGTTTCCCAGCCTTCCAGAATGAGTGCTTAGGGTACATGGTGCTGTGTGGTAGTGGTGGTGGTGGTGGTGTTCATCATATCACAGACAAATCAAGATATAGTGGAAGTACATCATTAGATCCTGGCCTCAACTAGAATATATACCACAGATTAGGAAAGGCACAGACAAGTTCCAGGCATTCAGATCATGGTTGACCAAGAGTATCAAAAAAGCTGTTAGGGGATAAAAGCTGAGGACTTTCCTTCAGAAAATGGAGACTGACCAACAGAGAAGAGGAACAATAAGTTGCATGAAAGAAATACAAGCAAGCAATGAAGATTTGAAAAGAGGATTTAAAAGAGTATGTAATCAAGACAAACAATCAAGAGACTTAAATACATCAAAAGCATTCCATATGCTTATAACTACAGAAGCACATTGATGAAGAGGGAGTTAAATAAGTACTTAAAGAAGATATGGAGAACACAGAGGAGTTGAGTGACTTATTGTATCTGTTTGCTCTGCAGAAGATAAAAATCAAATACTTGTGCCTGACCAGATTTTTTTTCCAGGAAAACTCTGGGGAATTATAGCAAATAGCAATGACAAGGGATTAAGCCTTTGCCTTAATGAAAACTGAAAACAAATTTTCGAGGGGGGCTTAAATGGTCAGAGGATTTCAGCAGTTTTTTAAAACTGTCTCACAAATCCCAGAGTCATCCTGTGGAGATGAATGGTAAAAGATTCAGGATAGATAGAAGAAAGTAATTCCTCCTTCAGTGTATGTTTAAATCAGGGGTGCCCAAACTTTTTGGGCTGCAGGCTGGTCATGTGGTTCAGTGAGTTGGTCATTATGGCCCATGGGCTGGATCCAGCCCCCAATGCCAATTAATCCACCCCACAAAGCCCTCAATGCTCCCTAGAGCAGAAGTAAAATGTTCCCGTACAGGAGCATTTTACTTCCACTCCCAGGAGTGACAAGGGCTTCGTGGGCCAGATGAATTGGCATCAGGGGCCAGATCCAGCCCACAGGCCGTAGTTTGGGCACCCCTGATTTAAATAATGCTACTCTCTAGCAGAAGATATAATGATAGAGGTCAGCATGAAAAAGTTATAAAAAGAGATTGGAAAAATCCTTGCAAGATAATGCTATCAATGTTGAAGTCAATACAGTATTCCCTAATTTTTATGGCAGTGAACACGAGATTCTGCAGAACATGAGTCAGGAGTTGCTGTTAGGCCTTTGATCTCATTCAGCATATTCATATGGTTTATCTTTAAGATACGATGCAGATAATCAAACTTTTGGTCATAATATTTTGTAACATCAATTTCTCCGCTGAAGTCATTGGAAATACTGTTTAATGTACTGGAACAAAATTCCTCGATTGACCAGACTATCAAGACTGCTGGTCTCAGTTTGCTTTCCCATTGCTGTGCTCTTCTTCTCCAGGTTTGACCAAAACTTTTCATGACTTAGTGGGAGAGGGGAATGACTGTGCCATACCCATGAAGCCAGCGGGTGTCTAAAAGTAATGGTCAAAGCAGAGGTGCCCAAACTATGGTATGTGGGCCAGATCTGGCCCCTGATGCCAATTCATACAGCCCACACTGCTCTCGTCGCTCCCAGATGTACATATGGGGCACATTTTACTTCTGCTTCTAGGAGCAATGAGGGCGGTGCAGGCTGGATGAATTGGCATCAGGGGCTAGATATGGCCCATGGGCCATAGTTTGAGCACTCCTGGGCTAAAGCAACTCACTGGAACAAAATAAACAGCAACAATTGCATTTCTAAATCTAGTTTTCCTACAATGCCTGAAACTTTGACTTCTCTCTTCGACTTAGGCAAAGAAAACAAAGATTGGTATTTTTTTTCTTGTCGAGATTCACACAATTTGCTCAGAGTATCTTTCTTTCCCTTTGAAAACTGTGTCCTGAAGAGAAGAAACAAATGGAATACCACAGGATTATATCCTGGACCCAACTTCTATATAAATAATTTTAATAAGAACTCTTGTTGGCCTCAAGCTTAACAGTCAAAAGTGTGCTGTGGCAGCAGAAGAAGGAAAGGAAAGCTACTTCCACCTCCACAGCAAAATAAGGAGATGAGACACAAAGAGGTGTGGTTAAAGGTGTGGGCCATGTTTATTGAATTATTGAACTGAGGGACCTACAGGTGCAGGCAATGCATAACCTGGTGCCAGGGCAAGGAAAGATCGCCTCCCCTTCCCTGCACCAGATGGGCGAAACCCTAGTCTCCATTCAGCGCTGCACCTACTAGTCACTGGCTGATCAGGTTACCTGGGGAGGGGGCCGTGTGCACGTGGCCATTTCAACTTCCCCTCTTCTTGGCTGTGCCATATGTCTGCCTCATGGCACTAGCTGCATCTGCACCACTTCACAGGAACCCAGAATGGGATGCCACTTCTGCCTCATCAAAGACGTCCTGAGGGAATCGCTGATGCATCCCCCAACCAGTACTACTCACCTACCCACCTATGTGACCTATCTTAAGATTCTACCTGGCAAATGCCAAGGTGCCCCACAATACGGGAATGGGATAAGTAAAAAACAGACTGGCTCCAGATGCCAATATGGAGCTAATCCCAAAAATTTCTATCCGACCTGGAATGGCAACCCAATAGCATTCCCGGCTACAGGATGGGTGGGTGGGAATGATCTGGGACAAAAAGGGCTCTTCCAGGTGTGTGCCGGCACTTAAATCCACATGGCATGCCCCTCCTCTGCTCCAGCATGTTTGCGTCACATGTGATATGTCATTTCCTCCTCTGTGACAGGGCAGAAACCACACACACTCCACCTGCCCAAGGCTGCCCAGGCGCAGAGATAAGCTTGGTTGCATCAACAAAAGTATATGTTCAAATCAAGGGAAGTAACTGCTTTGGTTAGACCTCACCTGGAATACTGTGTTTAGCTTTGTGAACCACAGTTAGTGACACTGTCCAGAGGAGGCCCTACAAATAACAGTTGAGAGACCTGGTCTTATATAGCCTGGAGAAGAGAAAGCTGAGAGGCAATATGATAGCCATGTTCAAATATTTGAAGGACTGTCATGTGGCAGATGGTGCAAACTTTTTTTTAAACGCTCCAAAGGGTAGAATTCAAATAATTGCTTCAAATTATAAGAAATGATACTTCAACTAAATATTAGGAAGGACTTCTTTATAGTAAGAACTATTTGACAGTGAAAAAGATATACTTGGATGGTAGTTGACTGTCCTTATTTGTTTTTAAACAGAGTTAGGTGGTCATTCCACTAATCCATCCTTTTACCAGTTCCTCACAGCATTAAACAGAAATCACATCCTGAGTGAAGGGAAAATACTGTCCAGCTTCTGACAAAATCAAAATGGTGCTCATTGGTCTTCCATTGTAATTCATCAGGCAAGGAATGCTGCAAGATTTTTTTTATTATGTGTCAGAGGAATATTTTCCATTCAGGAAAACCAGTGACATTTCTCCTATGTCAAGTGAGCCCACAGTTAACTCTGTGTGTTCTTATAGAGAAGGGACTTTGTTTTCCTGGGGAAGAAATTGGGGTTTCATGGAAGAGGGTAAACATATTTCTCATCCCTAATCTTCTTTGTAAAACTTCAAGGCAGATAGAAAGTAAGCAAACAGACAATTTGCCTATTGATTCCTCAGTTCATAAGGCAAAAATATAAAAAACATGTTTAAGGGCTGCTGTTCCCCAGTTAAAATTGATCCAATGGCTATTACAGTGGTACCTCGCTTAAAGTGCGTTCTACGGCATTGCTCTTTATGCGAGTTTGCTCTTTAAACAAAACACCACTGTAAGTGGCCAATTGTGACTTGAGGGGGGGGGGGACTGCAACCCCCGATTTAGTTAGGTGAGTTTTTGGTTGGTTATAGTTGTTAAGCGAGGTGACCATTTTCTCAGTCCCACCACCCTCAGTGGAGGACACAAGAGAAGGCCTTCTCTGTGGTTACTCCCAGACTATAGAACATCCTCCCACAGAAGGTTATGTTGGTTCCCATTCTATAAGTAGGCAAACATTCAGTGGTAGGCTGCCTAAGAGATTTTGTTTTTTAAAAATGCGCTAGTGTATTTTTTGTTGTATTTAATGTGTTTTAGAACTGTTTTTATTTACTGGTTATAATCTTATATATGTTTAATTGTATTCTAATACTTAATAATCTATTAGTTTTTGGCTTCTAATAGTGTTTATTTTCATATTGTAAGCTGCCTTGAAACCTCTTAAGGAGAAGCAGGGGACAGACAGACAGACACAAAGAAATAAAAGGGGGGGGGAAATAATACTGAAAACGCATGATGAAACTGAGTTTCCACCCAAATTGTTAAGCAGTGAAGTAGATAATAATAAGTTTATAAAGCTAAGCCAATACAACTTGCCAAAAATAGTTTCCTATTTGACCATTTAGTCCAGAGAGGATTTAAACGTAAATAATATGAGCGGGAATAAGATTATGGCAATGTTATATTGCTCCACCCTTGCACACAAGGGAAGAAGAAGTCTGAATAATAGGCCAGTAGAGATGTTACAGCATAACATAATGAAATTAGCTGGAACCTGGAGCCCCATACAACTGGCAGAAAGCAACAATTCAGGATAAGGGAAGTCCAGATTCACTCATTTGGTCACTCCAGTGATTTAGAATGAAGCAATATACTAAATGTTTGCAGTACACGTATGTATGAGAAATATATGAGAAATATATTGAACTTTTAAATCAGCATTGTTCATCTGTAGAACTTCAAAAGGGGCCTACTCAAACTGTGATTCACTTTAACATTGTAGGTTATAGTTAAAGTAATGGAACATATGGAGGTGTTTGCTCCTCAAATCCCTATAGATTCAATAGGCCTATTCCAGCACAGTGTACTATGTTAAGCAACAGAATTATACACAACACTTAAAATGGTATGGCTAGAAATTCAGAAACAAGACACGTACAGTCATACCTCGCATAACAAATTTAATTCGTTCTGCGAGGCTATGCGAGTCAGACTCGCATAACAAACTTTTCTCTATGCGAGTCGGACTTTCCCTATGGAAAAACTCGCATAATGAACATTTCAAGGGGGAAAACTCGCTTAGCGAAAAATTTTCGCTATACGAGTTTTCCCCATAGAAATGCTCGTTATACAAGTTTTTCCATAGGGAAAAGTCCGACTTACATTGCAAAAAATTCGTTATGCAAGTCGGACCGCTTAGCGAAAAACTTGCTTGTTATGCGAGTTTTTCGCTAAGCAAAACACTCGTTATGCGAGGTTTGACTGTATATTGGAAAACCCATGATTAGCCTTAATGTCCCAATTTCATCCTCACTTTACACTTCTGCGTCTGCAATTTACTTCACCAATAATTCTCAGATGGACTTAAATTAGTTAGATTAGGTAGCAAAAATGTGGCCTTAGTGTAGTCCAGTCAGCCCCTTTTTATCCCAGTTCAATAGACACAAAGGATCTATATTTTATGAAGTTTATTTAAGTGAATTAAAGAAATGAATATAGCATAGGAAATCAAACTTGCAATCTAGTCATTAAAAGAATACATACAAAAATAAGAAAACTTAACTTGTCTTGGCCTTTCTGGTCTCCCTTGTATTCAAAGGTCCATCTGTGAGACTGCCCCATGCCTTTCCACAGTGAAAGAGTAAGTAAAATTCCTCCCACTTTGGTTTTATTCTTTTGTGCTATCATTCTCCTCACGTGGGGACTCTTAACCAATTGAAATTAGTTTACACTCCATTCTCCCTCTCTGGAATATGTCCTACTGCTTCTTCCAAAGCTAGGATTTTCATGACACAGGCAAATGACCATGTAGTTTTGTCCTGTTGGTCTTCTAAAAGCAATATTTGCATATTACCCAAAAGCTGCATGATTCATGTTTTCATTTAGTTCAGGGGTTCTCAACCTATGGCCTGGGGGCCAGATGCAGCCCATGACACCATTTTATGTAGCCCCACCCACCACCTCCACCACACCAGGCAGTGCCATGTGGTGGAGGAAAGGCAAAATGGTCATCCAGCCCCCGAAGCTGTCTGAGGGAACATGACCCGGCCGCCGGCTTATAAAGGTTGAGAACTCTTGATTTAGATAATTAGGAGCTAACAGCCCAGAACAGGTTGGTGATGTCTCAACTGGAACTGAAAGTTTGGAGATAGCTACTGATCTCCCAGGAGTTGACCATCAGAATTTTGAAATTGTGATTTCTTTTTCAACCATAGAAATGTTTGAATTTGAAGAAAAACCAAAGCAGTTTGGAGTTGGAAGGGAAGGTTCCAAACACACTAATTTGGATTTCAAGTAAAACTTTGTTTCAGTGCTCTTTCTTTTTGCAATCCAGTGCTAACCAGCACTTCTGCTGTCTGTTAAACACAATCATGCTACTGGCCTGACCCACTAGAATGTCTATAAAAATATCAGATATTGCAAATGCTCCATCAATATCCAATGCACATCTCTTGGGAGCGGTTGGTGCTCATCTCTGTTTACAGCCAAATACACATACATATACACCTTGTAATAACTACCTGATTAAATTGAGTGTATCAGAATATGATACACAGAATGTAGAACCTTTCAGGTTGAATAATACCAATCTGGCTGTATTATCCACACCCATTAAGTTGATGTTCTTTTATGTTTCGTAGAACATTGACAACTCTACCTCTTCAAAGAAAAAGGTCTGTGGTCTTGAATGAAAGGCAGAATGGAATGAATGGAATGAAGTGGCTACTATTTCTTTCACACTCTCCCACCACAGAGATCATTCTGCTGCCCCCTCCCCCCCCCCCCATATTATCATTTTCCGGATTTTTTTTTGTTTCTGTTGACAAGGCTGTTATACAGAACATTTCATAGTGACAACAATAGTACAGCATGATAAAAGGAATTTAGTAACTATGGCAGTGCTGATGCCCTAAAAGCAGTGAGTCTCAATCTCTAGTCATTCAGATATTTTGGACTTCACTACCAGAATCCCAAAATAGCAAGGTAAGAAGGTCTGGAAAGTGAAGTCCAAATCATTTGACAGGTTAAAGGGATTCTCAGCCTGTGGCCCGTGGGCCAGATGGAGCCTGTGGCACCATTTCATGTGCTTTCCCTCCCCCCCACTGCCTCCACCACACCAGAAAGTGCCATGTGGTGGAGGAAGAGCAAAATGGCTGTCCCCCCCCCCCAAGCTATCCGAGGGAACATGACCCAGCCCCTGAATAACTCCACTTTCATTATAAACCATCATAAGCATGTTTGAAATTCTATTTAAGACATTTTATGAAATGTTTAATTCAGCTTACCCAAATCAGAACATTGCACAACCCGAAGATAGCACTGACAGCCAAATGGACACACTGGCATTTGAGGATACCCTGAAGGTACTGTTGGTTCAGGTATTCCAGAACCTGCCTCATCTTCAAGCATAAAGTCAAACAAGCCTTTCTGGTGGAATGGTTTGGCCAAGCACAAAGGCAGGAGCAACAGGAAGAAGGCAGCCACTTTCATGGTTCAGTTCATGTATTCAGGGAAGCTGGTAAATCTAGGAGGCAAAGCAAAAGTGTACAAATTGTAGCATTGTATTGGTGTTTCTATTTTGACCCAACTGTCATTTAATTGATTTGTGGTACATCACTGGTATCGTTTGTTAAGACAATAGCAAGAGTACTGTACTGTATTGATATAATTCAGGCAAGGAAACCAGGACATGTTTATTCCCCAATGAGCATAGAGACAATTATAATCACAGATGTTTGAATAGCTGACCTAGATTTGCATTTATTAACAATTTGCAGCTGAGTGAGAATCATAGTTAAGAGAAGCAGCCACAGTTTCCATTTGATAGTTCTTTGGCAATAATAGGAACTAGACTATTATTTTCACCCAACATTTTTCACTATGTTGACTGACCTCAGGTTCTGAAACTTGTGATGGAGGCTGTTGTTTCCCTTCTTTTTCTTACCCTTCCTTTTCTTTTTTATTTTGTGGCCTTGAAAAAATGTCAGTCTGGCAAGGTCATGGGAACGGAAACTATGGCTGCTTTTAACAACTCTCATAAATTACTTTAAAGAAAAATACTCATTCTAGTTTGGTTATTCTTGGCTTCCTGGAAAGTGAATCAACATTTTGTTTAATTTTCATCCATTTGCCACAACACTGCAACTCCCATTTAAGCAGAAAAAATTAGAGCTTTGTACATGTATATTAAACACATTTGAGCTGAGGTTCGGGATGTCCTAAGGAGTGTGGAATAGGATGGGTCCAACCTGCAATACATTAGAGCTGTAAGACTGTTGCTGAATCTTAATTCAGATGTAGACAGAGAGAGAGAAAGAGAGAGAGAGAGAGAGCAAATTATAAAATGGGAGTATGCTGTTTTGGCTATTTTATGAACTTGTTCATTCAGCTTTTAACCCAGGTTTCTTATTTATCTTCAGCACATTTTTAGATTCAAAGATATAGCCCTCCAGTTGTATGGGTTCTGTTGGCAATAGGCAGGCTAGACAATTTGTGAGTACAGTGGCATGAACACTATTCTCTCGTATTTGGATCCCATCCAACCAAAAACTAGCCCAGTAATATCCATCAACAGAAACCATATGGGATGAATGAATGACAGAGTAATTTCCCACAGCAGCATTGCCTTAGTGCAGTAGTGGCAAACCTATGCCATGTGCCAGAGGTGGCACTCGGAGCCCTTTCTGTAGGAACCCATGCAGTCACCCCAGCAGTTTGCCCTGCCCCTCTGCCCAGCAGCCCAATGGGAGCACTTCCTCCCTCCTCCCAGCAAAGAATTCACCCCACCCTTCTGCCCAGCAGCCCAATGGGAGTGTTTCCTTCCTACCCTGTTGTTGTGTTGGCACTTTGCAATAAAGTGGGTTTGGGGTTGCCATTTGGGCACTTGGTCTCTAAAAGGTTCGCCATCACTGTCTTAGTGGTACTGACATGGAAAGTGACCGAATACTCCATTATATCTTGCTTATAAATGTCACTAGTTCCATGATATTACATTATATGGAAATAGCTTCCATATTGTGTTAAGTCATGTAAGTCATCACATCCTACATCATAAGGCTTTTGTTGGAACACCATTGTAGCTTCCTGATAAGAAGGAAGCAGGATCCTGTTCATTTCTTCTGCTGATGCAACGGTCCTTGGTGTCACCGGCTGCACATTTCCCAACCCTGAACAAAGAGATATCAGTTGGAAAACTGCTCAACTGCTCATACAAGAGAACATTACATGAACAGAGGGGATGACTGGGATTCTACATAGAGAATTTAATTTAAGAGTCCTGGTGGTGCAGTGATTAAACAGTTATATTGCAACCAAAACTGTGCTCACAATCTGATCCTGATCCTGAAAGGGATCAAGGTTGACTCAGCCTTCCATATTTCCAAGTTCAGTAAAATGAGTACCCAGCATGTTGGGGGCAAAATGCCAATTACCTTGTGAACCCCCAGAGAATACGCATGTGCTATGGGGTGGTAAATAAGTGTAATTGTTATTACTCTGTGTGCATGGATTTAAAGGATTTTGACATGTTGTATTCTACTTTGCCCCCTGTTCACAATCTAGTTGACTGAAGGTTGTATCTTCTTGGCTGCAACATACCAAAATCTTGAAACACCAGAGTGAGAAGAATAGCAAAATCCACTAAATTAGACGCAGTCCTGTAATTTGCATATATTTTTATGAGCAGCCTCAAAAGTGGTTCAAATAAATGAATCCTGTCCCTCAATTGTACTAATTTGTTTAGATAGCTAAACTATTATTTTTCACTCTACATATTAACTGAAATATAGTACAGTAATACCTCGGATAATGACTTTAATTGCTTTATTATTTCTTCCATCAATCTGTCAAGTCGTGATTTATGGCATTTGCATGATTTATTTGATCTTTTAATGTCTTTCTGCCAGCAAAATGCTGTGTGTGTGTGTGTGTGTGTGTGTGTGTGTGTGTGTGTGTGTGTGTGTGTGTGATTTTATGCTTCTGGTATATTTAAAGGTAAAGGTAAAGGTTTCCCTTGCTCGAAAGCCAGTCATATCCGACTCTAGGGGTCAGTGCTCATCTCTGTTTCTAAGCCAAAGAGCCAGCGCTGTCCACTTCTGCAGAGGTTTCCATGGTCATGTGGCACATGGAACGCTGTTACCTTCCCACCGAAGTGGTCCCTATTTATCTACTTGCAATTTCTTGATTTCGAACTGCTAGGTTGGCAGGAGCTGGGACGGAGACGGGAGCTCATTGTGTCCTGCAGTACTCAGGAATCGAACTGCTGACCTTCCGCTTCCCCATCAGCATCTTAGTGACTTGAGCCACTGCAGTCCCTCTGATATATTTGCTGATGTGAAATTTAATATAAATGGAATAAAGAACCTGGACCTTTGGCCTTTAAGACTTCTCACTATATATGCAAAACTGGCCCATGAAACATTTCATACCAGTTCCATGTTCATGCAGAGACACATGCATTATTTTCCTTGATTCACATGTCCCCACATTAAAGAGTACCAACATTTGAAAAGATTTAAAGCATTGAAATGTCATCTTTGTGATATCCTGCCCAAAGTTTTAGGTAAGTAACTTGAGAATCAGTATGAAAACATGTAATTCCCTGTGGTGTCCAACTAACAGTGGTTCTTATTTGTAGTAATTGTGGTATAAGTGGCTGCAGGGCCATAGCCTGAGGGGGGCCAGTTAGCAGTTTGCCCACCCTGACAAGTTGTGGTTTCCCATAGGAATGCATTGAAAAGAGGCTTTGTTGCCCACTCTGAAAAATATTTGCCCACACACATCTAGAATCCTGCCTATGACCCTGGGTGGCTGGATAGCTCAGTGAGATGGAGCATCGGGCTGTGGAACCAGGTATCAGAAGTTCAATTCTTCATGTTGCTTTGTAGGAGATGACTAGGTTTTAGGCAAGCTATATAGTCCAAAACAATGCTGAAGAAAGAAATGGTAAATTTCTCAGTATCTATAGCTAGAGCAGGTTACCATAAGTTAGCATTAACTTGATAGTACATAATGATAGTAGTAGACTGTAATATCTACTGTTCTTTCAAGATTTCTCTATTGCTACAATTTTGAACACATACAGTAGACAATAAGCTTTGTTGAACTCAGTGGGGCTTAACATTTAGATACATAGTAATAGCTATAGAAGTTATACTTATACCGCCCCATAGCGCTTCCTGCACTCTCTGAGCGATTTACAAGTTAATTAGCATTTTGCCCAAACATCCTAGGTACTCATTTTACTGACCTC
Source organism: Furcifer pardalis (assembly GCA_030440675.1). Lineage (NCBI taxonomy): Eukaryota > Metazoa > Chordata > Lepidosauria > Squamata > Chamaeleonidae > Furcifer > Furcifer pardalis. The sequence continues at coordinate 172,110,177 of CP126892.1, read as the reverse complement.
TGAAGGATGGAAGGCTGATTGAGTCCTAGTCAGGACTGAACTCATAACATTCTGGTTGCAGTACAGCATTTTAACCACTGCACCACCTCGGCTCCTAAATACCAAATTATGCTTTATAATAATTTGATTGGTTTGAACATAATTTTTTCTATAGGGCAGCAAGCAAAGGTAGAGGGATAGGATAAAATGATTCCGTATCATATTAACTTACAAAAGGAAAAATGTGGACATCCAAACAAAATAAACATGATCAGAAGAAAGTTACATAAACAAGCCGTGCAAACTAACAATGGTGGTGGGGAGGGGGGCATGATACATATGCATTACTTAAAGTGAAGGGGGAGAGATTTATTTCCACACCACATTATGCTACAGTGTATCTATCCAGAAATGAAAACCTCAGCATGCTCCATGAATCATTTTTGACAGACTCTCTGGAGTGAATGTTTGGCTGAAATGGTTTGTGGAATTCAATACTTTCTCTCTGCTTCAGAAAATGGAGACAGTAAGAATGCCTTTTCTCAGAAGGGGAGAATCTAGGGCACAAAGCTTGATCCATCACCAACCAGATTTCCCAATAAAGCTTCAACTGCAATTAATATGTTGTGTTTATTAATGCTGCAAATACGACTGTCTCTTATGAGGCATCATTAACCGATAAAGCAAACACATTCTGCTGGGCACATTAACATTTCGGAAGTACATTATTTCTCCTTCAAACAGCACAAACATCTGCTTATACACTTTCTATCTTTTTACTACAGCATAACTATGTTTGTTTACTTTAGTTTTTTCACACTGGAATCCTGTTGCCTTAAATATGTAATCTCTGTTTACATAGGTTATATATCGCTTCACTATGTTTAGAAAGATGTCTGCTATTTCGTTCTCCACTTAAAACAAAAAGCATTCTCCACTTTAAAAAAAAATGTCTTCCAGCTTCCAGACTATAAAAAACATATAGTTTTCTCTTTACGTCATATGTCCCAATTTTTATGAAGCACAATAACAAAAAAGCACCGTTGCAAAACATCGGAGGAACATATTCATCCTTATTTAAAAACACAAATTAATCCTCATTTGAAAATACCAATAAACAACCCCAAATGTAAAAAAAAAAAGATGTCCACAACTCTCCGACAGGATCCGAAATAATGCAGATGTAACCATACTAAAGTTTTTTTTTTGGTTGTTGTTTAAAAGACTCTTCTTTCACACTCCTCGTTCCCTCTAGCTTTTAACTGAAGTTTTACTGCACGGCTGCAGAGTTCAGGATAATTATTGAAAGCCATACCTTTTAATCCAGGGATTTTCAACAGGCACTCTCAGAGCTAAGATGCAATTAAAGAAGAAGCATCAAGCCAGGCAGAAGAACTGTGCAGGTGTGGAAAGGAGGAGGGGTCGCGCACTGCTCCGAGACTGTCACTCAGCAGGAAACCCTCCTGCTTCTTCTATTCCACAGCACAGTTTTTTAAAAAGAAGGTTTCCCTCAATGAACAGAATCCAGGCGGCTAACACCCACAGTAGATCATATGGTAATGATATGTCTCCTGTATTGTAGCCAGAAACTTTATCACCCCCCCTTCTTTCCCTCCCTTTCCTTTATTTCTTTTTCATGTGTTCAGGTTCCTAAGTGCTTTCACAGATTATCCTCCCCTCCCCCTTCCCATTTCTACCATTTTCTTCAATGATCACATAGATTCTTATACAGCTTTCTAAGATTTTATTTGGCAAAAGAATAACATCCACAAAGCTTTCTTGTTTGTGGTGTAAGATTCACAAGGATGGGGCAAAACAGCAGAGTTTCCCCTAGTGAAGTAAAAGAAATACACAGATTGCAAGAGAGAATGAATGATTTCATTTGATGGATTTATTTTTTTTAATTTTTTATTTGCTAACGTGTTCACAGCTTGAATTGTTAATCTTTAATCTAACTCTCTTAGAATGCTATGCTCTCTTACTTGGGGAGCAAGTCGTTGAACTTAATGAGACTTCTAAGTAGTAATAATGTTATTATTACAGGGGGGGGGATAGTAGCTCTTATCCTTATAATAAAATCACAGTAATACTGACAGGCTGCAGTGATTCAGTGGTTAAAAAGCTCACCTTGTTAGTTTGAGACCAGGGTAGCGCATGATGGATTGAGCGTCGGTTTCTGTGCCAGTTCCTGCCAACCTAGCAGCTCGAAAGCAAGAAATTGCAAGTATTGTAGATAAATAGGAACCACTTTGGTGGGAAAAGATCTTGGGGACATAAAAGGTGCCTAATTTGGGTGTCCCATGAGTGGAGTTTATCCAGCAAAAATCTTTTGAACCCAGAATAATTTCTGACATGAAATTATTATAGTAATAACGACTACTGCTCAAAGAGCAGGTGGAAGTCGTGGCTAGGAGGGGTTTTGCACAACTTCGTGTTGTGCGCCAGTTACGTCCACTCCTAGATCGTGACTCCTTGCTCATGATCACACACACTTTGGTCACCTCCAGACTTGATTATTGTAATGCACTCTACATGGGGATGCCCTTGGTGACCATTCGGAGGCTTCAGTTGATCCAGAATGCGGCGGTTCGGGTTGTGATGGGGTGCGGGCAGTGGTGGGATGTCAAATATTTTACTAACCCACCGTGATGTCATCATTGTGGGCAGAGCCAACGTCATGACGTCATGACATTATAGGCGGAGCCAAAGAAAAAATAATAATAAAAATAATAAAATAAAAATAAGCACACACACACACACACACACACACACCTCAACCCACCCACCCACCCACCCACCTCCTGCCAAGTGAACTGCATCTCCAGACAGAACTGTGCCTTTCAGAAAGGGGATGAAGACCTGGCTGGTGGGGCATGTGTGGGGTGTGGACTAGGCGGCAAGTTTGGTTAGCTGGCTCCTGTGAATAACCCCCCCTCTCCCCGTTGTGGTTTTTAACTTAATTTTTAACTTTGTAGTCTTTTAATCCTTAGTTTTAAATCTTGAATTGTAAGTGGTGTGTTTTAACTCTTTTAGACCATGAGTCCTCGTAAAAGGGTGGGGTATAAATATAATAAATAAATAAAATTATTATTGTTGTTGTTGTTGTTGTTAAAGCAACACAAAGCAATTCTAAACAAGCAGGTTTTTAATGTTTAAACTGATTGCTGACTAGTTTGACTTGCTTTGCAATCATTAATTATAAATACTAGATGTTGCTATATAGCCTTTCCAAACTATACAGAATCCATAAATGTGTTTGTGCTACTGAGGTCACCTATAATGACTGACAAGGGACTGCAGTGGCGCAGTGGCTCAGACACTGACTGGGAGGTGGAAGATTAACAGTTCAAAACCTGAGTATTGCATGACGGAATGAGTGCCTGTCTCTGTCCCAGCTCCTGCCAACCTAACAGTTCAAAAGCAAGCAATTAAAAGTAGATAAATAGATACCACTTTGGTAGGAAGGTTAACAGCGGTCCGTGCACTTCAGTATCTTGGCATGCCTGTCACATGTCCACTGAAACATCCGGAAATGCAGACAGCGCTGGCTCTTCAACTATAAACAGAAATGAGCACTGAATCCTAGAGTCAGATACAACTGGCTTTCCAGCAAGGGTGACCTTTACCCTACAATGACTGACATAGATCTATACCTTGGAACAAGGGCTTTTAAAACTTTTTTTTTGGGGGGGGGGAAGGTTGGGATGTAATTGCCAATGTGAGCACATATAATGTCTCTCCGCTCATATTTCCTGCATAAAATGTGTAGGTTTTGGGCTCTGTGTTCAGACATGTACTATTCTGCTTCCCTTAGGCTGCAACCAGGTGCAACATCCAGACCAGCTATAGCATTTTAAGAGGAGGTATAAGTTATTAGACTTCAGTCTTTTAAGTCTTATCCAGTTCCTTATTACAATGGAAATACCAGAAATATGAAAATAATTGTGTTACTTCGCATTTACCCAAAAAAAGTGAGCAGAAGAACAATACGTCTACAACATAGCTGATGGAAGGGTAGGGTTTTAGATCAGGGAACTGTGTACAAGAGCCATTTTGAAAGTAATTCTCTTCTGGGAAATTAGTGTCTATAGACATTTCTTAATTTAGGGCAATTTGCTCCCAAATGCTACACCATTTGTTTATTTACATGACAGGATTTCAGCAACCTGTGCATAAAAACACCTTGAATTGTTTTAAAAACTAAGTCAGTTACAATAAAATGTGATTTCACATTTGTTCATTCTGTATTGGACTAGTTCTTAATCCCCTAACCAGCATAATTGGTAGAGGGAGACAGTGAGATTATAGTTGAACAACAGCTGGAAATTCACAGGTGGTTTCAATCTAACAGCAACAATGACTATGCTGATCAGGTCTTCTGGGGACTGAAGTTTGAGAGCACCTGAAGAGCAAAGCGTGAGTACCCTTGCTAGGTCACTGAGTTGGCTATTGTGGCTCACTTGGGTTGAGAATGTAAATCCCTGAAGTGTCAACCCAACATGCTTAACCCAACACACGCACACTGATATTGCAGGGATATATCCAGTGGTGGGCAGCCAAAATTTTTACTACCACATGGTGGGTGGAGCCAACATCATGGGTGAAGCCAACATCATGACATCATGGGCAGAGCCAACATCATGACATCATGGATGGAGCCAGTGATGTGGGTGGAGCCAACCTAAAAAAGCCATAAAAATAAGTACACATAAAAATACAAATTAAATAGACATAAAAATACACATAAAACACATAAAATAGACATTAAAATAAATACACATTAAATAAACATAAAAACATATAAAATACAAATTAAATACACATAAAACACATAAAAATACACATTAAAAATAAATACACATTAAATACACATTAAAATACACATTAAAATACACATCCACACCCTACACCCAAAGTTGAGTCACTTACCCTGGGCAGCAGGCTATAGGGAGCTTCAGGCTAGTAGCTTCTCTTCCTCCTCCCCACTTGGGAGGACAGCAAGGCGCAGATGCACACCAAGTTCTTGGCACACATGCACAGTGGGGGAACTGGCGAAAAGGTAAGCCCCAAAGGTGGTTCCTCTCAAAAGCTGCTACCGGTTCTCTGGGACACTGAGAAAAGTTTCTACCGTTTCTGGCGGACTGGTGTGAACCTGTTGTTGCCCATCACTGGATATCTCCTTTGTATGGGAATGTCCTATTGCTGTGATGGCAAACCTTGGCACTCCTGCTGATCAGGGTTTCTGGGAATTGATGTTCAAGACCACCTAGAGTGCCAAGGTTCACCACCACTGTCCTATTGAATTGAAAGCCTTCTCACCACCTACATTATGGAATTCTTGACCAGCAGAGATGTGCCAGGCATACTTTAAAAAAACTTTAAAAGACATTACTATTTAAATAAGTGTTTAGCAGAAGAGTAGCGTGCCTTGGCGGGGCCCCGTATAAAAATCTTTTGGGGGCCCTTAGGAAGGGTAAAGATTTGTTTTGTTTACGCACGTTGGGGGCCCCCGTGACCCGGGGGCCCCGTATAATTGATACGGCAGATACGGCGGTAGCTACGCCTCTGGTGTTTAGGGACATTGTCCCTAATGTCAGTTGTCAATTTAGTTTACATTTATTTTGTTTGCTTCAAGATGTTGGCAATAGAGATTGTGTCAATTGGGTTATTGCTTGTTGTTGGATTTTTAAATTTTAAATGTATACTGCCCAGAGTGGAAACTACACAGAAAAGGATTCATTAAATACATAATCTGCTGGATTTTTGTTTTGTTTCTGCAACCTTTAATAATCCTGGCATTGGGGACATGAAAGAAGCCTCATTCAGGCATCCCCTGAGCAGAGTCCCTGCAGCAAAAATACTTTCAACCCAGGAAGCCCCTTTGTGTGTTTCTGACATAACTTTAAAAAAAAACCCTAAGCATTGCAGTGGAAATACCCAAAAATGAAACATGTTTGTTTTCTGATTCATATTAAACCAGAAACTGTGAATCAAGGAACAAAATATTTCAGCATTCTTATTTCACAATGAGACATATCTAAAGAGCTTTTAATATTTAAACTTGCTCCTTGCAAGGACCATGAGGGTGAAGGATGCAAGGGAGAGAAATAATATATTTGTTCCACCATAATTCTTAACTGAGAATAGTCTCTATTAAAGGGATGAATAATTGCTACAGTGACATAGTTATCTTAGCTATTTATGTGAGTATTTGGCTGAAGGATATGAAAGAAATCTAAAGAAGTGACTTCATAAATTCTGTCCATCAAAAATCCAAGTTCAAACATTTCTAAGCAGTAGGCATAAGCTAAGGAATTTTAATTTTAATACACTAGTACCTTGTGGTTCCACAAGTCTTGTCATTATCTGGTTTTTAACGTTGTGTGATGCATTGATCGCACAACATTTAAAAAAGCCCTGTTCCTTTTCCGAAGAGGAAATGGAACAGTGTGGCAATGCACCTGCCTTTTTGGAAAGGGCAGTGGAGATTCCATGAGGCAGGCGGATCGCAGCATGGGATCGGCTTCTATGGTTGGGGGTTGAACCGCCCCCCCTTCAACCCCCCAACCCAAGTGCCGATCCCATGCTGTGATTGCAGCATCTGGGGATGTCAGGAACAGCATGGATTGGGTCCCCCAACCTCCCCGGAGGTGGCAAAGCTGATGGGTATTCCCCCATCAGCTTTCCAGCCACCTTGCCCCTGCTCCTGCAGCTGCGGGGTGGTTGGGAAGCTGAATGGACAGCCACTGTTCAGCTTCCCAGCCACCCTGCTGCTACAAATGATTGCATTGGATAATGCTGACAGATCGTTATCTGATGCAAAAAAATTTCAAAAATTTGCAACGTTATCCGATTTCAGTGTTATCTGATGCAATCAATCATTATCCAAGGTATTACTGTATATGAAACTGCTAAGCAACAACCACAATGTCAGTGGATCACAAAGTGACACTTCTAAATAGGATTAGTACGTGCTTGGGTGCTGGTCACCAGTCTCTACGTAGGAATTGGTAAAACAAATTTGTTGGGATTGCCTTTAGTTCAAGATTAATCATTTTGCACCTTTTGGAATAAAATATGGACCTGAATACAGTGTGTTGGTGGAAATCTGTACGGATCTGAGACTGTGATGTAATTCCCAGAACAACAACAAAAAGATGTAATATAAATACAGTTTTCAACTGCATCCAGTTGAAAACTAATGCAGTATGTCCATTTGATGAACTTTCATCCAGACAAGACAGAGTTTCTCCAGGTCCATTGAGAGATGCACCAGAGAATAGTGAATCTAGATAGAATTAATCTCTCCTTGTAAAATCATGTTTGCAGCTTGAGTATGCTTCTGGATTCATCCCTAACCCAATTTGGGTCTTGATGGTGGCTAGGAATGCAAGTGCACTCTAGTTACACTTTTTTATGAGATGTCTGATTTCACTGCAGTGACACTTGGATCTCGTGTGAAGAAACTCAAGGCATAAATATTTTAATTAATTAAGATTAGTAAGAATTTAAGAGTGGGCATAATTTAAAGTGTTGTTTGAGATCTATAAAGCCTTATATACAAAGCCCCCACCACTATTCTGTTTGCAGAATTAAAAAAAAAATCAAACTTAAATAATTATGTTATTATATCTTGTTATTTTCCATTGTCTGGGTCATTTCACCAACCAACCATTGTCACTTTTCACAGAACAAAGTCTATAAATGCAAACTCAGAAAGGTACGGCCATTACCAAATGTGCAATGCCACAATGTTATGCAGCATCTATTGGCTAACTATTTGCCACTTTCAGAGAACAGAGCTTCCCAGAAATAGATCTGAATATCAATCACGTATTTTCCATCATCACAAACCTTGAAACACCACAGAGACTCACATGATTTGCAATTTGAATTTACTATACAGTAATACCCCGGATAACAATTGTACCGTATAGCGCTAAAACCGCATAACGTTACAAGATTTTTGGAAAAATCTTGTATCGAATAATGCGATTTTTAGCGTTATCTGGAACAATCATGTGGGGGGGAGGGGTTGGATTGGGTAGAACATCTACCCAATCCAACCCCCCCAGGGCCCACCCGCACGATGTTTGGAAAGGGTATGGGCCCCCATACCCTTTCCAAACATCGTGCAGGTGTGCGCCTGTCAAACGCGACTTGGGGAGCATACGGAGAAAATCTCCGTATCCTCCCCAAACCACGTTTGACGCGCCCGCGCCAACGCACCCGATGTTTGGAAAGGGTATGGTCCCCCATACCCTTTCCAAACATCGTGCAAGTGTGCGCCTCTCAAGCATGGCTTGGGGAGGATATAGAGAAATCTCCGTAACCTCCCCAAACTGTGTTTGGCGCATGCGCACCAATGCGCCCGATGTTTGAAAAGGGTATGGTCCCCCATACCCTTTCCAAACATCGTGCAAGCACCCGCCTGTCAAGCGTGGCTTGGGGAGGATACGGAGAAAATCTCTGTATCCTCCCCAAACTGTGTTTGGCGCGCGTGCACCAATGCGCCCGTTGTTTGGAAAGGGTATGGTCCCCCATACCCTTTCCAAACATCGTGCAAGCGCGCGCCTGTCAAGCGCAGCTTGGGGAGGATACAGAGAAAATCTCCGTATCCTCCCCAAACCGCGTTTGGCGCGCACGCGCCAACGCGCCCAATGTTTTTTAGCATTGTTCGGTGTATACCCCGGACAACACTAAAAACCGGATAACAACATGACTTGTGGAACCAAGTCATAACGTTATCCGGGGTACTAGTGTACTAACCAACCACCGTCCTTCTCCATCTCTAACTGGTTTCTTCTTCTTTTTCTCTACAGAGATTTCTTAATTTATGGCAATTAGCCTCTAAAGTTGCACTGTTTTTGTAAGTGTCGAACAGGACTTCATCCACTCACTGCAAAGGGTCTGTGTGCCTCCACTGGGAAGCTACAGGTTAATGTCAGCAGGCAATAAACAGAAGAAGCACCGAATGTTCTTGTGGAATTTCAGTTATATGTTATTGGTTAAAGTATTGTGGCTAATGTATTGAACATAGATTTCCAAGAAAAAAAGACACCTGGTCAGTCAGGTTATCCCTCTCTGGAATTTGAGGCTTAGTTACCATCTCAGCTTAACCTGACAGGATTTTTGTGAAGATAAAAAGGAGAAATCATTGATATTGTTTCCAAAATCTTACTTTTATGTCTAAGAAAGTGAATTTGATCCACAAAAGCTAACACTGAAATAGATCAGTTAGTTTATAAGGTGTTATCCTAAATTACTTGATAAATAAGATAAACATTCACAAATTCAGGAGAATATGCAAAAATTGAGGATTTCCTCCCTCAACCATTATCTGGCCTGTAGTTTTGTAGTTTATAGCAAGCCATATTACTGTCTATTTGCTGTTCTCATTTTATTTTATTTCCCATGTCTATTAACCAGTGGTGGGATTCAATTTTTTTACTACCTACTCTGTGGGCGTGGTATGGTAGGCGTGGCCACGGGGAAAGCCCTGCATTGCACCTGAATTAGGACTACTTTATTTCAAAACTTGGATGGGCGGGGCCAGCCAGAATTTCTGCTACTGGTTCTGGTGAACTGGTGCGAACCTGCTGAATCCCACCAGTGCTCTTAACAAACATGAGGAACACCTTTCATGAGGAACACCATTTTTTTTAGCAGCACTTTCAAAACCCTTAAAAATCATCTTAAGTATGATTTATATCAGGGGTTCCCAGTGTTTTCCCTCCATGTGGCAGTTCCCGCCACCAATGCTCAGCTGTGTGGGCCGAAGACATGGCTTTGCCCACTGTTTACATTTTCCTTGGTGGTGGCCAGTCATACCATTTTTGTGGCTTCTTGTACAGCCTCCACTGCCTCACAGGGCAGCAGGAGGCTTTCTGGAGCATTTTTGCTCAGTTTCTCTGCTGCATTTCAGCAAGCAAACTGTGACAGTTGGAAACTTCTTGCTTCCATGGTGTGAACCCAGGTGCTGACATAAGCTCCACCCGGCACCAGAAGTGCCTAAGCGCTGCGGTTTGGCTGCCGAAACGGAACGAACAAGGGCCAAAAATCCCAAAATAGAGCGAAAATGCTTCAAAAAACATCCCACTACCCTGGGAAGCAGCAGAGGTTGTGCAAGAAGCCACAAAACAGCACAATCACCACCGCTGCTGCCATGATAAGTGATGTATTGCGACTTCTGGTGGTGGTTGTAGCTTCTGGAGGTGCCAGGGTTCCCATTGTGGGCTGTATTAATCAGCTCCATGGGCCGGATTAGTCATGTGGGCCATAGGTTGGGAACCCATGATTTATATTAAGAATGTAAAGCTAGTAGTGCTAAGACAGTGAAACATGAACAAAATATTTCCACTAAGTGTGCTGGAAAGAGCAGAAGAGTTCATTATTGGCTAAAAGACTCTTTGGACCTCAAAGGGAAAGTTCAGTCTGTCTGGAAACATTTTTATGGCTTCTCCGGTGAAATTCTATCTGAAAAGATCTTACTTGAAAATCAGACCAAAATATGGACTTGCATTTATAATGAAAACCATGAGGATAATTCTACTGAACTGACTTGTGTTTAATGGCTATTATTCTGATTATATTCCATATAAGGAAATGAAAGGAGCTTCATTTGTGCTAATTAATCCGGACCATGGTGGGAATGCACAGTGCCTAGGTTCCAACTACAGAACCCAGAAGTGCAAAAATGCCACATTTTTTGCTACAGAAAATGCAACAAAAAATTCCAAAAACAAAGTGAAAATGCTCTGAACACCCTCCTAACACCAAGGGAAGTGGTGGAGGCTGCCCAAGCAGCCAAAACAATGCATGATTACACCTGTCACCGCCACCATAACTGAAAACGGAAGCACTGGGAGCAACCATGCCTCTGGCCCACACAGCTGAGTGTCAGGGATGTCTGGACCCTGGAAGGAAAACATTGGGATATACAGTGGTACCTCGAGTTACAAGTTTAATGCATTCTCCAGGATGTTTTGTAGTACAAAAAATTCATACCCCGAAATGCAGTTTCCCATAAGAATGCATTGAAAATTGCCCTAAAAAAACATAGTGCAAAACACAGTTCCCCATAGGAATGCATTGAAAACCAATTAATCCGTTCCAAAAAAATTGTAACTTGAGGCATTGTTTTCAATTGATTTTCATTCGTATCATGAAAATTTCATAACACGAGGCTTTCAAAACTTCTTCTGTGCCTAGGCCACATATGAAACTGCCAAAATGAAGGCACCTTTTGGTGAGTTTATTCTGCAGTTCTTTTCACCTACCATAATGTGAGAAAGATTAGTCAGCACAAGTTTGTTATTGCCTGGGGTACACCTGATAGTGGTTAAAAAAGATCAGAATCTTCAAGGAAGCTCTTTTTGTGTACGCCATGCAATCCTTGCACAATACAAATACAAGAAAAAGGTGATACTTTTATTGGATCACTAACATAACACAAGCTTTCATGATTCAAGATCACTTCTTCAGGCATGTACCAATTTCTCGTAAGCAGTGTAGAAGATTATCAATGAGTCTCAAGAGTTCATGGCAAGATGTTGCATCAGGTTTTGTTTCTTAGAGATGAGCTGGAAAAATCAGCAAGCAGCATCATGCCACAAACATAGAAAACCAGGTATACACATAACACCACACAGCACATAGCCTTTGAAACTGCAAGTTTCTGCTTGGCCAGAGAACCCGGCAAAAAGAGTTTTCATGTCAGGGTCTGTCTCTGGGAATGACCATGAGGCTTTACATGTCTTGTCATCCTGCAAGGCTAGTTGGCCTGGATAAGGGCCCCCAAAGTAATAATCCAGGGGGTGAAGCTTGGAGTTGGCTCAACATCAGTTACTGTGAAATCATTCTCACACCTTTCAGTTCCTGGATCTGGATTGTGCCCTGAGTTAATATAGCATACACATATGGGTTTAATTGCATTGGATGAGAAATCATACACCCATCAAGTCTAGATCTAAAAATTATAGAAGTGGAAATGTCTTTTCCTTCTAGATAGAATCTAAAGCAGTCAAGCAGAAAGAAGAGCCAGTTGGTAGGTTGCCCCTTGTTGAATAAGAATGAATTTGTAAATTATTTGCATGTGCAAATAAATAAAAGACTTGTGGAAAATAGAATGCAACTTCTGAAACTGGGAATAAAAAATTATGGGATAAAGCTCCCTATATACATTTCCTGAACATGGCATTAATTTTCTCAGAATAATTTTGCAGAATATGTACTGGGATGGAGCAATGAATGTAAGGTAAAAGTTAAGGTCACCCTTGCTTGAAAGCCAGACATATCCAACTCTAGGGTTCAGTGCTCATCTCTGATTACAGCCAAAGAGCCAGCTCTGTGGCAATGCCCACCCTAGCCTCACCCTGGACCAGGTGTCTTGAACTTCTTGTTGTTCAGTCACATAGTCAAGTCCAACCCTTTGCAACCCCATGGACCATTGCACGCCATGCACCCCTATCCTCCACCATCCTCCTCAACCCACCACCCCCTCCCCCTGTGCCTACACCAACTGCCAGGGGAGGAAGAAACCAGGGCAGGTTGAGGACTTTGCCGCCCATCCCCCTGAGCCCACACCAACATAGTGTATTGTAGTGTAATGTAATATCTTTTTTGTAAGCCGCCCTGAGTCACCACGATGAGTGGGCGGCAATATAAATTTGAACTAATAAATAAATAAATAAATAAACTCTGTGCCCATTGCGTCAATTGGAACACCAAAAAACAAGAGCAGTTATCTAGCTCTCACAAGTAATTTCCAAAAACTATTCCAACTAACTCTTTAAAATCCAGAAGGATGAGGTATAAACATCCACACTTGAATTTTGTAGTTTGTTTTTTTAAAACACAACTATTGACTTGTTGCAAATGCCCTGTTCCTGGAAGCAAACAGCAGGGAAACTGTTGATGTAATCGTACTACACAGTTCTACCAAGGGTCTGCAGAGCCGTGATGACTGCTCATGATTTCTTCTCACCAGTGATTTCGCACAAATGTACTCTGTGTTTATTCTCAGTGTTTTGCTCCACATTACATTCATGTCTACAACAGCCAAATATACATACCTTTTAAATGACAAGGACAAAGAGTTTACCAGATGTCAGGACTCACTGGAGCTGACCACATAAAATAAAGTCAATATTGTTTTAGGAACATAACTTAACCAAAGTATTATTTTGTATGGATTCTCTTACTATAATTTTAGGTTGATTTTTCTTCTTCTTCTTCAGGTATGCATTCTGGATATTGGCTATCATCATGGCGATAGTCTTCCTGTTCTTTACTCTTTGGAACAGTTCTTCCAAAGACATGCCACACCAATCTCTCAGGTTCTTCAGCCATGAAATCTATCTACATCCAGGGCCTCTTTTCCCAGGGTTCTTCTTTGCAGAGCAAGTTTGAGGATACTATACTTTATATTATTCCTCTTAATATGGCAAAGGTTGATTTTTACTTATAGTATATTCCTGCCTTCATTTGGGTTTGTATTTATTTTTACCATTGTTATATTGGGTTTTTTTAAAATTTGCTTTATTTTTGTAAACTGCCCAGAGTGAGAATTTCTTTCCCAGATTTTTTTGGGGGGTGGGGTATACAAAAATACTAAGCAAATAAAATAAATAAATATTTGTCCATTCTATATGTGCTGGAGACATTCATAATTTCTTACTTTCCAAGCCAAATCTATTGTAACTGCCATCTATAGCAGGGTTTAGTTAATCTGTTGTAGCTTTTTTTTTTTTGAATAGTAGCCGTTGTAGCTGTTTCTGCTGTATTTCTTTTTCTTCTGTGTCTAGGCCAGATATGAAACTACCGAAAACAAAATGAATACACTCAAAATTTCTTGCCCTGGACAAAAAGGGGTTTATCTACAGTTTAAGGCACACTGAGGAGAAAACTTTTAACCATTATAACATTCTAAACAAAAGTGAAGAGATGAATGCGTACCTCCCCTCATTTGGCATTAAAATCATGTTATTATAAATATATATTTTTGGTGAAAAATATAAAAGTTACTGCACAAAATATATTTCCACAGTTTCTCTCAAAGAAGTCCCCAGATCCACAAATCCTTTTGTAACCCCACCCAGCAGGAAGAAAACTTTTATCATTTTCCCTTTCTCACATGTACAAATGAAATAAACGACCCTTTTACTACCAAATGGGAACACATGTATGGTTTGGATATATTTTGCAGCATTTCTCCAGGTTAGGACCTTCTATGCTGCCAGTTGCTTTCTTCTCCCTCAGGGTGAAGAAATCAGGGTTGTCATGAACTTTGCATAGTTACACATTCATATCTGCTCCTTAAGCTTCAGCAATACCAATTATACTGCAGGACGGAATGAGCTTCCGTCTTTGTCCCAGCTCCTGCCAACCTAGCAGTTCGAAAGCAAGAAATTGTGAGTAGGTAAATAGGGACCACTTCGGTGGGAAGGTAACAGCGTTCCGTGCGCTCCGGTGTCTAGTCATGCCTGCCACATGACCACGGGACCATCTGCAGAAGCAGACAATGCTGGCTCTTCGGCTTTGAAACAGAGATGAGCACTGACTCCTAGAGTCGGATACAACTGGCTTCCGAGCAAGGGAAACCTTTACCTTTACCTACCACCCCATAGCACTTAGTGCACTCTCTGGGCAGTTCACAAGTTAATGAGCATTTCACATATACCCCAACATGCTGGGTACTCATTTTACTGACCTAGGAAGACTGGAAGGCTGAGTCAACCTTGGCTCACATCAGGATTAAACACACAACATTTTGACCAAAGTACAGCAGTTTAACCACTGCGTCACCAAGGCCCTGCTTTAGCCTGAGCCAAAGGTCCTCACAGTTAGGGTCCACAAGAATTCCCAGACCAGGCCTCTTTCTCAAGGTCTCAACTCAGAGATGTCACCTGCTATTAAATGCAGCTGCAGCATGGCCTGGACTTTATGTAAAACAGCAGACACTGGATTCGTTCAAGGCGAAGCATCTCCTCAAGTGACAAGTGGAAAGGATTTATTTATTGAAGGGATTGCAGAATATCTGCTGGATCAGAAGACCAGTATCCAAAGTAACAAGGGAGAATATGTTTTAGCACTGCAAGCTGACACCGATATATAAAATTAAGGAAACTTGAAGCGCATAGTTCATCACAGAACTCTAAATATAGCATGCGATTGAGGACCATAATATAAAGGAAAGTTTCATTTCTGTCTTCTATGTCTGAACAGGTGTTTTTAAAATCTAAGAAGAATGTTACTGCAAAATAGTTTCACGTCCACTCTTGGTGCTCCAGCAATTCATTTTCCAGAAAAACCTCAGAAATTAGACACGGCTCTTTGCTACCATTTGCTTGTTAAATCATAAGACCTTGATGTTAACACACTGCCAACATTGTCTTAACATTTGCTATCAGGGCAGAATGTCTAGTAAGTGATATGAGGATGGTGGGTTTCGGAATAAGATGCCACTTGTTAATATGTAGGATACATATCCAGGTGAATCCCTATGAGAAGATTGTGTAATCACTGGTCATTGTAAATGGGCTTGCCAACAGTGACAGCTCAATAAATGGCTAAAACCTCTCTTACTATATAAGAATAAGCACTTCTGGAGGAAGCAGTTTACACCTTGGACATAACATAGAATGGTCTTATCTTGTGCCAGGACAGTCATTATGTTTGTTGCTTAAGAATCTAACTTATATGAGGCTAGGCTTTTAAAAAAGTGACAGAGGCTACTTAATGACGATCCCAGGACAAATCATAAATAGTTGGTGGCCAGCTTGGAAGTTATCTGATTTTCTCTTGCCACATGGGCTGGTATTAGCTCATCCCTCTTGTCTCTCAGGAACTCCAGCTGCTTGGTAACTGGTCTCATTATCCTTTATTTTGTGTCCTACTAGAACACATTTCCCAAAGTATGTTCCATGGAACACTGGTCGACTTCAATTTCCAGAAGCTTAAGTCAGTACATTGGCTGATCATTGCTTTGGGGAATTAGGCTTCTGGGAATAAAATACGAAAACCAAAGATTTGGGAAACACTGTAGAACTTGGACAGCATATCGACAATTGCCACAATCCATGCCAGGATTGCTTGCAATAACTTTTATTAAAGGCAGAGCAACTTCCCCCACAGTTCTTTGTCCCATTAGGTTCCTTTTGCCTGTTTGGGGTTGCAAATATGAGTAGTAAAGTAAAGTAAGTAAAGTATTATCCTCACTGGAGTTTCCCCAAGTCAAAATTCTGGGAGGCAAATGTGGGAAGCAAGATTCAACCTAGGATGTGCTCATTTCAAGGAAGGCTTGCGCAAACAGGATGGAGGCTTTTCAAACTCTAGCAGTCTAGATATCCCCCCACCCTCACCCCCAGACATGCCTGCTTTTACTTGCCTCTCTTGTGCTGTGGTTGCATAGAGATGGGAGGTACCAAAAGGAAGATGATAGTTAGAGTTCCTGCCTTTTGTGAGATGGGCTACCACAAACAGGACAAGGAGAGTAGGTTCCCAGCAGTTCTTCTTCTTCAGCATCGACTATGGGACAGAATACCACTCTCTAATCCTCTTCAGCATCTCTCCAAGCCTCTCCAGACCAAATGGAGGGAGCTCCTGGCATCTGCTCCTTCTTCTGCTAACCTAGCAGCTTGAAAGCAAGAAACTGCAAGTAGATACATAGGTGCTGCTTTGGCGGGAAAGGTAACAGCATTCTGTGCACCACAGCGTCTGGTCATGCCTACCACATGACCACAGAAACATCTGCAAATGCAGACAGTGCTGCCTCTTTGGCTGGAAATGGAGAATCAGACATGACTGGCTTCTGAGGAAGGGACAACTTTACCTAAGGCACTATGTGGGAGCTAGGAAAAACCTTCTTTTCATCTAAAAAGGGAGATAGAGAAGAAAGTAGTTTATAAATTGAAGATAAATTTATCCACACATTTTGACTTGGAATTCAGTCTAGTCCTTTGGATTGTTGTCATAAAGCAGGGATTATCAATCTGTGGCCCACAGGCCAGATGTGGACCCCAGTGCCATTTCATGTGGCCCACCACCACTTCCACCACACCCAGAAGCACCATGTGGTGGAGGAAAAGCAAAATGGCCATCCAGCCCCCAAAGCTGTCTGAGGGAGTGTGACCCAGTCCCCGACTTAAAAAGGTTGAGAACTCCTGTCATAAAGCATGATGTGCCTTGCCTTTAAGAGTTAATTCATAAGCACACTTGCCTCAAAAAGTATGAGTCTGAAATCCCCTCGAGCCACTGTAATAACACTTATTTATGCTTTCAGTACAATTATATTACTCTTTGTTTCATCATGATACTCAAGACACACTGTCTCCCATCCTGGCAATGCTTAGATCCAGTTTTACCTAATTTCAGATTAAGGACTGAGTCATCTGCCCTCAGATTATGTTCTGATCAATAAATCAAAGAGTCACATTAGTAAAAAAAAAAAAAAAGAAAAGAAACCACCAGCATCTTGCTTAATCCTACTAGTTACAGAGCATTGTTTCAGCCTTAGTGTAGTTATTCTTTTTCTCCATGGGTTCTGAAATGTGTTACAATGAGCTTTCTCAACAACTGTTAAATGAACAAAGACAGATGTCATGTTGGCAGAACACTCACCCTCAATCCTTAGATAGGCTAAAGCAGGGGTGCCCAAACTGTTTGGGCTGTGGGCTAGTCACGTGGTTCAGCAGGCCGGTCATGGGGTTCAGTGGGCCGGTCACATGGTCCCTCCCACCTGAAAAAGAAATAAAACATGCCATGCAATCTATTTTACAACAGGATGAGATAGATTTTAGGTTGTCATTTTTTCAGCTTAAACCAGGGGTGTCCAAACTATGGCTGTGGGCCAGATCCAGACCCCGGTACCAATTCATCCAGCCTACACCACCCTCATCACTCCCAGAAGCAGAAGTACTCTTTTTACTTCTGCTTCTGGGAGCAACGAGGGCAGCGTGGGTCAGATAAATTGGCATTGGGAGCTGGATCCAGCCCACGTGCCGTAGTTTGGACACCCCTGGGCTTTCGGGTATGTATGTCTTTGTGAACACACCCAAGCAGTTGTCTACTGGGCTCTTTCATGAAGAACTATAAAAACCATAGACTTATTTGAATAACTAAGGTCAATATGTGTGTCAATAGGGAAAGCAAACAAGATGTCTTCAATCAATGACCACTAGTGTACATTCATTAGCAGATGTTTACTTTTCAGTTCAACAAAGCACTTCTAAAACAGCATTCCTGCTCTGATTATTTGCCGTCTAGTAGCATGTTTTTCGTTCAGATTTCAGCCAGCCAGAACTCAGGTCATCAAGTTTAGTCTTCAGCACGCATGTTCTCAACTGATCCCAACAAAGATTTCAACTTTCTGTTAACAATCTTCCAAGCACTGTTCCCCACGCAAGCCCATCAGGAACTGACTGTGACTGTACATGAGTAATCCCTGTTTCATCACAATTCTCTCCTATAATAATGTGTCTGCACAATGTTTTGTTTAAAGATGACCTCTCACACAGTGTATGCAAGCCATGCTTTCCTCATATGACAAAGGCTTTTTGAATGTCTGCTCTTCATGGCCAGCTTTGTGATATATGTGCGGATTGTTCCAAAAGAACAGTCACTCTCCTAGACACATGTACTGTCTCCAGTTTTACTTACAAAGTACAGTACATTAACAAAAAATGCAGAAAGCTGCTATATATGCATATACTTTTAATACACTTCATGATGGCATGTCCAGGAGGGTTCTCCATCAAAACAGCATATCAGATGCCTTCCCAATCACACACGGATTGAAGCAGGGCTGTGTACATCGTCCAACCCTTTTTGCCCTTTACTTGGCTGCCATGGAATATGAAACATCTAATAACTACACAGGTGTAGAGATTAAATACTGCTTTGATGGAGGACTCTTTAATTTGGCTAGACTTTTTTTTGTTCAGTTGCACAGTCAATTCCGACCCTTGGAGACCCTATGAACCACTGTCAGCCAGGCACTTCTGTCCTCCACCATCGTCCTCAACTTGCTCAGTTCTGTGCCCATTGTCTCTACAATACCATCTAGCCATCTCATTTTTGCCCTCCACCTTTCCCAGCATTAAGGCTTTCTCAAGTGAATCCTCTCTTCTCATTTGATGTCCAAAGTTCTTTAGCTTCATCTTTACTATTTGACCTTCTAAGGAGCAGTCAGGGTTAATTTCTTCTAAGATTGACCTATTTGTTCTCCTCGCTGTCCAAGGGACTCTCAAAACTCTCCTCCAGCACCACATCTCAAAGGTGTCTATTCTTCTGCGCTCAGCTTTCTTAATGGTCCACCTCTCACAACTAACCAGTTTTAACAGATTAATGGAAATACAATATGCCAATGATGCTGCATCACCTGCTCTCACACCTGAGGAGCTGCAGCAGTCAGTCAACTATTTCAAGAACACATGTAGTCATTTTGCACACACTTATTACACTACCTAAGTCTATAGCAGCTTTCTGAATAATGGCTTGCCTTGTCTGGTGAGTGGCTATGAGGACTGTCATGTTGTGTGTTTACAATTCAAAAATGTACCACCAAGCCACTGTCAAGGCCATTGCAATCCAGCCAAACAAGAACTATAGGAGGAATAAACTCCAACACAGATTTGATGTTTTGGAGCCATCTTGCTCTTCAAAAGCAATTAAAGGCAGAACATATCTCATTGCCTTGCTAGTCAGAACTGTGAGTATGATCTTGGGATGCTCTGTGAGTAGGTTCTGGGCTAAATTTCTTTAAAAAGTTCTTCTCACACTGCATTCCTTTAGATGTAGCAGCAGCTACTGCTTAGATAGTTTTAAAAGTCTACCCTCTGCGTTCTCCACTATTCTGCTCCTCCAAAGTTGCTGTTGATCTTGTTTCAGTAAGAATCCATGCAGACATTTAAGATAGAAGCAGCCATGAAATAAGATACTGTACAGTAATATGGAGGCAGCAGGTGAGGCAAAAATAAGCACCTATTTTCTGTGCTTTTGTTTTAGACCTAGAAACTAAAAAACAGAGCTTTGATTTTGTAGCAGTAAAAAAACAGTATTAAACTACCATGGAAAGTAAATAGAACTGATGTCATGGCAACTACTTAAATATTTCAATTTATCAGCATGTTTTCCCTTTTCTGTAAATACGGCTCAGTGTCATGCTGAGCTGTAAAACATAGAAAAAGCTGTGTTCTAAAGAGTAGCAAGATGCTCTCTCTTTCTTTGGCAAGCAAACAACAGAGAAGATGTTTGATAAAAGCACAGAAAAAGCCTGTAATTCACTGACCACTTAAATGGACATCCTTGCATAGAAATTGGCTTCCATGTTCACAAAGACCATAACTGCAAGAGGCTCAGTTAAATTAGATAGTCAATGGTGTGAGCTAAATTTAGCTGCAGCAGCGCCCACAGGAACATGCAGCATTTGTGTGTATGGATAAGAACAGATTCGCAAATTAATTGAAACTTTGGTTGTTGGGATGACATGGTGTGCAAATGTCACATGTTCTACCTTGTGTGGAACATGGCTATTTCTTCTTCTTCTTCTTCTTCTACTACTACTACTACTACTACTACTACTACTACTACTACTACTACTACTACTATAACCAAACCTGAGAATATAATGCAGTGGCCTTTCATTTGCCTTCTGCATTGCAGCATGACACCTGTACCACTGATCCAGTTCTGAGAGTCACTTTCTGGTCCTGAGCCATTTTGGCATGCAAAGTCCTCCTCAGCCCAGTCCATTACTGAAGAAGTTGCTGCCCTCCATCAAGATGGATTCAAGTGGGATTTAACTCATTTGGGGACCATCACCCTACCTGTGGACTTTGGCACCCTTGTCATTAGTCTTCAGGATTGTCACATTACTTAACCACCTCCTGACATTCTGCGTTAAGTCGCTGGCAATATAGTCTACTCCATTACCGTAACAGGATAACCTGGCCAGACTGTAATGGGTCTTTCATATCAGCATACTAAGATGCGTACAGGTGCCACAGTACCAATAACAGATACAGGAGCAGTGATGGGGAAAGAGTTGTCATTTCATTTGTAGAAAGAAGATACTGTACTCTGTTTTGTTTCTCCACTTATTTGCATTTTAAATGTTAACTTTTTGTTTCACCATTTAGTGGAATTATATCCATTGCATCTTTCATTTGTTAAATTGCATTAATTTCTTTTTTCATTTATTTTTAAATTACATGTTTGGATTCCCCCCACTTGTGTTCCTTTGCCTCCCACTTCTTTTTCTGGCACTTATTCAAATGGGACACCCATCAAGTCTTGTGCCTCTGGCTTCCATGTTTATATTCTAGATGAAATGATATTTCCCAGGTATGTTATTATCTTTCCCCCTTGGTGCCAAACTTACCAAATTTAAGATAGGAACAAAGGGTCTCCATTTGTTGCTATCATAAATTAAACTCTTTTCCCCCCTCCTCCACTTTTTAAACTTTTCTTTGACCTGTGCATGTTCCAGACAGTAACAATTTCTTCCTCTCAATGGGGACATTCATGAAAAATGAATCCAGTCAATAAAAGTGCATGATATTTTAAACTCAGACCTCTTTCAACTGAATGTTCATTTACTTTAATAACAAAAATATATGGGGGCATTCACTTTATTTTCTTTTAGGTTTCAGAACAAATATCCCTATAGCAGTGGTCCCCAACCTTGGGGCCCAATCTGGCCTGTGGGGCCATTTCATGTGCCCTCCCCACCCCTCCAAGGGCATTCAAGAAACAAAATGGCTACCACCCTTGAAGCTGCTGGGACAAAATGGCCACCCTCATTATACAGGCAGGGCAAAATGGCCACCCGACTCTAGAAGCTGACTGAAAGAGCATGACCTGGCCCCCAGCTTCAAAAGACTGGGAACCCCTCATTTAGATACTCAGCATTGGCTAATTTGGGAAGGAAAACAAGGAAGCATGAGACAAAGCACGGAGATAAAGAATAAAGTAGCAGTACAGCATGAAGCTTATATAGTCAGCACCACTTGGTGCTTGGAAGGAAAGCCAAAGACCTGAGACATCACCACAGCAGCTGATGGGAGATAGTGGTATGTACATACCTCCATTGTGCAAACTTCTGCCACTTTTGGTCTTTTATTGATACCAATTAATACAACAATGGTGTATTAAATGCTAACAATTTTACATAGCATAAGCTTTTCACAGGCTGCAGCCTTTTTCTATAGATGCATCTTTTAAAAAATTACATCCGAGACAAATGCCTTGATTAGATGGACAATAAACCATAAGAAATGTGTTCAAAAGTACATGGGCTTATTTCAGATTGTCTTACGCTAGGAGCATTAAAACTGGTAGATGGTTGCTCTTTTTACTTTTGATTTCATGTGGGCCAGAATGAATTGATGGTTACCAAAGTAGCAATGCATTTTGTAGACAATTGCAGCTTTGACTAAACTCTTGGCATCATTAGCTAGTACTTTTTTTTATAACTTAGCTAGTGCTTTGAGTATTATTAGAAACCATTACTTAGTGAAGTACAGTATTTTGTAAAGTACAATGGAAACTATACAGTAGAATTCAGTGGTGGCCTTACCCATATATAGACTTCCACAGGAATTTTAGAGCACAAAGATCCTCTTGTCCTTTCATTTGCATATCTTTCACTTTTCTTATGTCAACTAAAATATATGCTGTGACTACATTGTAGCTAAAGCTGCCCAATCCTTTGTAAAAGATTTTTGCCACTTTAAATAGAAATAAATATTCTGAATAACTCAGGGCTCTGTGGCCTATCCAGCGATGGCTGGTAACTCCAATGTTGTGAGGGAGATAAATCCACTCCATATTTTTCTGAACTTTAACAGAGCTGTCCACAGTCCTGAATCTATTTAGGGGGTGCGACACAAAGTAACATCTTGGATAGTTCTTTTAAAAGTTCAAACTGAAGCATATCAGCTTCACAAACATACCACCCAATGTATGTCACTAGTCCTCTCTGGGGACAACAGAAAGCATTTGTATGATAATTTATTTCTTATTGTTATTCACTGCTTTTCACTGCCAGAATCATTGTCATCCTATTGAGTAAATGGTAAAATGAAGGCATCTTTTCCAGCACTAGACCTTGCACACTTCTGCCAACTGAAAATATGAAGCAACAGAGTTTTACATGTACAAGGTATAATAGGTAAAGGTTTCCCTTGCTTGAAAGCCAGTCATATTCAACTAAAGAGGTGGTGCTCATTTCTGTTTACAGCACTCTCTGCATCTGCAGACATTTCCATGGTTATGTGGAAGGCATCACTAGATGCCAGAGTGCATGGAACCCTGTTACTTTTCCTGTCAAAATGATACCTATTTATTTACTTGCAGTTTTTTGTTTTTTAACTGCTAGGTTGGCAGGAGCTGGGATAGACAATGGGTGCTCGCTCGGTTGCATATTACTGCCAAACTGCTGACCTTCCTGACATCAAACTCATTGTCTTAACCATTAAGTCACTGCATCCCAGAAGATATGATAAAAACAAAGTAAATTGAGAAATTTCAACGTTAGATGGAAAGTCTTGGGTAGGCACAGGCAATTCTGCCAGTTTTGCTTCCTCCCACATTCACATTTTAAAAAGACTTCAAATTCTTTCCATCCTAAATTGAAAGAATACAGGAAATTCTTCCAAAAAAGCTGAAATGAAATTTATTCTTCTCTGCACCAGTCAAATTCAATAGGTACAGCTAGTCCCAACACAGAGAGGACCATGTTGTACTAGTCAGCTGTGTACAGCATGTGTTAAAGAAAAAAAAGCCTTACAGAAAGGCGAGAATTTAGCATTAATAAATCAAACTGCTGTATATTGTGACTTAAATCCAAACTTTTAAAACTTAAGCACTGAAAGCCCAAAGCCTGGGTAGGCAAATCTGTTCCCTTTGTTTTTTTGGTTTTTTTGCCATTTTCAAATATTTTGAATTATGAGTTCTTTTCTATCTGAACTTGATGTATTTGTACGTTTTGGAACATTTCCTTTAACAAAAATAAATGGAAACAGTATTTTTCACCCATGTCTAATGCGCAGAATCTAAAAAAGAAAAGTGTGTGTTTCAGTGAGTTTTTAAAACTAAATTTCTTTAAAGGGTTCTTTAGCAGTAAGTGTTCTCTTCTTTTCCTATTTTATATCACCAGTAAAAGTAATGGTGGCAAATCTCTTGGTGACAGCTATTGGGTGGTAGAATTAATTTATCCCTCCTAAATGTCAGCCATATTGGGATGAAACATCAGGTGCTACTAAAAAGATGGCGGCCAGTATAATCTGTCACGTTCCCACACATCCTTCATATTTTGGCTGTTGAGAGTTGTCCTGATGCCCAGTGCAAGAATAAGGAGAGAATGTAACTCTAATCATGGGGAGAAAGTTTGACTTGATAAATTACAAAGATGGGATAACTGTGATTGGACAGGAATTCTTTTTCCATTCTAAATCCAATACATGAGCCTTACCTCTAATGTTTCCATGCAAAGAAATGCTATTTTGAGGCATAATAAAGGTTGCCCTTGCTTGAAAGCCAGTCGTATCAGATCCAACTCTAGGGTTCAGTGCTCACCACTGTTTATAGCTAAAGAGCCAGCGCTGTCTACATCTGCAGATGTTTCTGTGGGCATGTAGCAGGCATGCCTCAACACCAGAGTGCACGGAACACTGTTTATCTTCCCACCGAAGTGGTCCCTATTTATCTACTTGCAATTTCTTGCTTTTGAACTGTTGGGTTGGCAGGAGCTGGGACAGAGACGGGAGCCCACTCCATCATGCAGTACCCGGGAATTGAACTCTGACTTTCCAGTCACTGAGTTCAGCATCTTAACCACTTGAGCCACTGCAATTTTGAGGCATACAATTATGAAAACACTTTTGCTCATGTGCCATTTCCTACAGATTATGTCAGTACAAAGATCAAATGAGTTGGAAGGATCAAATTTTGCTGCCACACTTTCATTCTACAGGGTTTTTTTAATGTGTCTTATGGCTTTATATATCCAAATATATATGTTTGGGAGCAGACTGGATCTGTGCCCTCTCCAACTGTTAAAACACAGGTCAATGTCTCCCTTGCTCAAAAGCCACTTGTGCCTGACTAGAGGGAAGTGCTCATCTTTATTTACAGTGAAAAAGCCTGTGTCTTCAGACAGTTCTGTGGCAGGCATGACTAGACACCAGAATGTATGGAATGCTGTTACCTTTCCCACCTAAGTGGTACCTATTTATCTGTTTGAAATTCCTTGCTTTTGAAATGCTAGGTTGGCAGAAGATGGAACTGAGATGGGAACTCACTCTGTTGTGTGGCACTCAAGTCTTGAATTGCCGACTTGCCAATCTTCCAGTCATCAAGCTCAGTGTCTTCACCATTAAGCCTCTGTGGCCACAGCTGTTACTGAGTGCCATATTCCATCACCAATAAGGACTGTATTGGCTGATGCTTGGTCTGTTGAAAGTGTAAGATCTGTAGCTTTCCTTCCTTGTTCTACAAGGGGTTGTACATACTTAACTTTGATATTTGAAACAAAATGTGGCCATTCAGCCTGTTATTCTCTCTCTCTCTCTCAGTGCCAGGCAGCAAGTTTCTAGTTCTCAGCATTGGAGATTCCCAGTCCTGCTCCCTAATAATCTTTTACCTAGAAATGCTGAGGCCTTCTGCATCCCAGAAACATTTAAAGAATGAGCAAGAACTTCTTCTATACATATGCTAGGAGATTTCTGTTTGATCTCAGTTGATTCCAGTGTTTCACATTCCCCCCCCCCCCCCAGTATTATTAAAATACATGAAGTATGAACTTCTCCTAATCTAATATTTCAAAATCTTCAGAACAACAGAAAGTATTTCACTGAAGTAAAAGCTTGTAACTTGGTAGTTCACAATTTTATTGTCAACAGCAACAACAACAGCAATAACAACAGGTCATTATTTCCACAGGTTCTTAGTGCTAGGAGCAGCCAGTAAGTTGATGACTGGCCACATATGGGGAAAGATCGCAATTGATTCTAGTATATGGGGAAATAAGGTCTCCAAATGGAATGAGACTAATACCTTTACTACAAGAAGGAAGTCTTGAACAAGCATCATGGCAACAAATGGCTTCTCTGACATACAAGAAATCCCACTGTGGGCTGATGAAATAGTAATCTGTATTAGTTGTCTGAAGCAGTTGTAAATTGGCATAGTAATTTGTCTAGCTGTCTGCTACTTCCAGTGTAAGCTTGCATGTCCTTCTGGCAAAAATGGCAAATTTCCATTCCACTTTTTTTTACCTCTCAGGAGCCATGCTCTCTTTCTGCTTCTTTTCTTTCAATGTACACCAGTCATAAATTACAGTACATCAGGACATTTGACTGATGAGGACCACATTCAGATAATTTCTTCTTATGTGGATTTTTTTTGTCCCTGATCTCTCAGCACACATTCTTTAGTTGGACTGCTGGAAATGATTGTTTTCTTTTGACTGAGTTAAGGAAAAGGAGAAGGGATTAGTCAATTTTTAAACAATTCCCAGAGAACAAATATTTCAGTGGCACCCATTCTGGAACCACACATTTTTTTCCACAATCTGTTCCTGATGAATTTGGGCTTGATTTATATAATATCCGTGGAAACAGGCATATTGTTTTTACTGGTAGTTTAATCCATGACTTGGTATGGCATGATAGTACTATAGTGGTGGCTCAACTTCCTTCCTCTCCACAACAATTTCAAGCTGATGAAAAAAAGAAACCTCATGGAGTTCAGATTCAAAGTTTTTTTCCCCTTCTAAATCTGATGTACTGCCTTGCTCTGTACAGGCAGTTCTACTCTGCGACACTCTGCTCAAATAACTACTCTCTTGAGCTTGGAGCAGTGTGTAGCAATATTTTTCACTGGATTTTATTTTTCAGTGATACTGATTTGTTATAATTATCTGCCTCCAGGAGAAAATCATGAGCAAATTTCAAGAAAATCTTTATAGTAATATGATATTATTCTTAATCTTGCATGTTATACATACATCTCTAGAAAGAGATAAAAACAGACTGATAGATACATAAGTGGAGCAATGAAATTGAATCCTGTTCCTTTTATCAGTGAAGCTCAGCCTCCTCCTAAATCAGTGGTGGTAAAATGATATCCTGAACTCTGGAACATCCACCAAAACATCCTCAGTTATGGTTAGATTCAGTATGTTATTATATAAACTCTTTAAAAGTAAGCACCGATGCTGTTCCTTTTATCCAAGTACAGTATCTCTATTGCTTTCGGTTCAGGACTCAATCAAAAAACCTCAAACATTCAAAAATGGGGGTAAGTGGTAAGGAAATCTCTAGAGAAACCCCAGTGTCTGTTCACAGGTCAATTTTGAAGGCAAAGAAAGCTATAATTCCATCTTTTCCAGTCGAAAATGATGCTCTTGGTTGTACTCAGAGGCTTCAGTCATTAACAGTGGAATTAGGGAACAGGGCTCTCATGTTTGCACTGCAAGGTTGTGCAACATGCAGTTCCTGGGCCACAGAATGGCGTTTTTATGGCTTGGCAAGAGCCCCTGTTCACTCTGGAGGCAGAAGCATTTTTGGACAGGAATCCTCCTTGGGAAGAAAAGGAAGAAAAGGAGGAAAAATTTGGAGAAGCAATTTAAGCAAAATGGTGTGAATAATGCTTTAACCCAAATAATGTGTGTTGTACAAAATTATACAGGCTTCTTTGCTGTACAAATTTAAAAGGTTAAAAGTACTTGAAAGCTCTTAAAGTAATTGCCTGTTCTGTTTTTGCTGTGTTCTAGAAACTTGCTGCCTGGTACTGAGAGAGAGAGAGAGAGAGAGAATATGCTAAAATCACTTCTCTAATGAAACAGAAACTGAGGCAACAGGTTAAAAACTTGCATGGGTATCTGTCTGGAATTTTTGAGTAGGCGTAACAAAGTATTCAGGGATCCATTTTTTACATGGGTTAGTTTAGTTTATTGGTTAAATTAAGAACAACATATTGGGGGGGATTTATAGTGTGCAACTTAAATCTCATAATCATATCTATTATCTGATGTTTCTTTATTCAGATTTTGGTACTTCATTTCAAAATAAAATACAGTAATACCTCAGATAACATTAGTATCGAATAACACTAAAATCGCATAACATTAAGGAATCTGGGGGGAAGAATTGCATCGGATAACATTAAGATCCTATGGGATGCTTCGGATAACAACCGCTAAAGCCTGTGTGGTTACAATGTATCTCTATGGATCCCACAGGATTTTAACATGCATCAGATAACACTAAAAATCGTATAACACCAAGACTTGTGGAACCAGGTTTTAGTGTTATCTGAGGTTTTAATGTAAATCTAAATTACTTAGATACTGTCTACATGGGCATATAGCCCATTCCTTGATAGCAGAACTGCTGTAGTTTAGAGTTTGCAATTTTGCCTTGCAAAAAGGAGGTTGTTGGTTCAAATCCTCAGAGGGGAATTGAAATTAGAAGGTGATTGGGAACGTATATATTTTGTTACAGTTAGATGCCCTCATCACTCCCTGTCCAGCTCCTTTGTAGCTTAGCCAGCACACCCCTGAATGATACAACCTATGTATTCTTCATTCTGGCCTGCAATATTCGGGTATCTAACTGCTGACCTACCCTAATAAGTGAGTGTTAAGTTGAATAGCTTAGCTTTATTGTTTTCTGATGTGTTCTCTTGATTGCCTTAACTTTGTTTCAGTTGTTCTTTTATACCAGGGGTTCACAATTTATGGCCTGTGGGCCAGATTCCACCCATGGTGCCAAATAATACAGCTCCGCCCTTGCTCCACCTGCTGCCACCGCCACCAGAATTGGCTGCGGACTCATTTATGGCTGTTGTAAATACATTTACAGTGGTCATAAATGAGTCTGTGGCCAATTTTGTTTTATACCAATTGCTCTTTGAAACATTTTGAAACTTCTTTTGTTTTTTTTTTACTGTCTTTAAAGAAACAAAAAACTTCTCTAACCAACTGTCTGGATTATTGGCTCAAAGGGTCTGTGATACTAAATTAGGGACTGGCTGTTTTACAGGCTTTTTGGTGATTTGTGGGTATGGTGGCAGCTATACCTTGCAGAGCTTACTGTCTTGTGGATTTTAGGAATCTTTTGACACACTACAAAGTGAGGGAAGACTGGGGTGTTGGGAGGCAGAGGTAACAAGTGGGTTCCATAGTCTTAAACAACAATTCACTCTCCTGGGTTCACCCATCCTCAGGCAAACAGGATAGTATAGTTAGGTGGCTGTAGAATGGGTCCCATTGCAGCTGTTGCTGAGTGATTTGAGAATTAGTCCAGCATCAGTAGCATGTCTTCAGTCTCTGAGTGGGTAAGACTACATTTTAGCTATCCCTAGCAGCTACCCACAGGTTTCCTTATCAAAGCTTTTTGTTTTGTATTGTTAGCATAAAAGCAGAAGGGAAGTATGAGTTTCATGATATAGCACATCTTTTCCACGCTGGGCCTGTGTGGAAATGTCATGGACACTCAGTCTCTCCTAACTTTGCTCTGTGCAACATCACTGTGGAATGTGGCAGCTGCTACAGGTTTGCTTTGCAAACTGAACATGATCAAATTACCTTGGCTCCTAGAGATGGAAACGTACTCACTGGATTCCTTTATTTCTCTCATCTGTTTTGACTGCCTAAACATGGCAAGACACGTCGACAAGGAATTCCTAAAGTCCTGTGAGATTCTTCACCTCCAGATGAGAGTGAGACAAATTTGCTCTTTTGCCCCACATGTCCTCTCTCGTTTGGGCTGCGGTGGCTCAGTGGTTAAGAAGGCCGGCAAATTGGCAGTTCAAAACCTGGGTACTGCATGATTGATTGAGTGTCTGTCTCTGTCCCAGCTCTTGGGGACATGAAAGGAGCCTCATTTGGATGTACCCTGAGTGGAGTTTCTCCTGCAAAAATCCTTTCATCCCAGAATAATTTCTGAATGAAATTATTATTTGCACACTCTCCTTTCGCTTTGAGAAGTAACTGGGCATGTACATACACAAACACACACACACCACAGGCACAGAAGAACCAGTTGATTATTGAGAAAGATGCCAACAAGTCATCTAGAAGAGGGATTCTCAACCTGTAGCCCACGGGCTGGAGGCAGCCACAGCACCATTTCATGTGCTCCCCCACTGCCTCCACCACACCAGGAAGTGGCATGTGGTAGAGAAAGGGCAAAATGGCCGTCTGGCCCCTGAAGCTGTCTGAGGGAGCGTGACCCAGCCCCTGACTTAAAAAGATTGAGAACTCTTAAGCTAGAGAATTCTTAAGTAAATCAGCAGTCACCCTAATTTGGGGCAATCCGTACAGTTCACAAAATACAGTCTTTGTGCACCTTTTGAGTGTACATTTTTTTTGGATGAAAAGGAAATTGAAGCTAAGTTAAGCATAATACATGGAGATCTGATTGCATTGTCTACAGCAGGAGTTCTTGTGGAATTTAATCTTTGTGAATTTTAATATAAATCAGAAAAATAAATAAATAATAAATAAATACAAGTTTACCTGATATACAATTTGTGATCTAAGGTCTGCATCTGAACCTCATTATGCCCAAATGTTTGCTCATCTTGAATGTTATAACAGTTTGCTGATAGTGAAAAAGGATATCTATTTCGATATTTATGCTTTAAAATGTGCATATAAAAGAGGATGGAATGGGTTCATGAATGAAAAGAGGTGATAATGGCATAGGCCAAAAATGATGTAATTTCACTATTCCTGCCAAAGGGTCTTTTGAAATCTCAAAAATTATATGTTATGCTTTAACAAGATATAACATGCTTCACACTAATGTATTTTAAGGTGTACCACAAAGGATGTCAAGTTTTTCATATGGTTTGTTTAATATGATAAGCGTCCAAGAATTCTCTTGAGGAGAAAGGTTGGATGACCATTTTAAATAAATAATAATACAAGTTTCAAATCTATTAATGAGACAACAGCAACAACAAAAATAGAAGATCAGGGGAAAATCAGTCTAGGGTAGTGATGGAGAACCTCTCAGAGATCAAATGCTCAAACTGCAACTCCAAACCCACTTATTTATTGCAAAGTACCAACATGACAACTGAACTGGAATGCAGAGATTTTAGTTTAGAAAAAGCAATGCACACATTAACATCTTTTGTCTTAAAAGAAAAACACAATAATAGAGTTTCCATGCTTAGACTCAATGGGCTGCTGTCCGCACCGCACCCTCATGTGATCCACCTGCTTTACTCCAAACAGGGGAGGGAGGAAGTGCTCCCATTGGGCTGCTGGGCAGAAGGATGGGTGATGTGAAAAATGTCCTCAGGTGGGCATAGAGAGGGGGATGGGAGCAGCCCAGCCCTGCATCCATCTGGCTTTCTAGAACTCTGGTGAACTCTGTGCTGGAGCAATGGCGTGTGTGCACACAGAGAGGGCTCTGAGTGCCCCCTCTGGCACATGTGCCATAGGTTCGCCACCACTGGTCTAGGGTGATGATTTGTTTTATCAGTTGGAATATTTTCCACACTATGGAAAATTTTCTTTTGAGCAAGCTAACAGATAATAACAAAACTATAAGAGTTTTTTTTATTACTCTCAGACCTTGGTTTTCTTATATATCCAAAAGAAGGTTGCTGCTTTTAAAGGGTTTCCCTCATTTCCAACATTGAGATATAAAGGAACCTTCCCTCTCTCATATTTTGGCCTGCATCATCAGGCCAAAACAGCTTTCATCCTGCCTTTTCCTAGTCGCAGCAATGTGAAAAATGTCACTGAAATACTTGTTAAACTTCATTATGAGTCCTTTTAAGGAAATATGTAACTCCATGTCTAAGATAATATTCAAATCATCCAATTTTTCATATAGCAGCTTGCCATGAAACCTCCTTCCTCGGATTTCAGTGTTCAGGATTTTTTTAACATCCCAGAATGCATTCTCACCCATTTTGGACAGAGATGGAACCTCCTGCTTATGCAAGAACCCACTCATCCAAAAAAACAAGAACAAATTGAACACGATGCTGGTACAGGAGATCTAGGGAATGCATTGCCCATTGAACAGATCATTCATTTTGTAACCTTTTAGAAAATACTCACTCTTTCAATGCCCTATTTTACGCAGAGGAACAGGAGTATATACCAGGGGTTCGCAACATTTTCCTGTCAGGGGCTGTTCCCACCCCTGATGCTCATCCATGGTGACCTGAGGCATGGTTGCTCCCATGGCATACATTTTCAGTGGTGGTGGCGGCAGCAATCACATCTTTTTTTGGCTTCTTGTACAGCCTCCACCACTCCCCACAAGGGTGGAAGGCATTTTAGAGCAATTCACAAAACACAGTCTTTGTACACCTTTTGGCACCGCCAGAAGCTCCCACCACCACCAGAAGTTCGAAAACGTTACTTGCCATGGCGGCGGCTGTGGTGGCCATTTTTCAGCTTCTTGCACAGCCTATGCCTCTCCCCACGGTGGCGGGAGGCTTTTTGGAGCTAAAACATGACATTTGGGCACTTCCTAGTTTTCCACTGGGAACCTAGGCACTGCCGGAAGCTACACCCAACACCGGATGTCCCAAACTGGTGCATTTTCACTGCTGAAATGCAGCAGATATACAGTGGAAAAATCCTAAAATGGAACAAAAATGCTCTGGAAACCCTCCCACCACCCTGGGGAGCCATGGAGGCTGTGCAAGAAGCTAAAAAATGGCATGATTGCGGCTGTTGCCACCATGGCAAGTAACATTTTTGGATTTCCGGTGGTGGTGGTAGCTTCTAGTGGTGCCTAGGTGGCCACCGTGGGCCATATTAATGAGCTCCATAGGCTGGAATAGGCCTGTGGGCCATAGTTTGGGAACCTCCAGTATATTTGGATTTGGATGCCACTCTATTCGCCGAAGCAACTCAGAGCAGCTAACAACATAAATACTGTAATAGATCCTGCACATCAGTTAGTTAAATTGAATGATTGCTTGTGCAGATCAAATCCACCAGTCCATCTGTCACTTGGCTATTCAGCATGTATGGAATAATGATTCTAGATGGAACTCATGCTCACTGAATTCCTCCTTATCTATTTGGGTTGTCTTAACTTGCCAAAACATTTTTATTGGGAATTTTAAAGTCCCACAAGATTCCTTGCCTCCAGCTGAGAGTGCTGAAGCTCTGATTTGTTTCTTGCGATTGCTGTAATTTACACAAAGAACTCTACAGTTTTTCTCTCTGACAAGCATGTTCCACACACTTGCAGTGCACATACAAGATACAGCAATGACCTGCACAACATTTGTGAGGGACCTTAGCTATTTGAACAGAAGCTGCTTTGTGCTGAGTCAGATCAGTGGTCTGTCTAACCCAGGGGTCAGCAAACTTGGCTCTCCAGGTGTTCTTGGACTTCAATTCCCAGAAGCCCTGATCAGCAAGTGTACTGACTTGAGCTTCTGGGAACTGAAGTCCAAGAACACATGTAGAGCCAAGTTTGCTGACCCCTGGAACCCAATAGTGGCCCAGCTACTCCAACTCAATCAATGGTTCTCAGCCTGAGAACAAGATTTTAGTCTTATCCAGAGATCCCTGGTATTCTTTCCTCCTAGTATTAAACTTGTTTAGCTTCCAACTTTAGATGGAAGCAGGTGTATTGAGGGTGGGATGATGATAAGTATGGTAAGTTCACTGGTGTATTCTGTTAATCAGGGCTTTCTTTCTTGCTTTCTACAGTTCCTGTCTGAAGAATTGACCCAGATGGCTCTTTTGCAGTATCACAGGACAAAACACAATGGAAACTCTCACCCACTACACGGTATGTGTGTCTCAGTAGTATTGTGCAGTGTTGCCAGGATGAAACAAGAAGGATGCCTTCCACACATCCTAGGGCAGTGCTGGCACACCTATGACATGAGTACAAGAGGTGGCACCCAGAGCCCTCTGTGTGGGCATGTGTGCTGCCAACCCAGCACAGAGTTTACCCCACCCCTCTGCCCAGCAGCCCAATGAGAGCACCTCTCCCCCCAGCACAGAGTCTGGGGTAAGATGGGAGGCTCACATGTGGTGTGAGGGTGTGGAACAGACTGTAGCCTGTTGAGTCTGTGGCGAAAGTGACTTTGAGCATTTGGTCTCTAAAAGGTTCACCATCACCGCCTTACGGTATGTGGGTCCAGCACCAACATTGGAGTGTGGACCTCCACTATAACTGAAGGAGAAAAAAATACCCCCATTGATTTCAAACTTCACGGGATTTAATGACAATCTAAAATAAAATGTTGTTCTGTATTATTTCAAAAGAGAATAGTCACTGAATGTTAAACCACAGAGACCTACCTAATGTTTGAAACAGCTGCCTTTTGAATACATACATTATTCTCCCAGAACTTTTCCCGGCAAGTGATAAGCGATCATGGCTGACCCTTGATAGTATTAACTATCAAATCCAGATCTGAGTCGCAGTTGCATTTACTGAGCCCATTGCTACACTCCTCCTTCTCCTCTCTTTCTCTTTTTGGCATTTAAGACAAGTTTATAAAAGTGTTTGATGTTAACTTATTGCTGAATCAGTACATGTCTGTACAATAGGAAAAACATTAATAAATTTTCTGGCACACTTGACTGGGACAAGAATATAATCAAAAACAGCCGTACCATTGGGCAATGTTTGCTTGCCAAATGGATGCTGGCAATGGTGCTTAATTAAATGTAAAAGTAGTGCTTATTCTTTGCTAGCATGGGAAATGGACATAGCAAAGACAAGGACAGCCACTTAGAAAATCTTTAAAAAAGTGAATTCATGTTATAGAACCTATAATGCTCATGTGGTATTTTGAATGTACTAGAAATGGAGTAAGCAAAAATAAGCTGTGTGATTAAAATCAAACAAATGCAGAAGGAAGGCAATACCTTTTACAGGGTCACTTAATAAATAAATAAATTCTGAATTGTAAAAAGATATGGCCTGCTGTTTATTTTCCCATGGAACACCTAAGCAAACCAACCTACCTTAAACTTCATGCTATGAAAGTCTGCCTGATGAAGTGACCTTTGAGTCATTAAAGCTTGCAATGTTTTATTTTTTTAAGTAATCCCACCCTAATGGCAGAAAGTGAGGAAGACCTAAATAAACTTCTGCTTAGGTTGAAAAAATAGAATGCAAAATCCGGCTTGAGACTCGACATTATGAAAACAAGGATAATGGCAACAGGTCCTATCAGTCCCTGGAAAATAGATGGGGAAGAGGTAGAAGCAGTGACAGGCTTTACATTCTTAGGATCCAAACTTCACTGAGGATGGCAACTGCTGCCATGAAATAAAAAAGTGACTAATTGTTGGGAGACAAGCTATGAGAAATCCAGGAAACATGGTTAGAAGTAGAGACGTCACCTTGCAGTCAAAGGTCCGTATAGTCAAAGCAATGGTATTTCCAGTAGAAATGTATGGCTGTGAGGGTTGGACCATAAGGAAAGCTGAGTGCAAAAGAATAGACACCTTTGAAATGTGGTTTTGGAGGAGAGTCTTGAGAGTACCCTGGATGAGGAGAACAAACAGATTGATCTTAGAAGAAATCAACCCTGACTGCTTCTTGGAAGGTCAAATAGTGAAGATAAAGTACTTTGGACATCAAATGAGAAGAGAGGATTTGCTTGAGAAGGCCTTGATCCTGCGAAAGATGGAGGGCAAAAGAAGAAGGGGGTGGCAGAAAATGAGATGGCTAGATGGTATTATTGATGCAATGGACACAGAGTTGGGTGTGTCGAGAAGGATGATGGAGGACAGAGGTGCCTGGCATGCAATTGTCCGTGGGGTTGCAAAGGGTTGGAATTGGCTGTGCAACTGAACAACAACAACAAAAAGTATTGCCTTCCTTCTGCATTTGTTAGAAATGCAGTATAATCTCATTTTATAAAGGCAGTGTTTACTTGAATTGTTTTTTAAATTATATATTTAAATTCAGAATTAATTTGGGAGGGCCTGAAGTTTAGTAGTAGACCATGTGTTTTAGGCATAGAAAAGTTCCATGTTCAACCTGCAGCATGTCTGGAGAAGGTTAAGAAATTCTGACTCTGATGCTATAACTCATGCTGAATAAGTCTTATGATAACAGCAGAAGTGGTGATTTCTTCAGAAATTAAATATTTCCCAATTTCCCCCTTCAAACTCCCAATATTTTCCTGTAATCTTGTCAATGGGAACAAATAGATGCTGCAAGAGAGGAAAGGAAAGTCCTTAGTTTCCCAAAATCACTGCTGGTGCTAAAGTCATTTTGGTGGAAGTGATTTTTGATCCTCCTGCATTGTAGATTTTTCAGGCTTGTAATAAGGGAATACAGGTGAGCCCTCAGACAGGGGTGCTCACACTATGGCCCATGGCACCTAATAATCCAGCCCACACCACCCTCACCGCTCTCGGGAGCAGAAGTTAAACACATCCATGCATGCACAAAATGCTGCCATAAATGCACCCGTGGGCATTTACAACAGCCATAGGTGCATTTACGGCACTATTTTGCACATGCACAAGTGTGTTTTACTTCTGCTTCTGGTAGGAGGAACTATGTGACCGGCCTGCTCAACCACGTGACTGGCCCATAGCCCAAAAAGTTTAGGCACCCCTGTCTCAAAACTTCATAGGGAAAATGAAAATGCAGTAAAACCTCTGAAAAAAAAACAAAACTGTTAATTATATAATCAGACTTGGTTGTTGCACATTACAGCAACAGGGTTTCATACAGTAAGCAATGTTTTTATGTTCCTATTATCCAATATTATGGGTTTAAAATCTGCATCAACTCTCTCTATTTACCAATATATTTACCATTATAAATGTCACTTACTGCTCAATCCCGTCTCCAACTAAGAAGTTGTGTGATTTAGACAATGTGTCAGTAATGTGGGGTGTGTGGTGGCTGAGTGGTTAAGACACTGAGCTTGACTAGAAGGTAGGCAGGTTGGCAGGTCAAGACCCAAGTACTGCACGATGGAGTCAGCTCCCATCATCTTTCCCAGCTCCTGCCAACTAGCAGTTTAAAAGTAAAAAATTACAGTACAGTAGAAGCAAATAAATAGGCAGCATTTTGCCGGGAAAAGTAACAGCGTTCTGTGCACTTCAGTACCTGGTCATGCCTGCCACCTGACCATGGAAACATCTGCAGATGCAGACAGCACTAGTTATTTGGCTAGAAATGGAGATGAGCCCTATCCACAACAGGGAGACCTTTACCTTTGCCAGTAATGTGGTTTGATATAAACATCTTTGGAAGCTTGGACAGGTAGTCTTCATATCTGAGGAGGAAAATTGGACTTGTGTCCCTTTTATCAAGTGGCCATGACTGAACACACTGGTTGACTGAAATTCTTCTGCCCCTATATGAACTCAGGCTACTATATTTACATGGTGCTGTGTCAGAGTTGAAATGTATTCAACTTGCATTTTATGTTTGCTGCATGTAAATGCTAAGGAAAGGGGGCATCAACAGGCATATCAAAATGCTGCCTTGTTTTCAGTTTGATAAATTACTGAAAAAACAGCTTCTTGTGCACAAGTAAGTCTCTTAATTCCTTTCTTAACTTCCTCTCTCTTTGTGTTTGTCTCTCTACTGTTGCTTTTGTGTACAATACTTGAAAACATCTGGATGAACTCTTATTACAGCTTCAGATACACTGAACACAAAAATAACTAAGATGCCCTGAACTGCCTGTGTTGCTCACATTCTCTTTTTGATTTCCCTTTTTAATAGGAAGGAAGATGAAGCTCTACCCAATATTATGAGGTAGGTACCTGTCAGCCTTCTGAGAGCCACTGATTCCCACTACTACAGGGGCATAAGAAGTGAGCCTAAGAGATACAGCACTCTAAAATGCCATGAAATTTAAAACCACATGCTTTAATCAGCTGACAGCCATAAGGGAAGCTCAATGGCGTCTCCAGGATCTTGACTTTATGACTGAGAAGCAGCCATCTTAAGTTGACTATTATTTTACCACCACAGTATGCCCTCATAGTATAATTTATAGTTATGTATTGCTACAAGGTATAAATAAGATGTCTTACATTATTCTCAAAATATCACAAACCTGAATATATAACAAGGACCGCATGTTATAACATTGTGGGCCAAGAGTAGAACTACAGTACAGTAGTTGCAAAATGCTGGTAGACAGAGATGAAAATCAGCAAATTACTGACATCATTTTCTGCCTCTTCTTTGCAGATATTCACAATTTTAAACTTGTGACGCTCCTGCCAACCTAGCAGTTCGAAAGCAAGAAATTGCAAGTAGATAATAGGGACCACTTTGGTGGGAAGGTAAACAGCATTCCGTGTGCTCAGGTGTCTAGTCATGCCTGCCACATGATCACAGAAACGTTTGCAGAAGCAGACAGCACTGACTCTTCGGCTTTGAAATAGAGATGAGCATTGAACCCTAGAGTCAGATACAACTGGCTTTCGAGTAAGGGAAACCTTTACCTTTACTAAACTTATGTCAGGGAGTTCCATAGTTGAGCCTTCTTCAATTTACTACATATACATTCAGGAATTTTTGTGATTCAGACCCCCCTGTAGAATTGGCACATTCTCCATACCACACGGCTTAATCCTCTACTTCAACTCTAATGTGCATTCCATGAAGATTTCTTAAAATCATGCCATTCTTTGCATTAAAATAGTTTGCCTGTTTTTTTAAACAGGGAGGCTTAAAATGTAAAATAATGTCCCAGGCCTCATCAGAGCACTTGGAGGAATGACTGAACTTAATCCAGGGAGCCATGAATAGCCCATTCTATTGCCCATTCTTGAATGTCAAAGTATCATTTATTTTTCAGTTTTTATGTGTTTCCCCTTTCACTCTGAAATCATAAGAGATATCTTTGGTATGGTGGATTTTGTTCAATCTTTCATTTATTTTTTAGTACCTCATAATCTGTCTGATGTGGGCTGTTCTGTGAGGTAATTAAAACATCCTTCATCAGCTAGGCCAGAAGTTCTCAACCTTTTAAAGCCAGGGGCTGGATCATGCTCCCTTAGACAGCTTCAGGGACTGGATGGCCATTTTGCCCTTGCTCCACCACATGACAGTTCCTAGTGTGATGGAGATGGTGGTGGGCCACATGAAATGGTGCCATGGGCCGCATCCATCCCATGGGCCACATCTGACCCATGGGCCACAGGTTGAGAATCCCAGAGCTAGGCAAATTTCATCTTCTTGCCAGCTGTATGACTCTTTGACAGTAGAATACATAATTTCATGTCCCGTTCTGCCATTTGGCATGTGGGCTTAGCTTGGGCACTAAGCTCATCATATAGAAACTATAAAACTATTTAGTACTTTAATAAGGTGTAAATGAGATGCCAAAATAATATTGCAGCATATCCTTGAAAGCAAGTTCAATGCAACACTGTGGTGCTTCAGATTAAACATGCATAAAATGGAGCCCTAAATGCCATTAAGTTACAGAGAGCAAAACTTTGTAATCACTTCAACATTCCAAGCCAACTTAAAATATGTGTTTGAAGCTCAATCTCTGCAGAGACCTCTGACAGCTAAGAAACATACAGTTCTCTATCACTAAAAGGATTATTGGCAGAAAGAGAGGCAAGTGTGGGCTGATATGTCAGGAATGCTCTCTGACAGAAAACATGCTTTAAATATCTTGTTAGCAAAGCGGTAGAGCTCTGTAAGTTATCAAATCTGTCGCAAAGTTGGAGAACATATGAGAACATGGATTGTAAATCACTTTAGCTTATTTAGGATTATTTTGAGACAATGAATAATAAATCATTCTATATTCACAGAGAATAGTACAGTACCATTTACATACAAGCAAGGGAAAATCCTAGACCAGGGATTCTCAACCTGTGGCCTGCAGCACCATTTCATGTGCCCCCCTACTGCCTCCACCACACCAGGAAGTGTCATTTGGTGAAGGAAGGGCAAAATGGTTATCTGGCCCCCAAAATTGCCTGAGGGAGCATGATCCGGCCCCCAGCTTTAAAAGGTTGAGAACTCCTGTCCTAGACGTTGACTTATTTTTCCATCAGTTAACCACTCCTCACCCAAACACAAAGCAATTACAGTATGATTTTCCTTCAAGCAACAGAGAGTATCCTGTAAACCATATTGACTGCTGCCATTAGTACAGTAAAACACACATAAAGAGCACCTCTGTTAGAGACCAACTCGCTTAAAGAGCAGAATTTTCTCTGAATGGTCACCTTGCTTAACAACTAAAACTTATCAAAAACTCGCTTAACAACTAAATCAGGGTTTGCCATTTCCCCCACCAGAAGTTACAACTGGTCACTTACAATGGTGTTTCATTTAAAGAGCAAACTTGCTTAAAGAGCAATCCTGTGGAACGCATTATGCTCTTTAAGGGAGGTACCACTGTATTGTCAAAATTCAGGCTGGCCTTTGTTATGTAAAACTTGGGAATCTTTCCTACTGTCAAAGGAGGCACAATATTGTGTAGGGATATCAGGTCATTTCTTGATGTTTTAAATCATGGATACAGAAGCACTATATCCCACATTCATAACCTGGAGGGTATATAAAAAAGAATTGAACTAATATATGTCCTGTATTGTTTAGGTAAAGCATAAGTACATTTCCATAGAAAAACCTTTGAAAGGACCATTTTACCGCAGTTTAACACAGTGTCTAAAAAGGTTCCAAAACTACCAGATGTTTATTCTTTCTTTTACCTATAGAACAACTCTGCTCTGCTTTCAATTTCCATGCCATTTCTAAAGAGTACAAAGAGTGATATGCTTTTCACAATTGGCCATTTAGTAAAAACTTAGTCAATTTTCACTATTTCAGGGTTCACATATAATGATGTTCCAAAAGGTAATGTGCATTGCTTTCCTGAACACTGAAGTTCTTTAAAGTATACTATACTGTTCTATGAAGCTAGACAATTATGAGATTTTCTGTTAGCATATTGCTTAACCTATTACATTCTGAAATAAATTGCCTTTTGATGTTCATGAGTGAGTGTGATTTTCTTCTTTTCTCTCAGTCCCCAGATTCCACCATAGTAAGAGACAGAGGAGAAGAAGAGAACACAATAATTGCCCATTTAAAAGTTCACTGTTTAGTCCCAGATGGTTTGGACAGATGCCATATAAGGGAGGAGATAATAAAAGCAACATTTATTAGAACAGCAACATACACACAGCTGTTTTATGTAGTAACCATGAAACTTTTAGAGACAGCTTGTCAGTAAAGAAATGTTTAGACTGGGACTAACTCCACCAACCCAGTCTGCTTTACCTGGATAGGAAGGAAGCTAAGGAACTTGATTTTGTAGCTGAGTCTTTCTTGAACAATAGTACAGAGGTGGCAGAGGATTCGGTGGCTGGATGGCATTGTTGACGCAGTGGGTGTAGACCTGGTTGGGCTTGATTGAGAATGGCAGATGACCGAGGATCCCAGTGTGCAGTGGTCCAAGGGATCACAAAAGGTCAGAATCGACTATGCGACTAAACAACAACAACAACAACAACAACAACAACAACAACAACAACAACAACAACAACAACAACAACAACAACAACAACAACAACAACAACAACAACAACAACAACAACAACGAGTTATTCCCTTCTGGTTAATCTTCTAATCATGATCATTCTTTGGTCTTGGCTTGGTTCAGAGACCTTTTGCCTCAGGAGCAACAGGGCCCCCAGTTATGGTCACAATATGACATAGTAAGTCTCCCTAAACCACATAAAGTTTAAGAAGTCCACAGAATTACCAAAAATGTGTTCTACTTTAACAGCTTTTAAAAGTTAATTTTTTTGAATAGTAGCCATGTTACTCTGTGGTTCAGGCATATCAGAAAACAAAAATAAAAATAAAAACACTGCAGCACTTTAGATATGTTGAAGTTTACTGCCTCAGATTATGAGGAGCCAGTGGATAAAATAGGGTCTAAAGCTGGGAGGGTGGGGGGTGGGCCAGCGGCGGCAAAATTTTCAAGCTGTGGGCTGGTCATGTGGCTTTTCCTGCTGTAAAATGAGTCAGCGGCTGTCATAAATGCATTTACGACAGCCATGGGTGTATTTATGGCATTGTTTTCTTCATCCCCATGGGTCAACGGGAGGCAGGACTTGCAGCCTCTGACCCAGCCCCCAACACTGGCTGGGTTAAAAAGGAGCCCCACAGGCCAGTGGGAGGCAGGACTTGCAGCCTCTGACCCAGCCCCCGACACCAACTGGGTTGAAAGGGAACCTCCACGGCCTGGCCAGCTCCAGCTCGTCCTCAAGGGATATGGACATACTGGGTGGGGTTGAGTTTGGGAGGTTTTTGTGCATTATTGATGAAGTATTTTTGAAGTGTTTTATAATGACTTGAACTGTGATTGGAGATGTTTTGAAATGCCTTTGAAAATATATTTTGTGATGCAATATCTTGTAACTGTGATATATTGTTTTTTGTTATTGTATACTTTGTATCTTTGTTAGCCACCCAGAGCCGCTTGGCGAGTGAGGCGGCATACAAGTCTAACAACAACAACAACAACAACAACAACAACTGACGATGATGACGATGATGCACGGGCATGTTTGACATGTGCAGAGAACATCTGCTTCTGCTCTGGTGCTGGCTAGGACGGGGTGGGTCAGATGATTTGGCACTGTGGTCCAGATCTGGCCCATGGGTCATAGTTTGGCCACCCCTGCCCTAAAGTATGGCTTACTTACCTTCTGAATGAGGCTAGCTATGTTTTCAACCATTGCTCTCCCAAGTAAGTAAAAATGGTCAGGGTAAATCAACATAGTTGACCAATCTTACTCACATCTCTGTATTTCATGATCTTGGTTTTGCACTTGTCCATATGCTATTGCACCTAAACAGTGAGAGCAAGGCAGAAAAGGGAGTTGTAGACACAGTGGAATTTTTCTTTGTTTTCTGTTTTCACAGATATCCAATCAAATCACTCTTGCTTTTCTTCACCTTCAATTGTTAGTGGCTTTTAGAAGCTTTCTCTGTATATTTGCTTGAAAGATCAGCTAAAGCAATACATGAGACGTAAAAACTTTACTCAGTATAGACATGGGATAGACATTAAAGCATGTATAAAATAATTATTCTGAATGATATTTTTCATTATAAATTTGCAGAGGAGCTGAAGAAACAGCGACATTATACATACCATAATAAGACTGGAAAGTGGTATTCTGTGGTATACTGATTCCTTTTCATTATCCAAATATTCTTAGTACTACAATCTCCTCTCCCCACCCACAACAACATACTTCTGGTCTGGAACAAATCAAATAATCCTATCCAGCAAGGGAAAGGTATCCAATGAATTTGTTTTCATACATAGATTATGTACACCTATTTACACCATGTGATGAGGATGGAGCTTCATATTTTACACAGCAATGAAAAATGCAATCCAAACCACCATCTCAGGCATGCTATCTAGACATTCAGAAAATCAATCAGGAAGTATTTTAGACATACCTCAGCCTTCAGAATATTAGCATACGTGGCATAATGAATATGTCTTGAAGGCAAAATATGTGAAGGAATGTATTCAATTGGAAGTAATTCTATCTTTGCCCAGGGTAAGTAAGAATGAGTCTAATATTAGTAAGTGACATGAATTTTGGTGCAGGACATTTTGTTAGTCTCAGATGGAAATAAAAGGCTGTTTATTCTGTTCAGTTCCATTCAATTCTTCTATTCTGAAAGTTAGTGTAGATTCTAAAGAGATGAGTGAAAAAATAAGCTTTTATCCTCCACCCTTTTCTACTACATATTTCTTTCTGCAATAATGCATCTATGATGTGCAAAAAATAAGTACTACCACTACCGTATGAAAATAAAAATGCATATAGCCACACAATGAAAAATACACCTTTAGTCAAAATGTGGTACAGTAATACCTCGGATAACGCTAAGACTTGGTTCCACAAGTCTTCGTGTTATCCAATTTTTAGTGTTATCCAATGCATGTTAAAATCCTATGGGATGGATCAGATAACGTTAAAGCTCCATAGAGATACATTGTAACTGCACAGGCTTTAGCGGTTGTTATCCGATCCATCCCATAGGACCTTAACGTTATTCGATCCAATTCTCCTCCCCACATTACTTAACGTTATGCGATTTTAGCATTATCCGAGGCAAACGTTATCCGAGGTATTACTGTATTTTAAAAGTGCTGTGATCTAGTTATTTTATTTTCCATATTTAGAGCATTTTTTTAAAAAAATAATTTGTCAGGGAACAACTTCAGAGGTTTTGCATGAAATTGAGGGACACTGGTATGTAGGAAAATTCATACTATTCAATTTAAGGAATTCAGCACTACTAAATTTAGAGTTTAATTTAATAATCAGATATTAAAAATGTCTCTGGGTGTGATATTAAGTAAAGTTTTTTTAAAATGATATTAAATAAGAGGGGTGGTTTTTTTTTACCATTTATAGACACATCAGTAACGTCGCATGGAATTCAGCCGCCCGGGGCTGAAGCCAAATTTGCTGCCCCCTGGTGGATGCTGGTGCCTGCGCCCACTAGGGCTTCTGGGAATTGTAGTCCAAGAACACACATAGCCCAAAAAGCGCCGCCTAGGGCCAGCTGCCCCCCTAGGCTCCCCCAGGGACACC
Organism: Furcifer pardalis; assembly: GCA_030440675.1. Lineage (NCBI taxonomy): Eukaryota > Metazoa > Chordata > Lepidosauria > Squamata > Chamaeleonidae > Furcifer > Furcifer pardalis. Next base: position 172,065,599 of record CP126892.1, on the reverse strand, counting down.
ACTGAGACACATGATGATGATGATGATGATGATGATGATGATGATGATGATGATGATGATGATGATGATGATGATGATATACTACTGGATATGCAGTAAAGAAAAACATACCTTATAGTAGCTGGAATTTCATTAAAAGGCAACCTCAAAAGTACAAAATTTACAAAATTTGCAGAGTGCCAAACATTAAAGCAAGATATTAAAAGAATATGGAAGCAAGATCAGGTAATGTTCCTCTCCATCCTAAATATTTCTTACCAATTTAAAGTAGCTACTTAACTGTTAATTTGCTCAATTGCTGGCAGTGTTTCTCAATGTTTGGCTTCTGGACTTTAATTCCCAGAAGCCTAAGTCAGTGCATTGGCTGGTCAGTGCTTTGGGGAATGGACTTAGGATTCAGGGAATTGAAATCCAAAAACCAAAGGTTGGGAAACACTGAATGGAAGCAACTAAGGTTTCTTGAAGGATGCCTTCAGCACTTGTTTATAGCCCTGGTTACTCAGGCTTGCTACCAATCTGTATACTCATTATTCTCCAGCTTACACTTTCCTTGCTCCTTCCATCCCTCTTGCCAACTTTGCAGACTAGGGGTAACTGGGGAATTTAAGACACCACAGTCTTTGCTTTCCCTATATGCCTTTGTTTGGATGATATGAGAAGCCATAGAGATAGATGAAGAAGGAATGGATTCAGTCCTTGTGTTGCCATTATGAGGCAACACACAATAGCAAGACAAAGGAAACAGTTACAGTATGTCTCACTTATTATGATCAGACATGCATAGGATGGAGCCCTGTTCAAGATGAAATAATGATTGCCTCCCTATGCAATCTGAGCACAACAAGTGTAGAAAGTTGACAGTCTTATAATGCAAAAGACGTTTGGTTGAAACGTGTAGATGATATGAAGAGCTTTATGACAAGAACAAACATTCTTGAGGTTACACAAGAGCAAAACCAAATTAAAAGATGGAGAAATGAGCTCACTGGGCAAAGAACATCATTAAAGGAGGATATAGCTAAGAAACTCAACCTCCCCTACTTCACTTGGGGGACCCTAAATAGGCTGAAGGCTGGAATGCCTAAATGTAAGATCAACATGTTCAAGTGAGGGATGCTGGTGGACAACAACATGCTGTGTGATTGTGGAGAGATACAGAATCTGGTTCATTTACTGGTCTGCCAATTACTGCCAGAAACATGCACCAATGATGACTTAAGTTTGGCCAATGACAAAGCCATGAATATGGCTTCATTTTGGGTAATAACAAAGTGAACAAAGTAGCTTCATTTTGACAGTCCAGGGTCTGATTAGGAAATGAAAGAAGTAGACTGCATAACTTTTAGTAACAAGATTAAAGCCAATGTCCCCAAGTAACAGCAAGTGGCTTTGTATTGTTATTATTTAACAGATAAAACCAAACATTTTATCTTTGGCAATGCATACAATGACTGCAGTGGCTTAAGTGGTTAAGATGCTAAACTGGAAGGTCGGAGTTCGATTCCAGAGTACTGCATGACGGAATAAGCTCCTGTCTCTGTCCCACCTCCTGCTAATCTAGCAGTCTGAAAGCAAGAAATTGCAAGTAGATAAATATGTACCACTTATATGGGACAGTAGACAATGTTCTGTGCACTCCAGTGTTGAGGCATGCCTGCCATGTGTTTATGGAAACGTCTGCAGAAGCAGACAGTGCTGACTCTTTGGCTATAAACAGAGATGAGCACTGAACCCTAGAGTTAGATATGACCAGAGGCGTAGCTACCGCCGTATCTGCCGTATCAATTATACGGGGGCCCCGGGTTACGGGGGCCCCCAACGTGCGTAAACAAAACAAATCTTTACCCTTCCTAAGGGCCCCCAAAAGATTTTTATACGGGGCCCCGCCAAGGTACGCTACTCTTCTGGATATGACTAGCTTTAGAGCAAGGGTGACCTTTACCTTTACTATGCATGCAATATTCCAAAAATGTGGCATAAGATACATACTTATTTGCAAAAAACATCTAGGTCCCAGAATGAACATCATTGTGGTAGAAATGGGAAGCTGTGGGGAAGTGAAGTTGGTTGAGCAAGCATTGTGACTTTTCACGTATTATAGTGATGGGGGAAATGACCACAGGAAAATGAAACAAGGGGAAAGGAATTTTAATAATTCCTCACTAGGGAGGCAAGATACCTTCAGGAAATAATGGTTGAGCTTTGATCTGTCCAGTGATCATCAAAGATCTGTATCATGCAAGAAATACTCCCCCCCCCCAAACTTGGAACTGTCTGCTTCATATCGAACTTTTTGAAGCATGAAATGTCTACTTCCTGTCTCCAAAATGAAGCCAAAAATGACAAGAGCCCATATATAGCTAAACTGCTACTGCCCCTTGGCTTCCCAATAGCAGCTGGTAATAATAAAGCTTAATTTCTTTTGCAGGATCTGGTATCCCACATTTCCACTCTCTTATACTGAAAACAGTCAACGATGCTACATATTTACGGGTAGCTTTGCTAAAATAGACATTTTACACTTTAATCTTAAAAACATACTTTAACAATAGTAAGGAGAGAGGTTGATGGAAAAGCCACAAAACTTTAGTCTGAAAGATCATCAACCGTTCATTGCTAAATAAAAAAATCCATTATGCAGATACAATTGGTTACCATGTCTGCTGTAATTTTCTTAATTATTCCAAGAGTCTTGGTAGAACACATTATTTACTATCTCCTAATGGGATCATCTGGGTTTGTAAACAACTTGATCCTGATACAAGGTTGCATCCAGAGTAGGATGTGTGCATGGAGGCTGGGCCTGTCTGATTTTTAAAGATTGGTCTGTTCTTGTGTGCACTCCATTCAGTAGGGTTGCCGAACTCTCTGTGTAGGTAGACTAGGCATGTTGTGGCAGAGAAGGGTGTTCAGGAACTCTGTTTCAACTAGGCTAGCTACTAAATATTTATTTGCCATGTAATATTTGTCACACGGTGTGTTGGTATGCAGAAAATAAACTGACATGTAAACTGGTAATTTGCATAGGTTTTCCTAGCTTAATGTTCATGCAGTCCATAAACACAGGGCATCAGGATTTTGAACAGTTTTGATTTCTTGTTTCTCCACAACAACTTACCCATCACTTAATACATAGTCTGTATGCAGTTATTATTGGAAAGCTAAGCTGTAGCTCCTCCGGTGCCAAATGTATATTTGTATAAGACTGAATGCTACTGAAAGTTTGGCTCTGTGAGTAGAACTGTTGCATTATCCTCATCAATCATCTTGCAAACAGGAACAGTCCATCCAAAAAGTAACTGGTTTGCATCAAATGTCAGATGTTCAAGTCCAAATATTAGTTACTCAGATCCCCAGATCATTGGTGGCATATCCCTACGTGGCAATGTCGACCATTGCAGTATGGCAATCTCACATTTAAAACTAAACCAGATAAACCAGACCTTTCAAGCATCCTCAAACCGGGTCCCATCACTTCTTCATAAGTTAATAGTGTTAAACAATATGGCAGGAATGTGTCATACAGGTATGGAAGCAACAATGGGAGTTCTGTGGACCACAAAAACAGGCATAGAGAGGCTAAATGTGACCTCCCTCTCCCAATAATAAATATGATTTACTAAAAGACCACCCAACATAGTGCCTGCACTAAGTCAAGCAGTTTTCACAAACAAACAAACAAACAAACCTCTGTTTAGATGTGTTATCAGATTGCATTGCAACTCTGCCCCTAGGAAAACTCCTTAGCACTCTTTGTTTTTTTCACCTTTTCATACACTCACAGTTTGCACGATGCTGGCTTCTTACCATATGGTCCCGGAAGCAATCTGGGCCATTCATCTATAATTCATTTCATGCTGCTTTAACGTCTAAAGTTCTATAATTAAGGTGGTGGGTGCATAGCACTATATCACTTCACATACTTGAAGTTGGTGGGTAATTAGTAAGTCCTCTAGGGCTGAAACTAGAGTGGACGACTGATGTTTTGCCTCCCTCTTGGGAACCCAATATCTAAAGCTGGATATTAGGTAGATAAAGAGCAACACCTCCTGGGCCTAGTTCATTTCCCTTTGATTAGAAGGCATTATGTCTCTTGTTCTTCCATGGGGCAAGTAGCACATTCTCCTCCTCTTCCATCTTCATGGGAGGCCCAAGTGGAGTTAGCCCCAAATTACAGCTCTGCTTGCCCCAGCTAAGCTGATTTAAGAGGCTCTTGTTTCATCAAAATAGGTCACATAAAGAGGCTCTAAGAAGAACCAGACATAATTGCCATAAATATTTTCCCATCCCACCATGGATAAGATGAAGGGGAAAGGTCTGTTTCAACTCTCAACTTTCTGAGTTTTTAATTTCTCTGCTGAGACTGTTAAATGGAGGGTTTAATTTTAACAGGATTTTAAAGAGGTGAGTTTTTATTTCATTAGAAACCAGATGGGAGACTGGCACACTGTATTTCATAGAACACTGAAAAATAACTGTACAGGATATGCTTTCATATACTCTTGACGCAGTTGAATTTTAAAGGAGTAACCTGCAATCTGCACAGCCGTTATGATCCCCCTGAGCCTACAAGCTCCCTAAGTGGTTGCCAGTGGATACAATCTGACGTTGCAATTTATTGCAAAATATTGGTGTCACACAGCCAGGATGAGTGGTTTATAGCCATTTTATTTCATATGCTTTCAAAGCAGACCTCCATGTGTTGCTCTTTGTGGCTCTGCCTTCCATTATTCTTCAGTTCTTTTGCAATTTACTTTTGAATATCCCTCAAGCTTATCATTAAAAGCAGCCAATACTGAAAGATTGTCAGCCGATTTCCAAATATATTTTGCGCTATTAAGGCTCAAAACCACAATCTGACCCAGTTCTGCCAAAAATTTAAAGTAACTGGATTCCACATATATTGTGTTATAAAAAACTGATGTGCACAGTGGTTCCAAATTTGGGAAAGTCCAGATTTTGACTGGCTCATTCCATCACACTTCCTTTTTCAATTTTTTTTATGGATCCTATGGATCAACTGTATCAGGGAGACAATGAATATTCACATATTTAGGTGTAGAGATTTCACTATATGTGATGGCTATTTATACTCAGGAGCCTATTGAAGAAATTTGAAGCTTTCGTCATGACAGTGTCCATAACTATGCCTCTGCTACTACTTTTGTAGTTCAGTCACACAGTCGAGTCTGACCCTTTGTGACCCCATGGAGCACTGCATGCAAGGCTCCTCTGTCATCTGCCATCCTCCCTAGATCTACACCCAGATCTACACCCACTGCATCAGTGATGCTGTCTAACCATCTCATTCTCTGCCACCCCCTTCTCCTTTTGCCTTCAATCTTTCCCAGCATCAAGGCCTTCTCCAGTGAGTCCGCTCTTCTTATTTGGTGGCCAGAGTGCTTGAAGTTCAGCTTCAGTATTTGTCCCTCCAAGGATCAGTCAGGGTTGATTTCCTTTAGGACTGACTGATTTGATCTCTTTGCAGTCCAAGGGATTCTCAAATGTCTTCTCCAGCACCACAGTTCAAAGGCATCTAATATTCTGCATTCAGTCTTCCTTGTGGTCCAGCTCTCACAGCCATACATTACTACTGGGAAGATCATTGATTTAACTAAGGAGACTTTGCTGGCAGGGTGATGTCTCTACTTTTTCTTATGCTGCCTAAGTTTGCCATAGCTTGCTCTCCTAGGAGTAAATGTCTTTTTATTTCATGGCTGCAGTCACCATCTGTCGTGATCTTAGATCCCAAGAAGGTAAAGTCACTGCTTCCATTTCTTCCCCTTCTAGTTGCCAAGGAGTGATTGGGCCGGATGCCATGATCTGCTACTAGTGCTGCTACTATAATTAGGGCTAGCAATTGAATTGAACCTATTGAGTCTGAATGACCCATTCAACACCAAACTACCTTCAAATACTTTTCAGGAATAGCTTACAACTATATATTGGTGACTATTAGGAAAATTTATCTTTTGTTCAGCTACTATATGGATTACAGTTAAGCTCAAAGAGAAGTCTGCAGTAGTTGGACAATGACTTCCTTGTCCCTGCTAACAGAATACACCACTATGAGCACTGACTCCATAGGCCCACCACTTACATTTAATGGGTTGCTGCTTTGTGTTATTAAGGAACACAGCTATTACCACGTACCTCCTGGATGTCTCTTTCCAAAATGTGCACTTACCATGAATCTCTGTGGCTCCACCTCTCAAGGTAAAACCCAATGAAACTTTAGTGAAAGACTCTTGCCTTTTTCCTACTTTTGAAGGACCCCCCAATATGTTTGCTAAAACAGAGAAGCAAACATGGTTCTTCTGTTTTAATTTAATTTGGTAAACAGAATGTGTTTTCCCCTATGGCTTCCAATGATTGCTCCTTGAGACAAATCATTTAAGACCCCCAGCATTTTATCACCAGAGCTTGATAGATCCCAGGTGGCTGATAAGCTTGCTGAAATTCTGTATTAATCAGATGAGGGGGGGAGAGACACGTTTACTAAAACAGAGACATAATAGCAGTTCCATGAGCTTCATCCAACAAAATAATTAAAATGAGGTTTGTGCTCAATGTACATAGGGAATCTTGTCTCACTACAAACAGGAAAGTACCCCTCCTTTTAAAAAAAAGCATAAGATAAACAGCAGTCTCTGCCTTCCAGAAACACACACACACAGTAACGAAAGACTTAGCAATGTCTCCACCGATGTTTACAGCTGTGGTCTGGCCTCTGGAAATGTCAAAAATCAGATGGTGGGTCCGCCTGGCTCCCCTGGCTCAGATACAGAGAGAAATACAGAGACTACACAAGCGCCACCTGACTTCCAAAGGAGTAATAGCAGAAGTTTGCTTTTAAAAAACCCTCAAAAATGTGGCCTGCCTCCCCCCCCCCATGTGTTGGCAAGCTTTTTTGCTACAAATCCATGAACCCAATATGGTGCCCCTTTTTTATTGGACTGAAGTGTTTGCTAATGTTTTATGAAGATCCAGAAGGTGACAAGGCAGTGTCGTCTGATCAATTCAAGGAAATCTCCTGAAACTGGGCAGTTGGTGGTGAAGGCCTGGAAAGCTGCTTTCTCCCTTACCATTGTTTGCTCTTTCACTGCTTTGTGTCTTCAAGGCCAGTTGGCTCTCTAACATTTAAATGAGTAAAAAACATCCGTGTGATGATACCAGAAGATTTGCATTACTAGATGTTATTGCAGAGGTGGATGTAAAGAACAAGATAAAGGGCTCCTCTTGAAACTGCCATACTGTTGCCCAAGAACTGAGACTCCATGTGTGACAATCATTTTTAATCTAATAAAGATACTGCCAGATTTATAGATTTATTCCATGGTCGTGCTCCAATGGTGAAATACTGCAGCCCCGTGGACAGTGTCTGTCACAATGCAGATTTTTCTTAGGGAAAATGATCTTAGTTGGCACAAAGGTGCAGAATCCATGGGTAAGAAGCCACATACTTTCCCCTGGCTGCCTTTAAAAATTTAACCAAGACAGAGAAATAAGCCCATAAGAAAGTGGTAACACTTACGCATAAGGTCCAAGAGAATTTGAAGTGGCTCCAGGCTAGACACATTACTGGAAGAAGAAACCGGTCTTTAACATCTCTGAAGCTGACAGGGAAAATCTGTCTTCTCATTATTTTTAAGAACATTTATATAACATTCTTTGTTAGGACATATTTCAGACCAACTAAACCAGGGAGTCTCAACCTGCGGCCCATGGGCGAAATACAGCCCATGGTGCCATTTCATGTAGCCCACCACCACCTCCACCATACCAGGAAGTGCCATGTGGTGGAGACAGGACAAAATGGCCATCTGGCCCCCAAAGCTGTTTGAGGGAGCATGACCTGGCCCCGGCTTAAAAAGGTTGAGAACTCCTGAACTAAACTGAAAGAAACTAAAAGTACAAATGTGACTAACTGGTCTATATTGACTGTGTAACTTGCTATATATTATTATAAATTAATATGTAAAAATAATATTGACAAAGAAAATATCAGATTAATTAATGATCAATCCAAATGAGTTTGAGGCCATGAAAGCAGAAGAAAAGAACTTGGAAGATTAGTACAGTATAAAGAAACCAGAACATATTCTGAAATATAATGATGTGTCTCTGTAGGCCAGGGGTTCCCAACCTTTGCAAGCCGGGGGTTGGGTCACACTCTCTTAGTCAGCTTCAAGGGCTGGACAGCCATTTTGCCCTACCTGCCCAATGGGGGTGGCCATTTTGTCCCAACAGCTTCAAAGGAGCTGTTGTCCCACCCACCAACCTCCAGGCCCCGCCATCAATTCCCAGAGGAAGATAAAGTGCCACCGGCTGTGGACGGTGATGGATGCTCCCACCCACCGACCTCCGGGCCCTACCACCGACACCCGGAGGAAGGTAAAATGTCGCCGGCTGTGGACGGTGATGGATGCTCCCGCCCACCGACCTCCGGGCCCTGCCACCGACACCCGGAGCAAGATATAGCTGTTGGAGGGCTAGCGGCTGATAAGAACAGCAAAAAAACTACGTTGCCACTGCTGTATGCTACTCAGTTGTATTCCTACATTGTATTGCTACATTTCATTGTTATATTTTGCTGTATGATTCTGTTCCACTTCATTGTTATATTTTATTGTATTATATTGTTGATGTGTTGAGATTTCTGTGAGCCGCTCTGAATCATGTATGTCAAGTGAGCAGCATACAAATCCAATAAATGAATGAATGATGGAAGGAAGGGGCAGCCAATTTGTTTCTCAAATGCCTTTGGGGGGGGGGCCCCTGAAATGGTGCCAGGGCTCAGATCCAGTCTGCGACCCTTAGGTTGGGAACCCCTGCTATAGACCAAGGCCAAGATCATCCATTTACTATGTATAGATGTGAAAACTGAACTATGAGGAATGTTTTTAAGCAAAATATATTCATTTAAATTATATTGTTAGAAGGTAACTTTATATGTAGTGTGAGTATCCAGAAAGAAAAATAAATATGTTTTGAATCAAATCAAGCCTGAATTATCACTAGAAAACTAAAATAACTAAGATTAAAAACATCATACTTCAAACATATCATGAGAAGACAAGCCACACAGTAGGATATTATTATATAGCACTGATACTAAATCTCAATAATGAGAATTCAATCATGCATGTGAATAATTTGGTCCTGTTTATCTAGACACAATCAAATCAAATTAAATGAGAAGAGAGCATTAATGTAATGTGTGCAAATCAATAGATATATTTATTGCCCTGACAAATTATGCAGATAGAAATAAATTGAACATGAAGCCTTAACAAAACAGATTTGCACAAACACTAAAACTGTTTCTAAATGTTCCAAAAGGTTTCCTGTATAGCAACAGGTTATAGACATCTTGTATTATAGATGATAACTGAGAATGAGATACAGTATATTGATATGCACAATATCTGCATGGCTGAGTTAACTGCTCTAACTCACACTGTAGTTTAGCTCCAGAGTCAGCAGGTTTTTGTTTACATCACCTCATGACAGTCTTACTTCATACATCCCTTTACTAAACTAAGTTCCCAACCTCTAGCTCTGTAGCCAGACACCAAAACTATTGAGCTAAACAGACAGTCTTCTTACTATATATTCATGATGGCCAACCTTGGCATTCCAGGTGTTCTTGGACTTCAATTCCCAGAAGCCCTGAACAGCAGGAGTTCTGACTCAGTCTTCTGGAAATTGAAGTCTAAGAACAACTGGAGTGCCAAGGTTTGCCATCACTGCTATATACCCGTCGACATTTACTGGTCTGCCAATTGCTGTCAAAGGCATGCACTGTTGAGGACTTGGGTTTGGGCAATGACAAAGTGAAGAAAGTGGCTTCACTTTGGCAGTCCAGGGTTTGATTGACATGAAATAAGAATGAATCGACATTATTACTTTAAATACATCGGCCAAATTCTTATTTGTCCACATAAGTTTTGTCCAATTTGCATTGGCTAATGGGGGGTTAATGCAGCTAACCATGCAAACCTTATAGAAAGACCACTAAGATTCTAGCCATTACTTCTGAGCATTGTTACATCATATAGGAAAACAGAATGCCATGTCACAGCACAGAACAAGGCAGTATTGACTGCGGGTAGGCACAGTAAAGTTGCCAAGCACAAGAATTTTACACCATTCAAAACATGAAGGAAAATAAATTACAATTTTTAACACAATTGCCAAAAATCAAGGGGGGAAAAAGAAGCCTTTAAAATGTAGGCAAAAAGAAAATCACAAATGTGTGAGTAATTTCAGCTCAGCCCTACTCCAAACTACTCTGCAACAGTCATCACATTTTTGAACTCAGTGCTAACATCAGCCTTGGAAACATTTGTACTCCTGCATGTTTTGTGGTTACAATGTCAATGCTCAGATTTTTCAGCCAAGTTTGGTCAGAATAATTTACATGTATTTTTCTTTGCACATCTGATTAAGGTGGTGGTGCTGATTTTCTGTTATGAGCATCTCCAACCAAAGGCAGCAATGGTACGGAACACCCACCCTTTCAGCATATTGGTAAAAATATACTTTTTCTTCCATGTCTAGGCCAGACATGAAACTACCAGAATGAAGCCACCTCTGGGGAGTTTCACTCAATCTAGTTTGAGAAAGATTAGCTGGCACAAGGTGGCCATTGTCTGGGTTATGTCCAATTGTGATTTCAAAATACCACAATCTTTGAGGAAGCTATTTCTGTGTACCCCATAAGAATAAGCTTGGCTGATCTCATTGTGGAAATGTTGAAAAACGATGGACCTGTGAAAAGTTCCACAGGATTGCTCTTTAAGCGAGTTTGCTCTTTAAGCAAAACACCATTGTAAGTGACCAATTGTGACTTCTGGTGGGGGGGGGGGGATTGTGAACCCAAATGTATTTGTTAAGCAAGTTTTTGGCTGGTTTTATTTGTTAACTCTTTAAGCGAGTTACTCTTTAAGCAAGGCACTCTTTATGCGAGGTTTGACTGTATGTACATTTGCATATTCTTATATGTGATCCTTGCTACCTTCTCTGAGATGCTGGAATATAGCCACCATGGGTTGTATAAAACAGCAGACAATTCATCAGGTGCAACAAATTTTGTTTCACAAACCAGTAGGCTGGCATTTGTATCAATGTCCACACTGAGTCTCTGGTTTCTGTCCCTCTGCTGTCCCAAAATTCTGGCCACCATCAATAGACCTGAATTACCTGCATTCTGTTGCTAAGGCTAGTTTTGAGTCACTAGCTCCACTGTCTGGGCTTTCTTCAGCAAGGGCCACTACACCCATACAGAAACTGGCCCTCCTGCCACAGCTGCTCTGGTGGCAAAGTGATTAAACTGCTGTACTGCAACCAAAAGGTTGTGAGTTTGATCCTGGACTCAAGTATGACTCAGCCTCCAGTTCTTCCAAGGTCAGTAAAAATGAATACCCAGCATGTTTGGGGCAAAATGCTAATTAACTTGTGAACCACCCAGAGAGTATGCTAAGCACTATGAGGCAGTATATGTGATAGCTTTGCTTTGTTCTTCATGCTCCTGGGCCAGTTGCAAGACCTTTCAGGGTTGGTGGTGACCTATCCAGTTGGGGTCTGCTGACTCTACTGAGGAGTCAAAAGTCACCTTCTCGGCCATCTGCAAAGGCCAGACACTGCCTGGCTCATGAGTTCCCAGCCCCCGATGAAGGTGGCCCATTCTTTGGTTCATGAAAGGTTATCTTCTTCCCCCAGAATGCAGAAGATAGGTTTTGACACTGGCTGCCTGGTATTGTTCTTGTCCAGGGGAGAGGGAGCCTGTGGTTCTGTTTTGCCTCCTAAATTAGGGTGTGGCTGGAGCATTTTCACTACAGGCTTGCAGATAAACTGCAGTATAAAGCTTACTGTGGGTTATCTGCACTGTGTAGTTCCAGTTAAGTCCCACAGCCTTTATATTTATATTTTCCTGTCCCAATTTATAGATTTGTTAGCCTTTTTTATTTATTTACCAAGTCCAGGATATTAAATACTGTAATTGTGTTCATGCAGTACTTGCATGATTAGGATGAGTTCATTCAAGATAAAAATGTTACATAAACAAAACAGACAACTGGGGGGGAAATGAAAAAAGTCAAGATGATTTCCTCCAACATATATTAAATAAGAAGACCACATGTGTGCATTCTTGAGACTAGAGGGATGTGCTGAAATAGAAGTAGAGAGACAATGTTGGCTGCAGATGTTCAGCTGGTAATGATCTGCTGTACTTTGGTTCGCTGCACAGTTCCATAATACTACATTTTTGTGAGAGCCTCTACGCCCTTACTGTGGACTGCTAGTGATGAACAACTTAACTCTGTGCATTCAGCCTGGTTATTGATCCTATGCTATACCAAGACAGCCTTAAGGTCCTTTGGGGCCCTCCTTTCCAAGCACAATTTGTTACTAAAACACAACATTATCCCGTCAAGTATTTCTCACGAAAAATATAACAGAAACACAAGTGACAATTGAGAACTCTCGTTATACATCCACTTTTGGAGTTTGTTTTCCTTATTTGGGTGTCAGTGCTTTTCCATTTCTGCAGCTGTTTTCAATAAGATCTGACTCTTCACCTTCACAGCATGGATGACATGTTAAGAAAGCAGTACTGGACAGCTTTTGCTTGACCTGCTGCGAAGAAGGTTGCTTAAGAACAGAAGAGCAGGAAGTTGAGGCTTCTGTAACAACAGCATACCTCAGAGGGTGGGGGCTTCTCCATCTGGTAATGTTCAAACTAATTGGCACTGTCTAGCTTTCTGATTTAAGGAAAGTCTGATTTCTCAACTAACTAGAGGCAAGTTCGGAATGATACTCTGAATACAATAAAATCATGGATTGGTATTATACAACTGATTAGTTTAAACCTTTGTGTAGTGGTGTGGTTGGATTGACGTGGGCTCAACTCACAGAAATGTTGTAAATGGCTCCCCAGGCTACTTCTGTGCTTTGAAAATTACTTTTTACAAGCATTTAGACACAGCCATTCACTCCCAAATGTTTGTAATGTTCCTGTTTCTCAAAATCACCTCAGAATTCAGGGGTTACTTTTAAAACTAACCCCTGTTTCTTAGAACCACTGGAATGAGATGCAAAGGATGTATTCTTTGCATCCACCTTATTGCAGCCTTAGAGCTCCAAAAGAGGAAGAGGTAATAGCAAGAACTGTAGCATGAGCCAGAACCCAAAACATGAGATCTTCCTCCTCCAACATTGAGTGAGGCTGTGCCCCATAACTATAGAACTAACTGAAAGTTACAATTCATTACAGCACAAAATGAATGACATCAACCCTCATCAGCTAGAACCCTGCCACATATATCTGCCCATGGCTTAATTTTCAGTGGTGAATTGTCACAGAGGAAACAGCACAAACAGCCTACTGTGCGTCACATCACAGGATTAGCATGTGTATGGAGGTAACCCAGAATTCCCCTAGCAGTCAATCTTGCCCCACCCTCAAACTCCAAGAGAGCCAGGAAGGGGCCAAGTAATTGCAACCTGTATCTGATGATACAGGTAGCTTGAAGAGGGTAAAACACCAAGGATAAGATAATGGGAGCTGCAAGGGTTGAACTCATTGAGAAACACAACAGACAAGGAGGCATGGGCAGATACAGCAGAGGACTTGGAGCCCAACTTTTGTGCATCTGCAGTGGTGACAGCAGGGTGAGGCTTTGATAGCTCCCCTCTCCCAGCTCAATCAGCCATAGAAGGCAGGAAGAACTAGTCGCTATTTCTGTGTACCCCATAAGAATAAGCTTGGTGTTGATGCTGGTGTTGATGCTGGTGGCTGATTCATCTCCACCCCCATATTGCTTGAAATAATTTTGCTTCCCACCCCTCCTGACTTCAGTGTTGGAGATGCCAACAGAAACAAGCAAGCCAGGGGATTCCCCAGGAGGGTAAGTGTTATGGAAGTTGCTCCCTCTCGCCTGCCTGTATAACCCTTCATGGATAGGTTAGCATCAAGCAACTATCCCTATACATCCCACTCACTTCCCATGACCAGACTTTTTGGGACCTTATTGCAGTCAACTGGGATGCCAGCTGAAGGGACTGTCCAGGCTATCCTGCTATGGTAATAGAGTAGACCATACTGCCAGCGACTCAAAGTTGAGTTTCAGGAGGTGGTTAACTAACCTGACAATCCTGAGGACTAATGGCCTTTGGTGGAGAAATACACAAGGAAGGGTGATGGACCCCAAGTGGATTAAATCCCACTTGAATCCACCTTGATGGAGGGCAAATAGCTTCACCAATACTGGCCTGGGGCTGAGGAGGACTCAGGACCAGAAAGTGACTCACAGAACTGGATCAGTGATACAGGAGTCATGTGGAAGGCAGATGAAAGGACAGTCTTCATGGCTGATCAGCATGATGATCACCTATATTCAGATTTGGATATGGCAGAAGAAGAAAAAGTCCCAGAAACGGAATCCTCTGAGGATTCAGGAGAAGGGATTGTTGAGACTCATGTTCTACCTTTAATAAAAGCAGCTCTGTGTTACAAAACCAAGCTGGAGCCCATGGAGTTATTGCTGCTGCCAGTTCCTTAAGTAGGGGAGCTGGGGTTTACAATGTGCAACAGAAATTATCCGTGCCAACTTCAGAACTTGCAGGAATTTCCCAATGAAAGTTATGCCTCTGGCATTATGCCAACTGGCATAAGCAACAGGATCTTGGCTGGTCATAGTGTAATGCAATTTCCTATGTTTTAGAAAAAAGAATTAATTACAAGAAGACCAGCGAACAGATCTCATAATTCAATTCTGAACTTTGGAATGTACAGTAAAACCCCGTATAATGAAAATAATTCGTTCTGCAGGGCTTTTCATTATATGATTTTTTTGTTGTGTGATACATGCTTCATATAACAAAAATCCCTATGGGATGCATTGTACAATGAAAATCTCTATGGGAAAAGTCGTACAATGAAAAAAATTCATTTTACGATTTTTCCCATAGTGATGCATTGCATTGTATAATGAAAATTTTTGTTATATAGAATGCTATGGTTTTTCCATTTTCTTTTCATTGTACGATGTTTTCACTGTAAGGGGCATTCATTATATGGGGTTCTGCTGTATCTTGATTTGGTCTGCAAAGATCTGTGGACATCATTTGACTCAATGTGCTTGCCCTGAATGAACAAAAAGGCTGCAACCCTTTGTTGCCCCACTGGTGTACATGCATTTAGCAAGAAGACAAACTCTAAACAGAGGCACAAACCTGACAAATTCCAGACAGCTAGCTTTGGGATACTACATACTAAGCACTTTTAAAACTTGCTTTAAAAACAGAGAAAACAGAAAGCACCCAATTCAACTGATGAAAATATACAAACACACACACACAAGTACACATTTATTGTTATCACCAAGTCCATATTAATTTAAACCATATATGTGAGTCAATTGTACTTAAGACTTTTCAAAGCTAAGTTACCTTCAGTGTTTAACATTTAACATAGATACTGCTGTGCTAAAGGTTTAAAGAACCTCTGCTACTAATTTCCTCAAATTAACTGTTATTTCATACACCTCACTCAATGAAGTATTTCTGTTTGGAATGATGAGGTCAAATAGGCAAACCTGATTTCAGAGATCAAAGGATGGAGGGTTAACATTCTTCCTTAATTGCATTCCTTTTTCTACAGTGCCAAACAAAACTGAAGCAGATCCCAACTTAGCTTATACATTTAATAAAAGCAGACAACCTAAGAGCTTTTCAGACTCAGAGTGTGTATTCATGTCAAGTTTATTAGCACTTTGTAAATGACAAGATCAAGATGACTCCATGCACTGTGAGACTCCTGGAATACATCAACTGATTTCTCCAAAAGTAAAGAAACTGGGATATTGTACTGAATACTCTGTTACAGCCTCCCCTGACCTGGTGCTCTCCAGATCTCTAGGACTTTAACTTTTATTAGACATGAACATGGCCCAGTGGACAGGAATCCTGGGAGTTCCTGTTCAAAACATCTGGAAAGCTCAATGCTGATAAAGGCTTCTCTAGGCAATGATATTGATGGCTGTTAGAAAGAAAGAACAGATATACCACAGTTTATCTTCTGTAAAGATCGTGTGGAATTACAACTGGAAAAGAATGAGTCAACCCACATAATTATTCATCTAGTACAGTAATGGTGAACCTTTTAGAGATTGAATGTCCAAGGAGGAGGAGGCAGCACATGGACAGGCACCACAAGTGCCCACACACCCATGTGATGTTACCAGCATGCTTCTGGAGAAGTCACATGGGTGTGTGCGCACATGTGCCACTTGATGCATGCCGGTGACACCAAATGTGTGCTGTATACAATGTTAATGGCTATTGTTTTTTGGTTCTAAGGGTTAGATTCACATGCACTGGGGGTATGTTTATAGTTGTTGTTTTTAACAACCAGCCAGTCATTGCAGTTTTGTTGTGGCTTTCTTTCTCAAAGAGAAAGTTTTGCAGAAAGGATCTGAGAAGGTGAAAGAAATCATAGCTAGAAAAGAAACAAAGCATCAATTGTATTGCTCTTGCCTGGAAGGAAGAGGTTTCAATTGCAATGTCTTCATCACGGTGGCTTGTGGGCCAAAAGATCCATTTCATTCGGTGAGAAGCTAGCCAGTATTTTTAGTTCAAAAGCAAGAAATTGCAAGTAGATAAATAGGAACCACTTCGGTGGGAAGGTAACAGCGTTCCATGCGCTCCGGTGTCTAGTCATGCCTGCCACATGACCATGGAAATGTCTGCAGAAGCAGACAGCGCTGGCTCTTCGGCTTAGAAACAGAGATGAGCACTGACCCCTAGAGTCGGACACGACTGGCTTTCGAGCAAGGGAAACCTTTACCTTTTACAAATCTAGGAATAAAAACCATGGTGAAGCCCAGGTGCTCACCATGGGCCACATTAATTATAAGCAGGGGACCAATTAGGCCCGCAGGCCGGAGTTTGGGCACCCCTGCTCTAGATGGAAAAAAATGTTTAATCCACACCACCACCACCAATTGTCCTAGCTGATGATTTATTTTGACTCCAGGAATGTATATTTCAGGTAAATGTGCATGTTCTTTAAACTTCAACTATCTCAGTTCTATCCATGTTTACTTAGAAGACATCAGCTGAAATCCTGTTCATGTAAGTTCCATGAAGACTGATGACACCATCAACTTGGACAATTTTGGGGGGAAATTAAACATTTTATTCCTTTTCATTGTCAGGAGCTTGTAGGAACCATTGGATATGAGGGTGAAGCCATTAATTAACAAATTAGCAAAAAAAATGCTATTGGTAGGATAAGATCGTCAGTAGCTGCAGTTCTTAGTAACAAGACTTTTCTTTCCCCTTCTGAAGCCCCCATGGGTTCCCTACATTGAAAGGGATTCCTCAGAAATCACAGAGGTCTCAGAAAGTGATTTTTAATTTCCAAACAATTGTTCTGAGTGATGACATCATCAGCCATCTGCCATGGAGTTTATACAAGCAGGATGTCAATCACTAAATAAATAAGCCACGAACTGCAGCCTTCAGTCCATTTGTGTCTATAGAGATTTAAACAATGCAGCTCTTTTTTTATATGGCAATAAATTATTGCAGAGGTCAGAAACCTGAAGTTGTGGCATGTAATGTTGTCCTAGATGAAAAAGGACCTGTAATGGAAAGAATAGCATAAAATACCACATTAAGAGCCACACCCTCTGTTCAATGTTCAAACATTTTCTCCTCCTACAGTTGAAGATTGATTACTTCGTTCTTTACCTGTTGGTGGATATACTAGATATTATTTAGTGAGCAGAAATATTCCTTTACTTTACTCCCATGACAGTCTTGTCTTTTTACTCTCAGCATACTGTGTGGACTAGAAATGAACAGCACATAGATATAGGCTCCTTAGTGTGCTTGCTATATTTAGGCATGTCAGAAAACAAAACAAAATAAAATAAAAAACACTGTAACACTTTAAAGACTGATTGCTATATTTTTATTGTTAGCTTTCATGGATCAAGGGCAGCGTTTCCCAAACTATGTTCCGTGGAACACTGGTGTTCCATAGATTTAGTCTTTAAGGTGCCACAACTTCTTGTCTTTTGTTGTTGTTCTAATGTACTTTGTTCAGTTTACTCTCTAATGCAGGGGTTTCCAACCTGCATCCCGTGACACCATTCCATCTGGCCCATCACCATCTCGCCCACACCTGGAAGTGGAAGCAGGCACATTTATGTCAGCCTTAAAATGCGCCCATGCATGCACAAACATGGAGGTGGGAGCAGTCAGGCCTGCACCGCAAAAAGGTTGGCCATCCCTGATCTAATGTAGCTGAAAAATCCAAACCTATCTTTTTGTTACAAAACCCAAAAGTGTTCCATTAAAATTTTAGGTGCTCAGTGATAGAATAAGTTTGGGAAATGCTGGTTTGGGGTTAGTGTTAGAGTTAGGGTAAGAGTTGGCTGAACCCCATTCAGGATTTATTGGGCTTCCAAAGCATCATCTAAATTTGCATTACCCCCACTACATCATTACAAACAGGAAAGCCTAAGAGGGAGCAAAGTCAACCATAGAGATCCTCTGTTCTGCTTCTTCTTACCCCAGTTCTCTTCTGAGGGGGTTTGGGGATGCCCTGTTGACTGGGTCATTCCTTAGTCTCATGCAGATATCAAGGCCTGCTTTCCTCCCCATTATTTCCTAACACACACACACCATGAATAAATTTTTATATGATGATAATGTATCTCTTAGAAGTCAAAAATTATCTGGCTCATTTGAGAGCAAGTAGGACACTGTGTGAGACATAACTGATTAATGCCTTTATGAAATACTTATTTTATAAAAGGAATAATGGAACTACCTGCTCATAAATGTTCACGAAAAAAGAAGTGGACAAATTATACCTCTTCTGTCCAAATCTTGATTCCAGATGGTTATATTTAACATTTGCCTTCAGACTTTTCCTTCTGATTAACTGAAACTTCCAAATTCCTCTTTAGAGATCAAAATTTGTATGATTTCCCAACACATCATTTTTATAATCATGCCTATTACTGATGCCTGATGTTTACACAGGGTGGTAGATGCCTTAGCACATTTTTTCACCTTTCACTGCACCGTAGGCAAAATTCTTCTCTTATTATTACTACATTTTTCCCTCTGCTTTATGTGCCAGATATATCCACCTGGAAAAGAGAAAGGGTAATGAATACGCTCATACTATTTGTGGAGATTAAAATGGCATTAGACAAAAAAAAAAAAAGCAACATCTTAGCCCATTATTTTAGGGCTCATCTGGGCAAAATGTGACTTGCCGTAAGCATGTTATGATTTTTCCAGGATTTTAATTTAGCAAAAGAAGTTCCCAGTGCTCGTGATTATAAGACTAATATGTGCAGACTGTTGTTAAAATGTGAGAAATTAGCAGTCACCTTTAAAATGGTGGTTAAAGTGGAATACTGGATTGTGGTTAAGGCATGTTAAAATAAAGTTTCTTAATTAATGTAAGAAGAGAGTAGAAAGTGATTTTATGATATTTTGAACACATCTCTCTGTCTTTCTATCTCTCAAATGCATTTTCACATGTATCAAGCCAGGACCAGTGCAAATGATCATCAAGATATGGGGCTTCAAGAAGAAAATTGTGTTTGAAAGTGATGTGACCTGTTTTCCCATCACAATAGGATTCCCTGTTTTGTTTCATTGCAATTCAACTCAAACTGGCATTCCAGTGCTAAAAGCACAAAAATTACTGTTGCTATATGCTGTCAAGCTGGGTACTATACAAAAGACAGCACACTAAATGAAAAATATAGAGGCAAGGAAAATATTGTGCTCTGATAGATAGTCCCTCCCATTTGATTTATCTCATCTCCCATGCTGCAAACATGCCAGACCACACTGTTTCAGGACCATGGTCTTAGCATAATGTTGTATAGAAATTGGATATATATTTTTTTGGATTTATTGGAATACAAACTGTGTAATTCTCCATTTTGGGAGCTCTAGCTGCCTGACGGACAGGCTAGCTTCCTACTCAGAAAGAAAAATCCTAGCTAGCAGAGGAGCAAGAACAGGAAGCCTAGGTAAAGCTTGGCCTAGCTAAGCCTCAAAGCCTTCTGGTTCAGGCATATTTTTTTCTCAAATGAGTCACACATAGGTGTCTGTAAGGTGTCTATCTGCCAATTAGAATTCCCATAATGTAGAATTATGGGATCTATAGTGCAAGAAAAAAAAATCCCAATCCTAATGGAACATCTTCATGCATAAACCTCATTCTTCACATTTTGCGAACAGGAAACACCATACTTTCTCATTCCATCCTGTATCTTAAAATCTTGTTTTTATTTTGACAATAGAAAACTTAATAATCCTAAATTATCCCAGTTCATTGCTACGATCACAAAACTGGTTGATTAGGCCTGTGTAAGCCCTTACACAGGACTTATTCAAAGCCCTAAAAGATGATGGAATTTTAGGGCTTATTCAAAGCCCTAAAAGATGTTTTGGAAAACACATAAATGGCCACAGGATTGGAAAATGTCAGTTTATGTTCCAATCCCCCAAAAGGGCAATGCCAAAGAATGCTCAAATTATCGAACAATTGCACTCATCTCACACACTAGCAAGATTATGCTCAAGATAATACAGGATAGGCTTCAGCAGCACGTGGAGAGAGAATTACCAGAAGTGCAGGCTGGGTTCTGAAGAGGCAGAGGGACTAGAGACCACATTGCCAACATATGTTGGATCATGGAGAAAACTAAGGAATCCCAGAAACAAGTCTACTTCTGTTTCATTGACTACACCAAGGCCTTTGACTGTGTGGACCACAATAAAGTGTGGCAAGTAATGAAAGAGATGGGAATACCAGAACACCTTATATGTCTCATGAGAAATCTGTACATGAGTCAAGAAGCAACAGTTAGGACAGAATACAGAATGGTGGAGTGGTTTGGAATAGGAAAAGGAGTAAGACAAGGCTGCATTTTGTCACTCTGCTTATTTAACTTATATACAGAGCACATAATGCACAATGCAGGGATGGACGAATCACAAGTTGGGATCAAAACTGCTGGGAGAAACATCAACAGTCTGAGATATGCAGATGATAATACCCTAATGGCAGAAAGTGAGGAAGACCTAAAGAAAATCCTGCTTAGATTGAAAAAAGAGAGTGCAAAAGCTGGCTTGAGACTCAACAACAAGAAAACCAAGATAATGGCAACAGGTCCTATATAGCTGGACCATAAAGAAAGCAGAGTGCAGAAGAATAGATGCCTTTGAAATGTGGTGTTGGAGGAGAACGAATAGGTTGGTCTTGAAAGAAATCAACCCTGACTGCTCCTTGGAAGGTCAAATATTGAAGATGAAGCTAAAGTACTTTGGACATCAAATGAAAAGAGAGTATTCACTTGAGAAAGCCTTGATGCTGGGAAAGGGCAAAAGAAGAAGGGGGTTGCAGAGAATGAGATGACTAGATGGTATTGTGGACACAATGGGCACAGACCTGGGTGGATTGAGGGGGATGGTGGTGTATAGGGGTGCCTGGCGTGCAGTGGTCTGTGGTGTTGCAAAGGGTCAGGCTTGACTATGCAACTGAACAACAAAACCCTTAGCGTTACCATACTTTTTTTAAAAAACCCTGATACATCTAACATCTATCTAACTTTATGAGTCAAAGTACTGTACTTGGCTTTGGAGTCAGGATTCTGAATGACAGGAGTTCAAGACAGGATCCGGTCAAGATCACCCAGAGTATATATGGTTGATGAGGTTATGTGTTTAGAACCTCACTTAGAGGGACTGGTAGACCATTCCTGAGTACTTTATACCTGGAAAACCTCAGAAAGATTGGCCTAAGAGCATATCATCTAAGATACAAATATCGTCTAAGGAACTAGCTCCATTTAATATTCTTTCGTGCTTCTTTTTTCCTTCGGTCATGGGAGCATCTTGAGGGAAGTCTTGCCTGTTAAGGTTTGGTTTACTTAAATGAGATGATTACTAGAGGTTATGGAGTTTCTTTAATATTTGTGGCATTTAAAACCATATGCAAGTTGAACACAAGTAGAGACTGAAATCCTGTGGTTAGCAAATTCCATAGCCCCATGTCAGAGTTTCAGGGAAACTTTAAAAAGGGCTTCTTAAACCTCAAAGCTGCCACTGGGCTGCTTTGGAGTTGCTAGTCCAATTCCCAATCTATTGCTGCTGCTTCCAGCTACTCATATCTGATTGCGCTGTTTTTAAGCTGCTGGGTAGGGGTGGGGAGCTTAGAAAATTTACTTTTGGGGGGGATGACAATTTGCAGAAATCCATATTGACTCACTGGCTGTAGTGACTTGAGCTTCTTTTTCGTTGTTCTGTACATAGTGGAATTGCTCTCAGTTTCTAAGAGAAGTGACTGACCAAGGTTCTATGATAAACTTTGAATTTTGTAAACAGCAAAATATCTTGAGCTGACCACAGAATAGTTAAAGGTCACCCTTGCTTGAAAGCCAGTCGTATCCAACTCATTTCTGTTTATACCCAAAGAGCCAGCACTGTCTGCATCTACAGACTAACATGGAGTGCACGGAACCCTGTTTACCTTCCTACCAAAGTGGTACCTATTTATCTATTTACAATTTCTTTGCTTTCAGGCTGCTAGGTTGGCAGGAGCTGAGACAGAGATGGAAATGCTCACTGAGACAGAGATGGGAATGTGCAGCACTTGGGTCTCAAACTGCTGATCTGCCGACCTTCCAGTCATCAAGTTCAGTGTGTTAACCGCTAAGTCACCGCAGTCCTGACCACAGAATACACAACTAAATGATGAAATGCAGCATCTCTCTCATATATCTTTGCTAAGGACTTGCTCACTTGTGTAGAAAGCGAGAACAGAGAAGTTCAACAATGTTGACTATATCTGGTGAAGATGTGCAGACTCCTAAAGAGCTGATACTCAAGGAAATGTGTTGTTTCCAATATGGGTATTATACTCTACACTACATCACTACAGGTCAGGAAGAGTCAACCAAGAATGAGCACTTTTTAATGAGGATATCCATATAAAATCCAATTTTCAAAAGATGAAAGTTTGTAATCAAGTCATTGAAAAATCTGTGTACTGTACTTTTAAAATCAGTTTCTGGTCAGTTGCTAACGGCCTTGGGTGGTGATGTCCACAGGAAAGGGTGATGGTCCCCAAGTAGATTAAATCCCACTTGAATCCATCTTGATGTAGGACAGCAGCTTCATCAACAATGGCCTGGGGCTGGTGAGGACTTAGTGTGCCAAAAGAACTCAGGGTCAGAAAGTGACTGTTAGAACTGGATTAGTGGTATTGCTGTCACGCTGTGATGTGGAAGGGAAATAGAAGACCACTGCATTATATTCCCAGGACAAACTTCATGGATGATTGCCAATATTTGGTATTAGATATGGCACTTGAAGAAGAATCAGAATCATTTGCACATAAGCATTGCATAATTCAGAGGACATACTGTACTGTATTCCCCTCTTAAGGGTTAATTAAAATGCAGTAAGATAGCTGCACAAAAAAGCTTTCCTATTCCAAATTGCTTTCAGACTTTCCAGCTTGCCTGCCAGCAAGACTGCATTGTATTGCAATTTGTCAATCCTGGAAGAGTCTCCTAAACTGAGGAAGAGGATGGGCTTCCAAAAAGGGACATATCTTTTCCATTACTTAAGTTTGGTTTCTGTGATAGAAACCCTAGTTTTACATCTAGATTTCTAGAAATGAATGCTCCACACATCTTTCCCTGCATCTAAGGGGACTTTCTCCTCTTCTTTCTTCCCTGTATAACAGAAAGACAGTCCTGTGAACAAACTTGTGCTCTATTTAAAATGTCATTTGAACCCTTAATGAGATTCACTAGTGACTTTAATTGTTTCCATTCATTGCTATGTGCCAGAATCTGTCTTACTTGAGAAACAATATTTGGATAGGCTTCTGTTGGATGAATTACTACCCAAACCACCCAAAGGTTCAATTTGCATCTCCCAGTCTTCTCTTTTGTAACTGTTGCTAACAGTCCCATTAATCTTGTGGATGTTAAAATATGGACTTTACTTATTTCTCTGACTTAAATTCACCTTAACATCTATTCTCTCTTCCCTTCTTTCTTTCTTTCTTTCTTTCTTTCTTTCTTTCTTTCTTTCTTTCTTTCTTTCTTTCTTTCTTTCTTTCTTTCTTTCTTTCTTTTCATCCTTAACTATTCCTTTCTTGCATCTGCAAAAACAAGAACGTTTATATTACTTCTCAGTTCTGGAAGTTCTGCCACCCTTGAATTCCCATTCTTCTCATTAAAGATGACAAGTCAGATGAAACATTGCAGATGTCATCCATCTCTCTTCAAATTGTCTTGCCTTGCATCGTGATTGCTCATTGATGAGTAAACATTTGATGATAGCAGTCTTGCATGCACAAACACTGGGTATCAGTGGAAAGGAGCTTTACAGCCTAATGTTATTTTCTTTCCTACTAATTTGATTGTAAAAGTTATTTTCCCACTTCTGGCATCTGAGGCAAGCCCAGCACCAGTCTTCCTGTTTGTTTTCTTGTTTCTGTTGTTTTTGTTAATAGCTCTATCTAACCATCTTCCAAATAGCAAGAATGTCTATGCCAAATGTCTTCTTCTTGTGCCATATCCAAATCTGAATATTTGTGAACATTATGGCAATCAGCCGTGATGACTGTCCTGAGAATATAATGCAGTGGCCTTCCACCTGATTTCCACATTGCAGCATGAGACCCGGTGTACCACTGATCCAGCTCCATGAGTCACATTTTGGTCCTGAGCCCTTTTGGCACACTAAGTCCTCATCAGCCCCAGGCCAGTATTCATGAAGCTGGATCATGGGATTTAATCCATTTGGGGACCATCACCCTTCTCTGTGGACTTCACTATCCAAGGCTGTTAGTCCTCAAGGTTGCCAAGTTAGTTAGCCACTGTCTGATGATTGGCATTGAGTCACTGGCAATATGATCTATTCTATTACTATAGCAGAGTAATTTGGCCAGACTGCGCCAAAAGTCTAAATCAGGGGTTCTCAACCTTACTATGCCACAGGCTGGACAACTCCCCCTCCGACAGCTGGGCTGCCATAAACCACAGGGGGAGTGTTTGTGAATGTGCAGGTGTGTTTACAGCTGTTGTAAATGCTTCCACTTCCAGGTCATTGCCGTGGGCCAGATGGAATGGTATTAGAGTCCAGGTCTGGCCGGTGGGCCATAGGTTGTGAATCCCTGGTCTAAAAGGTACTATAAAGCAGATTAGGATAAAGACTTAGATGTTTATCTGTCTAAGGGCAATTGGTTTAAAGTAGTTAATTGCAATAAGAATATTTCAGTTCATTATGGTTTACCAGAGGCCTAACATAAAATGATTTTCTAACAGCATATAATCTAAACTACCATGGTCCTATTGGACTTAAAGGCTGAAAATACATTTTATTTAATGCTTCTTTAAGACTTCTTTAGTGGAGGTTCAGTGTGATCCTGAAAGCTCCTTCTAGAGACAGTTAATAAAAAAATATCAGAATTCAGTCTCAGTTTATTTTCCATTATGATTTTTAGTGGATAACATGGATGACTTCCCTAAACCCTGTAAGAAGAATCTTAATTCCAAGTGTTTTGTTATCAGTGAAAATGTCTAGTCAAATATTGGAAGACTCTCAATATTTCCAGCTATAAAAATAACATTCATCAAAACCTATGGAAATGGAAATATATAGGCTGATATTGTCTGAAGGGGAAATAGGCTCATTAATTCAGCATTACTAGCAGTTTAGTGGAACACATGTTGTCAATGCATTCTATTGGACTGTATTTGCCATGTAAACATTTGCTTTGGTTTATATGCAAGAACATACATGCAAGAACTTACATGCAAGCTCACAAAGACACACAAATACATACATATACACACTAACATTTATTACAAAACCTTGAAAAGGTGGAACCACAGATATGTAATCAGATTAAGGAAGCCTTACAAGTGGATCTACTATTACTGTATTTGCTGGTGTATAAGACACATTGGAGTATAAGACACACCCCATATTTATACACATTTTAAAGGAAAAAATAATTTTCTATATTTTTTCATGAATTTCCAAAATTAACTCCAGGATCCAGGGAGGGTGGGATGGGGGAAGAGAAGAGGGCTCCTTTGTAGCTTGTTTTCCCCATCATCCCACCGCTGCTAGCCAAGGAAAGTGGGATGGGGTCAAAGAAGGATCTTTTAAGCCTGTTTCCACCCTATCCCACTACCAGCCTAAGAGAGTGGCGGGGGGGGGGGGAGAAGGATCCTTTAACCATTTCTTTCCGCCATCCCACTCTCCTCAGCTCCTGGTGGTGAGATGGGGGGGGAGGATCTTTTAATCCCATTTCCACCCCTACCCACCACCATCTGAGGAGAATGGAATGGTGGCGGTGAGGAGAAGGATCCTTTCAGGAAGCAGGGAGGGTAGGACTGACGAGGATTTGGCCAAGGCAAGATTGCTTCTTTGGAAGCCTCCCTTTGCCCAGCTCCTAGTGTTTGGCAGCGGCTAGCTGCCAAACCACACCAGCGGAGGGTCCTGTCACCAGTATATAAGATGACTCCAGTTTTCCAATGTATTTTGAGGGGAGAAGTGTGTCTTATACGCCACTAAATACTGTATGTTCTTTTTTTCCCTTCTGTGTCTAGTCCAGACGTGAAACTGCCAAAATGAAGGCACTTTTTGGTGAGTCCATTCTGCAGTTCTGTGGTCAAGATTTGTAAGCCTGCACTGTCTGCAGGCATGACTAGATGCCAAAGTGCATGAAATGTTATTAACTTTCTCACCAAAATGGTACCTATTTATCTACTTGCAATTTCTTACTTTCCAACTGCTAGGCCCAACATCCAGTGATGGGATGCAACAGGTTCACACCAGTTCACCAGAACTGGTAGTAACTTTTCCCAGTGTCCTGGAGAACTGGTAGCAGCTTTTGGGGGGAACCACCTTTGGGGCTTACTTTTTCACTGGTTCTCCCACTGCATGTACGCACCAAGCACTTGGTGTGCATGCACACCTACAGTGCTTGGCACGTATGCACGGCCTCCTTGCTGTCCTCCCAAGCAGGGAGGAGGAAGAGAAGCTGCTAGCCTGAAGCTCCCTATAGCCTGCTTCCCAGAGTAAGTGACTTGCCTTTAGATGTGGTGTGTCTGTGTGTATTTTAATGTGTATTTAATACCTTTACCTATATTGACGTACTACCACAGTTCCTAAAAAGGCCTGGCGGCCTTTTAAGCAAAGTCTTGGAGTTACCACATCAATAAGCTACACCAGTGCTGTTCCAATTGTTATTCCAACTGGAGAACCCTTAAAGAGGTACAGCTGTTTTACATTTACATTAAGGCATATTATCCTAGAGAACTGGTATGATGACCATATCCATCTTGCAACATGGTGCTGCCCAGGCACTTATATTAACAAGTAAATGACAGGTTTGTGTTTGGGGTGGGTGGGTGGTTGGGTTAAGGTGTGTGTGTGTGCTTATTTTTATTTTATTTTTTATTTTTATTTTCCTTTGGCCCCGACCACGACATCATGACATCAGCTCCGCCCACACTGTGATGACGTAATGGTGGGTTAGTAAAAATTTTGACAACCCACCACTGTCAACACCTATATTTACTCTTCTTTTTTATAGAGGAAAACATAGTGTGTCTATAGAGGAGCATGGCTGGTAAATGAAATGAACTATGAATTTCTAAATAGGAGTACAAAGTGTTGCTATTACCTGTGTAGTGTTTGTACCAAACAACCTTAGGCAACTGTTTTAACCTCTGGTTTAGATAATGGATTCCCACCCACCCCCTTTTCACATTGTATTAGCTGCATGGATGCAGAACAAGAACAGCTGAAAGCATATAATGTCCAGTTTGTCAAAGTACCACTATTATTTATTATTAATCATGACTGGCTTACATCATTCACATCTCTCATGACTGTTTCTGTTATTGTCACAGTCCCAGACAAATGAAGATATGTCTCTGTCTCAAACACAGACTCTTGCTGCTTTATCTTTGATGGAGACAAGCTGCAGAGTACAGTTGCTATTATAGAATGTCACCCATGATCATCAGGCAGGGAAGCCACGGAGGCCGAATTCCTAATGATGCTTCTACCCAGGTTCCCTTTCATGATGTTCTAGTAGTTCTGTACGGCTACGACTGTTGAAACTATTCATTATGTTAATGAACAAGACAATGTCATTACATGTCATGATGACCTATCGCAATGTAGGAGGACCTATGGCACCCATGCCAGAGTTGGTACGCAGAGTCTTCCATGTGGACATGTGTGCCATCATAAGCAAGCCCCGCCCAGTGCCACCAGTGCCAATGGTAGTGCTGCTTCCCCACCACCCCTCTCCCTCTACCAAAGGGGAGGCTGAAATCTTGTCCAGGAGGTGGAGGCAGGGATGAGGTGAGGCAACCAGACATCCCTCACACACCCCTCCTATGAGCAGAGGCAGCGGCACGTGGGCAGGCACGGGATTTCAGCCTCTCCTTTGGCAGAGGGAGAGGAATGGGTGGGGAAGTGGTGCCGTTATTGGTGCCGGCGGCGCAGGACGGTTTCTCCCATATAAAATAATCTGATTATCTGTGATAAAATTTGGCTAGCTCTTCAGGAAACATATATTCCTTTAGTCATGCTAAATTTATTCTAAAACCTAGCACTTGGTCTCTCCTACCAACCTCCCATTAATAAACAAAGTAAAATTGAGGTTTTTAATCATGGTCATCAATTTGCTATAGAAATATAAATGTTAAAGGTCATATACAAAAAAACCAGATACATTTAATTTATGTATTTAAGTCTGTGCAGCTGCATGTACCTCAAATGAATTACAAACATGTTGCATGTCAATTTTATAAAGCCATTACAAGGCTCGTACTGTTTACTTCCTCTAGCCTATTCCCCCGTTCCTGTTCAAAACAGCTCAGGATATGAAAGCTTGCCACAGTGTATATCCATACTTTTGGATCAGCATCTCAGCACACACCCTACTGTGTCCTTAACCCTTAATTTACATTGCACAGTGTGTGTGTAAAGATATATATTTTTATAAGCATCAGGCATAATGGGAATAGCTGCCCACCATGGTGTTTTAAAACCGCACTACATTTTAAGGTCATTTTTGCTCTTGACATTGAGATAGTATTACTGTATGCCCCAAACCTGTGGATGCTTCCAAAACTCAATTCCCCACCTTCAGCAATACATTTCCAGGCCTATCTCCTTATTCTTTTCTATTCCTATTTCCACATTCAGCTCCTGTTTTAACAGGTATGCCTTTCAAATGATTGTTAATTGAGAATGGAATCAAAGCATGCAAGAGCAAATGCCACTCATTTATCTGATCTTTTCTCCCCCCCCCCCCCGGTTCTCTGGGACACTGGGAAAAGTTACTACCAGTTCTGGCAAACTGGTGAAAACCTGTTACATCCCATCACTGGTCATGTGGCAGGCATGACTAGACACTGGAGCACACAGAATGCTTCCCACTGAAGTGGCCCCTATTTATCTACTTGCAATTTCTTGCTTTTGAACTGCTAGGTTGGCAGGAGTTGGGACAAAGACGGAAGCTCATTCCGTCCTGCAGTATTCGGGTATTGATCTGCTGACCTGCCGCCTTCCAGTCAATGTCTTAGCCACTTGAGCCACTGAAGAAAAGCTATTATCTCCCCCTTAATTTATCCAGGGAAAGTGTGAAAAACCACATCCTTTGAAAAGCCATGTTTCCATATACAGAAGGTGCCAAAATGAATACACATTTTAAGAAAGGAAAAAACAATTAAAATTGTAATAATTAATATACAGTATACCAATAACAAAAGATGAATACAAATTGTGTTTGACTTCTACAATTACAAGAGGTGCTCAGGGTCATTACCATCAACATCCAGACATTTCTAATGATGGCGAACTACCGCCTGAGCTCTTTGAATGACAACCGTGCTTCCACCATTTTCTTTGACTCTCCTGCCTGTCACATGGTGACACTAGCATTAATTCTACTACACATTGCTGATATAATTCAATTCAACTTCAAAAGGTAAGACATAGATAGCATCTCTTAAAATGTGTGTACATTTTGGCACCCTCTGTATAATAATCCTCATTTTTCTAAATAGCCACTTGTGGAGGAGAGACTTGATATAAAACAGGATAAGATCCTGGATCTTATTGAAATATAGAGTATAGTGTTTAGAGTGAGTAGAGTCTTTGTTTAGCATGTGTTCAGTTTGGTTCCTGTTTGTTTCACATTTTTGCTATTAATTTTAAATAGACTTTTAAAAAACAAAACATTTGACAATATGGGTGAATCTGCCAAGTTTATCTTCATTATGTTCATCATATTTCAATGGTTCTGTCACCATTTCAACATCACTAAGTGAATATGTTTACTTACACAGTCACAAATTGGTACATGTTTGCAAATATGCAAATTTGGGCTGAAGTTGTTCTGCTTTGTTAAAATGCTATTGACCTCAAGAAGACTAAACTGAATTACATCCAAGCACTTCAGCTTATGTCCATGGGGAAATGAATTGCTAGTTCATTTCGTTTGTACACTGTGGACAGAGAGCTCCTTTTTCATGTTTACATGATATTACTAAAAAAAAAAATACTCCATGCTACCTTTTAACCTGTAAGAGAAAATGGACAGGGTATGAAGATCTAGTACGGACAGAGAAAACTAAAGATATAAAGCTAGTACTACCATCTAGTGTTGAGAGAAAGAATCTGAATTCCAGGTTGAAAAGGAAAAAGTATATGGCCATTTTGAAAATCTCTTTTCTTTTGAGTTATTTAGAAAACGGACAAATTAAGATACAACTTTATATAGAGCACTACCAATTCTGTTTCCTGAAACCTCCTGCCCCCAGGCTGCAGGCATAGGGTCATCTCGAGGTCTTCAGCTCCTTAAATTCAATTAAAGTCTGACCTCCTTGCCTCCAGGTAGAGCAAAACAACCATAGCAGTCAAATCTTTTGGGCTTTTACAAAAAGGTAGCAAATATTATTATTATTATTATTATTATTATTATTATTATTATTATTATTATTATTATTATTATTATTATTATTATTATTATTATTATTATTAAAGTGTAAGTGGGTAGGTGGTGGCGGTCTCCATTTGTTGTTTCACCTAAGTCAGCAGGATGTGTTGGTTCATCCCTTCTTAACTAAATGGTCACAACCATTAAACCCGGATCTTTACCAATAAAAATACTTTCTCCCCCCCCCCTCTTACAATCATGCAGCAAGCTTTTTGTACTCTAAATAACATACTAATGTCTCCTTCTTTTATGTCCAGATCAAACTTTGAACTGCCAAAATGAAGCTACTTTCTTGGCTTTGTTGTTGGCCAAACTTAAATCCTCATCGGTAGATGTTTTTGGTAGTAATCGGCAGACCAGCAAATGAGCCAGATTCTGTATCTCTCCACATTGTTAATATATCCTAATTCACATACTGTACATTGTGCTGTCTTATGGGCCCATCTCTTCCAATGGACATTTGACAGGTCCCTCCCCTCCAATTGTTTAAAAAAGGGGAGAAGTTTGCTTTTTAAAGCTGCTTTTTATTAGGCTTACAAGGGATTTGTAATGATGTTTAACTGTTTATTGTAATGTTGTTTATTTATTGTGTTGAGGTATTAGTTACTGTTTGTGAGTTATCCATTGTTTGTATGGTTTTGATTAATTTTATTGTTGCAAACAACCCAGAGACTGCTATGCATTATGGGACAATATACAAGCTGAATAAGGAAATAAATAAATGTATTGTTTCCATTCAGTTTAAAATAATAAAAAAGAAGACTGTGTTGCGCACTTAGAATGTGAGTAACATACACAGAGTAATAGAAACAGATGAGCATTGAACACAGAAACAACTTGCTTTTGAACAAGGATGACCTTTACCTTTACTTAAAATACACATTCAAAAAGAAGTTATTGTGGTGTATACTTGCTTCTTGGGGATAAATGTAAGACAGAACTAAAATAATATATGTTATGGTCCTCTACTATATAATATTTCAATCAAGGAAGGAAACATATTCTACACTTTTTAAGTATCCTATTTTATAGCTGGAGATGTCACAGTTTGGTGTCACAGCTTAGTGGTTAAGGTGAGGTTGGGATTTTGATTCTTCACTGTGATTTCATGACAGAAGCCGGACTTGATGATCCATAGGATTTTTTCCAGCTCTGCCATTATAAAATTAAGATTAAAAGAGAAAGAAACAGAAATGTGATTGATGCTGGATTTTCAAATCTAAGGGGAGCAACTGTGACACCAAGTGGCCACTGAGATTATTTGTCATATAAAACTCATTTTCTTCTGAGTCCAGCGGTGACATATTTGTCTTTTACAATCATTAGTCATGTAATCTATCTTGAATGTCAACAGATAAGATAACAATGTGCATTTCAAGTACATTTATGGATAAAGGTAAAGAAAACAATATTTGAGTAGCACAGCATTAAGGTAGCATATATTCTTTCTGTTATTTATCAACAATATGGTCTTTAATGCTAGGTACACATGCTGATGCTTGTTTGTTTGAAACAGTTCATACAGTCAAACCAGCATGATAGTCTTATTTACGATTTGATGTCTTTTTGTTTTGTACACAGTAGTGAACAACTAAACTCACCTCCATAAGTGGCCACTTTGCAATTCAATGCTAACCAGTCAATCACTTCTGTTCATAGATTGGGTAGGGCAAATTACCTCAGGTAGTAATTTCTCTTTTTGCTGCCTAAAATCATTTTGCAAACTTGCCAGTGAATGCACAGAAGTTGATTCCATGGGCCATATGGAATGCTGCTATGTGCAACACACAACCTTTTACCAGCAGAGCTAGGATGTTACTGCCTGTGAATCTCGGGGAAAGGTA
Source organism: Furcifer pardalis (assembly GCA_030440675.1). Taxonomy (NCBI): domain Eukaryota; kingdom Metazoa; phylum Chordata; class Lepidosauria; order Squamata; family Chamaeleonidae; genus Furcifer; species Furcifer pardalis. The sequence goes on along the minus strand of CP126892.1, from coordinate 172,032,662 downwards.
CAGAATATCCCACACAACAGTTTGCATCCTGATTAGGATGCAAATTCCATCAGGAGGTACACTTGTACAAGCGCACTGGCCAAAATCCTGTTGTTTAGCATAGTAAATCACAACAAGAGCAAGCAACTAAATCAGTGGGGATTTGGTGAGCCAATTCCTCCATTGATTCAGTGGGGCTATTCTAGTGGTGACTTGTTATTGCTAAGTAACATGATTTCAGCCACTGTGATTATAAGGCAGGCATCCACAATAGCATCTGCTTGGTGCGGGCCCCCACTGCTGCATCCCCTTTGCTCCAGTCAGAATGAGACCACTGGGGACAATGGTCACTCTCCACAGGAGCAGGGGGCGGGAAGGCTCATGCACGCCCTGCCTCCTCCATTTTGTGGCTTAGCCAGATGTAGAAGACCACTTAAATAGTGGCCACTTGATCCAGAAATCTAATATGCCTACTGCTCACTGCATTCAAGGAGAACACTTGGTTCAACCCTGGCTGGTCTGCTGGGAGTTGAAATCCCAGTGTTACTGCTCCAATCATCCATGACAATTAAGACATGAATGCCCATTATGTGCAGATACCCACCCATTCTCAATGTGCACTAGAGGGAGGCATAATAAAGGCCTTTTTCCAGGTGGAAAAAGCCACCTGGATCCCAGTTTAGTACACCAGAATGGACTCAGCCCAATGGCTTCTTTGCTGTGTAAATATCCCAAGAAATGTGAGTCTAAGTACAGTACTTGCTTAACAGTTTTAGGTTTGGTTTTGCATCCCTGCATTGGGTGAACAGTGAGTGGCTGCATGAATCAGTGGTTAAGAAGCTCACCTTGTTAGCTGGAAGGCTGGCAAATTGGCAGTTCAAGTCTCAGGTACATCATAACAGACTGAGTTACCGTTTCTGTCCCAGCTCTTGGGGACATGAAACGAGCATCATTTGGGCATTCCCTGAGTGGAGTTTCTTTTGCAAAAATCCTTTCAACCCAGAATAATTTTTCAGGGGCTATGGTGACTCAGTAGTTAAGAAGCTCTCCTTGTTAGCTGGAAGGCTGGCAAGCTGGCAGTTTGAGAACAAGGTACTGCATGATGGATTGAGCACTTGTCTCTGTCCCAGATCTTGAGAACATGAAAGGAGCCTCATTTGGGTGTTCCCTGAGCAGAGTTTCTTCCACAAAAAACCCTTTCAACCCAGAATAATTTCTGACACAAAATTATTATTATCCAACAATTTGCAGTCTGTTAAAGGTTTAGAAATTTTAGGTTGGGGTAAGATACATAATGAGGTGCTACTTGGTAGAGTTTTAGGGTCGTTTCCCTCTTCTCCACTGGCAGACCTTAGGGTACCAACATAGAGGTTGTTCCCAGGAAGGCCGTGGGTGAATTTCACTTGATTCATGGTCTCTCCTTCCCGGAAGGCTCTCGTCAATGATGCCATTCTCCAGTAGCTGTCCATATGCTACGCATCCTTCGACACAGCTATTGACATGGTCAGGGTGCCTTTTTAGCAAAGTGCAACATCAAGTCAGCCTTCTGCCTGCTCCCCATCCTACCCTGAGGACTTCAATCTCCTGAGCTTCCAGTTTGAAGGGGGTTATTATGTGGACAGAGCTCTACCAATGGAATGTGTGATATCCTGTGCCTTGTTTGAGTGCTTTAGCACATTCTTTGAATGGGTGGTTGGGACTAAGTCCAGGTCAGTGTCAGTCATACATTAGATAAAGGTTTCCCTTGCTCGAAAGCTAGTCGTATCTGACTCTAGGGTTCAGTGCTCATCTGTTTCAAAGCCGAAGAGCCAGCGCTGTCTGCTTCAGCAGACGTTTCAGTGGTGATATTGGAGGCTTTATTATTATTATTATTATTATTATTATTATTATTATTATTATTATTATTATTATTATTATTATTATTATTATTATTATTATTATTATTATTATTATTATTATTATTAAACTTATATGCCGCCCTACTCAGCGAAAACCGACTCAGGGCGGCTCACAACACAATCAAATACAATGCAACAATTCAATAGAACAATAAAATGTCACAACACAATGAAATATCATACATCAATAATTCAAACAATAGAATATCATAAAATACAGTACAGTAAGATAAAACCCCAATATACATCATAAAGTTAGAAAACTATTACAGAACCCATAGGAACATTACACAATCTTACAAAGAAAAAAGTTACAAAACGGCATCCCAACCCCACTCACCCTGGATCCTACCCATTAAGCTGGTGGCATTCAGTCATGGCATTTTTGCACTAGAATTAAGAACGCAATTGCTGTACAGGAAGAACAACATCCTGGTTTAGTTGAAGGATGATATGGAGGCTATTTCACCAGCTTCTTGTATCATTGAGTCTGAATGGTTGCCAAACCAATTCATGAATGGGGCATTAAAGGATTCAGAGTGTGAGAAGAGCATCTACTGGGGATTTGTGCTGATCATGCCATTCAGTCAAATCACCTCTATCCACTGCCACCAATAACCTGAACAAGGGGAACATTGGTGCTGGTGAGCCAGGACAGCATCCAAAGCTCCCCTCCCCAACTTCATTTTCCACCCACCCCATGTTTTATGGCAATAAAATCACAAATTCATTCTTTGTCCTTCTATAGAACAAGGAGTGGGGCATAGTCTGTAGACAGATATGGTTTTCAAGGCCAGTTTTTGCAGAGGGGCATGTGCTTTTGGAATTCCATTGAGATCTGGGCCAGAATGTTTTTTAAGCACAGAAAGGATTTCAAGCTCTTCATTGTTTGATAAAACCAGAGGGCCAGCCCTTTAAAGCATCCACACCCAAAGCAAATCAGGACCAAAAAGTGCAGTTTGGTTGTTGTTGTTGTTGTTGTTGCTGCTGCTGCTGCTGCTGCTGCATTTTCTAAGATCGTTGTGAGCCTCCAAACAACTTAGGATGTATCTCCCTTTCCAGGTTTTTTATTGTGTTTTTTAAAAAAGCAAACAAACTTAAACACATTTATTTTTTGAGCAAAACATGCTGTGGCTTTTTAGGTATGCCTGTTGTTTGAGAGAAGAATCAGACATGGGCCACAGGTTGAGAATACCTGTTCTAGATGAAGGAGAGCGAAGTCAATCAGGGATGGGCAGTCCTCACTGAAGAGGATCGGAGACCCGACGTCAGGATGGCTCTGCCACGTCTGATGTCAGCAGCAGACCTGGTATCCACTCTGTAGCGAGTGATGAATGTGGAGGATCTGGACCAAGTAGCAGCCTTGCAGATGTCCTCCATAGAGATGCCTTCCAGGAAGCCAATAGAAGAGGCCATAGTCCTGGTGGAATGAGCCTGGACATGAGCGTAGGTGGCAGAGACTGTGGGGCACATCCACTTCCCTGTGAACCAGATGTGACCTCTCAGCAACTCCATGCCCACCCTCCATTTTTTTTAAAAAAATACCATTTTCCAAAACCCTCATTTTTACAAGAAAAAAAATATATATCAGGGGATGCTTATGGGAAGGGATGCAGGACCTCCAGGGTCCAGGAATGAATTGGGAAGGCTGGGCCTCTGAAAGTCTCTTCCTCTTGCTGTATGACACAAGGAACTGGAAACATATGTTCATATTTTCAATAATAGCTTTCCAGATAATGCCCCATATTTTTTTACCAAAATATGAAGACATATAATTTTCTTTTCTAAACAATGTGTAAAAATATAACATGAAAATGAGGCACAGCCTTACAAATATACAAGTATGTGCCTCCTATATGTATTTTCACGCCAGTTACGAGAAATAAATGGTTTCTAAGTGTTATCAAAGATTGTACCACAATAACTCTGAGAGAATTTAAGGCAGTCCTTGGGACAAATTATTGGCCTTAAACATATAATTTATTTCCAGGATCCAGTAGATGGAAACTGACCAGCTGTGGTAGGCTTGTAGAATAAAGATACTGTACTAAATTTCATGCCACTAGTTTCTAAAGCACAACTAAAACAGCAAGCAACAGCATAAGTGAACAACATAATTAGCTGGGGAATGTGACATTTCTAAGCAAAATAGCTGTAGAAAAACACTCTAGCTCACCTATTTCATCTGCAGGCAATTTATGAGAATCACATGCTTCTCAGTTACCCAAACAATATTTTCCTCCCCTAGGATTACCTTCTGCATGGTTTTGTATGTTGGAGGAAATAAGTTAAGAAAAAACATGAGTGAAACTTCAAAGCAGCAGCTTAAGGTGATCTTTCATTTTCTTGAACTACACGCTGGCTCTGCAGTTTAAGAACATGCTGTGTTCTTCACATCTAATGTACCTTTTAGCTTACGAACAAGGTCAATTAATGGAAATCATACAGTAAGAGGGTAAAATGTTTTGGCAAGGGGAAAAAGAGGCTTAAAATTAACATACCCCATACCGTATGACAAGAAGCTCTTTTTCATTCTTAATCAATTTTGCTCCTTGCTCATCAGTTAAAGAACTCATTATTGTATGCCCAAAGCACTTTCATTGCTAATAACTGAACCATTGCTTCACTTTAAAATGTATTTTGTTTCAGATACAGTTCCAAGATGTTCAAAAGTAATTAGTTACCACTATGCAGAAGCGTAGCATGCCTTAACGGGGCCCCGTATAAAAATTTGTTTGGGGGGCCCTTGTGAAATAAAAAAAATTGGGAAGTTTTTATTAATTTTTGCTGTAGGGGGCCCCCGTGGCCCGGGGGCCCCGTATAATTGATACGGCAGATACGGCGGTAGCTACGCCCCTGCCACTATGCTTGTGCTTTTTTAAAAAAAAATCTTTCTCTTCCACTTGAAATTAACTAGCTACAATGGGTTATCAGAATACTATGAGGTTATGTGGCCTGTAGTTAAAAAAAATCAATACCACCCTCCCTTTCACATTATTGTTGCCTCAACATCTACTACTAAGAAAAAAGGCAAGCATGATGCACAACATGAACTGTCACTTGAACCATGCAATATCTGCTTTCATCATTCAGTGATGCCACACTTCCATAAGCAATGCTTCTGGTTCAGAAGATTAGCTGGCTCAATGCCATTGCCCAGGGGATGCCATGTTTTCAAGGAGGCTCCTTCCATGTCCCCCTTCTATGTCCTTCTATGCCTCGACAACTGCAGAAACAAAAAAGAAATCACTGGATGAACAGTGTAACACAGTTTTATATGGCAAGAAGCAGCCACAAAGCTTGGGGACTACTGAAAGTAGTGAAACACAATCCAAAGAAAAGGACACTGTATGCTAATGTAATTTCAAGCCAAACAGCACACCAACTACTCCTGGCAGGTAAGACCATCCAATACATAATAAAAATAAATTGATCTTCAGAGTGAATCCAATGAACTTTCTACTGTCTTCACATTGGCAGAACTAGAGGGAGCCACAAGAAGATGTAGAAATTGCAAAGGGGGTGAGACACAATGAAATCTAGATTGAGAAAATTAAACATTTGGGGGAAAACACAAAAGAAAGGCTCCCTCAACTTTTTAATAATTGCTGGATGAGCAAACCAATCCCAAAAATATGGTGGAAGACAAAAGTAATTGCTTTATTGAAACCAGGCAAATAACCACCAGATCCTAAAAGCTACAAGCCATCTCCCTACTATGTCACTTATCCAAAATGTTTGAACAAATTACATTTAATCATTCAGCCTCTAAAATTATAATTCCAGAACAAGCAAGCTTTAGATCTGGCAAGAGCAGTACTGTATTTTAAATCTAACTCACACATTCAGAATATTGAAGCACATAAAACTGGAGCAGCATTTGCTGACCTGTGGTACTATGATACTACTCACCTTCAATTCCTGCTCAGAAAGCTCTACTTTCTTACTAAGGATCATTGGCTAACAGAAATGATTGCCAACATGCCTCAGAAGACTGTTGAATTCCAAAGGAAGCATTTACACAACTGATCAACATTCCCATACATCAGTAGCTTCATCTCTTCTGATGATCTTGGCTTGACAGTGAAAAGCTTTAGGAAATATAAGGAGATTCTTTAAAAATTGTCCTATTGAAAGAGAAAAGTCAGATGCTAGGATAGGGGTTGGCAACCTTTTTAAGTCAGAGGCCAGGTCACACTCATTCAGACAGTTGACTGCCATAAACACATTTATAGCTGCCATAAACATGTCTACAACATGTAAATGTGGCCGCAGCGATGCCAGCAGCAGTTGGAGTGAAGGTGGGGGCTGGATGACTTGGCACCTGGGCCAGATTCAGCCCAGGGGCTGAAGGTTGCTGACCCCTGTGCTAGGGCATGAAACAATGACTTTTGGGAAGAAATGAAAGAGAAAGAGAAAGAATCAAAGGTAGTGGCCCCAAAGGTAGTGGCGTCACAATGTTTTGTATTATAATTACAGCAGTTAGGTTTTTATTTTGAGTATGCTGAAGTATGTTTTATGTCTTTTAAATAAATAAAAGAAAAGAAGGAAAGAAACAATTTCATAAGTACAGTAATACCTCATATAACATTAGTATCGAATAACACTAAAAACGCATAACATTAAGGAATCTGGGGGGAAGAATTGCATCAGATAACATTAAGATCCTATGGGATGCTTCAGATAACAACCGCTAAAGCCTGTGTGGTTACAATGTATCTCTATGGATCCCATAGGATTTTAACATGCATCAGATAACACTAAAAATCATATAACACCAAGACTTGTAGAACCAGGTTTTAGTGTTATATGAGGTTTTACTGTACAGTAAAACCTCATATAACACTAAAACCTGGTTCCACAAGTCTTGGTGTTATATGATTTTTAGTGTTATCTGATCCTCTATGGGATCCATAGAGATACATTGTAACCACACAGGCTTTCGCGGTTGTTATCTGAAGCATCCCATAGGATCTTAATGTTATCTGATGCAATTCTTCCCCCCAGATTCCTTGATGTTATGCGATTTTCGTGTTATTCGATACTAATGTTATATGAGGTATTACTGTATATATATTTTAAAAAGCTAAAAAGGACCTGTTATTCCACAAGCAGGATAGTTATCCTTCCTGAAGTTACACTCATAATTTAAATTAGTTATCCCTTTATTATTCAGCAAGAAAACAATTTAAATATGTAGCTTTTTATACTTTGAACATCTGTAAATAACACTACAGAAAACACTAGAGTAGGTCCATTGAATCATTGGGTATTTGGTGAATCAACACATTTGTAATTTCCACAGATTCAAATAGGCCTATTCAAGTCACAACTCACCAAATCCCCACTGCTCCAGTGGGCCAACTCTAAGTGTGACTTACTATGCTAAAAAAACGGGACTTCAGTCAATAAATAAACCTGTTGAAATAGAACACATTGCTTCCAGTTACCTTTTATTAGAAATTTTACTAATACTGGGCATTATTGAAGTAAATTGAGGTTTTCTGAGTGCAGAATATTCAATCCCAAGTACTCAGCACAACAGCATGTGAAATATTCAGTGGCTTGTAGCATCTTTGAGTGCCATATTTCCACTCTGTCTCCCTACTGCTTTCACCATAGCAGCCTGACAGCAAGTATTTGTAACCTACAGCTTCAAGGGCTCAATCCCTGAAGCATCTCAAAAGCCGCAGCGTATGGCAGCACTCATATGGCTGATTGACTGGAGTGCATGAAATGTAATGTGAAAGATGTGCTCAAATGTGATGTGACACATTGCTACAAGCTGTAATGCAGCAATCCTTTTCATAGGATGGTTTAATTGAAATGATTAGATAGGGTTATAAAGAATGCTTCCCAAAATCTTTGTTCTTAAGATTTAAGATGTCTTGACTTAATGAGACATCTTGCTGTGAGAATTTCTGTAGTTTCATCGCCAGGTAAAAGCAAGCCATGATTATTTGTACTTCAGATATGGCAGCTCTAAACAATGTTGTAGTGTTGTATCCAAAAGATTCTTTAAGGTTTCTTTAGCCCAAATGTTCTTCTTCATGCACATTCTTTTCTTGCTTATTTTAGCTTGAACAATCAACAGTATTATTTATTTCTCATGTGACAAATATTCTAGTCTTCTGTAGTTTATTTATTTATTTATTTACTCGAATTTGTATATCGCCCTCCTCGCCGGAGCAACCCAGGGCGGTTTACATCATCATAAAACTAAACAGTTATAAAAATCTTAAAATTTTAAAATCATTAAAAACACAACAGCAAATCACAAAGTAAAAATTGATCTTAAGAATAAAAAGATTAAAAGACTAACAGACCAAGGGAGAGATAGAGCTCAAACTAACCAGCGAGCTGGGGTTATTGTACCATCAGGACCCCACATCTGCCCCACCAGCCATGTTTTTAAGATCTTCCTAAAGGACAGCAACTCCATCTGGAGATGTAGCTTGGTTGGCAGGAGATTCCATAGGGCTGGAACAGACACAGAGAAGGCGCTCCTTCTAATGCCAGAGAGATGGGCCTCTCTGACAGATGGAACAACTAGGGAGCCTCTCCGGTCCACTCTTGTTTATCATTTATTTATCTTTATTCCTTCTATTTAGCACTTTTTTGTTAGTTTTCATTTTAAGAAAAAAGCATCCTGTGATAAACCCACTTTTCAAATGCTTCTATCTTTTTAATATGTACTGTACTACTTTCACACTCAATTCCATGCCATGCAATAGACTTGAGAATTCACAGCAAAACAAAAAGCACACACAAAGCCAGTTTTAAGTTCTTGCATCTTATTCATTTTAAAGAAGGTGCTCTAGTAGGACATCCCTATCTTAACGTCTATCAAAGGGAATTACATTTGAATACTTGTAATCTGCATTCAAATGTTGTGCCCATGTGGACTGGGATTATACCTCATGCTTTCACCATCTGTCAATATTTGTTTCTGACTACCAATGCTTTTTAATGTACTATTCCCAACTACAGGCAGAGGACAGAATAAAGGCAAGATATTTCAGAACACAGTTTAATACCTAAAGGGAAATAGTTTTGAATGGAGCACCTTTGTCTTCCTGCCTGTGCATGTTAATCTGTTCCCCATCTGATGCCTTACTTTTACGAAATTCCTTTCCCCCATTCAGTTGATTAGCTAAACAGGGATGAGTATGTAGGAGAGAAATGGCAGGAAACAGACTTTATTACAAGAACTCCATTTATTAAAGGAAAGTGAAGGCAGTAGCAAACATTTGTAGCTATTTATAGCTAGTTAGTTTATGAGTAATGACAAAATTGCTTTAAATAGAATATTTCATTATTTGTGTGCACCAATTAACACCTAGATACAAGTGATGAGAGAAATTTACTTTTGTTTTTTTAATAAATATTTCCAAAAAGCGATATAAAAACCGGAGAGTATTTCTTTGTATTCTTTTTCCCTGTTAGAACCAGGAAGTATTTCCTTGTACAGTATTTATCTCTTCAGCTGGTAGTGACAACCCAGCACACTAGTAATGTACAACAGAACAAATGGCTTGTATGATCTAAAGCAAAGCTAACCACCATGACAAGGGCTATGGTAGTTCAGTGGTTAAGAAGCTTGCCTTGTTAGCTGGAAGGCCAGCAAGTCGGCAGTTTGAGACCTGGGTACTGCATGATGGATTGAGCACCCGTCTCTGTCCCAGCTCTTGGGGACATAAAAGGAGACTCATTCGGGTGTCCCCTGAGCAGAGTTTCTCCCACAAAAATCCTTTCAACCCAGAATAATTTCTGTTATGAAATTATTATTGTCACAATTATACCCTGACTGCTAAGAAATGATGAGTAACACAATAAGTTGCAGACATTGGAGACAATCTGTTATTAAAGCTAAAAGCATGATAGTGTTGATGTGACATGATTTAGGCAGACTTTCCACATTGGAGAAATTAGATTTGAGTCTTGTGATTAAATCATGAAGACCAATTAAAAAAAAAAAACAAAGACAATTTGCAAACCTTGGGGCAAACTCTGGAAGGTAAAAGAAGCTCTCACTGTGGCTCACATTCACCATCTACCTTTAAGGATTTGTTACACTGATGGATTATCTGTAATGTCTGCTCTTGTCCTTATTTAGAATGCTATACTAAATTTGGTGCATAATGAGGACAGCAAGAGAAAGACTGAGGATTCTGGAAGTAGAGTAGTTGTTGAGAACATAAATTTGTAACAAAGAAAGGGACAGAATAGAGAAACAGAAGGGGAAAATCCTGGTGGCCCTAACTATCTGGCTCCACCATTATTTCCCCTTGCAGGGATTTTTTTTTGTTATTTGTTCTGTTCTTTGTGCAAAATATGGTTGCACTATTCTTTACTTCCAACAGAAAAGTATCAACTAATAGGCACCTTGTTTTTTTGACAGAATAAGTATCTATGTCAACTGCTTGAAGTAGGGTGATTCCAAATTCTGTAAGGATCAGCATTTTTAGGGATTACCCAACCACCTAAATTCAAAACATGCCTCATTTCTAGATATCATTTATCTGACCATACTATAACATACTTTAATATCAATAGTGTAGCATCCAGTTAAATTGCAACTTGATGACATAGAGAGCAGAATGGTATATACTGCCATTCCCAGTCCCATGTAGCCTACGGCACCATTTCATGTGGGCCCCCACTGCCTCCACCACACCAGGAGGAAGGGTGGAGGAAGGGCTGTCTGGCCCTTGAAGCTGTCTGAGGGAGCCTGATCTGGCCCCTGGCTTGATGACACATAACAATAACTGAAAGTCTGGAGTCTCTGTGTTCAACTTCACATGAAATTGTCAAGAGGTCTCTCCATGCATAACCTTGAGATGGATAGGTTTTTATTTCCCTCAGTCATGTTTCTTTGTAAATTGATTGCTGGAATTATTTTAATATAACACAGCACAGTGGTGGTGCAGTGGTTAAACTGTTGATCTGCAACCAAAAGGTTGTGAATTCGATCCTGACTAGGAATCAAGGTTGACTCAGCCTTCCATCCTTCTGAGGTTGGCAAAATGACTACCCAGAATGTTGGGGGCAAATACTAATTAATTTGTGACCCACCCAGAGAGTGCACTAAGCGCTATGGGGCAGTATATAAGTGTGATTGCTTTGCTTTTTGCTTCGCGTTACACAGAGTCAAGCATTCATCTCAGGTAGCAAATCCTGATCATCTGGAAATGGCATTACATTTCCAATTCTTTAGTACTATATCATTACTCCCAGAAATGTTGTGGGCTTGTGGGCCTCAAGTGCAAGAATAACCTGGATGATTTGGGTACTGTGCATTTTTACTTGGGTGAGTGCAGGATACCATCTGTTATTCTGCCCCAACCAATAACATTATTTGTGCTGGATTGATGGCATTGCTAATGCAACAACTGCTATACAGTGCCATAAAAATCACATAACCAGGCAGCTTTCCTAACAATACTATTGCATATAGAAATGATAAGATTCCATGGTACTTACAATAAGATACCCAGTGTGGTGTAGTGGATAGAGCAGTGATGGCGAACATTGGCACTCCAGCTGTTTATTTATTTGTCTATTTTATCACATTTGTAAGCCTCCCTACTCGCAAAGCGACTCAGGGTGGCTAACACAATATTGGAAGATGACAATCCAATGAACCCATCCATAAACCCAACTATACAAATTCAAAGAGATTAAAAACTTAAGAGTTCATAGTTGATTAAAAATTGCATGCTATTCCAAGGTTGCAATTTGTTAAGAAGGTATTTGTTAAGAAGATATTCTGTTCTTGGACTTCAATTCCCATAAGACCTGATCAGCAGAAGTGCTAATTTGGGCTTCTGGAAATTGAAGTTCAAGAACAGCTGGAGTGCCAAGGTTTGCCATCATGGGGATAGAGTAACGGATTACAACTCTGGAGGCTTGAGTTAAAATTCAGCTCACTCATGGAAACTCACTGGGGGGGGGGGGGAGTTGGAACTGACAGAACCGCTCCTTTAATATTTTACAGACCTTGAAAGCCCCGTTAAGTCTGCTATATGTTAGTTCCACATGACAACAAAAACATACTAACAACAGCTACAAAACCATATTTGATTGATGCTATGCCATTTATTGGGTCACCCCAGTGTGATTTGTTTGTTTACTATAACAATATGTTCCTCAAATTAGCTCAAGTCATGGCTCCCATCTTTCCTCATTTTTTCTCACAACAATAGTCCTGTGACATAGCTCAGGTTGAACGAGAATAGCTTGTCTATGGCTACTTACTGAGTTTTCATGGATCTCTGAAGATTAAAATCCAGATTATCATACTGCCAGTCCACATTTTACCACCCCATTACTCAGGTTTATTAGTAGTAAATATGGTGCAATGAGACCAGATTATAGGCTCTGTGCTGGCTTTAAAAGTTAAGAAGTACTCATCCTTTCCAAATGCTGTCCTCTTATATATTTAGAGTAGAAAATGAAGTTCTCACTTGAGACTAAATCTAGACATTCCAAGTGCCACTGTGATAGACTAACCACAGTGGCACTCTGGCTTATTAGTAGGCAAGTGGACTGTTGTTACATGCTATCAGAGTGCTTCTCATGTAAGATGGCTTTATGAATTGGCAACCTTAAAAACTGGTAGAACCAGTATGCAAACTATGGCCTGTGGGCTGGATCCGGCTCACAGCACCTAATCATTCAGCCCACACCACCCTCACTGTTCCTGGAAGCAGAAATAAAACACGCCTGTGCATAACGCTGCCATAAATGCACCTGCAGTTGTCATAAACACAGTTACAACAGCCACGGGTGCATTTACGGCAGTGTTTTGCACATGCACAAGTGCATTTTACTTCCACTTCCAGTGGGAGGAACCATATGACTGACCCACTCAACCACGTGACCAGCCTGCAGTGCAAAAAGGCTATATACTGGTATGAAATGCAAAGATGAAGTCTAAATGGTATGAAATGCATAGATGAAATCTCTTTTAAAAAATATATATCACCTCCATTAACAAAGGAAATCTCTGGTTGTGGTTGTGCATTTTTTTAAAAAAATCTGGATATGTATTTAGTTGTGCAAGAAGAAAAAACTGTAGTGGGGAACTAGTTGTAGATAAATAGTTTTGAGCATAGAATGATTGTGCTCCATTTTAAACTGACACTTCAAGAATCCTTAACAATGATCCTGTCCTGAGGGAGACAGATAGAAAAGTGTGTCAGATAACTTGAATTGAAGACAGTGGAAATGGAGCAAGCGGAAGCATGCATTTAAGCCAGGGGTGCCCAAACATTTTGGGCCATGGGCCAATCACGTGGTTCAGGGAGCCAATCATTAAGGCCCAGATGCCCCCCCCCCATGCCAATATATCCGGCCTGCAAAGCCCTCATTGCTCCTGGAAGCGGAAGTAAAACCCACCCGTAGGGGCACGTTTTATTTCTGCTTCCAGGAGCAACGAGGGCTTTGCAGACCAAATGAATTGGCATCAGGGGCCATATCCAGCCCCCCGGGCGTAGTTTGGGCACCCCTGATTTAAGCTGTCGATTAGTCTATGACATGCATGGCAAGCAAAAGAAGTTTCTGAATGTCAGTATTCTTAATTATTTTTACTTCACAGTCTCTTGGGTGAGTCCTCCACCCAACCTCGGGTGGGGAGGCAACTAATGAGTGAATTCAGCTCACAGGAAATGAGCCCACTGGCTTAAATCTAGCCAGAAAATTTTGGTTTTCTTAACATATGAGAAAACATAATGGGAAGATCCTGAAGAATGTATTAAAATCAGCAAAATGAGATTAGATATCCTGATAAGAAGTAATTTAAACAACTGTCTTTTACTATGTTAACATCCCAAGTAGCAGTACTTTATAAACCAGGGGTTCTCAACCATTTCACACCAAGGGCCAGACAACTCCCCCTCAGACAGTTGAGCAGGCTGGACACGTGGTTTTCCCCTGCCGCAAATGCTGTCATAAACTGTGGTTGGCACATTTGTGCATGCATGGGTGCATTTACAGCTGTCATAAACATATCTACTTCCGCTTCTGGGGTTGTCATCCGGGGCCAGACGGAATGGTGTCGGGGCCAGGGGTCAGCCCATGGGCCATAGGTTGTGAACCTCTGCTATAAACTCTAATATTAAAGGACCTTTCCTTATTCCAAGGAATTAAGAGCTCCATCCTAAAGAAATCCTACATCAAATTAATCTGTCCTATAGAAGATTTTTTTTTATATACAGTAAAACTTCATATAACACTAAAACCTGGTTCCACAAGTCTTGGTGTTATATGATTTTTAGTGTTATCTGATGCATGTTAAAATCCTATGGGATCCATAGAGATACATTGTAACCACACAGGCTTTAGCGGTTGTTATCTGAAGCATCCCATAGGATCTTAATGTTATCTGATGCAATTCTTCCCCCCAGATTCCTTAATGTTATGCGATTTTAGTGTTATTCGATACTAATGTTATATGAGGTATTACTGTATATAAAAACCTGATTTCTAAACTTATCTTTTTTATATATATACTGTATATTGATTGAATTGCATTTTTCTGATTGTATTGTGCTTTTGCTTTTATAACTATATTGACTGTATTATATTTGTTATATTGATATGTTGTTGCTTTTATATTTGATACTGTAACATTGTAAGCCGCTCTGGGTTGCTTCGGCAAGGAGAGCGGCATATAAATACAAATATAATAATAATAATAATAATAATAATAATAATAATAATAATAATAATAATAATAATAATAATAATAATAATAATAATAATAATAATAATCTCAGCCAGATTTCAGCTGTATATAAACACACACGTGTATATTGGCATGTGACGCCCAGCGTGCAGGATAGAAATACCGTAGTACTGAAAATCGACATGCAAACCAAAAACAGATTTTTAAAAAGTGTTTTGCACATTTGTATCTCTTGTGCTGATAAACAGTGAGGTGTAGCTGTTTTCTTTCCTCTTTGTTGCTTTCATTTTTTTCCGTTCCAAAAAGAAATGGCCAGAAACATAATCTTTGTGGCAATTTTCTTTTGCTAAAAGCTAGCAACAAAGGGGGGCTCTAATATTTCTGATTACACTCAAGGGCTAAGAGGCTTTTGCAAAACGCACAGCACTGTTTGCTTTTTATTTGCCTGACGCTCATTTCTCCGCCTTTCATTGTGAATCCCCATCCGGACCTGTGGGCAACTGTGTTTGGGCACTCTAAAAATAGAACCCACAGCCTAACAACCGGCATCTGATTGGCAGAGAGCAAAATCTGCCTAGCCTATGGGAGCACTGGGGAATAAAAGCCATTCAGCCTCTGTTATGTGTGAAGGGCTTTATATATGTATGTATATGTCAAAGGGTTTCCGGCTGCACAAGAAATTATCTTAGTTGTGGTTTAGCAAAGTAATAAGAAAGCCCAGCCCTAGTTTAAAGAGACTAAGGAGGAGAAACAACTACAAAACAAAGTGTTTCCTCAAGGAGACCTGCATCCTTTGTTTGCCAGGACACTGGGGCAAAAATCCAGTGTAACACCAAAATCACCAAAATACTTCAATTGATTTCCTTGCAATTTCCTCTTCCTTGCACGAAGATTTCTATTTTCCCCCCCAACTCCTTAAAGATGTTTATTTTCTTTAAAAATAGAAAATTTGCTTTCTTAGAATATTAGGGGATGGTATTCTATGGGGTCGCAAAAGGTCGGACACAACTGTGTGACTGAACAACAACAAATTCTATTAAGTGTGTCATGGTACAAAAATAAAAATACATTTAGTAACTGGCAGTGTGAAAAGCCTGTAGGAGAATCCATTTGGTTTGCGTACAGGCAGGGAATAAACATCAACTACATTATGAGCCTTGTTCCACTAGAGGCCACTGACATGCCGCAAAGCTCCACTGCCTGTTACTTTGAGAAGAGAAATGCTATTGTGCTTGTGTGTGTGTGTGTTTTCCCACAGAAATGTTCCGAGCACTAGATTAAAAGTTTGGAGACAACAGCAGTGAAGATGAACTGGAAATTTTTCCTCTTCTGTCTGCAAACCAGATTCCTATCAGCAACAGAGTAACACAAGTTTG
The DNA here is from genome assembly GCA_030440675.1 of Furcifer pardalis. NCBI lineage: Eukaryota > Metazoa > Chordata > Lepidosauria > Squamata > Chamaeleonidae > Furcifer > Furcifer pardalis. The sequence continues at coordinate 172,016,721 of CP126892.1, read as the reverse complement.
CCAAGCCTTGGTGATCAGAGCTGATAATGTTAAAATGGGATGATTTCTCAGGTCTAGCTTGGCTATGGAAGATGGGGAGGAAGCAATAAAATTCTTAAGGAAGACTGATCAAAATAACCTGAGTCATAGATCCAGTCATGGCAAAATAAGCCTTACATCAGTGGTTCCCAACCTTGCCCCCCCACATCTTCTTGGATTACAGCTCTCAGAACCCTTGGAGAGCACGGACAATGATAAAGGCTTTTGGGAGCTGATGTTCAAGAACATCTGAGGCCCCAAGGTTGGAAACTATTGTCTTAGAGTAGAGGAATGGAGTGAAATGATGGGTTTACAGGCAATGCCTTGGAGATCAGCCATGTGGAGTCCAATAACTTTTATCTTTTGCTCTCTGCCCTCCAGCAAATGTCTCAGACTAGAATTTTCATCCCTTGAAAAATTTCTAGGAATTAACCATTTGTCATTGCCACTCCTGTCATTGCGATTTCCATTTCTGATCAGAGTGAAGGGTGGAGCTTCTTTCAGTTAGAAACTTGGACAGGTGGCAAAGGGTTTTTTAAAAGGGCAGCATTTAAGTGGAGAAAGATTCTCTATCAGAGTATCAATAGTGTAGTTTATTTTGCACTGCATTACATTAATAGACATAAGGGTTAGGGGGACTGGGAGGACATGGGGTTGACAACAATGGTGTGATCTTTGTGAATTGTGGTTATGTGTTCATGTGCCCCTCTCCAAAGTCTAAGGATGTGGGCATTTATTCCTTGTCACCCTTCCCAGCTGGATTTCCTGTGACTTGCAGCAGTATCTTTTAAAAAGAAATATAAAGGCTTTGGTGTGTGAGGAGAATTCCTTAATATGAGGCCTTCTTCCATACTTGGCAAGATAAAATTATAAGCATTGCTTAATGAAAGAACTGCAATTGTAAGCATTTTTAATAAACACAAGATGTATCCATTATATTCATTTAAAAAATGTGTAATGTAGAAGGTCTTGGGCAGGGATTCGCAACCTATGGGCATTTTCCAGCACCTTTTAAACACGCTTTAGTGCTCTCCCTCTTGAAGAAGTCGTCCCTCGATCCCACTGTAATTTCCAACTACCGTCCAGTGTCCAACCTACCTTTCTTAGGTAAGGTTTTGGAAAAGGCTGTGGCGCAGCAGTTACAGGAAGTCCTGGATGAAGCGGATTATCTGGACCTGTTTCAGTCAGGATTCAGGCCCGGATATGATACTGAGACTGCACTAGTCGCTTTGGTGGATGATCTCTGGAGAGAGCGGGATGGAGGGGAGCCGTCTGTCCTTGCTCTTCTCGATCTCTCAGCAGCTTTTGACACTGTCGATCATGGCATCCTTCTGGGAAGGCTCCAGGGTCTGGGGATCCAGGGCACAGTGTTGTCCTGGTTTTCCTCATTCCTGAGGGGCAGGACCCAGTCGGTGTGCCTGGAGAAGGAGAAGTCCAGCCCTAGGCCCTTGCAATACGGGGTGCCCCAGGGCTCGGTACTTTCTCCTCTCCTATTTAACATCTATATGAAGCCGCTGGGTGAGATCATCCGTTCCCACGGGGTAAGGTATCATCAATATGCAGATGATACCCAGTTATACATCTCCGCCCGTGGGGACCCAAGCGGTGTGGTGGAAGTCCTTTCCAGGTGTCTGGAGGCTGTTAAGGTCTGGATGGGGGACAACGGGCTACAGCTGAATCCCGGCAAGACTGAGTGGCTGTGGGTAAGGGGTCCTGTGTTAACACAGGAGCTGCCACCTTTGGTTCTGGATGGGGCAGCTCTGCCCCAAACAGACCCGGCGCGTAATCTGGGGGTCCTCCTGGACTCACGGCTACTGTTCGAAGAGTAGGTGGCAGCCGTGGCCAGGAGGGCTTTTGCACAACTTCGTGTAATACGCCAGTTACGCTCACTCCTAGACCGGGACGCCCTGCTTATGGTCACACATGCGTTGGTCACCTCCAGACTTGATTACTGTAATGCGCTCTACATGGGGCTGCCCCTGATGACCATCCGGAGACTCCAGCTGGTCCAAAATGCGGCGGCCCGGGTAGTGGTGGGGTGTGGGCGTTATGCTCGTGCTTCACCGCTGCTCCGGGAGCTGCATTGGTTGCCAGTATGTCTCCGGGTGCAATTCAAGGTGCTGGTTATTACCTTTAAAGCCCTATATGGTAGTGGGCCAGGATACCTAAGAGACCGCGTCACCCCAAGAACATCTGTCCGGCCCACCAGGGCGGATCGGAGAGGCTCCCTTGTTATTCCTTCGGCGAGAGAGGCGCACCTCGCCTGCACTAGGAGGAGAGCCTTCTCTGTGTCCACCCCGACCCTCTGGAACCTCCTGCCCACCGAGCTGCGCCTTCAGACAGAGCTCTTACCCTTCCGGAAGGGCGTGAAAACCTGGCTGGCAGGACAAGTTTGGGGACCCGAGAACGTGGGTTCCCATACCAAGTGGCTTATCTAAAGGATTGCCTCCCCGGGTCTGAATGTGGGAATACTGGTGTGTAGTTTCTGCATTGTTTTAACTTTTTGATGACTTTTAATTCTGATGTTTTTATTGATATAGATTGTTTTATGTTTATTTTTATTTTTATCAGGATGTAAGCCGCTCAGAGTCGGGTTCTCCCAATTGGGGTGGGGTATCAAGTGCGATAAATAAATAAATAAATAAATAAATGGTCCACAGGCTGAATGCAGCCCACAGCACCATTTCATGTGGCCCACCACCACCTCCACCACACCAGGAAGTGCTGTGTGGTGAAGGAAGGGCAAAATGGCCAACCAGCCCTCAAAGCTGTCTGAGGGAACGTGACGTGACCCAACCCCCGGCTTTAAAAGGTTGAGAACTCCCGGTCTTGCACATGGGTGGCCTAGGATCCAGGTAGTAGGACACCTCACCATGAAATGTTGGGATGAAGCATATCTCCCACCCAAGCTGCTTCTGGTCCAGGGATGGGTGCTGGGCCCTGAAAACTGAGAGCTAACATTGGACCACCAGATTTTCTCATCAGATTTTTCTTTTCTCCAAAACATGTTTAGGTTTTTCTTTTCCTTAATTCCTTAAAGACATTTGGTAGAATGGTCTCTCCCCCCCCCCCCCCGGTGGCCACTAAAGTCTGCTGTACATTTGTTGGAAAACCCCCATAAGAATAACATAAGTAGAAGGCGTCATTTTCTCAGGATTTCCATTTGTATATCGAGTTTTTCATGTGTTGAACTGTCCGTATGTTGCGATTCCACTATATATTGATTCTCAATCATAATAGTAGTTACCTGTATATGAGCATAAGATGATAGACATTTAACAGATGAATATACAATTTAAGGAGACAGAATTCTCCAATTCAACAGCCTTTTAATAAACAAGAAAAAGAAACAACAAATCTGTTTTTGTAACAGAGATTGTGTGACAATATTTTTATTAGAAATTCAGGTGGCATAATACTGATAATGGTTTCAGGCACACTGGCTTAAACCTTCTACCTTTTTCAGTCAAATGTTCTAAGCTTTTAATGCATCATGGATACACACAATTAACTTTGGCCCTTGCTGTTACATAACTGAGCCCATCGCCAGAATGAAACTGACATTTAGAAATAATTTGGGGAAAACATTTAGTCTTATTTGAGCGATATGTGGAATAAGAAGCACACTTTGCTGAATGGAGACCACGTATTTTGTTATGGAACACTTACTTTGGTTGTATTCTGTAGCCAAAGAACTTTAATAGTGGATGAAGACAGATTAATTTTATCATTAAATTCCCTCCATTTATAAGAACTTCTAAGAACAGGGCTTTACTAAGTGAAATAATACTCGCCTACTCAGTATAAGTTTCAAATAGTTGTTGAAAGTACATTGTGGTAAATCAAGACATTTGTTTTAGGAAAAATGTACACATTCCTTAACCAACTTTTATAATTCACAGAAGACATGATTGTATTCATCCAGTGAGACCTCATTCTTTGACATTCATCCAAATATGCTGATTCTATTTTAAAAAGACCATTACATACATTCAGCTTTAAAAATTAAGCCCAAATATACAGTAAAACCCCATTTTATGAATAAATCCCATTCTGTAGCTTTATATGTAATATGGTTTTTGACATAAAATGAAGCAAACCCATAGGAACTCGGGGGGAAACCGTTACATAAAATGAATTTTTTACATAAAACGAAAAAAACCCAGGGAAAAACCGTTATGTAAAATGATTTTTTTTTATGTAAAATGGGACATGATTTCCCCAGAATTTCTTTACGTAAAACAATGTTACGTAAAACGAAGCATACATAAAATGTGGTTTAATGTACACTGATATTATCTAATTGTAACAGAAACTTAAAAGTTAGAGTAAAATTGAAGCTTAAAATTACAGTAAAGCTGGAGTAAAGAACTTTTAAAAATCATGGTGCCAAAATATAATATTAGCAAGATTATTGATTAAATAAAGTCTGTATAAGGAATAGTTTTGCATTATTTGGCTGAATTGACCAGGAACCAGATGAACTGTAGCCTTAAACTAGAAATGTTATCAGAGAAGAATGCAAAACAATAAAACTCTCGGAATCTTAAAGACAGAGATGAAGCAAAAGTAAGACCTAACAAAAATAGAGTCAGAATTCAAAGTGCTATTTTTCAGAAATTTGTCCATAATGACTGTGATAACTATTGTAATAATCAGTACAAAGAAACAGAAGAGAATAACAAAAGAAAATCAGAAATATTTTCTACAGAATTCAAGAATTCAAAGGGAAATTTAAATCTAGAATGGGAATGATGAAAGATCAACAGGAGAACATTATTATCTGACCAGGATAAAATAAAGAGAAGTCAAAAACAATGTGCTGACATGTATAGAAAATATGCAAGGATGAGAAATTCATTTGAAGAAAAACTCTATAGGGAAGAACCTGCCATTTTAGAAACTGAAATAAAAACTGCTATCAACACACTTGGAAGAAATAAATCAGCAGGAATACATTTATTTATTATTTATTTATTTATTCATATTTATCCACCACTCTCCTCACCGAGGTGACTCAGGGTGGTTTACACATCATAAAAAACACAACAAAAACATAAAAACATTCCCTAAAAACCTCAAATTTAAGACTATAAAGGATTATAGTCTTAAAAGATTACCAAGTTACTACATCTTACCAATTAAAAAGTTGAGGGAGAGAGGGGGTTTAAACTAGCCAGCGAGCTGGAGTCATTGTGCAACCCATACCCCATACCTGCCCCACCAGCCATGTTTTTAGATTCTTCCTAAAGGGCCTGTTTCCTGCATCTTTTGCATCTTTCCAATGTGAATTATGTGAAGTTCCTTTACATGTAAAAGGGGCTGTTCTCTTCAGGCATTCTTCACCGTTTGGGAACAGAGACAGGCAGAGTATGGGGCTAGATCTCTCTCCCATCTCTCTTGTTCAAATTAACCTATTTCAAAATGCCTGAACAGGGTTTTCCTTTGCTGACACAATAGAACCTCCATCATCCAAATCTGTCCTGATGTCAATATTGATTGAAAATTCCCATAGATCATGTCAGTGTAATATTATATAAACAGAATTCCTGTTTTGTTTTGTTTTTTAATTGGATCCATGCCTGGAGCCACATCCATGTATGTCTTAGTTTGCTGCTCAAATAATTTGGTTCTCTGCTTGTTATTCTTCTCGTCCAGAGTATAGATATTTGTATCATTTTATATGAATGTGCTGGCATAAAGCCATGCTTTCCAAGCCACACTTAGATACTCTTTCTTAACACCAATGTAACTATTCTTTTTTCTCCCCCTTTTTGTAAAAAACAAACCCTTTACTGGAATTTTTGCTCCACATTCCAACTCAGCATTTTTGCTTTAAGGTTGCTTTCCTTTGGGGCTTAATTACCTAGCCTTCTCTGAAACAATTAACTAATTAAGAGCTATCAATTTTATCCCATATAGCAGTAATTATACTTGGGCCACTGCTTTATTTGACATATAAGAAAATGGAAGTATTAAAATGAATGTACTGGAAGTAGTAAAATATTTAATGGAAGCAGATGGCTTAAAGTGAAATTGCTATGATCAGATCATCTGATTTTAACTTCACTTTAACAACTAGAAATAGTAACTTGGTGACTGGAAAATGAATTTATAAAAACTCACTGTTATGTAGTCTGTGCTTAGCAAATACAAAGGACAGTTATTAAATATTCACTAAAATATGTATAGTACATAGAATTTGAATATATGATGATGACCCTTAAAGCCATATACAGCTGGGTCAGGGATTCATAAAACCTTACTTGGGCTTTAATATATTTTAATGAAACTTTCTCTTGAGACTATCACCCTCTCTGGCATGGATAGTGGAGAAACAATAGAACACACATAGAAACAGGCACATGAAACTGCTTAGAAAGAGCCTGTGGAACGCCCTCTTAAGGGAAACTAGTCTGGCTATCATCCTGTTGTCTGTCTGCTGGGCAAATAACTTGGTGTTCCAGGATAATTACCAGTAGATCAACTGCTGAAAGAAGAGGTGTCTTTTTTGTAAAGTGATGTCTTTTTCTATCAATTTGTTTTCCGTACTCTTGTTTTGAAGGATATTATCTTTCCTCAATGCTAATGCCCAGTTCTTTCAGTCTTTCCTCATAGGGCTTGGTTTCTAGTCCACTAATTATCCTTATTGCCCTCTGCTCAACTTCTTCCAGTTTTTGTACATAACTAGACATAGTACTCAAGGCCTAATCTGGATAAAGGCAGTGGTGGGCTCAAAAAGACAATGAGGAGAACAAATAGGTCAATCTTAGAAGGAATCAACCCTGACTGCTCCTTAGAATATCAAATAATAAAGATGAAGCTAAAATACTTTGGACATCAAATGAGAAGAGAGGATTCACTTGAGAAAGCCTTGATGCTGGGAAAGGTGGAGGGCAAAGAAAAAGAGGCGGCCAAAAATGAGATGGCTAGATGGTATTGTAGAGACAATGGGCACAGAACTGAGTGAGTTGAAGAGGATGGTGGAGGACAGAAGTACCTGGCGGACAGTGGTCCATGGGGTCGCAAAGGGTTGGAATCGACGGTGCGACTGAACAACAACAAAAACCACACTGTGGGCATGGTATGGTGGGTGTGGCCAGGGGGAAAGGCCTGTTTTGCACCTGAATTAGGACTAGTTTATTTCAAAACTTGGATGGGCGGGGCCAGCCATAATTTCTGCTACTGGTTCTGGTGAACTGGTGTGAACCTGCTGATGCCCACCACTGGATAAAGGGAAACTAGTACTTCAAGGGATTTGAAGACTGGTGTGGATCATGGCATTTGGTGTCATCCAGGAATGTCTGCAGCAGACCCACCACTAATCTTTCCATCACCTTGCCCACAAATGGAATGTTAGCAACCAGACAATAGTTGTACAAAATCACCTGGTACTAGGTTGGATTTCATCAAGACAGGTCCCACAATTGTTTCCATCAATCATGCACGCAAAATGCCCTCATGAAATGAAGAGTTAATCTCCCTACCCATCCAGATACCCCGTCACTGGCCACCTTATGATCCAGGAATGGCAAGGATCTAGGCAAGTCGTGGTGGTCTTACAGCCTGCATGCACCCTGGAAGCCTTCTGAGGTGTTATCAGCTGAAACTGCTCCAAAACACATTATTATTATTATTATTATTATTATTATTATTATTATTATTATTATTATTATTATTATTATTATTATTATTATTATTATTATTTAGACTTGTATGCTGCTCTACTCAGTAAAGACTGACTCACATGGGACAGATAACGCACTGGACAGCTTCCAATCTATTGTATCAATTTTGGAGTTGAGATTCCTATAGATGACATCCACCTTTGTCTTAAAATGTATTGCCAGCCTATTACAGTTGGAAATCATCAATTATAAAGTCACCATTTGCCTTTTGCCTAGGAGCTCTAAAGCTATCTGAAACAGCTCTCTTTGTTGGTTACCAGTGCTCTAAATCCTTTGGATATTATGGTGTTTCCTCATCAATTTTAGAGTGCTGGCATACCTCATGGGGCATTCCTTAATAGCTGGAGGTTCTGTTGTTTTTAGCCCAATGCTGAGACATATAAACATCTCTTTGAATATTGTTTCTGCCTTCCAAGGTATTAGCTAATCCAACAATTTTGTATCATCCACAAATTTTGAGAAACATTATCTACACCATCTTATCTAAGTAATTAATAAAAATGTTGAAAAGTGCTGCATCCAAGGTTGAGCCATGTGGTGCCAATTTGTTACCTCGTCTTAGTTTGAGAAGGAGCCATTGATAATTATTCTCTGAGTATTATTTATTTATTTATTTTTCAAATTTATTCATCGCCCTTCTCACAAAGTGACCCAGGGCGATTCACAATAAAAGCATCAACAGCAATTAAAAAGTCTAAAAAGTTATTAATCAAAAGTTTAAAACTAACTAAAACTAATTAAAAATTTAAAGATTAAAAATTTATATTAAATTACAACTAAGGACAAGGGGGCTCAGATAAGCCAATGGGTTGAGGATGTTATACTGCCTGTTCCCCAAACCCATCTCGCCAGCCATGTTTTCACTCCTTTCCTAAAGGACAGCAGCTCTGTCTGCATACGTAATTCAACTGGTAGGAGGTTCCAGAGGGCTGGCGCAGTCACAGAGAAGGCCCTCCTTCTAGTGCCAGAGAGGTGTGCCTCTCTGGCTGATGGCACCACAAGAGAGCCTCTCCGGTCCACTCTGGTGGGATGGACAGATGTCCTTGGGGTGATGCAGTCCCTTAAGTATCCTGGTCCACTACCATGTATAGTTTTAAAGGTGATAACCAGCACCTTGAATTGCACCTGGAGGCAAACTGGGAGCCAATGCAGCTCTCTGAGCAGCAGTGAGGCACGAGCATGACACCCACACCTCATCACCACCCGAGCAGCTGCATTCTGGACCAGCTGGAGCTTCCGGATGGTCACCAAGTGCACCAAGTGTAGAGCACATTACAGTAATCAAGTCTGGAGGTGACCAGAGCATGTGTGATCATGAGCAAGGAGTCCTGATCTAGGAGCTGATTCTGTAATCAGCTAAGTATCCATCTAATGGTTATTCTATCCATTCCATCCCTAGTTAGCTTGGTAATTAGAATATCATGGGGCACTTTGCCAAAAGCCTTGCTGAAGTCAAGATATTTTATGTCTACAGTAGTTTCTCCTTCTATCATGAAGGTTATCTGGTTTTTTAAAAATGAGATAAGATTAGACTTTTTAACTTTGGTACTACAGATCCTAGAATCTTATAGCCAGCTTTTAGCAGAAATTTGGGGAACAGAACACCAAAAACTAACCTCAATTTACTATCTTCATTTAAACCTAGAGGAGCCTAAAGGAATCCACTAAAAGCTGTAGACCAACCTCTTCAGACAAACTTTTAATTGAGTTCCTAGGTGTTGGTTTTTTTAAAACTACTTTAGCTTGTTAGTTTGTTTTTAAAGTTAATGTTTTTAAGCATGTAATATATTTTAATTATCATGATAATCCAATTTTTAAAATATGTTATTTATTGTGGTTTAAATTTTACTAGTTTTAACTTTGTAAGCCACCTTGAGACTTCTCATGAGGGGTAAAAAGCAACCTATCAATGAGACTAACTGACTGACTAACTAACTAACTAACTAACTAACTAACTAGATAGATAGATAGATAGATAGATAGATAGATAGATAGATAGATAGATAGATAGATAGATAGATAGATAGATAGATAGATAGATAGATAGATAAGTAAAAGTAAAAATTTGATATGAATACTAAACTTTATTCATCGGTTCTGTTTCTTTCCATCTTATATCTTTTAATCTGTGTTTCTGTTCTGTAAGTTTTTTATTTGAGTTACATTGTATTTTATATTGCACATTTTAAAAGCCAGTTCAATAAGGTATCTTAAAAATGTTGAGATATAATACGAGATATCAAATAATCCGATGCTACTCCAGTTTTTCCTTGCTAATCAAGAAACTGCAACTTTCTACCCTGGTAAATTATGCATGAATGCTACATTAGCATTTTTAACCAGTCCAGTTTTTCTTTAAACTGTCATCTTTGTCAAAAGGCCACACACATCACGAATAATTTAACGGCTGTCAAAAAGGCCATTTGAGATTCATTATCGATCAGGTTTCTGTCTCCTTAGAAAGACAGCTATCATTTTCATGGCAATCAGAAGACACGTTCCTTTGATGAAGATGGGGCTTGGCCTTAGTCCAGCTATTGATATTTCTAAGTGATTAAATCTGACCTCACTATTGTCTGCCACACCAAGACCTCCTATTACACACGCCAGCTTTAAGTAATGTCATCAGTTTTGGCACTTGCCTGCCTTCGATCCACATCACTTGCTGCTTTTAGCTGAAAGAATGCACAGCTTATAAGTATGCAATATTGGAATCCATTTTTGTAATGAATGGGAAAAGAGGGGTTGTTTTCAAAACCCTTAGGCATCTCTTGAGAAACTGGCACAGGGCTTGCCAAAAACCATTGAGATGAACACAGAGCTACTAGAGACATTTCAGAGATACTGCAAGAGAGAGGGGAAATGAGTTATTTGTATTGAATATCCACCAAACCTCTTGAGCACAGCTGAAATAAGATGTCTACTCAATGGAGCAGGAAAACAATGGGTATCTTCTGTTTTCATGGAAACATCAAGAGAGGAAGTTTGCCTCAAAGATGTGCAAACTTTTATCCCCCTCCCTCCCCCAGTAAAGTTACTGACTATCCAATGACCTCAGCAGTTACAAAATGCTTTTAAAATGTTGGTTTAAAAAATTCATATACCCACACAAATAATACCATTCTATGTAGGGTCAAATAGATCTCTGACGGACATGTGTGTAAATGGTAAATAATTCGACTAGTCTTAACCTATGTGATTCTTTCAAACCTTGAAAAGTGAAAGGGAGTTGAAATGAATGAAATGGAGAAAAGACATTCAAATGTTGCCAGGAGGTCAGGGGACAGAATGAGGTTAATTCTAGTTAATAAATGCTATTGCCAGTCAGAATATAAGGCATGAGTATGATCTTGACCTGAAAAAACAAGACTTGTTCATGTCTAAGAAATTGTATGGGTGTTATGTGTTTGCCAAGGATAAACGTTTCCTTCTCACAGGAAGAAGCTCCTGATAAAGTACATAGCCTGGTGACATTATCTGATCAGCTGTGATAGCAATAGCAATTATGCTTATATACTGCCCCATAGCACATAGTGCACTTATTTATTTTAGTGTATGGCTCTCTCTGGGTAGTTCACAAGGCAATTAGCATTTTGCCCTCATGCTTGGTACTCATTTTACCAAATGCAGAAGAATGGAAGGCTGGATTAACCATGATCCCCTGCAGGACTGAACTCATATTCTGAGCACAGTTTTGGCTACAGCACAGAAGTTTAAGCACTGCACCATGAGAGCTCATGCTGTGTTGAGAAAAACAAATCTTCTGTGAGTGGAAGATAACCATATACAGTAAGTCTGTTTCACTGAGCTAATGTCAATATGTCAGTTTAATAGTAATACAAAAAAAAAAACCCACCTGTGTATGATGTCATTTGATAGGAGATTGCAATCTGATTTTTAAAAAACAGATCCAGTACAGTCTATGGAACCTTTGTTTTATATTTGGAGCAGGGGGTAGATTTATGACTTGTTGCTGGTAAGCCTTATGCATCCTGTGTTATTATGCTGGTTTTGCTTTTCATCCTATTCCAATTAATATCCTTTTACATACAGTCAAACCTTGCATAATGAAAATATGGACGGGGACCATCAGTCTGACCCCCTCAACTATCTGAGCATGACCCAGACCCCGACTTTAAAAGGTTGTCGACCCCTGTTTTAGAGCATTGGTTTTAAAGTTAAGTCTCCCTTGTGTTATAAAAGTCTTTATATTATGTGTTTTAATAGGTTTTGAAGACCTATTTTGTGTTATTCTGTTTTATCCATGCCCACCTATGAGCACATGACGCTTTGTAGTGGAGTTTGAGGTGTTTAAACTATTCTTGTACTAATATCACATAATGTAATAAAATGTGTTGCTTTGCTTGCCAAAGACATATCAAGAAAGAGAGATCTCTTCCAGACATTCTGTTTTTCATCCTGCAGGTATATTACCCAATGTGGGAAACATTTAAATTTAAAGATGATCTTCCTCAATTGTTAAAGGGATTTATAACCCTTCTTTGGGAAACACTGCAATTACAAATGATTGTTAGATGTGGAACATAGACCTCTGAAACATTTCAGGTGGTCTGATACAGCCAGGTCTCCCTGTGAGTAACATGCAAGGTATCTTTTATTTATTTATTTATTTATTAGTTCAAATTTATAGTGCCGCCCACTCGCCGTGGCAACTCAGGGCGGCTTACAGACAATACATTACATTACAATACAATGCAATATGTTGGGGTGGGCACAGGGCAGCAAGGTCCTCAACCTTCCCTGGCTTCTCCTTCCCTTGGCAGTTGGTATAGGCACAGGGGGAGGGGTGGCAAGGTCCTCATCCTGCCCTGGCTTCTTCTTCCCCTGGCAGTTGGTATAGGCACAGAGGGACGGGCGGCAAGGTCCTCATCCTGCCCTGGCTTCTCCTTCCCCTGGCAGTTGGTATAGGCAACGTTTGCAGGATATGACAATTCAGATCAGGAAAATGATGTGGGAGAAGAGGTTCACCCCTTAAACCCTCATGTCCTGATTCAGATCAGTATACATGTAACTGTTTAAAAACTGGGAGATACAATCACGGATCTTGTCTAGTTGCCTATTCAGAAGAATATGACTACAGTGGAACCCCATATAACGAACACTTTGCATAATGAAAAATTCGTACAATGAAGCGTTTTTGCGCTATTGGCGATATCCTGCAAAATGATTTTTTTTTTTGTTATATGGGGTTTTCATTAAGCAATGTATACATCACTTAACGAAACCCTGTATAATGAACTTTTTTTCCGTTATGCAGGGTTTTGCCAAAGGCGCTTTGTATAACAAAAACAAATATATAGCAAAGAGCCCTACGGAATGGAGGTCCCCCCCCCCCGGTATACGGGGTTCTACTGTATTATCCTCTTGCTAGTCCTGGCTCAAGTCACTAAGACTCTGACTGGGAGGCGGAAGGTCAGCAGTTTGATTCCTGAGTACTGCAGGACGGAATGAGCTCCCGTCTCTGTCCCAGCTCCTGCCAACCTAGCAGTTTAAAAGCAAGAAATTGCAAGTAGATAAATAGGGACCACTCTGGTGGGAAGGTAACAGCGTTCCATGGCTCCGGTGTCTAGTCATGCCTGCTACATGACCATGGAAACATCTGCAGAAGCAGACAGCACTGGCTCTTCAGCTTAGAAACAGAGATGAGCACCAACCCCTAGAGTCGGATACGACTGGCTTTCGAGCAAGGGAAACCTTTACCTTTAGTCCTCAACTTGAGAAGACCCTTTGACTTAAAGGGATTAAATACCACCAAGAAATTGATTCAGTAGGTCTTAGTTGAGTAGTATAGGATGATATCTGTGTGCATGTTCATCTGCAATCAGCATCTAAAGGCTGAATGCCATCCAAGACAGAAGTAGAACATTTTTATAAATGCTGAAAGGGAATGTTTATGTGAATATCCCTGAAGAGGGAATCCCATTTAATTGAAGCACTACCAGCACCGAGAATGCTTCAGATCTCACCATCTCTTGCTATTCTTCTTAGATTTCCTTTCTACCCACTTAACTGGGACAATGAAAGCACTTCATTCTTGAATGCTTGTTCAAGATCTACTTAGTATTTTAAAAGGAGATTGCTAAAAACCAGGTCTCCTGGGACATAGTTATGGATTAGTTCATTCTTCCTGAAACTTTAGCATTTGAAGGATTCATACATCTTAAATAGACATTCATTTTCCTGCTAATTTTTCATCAATAACATATAGTGCATGGATTTGCAGGGTCCTGCTGCTCTAACTTGTGCAGTCTACTCTCCATGAAGTCTCATCATCTCAGATGAGTACAGATGAAGAAAAATGATTAATTTCTAGCCTTGAGGTCATGGCTCAGTTGTTTTGCTTCTAAGTCACATGGAGATGACAAAGAAAAAGTAAAGCCAGCTGTGTGCTCAACTACTGCTTCAAGGCATTGAATGAGTCTAGAAGTTAGGACTCAGTACAATCCTCAGAATGCTGGTGGAATCCACTTCACTTCCTGCATGTACAAAGATTGGTGCATGTAAGACATCTGTAGTGTCAGCTTGAGGGGCTACACTTGGTCCATCAACAAAGGAACATATGATGTCACAAGGTGAAACCCATGGTCTATATAATCTCCTCCTGTGTACATTCCAATTGGGGAGTAAGGGAAATCAGGCATCAGCCTTTCCAAAACTCCTACCTATGCCATTGCTACTACAATTCAGGTTTTTGACATCAATATGCATGCACTATATGCATATGAGATGTCACGTAACCAGCCGGCCCCCTCTGCTCTGGAAACCTCCTTAACCAAAGCCCCCAGAGGGCGGGCTGGCCGGCAATAAAGCTTTACAGCCCTTAGCTGCTTCTCATCCACAAGGAGGTTTAAACAGGTAGCGTGTTCAGAGGCTTGTGTGTGAATGCAATGCTTCTCTTACCCTTTTTAGTCCAATGAAGACACGTTGCTCAAGCAAACGATGGTTTATTGATCAGTTATATTGATCAGGTTCATAAAGCATAAAAGTCAGTAGCATAAGTCAGTCCAGCAAACAGAGTTACAGTCCAGGTTCGTTAGGTAACCATTTTGAAAAGAAGAGAAAATCCCACACAATAACCAGGGTCTTAAGCCATTGAGATCCAGAGATGAACTAACTCACTGTTCTCCAAAATGGAGGATTCCTGGTCAGGTGGTTTTAACCTTGGCCAATCAGGTAACAGAGAATAACTTTCTCAAAACAATTAATTGTTTACATCCATGTGAAGACATAACACGCTGGGAACACAGAAACACTATAATGTCAACAAGCCATCTCGTGACAGTCTTGTGCGGCATACAGAGAGAAAAATGGATTTTTATGAGGCCTAGTTGAATAATCTACTGCCTCAAGCCTTGGGAAACATGAGAAAATGTGTTGTTTCCTGACATGAGATATATATGTAATGTCATAAATAACTTCTTTTAAAAAGAAATAAATTGATCTCACTCCATGTTAGTTGAGTGAAGTGTTCTTTTCTCTTAAAGCACCAATTTAAGTGCCATATATTCAGAATCTGGCACCCATTTTGTCTTTTTGAAATCATCCATATAGTTCACTATTATGTAGAGAACATACAATGTAAGCCTCAAAGCAACCAACAGATCAGAGGAATGATTGGATATCCTCTGAGATTTGATGATCAGAGATGAAGCTCCAGCCTCAGATCCTCTTTATCTGCCCCTATGGACATGTATGGAGTTTTCACCACTTCAACGCTAGAACTGCAGCATAAGGAGAAGTCAGAAGCAGGAAGACTAAGTGCCATTTGACGCCCCAAAATCTAAAGCAGGGGTGTCAGGGTATTAATTAATACCCTGAGCTTAATTTAGTTCAAGATGGAGTTTCTTCTGCTAGAAACCTGTCTCTGTGTGGGTACTATGGCTTAAATGCCTTTGACTGTTTCCTTTGCTAGGTTATCAACTGCCAGCAGGGAATGTTTGTAAGGGGTCAGCGTTGAAGCCTCAAAGAATGCAAAGTTTAATTGGAGAAAGTTATAGGAGTTATATTAACCTTATGCAGTGGAACCCCGCATAACAAATGCCTCATATAACAAAAAAATTTGTATAACAAAGAGGATTTGTGCTAACTGCTATCCCCCGTATAACGATTTTTTTCGTTATACGAAGCAATGGATCTCTATGGGGGAAATCACACAACTAAAATCCCTATGGGATGCATTGTACAACAAAATTCTCTATGTAAAAAAATTGTACAATAGAAAATTTTCATTGTACAATTTTTCACATAGAGATTTTTGTTGTACAATGCATCCTATAGGGATTTTCGTTATAGGAGGCATGTTTCGTGTAACGGAAAAACTGTATAACGAAAGACATAGTGGAACCAACTTTTTTTCGTTATGTGGGGTTCTACTATAATTGAATTAAGGACTCCATTTTCTTATGTTAGGATGTAGTTACAGGGTCATGGCTAGATCATGACAAAACTTTATTGGTTTAATCATTAGGTGACTAAAAGTAGAGGGAAAATGCAACCATTCTAAATCTGCCTTGTGTGTGTTTGTATTTTTGTTTGAACTTGAAGAAATGAACTCTACTGGTAACTTAAAATAAACCAAAGTACTTTTTAATGACCAAGCCTCATTCTTTTAAAAGAGTGGAAGAATAGAGGAAATGCCAGAGAGAAGCCTTGAAGATTTTTTTTCAGAGTCACTTTAACAAAGTGTTACTCTGGTACTTGCTGGATCAAGTGCATATGTCTGCCAGAAGAAGGGCAGGTATCAATGGTTCAGTCTTTATTCCCCACAGTTCTGGTCATTCCAAGGATCGCCTTGGTAATGGAACTGTGGGATCCTAGGTGAATATGAGAGAGAGCCAGGGCAAGGGACAAAGATTGAAGCGGTTGCTGATAAGGGGTTCCCAATCTACCACCTATGGTGCAATTAATCTGGCCCATGGTGAGACCCCGCCGCTGCCGGAAGTTCTGAAAACACACTGGAAGTACATCAAACATACGAAAAATGCCCAAGAAGCACTCCAAACTCATCAGAGTTTGCCAAAAACAGGCAAAAAACACAAAAATGCACCAAAAATGTGCCACCCTCACTCCCACCACCATGGGAAGCAGAGGAACCAGTGAAAACTGGGAAAAACGTGCCATGAATACACACACTGCTGCCACTGCAACCGGAAGTGGCAGAAGTGGTGGGAGGAACCATGTCTCTGGCCTGCACATCTGTCTGAGGTGGCCTGGCCCAGCCCATGCTGCAAAAAATGTTGGCAACCCCTGATCTAGAGGATTCAAACCTCCTTGATGCTTCAGCCTGTCATCAACATGAGTCAATATATATGGAGCTTGACTACATAATAATATACATTTTCATCCATTGGAAATAATAAATAAAAGAATGAACCAGAGGGAGAATGCCAAGCTTCCTCGCAGAACTCAGAACATCCTCTCAGGATCCAAAGACTCTACTGTGAATATTCTGTAGCATAACATTAGTATTTTCAATATGCTACTTTTGGGTTAAAGAACATCAGTAGATTTACAAAACAAGTGAGTGCAAATCCCAGAGGCAACCAGATAATTAATTTGCTCACTTGTCTCATAGCCAGCATGCAGACATTAAAAGCTGAAGTGTTTCATCTAGCTTCATGTGCGCATGGACTGGAGCTCTTTAACCACATGTTGTTTCATAATATGGCTAAAGGGGTTTTTCCAAAGACTCCTCATTTTCCACACAAAAATGACTTAGAAGTTAAATTACTCTATATACAATACATGCCATTCAATCTTATTTCACATGAGTGTATAACTTCAAAGACAGTCTTCACATGAAGAGCAGATATACCATAAATAAAGAGGACAGAAGGGTTTTATAACGCACAGTGTATACCAGAATGAAGAAACTTATTTACAAAAACAGTGTGAATGATTCAGTTGAAAGCTATATGCCAAAGCTTCTTTAAGACATTGCATCCTTATGCTTGGGGCCATGGTGGCTTAGTGGTTAAGACATTGAGCTTTACGACTGGAAGAGTAGCAGGTCAGCAGCGCAAGACCCAAGTACTGTGGAATGGGATTGAGCACCCATTGTCTGTCCAAGCTCCTGGCAACCTGGCAGCTCAAAAGCAAGAAATTTCAAGTAGGTAAATGGTAGGTAGCACTTGGGCAGGAAAGGTAGCAGTGTTTCATGTTCCTCGGCATCTAGTCATGCCTACTACATGACCACATAAATGTCTGCAAACACAGACAGTTCAGGCTCTTTGGCTGTAAATAGAGATGAGCACCAACCCCTAGTGTCAGATTTGACTGGCTTTCAAGCAAGGAAGACCTTTACCCAGTGGTGGGATTCAAAAAAAATTACTAATTACTCTGTGGGCGGGTATGTTGGGTGTGGCCAGGGGAAAAGCCCTGTGTTACACCTGAATTAGGACTACTTTATTTCAAAACTTGAATGGGCGGAGCCAGCTGGAATTTCAGCTACCGGTTATGGCGAACTGGTATGAACCTGCTGGATCCCATCACTGCCTTTACCTATCCTTACACTTAGGTGTGACTCAAAGTTGTAAAAAAAAACCCAGATTTTTATTTCTTCTGTTCTCTCCTTAACTGTGTCTTAAGACCTTTGGTTATCATAGCTTAAACCCATTGCTAATTACTGCAATAGTAATCCAGCACAGCTGGAGGATGTCAGGTTAGAGAATGTTGACTTAGGTTTCTGCAGCATAGACATATGCCAATTCATTTTTAATTAAAAATAAGCCCAGCTCAGTTCAACAGGATTTACTCTTGGGTAAGGGGAGATAAAATTGCAGATTTAGGGTTTACAGCTACTTGTACAACAGTGGAATCCAACATAAGAGGGAGAGGAGTAATCTCCCTTTCCTATCACAGCTCCTGTCCATACCTCAAGATCTTGCTTCTTGCTTCCAGAGAGTAAATTTTTAAATTTAATTTAATTTTTGCATTTATATGCTGCCCATTCAGGTTTTTAACCCAACTCATAATGGCTCACATCACAGTTGGACAATCACAATCATGCAATAAAATTTACACATTATTATAGCAATTATAAAACCCTATAAAACTACCTACCTAGTACCAGGTTTAAGCTATCTGCAAGATCAAGGAGAGATAAAGAGGAAGTTCCATGATGGGAACATGATCTCAGCCTCATGTTGGCATTTTGCTGATTTTTTTTAAAAAATAATAAAATTGCTCTTCCAGGTTGCTTGTGGACAAAGGGCAATTATTCTACAGTGAAAATCTTTTTCCCCTGGGGGGAAAAACCTAGGCAAATCATGAAGTTACTGTTCAAGGGAAAACTACTGACAGGTTTATCAAAATGGAAAAATAACATACACAAAATTTTGAGTAACAATAGTAATTACACTTATATACCACCCCATAGTGCTTAGTTCGCTCTCTGGGCAAGTCACATGATAATTAGCATTTTGCCCTAAACATGCTTGGTACTCATTTTACAAACCTTGGAAGGATGGAATGCTGAGTCAGCCTTGATCCCCATCAGGATCTGACTCACAACCCCAGCAGTTTTTTTTACTAAAGTACAGCAGTTTAATTTTATTTATTTATTTCAATTTATATAATGTCCATCTGGGTGGTCTATTCACTCTGGGCAGTGTACAACATTAAATAAAACAGTTTACCCACTAGACCACAATGGCTCTTAAGTAACACTTGTTTAAACATTAAATAGAAGTTGTTGTTTTTACACAATATCAAATCATATGTGATTGTACAGATTTTCAAATAGGAATTTTAAGGTAAGTGAGATATTTAAGGAGGGGTTATACCAGATCTACATCCCAGTGTGTTTCGATGGCAGAGCAAGAGAATCAAATTGAGGAGTCCTCATCCATCTACCCACTACACCACACTAGGTACCCAAATAGAACTTACTCTGAGTAAAAATTATTGGAGGAATTGGTTATGGGAAAGAACACTAATACAGTACTTTATGCAGAACTACTATACAGTATATTATAGTGTGGAAAACTTACACTTTAAATTGTATTTTAGCTTACTGTGAAAGAACATTAATCATCCAGTGCTAAACAGATTTACTCTGTAACAACCTTTGGAGAGGAAGGGAACTTCAGACCTAGGCCCTACAATTGCCAGAGCCAGCCCTCTGACATCTTCAAAATGTCATACCATTATTCCTATTGTTAAAATACAGTAGATTTTGTTTGTGAATGCAAATGTTTGCTATGTAAAGCTTGGTTTCCTTTTTCCTACTGGCAATGCAGGCACAATATTGTGTAGCAATATTGGGCCATTTCCTAGCGTTTTGAATCATGGATATAGAAGCATCATGTCCCAGTTCCCTAATTCAGAGAGTTGTTAATGAATTTAATCTTCTGTCTTTTTAAAACAGTAGTGTAAGTATACACATTAGGATGTGTGGCAATTCAGCATGCAAAGAGTTAACATGTGATCCTTGGAAGCAGGGAGCTTCTGTTTACCAAGACTAACTTACATGCATGTTTTATTTGTTAACCAATCAGAAAAAGCCACTGTCTTTCTACCTGAAATTTGACTGCTGAACACCAATCCCTTATCCCTTGACCATTTGTTCTTGAGGGAGCTGCAGTCATTTTAACTCTCTCTGTATTTTTTTCCCAGCTACAAACTGTAATAAAGAAAGGAGCCATAGAAAGAGAGAAGAACCTGATATGAGATTATCTTGGCTTGCATGATCAGAGAGGAACTGATAATGATAGGACAGTGATGGCGAATCTTGACACACCAGGTGTTCTTGAACTTCAATTCCCAGAATCCCAAGTCAGCACTCCTGCTGACCAGGGCTTCTGGGCATTGAAGTTCAAGAACAGCTAGAGTACCAAGGTTCGCCATCACTGTGATAGCACATTCTAGAGGCCATCAGCTCATACAGTCATCACATTAGAAATTACTTGATGGCACATAGCATTTTTAGGATTTGTTCTTAACTACAAAGAAATTATGCAGCACAATGATAAATGGTAAAATCAACTTATTTTTATTTATTTATTTATTTATTTAAATTTCTATACCGCCCTCCTCGCCGAAGGCGACCAAGGGCAGTTTAACACATCCTAAAACACATAAAAAGGCTAAAATTCTAAAAGTTCTCAAAAACCCACAGTTAAAACCAATTAAAACTACAACTAAAACGTTATATGATTTAAAACTTAAGAACTTAAACTAGCCCCAGCCATAACATAAGAAATAATATTTTTTTCTATTTAAACAACTGAGTTTCTAAGTAATTGTTTTCTATACTTATTAAAATATATTTTTAAATATTTTTTGCCAAAAGAAACAGGTTGTCTTTTTAATGCTTTTTTTTAATCTAGGAAGGAGTTACCAAGTTAATTTGGTCATCTGGCAGGATCAAACGTTCAGCTCAAACTACTGGGGAAACTCACAAGAATGTTATCTATGCTTTAGGTTGGTAGCTTGTGACAGAGTTCCACATTACAGCAGATAATTTTCACCATTTTAGAGGCCCTTTTCAAGGATCATATTTACAGGAAATCCAGATGGGATTCTTTCTAAATTACAAAAAGCACATGGGACAAACCGTTCTCCTTCAAGATATGCAAATTTGATCTTTCAAGCCCTTTTTTATGTTTACAATGTAGTGACACATAAGGTCATTTGCTTCTGCTTAACTTTTCAAAGAGTCATAAACTTTGACATAGAGCAAGAGCAGACTGTTTGCTACACCAGTGCCATGTTTGCCAATTCCAAAGTTACAAATTTTGTTTGCCTTGCAGCAAAACAAATGTGCAACTACAAGGTGCGGCAGCATAACTTCTTGTTTTCAAAACTTAATAAAACCCATTGTATGAATCAGAAATTTTTTATTTGTTTTTTATAATGTAGACACATACCTAAAGTTTTGTTTTACACAGTTTTGAAGATCAAATCAGGTAGGTGACGTCCCCCATTCTCCATACACTAAGTAAACTGATTTCTGGCATTTGTCAAGACTCTTTCCAGCATAGCAGGCTGTATGCTGGGTTGCGATCACTGAACAACCGCTCAAAAAGTAGGCCTCAACGGCAAACACATGCTCCACACTATTCCAATGCACAATGGTGACTGAACTGTGTCAGAACAAAACTTTATAGTCCCGCCTCTCGAACGAGACCACTAGCGCTCTGCTACAACATCAACTAACTGAATTGTGCGCATTTAAAAAAAGGAAGTTATGCTGCCGCACCCTATACTATGGACTATTCGTTTCTGCTGAATGGCTGGGGAAATCTCAGGTAGGAGTTTTGATTATAAATTCCAGTTTGGAAAGAGACAGGGAATGTTGGCAAAAGTAGAGGTTAATTGATTAGATGTTAGATTTTGTGCTTGAAAGTTTAGTCAACTTGGTTTAAGCAATAGAAGTTTAATAGGTGGGATTAGTGACATAAAGTGACTTTAGAGATATGAGGAGAATTTTTGGTCTATTAGTGAAAGGGAAATGGTGAAGAGCTTAATTATAGCAATATAACAATATTTTGTTGTTGTTCAGTCGCACAGTCGATTCCGACCCTTTGCGACCCCATGGACCACTGTCCACCCCGCACTTCTGTCCTCCACCATCCTCCTCAACTCACTCAGTTCTGTGCCCATTGTCTCTACAATACCATCTAGCCATCTAATTTTTGGGCACCCCTTTTTTCATTTGCCCTCCACCTTTCCCAGCACCAAGGCTTTCTCAAGGGAACAATATAGAAAATAATAATTTGATATTGTTTATAAGTACTACAGGTGGAGGAAGCACATATATATTAAAATGTTATGTATATGTTCTTTATGTGGTTTGTGTGTGTTTGCAATTTTAAAAAATGATTTTGATATGTTTGTGCTTACTGAAAGGCTGTGGTGATATTATATATTTTGATCTGAATTTTTTTTATTTTAGGGTCTTAAAGATTATTCACCCAGGAGGTTTGGGTGGTGGTTTGTGTGTGCTGCAGATCATCTGCCTTGGGTGATAAAGACATCTGGTTGACCTTGGGCCATTTTGCTTTAAAGAACCATTTGCACCCCTCTCCCCCCAAGCTACTCCAATGTTGGTCTGGTAAGTGTGTGTGTGTGTAGATTATAGATACAGATTCACATACAATATTTGTAAAGAGCACTGTTTTTGCAATACTTGTGTAAAGAAAATAGCCCCGTAACCCCATGAGCATGATACATGTGCCTGGTTTCATCTATCAAGCACACTTAATGTAATAGTGTAAATTATTTTGTGGCCCTTTGTCTAAAGAAGCTGGGAGATGAAATCCAACCAACAGCTAATAGGAGTGGAGTCTGAAACCTTACCATCAATGCTTTTTGGTGGTTGGGCTTGTTGAACTAACCTTTGACAATCACATTAGCACAGACAATTGTCAACAATAATTGGGATTCTCATGTATATGCACTATCCATAACATTTTGTTGCACAACCTAAAGAAGATGGATTAATGTTAAAAGCTAGCTGACTGTTCATTTTTAAGGGGTTCACAAAGTCATCACCTTTGTGTTGTACAAAGTCCGTACGGTTCTGTTCAGTGTTTTCAGTGTAGTCTTTCTATGGGAACCGTAAGTAAGAACCAAGGAACTACAGCTTTGTTCAAAGTCTGGGTTATTTACTATGGAAATCTATGTGTTCTTCCAAATGGATGAAATGCCGAACAAAAGAAAATAAGAGTGCTGGTTGATAGCAGGCTTTTTAATTCAGAGAAAAGCAGCATATCAAAACAGTTTTCTATTCAACACAACAACGGTGTAATGATTTAAAGAAATACTAATGTCATGAACTTTTCCAAGCTGCAAATACTTAACTGATTACAAGTGGCTGCACTAATGCATGTAGCCTACTCAGCTTTATAAAGGCTTCATTTGTTTTATATTTTTCATGTATTATTTACAGAATCAGAAGCTCAGATGTGCAAAAACCACATTAAAAACCAAGATGGTTTTCCAAAGTTATCTGTAAAAAACAAAAACAAAATGTTTCACACTTGCTTTCTTGTTAATTCTCCTAACAAGCAGATAAAGTGGGCCACGTGATTTCAAGCTTACATATGGAAAAGCTGAGTCAAACCAACAGCTACCACAGGGCCATCTAACTGTGATATCAACACAGGTCAGCACAAGACCCATAAACTATTATCTCTGTTCCACATGCTTTAATACTACAAGTAAGAAGGATCTTGGAATTAAAGTAGACCACAAACTGAATATGTGTCAAGAGTGTGATGTGGCTGCAAAAACAGCAAATGTTATTTTAGCATGCATTAACAGTAGTCTCCGAAATCCATGAGGTACTAGTCCCCCTCTATTCAGCATTAGTAAAGCCTTACCTAGAGTAATGTGTCAAATTTTGAGTACCGCACTTTCAGAAAGATGCCAACAAACTGGAACAGGTTCAAAGGAGGCCAACAAGGATGACCAGGGGACTAGAAAACAAACCCTATGATGAAAGGCTGAAAGAACTGGGCATGTTTAACAAATGGGCCGTATTCTGTATCTCTCCACATTCACCTAGTGTGTTGTTGACTGCCAGCAGCTCCCACTTAAGTACAGCCAAACCTCGCATAACGAAAATATTTCATTCTGCGAGGCTGCTCGCTATGCAAGTTTTTTTCGCATAACGAAGATTCCTATGGAATAACTCACATAATGAAAATTTCTATGGAAAAACTCACATAGCGAAAATTTTTCGTTATGCTAGTTTTTTCCATAGATATTCATTGCGAGTTTTTTTCCATAGGGAAAATCTGTTTCACATAGAGAAAATTTTTGTTATGTGAGTCAGAACGTTTTTTGAAATGCCCGCTCATTATGTGAGTTTTTTGCTAAGCGAGGCATTCAATAAGTGAGGTTGGACTGTATGTTGGTCTTACATTTAGGCACTATGACCCTCAGCCTATTCAGGGTCTTTCAAGTGATACAGGGGAGGTCGAGTTGCTTACCCACATCCTCCTTTAATGTTATTCCTTGTTCAACGTGTTCCTTACTCCATCTTCTAATCTGGTTTTGCTCTTGAATAACCGCTTGTTCTCTTGCATACACTCTTGTTCTCCCAGCCAAAAACCTGTTGTATGTAACTGTTATTTGTAACTAGTTATTTCCAAGCTTTGTGACCCAGTCAACCCATTTTTTCCTAAGCCTTTTCACCTGCATGCTGAGTTTAAAATATCATCAATACTGTATCTTCATTTACCTTTTAAGGATTTAAACGTTCCTTCAACATATGGGGACACACAAGGCATTTCCACATAAACCTTTGTGCTCATGACTGAGGTGGGAGGGGGTGTATGTAATGTTAGCTAGACCACCGCTTCGAGAAAACTGGATGAAAGGCAAAAATGTATGTGAAGCTTATTAAATTGCAAAACTTTTTCTCTCCCTCAATTATCACAGTCTGCACACGGATTCAAATGAGACACTTACAGAAGGCTTGAAGTGTGACAAAAAGCTGGAATTACAAAACTGTTTTTCAAGAGGTTGGTGCTATTTCGATTTCTCCCTTACAACAAAAATGCTGCTGTGTTAACAGCCTAAGATGGACCATTCTGAAATTGCTCAAAAGGAAGTACATCTTTGTATAAGAGATGACAGCTCACTAACTGGCATTTTCAGTGTTGTTAGTAGCAGCTGAGATAAATGAGCATCTTCACTAAAATTCTTTCAATTCCATCGCTTGGCTTTCAGTCTAATCTCGGTTGGATACAAGTGAGCTCAAGTGGATTTCAAGCTGCACTGTGCATTGCATTACTGTGATCTTCCTCTGGCCTTTCGCCAACCTATTGACGTTAAAACAATTTTTGTTTTCAGATGAGTGCTCTATCTCGGCATGCCATACTCTTGTACGAAGTAGCATATTCCCTACCGTTCTCTCTCTCTCTCTCTCTCTTTTTTAAAACCCTCTGGAATGAAACATGATCTAAGGATTTGAAAATGGCCCTGTCATTTTTTATGAAAATGATAGGTGGAAGAAAATTTCACTTCATTTTGCATTATTGAATGCCAGAAATTGCAAATGTTTTCACATTTTTATACATAAAAAAGGTTGCCCTTGATCGAAAGTAAGTTGTGTCCAACTCAAGGTGTGCCGTTCATTTACATTTACAGCAAAAGAGCTAGCACTATCTGTGTCTGCAGACATTTTCGTGGTCATGTGGAAGGCATGACTAGATGCCAGAACACACCTTACCCACTGAAGCAGTACCTATTTATCTACTTGCATTTTTTAAATTTTATTTTTTGCTTTTGAACTGCTAAGTTGTCAGGAGCTGGAACAGAGACAGGAGCTCACTGCATTGTGCAGTGCTAGAGGCTTGGACTGCTGACCTGCCAACCATTCATTTGTCAAGTTCAGCATCTTTACCACTTAGCCACCACAGTCCTTCACATTTATGATTGTATAAATTTAAGACTAAAAAAACCTCTGTTATGGGAGACACCCAGATTAAATTTTTGAATTGTTTTGTTTGGTCTGCTTAACTGCCTGGCTTGTAATCCATGGGCCTTAAATTAGAGCTGAATTAGAGTCACCCTTTCTCTTTTTATTTTTCTGAGGTGTTCCTCATATCACTTTTAGGTTGGGATAGTATTACCCAGCCTTCTCCATACTAGAAATAGCTGCATCAAGGGGATTTCACTGATGCAGGTCGGGGAAGATCTCGTTTCAGTTAATTTTTAAAGACTTTGCAAATTTATGTGGGGATGAGCGTTCAGAGGTTAGAAATGTGAACATGAGAGAAAGCAAAACAAATTTTCCTATGTTATAAAAGCCCTTTTCTACTGATAGCATTGAAAGTTCTGAGTGGAAATGTCATTCATACTCCACCACAAAGCTTACCAGATTGTCTTCAGAAAAGGTAGGGAATATTTATTTATTTAGTTATTTATTTATTTATTTATTTATTTATTTATTTATTGTTGTTCAGTCACACAGTTGATTCCAACCCTTTGCGACCCTATGGACCACTGTCCGTTTATTTATTTATTTAATTGACTTATATGCCGCCCTCCTCAAAGAGACTCAGGGCGACTAACAAAAGCTTAAAAAAATACATAAAAACACAATGTAAAATCCAATTTAAAAACCATTAAAATATTAAAATATTTAAGCTAAACAAGTTAAAAATTAAAAAATTCATACAATGAGAGAGAGGGAGGGGTCAAATGAGCCAGCAAGCCAATGCAACTGTCTGACCTAGACCCCATACCTGTCCTGCCAGCCAGGTCTTAACCCCCTTCCTAAAGGGCAGCAACTCTGACTGGAGATGTAGCTCAATTGGCAGGAGGTTCCATAGGGCCGGGGTGGACACAGAGAAGGCCCTCCTCCTAGTGCTAGAGAGGTGTGCCTCTCTAGCTGATGGTACAACCAGAGCACCTCTCCGGTCCGTTCTGATGGGACAGAAAGATGTTCTTATGGCGATGAGGTCTCTTAGGTATTCTGGCCCACTACCACCTAGCATTTGTCAGAAACAGGACCCAGATTCCTTTTCAATGGGGTAGCTATGTTTGTCTATGGAAGGAAGCGAGAAAACACTACAAAGGCAAGAACATTGTGGCACCTTAAAAGACTTACTGCTATATTTTACTTTGAGCTTTATTGGATCAAGTCCACTTCTTCATACTCACTCTGATGTCAGAAGAGATGGACTTGATCCATGAAAGTTCACATCAAAATACAGTAATACCTCATATAACATTAGTATTGAATAACACTAAAATCGCATAACATTAAGGAATCTGGGGGGGAAGAATTGCATCAGATAACATTAAGATCCTATGAGATGCTTCAGATAACAACCGCTAAAGCCTGTGTGGTTACAATGTATCTCTATGGATCCCATAGGATTTTAACATGCATCAGATAACACTAAAAATCATATAACACCAAGACTTGTGGAACAAGGTTTTAGTGTTATATGAGGTTTTACTGTATAATGGTTAGTCTTTAAGGTGCCACAACCTTTTTTTTGTTTAGTTTTGGTTTGTTTCAATTGTTTTTCTGACTTTTCTGACATATCCCTTGTGGTCAGTATTTACCAAACACAACTCTGCACTTTGTTCTACAGGATTGTATTTGGAAACATGAAGGAATTTCATTAGATTACTTCTTCCAGGAAAGACATGGCAAAATAGCTTGTTAAGAGTTTCCTTGCTGCCCGATATACTACATAGCATGGGAAGATCTAAGTCTAAGTAAAAAGTTCATAAATCCTGTGAGATTTCTCACCTCAGTGTGAAGAAGAGGAGGGCTACAGGAGAAATAGGATTAAAATAAATAAATAAATAATCTTATTCTTTTTGACAGAGGCTCTCCAGAAGCAAAAAAGCTTTCCATCATGTAAGAACTAGGTTTTAGTTTCCACTGAGCAGTGAAATTCACTGATCTCGGAGTCAGCCACATCTCTTTGTCTAAGAAGGATAGTTCTAAGGATAAAAGACAGAGGGAGGGACGCATGTACAGTTCCTTGCTTTCTGAGACCAGAAACCTGCTGGTCATTTAGGATGACGTAAGTATAATCACATTAAATCACAGCAATGAACTGCTGCCAATTACAGTGTTGACACGTGCTCCTTATTGAGTTGCAGTCATCATGTGACTTGGCAGGAATACAACTCCCTGATTGTCGCTGTGGTCTACTCTGTTGTGTAAATAACCAGTAAGATTCTGAACATTGAAAGAAAGCTAAATAAATGAGACTAATAATGCATGTAGCTAATACTTAGACTACTTAGTGAGGCACCAAATGGATAGGACTCATGCTTTATATTCTTTATAAAACTTCAACCAGCTCTCATAGAGTATTATCAGGTGTTGACTCTCCAGCTATCCTGGTGTTTTATCACATTTGTTGAGAGACACAAGGTCACTTATTTGCATTCAGATAGCTATGATGCCATTACAATGAATATTTCTTGTGAGATAGGTTGTTTAATTGTCGGTATAATCTATCTGAGAGAAATTCATTAATTCTTCTTTCTCACCTTGTCCCAGATATTTCTATTCTCCTTATATTGTTTTCATTGCTGTGAAAAGAGTCTCCGCTTGTTACACAATGTCCCATTCTGATTACCATCTCCATCTCACAAATGGAAGTCTATAACAAGCAGAATTGGCATTACAGTGCTGCTATAATTCATTTTCTTGACAAAGACAGAAATGAGAACTGACAATGGCATAAAATAAATCCGTTCCTATTTCAGTCTCTCAGATTGCAATAGAAACCGGAAGATAGCACCGCATTAACTCATTCATATTGTGACGGAAATGAGAAATGGTTCAAGCAAAACCATCTCCTTTGATTTTTAAATCCTCGTATCTCTAGTGTATATTGTACCTAAGTTGGTATTTTTACGCTGCCTCACTGCATTGATTTCTAAGAGATCTAAAGAGTCAAGAGACCAAAACAGAAATTGCCACTTTGATTTTGTTTGTTTATTTTAAGAAGATCCAATACTATAATGTTCTGGTACACTATGGTTTTAGATGCACATACACTTTGACAACAAATAAATAATAATAAGGCTACAGATAGATTTATGCATGTAGTAGACAACAAAGCACATCTGGAGAGCTTATCAGTTACCTTCTCTTCAGCAACTAAATGGGAATGAGCAACATTTAATTTGTATCATATCTTTGTTCACTTTATACCAGGGGTTCCCTATCTTTTCCTGCCACAGGCCTGACCATGTTCCCTCAATTAGCTGAGGGGCCAGTCACATGGTTCTTTCTGGCAAAAGCAGCACATACATTTCCACCATGTTTCTGGTCCTTTTCCCCATCTCTGCCGCTTCCCTTGGAGGAGGGAAGGAGGGAGGAACATTTTGGAGCCATTTTTGAATGTTTTGCCAGGTTTTCATGGCATTTCAGTGTGAAAACGTGGTCATTTTAGCACTTCCAGTGATGTCAGGGCACTCCTGGCATTGGCGGCAATTCAGCCTAGGGGCTGGATGAATTTGGGCCAGGGGCTGGATCCAGCCTGTAGGCCATAGGTTAGGAACCCCTGCTTTATACCATCACATCTGATTAAATACTAAAGGGGTCTTGCTGAATAGGCTTACAGTGTGGTCCTATCCAGGTTTACTCAAAATTTCAGGTTTACTCAAGATTTCAGTGAGGCTTGATTTCAGGTGTCTTTAGGATACTGGTGCCCAAACTATGGCCTGTGGGCCAGATACGGCCCATGAAGCCATTTCATCAGGCCCGCGGCACCCTTGCCACTCCCAGAATTGGATGGGGACACACCCGCCAATGCACATGTGTGTCCGGAACCACTCCCAGGAGTGGTTCCAGACATGCCCGTGCATGCACAAATGTATCTGTGCCACTCCTGGAAGTGGATGGGGACGCCCCTACACGTGTGCAAATGTGCCCATGCCACATCTGAGAGCATGGGGGCATCCAGAACCAGTCCCAGAAGTGGTTCCAGATGCACATGCGCAAACACGCTCACTTCCAGGGGTGTGGTCAGGCCCGCTCAGCTGTTCCAGCAGCATGATCAGGCACCTGGCGCAAAAAGTTTGGGGACCCCTACTCTAGGAGCACAGTCTTAACTGCCTGTTATTGAACTATGGAAGATGGATTCTTGGATCATTCAGCTCAGTTTCATGTCATCATCTTTAAATTAAGAAACCCATAATAGTCTGCCATACAAAAACAGTAAAGATAGGGCTGGGGCTGGAGAAAGTACACCTTATTTTGTTTGTTCTCAAGTCAAATCATTGTACAGTATTTCCACAGCTTGGAAATGTTCTTTCTTTTCTGGATTAAAACAACCAGAGTACTCCAGCCAGCATGATCTACATTTATTCCAGCTGGGGATCTTTGGGAGCTGTAATACAAATGTAACTTTTCTGATCTCTTCTCCTTCACCTTTTTAGAATGTGTGGAAGCAACAAAGTAATTTGCAAGTAGTGACTCACTGAGCCTCAGGCATGGTATCCACCACTGACACAATATCTGCTGATCAGGCAAATTAAATTTTTAGAAAGCCAGGATGCAACATATGTCAGAACACTCCATCTTTCTATTGACGAACAAAGCAATCTTACATGGTTGTTTTTGTACTAAATTGATCAAGATTAGTTTGAAAACACACAAGATGTGATAACATTATGTTCATCACACCAAGGCAAGCCTTCTATGTAACATTAACTTAACCCATGCCCCTTTTCAAGACCAAAATCTGTCTGCATAATTGGTAAGCTATTTCTGCTGGTGGCAATGATTCAACAAACTAACAGTACGTATTTTATTTCTGCCGATCTATGCTAGGATGCTTTTGCCAAGAAGCTGTCAAAAAGCATAAAATCAAAGCCTGGTGTTTGTCCAAAAACCTGTCCTCTAATTGTATTGCCACTGACTGGGAGTGTACTGGAAGATGGCCAATTGATAGATAAGCTCTGTTTCACATGCCACCAGAACCAGTGTCCAATTTGCTTAAGAGATAATGATAACATTTAAACTAGTCCTGCAGCTTCTGAGAATGATTGCATCTCTCTGTCATTTTGAAGACCTGTAAAATATCTCCTCAAATAGTAGCATGAAAAACATCCAGCCATGCACAAATTGTTACAGGATGCAATATTTCTGTGAAGCTCAGCACATGCTGGCATATTAAAGAGGCATAAGACAGCTTTCTAGCTACAAGAAAGTAACTGAAAATTTCACAATTGTTTAGCTTCACAACAAGCAAATGCTTTATTGATCG
Source organism: Furcifer pardalis (assembly GCA_030440675.1). Taxonomy (NCBI): domain Eukaryota; kingdom Metazoa; phylum Chordata; class Lepidosauria; order Squamata; family Chamaeleonidae; genus Furcifer; species Furcifer pardalis. The sequence continues at coordinate 171,985,292 of CP126892.1, read as the reverse complement.
ATCAATCAATCAATCCGAGGAGCATTGGCAAGAGAAAGAATGCTATCTCTCCTTTCTCTTGTTCATTCATTTGTTACACTTACAAGTAGCTTCCTGAAACTATAAGAAGTTCTGAGCCCATACTGCAAAGAAAACATACCAAAAAGAACGCTATTATGTGCCATTTGGCTGGATCTGACTTATAGTGATCCTAATAGGGCTTTCAAGATAAGAGAGATTTAAGGAAAGGTTTTAACAGTTCCACCCTAGTAACATAAATTCCCATAACCCAGTGAAAAATCTAAAACTCAATCTGCCTGACTCTTAAGTCACTCTAGCCATTACACCACACTGGCAGATAACTCAAAAGAATACAACAAATCAATATATAAGCAATATAATCCATAATTAATATAACAAGACAACATTTTCAATCACACAATATCCAAACTTAGGGTGCCATTACATAGCAGAGAAAATATACTTGAATCTGGTCTGATTCACATTTTTCAAATTGAGTTTCCATTGCTGAATTTGCTGTAACTGTCCAGACATCAGACAATTTACAGGAGTCAGCAGAGAGAATATGATACTGGCTGAAATCCTGTTTGTGAAAGTTAAGTCTCAGATGGCTAATAATATCATCAGCCTGGATGTTTCTTTGGAAATTCAACATCTCCTAATTTCTCCCCAAGACCCTCACAAACACCAAGTAGTCCCTTTCATCACCAGGAAACCATGAGAGTTGTGGGACAGGAGGAGGAATTCTTTAAACTATCCAAAATCATCTCAGGGCTGTTGGTTTAGGTCAGTGGTCTGCAAATGTGGCTCTCCAGATGTTCTTGGACTTGAATTACCAGGAGCCCAAGTCAGCACTCCTGCTGATTGGGGCTTCTGGGAATTGAAGTCCAAGAACATCTGGAGAGCCACATTTGCAGACCACTGGTTTAGGTAATTAAAATCTTCCTCTTCCCATTCTGTATGTTTCCTCAGGCATCTATTCAAGTTCCTTGCAAGAAAGAAGCATTGAATGTGATAAGTAATTTAACAAAATTATGTAGCATATTAAAATAATAATAATATCCAAACCATATATTAGTCAGTCTGTACCAGTAGTTAAGTGGATAAGACGCTGACTGGAAGGAAGCAGGTCAGCAGTTTGAGACCCGAATTTGTCCCAGCTTTGTCCCGTCTTTGTCCCAGCTCCTGCCAATCTAGCAGTTCAAAAGCAAGAAATTGCAAATAGATAAATAGGTACCACTTCGATGGGAAGGTAAACAGAGTTCCATGCACTCCAGTGTCTAGTCATGCCTGCCACATGTCCACAGAAACATCTGCAGAAACACACAGTGTTGGCTGTTCGGCTATGACCTTTACCTACCCCTACTAAGCCTCCCTCAATTTTTCTTTGATATTAAAATATTATGACTTACTGTATCCTACACTATCCTATTGCCTAAAAGCGGAGCAGAGGTATCAGTCACACAACTAGTCAGTTGATGAGAAGCATGCCAGAGTTGGGGGAACACTTACATGATTGCCCTTCCATTTTAGACAGGCAATAAGCTAATAACCATTATGTTTTTGCCATATCCATTTTTAGATGTTTGTGGGCCACATTCAGTTTCAGTTCTGGAAGAAAGATGGGATATAAATCAAAGAAAAAAATCAAATCATTTTGGAGGTTTTTTAAAAAATCTGTAATAATATTGCCACACTCTTCCCTATATCATGTGGGGTTTTTTTTCTGTTGCTATGTTTTATGATATGTAAACTGCCCTGAGTCGCCCCGGTGAGGAGGGCGGCATATAAATACAAATAAATAAATAAATAATCAAGGTTAATAATTTTGACCGCTTGCCCAAGATGCTGAGATTCAGTGTGCAAAATGCTAGTGTTAAGTACATTTGGAGGAAAATGTAACGAAAATTACGATAGGTTTCTTTGTGGTGAGCTGTACTGATCAATGGAGAAAAGGTTCAGACAAGCCTTCTGTTTTGCCTTCAGCATTCCTTAAACTCAGCAGATTTAGAAAGCAGATTAGAATAATGACAGAATAAAAAGTCTTTAGCAATATTCAGGAATAATTCCACCCAAACAGAAAGAGTTATGACTTTGCTCCAATATCTAAAGGTTTGGGATTGTTAGAGTTCCCTTTCTTTTTTCTTTTTTGCAGTTCAGAGAGAGAGAGAGAAAGAGAGAGAGAGATTAACTGTTTGTTTGACATGCTGTATGTCAAGTGTATGGAGGTGGGCATATTTTCCTTCTTCTGCATTTCCTTCTATTCATTTCATGATTTGACAAGAACCGTCTGGTGATATTTGAATATACATTGGAACTCATCCAGGAAAGCAGCTTACTTACCATATTGATAGCCTTAGGCTCTTGCTGATTCCATACTAACCAATGCATAAAATTATCTTTAAAGCAGAGCACAGCATTAAGCAAATACTAGATGTAAAATCTAGGTCACCCTTCATAATGAAGGGCATAGTAAAAGATTTCTTAAATTTTTAAGTTAAATACTGCTTGCCATGTGACTTCATGTTTGAACAATAAGTTTCAATTCTAGTTGTTGTTTTAATTTTTATTTAAAGCACACATTCTTAGCCAACAGGGAAGCAAGTCATCTTAAATTCTTAGAATTCAGGAGCTTCTTACACAGATGCTAATATGTGTCTGTTTCATGTCTTTCAAATACTACTGAGGCATAAGCTGATGCTGAAAAGGTCATGCATGAGCCCTGGTGTACTTGTACAATTGAATGTGGTATAGTTCCCTGGAAAAGTGGAGAAAAGGCAGTCAAAATATACAGCTCCTTTATAAAGAATCTTACAATGTTTGGCTCAGTTTAATTTAGAAGAAGGTGAGTGAGAAGAAAAATGATGGACGTGTATAAAACCATAAATGGTGTGGAGAGAAGTCAGGGGAATGAGAAACTTTTCTTCCTCTGTCAAGGTATTAGAAGCCAAGACCCTGTAATGAAAGGTGAATGGCAAAAGATTCAGGACGGGGGGGGGGGGGTATACAGTTTTTTGGAGCAAAGTTGAAATTACTGAATTCACCACCATAAAAAGTAGTGGTGGCTGCTTACACAGCTGTATTAGTGGATGGCAGCAGTTTATGGACAGCAGAGTGATAAATGGCCACTTCTCATGATGGATTATATAGTGCTTCCAGTACCAGAGACAGTAAATCTCTGATAGAGGTGGCTTCTCTGTTGAAACTACTTACGCCAGTGCCTCACAAGTAGCTCTGGCTTCTTGAACACTCAGTTCCCAAATGAAGCTCTCATAGCACTGTCATTGTACTCAACAATATTTAATGCCTCTTCAGCAGCTCGATGTTCATTTTGCTTTGTTTCCAGAAAATTCAGGGTTGCCTGTTAAGTCATAAGAGCTGCCAGCAGTTTGACTTCCACATTCATTTTCTTCTTTCTGAACATTTCTGAACACACTCATGCTGTTTCAGCATGCTCAGAATAGTCCCCAAACTGGGTTTCTCTATGTTGGAAGTGATAGCTTAAAATTCATCTTACACACAGGATGACAAGTCTCTGAATAAGGAAGAAAAGAGTACTTCATCCAATTCACCAGACAGTACTTTACCTGTTTTGATCTGTCCTGTCCTTCCTTTGGCCTTAGATTGTTATTCTAAAGGTTGTTAATGGCACTTTCCTCTCTTTTTCATACTTTTCTCTTAACCCTTCAAGGAAGAGATGTCTTATTTTTGTTCTTGAGGCAAAGGGCTTAGCCAGGGCTGGTGACACTTGCCAACTTCATGTCATAGTATTAAGACTTCTATCATTCTTCCTGTCATGCGTGTAGTTACAATTATGTGCCATCAAATCAATTTCCAGAGTTTTCTAGGTGTAAATTACTCAGAAGTCATTTATCAGTCTCCTTTTCTGGGGGTAATCTGGAACTGTGCAGCTTGCCCAAAGCTACATAGGATGCCACTTCAACTGAGAGGCCCTAGCAGAATACCTATCATATTTTCTTGGGGGGGAAAGTGTAAATATACAGTGGTACCTTGAGTTACAAATTTAATGCCTTCCAAGGCATTTTTCATGTAATGAAAAAATTTGCTACTCAAATTTCCCATAGGAATGCATTAAAAACCAAAATTCATAACTTGAAACATGGTTTCCCATAGGAATGCATTGAAAATCATTTAATCTATTCTGGAAAATTTTGTAATTCGAACCATTTGTAACTCGAGGTACTACTGTAATTCCTTTACAGAAGGGGAACTGTGCTCAGTTACGAATTGAAGGCTGAAAATACATGCGGGGGAGGGGGCGGCAGTTTGGAGCTACAGTTACTCTTGTCATTTCATATGATGTCAATCCCTACTAAGGTTCAAAACAACATCCAATCTGATTCTTTCCTGCCGCATTGCATGGTACAGAACTGTCCCTTCTTAGAGTTTTATTTGCAACCTGCCATATTGCCTATAGTTGGAGTGGCTGGGAGGGACATTTCTGGGCTGGGCTTGCTATCTTTCCAGCACAAGCCTCTGAATTCAAAGATATCCCTTCCTCTCTGTGTTCTTTTCTTCTGTTTGTCTATTGGTGTCAATTGTTCGTTGCTGTTGATCTGTTTGGTTGCTAGCATGAATGTAGTAAAATAAAGCAACATGCACATGTCTAAATTCTCCTACCCTGCCTGAGAGAAACTTTCTGAGACTTTGAATGCCAGTTAATGAGAAAGGGATGGAGTCTGAAATACTTGTAGCTATTTTCCTCTGAGGGTCTTCACACTTCTACTGAGCAACTAAAAAGAATTTTACCAGATATTCAATTCTCTACAATATCCTTCTGTAATGAAATAAGCCTATTTTAAATGGTGCTTTTTTCATTATCTCCCCACCCCCACACCATGTGTACTTTCAAAATGGCGATTCCAAATCAGGGGGAGAAGAATGTAAACAATGTGTGCCTCATGGAATTGAAGAAATGAAACTTATTGTGTGAATGACATGTCTTGCTGTGAGATCATTGGGTGGAATCCCTAAGAGGGAGGGCCAAAGGTTGAGTCTATGATAGGAGATATAACTCAGAGATGTTCGCACACACAGGGAGACATTCTCTGGAATGCTTTTGCTTTGAGCTTGCCAAGATGTAGGGGCTTGAGAAAGGAGGGGGTCGTGGGCTTTCCCTTAACAAGGAGCTTGCTTTATTTCTGTTTGAAATATTTCCTGATCTTTTGATGGACTGTATCCTGAATATTGCTATGCTTACAATATACTGTACTTTTAAAATACCTGAAGAGATGGAGTGCTGATTTGGCTTGTTGCTACTTTATCTACACATATCAGATGCCTGGGTTGTCCAGCTAGGTAGCTGCAACTCAGAAGAACAATAGGGCCTACTCGAGGGTAAGGCTGGTATTGTTCAAAACTCTACAATATCCTTCTCCACCTTCCCTATGTACCACCCTCCTCAGCTGCTATTATGTCTTCATTTGCACCCTTTGTGCTCCTTTGCAAAAATTCAAACCTGTGATTCCTTTTTAATTAACTTGTAATTAAAAACACACATCCAAAGGTGCACATAAGCATTAAAAAAATAGAAAGGAGAAGGCAGAAGTGAAGCATGACACCATCAAGTGGTGTTATGCCCAGCCTCCAACACACCCACAGAGACAGTGTGTATACATGATTAAAACACAGATAAACAATGGTGTTTGGGCATGTGCTATCAATGGGGGCACTCCTGTTTTCAGCCTAACCCACAGCTTTCTCTGGTTTATTGTGAACATAAAGAGCTGAAGCCACAGGTTAATGTTACTCCTGGGCCACTGCTTGCTTTCCCATGCTGTAAACAAGCAGGGAGTAATGAGAGCTATTGAAAGCCCTGTTCTCATGGTTACCAGATGTCACCATATTATGCTTCCCTCTCCTAAAAGGGACTGAGCAAAAATAAGGGGAGCAGAAGGAGAGTGTTATACCCCTGAAGCCAATTGACTGTGGAATTATTGATTAAAGTTACCACCTTTCACTTGTGAAGTTCAAAAACTTAGTTAGTTCATTGCTTTATGCATTCGCTTAATGTATTTGTATTTCACCCATCTGATAAATGTAACACTCTCAGCAGTTTACAAGTGAATAAAAACAACAGCAAAAATTGACAGATATAATCAAATAACAATACAATTACAAACCAATGAAAGAATACAACAGAATTGTCCAATTCTGGCCACCACACTAAAAGAATGATGCAAACAAATTAGGTACAGGTACAGAGAAGGGCAACAAGGATGATCAGAGGAATAGAAACTAAGCCATATGAGGAAAAACTAAAGGTACTGGGCATATATAGTCTTGAGAAAAGGAGACTGACAGGGAATATGATAATACTCTTCAAATACCTGGAAGTTAGTCATAAAGAGGAAGGGAAAGACCTGTTCTCCATTATCCCAGAGTGCAGGACATGTAATAATGGGATGAAATTATAGGAAGCCAGATATAGGCTGAATATTAGTGTGTGTGTGTGTGTGGGGGGAATTCTTACTGAACAGTATGACCGTGGAACCAATGGACTCAAGAGCTGGTTAAAACTCCAACACTGGAAGCATTCAAGAGAAAATTGGACAACCATCTGACATATGTGCTTTGATTCCAACTTCTGCATTGAGCAGTGGTAGGGGATTAGACTCAATTGCCTAAAAGACTCCTTCCAACTCAGTTATTCTATGATTCTATGAACTGATGGCAGCATTCTAACAATGAGTTTAAAAAAGGGAGACAAAAACATAGGCCATAATGTTACATTTGTGGAGTAACTCTTCATACACCTCTCTGAATAGCTCAATATTTAGAAGCTTCTTAAATGTATTTAGGAATGGGGCTAAGCATACGGACTATAAGAAGAAATCTGCAATACTGGAGCCAGGCAGAGATGGCTTTATTTCTGGTTATTATCTTTTTGGTCTCCCTTGGGGTAAGCACACTGAGATGCAAGACTATAGCGGAGTAAGTAAAATGGGTACTAGAACTTCAAAAGAGACACTCTGACAATAAATAGATCCCAAACCATTCAGAGCTTTGTATGTTAATACTAGGACCTTAAACCTAACATTGAAGCAAACAGCTCCTGCCCTCCTTCCGAGCCCCGTCATCCCGTCCGGAGGAGAAGATTCCTGGCACCTGCGGGCAGCGAGAAGATGCTGCCACCCTCCCTCTGGACCTCATCAACTCGGCCTGGATGTTGATAAAAGGCCGGTGCTGCGGGCAACAAGAGGACGCTCCCGCCCTCCCTTCTGGCCCCGTCATTTTGCCTGGAGGAGAAGATTCCTGGCATCTGCGGACAGCGAGAGGATGCTCCCGCCCTCCCTCTGGGCCCTGTCATATTGCCCAGAGGATATTGTATCTATGATATTTGATCATATTGTTATTTTGTACTGCTGGATTGGATTTTCTTGTTACTATATTGTTATATTGTATGCTATATTATATTGTTGGATTATACTTCTACATTGTATTGTTGGATTATACTGTTATATTATCACTTGATTGTATTATTATTGCTGTTTTGCTGTGTGGTGTCCTATCACAGTATTGTTGCCCTACTATTATATTGTATTGGTGATTGTATGCTACTTGTTTTGTATACCGCCCTGAGTTGGCTGCACCAAGTAGGGTGGTATAGAAATCAAATAAATAAATAAATAAATATTATTATATTTCAGCAAAAAAAAAAAAAAACCAAACTCAGCAAATTTTCTTGCCTTATATTGACATCTGTTTTTGTGATTCAAAACACACCCTGCCCTAAAGATTGAGAACATTTGTGGGTACTTGTTACAACCATATCTTAGAATAAAACTGCATTTTCAGGTTATATAGGGTTTGTTTTTTGTTTTTTGTTTTACAAAAAAGCAGCAAACTACACTTGCATGGTTTAAGATCTTTGAAGAAAAGATGCAGAAGTAGCATTTGATTTCTTGAACAGACACCAGTGAAGACCTTGGGCATCTACTTTAATTTTAATTGGCCCATTAATTTTTTGCCTTTAAATACCTTTCTGGGGCAATGGTATCACATTTTAGCAAGTGTTTTTCAAATTATTACTTTCCACACTGAGTTAATTATAACTACAGATAAGTGCCATAGTGCTATCTTTATATCTTTACCTAAAAATTTGATCACTGTATTGTGTTAGATATTGGCTGACATTCGGTTGTATAGCACGCACTACTAGAGTAAGCCAACTTGAATTGATCATTCATCTCCTCCATACATTCCATTGATTCAAATAGGTTTATTACTTTCTTTAGCATGACTTAACACATCATCACTGATCTATGGTAAGCAAGGTTTCAGCCACTGTATTTTTAGAATATGAAGTTGTGTTTTTAGCCTTATCCAAAGAATTTATGCAAACCCTACATGGAATTATTTGCATTTTTTTAATATCTTGCCACATGCTGACATTCTAGATTCCAAATTCAAGTTGACCCATTCAAGATTAGCCATGAGGCATGTACACTGGGGGGAAACCAACTCTGTTCCTCATGGGTTATCTTTTAAGAGGGCAACTGAAACTGAAGTTGCTCAACTTAACCTGAGTCAAGCTGTCCGAAAAACAGGCTGTTGGTGTCTGGAACAGGTGAGTGGTGAGATGGTGGGGGCGGGTAGTACGGGGTGCAATTTTTACATCTAAAATGGCATGAGGCTGCCATTTAAGAGTAAAAAATGGTGACACTACCATTTTAGACTCTCCTAGAGGGAAGGAACTCTGGGTAAACCTGTTCCATAAGTTTTATTTTTCCTGGAAAATGGGATGTGGTTTCCCCAGAATTTCCTTCCAGAAAACGGGTTTCCATAAAAAGAGGTGTCCATAAAATAGGGTTTTATTGTAAAAGGGACTACTTAAAGATAGGACAAATTTGTTGATTTTGAGAAGTAACTGAAAGTGATGTGGCACTTTTATAACTTTCAAATTTATCATATGTTGATTTTTAATGATTTTACAGCCCAAACACCCATGCTATAGTACCTTATGGAAACTGCTGCAAGACCCTTGAGCCAGTGGAAACTAAAGCATGGATCCAAACAATAAAATTCTGGCAATCTTCATTTTTTAGTCAAGCATCCTGGCTATGTGCACTTTGTACAAACGAATTCTTACATAGTACTAACAAGTAGTTGCTTTTGGTCCACCATAAAATTAGATCCATTGGCTTTCCTTTTGACTCCATTCTAATGCTTGGAGAACAACAAACATGTAGAATAGGGGGTCCTCAAACTTAGCTCTCCAGGTGTTCTTCGACTTCAATTACAAGAAAACCAAATCAGTACACCTGCTGATCAGGGATTCTGGGAATTGAAGTTCCAGAACACCTGGAGTCCCAAGGTTTGCCATCACTGGACTATATGATATAGAGAGAAAAGAGTAGGTTTTTTTCCTAGCAAACAGACCTTGCTCCACCATTGCGAACAGTGTGTTGCCAATATATGGGTCATCTGCAGCTTATTTTACAATTCTCAGAATACCCCAGGCTCACAGAGAATTTATGTTATGCTTGAAATATTTAATATTTTACCACTAGCAGGGTAGATTTTTGGGAATTTCCTGTCAAAAGAGATTGTCCATGTATGGCAGTGGCTCCTAATTTTTTTCTTTTGTGGCCTTCTTTATATGTTTTATAATCAAATAAAGAATGGTGTAATATTACCTCTACTGCAAAAATGCCAAGGCTATCGTGATAAGGAGTTGGTTATGTATTGTCTGTCAGATCACAATCTTAACGTTACTACTCAATTTGCTAACCCTTTCCTCACTGTAATACGAAGAAGGACCTATTTACTGGAAAATGCTTGATAATTTTTCTCTGTTTTTTTTTAATTGTGTTCTTCTCTGTATTGTGTGTCAATTGTATGACTTGTATCTCAAGGAGTTATATGACCATTGTGAACTTATTGACTGATTGAGACATTCCACTTTCTTGCTGAAACAGACTAAGCTATCTACCTTGTGGAAACTGCTGCAACCTTTGAGCTAATGGCATCAGATTTTGCCCCTGGTGATAGCCATTTATACAAAACTGATAATAGCCATCTAGACAAGATTACTGGAGTACATTCATTGGCTTGGCTGATTTGGATATGCTCCAGCATCTAGTTCTCACTTTCAAGCATTGGGTACAGATGGACTAGATACAAGCACATAAGCATTATTGCAAAGAATCAGGTTGCTGTGGACTCACTCCCCCCCCCCCAAAAAGGGGGGCATCAGGGAAAAAGTGAAGCTTAAACATACCTCAGTATTCATACTTAAAATGTTAATGTAGTAACAATGTGCTTTTCTCAGCATTCTGGATAGAATGTTTTTAGGCCTACAGTCCTAGTTTTTCAGGCCAAATTTGTATTATATAAATTTCTCTAGACACTAATTTAGTCTGCATTTGGCATGTTTCTGTACTTTTCAGAGTCATGTGCTCAGATCACTTATTTTCAATTAGCTGATAATATAGAGCAACCTTTTCTGGTGAAAGCACAGCATAATCTGAGTTACAGTACTTCTGTCTGAAAATAAAAGCTAAAAAGAAAAACCAAACTCTATGGCTTCAAGATTTGCAGTAGACAGACAGATGTTGCAAATGACCCAGCCCAGCTTTGTACTGTGTGTAGGCATATTTTTTGCAATTACATTAACTTTTTAATAGGAAAGCCAATTCTGATTCATAATTGAATGGGAAATTTATACAGAGATAGAAAAAGGTCTTCCATTAACATGTCTTTTTTGGCTCAACCCAGACCTACACATGGCTTGAATGCAGCAGCTAAAATGCCATTTAAGTAATCTGTCCAAATAATTAGGTTTATTGTTTCCTAATTTTTAGGTGCTTTATTTCCTTCAAGGAAATGGATTGCATGTCCATTTTATTCTCATAGCACAGTGATGGCAAACATTTAAGAGACTGAGTGCCCAAACATAGGGGTGGGGTGAACTCTGTGCTGATGGGAGGGGGAAGTGTTCTCATTAGGCTGCTGGGCAGAGGGGCAGGGTAAACTCTCCTGGGGGAGGGAGACAGTGCTCCCATTGGGCTGCTGGGCAAGGAGGCAGGGAGAACTCTGTGATGGGGGAAGGAGGAAATGCTCCCATTTGGCTGCTGGGCAGAGGGACAGAGAGAACTCTATGCTGGGGTGAATCACTTGCCAAGCTTCATGAGAGTAGAACACTGGAGTTTGGCTCTTCATATCCTAATCACAATTTGGGATCAAAATTGCTGGGAGAAACATCAACAACTTGAGATATGCAGATGATACCACCCTAATGGCAGAAAGTGAAGAGGACTTAAAGAAGCTCCTGATTAGGTTGAAAGAAGAAAGTGAAAAAGCTGGCTTGAGACTCAATACAGTATAAAGAAAACCAAGATAATGGCAACAGGCCCTATCAGTCCCTGGAAAATAGATGGGGAAGAAGTAGAAGCAGTGACAGATTTTACTTTCCTAGGATCAAAGCTCACTGCAGATGGTGATTGCAGCCATGAAATAAAAAGATGACTGATTCTTGGGAGGCAAGCTATGAGAAACCTGGGGAACATAGTGAAAAGTAGAGACATCACATTGCAAACAAAAATTCGTCTAGTCAAAGCAATGGTATTCCCGGTGGCAATGTATGGTTGTGAGAGCTGGACCATTAGGAAAGCTGAGCGCAGAAAAATATATGCCTTTGAGATGTGGTGTTGGAGGAGAGTTTTGAGAGTCCCCTGGACAGCAAGGAGAACAAATAGATAAATCTTAGAAGAAATCAACCCTGACTGCTCCCTTGAAGGTCAAATAGTAAAGATGAAACTAAAGTACTTTGGACATCAAATGAGAAGAGAGGATTCACTTGAGAAAGCCTTAATGCTGGGAAAGGTGCAGGGCAAAAGAAAAAGGGGGCGGCCAAAAATGAGATGGCTATATGGTATTGTAGAGACAATGGGTACAGAACTGAGTGAGTTGAGGAGGATGGTGGAGGACAGAGGTGCCTGGCGGACAGTGGTCCATAGGGTCGCAAAGGGTCAGAATCGACTGTGCAACTGAACAACAACAAATCCTAATCTGACACTCATTCCTCTGCTATACTACACTGTGCTCCAATCTCAATATATGGAGATGCATTTCCCGCTTATGCTCAACTTTGTACAATTGATAATCATTTGGAGAACAAAGCGCCTGATAACTGACCCAGTTTGAAACAATTTGGGATAAGTCTACCCAGTGTTAGTCTGGGGTCCATATAGCAATATCCAAATGCCCTTCACTGGTTCTCCATAGAGAGCAGGATGAGAGATCTGTGTCTTTCTCTCATTGACAATGGCAGGAGATGAATTTGACCACCTTTTCTGCCCCCCAACCCTTTCCCAGAAAATGATGACGTGAAAGCTCATTTACTTTCATGAGTTGCTCTTCTGAATCCAGTGTTCAGAACTACATGTCATTAGGAATGAGGTTCAGCAGCCTGAGAGAGGCATGTGTATTTGAACCTGGAGGTGACGGGAGAATAATTTGAAATGACTTAATCTAGCTTCTGTATCATAAAGTAGGAATGTAATATAAAACACTGAGGTAAAAATGGCTAGCCAGCTGAGCCTGGCATTTTAAAGTAATAGAGGGTATGCATTAGAGCATCGAAAGCCTAAGTCGGGTTAATGGTGATGACAGGAAAGAAACTGCAATTGAGGTGTGAGTGATTGGCAAGTGGGAATAAGGACGTGATTTGAAGGAATAAAGTGTGTCTACAGTCAGTTTTATTGGGCTAGCAGACAAACTGTCTGGGATGGGGCATTATTGTCAGTGATTAACCATGGAGTCTTCTCTTAGGTACCCTATTCCCTGACTTCCCCCTCTTAAATTCATAGCTCAGTGGGGAAGAAAATCAGCTCTGCTTCAAAATCAGCTCTGGCAAAGAGATGGCATTTGAGTTTAGAAGTTTAAAAAAATACTATGAATAGTAGCTCACTAGAGTTGTGATTAATGGTATTAATATCTCTCATATCTGGTCAATTAGATGCAGATTGGCAAATGGCATTTTAATATATTTCCTCCCCCACCCCCTCTTTAAAGAGATTTGTAGAAGACCTTCAGTTTTAGAATCAGATTCCTCTCCCACTGAAGGGATCCTCTTGCACATACTTTCTCCTTGCACTTGACAGACACCGTATGCTCCTACTTAGACCCATCCCAATTCAGTATCTTCACATTAACGAGTTTCTGTTTCTGCTTCCTTGTACTTGCCACCATCTGTACACAGAGCATTCTGTCTGCTCATTTCGTTGTTGCTGTCAAGGCAAAGAAACATGTTCCAGCTGGCCATTTTTTTGTTTCTTAGAAGACTGGTCTTGATCTAGATCAGAGCGTTGTACTTGCTTCCTGAAAAAGTTATATTCACTCCCAATATCCAGAGTGCAGAAAGGTGGGGCAGAGATAGGAAATGCTTATTTTTTGTTTTTATGACAACTTCCAGAATTCCACAAAAAGCTTGATATGGTGGAAGACCATATTATGTGGCCAGTTTAGCCGAGCTTTTTAAAGTATTCTTACAGGAATATGACTTTTGACTCTGAGTTTCTTGAATATCTTGTGTGTTTTCTCATGTTCTTAATTTGTAATGCAATTGATAAATCTGCAGAACAGATACTATCATGGTTTACAGGATAGTTGGGTGTTCAGTCTACTGCTAGCTGTGCAAGGACCAAAAGGCTTAGGGTCCAAAGGGGATGTCATTCTGCTATGCTGGGATGAGATGTCTTTTCTTTTTGGCTCATGGACCACACACGAGACAAGTTGACATTGCTGTTAATGAAGAAATGTTTTCATACAGTGGCCAATGTTTCTTCAACTTTGAACCCACAGGTTTTCTTGGATTTCAATTACCAGAAGGCCAAGTCAGCACACCTGCTGATCAGGGCTTCTGGGAATTGTAGTCCAAGAATATCTAGGGGCTCAAGGTTGAGAAACCCTTGTAGGCAATTCACAGGATATTACTATTATACAGGGTTTCTGGTTATAGATGTTGTAGTAGGGGAAAGAGGAAGAATAAGTAAAGGTGCTCCTTCAGAAGAAAAATATGCAGAAATCTAGAATCTCATCCTGGAAGAGAGATCACACTAGAAATAAAGTTAAAATCAAATGATTTTCTTCCCTTATCAAATATTTTGATAAAATATTTATTAGCTTATATTCTGTAAATATTTCACTGTTTGGTTGGTTAATTATTTCCTTGCTGGTATTTCATGTTCTTCTTCATTCATTTATATTAACCCATGGTGCAATAATACATATTGTAAATGATAGAAAATAAGTGTGGTTTAGAAATATTGGTGCAGTATGATATACAAGGTCAAACAAAACAAGAATAATTTACAGCAACTAAATTGCTTGATGTAATACTTTGGTGTGATAATCTTTATGAGGAAGCTTTATATAAGTCAAAGGTCTGTAGAGCAATATGCAAATCAAATTCTCCCACTTTCCTAAATCCTTTTAATCCACCCCTTAATCTCAATAATGACCCAGTTCTTGGAATCTTTACTAAGCTCAGCCTCTTAATCACATTACCAGCTCACCCTTCACAAACTTTGAAAGGGGATAGATAATGAAATATATAAACAACAGCAACAACAACACGATGAAGTATCTTCATTAATTTGCTTGGGAAGGCATTTTAAAGAAGAGATATTGTTTAGATATTTATGCTCATCATTATGAAATTTTAAAGTGTATAATTTTGTTTGTTTATGAAATGCAAATTTCTGAAACAATTTTGACAATAAATAACTGAGTTAAAAGATGGGACTTAATGGTACAGTCACTACTAAGAAAAGTCTTAGGTCTTCTCCAGTTCCTTTTGTTCTTATGCTATATAATAGTTCAAAATGCATACTATGATATTATCTTGAGCAACTCTATATTCTTCTCTTTCCACTTTCTTGATTGTCATTTGTACGTACAGGAACATTCATAGTACAGGGATGTCATGTCATCTTTCTGAATTCCAGAGATGAATTCAGAATGTATGCCTCTTCTCTGTCCATTGAGTGAATGGAGAGCCATAGCCAGGGACGCGGGGGGGGGGGGGGGACCCTCCTGAGCTAACAGCCCTCCCAAGCCAACCCATTGTGCTAATGTTATATATGTGAGTGTGACACTGTTGTCCCTCCTGGAAATTTTTGCCCCTCCTGATCCCTCCCCCACAAAAAAACCCCACTAGAATCCTGGCTATGGCCCTAAGTGAATACATAAACCACATTAAGTTCTTCTGCAGGTGCTTATTCAGGATGGGCATGAATCAGCTGTGCCAGTCCTGGCAGGATTAAAAGCACGCTCCGCCACCACCCTATGGACCCTCGCTCTCTCTCTCTCACCTGGTCCGGCTCAGGGGAAGGGGAATAGGCTGTGCCAGGGCTGGTAGGCTTTAGAAAATGCTCTGCCACCGCCCTATGGACCCTCGCTCTCTCTCGCTCGCTCTCTCTCACCCGGTCCAGCCTGGCGTGAGGGAAATCAGCCCTGGGCGCCTGGACTTCACCAGCACTCTCAGGCCCCAACCCCCTCCAGACTTTAAAAGCCGACCACAGTGTTGGGCGGCAGGATTCACCATCACCGCCTCCCGACCTTGGCCATGGCTTGGGCGGGGAGGCCCATGGCCAGTCCGGCTGGGTGAAGACCCAGATGAGCAGGGAGCTGGTGGCTTTAAACCATGCCGCCACCACCACCATTACTTCCGGACTCTCGCCTATGCTTACCCAGCCTTTTTGTGAAATTTTTTCCTTTGTAATATTTTGTGTGGTGTCCCTATGTTTTTCATGATAATTTTGTAACTTTATGATGTATATTGGGGCTTTATTTTATTGTACTGTATTTTATGATACTCTATTGTTTTGAATTATTGATGTATGACACTTGATTATATTGCGACATTGTATTGTTCTATTGAACTGTTGATTGTATTCGATTGTATGTTGTGAGCCGCCCTGAGTCGGTTTTCACCGAGTAGGGTGGCATTATAAATCGAATAAATGAAATGAATGAATGAAAATAAATTTTGTTTTGCTTCTTTATTTTGGAGATAGTTTTTTTAAAAATGTGTTCATTTCTTTCTGTGTAGCATGTAATTATTAAAATCACAGCACGAGACAAACCTTACTGACAGACACATCCACAAAGCTTTATGTAGTTCACTTTTAAGAATCTGGACTGAAATCCTTGTCTAATCATCCATGTGGGTACTGAATTAGGGTTACTTTCCCCAACCTCTGACAGAATCCTAATCCTTAATAACTATCTGACAGTCAAATGAAGCATGTTACAAATAGCCAATTCAAATGAGGAAAATTTAATATCCAAGTTCACATGTTTGGGATGGAAGGTACTTGAAGATTAAAATATTCAGATATGGGAAAAGGCAAAATCAGCTGATGTTCCCACCTCAAGTGGAGCTACTGCTGACAAGATTAGGTTCAAATCCCCATTCTGTCATGACTGGGTGACCCTGGACCAGCCATACATTCTCAATCTGATTTACCTCTGGGGATATAAGGATAAATAATTTTTATTTATTTATTTATTTATTTATTTATTTATTTAGATTTATTATCCCGCCCCAATCAGGTGAACCCGACTCTTGGCAGCTTACAACATAAATGCAGATCAAACTTAAACAAAGTCAGTAGGAAGAGAGCATTGTATGCCAACCTGAGCTCAATGGAGGGAAGGTGGCATCGAAACAAACGAACAAACAAGCAAACAAACAAACAAAACTTGAAGAAACGTTGGAAACATGTCAGGACTGCCTAGAGGTAGTAAACAGCTGGGATTATTTGCCCCAAGGCCCCACAAAAAGTAAATTGACTTTCTTAACTCTTTGGTGAACCATTGGTCCTTGCCTCAACACTTCCGTTTTGTTCAGAAGAGTACACACAAACATGCATGGGTTCGTATAACAAGCAGATTCCCCATGATCACATGTGCCCAGGATCCCATAAACCTCCTGAGTACCTCTGAGGAGCAGAGAGCTGTTCCCACTAGTTATATAGCATAGTGGCATGATGGTGAACCTTGTCACTCCAAGGCATTCCTAAACTTGATCAACAAGAGTGCTGACTTGGGCTTCTGGTAATTGAAGTCTAAGAACACCTGGCATGCCAAGGTTCACCATCACTGGCATAGTGGGTGTAATTCTGCCATTTGAACACATTGACCAGAAATCTATTGACATTTGCATAATTCACTGCAAATAAGCATGGTTCATTGATTAGGCACTGTGGTACTCCTTGGTCATATGTCCGATTGTTCAGCAGAGATACACCTCAGCACCTTGTCAACTGACCTTAGTAAACTGTGACAAATTACACAACATTTATGGAAATGCTGGGAGAATTCTGGCTATAAATGTGGTGTGTTAAAATGCAGTTCAGGGCAGTCATGACCAAACTATAATGTTTTCTGATTTTTATCATTTAGTTCTAATGCTTCATTCAATGTGTAAATTGAGAAATAGCTGGGCAAGTTGTGAGTGCCAGGAGGAATTTATTTCTTGCAAGTAGAGATGGTGAGGTTGTGCTTTTCCACAACACTCTTTCTCTGAGTGCTCTTATTTCTTGGTGTGGTAAAAGCAGCTAGAAAAAGAAAAAGAGTGGAGTAATAAAAAAGAATAATAAAAAGGAAAAAACCATTTAAACTTGGTGGGAGAGCTAGACACCTAAAGAATGCATTCTTTATGACCAATAGTAACTGTGGCCATTTGTGAATGTAAGTCTTTCTTGCAGGGGAGAAGCACATGGCCAGAAGCAGAGCAGGCAACAGCCTGCTGCTAATTGATAACATGAACCTGAATATTTAATGGTTTGAACAGAATCTGTGGAAATGAGATGTGTGCTCTTTAGGCTTGTAATTCAGGCAGATATGATTCAGGCACCAGAGAGAGAGAGAAGGGAGAGGAAAATCAATATTGGGAAATCTCATCTGCAACTGCCATCTGTACAAGCTGTGAAGGCTACACTTTATGTAACATGACACATTAATCTCCATGGTGCATGTATGGATCTGGATCCTCCGTTAAGCAGGAAGGCAACATGGAAGCTAAACCCAAATAATAAGACCAGTGTCGTCATGTCTCCTGTGACCTTGCCAAGAGGAAAAAAGATGCTGATGGAGCAGAACTTGGAAGTAATTAGTACTAAGAATGAAGAGCATATCCAGACTGCTCCTTGCCAAGCAGTCTTGGCTCACTGATTTTTGGGTTGCTTTATGGGGGAAGAGGCTCAGTAACTCTTAGCCTGCTCTTCTCATCCAAACATTCCATGCAACCTTTGTGCATGTGGTGAATTTGCTGACAAACCATTTCTCTATATGAGCAAGGGAAACACAGAAGGGCAGGGAAGGTGCAATTATTTTTCCTTTTCCTAGCCAATTGTCATAGCATTGGATCAGTTAAAAGGGTAAAAAGAAATATTTTTCTTCATTTTACCCTTCTGTCACCCATAACCATGAGCAGTTTCTCAACTGACAATAGGAAAATGTATTTCTTTTTACCTTCCAACCTTCTAGCACTGCAATAATTGGTAGGAGGGGAAAATAATGTTACATTCCCTGTCACTCTGCAGAGTAGCAGGGAAAGTGTTTAATTTAAACATTCAGTGTGCTCAGGGGATTCAATAGCCTAATGTTTCTTAACCTTTGGTTTTTGGACTTCCAATTCCCAGAAGCCTATGCCAATTCCCCAAAACACTGATCAGCTAATGTACTGACTTAGGCTTTTGGGAATAGAAGGCCCCCTGTGGGGTACAGGTCCAGCATGTCTGGATGTTTAGCCAGAAGCAGCCTTTGACAGCTGCAAGCCTCCCTTATACACTGCTCGCATACCAATAGGGAAAACTCTGGATATTCCTGCTCCCCTTGAGGGATCACCAAAGCATTTGTACAGTTGTGAAGTGCACTCAAAACAGTAGCAGCAAAATTGGTTGGGTGCTGTTCGGAAGCATGGAGACATGCATTTGTATGTAGATGAATGGCACTCCATGTGAAAAAAAGGAAAGATAACTAGGGCAATGAAAATGAAATTGTCCTTTGACTGCTTATTTGAGTAGCCACAAGCCATTACTAATAAAACCATGTTCTTCATTATGCAGGACAATGAAAACCTGAAGCAATAATGTGACTATGCAACAAACACACAGGGGCCTTTGCTCAACCCTCTGCTTCATTAATTAAGAAGGTCACGGTCTGTGGACTTCCTTATGTTTAATGGGAGCTAAATCCTAAGGGTGATATCAGCTTCAAAACCTACTGAAACAAACAGGAGCTTCTTTGTTTTGGTTGGCGATGAGCAGCTCCTGGAAGTCCCCTTTAAAATGGCATTAGAAATATATTGCAGAAATTTTCCAAAGCCTTAGCTGTCTTAGTCTGTGGTTTGTTGCAGCAAAAACATCAGAGTCTTGGGTCACTTTAAAAACTAGCAAGATTTGTTTGTTGTAAGCTTCAAATGGGCTGCAACCCACAGATGCCTATGCCCAATTAAGTGTCTTATGGTTCTTCCATACAGAAACTTGATTTCTTTGTGGCCACAATACCTGCAGTGTGAAGCTGCATTCTTGTGCTTGCTTGTCTGTCATCTTGCTTGACCACACCCCTTCTCCCTTTGAGCCCCTGAATTTGGTATAGATTATTCCAAAAAAATCAAGTTTTTTTCTTGTTTCCACACAACATCATGCTTAAACTGATACAAACAGAAAGTGAGGCTACACTGACAGGTAATGTGGCTACATCATCATTTATTATTTAGAATACTGAAAGGTGGCAAAATATTCCAAACTTCAATTAAATGCTGTAGCACCAAAAAGCCAAAACCAAGAAGAACCTGGAAGAAACCCTTTTAATTTTTTTAATTTATGCACAGCCATACTTCACACAACAAAATAGGTAAAAATACTAAATTTCAGGAATCATGAGTCGGTGAAATAAATGAAGAACCCTCAAGTGGTCAGGGTTAGAGTAGAGAAGATGTATAAGAGGATAGGACAATCAGTATTGGGCGACAAAAGTTGGGGGACAAATCCAAACATGTTGATCTCAATACATCAACATCAATTACTTTCCCTATGTCTGGACACACATACTGCAAACAAATCAGAACGAACTTGAAACAACTGGAAACAAAACCACTCTCTGGATGATCTCTTCAAAGTGGTACATAATTTTTGTAATATTTTAAAAATCAACAATAATGACATTTATGGCTATTCTCCCCACCTCAATCATTGCATCTAAGGTGAATAAAATCCTGTTGAATTATATGGGGCCTGTCTTAGACTGCAAACCAGATTGAAGCTTTAGTTTAAGCACTCCCTTATCTGTGATTCTTTACAGAAACAAGCAAATTTGTACTGAAAAGATACAGTTGCATCAACTAACTTACTTAATCACCTCCTTTTCTACCTTTAATACAGTTGCACCAAGAGGTGAAATAAGGATACAAAGCACCATTAATTCTGACCATTTAACAATGTCTCACTACAAACACCTGTAGTAATTATATTTTTCAGTAGAACATTTGCTGTAATATATCTTAGCTGTGAAACTTTATTAAAGCCTGACAGCTGATCAGCATTTGCCTCCTTTTACTGCTGCAGATAGTGTTTTAATTTGAATACTGTTATGGTTTTAAGATTTTTTTCTATACCATCTGGCTTTGTTTCCTGTGTTTTTTCTTGTGTTTTATTATGGAATGGTTTTTAAAACGTGTGTGTGTGTGTGTGTGCATGCGCACACACACATAAAGCTGAAACAAACCATGAAGGTGTCAGGTATAAACCCACAAACCTGGGAGGCAGCGGCCGTAGATCACCAACGTTGTTACCAAACCATCTCTGCTGCTACCAATCACTTCAAAGGAGATCGCTGCAGACATGAAGAGGATAAGTGACAAACATGGAAGCTTTTGTACCCCCACCACCCAATAAAGAGATGACACAATTTTATGGATTTATAATTGACCACTTTATTCCAGGATTTATCATCTGTGGGTAAAAAAAAAAGCCCGCGGGATTCGAATCCTGATGTTTTGGCTTGCTGCACTGGCCGGGGAGGTGGGGGAACTTTGGAAACAACTTGGATCGGCTCCCTCAACCTCCCTAGAGTCGGCAGGGGGGTCAGAGAGCCCGAAATGGGTTAAAAAAACCCCAACTATTTTTTACCCATTTCGGGCTCTCTGATCCTCCCCATCTGCGGGCAGGTCAGGGGAACCCGATCCAAAGTTGCAGGGTGGCTGAGGAAGTCCCCGTCAGCTTCCCTCTGCAGCTTTCCAGCCACCCCACCCCTGCCTCCACAGCTGCAGGGTGGCTGAGAAGCTGAACGGAGAACCCCATTCAGCTTTCCAGCCACCCTGCTGCTACGAACGACAGCAGCGGATAACGCTAACAGATCATTATCCGATTTTAGCGTTATCCGAGGTATTACTGTATATATATTTATATAATGTATATAAACATCTTAAGCCACCCTTAGTGGTGCTTGCACCAAAAGGGTGGGGTATAAATATGAATAAATAAATACATTTACAGAGGAAGCCAGTAGGTGCTTAGAAGGCAAACTAGTTTCTTTAGAGACAAATGTAGCAAAATAGACTTTGATGAATCTTGGCAGCTTTCATCTAGTGGCTAGCCAAAGCTAGATGCATGATAAAAGAGGCTTTGTTCAATTATTTTGTTCACTTATAGTTCTGAGAGCCACCACTTCTTCATCCAGAATGGCTTCACTCACTCAATTTTATTTATTTATTGCATTTTTATACTGCCCATTTAGGAAATTTCCCACTCTGGGTGGTATACATACATTCAAACTTTGCATAAAGAGCACCTCGCTTAAAGAGTAACTCGCTTAAAGAGCAGAATTTTATCTGAATGTTCGCTTCACTTAACAAATAAAACCAACCAAAAACTCACTTAACAAATAAATTGGGGTTTGCAATCCCCCCGCCAGAAGAAACAATTGGTCACTTACAATGGTGTTTCAGAGCAAACTCGATTAAAGAGCAATCCTGTGGAACACATTATGCTCCTTAAGCGAGCTACAACTGTACAAATATCAAAATAACATAATTAAACAAAACACAGATTAAAAATAAACCAAACCAATCAATCAGTTAATCTTCTAGGTTCTGGGTAAATGTGGAACCCCCACTTTATCAGCTAGAATATTTATGTTGGAAAATTCAAGTTATATATCTCAAAGGCATTTTAAGCAGTTTGCCAAGTGAGACAAAAAAATCTTTTAAAAATATAATCTCGGTAACTGTCAGCAAATGGACGAACGAGGCATGCATTTGTATGCATGTCAGTGAAGATACTTGACATGGTTTATTGGTATAATACAGAGTGATGTGCCTCCTTATGACTGCCTGTTAGGCCTTGATTATGTAGTCAAACCCAACAGATAATTAGAGTTTTAGCCAACTGTCAAATTGTGTTGTCAGTCACAGATATTCAGTTGGGCTATTTAGCAAACAATTGGTTCATTTTAAGTTCTGAAGAAAATCTTGCATTTAGAAATAAAGAAAATAATCTGTTTCATGATAAGAAATGGCCACCGTTCCTCATAAGTAACTCTCCTCTATTGCTGCATTTTCCAATTAAGGTTGTTTTTTTAAAAAATCTGTGTGGGTTTTATTCGTTGCATGTTTTCATAATACAGTACCTGCTTTATTTCATTGTAATTTTCCTTGAGTGCCATTTGTAGGAGCAAGGCAGGGCATTAGCCAAAGCAATAAAAAAATCTCTATTTAGAATGTGGTTGTTTTGAGCCACTTCAGAGATTTTCTGCAAAAAAAAAAAGTTAGTTTCCTAAGTTCTTTTAATCATGGAAAAGACAGCCCATTTCAAAAAGACCTTAGGAAGCTGCCTTATGCTGAGTTGAATATCAGTCCTTCTAAAGGTTGCTCCCAGACTTTGTGTCTGCAGACGTTTCTGTGGTCATCTGGCAGGCATGACTAGACACCAAAGTGCACAGAATGCTGTTATCTTCCGACCGAAGCAGTACCTATTTAACTACAGTAATACCTCGGATAACGCTAAGACTTGGTTCCACAAGTCTTGGTGTTATCTGATTTTTAGTGTTATCCAATGCATGTTAAAATCCTATGGGATATATCAGATAACGTTAAAGCTCCATAGAGATACATTGTAACTGCACAGACTTTAGCGGTTGTTATACGATACATCCCATAGGACCTTAACGTTATTCGATCCAATTCTCCTCCCCAGATTACTTAACGTTATGCGATTTTAGCGTTATCCGAGGTAAACGTTATGAGGTATTACTGTACTTGCAATTTCTTCCTTTGGAGTGCTAAGCTGGCAGGAGCTGGGACAGTGACAGGAACTCACTCCATCATGGAGCACTCAGGTCTCAAACTGCTGACCTACCGACCTTCCAGTCATCAAGTTCAACATCTTAGCTACTAGGCCACTGCAGTCCCTCCATAAAATTCATAGTAAACAAGGGTAAAGCTGCATATTTAGAAGCTTAAGTTAGCTGGCCCTCCAGAGTCCATTTTGTATGCCCCATGTCCAAGAGCCTTGCTTGGTGAGAGAATAAGGGGAAATTATTGGGGGTGGGGAAACCTTGTTTTTGAAAATAATATTGTTCACTAGAGATCTGCTGGGAAGCCACTAAGTCAGGGGTTTCCAATCTTTGCCTAGCCAGGGGCTGAGTCACGCTCTTTCAGTTAGCTTTGAGGGCCGGATGGCCATTTTGCCCTGCCTGCACAATGGGGTTGGCCATTCTGTCCCAACAGTTTCAAAGGAGTGGTCATTATGTTTATTGAATGCCATTGGAGGGGTGGGGACCACATGAAATGGCACCATGGGCTGGATCCAGTCCACAGCCCTTAGACTGAGAACCCCTACACTAAGTGAACAACTGTACAACCTCTTTTCTATTGGACAATGAAAGAGGGCAGTATTCCATAGTGACTACAAAATGATGGTCCCTCCTTGGAACCTACATTTGGAGAAGAGAACTGAACATAGAAGCTGGATGCAGCATTCTCTATTTTCCATCTCTAGACTGGCATGCAGGAAAGACATCTCAGCTCAAGTGATGAATATCATGAATAAAGTGCAAGTGCCCTGCAAAGTAAATTGCCTTTATTTAGTCCTGCTTGGCGTGAATATTCTCTGTCCTATCCATTGCTCTCAAGATATGTTTGAGTATGGTTCACTTCATCCCCAGTCAATAAGGTTGGGAGAAACTGCTACAGTGAATGCCCGCATGGTAGGTAGGTAAAATTGCAGACTGAAAGGAGAGAAGGGAAAAGAAGATAGAAAGAGCAAAGTGTGGCCCATGTTAGCCAACACACAGTGGTGTGGATCAGCAGGTATGCACCAGTTTACCAGAACCGGTAGCAGAAATTCTGGCTGGCCCCACCTATCCAAATTTTGAAATAAAGTAGTCCTAATTAAGGTGCAATGCAGGGCTTTCCCCCTGGCTACGCCCACCATAGTAACAATTTTTTTGAGACCACCACCGCCAACACACATCCCAAAGACAAACAGAATTTTGTTTAGCGTATGTAGCAGTGTATCCATATCTGGGACGGCAACATGGGGGTGAATTGGCAGTGACAAATAACCAAACAGGTAATTAAGCAGAGCAATCTCGAGATGCTGTTAAATTTACTCTAGCATGTCGGTGATTCCAATTTTAAAATAGATAGAGCAACAATGTGCTGCCAGCTGTCATGGAAACATTAATGATCTGCCAGGCTAAATGTTTTTTTAAATGAAAAAGTAGAATTGCATCACTCATTTACATTTGCCAGATTTAACAAGAGGTATGGTTCGGAAGGGTAGGAGGCTAAAACTGTGTACAGTTTCCCTACTGGTTCTAGAAAATTCTGTTTGCACCTCTACTACCAATACATTAAATGCTCTTGAAGCTGAGCATGATATAGATAAAGGTAAAGGTCATCCTTGCTTGAAAGCCAGTTGTATCCAACTCTAGGGTTCAACGCTCATATTTGTGTATAGCCAAAGAGCCAGCATGATATACTCATTGGCTAAAATCATATTCCACAGTTCCACATCAGCAACAAGGATGATTAATAGGCAAATTGTCACTAAATTAAACATGATTTCAGGGCACATGCCTCTCACATACAACGTATGAAGTCGTATGCACCCTAGAATCATGAGAAGAATCCATTAATCAATAGTAGTTTGATACTGATGATGACAGTCTCACCATCCTCCAGAAAGAGATGCAAATAAGATTCCAGCCATTGGTTGTCCCTATGGTGGTTTGCAGACCAGAAGAAAATAATAATGGAAGGACAGCTTTTGGTTTGGTTTGTGGTGAATAGTCTAATGCCCCAAAGGTACCATACTGATACAAAACCAAGTTGTAAAGATGCCAGTCTCCTGCTCAAAGACTCAATGTTTTTCCAAACAATGAGGGAATTCAGTATGTACACACCCTCAGAAGCATGTGTCCTCCTGATTACTTTGTCGCTCCCAAGCAATTCCTGGCATGATAATGGATCACTTGCTCTTCACTTGATCAGAAGCATTCATCATTATTATTTCACCATCAAAAATTTCCTATGCTGCAATAATACAAGAACAGCTCCTTATATCCAACACTAGGGTACCTAAATTTTGGAAGGGCAAGAATTTAGGAGCAATACTGCCTGTGATTTGGTATAGAGAAGAATGGTGTACTTTGAACTGCCTACTAAAAATCCATTGGACAAATTACTTCTTGTAACTTTAGTGATTACTATGCACCTATGCTGCCTGGAAGATGCTGAGAGCTGTACTTTGCCATTTCCCCCTAATACCCAATTCACTTCCAGAAATGGCATTTCTTAAAGCAAAAACATAAATTGAACTGTTAAAAGCCATAAGATCATAAAAATGTCTTTTAATGTCATAAATCACATTTCTAAGAAACCAGATTTGGAAGAATGACAGAAAAGAACATCTTTAAGTGATGCTTCATACTGAGGACAATTTTGATCCAAACTGCTGATGAACTACTACAAAATTTGGAAGAAGTGCAACTCAGATTTCAGCAAAGTGTTTATAAAGCAGTCCATGAAGGGTATCTCACTCCACATCAACTGACTAAAATATTTTGCAGTAAAGTGCTTTGTTGGAAACTCAAAAATCCCAAACCAATTTTCTTAATGGGCTTTTTAAGGGTGGGAGCAGGAATCCAGTACAATAAAAACAAATTTGAAACACAGTATTACTGATAAAAAGCCATTTTAAGGTTACCATTTGCCAAGAAATGCAAAGGCTATATTATTATGTATGTCAAAGCTACTGGTATAAAAATAATTGTTCCATAACTCTCTATAGCTAAAATATGTGTTGTTCAGTCTGGGAAGAAAAAAATTAGCACAACAATAGTTGATGGCTAATGAAGATATGGGAAAGAGGCTTTAATGTTTAAACTTATTTATTATCAACAGAATAATCAATATTTTGAAAGATGGATCCTATTTGTCAATTCTTGGTGTGGAAAAATAAAAAGCAGGAAATCAGAAAGAGAAAAAAAATGCAAAATGTGACTCCAGATTTATTTCACTGTGAGCATTTCTGGATCAAAATTTATTTCTTCAGACATAAGGAGGGCAAATTATGCCCTCTATATTTATACATGTCCTCATATGGATAATAGGCTAAATGACCAATGTTTGTTAATAGAAGTAATAGGACTCTGGCTGTTAATTACTCGAGTTAGCAGGCCCTATCAGGATGAAAGGATGGATGAATGGATGAAATAATGTAACTGTGTGCATTCCAAGGTAAACTTGGCTGTTACAGGAATACTGAGTTGTTTCTTTGACAGAGGTCAGAAACTATCAATGGAAACATCTATTTGCATGCCTTGTGTCTGAAAAAGTGATACTCACTGAAATAACTTTATTAATCTGTATTTTGTCTCTCATACTTTTCTTTTCTCTTCTTTTTTTAACAGCTTAAATTTTGTTGAGGTTCTGAGGAAAACATAACTACTCCTTTGATAACAGCTGAACTCTAAAAGTTAGAGAAATGCTTTTCCCTTTAGCTCATTTAGCTTACTATAAAGATATGATTGTTAATTATTGGATTGTACTGTATTAATACAGATAACGGGACTGGAGTGGCTCAAGTGACTAAGACGCTGACTGGAAGGCGGCAGGTCAGCAGTTCGGTATCCAAATACTACAGCACGGAGTGAGCTCCCATCTCTGTCTCAGCTCCTGCCAACCTAGCAGTTCAAAAGCAAGAAATTGCAAGTAGAAAAATAGGGACCAATTGAGTGGGAAGGTAAACAGCATTCCGTGCGCTCCAGTGTGTAGTAATGCCTGCCACATGACCATGGAAATGTCTGCAAGTGCAGACAGCGCTGGCTCTTCAGCTATGAAACAGAGATGAGCACTGAACCCTAGAGTCGGATATGAATGGCTTCCGTGCAAGGGTGACCTTTACCTTTACATTTACCCAGTGATGGGATGTAACAGGTTCGCACCAGTTTGCCAGAACCAGTAGTAACTTTTCCCAGTGTCCCAGAGAACCAATAGCAGCTTTTTTTTTGGCGGGGGACAACCTTCAGGGCTTACCTTTTCACTTGGTGTGCATGCACGCCTACAGTGCTTGGTGCGCATGCACGTGCTCCTTGCTGTCCTCCCAAGCGAGGAGGAGGAAGAGAAGCTGCTAGCCTGAAGCTCCCTATAGACTGCTCCCCAGGGTAAGTGACCCACCTTTAGATGTGGTGTGTCTGTGTGTATTTTAATGTGTATTTAATACCTTTACCTATATTGACATACTACCACAGTTCCTAAAACGGCCTGGGAGCCGGCAGGCCTGGCTTGGGGTTTTTAAGTAAAGTCTTACCTCATCAATAAGCTACACCTGTGCTGTTCCAATTGCTGTTCCAACTGGAGAACCCTTAAGGAGGTACAGCTGTTTTACATTAAGGCATATTATCCTAGAGAACTGGTATGATGACCATATCCATCTGGCAACATGGTGTTGTCCAGGCACAACATGGTGTTGTCCAGGTAATTGATGGGTTTGTGTTTGGGGTGGGTTGGTGGGTGGGTTGATTTGTGTTTGGGGTGGGTGTATTTTAATGTAATTATTTATTTATTTATTTACAGGTGTGTGGTGTGGGTGGGTTGAGGGGTGTGTGTGTGTGTGCTTATTTTTATTTTTTATTTATTTTTTCATTTGGCCCTCCCCACGACATTATGACATCATGACGTTAGCTCTGCCCACACTGTGATGAAGTCATGGTGGGGTAGTAATCTTTTTGACAACCCACCACTGCATTTACCTATTAATACAGATATGTGCCTTGGAAAATAACATTGGAAGAAGAGGCATTGGCAAGAACTGCATTTGATGTTTTACAATGGTGCCTATAAGTATAAAAAGGTGTATGGTGGTACTGTACATATAAACTTGTTCACATACAAGCTTTCATTATTTCCAATTGTGCAAGCCAGCCCATTCTTTCTCTTTTCTGGAACAAAATAGGCTCTTCAAGGTAAGCTGAAAGATATAAGCCATGATTCACTGAGGTAATTTGTCTTATTTCAAAAGAATGAGTCATCTAGTCCTGGTGAATTAAAGGTTTAGCAGGGTTTTGCCTGGGGAGTTGATCAAAAGATAACTGACGTAAATAGCAGTTTTTCCATTTACTTCAATGAACCTCATTTCAGGTCCTGCATATTAAGCTGCTCCCACAAACAAAACATAAAAACATAAAAGCAGAGGAAGTCACTGTGGGTAAAAGAAACAACAGATCTTACCTAGTGGTTTCATCAATCAGTGAAGTATGAAGATCAGTTTTCTTTCTAGTTTCATCTGGGACGTGTAAAGCAGTGCTTTCTGTTGCATCCAAGTACAGTACTGTACATTCAATCTAACCACCTAAGATTGCTTTCTTTCTCTTCTTCCCACTTACCCCACAGGAGGTTTTATATCTCAGTAGCACATTCTTGTGCATGTATACTTAGGAGTAAATCCCCTTTGACTTCATAAGAATGGCATGTCACAGCTTTCAAAACAACAAGAGTTATGTGAATGTTTTACTGAAATGAGCTTCATTCTGGTCCAAAACTGAGTTAGGCTAACCATGCAGTTTTTTGAAGGAAGGAAGGAATATAACTTTTTGCATTCCCAAACTTTACAAATTTCAAATCATGCCTCCCCACCTGCATGTACTTCAGGAAGACCTGGTGGCCATGGAAAACTGCGCAGGAGGAGTCATTCTCCATACAACATTATTGTCTCTTGGCAGAGATAGGAGCCCTTATTTTGACCAATAGACCAGTTCATCTGCCAGGTTGCACTGAGATAGGTACAGTAATACCCCAGACAACAATTGCATTTGATAACGCTAAAACCACATAACGACGACAAATTTGGGGGGAAGATTCTTTTTAGCGTTATCTGATACAGTCGTTCTTAGCAGCAGGGTGGCTGGAAAGCTGAACGGGTTCTCCGTTCAGCTTCCCGGCCACCCTGCAGCTACGGAGGCAGGGGTAGGGTGGCTGGAAAGCTGAGGGGGGCTCCCCCGTTGGCTTCCCCAGCCACCCCACAGCTGCAGGCAAGGGCGGGTGGCTAGGGAAGCGGACAGGGAGTCCCCGTCAGCTTCCCCAGCCACCCTGCAGCTGTAGATCGGGTCCTCTGATCTCTCTGGAGTTCGAACCCTGATGTTTTGGCTTGCTCCACTGGCTGGGGACGTCAGGGAAGCCCAGAAACAGCTTAGATAGGGTCTTCCCACCTCCCTGGACCCGGGAGGGGGGGTCAATTTTGGGGTCCCTGACCCCCCTGCCGGGTCTAGGGAGGTGGGAAGACCCAATCCAAGCTGTTTCCAAAGTTTCCCCACCCTCCTTGAGGCTGTAACAAGCCAAAACGTCAGGATTCAAATCCTGATGTTTTGGTTTGTTGCAGCCTCAAGGAGGGTGGGGGAACTTCAAAATTAGCGCACATCGGGTCTCCCGACTTCCCTAGAGCTGATGCACACTAATTTTGAAGTTCCCCCACCCTCCTTGAGGCTGCAACAAACCAAAATGTCAGGATTCGAATCCTGACATTTTGGCTTGCTGCACTTGCTGAGGACGTCGGGGAAGCCCAGAAACAGCTTGGATCGGGTCTTCCTGTTTTTTTTTTACCAATTTGGGGGTCCCTGACCCCCCTGCCGGGTCCAGGGAGGTGGGAAGACATGATCCAAGCTGTTTCTGGGCTTCCCCGACGTCCCCAGCCAGTGGAGCAAGCCAAAACATCAGGGTTCGAACCCTGACGTTTTGGCTTGCTACACTTGCTGAGGATGTCAGGGAAGCCCAGAAACAGCTTGGATCGGGTCTTCCTACCTCCCTGGACCTGGCAGGGGGGTCAGGGACCCCAAAATTGGTAAAAAGTCTGTTTTTTTTTTTTACCAATTTTGGGGTCCCTGACCCCCCCTGCCGGGTCCAGGGAGGAGGGAAGACCCGATCCAAGCTGTTTCTGGGCTTCCCCGACGTCCCCAGCCAGTGGAGCAAGCCAAAACGTCAGGATTCTAATCCCGACGTTCTGGCTTGCTGCAGCCTCCTGGGAAACAGCGCTTTTTTTAATGTTGTGTTATCAATGTATCGCACAACGTTAAAAACCCAATAACGACAAGACTTCTGGAACCAATCTCATCGTTATCCGGGGTACTAGTGTATAACAAGATTGGCAAATACCACCCGCAGGTCATGTTAATGTATTTTAGTGTTTTTCCTGTTCTGTCATGAAAGAGATTCTTTTGCAAGGCAGTGTTATTAAACAGTGACTTTAGTTCTAAACTTGGCTGCAACAAGCTGATTCTTTTGCACTGACTTTTAGTAAACTGCTGTTCAAACCTTATTTTTAAAATACATGTTCAGGAATGCATTCTCTATAGCAGTGGTGGCAAACCTATGGCACATGTGCCAGAGAGGGCACTCCCAGCCCTCTCTGTTGGCATGCATGCCATCACATCCTCTCTCTCCCCAGCAAAGAGTTCACTCCACCTCTCTGCGCAGCAGCCAAATGGGAGCATTCCACCCTCCCCATAACACAGAGTTTGCCCTGCCTCTCTGCCCAGCAGTGCAATTGGAGTGCTTTTTCCCTCCCCCAGCACAGAGGTAATCCCACCCCTCTGCCCAGCAGCCCAATGGGAGCACTTCCTCCCTCCCCCCAGCACAGAGTTCATCCCACTTCTCTGTTTGGGTACTCAATCTCTAAAAGGTTTGCCGTCACTGCTGTATAGGTAAAGGTATTTCTTGGGCAATATCCAGTCATATCCTGATCTCTGTTTACAGTCAAAGAGCCAGCACCATCTGTGTATATAGATATTTCCATGTCCATGAAGTAAACATGATGAGACACCAGAGTTCACAGAATGCTGTTACCATATATACTTGGGTATAAGCCAACCCAAATATAAGCCGAGGTACCTAATTTTGACCTGAAAACCCAGGAAAATAGATTGACCCGAGTATAAGCCTAGGGTGGGAAATGCAGTGAGTTTCAATAGTCAAAATACATGAAAATATGGTAAAATTAATTAAATTGTTGGTGCATCTCAATCCAACATGGTCTTGGGACCATCATGGTTGTTGACCCAAGTATTAGCCATGTCCCCTTTGGGGGATTCATTTTTGGGGTTAAAAAATTCGGCTTATACTCGAGTATTTAAGGTACCTTTCCCACTGAAGCAGTACCTATTTATCTATTTATAATTTCTTGCTTTCGAACTGCTAGGATAGGAGCTGGTGGAGACAACTGGCGCTCACGCTGTTGTGCAGCACTCCATTCTCAAACAGCTGATCTTCTGACCTTCCGGTCATCAAGCTCAGCATCTTAACCACTAAGCCACCCTGAATTATTTTAGCACATCTATATGTTCAGAATTTCACATCCTGACACTTTTGTCTCTGAATCTCTACCTTGTCCTTCTGTTTCAATATCAATGGATACCAACCATAACTGGTTGTTAGATTCTGAACTGCTGGATAGTTCAGTGGTTTCAGTATGTAGCTGAGGAGCCCAAGGTTAAGAGTTTGATACCCCACTATGGCCCCTTTACAGTGACAGGACTTAATTATCCATAGGGTCCCTTCTAGCTCTGCAGTTCAAAGATAAGGATGATAGATAAAATATCTAATTATGAGTTAGAACATATGTCAGGAACCTGTGATATGAGAGCCACCTCCATCTTTCAAAGTCTGTTTCCTCAGCTTCTCACATGGCCAGAGAGTGGAAAGGTAGGAGCTCTTCTAACACCTGTGGATCTCATGAAAATGTGACCATTAGTTCCATCCACAATGGTTTACATATTCCTCATCTATAAGTGACAGTATATTTTAGAGAAACTCCTCCCTTTCTTCATATTTTGCTCTATTTTAGTTACCACTGAAGCGTTTCTTTGATTATTCCCAATTTTGCTCACTTTGGTATATTTTGTAAATTTTTGGTGGGTACTTATCATTTGGTAGGCAGCTGAAATCAAGTGTTGTAACACAAGACATAATAATGTCCTTTCAAAAAGGAAAAGCAGCTATGCCCAGATTTTATCAACACCACAGCTTACGTTACCATGACAATTGTGAGTAGCATGGGCTTTTGTGAAACCTTCCTTTCTCTTAGATCTGATACACATAATGTATGATTTATTAGGGCAGCACAGTTTAAATTGAATGCGAAATCAAATTCATTTCTTAATTCAGTTTAGTGTACATGTAGATAAATGACAAAAACACAATAGCATGTCGAAAAAACAAGAGTATAAAGAATAATCAAGATATGTGACATGATGCCATATATTCCTTTTCCCTAACCAGACAATTATTTAAAACAGAAGATAAAGTGCACCCTGAAACTCAAGAAATCTGAAAAAAAATAACAGCTTGACATGTATTTGAGGAATTACTTTGGGGCAAATGATATTACTGACAAAGATCTTGTTTAAGTGACAGGAGAAAGACAGGATGTATTTTATAGTGTCACACAATACATCCTGATCTACACAAAAGGCATGCACTTTTTTCAGGAAACTCTGTCTTTGCAAATTTTGATATGAAATGACTTTATCCACATCTTTCAGTTTAAGTGCACATTTGAACTAAACTTTACACACTTTAAAAAAAAAATCTCTACAGGTTAAATATAGATTGATTCCGAAAAACGATCAAATTACTTGCAGGTTAATTCTGAAACAGTTGCCTTGATTCTAGGAACAGGATGAACAGTGATTAATAAAATATATATACAGTATAATAGAAAGAACTGGTAAGTGGTGCCAGTCTTTTCCTTAAGCACAACAAGGCTTGTGTGTATCATACAAAGAAATCAGGTTACTAGTTATTTAATCCCACACATTTTATGCCAGCCCTGTTTGTGGCTGACCATATGCCAAAGGGGCATGCAGAGTTATTTATTATTTATTTTATTTATTTGTTCATATTTCTCCACCACCCTTCTCACCGAAGTGACTCAGGGCGGTTTACAAGTAATAAAAATATCACAATAAAACACAAACACTACCTAAAAACAACAAATACAAAACTGTTAAAATTAAAATTTAAAATTTAAATCTAAAAACATTAAAAGCACACCAAATGCTACATTTTACTAATCTTACTAATTAAAAAGTAGAGGGAGAGAGGGGCTCAGATAATCCAGCGAGCTGGGGTCATTATACCTCCCGCACCCCATACCTGCTCCACCAGCCATGTTTTTAGATTCTTCCTAAAGGGTAGCAGCTCCGTCTGGAGATGTAGCTCCATTGGCAGGAGGTTCCATAGGGCAGGAGTGGACACAGAGAAGGCCCTCCTTCTAGTGCCAGAGAGATGTGCCTCTCGGTTCACTCTGGTGGGATGGACAGATGTTCTTGGGGTGAGGCGGTCTCTTAAGTATCCTGGCCCACTACCATGTAGGGCTTTAAAGGTAATAACCAGCACCTTGAATTCCACCCGGATGCACACCGGTAACCAGTGCAGCTTCTGAAGTGGTGGAGAGGCACAGGTGTAATGTCCGCACCCCATCACCACCAGGCCCATCTGGACCAGTTGCCACCTCCGAATGGTCATCAACTGCAGCTTCATGTAGAGTGCAATACAATAGTCCAGTCTGGAGCTGACCAGAGCATGTGTGACCATGAGCAAGGAGTCCCGATCTAGGAGCGGGCGTAACTGGTGAATCACATGAAGTTGTGCAAAAACCCTCCTAGCCATGACTGCTACCTGCTCTTTGAGCAGTAGTCATGAGCCCAAGAGGACCCCCAAGTTATGCATGAGCTCTGTTTGGGGCAAAACCGCCCCATCCAGAACCAAATATGGTGGCTCCTGAGATAACGCAGGACCCCTGACCCACAACCACTCAGTCTTGCCGGGATTCAGTTGTAGGCCATTGTCCCCCATCCAGCCTGATGATACCTCACCCAGTGAGAACGGATGATCTCACCCAGTGGTTTCATGTAGATGTTAAATAGGAGAGGTGAGAGTACCGAGCCCTGAGGCACCCCATAACAAAGGGGCCTTGGGCTAGACACCTCGCCCTCCAACCACACCGACTGGGTCCGGCCCCTCAGAAATGAGGAAAACCAGGACAACACCGTGCCCTGGATCCCCAATCCTCTGAGCCTTATCAGAAGGATACCGTGGTCAACAGTATCAAAAGCCGTTGAGAGGTCAAGAAGAGCCAGGACGGACAGATGACCTCCATCCTGCTTTCGCCAGAGATCATCCACCAGCGAGACCAATGCAGTTTCTGTACCATATCCATGCCTGAATCCTGACTGAAAGGGGTCCAGATAATCTGCTTCATCCAGGACTCCCTGTAATTTATGCACCACTGCCTTTTCCAATACCTTGCCCAAAAAAGGCAGATTGGACACAGGCCGGTAGTTGGTAAGCACTACGGGGTTGAGTGATGTTTTTTTCAGGAGGGGGCACACCAGCATGTTTTAAATTTGCTGGAAAGACCCCCTCCCATAATGATGTTTATAAAAGCTTCGACCCACCCACCTGTCACCGCCCTGGAAATTTTAACCAACCAGGTGTGGCATGGATCTAATGCACAGGCAGTGGCACGAACAAATCCAAGGAACCTGTCCACTTCCTCATATACACAGATCATTCCAGACACCCCTAACATGCTTTAAGCAGGCTCAAATTTGTCTGCCATATAAATAATGCTCAGAGAAGACTAATTAATCGGTGTTCAGGATGCAATCCTTTGTATTGCCACAATTCCTTAACACTTCGCAATGGCACAACTACAGCTCACTTTACACCAAGGCTGAGAAATATGTGGCTCTCTGAGCTAGGGTCCTCAATATATTTGACCTTCAACCTTTCTGGATGTACCTAACTGCAGCTGTACAACCACCTTTTCTCTCTCTGATGGATATAAACTGCCAAAAAGAAGAACAAGATTATGAACACAAAAAAAGATCATGGATGCACTCATGGCCAGCCATCCTTTGGGACTAGGAGAAAGGAACTTCCTGCTGTTTAATTTAACTCTCTCAACATTATGTAGCATGGCGGCTGGACTGTTGGTATTGTTCTAATTTTTGTGTAAATTTGATGAGTTCTGTAATTTCTTATTGTTGTTGAAATTGATACCTATTGAATTTTGATTATGTAATGATGTTGAGATGTTTTGTGGTGTTGATACAGTGCTGATTATTATTTTTCCTATATTTACATGTTGTGTTTATAAATTTGTTGTTTCTCTGTGCTTGTGAACCGCCCTGAGTTGGCCCAATCCGAGTAGGGCGGTATAAAAATTAGAAAAATAAATAAATAAATAAATAAAATGGTAAAGCAATGGCAGAGGAAAGATCTCAACTAATTAGAGAGACTTCTCAAATGCCCATCCAAGCTAGGAATATAATATCAAAGTCTTGTTTTGTTAAGAACTAATTATACTCACACAATGGTTTTAAAGGACACACACACTGCACATCATTGTTTCTGGGCTAAAAGAACAAATAGCTTGGAAGAGATATGGATTGCCCAGTGGACATCAAATTTGCATAACTAGAAATAAACTAGTATCTAATATCTAAATTTATCTGAAAACAAAGATGGAAATTCTGAAATGCACAGGAAAAATGGAACTACCTTGTTAATTCCATGACATTATAATCCATTAGTATCTAAAAACCAATGGTTGTCTTTTTTCATCTCAATCAGACTGCAGAGTCAGTTATTATACCCTATCATGATCCCCTCCTACCAAGAGTCACAAAAGCACTTAATTATGTAGCTGAAACTTATCTTTAAGAGGGAGGATAATCAAGATTCATTACCTTCTCCTGGAGAAAGGCTAGCAACTTATGGGATATGTGAGTCATTTATTCTCACTTCTTTCAAGTTCCTATAATAAACCTATGCCAAACTAGTTTATTAACTGAAATGATCTGGCATTTATGTGTCGACTCACAGGGCATAAATGGCAGAAAGTAAGAATAAATATCTCTTATTTATGAGGAATATAAAACTACTGTATTGTTCAAATGTAGAGGGTTAGTCAGATACTGAATATAGTTCACAGGCAATAATAGTAGGGACAGTTTGATCAAGAGCCCTGGTGGTGTAGTGATTAAACTGCTGTACTGCAACCAAAAAGGTTGTGAGTTCTGACCAGGCATCAAGGTTGACTCAGCCTTCCATTCTTCCATGGTCAGTAAAATTAGTACACAGCATGTTTGGGGCAAAATGCTAATTAACTTGTGAACCACCCAGAGAGTGCACTAAGCACTAAGTGTGATTGCTTTGCTTTGCTTTAGATACATAGCAAAATTAATCTGATTAAGACATGTAATTTCCTGCTAAGAGTTCTACTAAGGTTCAATCTGATTTGAAGCTCTTGTCCAAAACTCATAAAATGCATCATTCAGGAGCAGAGATGGAGAAGTGGAGGGGGCAGGGTGTAGAACTACAATTCTAAGAGCACTATAGTCAAAAGCTATGTTGGCTGTGGAATTATGGGACTTCTACTTCAAAAACCATACATTTTATACAGCTACAGATGACAATTGTACCACTAATACGGCAAGTCTGTACAGTTATTGACCACCAATTTGAACAAAGTCATATTTCTATTACAAGTAGAGGTTAATTCCTCATCTCTGCAGGTCACTTAGACACTGGGCTTGATGATCGGAAGGTGGGCAGATCAGCAGTTTGAGACTCAAGTACTGTTCAATGGAGTGAGCTCCCATCATCTATCCCCTAGAGTTGGACACAACTGATTTTTGAGTAAAGGGAGACCTTTATCCCATTTCTTCATGAGTTTATAAGAATGTTGAATTCAGCTTTGTACATATTGCAAGAGCAAAAAAAAAAAAAGGAAGACAACCAAACAACCAATCAGGGATGAAGTGATAAATGTTGAAACATAGCAGGCCATCATGACCAAAAGGAAAGACCAAAAATGCAGTTTCAGCTGTACTAATCCATATCAAGAAATAAATTCTAGCAGATGTTGTTTCTACCAGGAGCAAGTTTTTGATAAAGCTAATAACTTTTGATTTCCCATTCAAGACCAAACAACTTTCAAGGTACTTTGTGTTACAGCAAGAATAGCTTTTAGCTATATACTGTTCTTGGGAAAATTCATCCTTCCCTACAACTTAGTATGGGGTGCAGCTAAATTCTAAGACAGGGGCACCCAAACTATGGCCCGTGGACCCAATTAGGCCCATGCATATCATTAATGTGGTCCACAGTGAGTACCCAGGATCACCGTGGACCAAACCTCCACCCGCACCCACCACCTAACATTAGCGGCAGCAATCACGCTTTGCCCCGGCTGCTCCGAGCAGCCTCTGGGTTGGTCCCATCCCCTCTTCAGCCTTTGCCAAAAGCCGATCACCACATTGGGGAAATTTTTTGGAGCCTCCTCTGTTTCAAAATCAGAGCAGCCTGGACAAAGCATGATCACCGCCGTCACTGCTGCTGATGTCAAAACTGTCAGCAGTGGGAGCAGCCCACCTCCAGCCCCCACAGCTGTGTGTCGGGGGCGGGACCGCCCCACAGGGGAAAAAAGTTTGGCCACCACTATTCTAAGGGAACAGAGAAAGCTAAGGAAGATGGCAGTTGATGTCTTAGTCCTCATTAATTATGAAGTCCTGGGCCTTGACCCCATGACTCCTGGTTCCTATAAACTGGAACCAACCTATTGACTCATAGAGCATTATTATTATTTAATATGAATAATACAATATATTATGCACTTCTTGTTCCTGTTCTTACATTATACACAATATACTTTCTCTATTTAACAGTTAAGAAAGAGATAAGAAATTCTGCACTATAGGTTTTTTTTTCTGGAAATCTCACCAGCAATTTATAATGATGACAAACAAACAAAATGCAATTATATGGTGTGGCCTCTTAGGTGATTAACTGCTCTATGGTCCCAGAAAGACATCAAAAGTGGCAGGTATATTTGAAGCCTGGTGGGTCACTACATGTGACTGAGGGACTGAGGGATATTTAATTTTGCAGTTTAAATAGTGTCCAGACCTGGAGAACTGCTTGCTGAATATTTAATTTCTATTCCATTTTCCACATCATAGTAAATAAAATGATAACTAGAGAACAGGAGGCAATGTGAACATTCTGTCAGAGTTAGTAGTGCTGCATTTGTTCGAATCCCAATAGGCTTCTTAATTTTGTTTCAGTTCCATATGATGCACTTCTGCATCATATATATATATGAACATTTCTCAGATAGATATTTATGTACATATCACATACCAAGACAGAACAAAAACACTTTTCTGTGTAAGCAGGAACTATTTGTTAGCTGCAAGTGAGTAATATAAAAAGTAATGAGTATGATAACACATTAACATAATGTTCCATATGGTGTTATTCTTGCATTTGAATACTGCAATTATTAATACTTCAATAAATTAACTATGGTTTGTCTCTAACTGCTTTGCTCAGAAATGCTGAAAATCCATTACAATGATGATGATGATGATGATGATGATGATGATGATGATGATGATGATGATGATGATGTGATGATACAGTGTAACTCTCAGTGTAGCAATTCAAACTATATCACCAGTCTGTCATCAGGAATGCATTTAATGTGGAACATACATGACTGCATATGTGTGGTTGTAATTTTTTAAAAAATCAATATGAGGATCACGTCCATAGAGCCTGAACATCTGGAATGAATATCTGAAGTCACCTATTAGGGCTAGTTGGATATTCTAAAATCAAATTTGTATTAGATAAGAACCTAGAAAAAGTTTGCAGGATGATGCCGTGGCCTAGCAGGCGGCTGAGAACATCGCCCCCTCCTCCGGGCCCTCAACAACAGCCTGAGGGGAATTAGTCTGTGTTCTGCTTTGGTGGTGGTGTGTGGTTGTTTTTTTGTTTTTTTGTTTGTTTGTTTTTTGGTGAGGTTGTATTTTATAATTTTTACTGTACTGTTGCTGTTTTGACTGTAAACTGCCCTGAGTCACCTCGACGAGTGGGCGGCAATATAAATATGAATAAATAAATAAATAAATAGCAAGTGTGTTTCTATTGAATGTTTTCAATGAGTGGGATTGTGTATGATATTCCCTGGCAATCCTTATGAAATTCCTAACTGAAATTAATAAGGTTTATTGCTGTTTGGCGGTAAAAAGAAGAAACTTTATAATCTATTTTTAAAAGGTGTCAGTTGAGATTACAGCAATTACTGTTCTAAACTATAGCTTCCAGAATATTCTAAACTAGCTGGAAATTTTGGTTCCAGAAATGAAACAATTCCAAACTTGACAGTGTTTTGCACTTTGTCACTGGGATATTTTGGGAGCTATTACCCCAAAAGAGATGTTTTTCAAGCTCCACACATACTTCTAAACAACACACATGAAAGGCTTCCCTAATCCTTACAATGTTCTTTCCATTAAACCCAATTACCATGTAAAAGGCACTATAGTAGGAAGGCCACCACATAACATTTTAAACCATTGCTCCCTTTCATGCTTGTGGAAACCTAAATGAAAATTGGTTATAATATGTCTGTGTGGAACTGCAGCCTTAGCAGAACAAAGCGATGATACTTTTTTTATGATAGAATAATGTGATGAATGGCAAGAAAGAAGGTTTTGTTTGCCTATGGTCGGTTGAAAAGCAGGATAATAAGGCATTTGCCTATTAAGATAAATTCTGTTTGCTGTTGATTCCTAACCAACCTATGTCTTTTGGGCTTTCTTTGGGCTTTTCACTATGCCATTCTGAACATTATTCCCCTCATGGCTGTAAGTTTCTTATTACTGACACATCTGCTCTAGTAAAGAGCTCAAACTGGGTTAGGTCTTTCTTGTAAAGACTGGGATGGGAATGGATAGAGTGATAAACTGACTGTTTTACTGTTTCTTACTACACTTTCTTAACCTCCCTGTGCCAGCTTGTCAGTGATGGCACAAAAATATGTAAGACAGGGGGGGGGGGGAAGCAGAAAAGCAACACATCTTGTATAGACTGCCAGTTGCTACTGGCACTTGGAAATAACTAGATTTTTCTAACTACTTATTTGTAATTCATTCCTTTTCCCAATATATTATCTATATAAAGTCATTAAATTGCAAATGCAACTTAAGAAAGGATCACTTAATTCCTTCTGCCATATACCTAAGTTTTTACTTACTTTTATAGTTAAAGAAATGTAGCTTCACTGACTAAATCAGGGGTTCCCAAACTATGGCCCATGGGCCAGATCTGTCCCATGGCACCAAATAATCCAGCCCGCACCACTTCCAGAACCAGAAGTAAAATGCACCCACATGTGCACAAAACGCTGCTGTAAATGCACCTGTGGCTGCTGTAAATGCATTTACGACAGCCATAGGTGCATTTATGGCAGCATTTCATGAATGCATAGGTGCCTTTTACTTCTGCTTCAGATGGGAGGAACCACGAGACTGGCCTACTCAACCACGTGACCGGCCCACAGCACAAAAAGTTTGGGAACCCCTTGATTAAATTATGGAGAAGCAATATCTCACAGTTCAAGTACATCCTTGTGATACTCTCTTGGTGCTTACTTATCACTGCTGAGATGACAACAAGGGAGACAAGCAGACAGTGTATTTAGTACTGCAGATCAGACCTTTGTTGATTAAAACAGAGATTCTCAACCTGGGGCCCGTGGACTGAATACAACCCATGGCACCATTTCATGTGGTCCCCCCACTGCCTCCATCACACCAGGAAGTGCCTCGTGGTGTAGGAAGGGCAAAATGGCCATCTGGCCCCCAAAGCTATCTGAGGGAGTGTGACCTGGCTCCCAGTTTTAAAAGACTGAGAACTCCCGGTTTAAAATAAGACTGCCAGGAACTGACTGCCAGGAATCTTTCAAGAATGAAAGAATGCTCATTGTGGCATCCTATCATGGTAAGAAATCCCATAACACCAAGAACAATAATTTTCTACATCATTTTGCCAGGCACTGTAGGGTTGCAATCTTAATTTTAAAAAATAAAATAAAAAGATGATAGGATGGAACATGCATGTCTCCTCCCCTCCCCAGAAACATTTGTTTGTGTGTAATTACATTTAAAAAGCTGCCACTAACCTAAACAGTTTGTAAAAGTGCCTGAGGACAACATTTAACATTTGTTATTAAATCTAACGAAATATGCACAGAAGATCTATGAAAACATAGTTGGCAGCTCTGTACATTTTGGCCTTTAGATAGTAACGAGAGATGAAAGAATATGCAGCTGTCCCAGGAAATTGAAACAAGGCCTAAACCTCTTCAGGGCATGTTATTGATATTTTGTAAGGATTACATAAAGGGAAGCATAAAAGAAAAGTGGGGAGGGGAGAATATAAATGGGTGGAAAACAATAAGCCCTTTGGGAAACCAACAGAAGCAGCAGATAGGACACTGCAGAGACAAAATGATCTATTCTAATACAGTAATTAGCTCAATGAAAGCAGGAGATGCCTCTGTGATTGCATTTTTGGGGCAGCTGAAAAAATATGATTGTTTATCACAACTGATAGAAATCTTCATTGTCTGTTGTTAACAAAACTATTTCTCATTTTTATTTCAGTAGTCTGGTAGCTAGCCTGAATTATGAAACAATAAGGGCAGTTCTGTACACAGCCTCTCAAATTAGAGGCTTTTGGTGATTGAAAATCTTTTGAAGAGAAAACATTTAGCAACCAAGAAAGCAAAGGAGACAGGATTTCCAGACTTGGTTTGAAATATCAGTCCTGGGAATTTGTTTATCCTTTAACATTAAATATGAAAGCATTTTAAAAAATTGCCTCCTGTTGTAAGATAGCCCACACCCAACCACCTTTTTCATGAGTCTCAACGAGAATTTGTCCATATGCAAGACTAATTTTTCTGCATCTCATAAATCCACAAAAACTGAAATTGTAATGACACCTAACTTGTTGAATAGACTATTAGATGTACAATAAAAGCACTGGATGGATTGATTTATTCCATTTTGAACCATCTCATTGTCCTTTTTAACTTTTCCTGTGTATATACTCTGAATAAATTATAATATAAAACTAGGATGAAATTCACTTACAAAAAGCTTAAGATGTTTCCATAGTATTTATTGCTATTCTTTACTAATTTATAGCCTCTTTCCACAACAAAGTAGTGCTCAAGGTGGTTTCCAACTGTCATAATACAATAAAAATAAGTAAAACCACAAAATCACTAAAATCAAATGACACTAATCCCACCGTAAAAGCCATTAAAATCAGTTGCATATACCAAAGAGCTAAGAACATCATAGTGGGTGATATGCCATTTTAGAAAGATGTGTACAGTATTTACACAATGATCTAACTGATCTAACAGACAGAACTTACTGTACCTCCTTGATGGTCTAGACTTGGTGATCCATAGGGACCTCTTCAGCTCTGCAGGAGTAAGATCATCATCATTATTAATTCTACAAATTAATCATCCATTTAGCTCTGGCTTTCCATCAATTGCTTTCCAAGGGTCAAGAATCAGTACACTCACACCAATGAACCTCTATGTTTGGGTCCCACTACTTGAGCTCTTAAGATCAGTTTTGAAACTCACAGGTCAATACAATATTGATTGGGTAAGAGGGGCTGAAGCACAGTACATGGTTAAAAATTATTTTAAATCTTTCATTAGCAACACAGGACACATTTTGAAGTAAAGCTAATGTAATTTAGTAGCCAGAATCCACTGAAGGAAGCACAAATAAACATGCTGAACACACCCAATCGCGTCTGACCATTTTTATTGAATCTATATAACTGTTTGGCAGAGACAAAGCTACTAATCTGTTACAGATACGAATTTATCGCCACCTCCACATCTATTAAAAAAACATTATGGGAATCAATGCTGCCCTTCACATGAATAAATATCAAGTGTATATTTAGAAAAGTAGCCAGTGAGAGCAAAGGGATGAAAATATTTAAGCAGCAGCAACAGTGTTAATCCATTAAACTCAGTGCAAGATATTCTGTGCATAGTAGTTGAAAAAATTCCATCCCTCGTACAGCATCATCTTCTTAGAACCTGGCTGAGCAACTAGTTAATCCTGCACAGACTAAGAAAGAGGGAGAAAAGATGCTACTGTGCAAAGGACTGATAAAGGACAGAGCTGTCTTAATAGTACCAAATTCTGACTTGACTTCAGACAGAGTTCCAGCATCTATTTTTGAAAAGTAATTCATTTGTTATAGTGTTTAAAAAGTAATCCAATGCCATCTCTTATTATGGAGCTTTAAAACTCTTTTAGTTGTGGTGTTGTTAATGGCTTTTTGTGACTTGTCATTCCATTTTAAAAAAAAAAAGCCCAAGATCTTAGAATTGATAAAAGAATGGTATGAATTTTGAAATGGCATCTCATTTCTTATGGGATAATTTCAAAAGGGAATAAAAATATTTCTCATTTTACAAGTAAAGTAAAAGAATACCTACTCAAAAATTTGGTTTTGAAGTACAGGTTGATTACATCATCAATTCTGTATTACCCCAAATAAGATATTACAGGTGAATGTGGTCCTTGTATTTTATTACTTAACAAATTCTACTCTAAATGAAGCAGATTTTCACATTGCCTTTTCTCGAGACAAGGTTTAACAGAAGCATTGATGGCAATCTGGATTGTAAGATTTAGGATCCATGGGCCAAAGCCACTAATTTTCTTTGTAAAAGTCAACCTCAATGAAAGTGGAATGCAGTGTCAAAATTATATGCTTTTCTAATTTTCCTTCTTTATAACATGTCTTCAGCATTCTGAGCAGTGGTGGGCAGCAAAAAAAATCTCTACCATGGGTGAAGCCTGCATCGTGGGCAGAGCCTATGTC
This sequence comes from Furcifer pardalis, assembly GCA_030440675.1. NCBI lineage: Eukaryota > Metazoa > Chordata > Lepidosauria > Squamata > Chamaeleonidae > Furcifer > Furcifer pardalis. The sequence goes on along the minus strand of CP126892.1, from coordinate 171,940,978 downwards.
ATGGGTGGAGCCTATGTCATGGGTGGAGCCTATGTCATGGACGAAGCCTACGTCATGGGCGATCTAGTCAAGCCTGCCATATGGTCATGCATGATGCATACATCTGCAAACACAGGCAGCACTGGCTCTTTGGCTGTAAATGGAGATGAGCACTGCACCCTAGAGTCTGATATGGCTGGCTTTTGAGCAGGGAAGACCTTAAACCACTTGCAGGTATAAAACCTGATGTCAAATTTGAATACCAATCAGGGATCTCCTGTTATTAGGTAAAGGTTACCCTTGCTCGAAAGCCAGTCGTTACCAACTCTAGGGTTCAGTGCTCATCTCTGTTTATAGCCATAGAGCCAGTGGACTTGATACACAAAAGCTCACATTAAAATACAGCAGTTAGTCTTTAAGGTGCCACAACGGTTTTGCCTTTTGTTTTGTTTGCTGTCTGACATACTTGCACAGAATAAAACTTTTTAAATGGTAGCTGTGTTAGTCTGGCGAGGGCAGGGAGGTGGACGTGGCCACCCAATTTTGCTACCCTCCCCCCGCCTTAAGGCTGCCCAATTTCACCACCACCCTGCCCAAAGGCCACCCAAAGGCTGCTGGGTGGTGCGAACCTATCACTGCCCACCACTGATTCTGAGCCAGTTGTTGATTTTTTATTGTTTATTTTTTTGCTGTGTAAGTAATGTATCTCTTTTTAAGGGTTTTGTTTCAAATTATTAATAGACTGTGTGACAGTCATGTGCCCTTGACTGAGATGAAACCTTTCTGTGTGATGAGATCCAGGTCAAATAATCTTCTGCTCCCCTCTCCTCCCGGAACTGTCTGTTAGATCAAATGGAAAAAATAAAGGATAAAAAATATATAGAAGAGTGAGAGTAGCCATACCAACTCTCCTGGATACTTAACAAATGTATTCATTTTTAGTCCCTAAAACAAATATTTACAGGATGAACCTATTTGGCCTTTATATTATTAAACCTTCTGCTATGCAGATAATAATGGGTCAAGAATATCCACACATAAATATTTTGTTTCCATTTAGAGTTTATTCTAGCTAAAACTGGGGTGGAGGGGTGAGGATACCTAGAATTTGTTTGCCACATGCAAACATCTTGCTTCTTCTTTTGACTTTCCTTAAGAAGAATGGAATATGAAAGCAAAATATATGAGAAATACACTCATCAAATCACTCATCACAAGTAAATTTTTAATTGTATTTTTAATTAGGGTTTTTTACTGGTTTTATGTAATTGTTGTACGCCACCTTGAGTCACTTGCCGAGTGGGCAGCAATACAAATATGACTAAGAAAGAAAGAAAGAAAGAAAGAAAGAGAAAATCATGCAAACATTCAAATAAGGGTGCACATTTCAAGACAACATGTTTTCTGCTGACAAAGATGCAGTTTGCAGATAGGTATGACTTGGCTTCCTGTATTTCCAAAAACAATCCCAACCATGGAGGGGGTGGGAGGGAAGAAACAGCAACATAAGTGTGTGAATATGACAATACAAGGACATAACTGGATGAAACAATATGGTGCGAAATCAGCATACAATAATTGCAACATCAGCAGATACACAAACATACAGAGAGAGAGAGAAAGAGAGAGAGATGGAGAAACAGATTGAGACTGGAGGTTAATAAAACATGCTGAAATTTATTAAAAGAGGTAGAACTGCATGGAATATATATTCCATATTCACATTTGTCCTCCACTGCTGTAAGTAAGAAATATGCATTAACAAGGTATTTATCACTACTAGAGTCATTATTTTTAAAAATTAAAATTATTTTATTTTATATTTAGAATTTGGTATCACATACTTTATACTGTATTATTTAAGAGAAGCATTGTGTGTTATAGTTTACATTCAAACATCAGAGAATCAAAATAATGTTTTTCAGAATACCTGCAAAATCACCCAAATTTTATTGCAGTAATAAAATGTAAAAAAAGGGAAATTAAAATACACACAATTATGGCCCAAATCTTATTTGGTAGTCTCAGCCAGAGTAGTCCTTTGAATCAATGGGATTTACGGAAATTTTGAGACACCATTCAACAATTGATTCAGTAGATCTATTCCAGCTAAGTTTGCCAATAGAATTTATACTTGTACTGTACATCAGAAAAAGATAAGAAATTATTAAATCAGCGATATCCAAATATGGGTCCCCAGATTTTCTTCTTCTCTTCTTTACTTTGTCTTTTACCCCTTCAGGTGCTGAGGGAGATATCAAAGTTCTTGCTCCGGCACCCCAGATGTTACTGAACTTCAAACCCAGAAGTTCCAGCCAACATAACCAATTAGAATCATAGAATCGCAATGTTGGAAGGAATTTGAGTTCCATCTATTTAAACCTTTCAGGATGCGGGGAACCCCCAGCTAAAGCATCTCTGATAGATAGCCATCCTAACTATCTTTTAAAACTTCCAACCAGTGAGAGTGACTCTTATTATCAGGAAGTTCTTCCTAATGTTTTTTAAATGGTCGGAGATTCCAAGAGTAGTTGTATTGTATTACAACAACATCTAGTGGTCCAAAATTGAGAACTAGTGTACTTTACAAATAGGATATTCATGTCCGTATTTTTTTCCTGCCATTTTGCATAAGAGACCATGACTTGATGCTAATATCTCAAAGCAAAAATAAAAAATCTCAGTGAGAAATAGTGGATTTAAATACTTGGCTAGAGATAAAGAGAAAGTATCTCTCCACTCCATACACCTGGGGATAGGTATTTCATTTCAATTTATTTGGGATAAGCTTCTACTAAAACATAAACAGTTTCTTCACATTTGGGTTTGAAAGAACATGAGATTTAAAAAAGGAAGATGCAGGAGGAACTGAAGCTGACAGATCCCTTTATCATAGCTCAGGACTTTGATTTTTTTAAGCTCCAGTTTTAATTCTTATAATAATACTGAATTTTTCTACTGAAAACCTCATCATCTATAAAATGTATATGGCAGCCAGAAACAACATGGTAATCTCCATTATGAGAATGTTTGGGATTACTGAATTTGGCTAGGGGAAATGGTAGAAATGTTTGATTCAGTTTGGTTTTGAAGAATTTATAAAGTTTTGCACATTCCTTCATATTTTGCCATTAATTGGGTTTTAAAAGAAACATGGATCACCGTGATTATATAGTTATATGTTATTGTTATTGCTTGTCTTAGGGTCGGCACGGTATATGTATGTTGTTCTGTTTCTAACCAGAAAAAAAGACCCGGTACAATACAGATCAATTATCTATTACTTCTCTGACTCTAACAGTCCAGGCAGCCATCCACTACTGAGTGGAGGAACTAGAGCACCTCATTGAGAGAAAGAAATGATTCAGTGAACATAAAGTAGACTCATGTTCATAACTACCATACAAAGTTATATAAATTGTGCCTATGAACAATTTCCAATAAACACTTACTAAATAATAATAATGGCATGCTATCTAGTCAATTCCACCTTATGACGAGCCTTTCCATGGTCTTCTAGGTAAAGTATACATAGAAGTGGTTTACCATTCCCGTCTTCTGGGGGCACATTGTGTCTGTACAGATTTCCCTTGACTACGCAGGCTGGCTCTTCTTCTGGGACAATTGAGTTCTCAACAGCTGGCTCTCCAACCAGATACCTAAGTTATCCAACAGCTCAACAAACACTGACACATAGATAAAAATGGAGATCACTGATTGAAGATTGTTCCATCAGCAATCCTATATCATCATAAAAGACACAGTACTCTGACTATTCATGACTGGTGTAGGTAAACAAGATATTGTCCATGAGTGACATTGTCCATTCTATATTTTGCAAACCTTGCTACACTTCTTTTCCTATCTAATTTTCCTTGAAAGATGAGCTGCAGGGATGGCCATCCTATCTGGGGCACCAAGGTTAGCCACTCCTGCCTCATAATTTCTTCATTTATCTTTATACGAATACACTGTGGCAAACAGCATTACATAAACCATTGAATGCATTACTTGTAGAGTGCAATTATTTTATGAATCATGCATTTAATAAAAATGCATTCCAAAAATCCTTCTCCTCTCTTTCAAAAATTCTCAAATAATAAAATGAGGCGAAAACTCAACGATAATAATGAGTTCATTTAATCAACTTGTATACACCTTTCTGTACCTAAAGATATCTCAGAGTGGTGTACAGTACAGAAATTGACAGTGACAGGGTGGCTTCGGAGAGTGTGGGACATTTCCATTGTGAAAATGGTAACTGTCAAGCAAGCGCGTTAGAGAGGGACCAACAAATAGGACAGCCTTTTTCTACATGTTGTTATAACATGGCAAATACAATATATGTACACAATACATCCCCCCCCCTTTTTTTTGCATTGTATTCTCCTTATTTGCCTTTCTGTGAAACAGACAATGAAAATTAGTTGTCAATACCAACCTGCATTTGTTTCAAAGATGTCCTCTGCTGTAAGCTTTGAAGCAATTATTGTGATTTTCCATAATTAGTTTTGATCTGTGGTCTGAGATCTGTTGCATACAAGGGAGCGTTTCAACAAGGAGTCATAGAAACAGTGAGTAACCTTGCAGCTGGAACATATGGGTGAATTAATTCCCTGTGAGAAGAAGCCTAGAATCAATACTATCAGCCAAAAAAATGCAATGTCCTGTAAAAAATTTCCTTAATTATCTGCAAACCATGCTTTATGAACCCTGAATGATATGATGGGAGATCTCAGGAAGGAAAAGGGAATCATTTTTATGAGTTGGGGAAGGAAGACACAAAGAACTCTGTCAATACTGCTTTCACAGGGGAAGGAAAAACAATACTATTTGCTATTAATGTTCTTCTAATTGCACCAAAGGACCCTGCTGTCACTGTAATGATTAATATTCCAGCTCACATTTTGCATGATTTAGATTCTTGATAAAGTATGTTACTGAGAACCTAAAGGAGGATATTTCAGTTCATTTCCACTGGCATAAAACATTTCAAAAGAGTCCAACTATCTCTCCTGAATGTATGTGATTTGATAAAGCAAAATTATATCCATGTAGTCCCATTCCAAACAATCTCAGGACAGGTACTTGTGCAAAACAGTTGGTAAAAAAAGAAACCCAAAAAATTCTCAACTTTCAGTCTGCACAGTTATTTTTCCTTCTTTCCCTTTTGGTAAAAAACAACTGTGATCTACTATTATGTCCTTCTATGCATTCTAATTTAAACCAGAGACTACCAGGGCCAAATTAGAAGTAATTGGGAAGGGAGATCAATATCAATCTCTCCTTGATATTGTTTTCTTTGGGTAAAAACAGACAGAGGGATGAGGCTCATTTAAATCAGTGATATGATGTCAGAGGAGAAGTCTGTTGGATTATCTCACTCTCATCTTCAACCCCTGACAAAATAAAATCAAAAGGGTTAGTCATTGCAAAAAAGGATAGATATCTGTACTGTATCTGTATTTTTACTCTCTCCATCTAATTACCAGTGGTGCAGCTTGAGGCATTTCCCCACATATAATGGTTGTCTCCAACTCTCATTAGGCATCTCTAGGAAGGTCACTGGTGAGGAATACTGGAAACTGCAGTCCATTTTGAGGTCGTCACTTCACCCAAGCCTGATGAAGTAGCAGCTTTGTTGTTTGAAGTGTAAGTAAGTCCATTATGTGTTTCAGTGACAATGGCTCAACATATCACAACCTTTGGTCTTAAGATATTTCAGCCTGCCTCTCCTCAGAATTGCTATCTGTTGGCCAGTCTAACTGGGGCTTCCAAATAACAGGACTGAAGTCACTTCATTAGTACAATAAATAACATTTTCTAGTTGCTTTCAATGGGTTATTATTTTAAAGGACATTGTTATTTTGGTAAGAGTGACATTCTGTTATCAGTCCTTCAAGAAAAGGATGTACAGTAATTGAAAATAATATACTGTATACCAATATACATTTTCATCATGGCAAAGGTAAAGGTAAAGGTTTCCCTTGCTCGAAAGCCAGTCATATCTGACTCTAGAGTTCAGTGCTCATCTCTGTTTCAAAGCTAAAAAGCCAGCGCTGTCTGCTTCTGCAGATGTTTCCGTAGTCATGTGGCAAGCATGACTAGACACCAGAGCACATGGAATGCTGTTTATCTTCCCACCAAAGTGGTCCCTGTTTATCTACTTGCAATTTCTTGTTTTCAAACTGCTAGGTTGGCAGGAGCTGGGACAAAGACGGGAACTCATTCCATCCTGCAGTATTTGGGAATCGAACTGCTAACCTCTCACCTTCCAGGCAGCATCTTAGCCACTTGAGCCACTGCATGACAAAAGCATTGACCTATCCCATCTCCTGTGGGAAGATGAGATATTTTGGGTCCACAGAGCAAGGATGTAAATCTCACATCCTCTTGCTCACTAATGGAAACCAAGAAAACATTCCCTACCACCACCACCACTACCAACTATTTTTTCCTCACAGTGAGATTTCCAAGTGAAAAATGATGAATGCCAAACTTCTCAATGTTATTACAATTCCTCATAAAGAATGATATCCCTTCTTCATGAGATTTGTCTGAAAAGGGAAGAAGAGAAGGAAGTTGTGGACTGTTGCAATTCCTATGCAGGACAGCACATTTTCCTGTGTAGGATTCATGTAGGAAAGATCATTAATTTGGAAAGTATCTGGCAGTTTACAACTCAGAATAGTCAAAAAGTTTGGGGGAAATGGGGCAGGACTCCAAAACTGAGGTCTTGTTCACATAGGAAGTCAAAAGCTCTGCAAGGCTGTGGGAAATCTCAGTGATAAATTTCAACAGGGCAAGACTCAGGAAGCTACAATGAACAAGACAGTTTGTATTACTCACATCCCTACTACATGATCATGTTTAACGGCTGAAGTCATGCAGGGTTAAAACTGTAAATTAGAGATGTGATGGTATTATCACTTAAAGGAAAGATGTTCTGTCACTTACATTACCTCTGGCACTCTTTCTTTTCCTTTGCCTCTCTGCTCTTCAGGTTTGCCCTCTATTGACACCCAGTCCAGGTAGATAGATACGGTAAAACCCCGACTTACATATGTCTCGAGGTACATAAAATTCAACTTACATAATAATTTTGTGCTGAAACCATGTTCCAATTTTTATGATTTCCTATGGGTTTGCTTCGATTTACATAAAAAATTCATTTTTCCTATGGGTTTGCTTTGAGTTATGTAAAAAAATAATTTTTCCTATGGGTTTGCTTCAAGTTACATGAAAAACTGATTTAAGCAAAAGCCTACAGAATGGACTTTTTTTCATAAGTAGGGGTTTTACTGTAGTTCTTTATGAGTAAAAATGTGGCTTTCCCTCTCAGCTGCTCCTCAGCTGCCCTGAACCCCCTGTTTCCCAGGTGATCTGTGACTAGAGTCATGATCTGTGCTCTAGCACTCTGGGATAATTGTGAAGGTCCTGCATGTCTCTTTAATATATCCACAGCTGTTCCCTCCTATCTTCTTAATTGCTGTTGCTCAGCCGATTATGAGCAGTCTAATAAAGCTTAACAGCTGTGTTCTGCTAATGCTGCAATAGCAGCTGAGGCCTAAGCAAGAGTAGAACATATTATGCATATGAAATACCTAGATGACTTTGCCAAGCTGTGTGTGTGTGTCTGTCTGCACACACACGCATGTGCGTGCACACACACAATTCAAACATATTCTTTCATTTAACAAATAACTTCAGGTTTCCCTGGGTTTGCAGTACATTCTGAAATTCAGCTATCATATGGTCCAAAGGAAGGTATAATAGCTGCCCAATGGTATAATTATATTGCTGTGCAGTAGAGCAAATCAACATTATACAAGGCAATTCTAAGCAAGCCGGGGGGAAAAAAACTTTGAAACTGGGCTGTGGATCAGCACCAAGTTCAGCATAAATGTAGCATTCAATCTGTGTTTCCTGTGTGCCAAATATGATGAAGTTTAAGCAAAGGACTTTTCAGTTATACCTTCTTCCACCAGTATAAAACTGTCGGGGGGGGGGGCATTTAGAAGTACAAAACCCTAAAGATCCCTAGATTTAAAACAGTTCATATAAATTGAAAAGACCAATCAAGTTTATCTTGAAAGAGAATGGTCCCATTAATTCAGAAAGAATCTAGGCTGCAGGGGTTGAAATAAGGGGCCTCTAAAAAGGTCTTTCAAAACAGTGTCTTGGTTATCAACTGAGCTTGTGCGGAACAGGTTTCCCAGCAAGAGCAGTGCAAAGGACATTCACTGTTGCTATTTCATGGTTAAGGAAAGCTCTTGGGCAACAAAGGATCGCAGAAACAGAGTCTAAAAACTGTACTCAGGAACAGAAGAAAAGAAGCAAGCTTCATACTCTTAAGTGTTATAGACTGAGAGTGTTCTCAGTACTTTCAAGACCTGTGACTTATCCTCTGCCTTCATTTTGGTAAGGTGGGTATATGTCAATGGAATACAACATTCAGGAACTGACTGGTGCTATTTCTTTTTCTGTTGTTATTTTTTGCTAGTCAAACCATACAGCTATTAAAAGGTTGTTATTTAGGACTGTAGGCAGCAGTGAGAAATGAAAAAACTCTGTCACCGAGTTGCACAGATGACTCTATATTAAGCAAGCCAGTTGACCCTGTTGACTCCTGTTCTCTCTAATGCATGTCTGAGTATTGTCTGAGTATTTAGACAACAAGTGTGTTCTCTTGGAATAATAAAAGGTGGTAGCTAAAGCCTTCTTTGTGACATTTAGGGAAGAGCTAAATTAGAGTGAAGAAAGTAGTTATTTCTCCTTCCCAAAGTTAAGCTGGTAAATGGACTTTATTGTGTGAAATAAAGAAGAAGCTCTGTTAAAGTTAAGGAAATGGTTAGTTCATTCATGGGCTCCAAAGCGATGGCTTTCTTCATGCTAATGAGAAGACAAACTTCATTAGCAAAGAAACAGTATAAAGGATATTTGAGGAAATGATGAGGGTGAGTTTGCCTCAGTTGTGGTTGCTTGGTTACCTGTTCCCATTTCCTGTCAACAATATTTGTTTCTTCTCCTTGGGTGCCAAGCTTTAGATTTATTAATATCTAACCTGGCCTATTCCCTACTGCCTCGGTTGCTCTTATCTCCCCAGGCCAATCTCCATGTTGTTTCTGTCATCCTAATACACACTTGTACTTCTGGATAAGATCTACAGATATTTTCAGAGCTAAATTTATAGCCTTGGCATAAAAAAACTTGTTGGAACATTAGAAGTTTATAGTCAGAGAATGGTAAAGTTACCATTTTGGACGACAGCTCAAAGAATCAACCAATCAGTGAGGTTATTGGTATTGCTAATACAGTACTCTGACCAGAACAATAGGGAAAATTAGGTGGGGTTATAATTAACTAACCATGGATCTAAGTTTATAAGCAGCCTTAGCAAAAACCCAATGGCCTGTCTCCTCTCCTATAGATTAATCTTGCTACTGGTAGAGTTACTTGACCAAAACAACAGTCCTCCTGTGATTAAACCAAATTTTAAACTATAAACCCCAACAATTTCTTTCTCTCCATTACCCAACCAGTGGGGAATGTGCTGAATATATTTAAAATACATTGTTTGAGAAGCATTTGAAACTGTATTTTTATATATTTATATATTTTACATGTTGTTTTAATACTTGTGTGACTAATTAGATCGTACAGTGCCTTGGGCTTTATTTGGATCATGAATAAAATGATAACTAAATTAAATGTAATTAATTTAAATGTAAATCTACTGTCAAAATATAATGAAAGTACCTTTTGAAGCTATAGAAGAAAGAAGATAGTTTTCAAATGTGAAATGATTCACCACAATAAATTATCAGCCAGCTTTGGACAAAGATGTGTCAATGGCTCCTGGGTCTTCAATATTTTAATTTATTTTTTAATTTTAACTTCCAATTTGTACAGCCCCCCAACTCTGAATGACTTCTGGGCGGCTTACTACATTAAAATCAGTACTACAATCTAAAAACTTAAAATCGGTAAAAACCACAATTAAAAATACAATAAGAAATTACCCCAACAGCTAAAAAGAGTGAGGGAGCGATATTACTACATCAGCCAGCAGGCAGGGGTCACTGCATCCCCAGTGCCCCACACCTGTTTTGCCAGCCAGGTTTTTCGATCTTTCCTGAAGGGCAGCAACTCCATCTGGAGTTGTAGCTCAATTGGCAGGAGGTTCCATAGGGCTGGAGCAGTCACAAAGAAGCCCCTCTTTCTGGTGCTAGAGAGGCGAGTCTCTCTAGCAGATGGCACAATAAGAGAGCCTCTTCAGTCCGCTCTGGTGGGATGGACAGATGTTCTCGGGGTGACGCAGTGTCTTAAGTATCCTGGCCCACTACCATGTAGGACTTTACCAGCACCTTGAATTGCACCCAGAGGCACACCGGTAACCAGTGCAGCTCCTGAAGTGGTGGCGAGGCACGGGCGTAACGTCTGTACCCCATCACCACCAGGGCAGGCACATTCTGGACCAGTTGCTGCCTCTGAATGATCATCAAAGGCATCCCCATGTAGAATGCAATACAATAGTCCAGCCTGGAGGTGACCAGAGCATGTGTGACCATGAGCAAGGAGTCCCGATCTAGGAGCGGGTGTAACTGGCATATGACACAAAGTTGTGCAAAAACCCTCCAGGCTATGACTGCCAACTGCTCATTGAGCAGGAGTTGCGAGTCCAGGAGGACTCCCAGATTACACACCGGTCTGTTTGGGGTAAGATAGCACCATCCAGAACCAAATATGGTAGGTCCTGAGATAACATGGGGGCCCTAACCCATAGCCACTCAGTGTTGCTGGGATTCAGTTGTCCCCCATCCAGACCCCAACAGTGTCCAGACACCTGTTGCATCGCTTGGATCACCACAGGCTGAGATCTATAGCTGGGTATCATCTGCATACTGATGATACCTCACCCTGTGGGAACAGATTATCTCCCTCAACGGCTTCATGTAGATGTTAAATAGGAGAGGTGGGAGCACCAAGCTCTGAGAGGTGAGAGCACCAAGCCTATTTGTTGATGGTTTCATAAAATGTTATAGCATAGCATAGCATAGGAGTAAATTCAAGAATCATAGGCACTCATCACAATTCCTATTGATAGGAATGCCCCAGTCAGGTGTGTGTGAGAGAGAGAGAGAGAGAGAAAGAGAGAGATACATAACATACTGTCTAACTTAACCCCATATTACAAATAAGATTTCTCTGTCACAAGGTAAAGGTAAAGGTTGCCCTTGCTCAAAAGCCAGTCTTATCTGACTCTAGGGATCAGTGCTCATCTCCATTTATAGTCAAAAAGCCAGTGCTGTATACATCTGCAGACATTTCCATGGACATGTGTCAGGCATGCCTCAACCATGGATTGCACAGAATGCTGTTTACCTTCCCACCAAAGTGGTCCCTATTCATCTACTTGCAATTTCTTGCTTTCGAACTGCTAGGTTGGCAGGAGCTGGGACAGAGACGGGAGCTCACTCCATTGTGCAGTACAGTACTTGGGAATCGAACACCAACCTTCCAATCTCCGACTTTACCATCTTAACCACTTGAGCCACCACAGGCCCTTCTCTGTCACAAACACATGTCTAAATCATGTTTCTAGAAAGCTAACAACTTTCAGCCTCTAATGATAGGCTGTCTAATATGAACTAACAAATTTTATTTTATTTATGTTTCTGTACTGCCCATCTAGCCAAATGGCCACTCTAGGTGGTTTACAATAAAACAACCATAAACATAGGTAATGCTTTCCCTTGCTCGAAAGCCAGTCGTATCCGACTCTAGGGGTCAGTGCTCATCTCTGTTTCTAAGCCGAAGAGCCAGCGTTGTCTGCTTCTGCAGACTTTTCCATGGTCATGTGGCAGGCATGACTAGACACCGGAGCGCATTGAATGCTGTTACCTTCCCAGACATATATACAAATACAGTGGTATCTCACTTAAAGACCATAATGTGTTCCACGTTATTGCTCTTTAAGCGAGTTTGCTCTTTAAGTGAAAGATCATTGTAAGTGACTGATTGTAACTTCTGGCAGGGGAGACTGTGAACCCCGATTTAGTTGTTGAGCGAGTTTTTGGTTGGTTTTAGTTGTTAAGCGAGGCAACAATTAAGATAAAATTCTGCTCTTTAAGTGAGTTAGTCTCTAAGCGAGGCATTCTTTATGTGAGGTTTTACTGTACAAGAATAGGGTGAAGTAATAATCTTTTCCACTAATCAAAATGTCTTGGCCTAAAATTTACAAATTTTAGTTTTACTGAGATGATGAGCCTGCGGTTTAATCAGTTACTGAAACTGTAACCTAGGTTTCAGCCTTCAGCTGATTAATTACATCAATTAATTGACCCAAACTTGTAGCCTCTATTAGTTAGCTTAATTAGTTAGCTGCAATTAGCCTTGATTAATAAGCTGTATTGCTAAAATGAATTAAATCCTATTTCCAACTTTTCTTTATTTCATTAGAGTCAAAGATGTTATTAATATTGTTGACAAATGCATTTAGAGAGCATTGAAACAAGAAATGTACCTGTTCATGTCAAATACTTAGGCATTGCTACTCTATCAATATAAATATACTTCTCAGAGTTGATTAGAGGCAATTCTGGAGTGAGATGTGAGCTCACAATTCTTTTGTGCTTGGATCCTACTTTGTTCAATGTATCATTTAAAAAATCTGGACACTTTGTTGCCCTGTATTCATTGCTAGATTTCAGATTAAAAGCAAGACATATAGAAAATATTACCTTAGACACTCTTGTGTGTACTATAGAGTTCATTTCTTACCAGCTGAAATTTAGTCTATAACATTATAGCCAACATACATTGAGAAATATCATGTAGTTTAGCTTTCTTGAACCATGCACTTCGCATAGCACTGCCTTTCCCTCAAAGAATAAGAGTTTTATGGGATGTGAGAAAAGCAAGAGGAACACATCTGAACATGATACCCCACCTGTATATTCTAAACTAGGTTTCATATATGTAAATTATAAAATTACTTGAAGATTGCACCTTCTAATCATTCTAAAACAAGCATTCTGGCTGATATGATTACATCATGATTTCTTGTTATAAATTTTGCACAGGTTCCTTGTTTAAACAACTTGGAACATTATCATACAAAATTTAATTTGGAAAATGTCAGGCTCTAATTGCATTTTAGCAAAGTCAATATTTCTGGTCTAAACTAACCAAAGTTGGGCATCTCAAAATCAAAACATGCCATTTTCTTGCCCAAAGGGCTTCCTGCCTTTCGCCTGCTTCTATGAGATCATGGCAGCGATCTAAACACTGCTGCAGTCCGTGAATTGAATTTTCTTTTAATCTGAACCATTCTTACATTCATTTGTGGTTTCTTTGCCCTCATCAATCAGCCCATTAGCCTATGCAACTTCCTCTGCCTGGAGAAGATATCCCTGGGTTATGTCATGATTCAATTCCCCCATGTCCTCACCACACTAATGTGTTTTTTCACATGTGAGAAGGATCACTTATCCAGAGGAGTAAAATTATCTCTGGAAGCTATGACTTCTATCTGCCAAAAAGCTGATTCCATTTGAAGAAATCAATCACCTGTCGGATAGTTTACACAATCCCCGTGATAGCTGAAATAATGAACATAGCTATTTTCTCTCAGGATAGAAAGAAGGCACATTTCCCTTTGCTATTGGAAAGCCAAGGTGACTTTCTTCTGTCACTGTACATAATTTGAAGTGAAGAAACACAGGGGGTATAATTCTGTATGACAAAGTTATCCCTATTTATTTATTTTATTTCTATACCGCCTATTTGGGTGGTATCCCACTTTGGGTGGTATACAAGCAGATATCAAATAACATGACAGAACACACAACAAATCAAAACAGAGAACCAACAAATACATCTCAAATCTGCACCAAAAGGAGAGGTCCCTTGCCACGTGGTGATGACATAAGCCTTGGCATGTGGCTCTGGCGGAGTCTGGGAGATGTAGTCATCACTGCATGACAAGGAACCTCTCCTTTCGGCGCGGATTTCAAAACAAGGGAGCAGTACAAAAAAAACGCTGCATTCCAGCTCTGCAAAGCCATCTGCTCCCCTGGAGACCAGCAAAGGCTGTCCAAAAACAGCAGAGAGAAAGTGCTGCCACCGCTGTGTGCTGCCAATGATGACAAAAACATAGGTCCAGGGACCAGACACGCCTTTGGCCCCTGGCAGGAAGCATCGGGGTGGGCCTGGCCCCTGGCGGGAAAACGTTGAGAACTCCTGGCATGGGGGATCAACCTGACTGACTAATTTATAGCTAAAGGGACAACACCCTGAAAGGCCTTCTTGAACAAGAGGGTTTTTAATTGGTTTTTAAAGATAGCCAGTGATGGAACCTGGCACAGCTCTACTGGTAGAGTGTTCCATAGTGTTAGTGCCACCACCAAGAAGGCTCTATTTCTAGTTTTAGACTTTCGAGCCATCCTTGGGGTCAGCAACTGAAGCTGCACAGACTGTAATGAACAGGTAGTGTGGAGAGTTGTCCTGAGGATGAGAGACACCGACAGATAACAAGGTCCCAAACCGTACAGGGCCTTATATGATAACACTAACACCTTGGATCTGACACAGAAGGCAACAGGTAGCCAGTGTGAGCCTGCCAAGGCTGAGGAAATATGATCAAATTTCTTTATGCCTGTTACTAGCCTGGCTGCTGCATTCTGAACCCACTGTAATCTCTGTATAAGACATGAAATTACCAATGAGTGGGTCAGGGTTATGAGAGACTGTCTGTCCAAGTAGGAGCATAGCTGTGCAATCTGCCGGAGATGGAAAAAAGCAGCTTTGGATGCTGCTGCTATTTGATGCTCAAATGAGAGCAATGGGTCCATAATGACCCCCAGATTGCTACCACTACTACCACAATCTTTGTATCGAAGAAAAGGGTAGAACATGTCACTACAATGGCATGTGGCTCATATTCCAGGATTATGAACTGAAATCTAGAATTGGGGTGATTTTTTTCTTTTTCAGAGAGGAATAGATTGGACTGTTGCTAGTTCCTGCCAGTGGATATTTTAATCAGATCTCATCAGGTCTCCATTGATCGTGTGAAGGAGGAACAGGTAAGGACTTTACTACTGTTACCTCAACTGCTACTGCTGGTAAAGGATAAGGAACATTTGGTCCTCCAGATGTTTTAGATTCTAGCTCCCATAAGCCCACTGTGAGAAATGCCTAGCAAAAAGCTGGCAAACAAAAGCTAAAGATACACAAATGAAGAAAGAAGGGGGGGGGGAGAGAAATGTAATTTCTCAACAGCCCAACAAGCCCAGGATCAGTGCTGTTTCTGTATCTTCCACGTTTAGTTTGTTTGGTTGCATTTTATGATAGAGAGCCTATATTTTTCTCTTATCAAGAGTGCTGTTTCTGTATCTTCCACATTTACTTTAGGCTAGTTAGTCACTTGAGTGCCCATTAGTATGGACTGCTACTACTCAACCTTAAAGCTACTTCTAAACATTAAAGCACTTACTTCTTATCTTATCAATATCAATTAAATTTAAATACCAACACAGCATTTAATGCACTCTCTGGGCAGTTCACAAGTTAGTTAACATTTTGCCCTAACATGCTGGGTACTCATTTTACCCAAATTGGAAGGATGGAAGGTTGAGTTAACCTGAATCTCCATCAGCGTCAAACTGACAATGTTGTGGCTGCAGTGCAGCAGTTTAACCACTGTACCATCAGGGCTTTTATTTTCCCCACCCCCCTCATAAATGTTGGATGTGATAGAGGTGACCATTAATGAAAATGGAGAATGAGCTGTATATTTTTGTTTATTTGCTTTTGTTCATGTTGTTTTGTTTTCAATGTTTACACATGCAGACTACATATCCATTTAATTTTTTGATATATTTCTCTCCCCTTTCCCTTAGGCCTAGATACAAATATAATGCATTTAAAGTCATAGCTCAATACAGGATTGAGCTTCTTGCAGGATTCTGGAAGCTGTTGATCAGAAGAAGACGGTGTTGTGGCTGCTGCTTCTTTTCCAAACTCTGGGATTTGCAGATATTTATTTTCATGAACCATCAGCTTCATTAGAATTGAATGTAGCAGTCTTTGTGATAACTGTTGTTGTCATTAGTGGTATCCAAATTATGGCTACCTTATCCACTAATAACCTCCAAAAAGGTCTTCTCACTAATAGTCCTGTTCACTGATATGAATTCATCTCATATTAAGTCATCCTCTTTACCTTCTTATCATTGTTTTCCTAGCACTTATTTTGTACACCAGGCCTTAGTTTTTCATGGTACACTAGTACTTCAGATAACGTTATGACTTGGTTCCACAATGTTATCCGGTTTTTAACATTGTGTGATTCATTGATAACATAAAAAAAGCCCTGTTGCCTTTCTGCCCAACCCCAGGGCTGATCCCAAGCTGGCATCGGTGCTGGGGTTGGGGAAAAGAACGGGCTTAGTGATTCGAAGGGGGCGTTCTGAAGAGAGGCTGGGCAAAAGCCCCTTAGCAATCCAGGCCGGGTGGTGGTGGTGGTGGTCTGAAAATAAGCTGGGAAAAGTTTTTCCTAGCCTCTCTTCAGAAACCACTGCCTGGATCGTTGTTACCGGGGATGCGTCCCGTTCTTTCCCCAACCTAGCTGGCTATCGCACGCTATAGATACAAGCTTTTTTAATGTTTGGTTGCATTTTGTGATAGAGAGCCTATATTTTTCTCTTATCAAGAGTTTATCTCCAGATGCTATAAAATGTGCAGGATTACAGAAGGCAAGATGCCATAAATTAATGTACTGTACTTGAAATAGCAAACCTTTACATGATTCTCTGACCTGAGATAAAACAAGAAAAGTACATTTGGTTATACAAATATTTTGCTTTTTGAACTCAAAACAGGATGGAAGTCATGGAGTCACAAGTTGACACCATTCTGGCCCACAAACAGTCTGAGGGGACGTGATCCGGCCCCCAGCTTTAAAAGGTTGAGAACCCTTAGCATACACTATGCCGCTCATACCCAATTAACTACCTAGTTATTGCATCTCAGTACTCTGGACTCACATAGGCCACATTTTTCATCGTGCTTGAATGACGCAGAGCATGGGGAGGACATTTGCTTGGCATGATTATTTGTTTAAATGTGGGAAATGGAGATCATTATAGGGACCTCACCTCCCCTTTGCACCCTAACTCCATGTTTCTTTTGCAATTGCTTTGGTATATTCCAGGACTGACTTATGTTATTCAAAGCAGATGCTGAGGATAAACTTTTATGGGCAATATTCTATCAGTATGGGTATTTGTCTCTTTGTTTATTATATTACATACTCCCCTTATACTACAAGGCGGTACTTAAGGCAGGATCCTTGATGCAGAATGGAAGAGGAGAAAACAGAATGTGGGCATTGAGGAAGATACAGTTGGATTGGCCCAGTAGTATGCCCTAAGGCCAGAGACCATGTTGTGACACTGGTAGTCTGCCAAGATAGTAAACAGGATGTCTTCAAAACTTCTTTTCCATGTATAACAAATATTCAGCAGGACCTAATAGCTTGGCCATGCTACAGAAACAAAAATAACATTTGACAATTAGTTCTACTGAATTTTCTAGAAAATTCATGAGGAAGACAGAGCTGTGGTCTCAAACCACCACTGCCTCTTCAAGAGTCAGTTCTGATTCCTAACATAATGACCTATCATGACTCACCAGCACTTATCTTCCTACTATTTGCAATTGAAAAGGGGACATTTAGAGCTAATCCAAATAACACCCTAAGATCATTTTTTTAAAAATTTATTTAATTAAATTTATATTCTACCCTACTGGCACAGGCGACTCATGGCGGATCACAATTAATACACAACAAACAGTTAAAAACTCTAAAAAACAAAGTAAAAGATTAAAAACCTATTTAAAACAACCTATCATTCCTTTAACTAATGGGATGAGTGGAATAAAAGGGATAAGAGGGTTGGTGTAAGATGTTAAATAAGCCAGTGGGGAGGGGTCAATGAACCATCATAACCCCACACCATTCCCGCCAGCCAAGTTTTCAGACTCTTCCTGAAAGCCAATAGCTCTGTCTGGAGGTGCAACTCCAAAGGCAGGCGGTTCCACAGAGTCGGAGTGAACAAGGAGAAGGCCCTCTTTCTTGTGCCAGAGAGTCGAGCCTTTCTGGCAGATGGCACAACTAAGGCACCTCTCCAATCCTCTCTGGTGGGACGGACAGATACCCTTGGGGAGATGCGGTCATCTGCTACTGCCAGTTGTAAAAAAGCCATATCGATTTGCATACTTATTTGTCATGCTGACCAACCACTCTGTGCCTCTGTCTCTGATGTGTATAAATTGGTGCCATGAAGTCTCACTCTCTGATGAAATGGACTTAATCCATGAAATCTCACATTAAAATATAACAGTTAGTCTTTAAAGTGCTACAGCATTTTTGTTTTGTTTATTCTCTGATACGCCTGAAACATAAAATAACATGACTACTATTCCAAAAAAAAAAAAAATCAGCACCTACTGGTCATTTAAGTAATTACCTAATTAGTGATTATCCATTGCAAGAATGGAGAGGAGTAAATGGGAAAAGGGAAGGTCTACCTACAGAACTAGAAGTGGTTGTTCCATATCTCTTTTCATCTCATTATTTCTCCTATTCTCTCATTCTGAATCCTTCCTCTTGTTCTATCCATCTCTGCCTGGGATACTGGCAGGAGAAGATCATTTTTGCCAGTTGTCTGAACTGAGTGATTGTTATGGCAAGGTTGCCCAGAGTATCACCTTAACATCTACCTGCCTTTGATTGGCATACATTTTGTGGGTTGAGTAAAGGTAAAGATGAAGATTTTTGACCCATCTGAGTAAGGAAAGATTAAAGACACAAATGGTTTTAAATAAAGATTTGGACACCATAACTATCACTTTTTGGAGTAGTAGCCATGTTAGTCAATGTTTCAAGCATATCAGAGAATAAACAACTCAAAACAAAACAAAAAAACATTGTAGCACCTTGAAGACTGTTAAATTTTTATATTAGCTATTGTGGTTCAAGTCTGATGAAAAATCTAATCCAATCAGATTAGTACTTCTACTATTTTATGTTATATGACTTTTTGGTCTATGCAGTTAATACATAGCCTACCTTGGTTCTATTTAAAAACATATTAATAATAATTTTGTGTCAGAGATTACTCTGGGTTGAAAGGAGTTTTTTTGGGAATGCCTGAACAAGGCTCCTTTCATGTCTCCAAGTGCAGCTCTTGGGTATCGAAACCCAACCTTCCAGTTTCCAGCTCAGGATCTTAACCACTAAACCACCATTTATTACTTATAACATTTATGTTGTAAGTAGCTCATCCCCATCACCCCTGCTACTTTTCTGCCTTCAATGTTTTCTTGTAGATGCAAGAGAAATTAAAATGATTAGGGGCAAAATGAATTTTGTTGTTGTGCTCATTCAATTTTGCCAGCTTTAGTTTTTCAGTTTAAATGCTTGCAGGTGAAGACTGAATAGATTTAATTAATGTTATCTAAAATTATGTATTTCAATGTTATAGACAAATGTAGTTGTACTTATTAATATAAAAAGCTATGCCAATAGATGCTCTTTTGAATGCAATGCTATCAGAAAACTAAAGCAGTGCTATGTTGTGATTAATTGATTGAGGATGGGTTTTGTTGAGTAATTTTTGTGTTAAATATGGCTCCGTCATTTCAATTCTTTCATCTATTTTCACTACTTTTATATGTGCCCTGCCAGTATGGTACACATATTTATAAAAGATATATTAACAAAAGAGGCTTGTTTATATAATGATACATGTTTTCACTGAAGAATAGGTAAATAATAATAATTTCATGTCAGAAATTATTCTGTGTTAAAAGAATTTTTGCTGGAGAAACTCTACTCAGGGGATGCCTGAATGGGGCTCCTTTCATGTCCCCAAGAGCTGGGACAGAGATGGATGCTCAATCCATCATGCAGTACCTGGGTCTCGAACTGCCAACCTGCTGGCCTTCTAGCTAACAAGGCAAGCTTCTATTTTATTTTATTTTATTTTAAAAATAATTTATTTAAACTTGGCATTTAAACACACGAAAACATCATTATCACATACATCAACAAATCATACAATTTTACATTGACAAAACAATTCACACACACCATGGGACTTGTGCTTCCAATTTGTAATTCTTTCACTTCTATCGACAATGTTCTATATGTTCATGCCCGTTTCCCAGAAAGTTGCATACTCGTCTTGGTTTTGTTGCTTTTGGTTTGATTAGTACATATTCTATAAATTCTCTCCAGATCTCTTTAAAGTCATTTCTCTTTGTTAGCCCTTTCTTAAACTTTAATTCACAAGTTAATCTATCATTCATTGGAATATTCCAAAGTTCCCCATACCAATCATCCAGGTGTATTTCACAATGGATTTTCCATTTTTTTCACAATAAGTAACCTTGTAGCTGTCATCATTGTTACGATCATTTCTCTTTTATTTTTTGGTATATTAACACATTAGTAGTACGATTCTGGGACATACTGAATATACTCAAGTATAAGCCTAGTTTTTCAGTCCCAAAAATGAGTCCCAAAAAGGGGACACTGCATATGCTCGGGTCAAAGACCACATGGGTCCCAAGACCACGTCAGATTGAGACGCACCAAAAATTTAATTAATTTTACCATATTTTCATGTATTTTGATTATTGAAACTTGCTAGCAGCTGCTGCATTTCCCATCCTCCACTTATGCTTGGGTCAATCTATTTTCCTGAATTTTCAGGTCAGAATTAGGTACCTCAGCTTATATTCGGGTCAGCTTATACATGAGCATATGCGGTATTTTTTATTTTGTAGATAATATTTGATTCACCTCCCCTTGAAATCTTTGCCCAAATCCGATGTTCTGAATTAAATTTTTCAATGTTGGCCACTCTACCGTATCAAAGGCTTTAAAAATATCTAAGGCAACTAGCCCCGCTTTCAGTTAATTACAGTTAATTACAGTTAATTACAGTTAATTACAGTTAATTACAGTTAATTACAGTTAGTACTCTTCTTATTAAGTCTGATCTTTCCTTAATAAAACCATTGATCAATCTTTATATTTATTTATTTTTGTTGTTGTTCCGTCACACAGTCTATTCCAACTAGTTGCGACCCTATGGACCATTGCCCACCAGGCACTTCTGTCCTCCACCATCCTCCTTAGCCCGCCCAGCTTTGTGCCCATTGCATCTACAATACCATCTGACCATCTCATTTTTGGCTGCCCCCTTTTTCTTTCGCCCTCCACCCTTCCCAGCATCAAGGCTTTCTCAAGTGAATCCTTTCTTCTCATTTGATGTCCAAAGTACTTTAGCTTCATCTTTACTATTTGACCTTCTAAGGAGCAGTCAGGGTTGATTTCTTCTAGGATTGACCTATTTGTTCTCCTCACTGTCCAGGGGACTCTCAAAACTCTCCTCCAACACCACATTTCAAAGGCATCTATTCATCTGCACTCAGCTTTCCTAATGGTACAGCTCCCACAAACATACATTAAAGGTAAAGGTAAAGGTTTTCTTTGCTCGAAAGCCACTCGTATCTGACTCTAGGGGTCAGTGCTCATCTCTGTTTCTAAGCCGAAGAGCCAGCCCTGTCTGCTTCTGCAGACATTTCCATGGTCATGTGGCAGGCATGAGTAGACACCATTGCTTTGACTATGTGAATTTTTGTTTGCAAGCTGATGTCTCTACTTTTGACTATGTTCCCCAGGTTTCTGATAGCTTGTCTCCCAAGAATCAGTCACCTTTTTATTTCATGGCTGCAATCACCATCTGCAGTGATCTCGGATTCTAAGAAAGTAAAATATGTCACTGCTTCTATTTCTTCACCATCTGTATTCCAAGGACTGATAGGCCTGTTGCCATGATCTTGGTTTTCTTGATGTTGTGTCTCAAGCCAGCTTTTGCACTCTCTTCTTTCAACCTAAGCAGAAGCTTCTTTAGGCCTTCCTCACTTTCTGCCATTAGGGTAATATCTGCATATCTCAAGTTGTTGATGTTTCTCCCAGCAATTTTAATCCCAACTTCTGATTCGTCCAACCCTACATTGCGCATTGTGTATAAGTTGAGTAAGCAGAGTGACAAAATGCAGCCTTGTCTTACTCCTTTTCCTATTCCAAACCACTCTGTCATTCTGTGTTCTGTCCTAACTGTTGCTTCTTGACTCATGTACAGATTTCTCATAAGGCATATAAGGTGTTCTGGTATACCCATCTCTTTAATTACTTGCCACATTTTGTTGTGCTCCACACAGTCAAAGGCCTTGGTGTAGTCAATGAAACAGAAGTAGACTTGTTTCTGATATTCCTTTGTTTTGTCCATCCAACGTATGTTGGCAATGTGGTCTCTAGTTCTCCTGCCTCTTTGGAACCCAGCCTGCACTTCTGGTATTTCTTGACATCTTGGTTTATTAACGAAATGGGTCTATATGAATCTATTTGGGTCTTATCTTTTTCAGGTTTCAGAATTAAGGTAATTATTGATTGTTCCCAGGATGTAGGAATTTTTCCACCTCTGAATATATAATTAAATTTTTTGTAGTTTGGGGATTAGGTATTTTTGAATTATTTATAAAATTCAGGCCCTAGACCAGGGGTGCCCAAACTTCAGCCTGCGGGCCTAATTGCCCCCCTGCATATAATTAATGCAGCCCACAGTGAGCACCCAGGCTTCACCATGGACCACCACCCCACCCGCCCCCACCACCTGACATCAACAGTGGTGGTGACGGAGGCAGCGACTGCGCTTCTCCCAGGCTGCTCTGAGCACCCTCTCACTCGATCCTTTCCCCTCAGCAACCTGTGCTGAAGCTGATCGCTTCCTCGGGGGGAATTTTCGGAGCCTCTTGAAATTCAAAATTTGTGGTGCTAAGAGAGCCCCCTGGCGCGCTTGGGATGACGTCATTACTCAGTGGGCTCTCCTAGCACCGCGAATTTGGCTGCCATCAAAAATTTCAAATTGCATTATAATTATTTGAAGAAGTTACCTCACTGGTTTTCAAACCTGGGGCTCTATAGCTTCTGGCACTAGAAGTCTGAGAAGCTTTAACTTGAAAGCCAGTGATCAGGGTTTCTGGGACTTCTAGTCTAAGAACTGCTTCTTCTTCCTCTTTCATTTCTAGGCCAGATGTGAAACTGCCAAAAAGACACCAACTTTGGAGAGTTCATTCTAAGAACTGCTGGAGTCACGTTTGAGAAGCTCTAGGTTTGTGGCTTATAAATAGCAGTCCTAATGAAGTTGAGTTCAATTAGAATGAAGCCTGATTTATTTCATATTTTTAAAGGAAAGTTTGCTTAAGGAGTTCATTTTGACGTGACCTGTGAGGGTGCTGCTTTACTTTGGGAAATTCCTTGGTGAGACTTATTCCACAACCTAATTAACGAATTTGACACCATTGTATGTTCCCCATAGCTTGCAATATAAACAGAATGATATGCCAAGACTATAATTCACAGGCTTTCTATACACTCCTCAGCATCAGCTTCAAATGAATTGCTTGCCTGAGTTTTTGAAACAAGATAATCTGCCAACCAGGGCAGTTAAAAGCTGCAAAAGAGATTCCAGCATTAACTCTTCCCTGACATCTCTGATGTTCTAATCAATATTGTTATTGCAAGGTTTGGGCTAATTTTTTTTGTGATATCAGCTTAGTTCTAAATGTAAACTGACAACTATGGTATTTAAAAGATCTGTGAAGTTAGTGTAGCTCGATAGTAGGGTTTAGTGGCATAAGGATAACTACTGACCCAACAAATAAAAGCAGGGTGAAATTTGGATATTGGTACATCTAAACCTCAATCTCTTGGCCTTCTCTTCCAGATGTAAATAACACCCTCCAGTAACAAATTCATCCAGTAGTGGTAATCCTAAACAATTCTTGGGTTCTTAAAGTTTTTGCAAAAGAATGAATGGAGTCTTTTCAAATTAGATGACAGCTCTTCATAAGCAAGTATAATAATATAAGATCAGTGGATTTCTATTTCTTAGAAATTAAATTGGAGGGTTGTATTGCAGATCTTTATATTTAAAATTATTTAAGACTTGGTTATTGTGTTTTTTCTTTTTCTGTGAGTGAAATGGTCCCTTAATTTCATGTAGTAGACTATTTAAGTCAAACAAAACCGAAAAGTATGGGAATTAAACATTAAAAAAAGTCATAGTTCAAGAAAATAGATTTTGGAAAATTTGGAGATCATTTGAAAAAACCAATCCCAAAAGTATTTTGCTTCCAGCTTTTATACATGGCCTCATCTGTAAAATCCTCTGGGTGATTTACCAGATTTAAAATATTAAAACACTGAAACCTATGCATCAAATTAAAAATTCTACTACTGCATAGGACAAGCTAAATAAATTACAATAAAATAATTTCCACAGTATTATTTATTTATTTTTTTAAATTTCTATACAGTTGTACCTCGCTTAAAGAGCATAATGCATTCCACGGGATTGCTCTTTAAGCGACTTTGTTCTTTAAGTGAAATACCATTGTAAATGACCAATTATTTGTTAAGTGAATTTTTGGTTTGTTTTATTTGTTAAGTGAAGCGACAATTCAGAGAAAATTCTGCTCTTTAAGCGAGTTACTCTTTAAGTGAGGCGCTCTTTATGCGAAGTTTGACTGTACAGTATAAACAGTATAAACACTGTTGATGCTAAAACCATTCTAGAATGGTCTTTAATAGCCTAAAAGACACCTGGGAACATAAAAACATTTTTAACTCATGCTAGAACAGGGGTCAGCAAACTTGGCTCTCCAGGTGTTGTTGGACTTCAATTAACAGTAGCCCAAGTCAGCACACCTGCTGATCGGGGCTTCTGGAAACTGAAGTACAAGAACATCTGGAGAACCAAGTTTGCTGACCCCTGTGCTAGAAGAACTACAGCATGGGTTTCAGACTAGATGTTATATCAAAACCTTGGTACTAATAGTGGGAATTGTATAGCTGAGCTAATTTTTCATTCAGTGAAGACATGGTCAAGTCCATCTAATAACAAGCAACTCAGTGATGTGAATTCACTCTCTGTTTCCTTTGCTTTAGTACTCATCTCTAATCTGATTGAAATATCCAGGGAATGCAGAATGATAGCCAGGGCATTAAAACAGTAATCAAGATATGTAAATGAATCTCTAAATGTGATCTGCTTGGAAAAAGAAATTAATCTAGCCATGGTCAAATAAACAGTGCATGATATGGATAATTAATCAGCAAATTAGCAGTTGTAGTCTCATGAGAAGATTATGCAAATTAAAAGGCCTCTCACGGAAACACAAATATTGGCCACCTGATATCCATATCCCTGGGATTCTCAGAAACATTACAGAACCACAGTTTAGTCGACTTGTGTGGGTTGTGTTCTAGTTCTATCAATAATAAGTTGATGGAGAGCTGGGAAATTATTCTTTTTATGCGTGTTGGTTTATTACACAAACTGGATGTTGGACTCTCACCAGGTTGTCTTCTTGCCAGCCTAGTCTGATGCAGCAAATCACACATCCAGCTAATGTATTTGTACCAATGCAATTAGCTAGAGGTGTTCTGGTTTGTGTTCTTAGATGACAATGACCTGAAATTTGGGAGCTGTAGTACAAAAAATCCAAATCTGCACAACTTTGGAATAAGCTCCAAGATAAATAATCATCCCAGTGCTACTTCCAGAGGTTGTGTTGATAATGTAGAAAAGAGTTACATTTTGTGGTATGGCAAAAGAAATATGGACATTTATTAAAGATGGACCTGTGTCAGATCAGTGCACTCCACTTATCCAGGAAGCTACATCTGCTGAACTCTAAGCTGGGTATTTCAGACAAGTGATAGTTGTGTTGATGTAGAAAGAAATTTCCAACATTTGCCAGAGTGCAATGTGCTCACCAGAGGCCACATCATTTTACTGCTGATGACAGATCCTTGACATTGTTTGCACTATGCCACCATAGTTTCTTCTCCTGTAAAATTCACAATGCTCCTAGGACATACAACATACATGGGAGTATATTGGGAGCATAACTTTGCTGGGATGTGAGGGTGCATGCTCCTTGAACCTCTTGTTAGGATTTGCAGAGGCGTAGCTGGTGGGGCAAAGGGGGAGGGGGACCCTTCTAAGCCAACAGCTCCCCCAACCTCCCCCCACATGGTGCCAATGTTATTTATGTGAGTGTTACATTGTTTATTTATTTATTTATCATCATACTTCTATGCCGCCCTCCTCACGAATGACTCAGGGCGCCTGACAACAAATAAAGCATACCAATTATACAATTGTTCCCTCTCCTGATTTTTTTTTTTTTGGCTCATCCTGAAATCCCTCCCCCCTTCCCCCCAAAACTAGAATCCTGACTACAGCACTGAGGATTTGTATTGGCCAACTTTCTTGCTCAACTTTTGAAATGTAGGAGAGTTCCAAAATCAGGTTGTAATATGACACAACAGTTTATCCCATGGATGTTTTAGAATCCAAAGCACAAGCAGTTGATCACAATTATCACTTTTTTGTTTCTGGTGTATATATATGTGATTTTTTTAAAAAGTGTGTCTGTTTATATTGTGTGAGTTTGTGCTGTTAGCTGCCCAGAGTAGGAAAATCTCCTAGCTAGGTGAGGTATAATTAATAAAATAATTAATTAAATAAATAATTATTCCTTTCATATAACTGTTGGGTATAGTTTAGTTCCAGATACTTCTAAATGGAGCAGGGTTCTTTAAAAAAAGATTGCAGTTAAAAATGAAATATAACAGAATAAATGAACTGGAGTTGTATTCCTCAGCCAAATCTTCCTTTAATGTCGTTCCTTGTCCAGTGAGCTCCTTCCTCCATCTTCTAAATTAGTTTTTCTCTTGCACACCCTCAAGAATGTTTGTTCTTGCCATAAAGCTCTTCCTGGATCTGAGCAGACTTGAGGCTCATTTCTGTTCAGAGAATGTTGAGAGTGATATTCTCTTGCTTAGTTCTCTCAGCATCCTCTGCTACTTCTCTCCTTGTCTTAGGTGGAGAGATAACAAGGGGATATCTTCTCAAACTGGTGTAGGTTTGAGGTATCCTGATACTATACACATGGCTTAATTAACAGTGATGTCAACTTATTTTGCAGCCTGTGTAGATGTGATCCATCCTAGAGCAGCATACTCAGCTGCGGAAACACTCGGAGTCAAAGCTGGTGCACCCAGCATGAATGGTTGAGTTTCCCATTTATTGTTTGTGAGTTTCCTGATTATATTGTTCTGTGTACTAACTTTGGCTTTGGTATTCAGGCAGTGCTGCTTAAAAGAGAGTGTCCTATCACACTAAGGTATTTTGATGCTGAACAAGGCTGTAATCAGTTCTCTTGCCACATAACATCCAACTCAACCCTTGTATCTTGGTTTTGAAGGTGGAAACACACACACTTGAATCTTGTTTGGATTAGGCTTCAAATAATTGATGTTGTAGTACTATCTTAATCCTTCAAGTGCTCCACTAAGTTTTCCAGCTATTTTATCAAAGCTTAATCCTTTTATGGCCATTGCTGTGTCATTTGCATAAATGAACAATTTTGTATTGTCAGGCACTGATTGATCATTTGTATATATATTATATAGTGTTGTGATAATACCCTTCCTTGGGGCAGTCTATTCTTCTGCAACGCCCATGTACTGTTCTTTCCATTCATTTTTGCCCACTGTGAAATGTCTTTCAAAATAAGAACAACATGATCTGGCATACCCATTGCTTTCATCCCCATTGCTTGCCAGGTGCTGATTCTGGATACAAGATCCAGCCTCACTTAATTCACTGGATCCTGATTAATGTGTTTTATCTTCATCCTGTATTGCAGTTATTTCTTTTTGCAAAAGGCAATAAATATTCTGTAGCCTCTTTGAACATGTTTTTTCCCTATCTAAATGGTTTAGAAGTGGGGTCTTTTTAAGGTACTTGCTTACTTCTGCTTCCACAAACCTTTTTCTAAGTCTATTGCTACCTCCTCCTTGTTTGTGGGTAATGCTGTTTTGGGAGTTTTTGCTGTTCTTTGTTACATAGGTTAATATTAATCATGTAAATATAGAGATGTGGAGGGGGGATAACTGACTGACCCAGCAATAGCTCAGACAATTATTAAAATCACCATTAGAAGAAATCAGCCATGCAACTCAAAGAAATAGTACTTGTCTATAAAGTCATGCAAACCACTGAAATATTAAGATTGATTTTCTCATCTTTCTTATACACTCGAGCCTCAATTTAATAAATTGCAGATTCATTATTGTTTAAAATAAATGAGTAAAATCAATACCACACTTAATTTCAAGGTCGAAAAACTTTAGACATTTCAGAACTGAGGATATCCATGAAATATTGAGAACATGAGATCAAATGTCAGTTTCATCTCAGCAGATTCACAGGTTTGGTCTATTTTGAATAATTGCAAGCACTTAAAATGACAAGTTATATCGGTGTAAGCCCTTGTATGTGTTCACACTGTATTTATGATCAAAACTTCAAATACACTGGTCAATCGAATGCTGCTTCCATTTCCATCCTTTGTTAACATTTTCATAATGATTTAATGCATAGAAGAAATTATTTTAGAATTTGGACAATAGTGCATGCTATTTCCTAGCATTGTATATGAGCCATGCGCACCATGAAATTGCAAAATGAACTTTAGTCAGTAGTAATAAATCTGCTGTTGTCAATGCATTATTCCCATCATGCAGGCAGAGCTGTACAACAGGGTTTCAGCTATTGAAAACAGAAGAGAAGCCCTGTAATCCTTTCCAGGTGTTCTCTAGAAATAGAAGCCATGGCACCAAAGCTGTTTCTTTGGTTTATTTATGTATATTATAAGGGCTATTATTACCATAATTCAATTCAACTTAAAAAAGTAAGACATAGATAACATCTCTTAAAATGTGTATACATTTATGGCATCCTCTCTATTTTAAACACCATCTGGTGAACAACCCCAAACTATCATGAGATGTCTTGTTCATTACTTAAAGTTCCTGTCAATTCCCTGTGTTTCAGGGAGATGTTTTTTCCATAGTGCTTCAAGATGCCAGAAACTAAACTGGGCTTTATTTGTGAGTTTCCAACTAAGTGCTAGCTTTCTGCTGCAGATTTTTTTTCTTTCATCAACTAGCACTCATTCAATTTCAGGTGAAGAGTGTCCAATGGAACCAAGATATTTCAGCATATGAGGCAGAACAGATCATCGTCTTTCTACCTTTCTGGCAGGGAAAAAAAAGTAAGAATACAACAAATTAAATTTGCTGCAATTTCATGATATCCACAGTTGCTTGAGGCAGTCAGTTAATCCTTCATAATAATAATCTTCACAAAAATATAAGCCAGTAATTTAAAAAAACATCAAGTGCCTATGTATGGGTGTTGGGAGTACAGGAAACAAACAAGAAGAATTAGAAATCTTAATTCAAGAGAGTAAATATGACTTGATAGGGGTAACTGAAACTCGACAGGACAACTCCCATAACTGGAATACAGCAATTGAAGGATATAAGAAAGAGTAGAAAGGGAGGTGGAGTAGCAGTGTATCTCAATGCAGATGAAACCTTTGTAAAACAAATTGCAAGAATGTCAAAGATACATGATGTAGTAATAATGGAAGATTTCAATTATCTTAATATATATAAGAAGACAAATTCTGCTCAATATGGCCTTGTGGGGCTGAAAATTTTATCCTACAAGAAGTAGAAGAAACATCTAGAAAAGTAACTATCCTTTAATTCAGGGATTCTTAAACTGCGGCCATTGGACCAGATGTGACCCACAGCACCATTTCATGTTGCCCCACACTGCCTCCGCCACAGCAGGAAGTGCCATGTGGTGGAGAAAGGGCAAAATTGCTATCTGGCCCCCAAAGCTATTGAAGGGAGCATGATCTGCCCCCTGGCATTAAAAGGTTGAGAACTCCTGCTTTAATTGATTCTAACCAGTAAACAGAACTCTGGGGGAAAGTGGCCATGTTCTACTTGAGATCTTAATTTCAAAGGAACCAAGAGCAGAATGTAGCTACACATATACACAGGACTTTAGGAAAGCCAATTTCAATAAACTCAGAACAATGATAGGCCAAGTCCTATGGCAGGAGATCCTATCAGGAAAAGGAGTCCAATATAGGTGGACATTTCTCAAAAGAATCAAATTCTTAAGGCACAATTATAAACAATTCCAAGAAGAAAAAGGGTGGAAGACAGCCAAAAGGAAAGCCCAATGTGGCTCTACAAAAAAACTCAGGGAGGAGCTAAAAAAAGAGGACATATATAGGAAGTGGAAGGAAGGTAAGGTAAAGGTAAAGGTTTCCCTTGCTCGAAAGCCGGTTGTATCCGACTCTAGGGATCAGTGCTCATCTCTGTTTCTAAGACGAAGAGCCAGCGCTGTTTGCTTCTGCAGACGTTTCCATGGTCATGTGGCAGGCATGACTAGACACCAGAGCTCACGTAACGCTGTTACCTTCCCACCGAAGTGGTCCCTATTTATCTACTTGCAATTTCTTGCTTTCGAACTGCTAGGTTGGCAGGAGGAAAGTTCATTCATTCATTCATTCATTTATTTGATTTATATACCGTCCTACTCGGTGCAACCAACTCAGGGCGGTTTACAGAAGACAATCAAAAGTAATATAACATAATCAAAGGTCATACAGTATAAATATAACAATACAGTACAGCATTGCAGCAAAACAAAACCACACTGCAAAATAAAGTTACAAAGATCAATTCCAATTGCAATTGTTAGGCTGCAAAAAGAGAGTATAAAAAAGTAGCAAAGAATTGTTAGGAAGTAAATGCTGAAAATGAGTTGAAATTAGTGATATACTAAAAGCAATTTTAAAAAGCATCCTTCAGGTAAGTCTACTGAGCAGGAATGGGAAAATAATAACAGATGACAAAGAAAAGACATAAATGCTCAATTCCTACTTCAGCTCAGTCCTTTTCCACAAGGTAGTATATGACACCACCCCCACCCCTGGGCAAATTGAAATACAAAGTGAGAAGTAAACAAATAGTTGCATCAAGAAAGTACAAGATTAATAAATCAACAACCATTAACAAAGAAAAAATATAAATCAAACTAAGGCTAAAAATCCTAAAACTTAATTTAATAATAACTAACCAAATTTACCAAAACCAGACCCACAGCCAAAAAAGAGTTATGAAAAACCAAACCATAAATAAACAAATAAACATAACTAATGAGTTAAAGTTAAAATTACCAAAACAACTCACATTGTTTTCTGCTTGCTAAATAAAATAGCCTGTCAGCTGCGGGGGGGGGGGGGAGGAACACTTATTAATAAGTGTATTGTTGACAACATTAAAACCTTCAATCTCAATTTTATCCTTCCAATTTACTCTTAATCTCAACGTCAAACAATCAACATTCCCACTTTTTGAGCCTATAGCCATCCCCTTCCCAACATTCTCTTCCCTCTTTGTCCCTTTTCCTCTTCACTCTTCCACTGTCTCCATCTCATCTCCTTTCCCTTCTTCTCAGGCATTCCTCTTCCCAGACTTGCCCAATGTCCTCCACCATCAAACTCAAAGCTCTCCCATCTCTGACCAGATCTTCCAAGGTCTCTCATGAACATTTCCCATCTATTGTTTCCCCAGATCAAGTCCACCAATTGTACAATATCTTTTCTTTTCAACCCTCTCATGCTCAGTCAATAATAAACCACTTCATACTCTTCAATGATACTCCTCACTGAGCACACCCATTCTGGCCTGCTTCTCCATTCAAGCCAATCCCATTGACTGCAAATGAGCACTAAGCCTGGTCTTTCAATTCTCCTTCAGAGATTCTTCACTCTCCTCTTTTCCACCAGTCTTCCTGCAGTTTCCATTGCCCCAGATGTCAGGCCATCCTAACATCATTCCAAAAATCTTGGTCCACTGCATGATAGGCTTTGGTAAAGATAATAAAATATGGGAAATGTGTGTATGGGGAATATAGCTCCCAGAATCACACAACTATATTCTATGCTGGCTATGGGGTTCTGTGAATTGTAATTTTAAAAGCAAACAAATATCTTCCATCTGTAGTGATGACAATGTCACGGGCCACACAGCAGCAGTGTAACTCCATAGTAAAAAACAAAAGGAGTAGCCCCAATAGTTCTACCTCTGGCTCATGTTTCTGCCACTGTCCCCAGATGTCTGTTCTTTGTCATGACTCAGTGGTAGCAAACAACATAATCTGCCATAAAACGCTCACATGAGTTATTGCTGCATGTAGTTCGAGATGCCAAATATAGCTTAAAGAGGACACACTGCTCTGACCGACACTGCAATTTTATTCATAATAGGTCTACATGCATCCCTTGATTGCTAAAACTATTCCTCATTATTTTTGAAAGTTTTCGCATGTGATAATTCAGTAGCAATATAGTCACACTTTATTACCATTTTAGAGTTTATCTTCAGTGAAAAGGTAACCTATACAAAGAATAGGGGGTTTTTTTTAAAAAAAAATTGTAGTCACTAACTGGAAATTTTGTCCTTGAATCCCTTATTACCACCATATGATAGTCATTTTCCTTTGGGCACATTCTGAAACTGTGTGAAACATCTTATTATTAAACTCATCTCAAAAGCATAATCCTTTTCCAGTCTGTTGTTTTGTTTTCCTCTTTTATGCACTTACCAGGATTAACTCTATGCATGTGTGGCTTCTTTTATCAATTAATAAACCAGACCACCCTACTCAGTCATCTGGCAGGATTTTAAAACTCAATTTTCTAAATAATAATAATTTTAAAAGCCCCTTAATGGTTCATCTTTTTTTTTCCATAAAAAGAAAACAGTATTCAAGATGGGCTTCAGATGTCTTGTCATTGCTTTGTTGTTGTTCAGTCGCACAGTCGATTCCAACCCTCTGCGACCCCATGGACCACTGTCTGCCAGACACTCCTGTCCTCCACCATCCCCCTCAACTTGCTCAGCTCTGTGCCCATTGTCTCTACAATACCATCTAGCCATCTCATTTTTGGCCGCCCCTTCTTCTTTTGTCCTTGACCCTTCCAAACATCAAGGCTTTCTCAAGTGAATCCTCTCTTCTCATTTGATGTCCAAAGTACTTTAGCTTCATCTTTATTATTTGACCTTCTAAGGACCAGTCAGGGTTGATTTCTTCTAAGATTGACCTATTTGTTCTCCTCGCTGTCCAGGGGACTCTCAAAACTCTCCTCCAACACCACATCTCAAAGGCGTCTATTCTTCTGCGCTCAGCTTTCCTAATGGTCCAGCTCTCACAACCATACATTGCCACAGGCTTTGACTATGCGAATTTTTGTTTGCAATGTGATTCTCTACTTTTCACTATGCTCCCCAGGTTTCTCATCGCTTGCCTCCCAAGAATCAGTCGCCTTTTTATTTCATGGCTGCAATCACTATCTGCATCTGCAGTGAGCTTTGATCCTAGGAAAGTAATTGTCATTGCTAAGGCCAAGCAAAAGTTTTACAAGTGTTAACATTTCCCAGCTGATTTATTACTTAGATTAAAATAAAATCTAGTCATTTGCTCATTTAAAACATTCTCAAAGTAAACTTCCCTCTCAAAATTTAATTGTCTGTTTATTACATTTATATTGTACTCCCCCCCCCCAGCAGTTTTGTTAGTTTCCATTTATTTATATACTTTCTGTGTTTATATATTAAATGCTTTGGAATAGTAGCCGTGTTAGTCTGTGTTTCAGGCATATCAGAAAACAAAAACAAAAAAGTAATAAACCAAAACAAAAACACTGTAGCACTTTAAAGACTAACTGCTATATTTTTATTAAAATATTTTTTTATAAAAACTGCTATATTTTTAATAAAAATATAGCAGTTTTTATAAAAAAAATTATAAAAATATAGCAGTTAGTCTTTAAAGTGCTACAGTGTTTTTGTTTTGGTTTATTACTTTTTTGTTTTTGTTTTCTGATATATATTAAATATGTGTGTTTTTGTTTAAACCACTCACTCCATGCTTGTCTTGAAAATAACCTATTACAAAATTCAGCATTACCAAGGATATACAGTACTGTATTAGGAAATACAACAGGAATTTGCAGTAATGAAGAAAAGTATAAGAAGTGTGGCAACAAGAAAAATATTATCTATTTACTTTACCTAATATACATGTACACAACACAATAAACGATGCCAGATTATCAAGTTCATCCAATGAAAGTAAATAGGGGATGAGCTCGGTGGCAAAGTAATTTATGATAGAGAGATGAACATATTTCTGTTTTGGAACTAGCATTCCCAGAATTCTCCAAGTGGTTAAAATGCTGAACTTGCTGGCTGGAATGTCAGAGTTCGATTCCCAGGTACTGCATAACAGAGTGAGCTCTGGTCTCTGTCCCAGCTCCTGCCAACCTAGCAGTTCGAAAGCAAGAAATTGCAAGTAGATAAATAGGGACTTCTTCGGTGGGAAGGTAAACAGCGTTCTGTGACTCTGATGTTGAGGGATGCCTCCCACATGTCCATGGAAACATCTGCAGACACAGACAGCACTGACTCCTTGGCATTAAACAGAGACGAGCACTGAACCCTAGAGTTGGATATGACTGGCTTTCGAGCACAGGCAACATTTACCTTTACCTTAATCATGAAAGTTTTGTCCATCAAGGAAGTACTGGCAAAATAAAAATTCACTTACACTACCTCCCACTAAAGGCTGACTTGAGGTGATAGATGTTCTGCAGAGTCATGCTGCCCACCAATCAAGTCACAGGAAGGGAGCTGGTCTGAGTAGGGAAGCAAAGTGGTGGCATTTGCTCAAGAGACAATTCCTCGCTCCACGGCCTACACCTGTGATGGCAAACCTTGGCACTCCAGATGTTCTTGGACTTCAATTCCTAGAAGCCCAAGCCCCCGTAAATCCATATGAATGGGTTTGCTGCCAACATCCAGCCCACACCAACCTCGTCGCTCCTGGAAGCAGAAGTAAAATATGCCCATACAGGCACGTTTTACTTCCACTTCCGGGAACGATGAGGGTGGAATGGGCCGGATGAATCACAGCAAACCCATTTGTCTGGATTCATGGGGGCTTGGGCTTCTGGGAATTGAAGTCCAATAACATCTGGAGTGCCAAGGTTCACCATCACAGGCCTACACTGAGACCCTAGGTCATCGCCCCTCACCCCAATCCCAGGAGTTTGGAGGCATGGGCTCACTGTAAGAAGAAAAAGAGAGGGGAAAAGCTGCCATTTCCCCAATTTCTGCAATCTTAAAATTTACAGATTGAGTGGCAGTGGTGGTGAACAGATGGATTGATGAGGGAAGACCCTCATTCAGGCACTTGACAAGATGTTAGCTAACATTTGTCCTAGCATTGGTGGCAACTTTCATGCCCCCTTTGATGACATCTCATCCTCTTCCTGGCTTCCATCCCGCCTTCGACTGTCCTGCAAGTTTCTGAAATGGTAGCAGCAAAGGAGGAAATGGAAAAGAACCATTTGAGTAAGATTTCATGCCAGACACACAAATTGAGATAATGACCATGTGACCTTAAATCAATTCTCCCCAAAACATCTGTTTAGAAACCCAGTTATTTCAACAGTCAAAACACAGCCTGAGATGTTTAAGGAATAGTTTTACTAGTTCCACACAGTCCCATGAATTTCCATTGCTGATCAGGGATTCAAACCCAGGCCTCCTGTCTCCCAGTCCATCACTCTATCCACGACACCACATTGGATATCCTGTTTCCTAATTACAATGACTAAATATCTCAAATCAGTATTCGTAATTCCTGAAAGCAGTTCAGTTTTTCCCTTTGGCTCACAAAAGGTATGATGCAAATCCATCACAGGTTACTTTTCTAGTGCTAATGTGATAGAATGACTAGAGCCTTGTAGGAAAGATGTGGTTGTACTTTTCGCTAGCCTACAAGGGCAAAACAGTATTCAATCTTAAATGACGGATATTATTAAAGAAAACTTCTCAGATGCAAGTCTCATTCTCCCTTGCCTCATCTCTCGTTGCTGATTAGAATTTCAATAACATTATTTCTCTGGCTGTGAAATAAATTATATGGACATGTGTTTTTGCTTTCTCCATGTATGCCTAATTAATCATTCTGGGACTGCAAGTTCTAGGAGCAGCAAAGTCAAGCTCTTCTTGTGAGGAGTACTAAAAGCAAGACACATTTATTATGCTTAACTGCTTAAATTATAAAAAGGGCACGTTTACAGCTCAGCGGGAATCTGTGTGTGTTATGTTTACAATAAGTGCTTCTTTGATTGCTTTAAGAAGCATCTTAGGTTCTTTAAAGGATAACAGGTTTCCATTGCTGAGTCACTCACATAGGAAAAGTTAATTAAGCTTTTGACCTGATGTACTGTTTAGTGGTTAGAACTGGCTAGGCACTGCTTAACTCTTCTTGGGAAACATAAACGTTGCTTCTGTTTGAAAATTGTTTCTGTTTTAAATCAGACTAACTTAACAAATTAATGCAGCATTTA
This sequence comes from Furcifer pardalis, assembly GCA_030440675.1. NCBI lineage: Eukaryota > Metazoa > Chordata > Lepidosauria > Squamata > Chamaeleonidae > Furcifer > Furcifer pardalis. The sequence continues at coordinate 171,904,495 of CP126892.1, read as the reverse complement.
GGTTTAGAATAAAATAGCATACACCCTTTATTACCTCTCCAAGTCCAAGAAATTAACAGCTAGCTGGAGCTTAATGGTTTTTACACAGAACTGTTGCAATCAACCAATTATTAAATTGAAAGGAATGGTCAATCCCAAGCAATTATTCTCCTTTTTGGCCCATTAAAAATAACCCAAATTTCATTTACGGTGTTTATTGAAGAAATGGCTTGCAAATGCCTAGTTATTAACTGGGTTGCTATCTGTTTGTCTCTGGGTCCTTTTTTAAAAAATTTACAGCATCACATTTTATCTGTGGCCAATTAGTTACACCAAAGTGATGTTATATAGTCAATGCACAGGTTTTGTATCCATTAAACTACAGGAGCAGTCCTGGCTAATAATATCCAAGGCTTTTTTAAGCATATAGATTCATATTCAGTACATAGATTTTTACTCCTGGTGCTTCTGGGTTGAAAGGATTAGCTGGTGAAAAAATCTCCATTGCCGATGGTAAATCACTGTTGCCCGGGGACACCTGATCACTGGAGTAGCAATCTTTGGGGAGGCTCCTTCCATGTGTCCGATATTGGGCAGATATAATCTGGTCCTTTCTAATTCTATTTTGTTTTTAGATGTGTTAATTTTAGCTTTGTACATTATTATATGCTGGTGGTGCATCTGACATGAATAAAGAAAGAATAGATTTTTATACCCAAGGAATGTACGCCAATAAATTGCAGAACAATTTATAGTTACTTTCATACAGTGGCTATAATAGACATACAGTTTGAATGGAAAGGAAAGGAAACCCATAAAAGCCTATGAAAAATTAGTTACTGGTTAAGCCACAAACTGAATAGCAGCAGAGCCATATAAAATATGTCTCTAAGCTAAGGAAAGAGTTGAGCTTTCAATTAATTACAAAAATTAATTAGTTGTAACTAACTCCTTTCTCCCATAATTAAGATATAAGTACAGTACATACTGATAACAATTGTAACTTTTAAGGCCACTTTTTTTTACAGTGTAATGTGAAATGACATTGTAATCTGGACCTTGTCATATTACATGATGCAAACAATATAGTGATTAAGAAAGGGACCCAATCTGGAGATGGTATGATGGTCTGTGACAGTGATGGTGAATCTTTTAGAGATTGAGTGCCCAAACCCCGGGGGGGGGCAAACTCTGTGCTGGAGGGAGGGAGGAAGTGTTCTCATTGGGCTGCTGGGCAGAGGGATGGGATGAACTTTGTGCTGGGGGAGGGAGGAAGCACTCCTAGTGGGCTGCTGGGCAGAGGGACACAGCATGTGTACCCACAAAGAGGGCTCTGAGTGCTCCTTTTTGCACGTGTGTCATAGGTTTGCCACCTCTGGTATATGACACCAGCTCAGTTAAATCAATATGATAAAATTACAATAAAAATGCTGGAGATGCAAAGAGTGTAATGGGACATATTTTCGCATGTTGTGGGAATGTAAGAAAGTAAACAAAATCTGGATGCAGATCTTTAAGGAAGTTGACCAAATATTAAATTTAAAATTTACAGGTGTGTCCCAGAATTGCTCCATTGCAAGACTATAGAAATATAATATTAGATAGGAACAAGAAAGATCTAACTGTCATTATGACAGCTGTAAGATTGTTGATAGCCAAAAAAAAAAATGGAAAACATGAATGACTTTTAGAATAGAGGACTGGTATGAAGAATTGTAAAAAAGGTGTAAACATTTTTTGAATCAGAGGCGATATGTACATCTCTATCTGCAGCCCATGCTGTGCCTTCTAACATATTCTTTGGTGGGTGACTATGGACACAACTTCTTCTTCTCCAGTATCTAGGCCAGATGTGAAATTGCAAAAATTAAGCCTGCTTTTGGTGAATTCATTCCATAGTTCCATTCACCTGACCTAATGTGAGAAATATTAGCCGATACAAGGTGGCTCTTGATGGACACAACTGAGAAATCAGCACATTTTAAAAGAATGCCTGCAGAATTTGCACATTTGCAACATGGGCAAAACACTGCTTAAACAAGTTTAAGTCAATGAGGAAACGATTTCAAGCAATGCATATGTGAGAAGAGGGACTCATGTGGGGTAGCATGGGCTTCCTGCAGACCACTCGAGCCTTATTCATGGGGGAGAAAAGTCTGAGGGAGAACAAGGTCCCCAGGGAACAAGCCTGTCAGAACAGGCTCACCCAGCTAAAGGTAAAGGTAAAGGTTTCCCTTGCTCAAAAGCCAGTCATATCCGACTGTAGGGTTCAGTGCTCATCTCTGTTTCAAAGCCGAAGAGCCAGTGTCGTCTGCTTCTGCAGATGTTTCCGTGGTCATGTGGCAGGCATGACTAGTCACCGGAGTGCACAGAACACTGTTACCTTCCCACTGAAGTGGTCCCTATTTATCTACTTGCAATTTCTTGCTTTTCAACTGCTAGGTTGGCAGGAGCTGGACAAGGACCGGAGCTCATTGCATCCTGCAGTACTCGGGAATCGAACTGCTGACCTCCTAGTCAGCGTCTTAGCCACTTGAGCCACTGCAGTCCCTAGAGCCACTTAATCAAAGGCAGCTGAACAATTTCAAGGATATAGGTTAAAAATAACAGGCAAAGGCAAACAGAGGAGAAGGGTAGAGGTTCATTTGCATCATTTGAGGGGAAAGCAGCAGACCTGTGGAAAGATGTAGTTGCTGATTAGGAAGTGTTCTGGACCTAAAGAGGTGCTTGGAATTCTCTCTTTGTTTCCAGTTGGCATGTTGGCATAGAAGCTAAGGATGTTAACGCCTTCCATTTCCTGAGATAGTTCCTGTTCTATTCTAGCCATGGACGGTGAAAGGCAAGTGGGAATCTGGCTGGACCAGGAGAAGCTGCAGAATTTGCCTTCTTCTGTCTGTTTATACGAGCCTTTGCTGGAAGGTCATACCCCAGCCAAAGGCTTCCTTCTCATTCCCGCCTGCATGAACATGGACTTGTAGGAAAGCAGGTAGAGATAACTGGGTGCCTGACTAGGAAAAAGGTGTCCAAGAAACAGCTGTTCTTCTTCAAGCGCTGTATCCAATTCCAAATATTGGCTATCCTCATGGTGATCAGCCTGGGAACAATATAATGCATTAGTCTTTCATTTGCCTTTCACATCACAGCGTGACACCTGTACAACTGATCCAGTTCCGCAAATCATTTTCTGGTCCTGAGCCCTTTTGGCACACAAAGTCCTCCTTAGTCCCAGGCTAGTATTGATGAAGCTGCTGCCCTCCATCAAGATGGATTCAAGTGGGTTTTAAACCACTTGGGGACCATCGCCCTTTCTTGTAGACTTTGCCATCCAAGGTTATTAGTCCTTGGGGTTGTCAGGTTAGTTAACCACCACCTGATGATCAGCAATGAGTCGCTGGCAGTACCATGGAAGGATAACCTGGACAGAATGTGAAGCAACTGTTATACCCTTAATAAAGGTTGTGTGCAACCAAAGTGACCCTGAGCTCAGAGTTCTTCACCCTGGGGTGTTTAATAGGCGCACAATGTGTCAGTTCAAACACCTGTGCAAACCTGAGCACAGATATGGAGTGGGGTAGGGAGGAAGCTGGATGGAAGTGAGTGTAGACTGGACCTGACATGGAGGCAGTTGGCAAATGTTGACTTCATTTATGTGCCCTAGTTTCCAGTTATTGTATTTCCTCTTGGCAAATATGGACCTCATTGATTTACCCTACTTTTCACTTTTTTCCTTCTGTTTATTGTAGTAATGGCTTCAAATTTTAAGAGGCCAAGCTAAGAAAATATGACTTTTGGCATGAAATGAAACAGAAGCATTAGAAACAATCTGCTGAGCACAGATGCTGCTCATCTGTATTTGTTTCTGTGGGGTCAGAGCAATGATATTTCCACCCCTGTAAATTACTTCAATGGCCGGGAATCATTAAAACAATCAGTGATATTATTCAATAGCTGCTGTGACAGAAACTGCCTTCCAGATGACCAAGTCTTTGTAGGTCAGTTCTTTTCAAAAGGAGGTCTCTTCCTGAAGGACCATTCTCTTAAAATTATAGATGATACAACCCGCACTGCTAGCTATTTTCGCCTTTCAATAACCCACTTATGCTTATTTCTGAGGACTAAGTAACCTAGACATTACAGTCCAAGGCTAATAAAAGAAGTTAATGAAATTTGATACATGCCCCTGTTTTTGGCCACTCACCTTGATTTTTTTATGTTCCTATTATTACTTTGTCTCAGTGATGATGATTTTTTCTGTGTTTTAGTATACAGTAAAACCCCAGGATACTACTGCCCTGGGTTATGTTTGCCCCAGGATATGACTGTTAATTTAATTAAAATAATGCCTCGGCTTATGGCTGATTTCTGGGTTACGAGGGGGGGCACACACACACACACAAAAGCAAGGGAGCAATCTCCTTACCTTTCCTGTGGGGAAAGCATTTGGGGACCTTATCCGATGACACAATCACATCTCTGAAGCAGTAAACAGTTCGGAGGGCGGCTGTTGTGATCTAGCCTTCCTCCGACTCAGAAGATGAGCTGGATCTGGGGGGGGGGCACCCCCAATGCCCAGCCCAGTCTTGCCTGCACTCAAGCCTGAGGATGTCTTGAGCCAGGGATCTTGTGCCTGGCACAAGTATGCTTTCTCCAGCAGCTGACCTGTCAGATCAGGCTATGACAGTGATCAGCCATCAATCAGGGAGAGGTCCAGAAAACAGCTACACCCAAGACGCAGGCAGGCTAGTGAGAAGTACCAAAGAAGGCTCCCAGCTGATACCTATTAGCTGGTAGACTTATAAGCAAGCTTGGTGTAGCCTGCCAGTGTCAGTACAACTCTTGTGCAAAGACCAACATCATGTTTGACTCCAGACTCCCTGTCTGCACTATGACCATTCTGCCAAATCCTGACAACACCCCTGGACACCCTTTGGAATAGACTACTGACTTGGCTTGCCTTTTGGAATTTGATATCTGGACTATCCTCAAAGACACTCTCTGTGTAGCACTGCCATGTGCCGACCATGCCTGCTCAGGTGGGTCAGCACAGGTGCAGCTATTTTATGTCCCAAAATGCTATCATCGGCCATTTTGAACTACCAAGATTTCTGGGAGATGTAGTCCTGAACAACAAAATGGCCAATACCAGCATTTGGGGGCATGAAAATGCTCCCCCCCCCCATACACACACACACACACCTGTTTACTATTCTGGAGATGCAACCGTCTCATCGGATAAGGTCCCCAAACACCATGGAAAAGGTAAAGAGATTGCTTCTTGCTTTTGTGGGGGTGGGGTTCAATTGTATCTATAATTTTTAATGCTTTTGAATTTTTAAAGTATTATTTTGGGTTGGGTCAGCAACTTTTTTATTTTCAATGAATCCCTATGGGAACTTGTGCTTCAGGTTATGACCATTTCAGGTTATGATGGAGGCTGTTGGAACAAACCTTTGTCGGAACCCAGGGTTTTACTGTAATTGCAAGAGACCTTTTTAACATCTAAAATACTTCTGGTATAGTCTCCCTTAGCAACAAAGGCTTTTACCTTATACGGAGCATGAAATGCTTCATGCTCAAGCTTAATTCTGAATAGGAAGAGACACTCAATGTCGTACTCATATTGCAAATATCCACTGGCTACAGTAGTGCACCAAAGAATTTTAGAAGATGATCAATTTGTGCTCTATAGATTACAGCAAAGCTTTAGACTGTCTGAATCATGAGAAGCTATGGGTGAAACAAAAGGGTGTGCATCAGCACTTCTTACATGTCTAGGTCAGACGTGAAACTGCCATAGTTTCATATAGCCAAAGATGTCAAGCAAAGGTGCATTGTATCCACTTATGTGTTCAATTTCTATGTGAACATATAACATGGAAAGCTGGAACAGGTACAAATGAAAGAGGTGTGTAAACTGGTGGAATAAATATTAATAATTGAAGATATGCAAATGATACCATCCTACAACAGAAAAAATAACTTGAAACAACTGTTAGTAAAAGTGAAAGAAGAAAAATAAAGCAGGACTGCAGTTGACATTAGGAAGAAAATAATCATTAGAAGAAAAAAACTATACAGCTTTCATATTGATAATGAAGAAATTAAAATAGTAACAGAACTTTTATAGCTTGGCTCAGTCATCATTCCAAATTGAGATAGTAGCCAAGAAATGAGAAGAAGATTGAGACTGAAAAGAGCAGCAATGAAAGCAGTAGTAAATATAATTCAGTGTAAGGCTGTGTCACTGGAGACCAAGACCATCCACACTTGAATTCTTGATCATTATGTATGTGTGTGGAAGCTGGATAGGGGGAAAATTATTTCCTTGAAATCATATGCTGGAGGAGAGCATTGTGGTTACCCTAGACTGCCAAAAAGACAAACAGGTGTGGGGCTCCAGTAATATGGGGTCCCATGTTGGGTGGTTGATCTGATGGGACAGTCACCCCTCTCTCGCTCTTTTAAACTTTCTAAACCTTTTTAAACCTTTTAACCTTTTAAATCTTTTAGATTTTTGTAAATTTATAGTTTAATTTTTTAATTGATTTTTAATTGATTTTGAACCTAAAGGTTTTAATTTCTGAATTTGTAGAGGGATTGTTTAATTGTTTTGCATTTATTGTGTATAGTCTTTCCCCTTTTCTGTAAGCCGCCTAGAGTCAGGTTCGCCTGATTGGGGCAGGATAATAAATCTAAATAAATAAATAAATAAATAGAGTATCAAGCAGGAAAATAGATGATCATCATGGTGATCAGCCATGAAGACTGTCCTGAGTATATAATGTAGTGGCCTTTCATTTGCCTTCTGCATCACAGCATGACACCCATACCACTGATCCAGTTCTGTGAGTCACTTTCTGGTCCTGAGCCCTTTTAGCAAGCAATATCCCCATCAGCCCCAGGCCAGTTTTGATGAAGCCACTGCCCTCCATCAAGAATGATTGCTTTGCACAAAACAAAAGCTCTTTGAAATGTGATGGACTGCTGCACTATACGTATTACTTCCATTTCTCTAATGCCCACCTAACCATATGTCTTCCTCAGCCCCAGGCTAGTATTGATGAAGCTGCTACCCTCCATCAAGATGGATTCAAGTGGGATATAATCCACTTGGGGACCATCATTCTTCCCTGTGGACTTCAGCACCCAAGGCCGTTAGTCCACAGAGTGGTCAGGTTAGTTAATTGCTGCCTGACACTCAGCATTGAGTTGCTGGTAGCAGACGTGTGCTGGTATATCAGGCAATCAGACTTTGTCCCACCCCACCATCAGCTCTAGCGCCCTGGGGCACCAATAGCAATGTATGGGCTTCCCCCCAACCCCCAAATAGGCGCCTCCACCACTCCCCATCTAGTGCCTTCCCATGGTGCCCTGCCAGTGGTGGGATGTCAAAAAATTTACTCCCCCACCGTGACATCATCACAGTGTGGGCGGCGGTAACATCATGATGTCATGATGTTGTGGGCAGGGCCAAATAAAAAATAAAAAAAATAAAAAATAAGCACACACATACCCCTCAACCCAACCACCCACAACACAAACCCATAAATAAATAAAATAAATAAAAATACATTAAAATACAGCCAGACACACACACACACCAAACACAAATCAACCAGAGCTTTTAAACCAGAGTTTAAAGCTTATTCTGGCTAATCTTTCTCACACTAGGTCAGATGGAAGGAACTACAGAATGAAGTCACCACAAGATGGCTTCATTTTGGCACTTTTCAACTTTTCAACAGTTAAAGAAGTTAGGTACTAAGTCTTTGGCTAACCAGTTCTCTAGGATAATATGCCTTCATGTAAATGTAAAACAGCTGTACCTCCTTAAGGGTTCTCCAATTGAAACAGCACTTGGAACAGCACAGGTGTAGCTTATTGATGAGGTAACTCCAAGACTTTGCTTAAAAACCACAAGCCAGGCCACCAGGCCTTTTTAGGAACTGTGGTAGTACGTCAATATAGGTAAAGGTATTAAGTACACATTAAAATACACACAGACACACCACATCCAAAGGTGAGTCACTTACCCCGGGGAGCAGGCTATAGGAGCTTCAGGCTAGCAGCTTCTCTTCCACCTCCCCGCTTAGGATGACAGCAAGGAGGCCATGCATACGCACCAAGCACTGTAGACGTGCATGCACACCAAGTGCTTGGCGTATATGCGCACTGAAAAGGTAAGCCATGAAGGTGGTTCCCCCCAGAAGCTGCTATTGGTTCTCCGGGACACTGGGGAAAGTTACTACCGGTTCTGGCGAACTGGCGAGAACCTGTTACATCCCATCGCTGTTGCCCTGCACACCCCTGGTTGGCAGTATGGTCTATTCTTGGCCTTCCACTTTTCCCAGAATTAGTTCGAAAGTGAACATGAAGATACAGTAATACCTCATATAACATTAGTATCGAATAACACTAAAATCGTATAACATTAAGGAATCTGGGAGGAAGAATTGCATCAGATAACATTAAGATCCTATGGGATGGATCAGATAACAACCGCTAAAGCCTGTGTGGTTACAATGTATCTCTATGGATCCCATAAAGAATCAGATAACACTAAAAATCATATAACACCAAGACTTATGGAACCAGGTTTTAGTGTTATATGAGGTTTTACTGTAATTGTCAGGAAGCAATAGCAGTGGAGAGGTCTGGAAATATGGTCATCTTCCAGCAGCCTCATGAATATTTTTGGAGATTTTTTTTTTAAAAATGTGATTGAGAAAACTGTGCGGTCTACAAGCCAAATACAGCTGCCCACCTTCTTACAGATAACAGAGGCTTTTTGACTAATGCTGATGCTGCACTATATACCCAGGTAGGGTAAAGTTCAAACAGACCCATTGTCCCCACTCCGTCCCTGCAGTTTATGTATACCTCCTGTATCTATGGAAGGGGGGGGGGAATCAACAAACTATATTTTCCAAGTGTCTTCTTGCTAAAGCAGCAACTTTGGCTTTTAGGTTTTTGAAATGATCATAGGTTAGTTGATATAAATTGTGACAAATTAGAAAAAGTAAGAGGTTTCCCCTGGCATTTGAGATTGTTAATAAATCATAGGAAGTTCAAATAAATTGGAATCATAACTATGGTGGCACTCAACTCCAGTGTGAGCTGAACAAGAAATTGGGGGTTTGTGTTATCTTCTCAGCACACACGTTTCTCTCTTCATTTCCACTCTTTGCTTCTGATACAAGTTTATTTGCTTATTTGTATACATTTTGGCACCATCTGTAGAAAGTCTATGAACACTTGGTGTACATTAAAAACAGGGTGTGTCTTGCAAACGGGTTCATTCCTGTTTATAGCTAACCTGCAGTTTAAAAAAAAAATCTTTGCTGAGGATTATAGAAATAGCAAACATGCAGGGCAGGCAGACTTCCATAACCAAATAGAAAAGCTTGGGAGTGGTACAGAGAAAAGAGAGTTTGGAAACCTCATAGCCCAAAGACACATATCTCAGAATCATTATGATCCTTTCTTATGTATGTCTATCATCTGCCCAAATAATAATCCTACCAGGCTGTTTCCCATCCAGTCAGAGTTTTAAGTACTGTATGTGTTTTGCTTTCAGCTTAATCACTATTTACACAACCTTTTGCACTAAGTTTTAAACATCTAATATCATGGTGGCCCTTGTGGTAAATGAGGATTTGGGTGTGTGCTGGATAATGGTAAAGTAGAGGCCTCATGTGTGCAACTGTAAAGAGAAATAATGCAGCATCGGGGTTTTCCTAAATGTAGTCCATATGTTTCAAAACTATTAAAGATTTTACTTGGGTAGGGGTCAGAAGCAGAGATTCTTCGTTGTACAGAAGTATTATTTGAAACCCACCGATCTGGTAGAGTCTAACAGATAGACCCAACACAGCAGATCTCCTTTCTCTAGATCAGGCCATCTATATCCATATCTAGTGTTGGCATCATAATTCAGCATCATTGGGCAACTGGTCATGAAACTGAAATTCATGAAGGACTATCGTAAATCCTGACACAACTTCCACTGTCAGAGATTGTCCTGTGCTGGTTTACTCCTGTCAGTCAAACAAAGTTTGAAAAAATTACCTTTCAGAGTACCATTTCTAGAATCTCTGAGTCAGCATGACATGATACTTTTCCAGTATCTGGGTCAAACAAATTTTTCTCGATGCCCAACTTTCCTCTTCACATCCGGGGGTGATTCGAAGGTATGGCTTATGCAAACTCCCTACATATTGTTGCATGAAGAAGACTTGTCACTTCACATAAAGAGCAATCAGACCACTTAGGTGGCAATGAGTTGGACACCCCTGGTGCCAAACAACGCGGGTGCCCCTGAGCAACATGGCATAGAACACTGATGAAAGGTCTGAAGGCATTACATATTACTTTGATATGTGAACTGTTCAAAAGTGTTTTTGATGTGTTTTTAAAATGTTTATAATGTCTTAATTTTGCAATCGGGATGGGGGATTTCTTGTAATGTTTTTGATATGTGATAATTTGATATGTTTTTGATATGTGATATATTTTGTGATGTAATATTTGTAGTTTATTGTAATATTTGTAGTTTATTGATATGTTATTGATATGTGATACTCTGATATGTCATTGATATTTGATATGTAATACTTTGATATGTTCTGATATGTGATATTTTGTGATCTGTGTTGTTAGCCTCTCTGAGTTGCTTCAGTGAATAGAGTGGCATACAAATACAAATCCAAAAATGCTTACCCATGATCAAAACTGCACCACTATGCCACATAGCATGGAAGAGTCTATGTCCATGTAAATTAGCTTCCTAAATAATCTTATTTATCCATTTTGATTACTATGTAATCAAAAATTATATTCAACAATTTATCTAATGTTTGGAATAAACCTGATGCTATTATCTCATAAAGACAATTTTAATTAGGTGGCTGTCTTTCTTCCTATGCTTACTTTCTATGCCTAAAGGCACATGGCTTTCAGAAAGACAGAAGTAGCTGCCTTTTGAGTCATGCCAGTTGTCTATCTAGCTTGTCATCTGTAGCCCACATCCTGTAGTCTGGACCCAACAGGTGTTTCCATTCTGTAGTTTATGTTGTACTCTACCCTATACTAAAGGGGAAAATATGGTAAGGAGAGGCTGGCATGTGTAAACCCTACATGCTTCTGACCTTTGGGATTGTGGTCCCCAAAAATAACTTTTCCAGTCTTCTCAGCCACTTACTCATTTACTCACATTCTTTCCCAGATGTCCAAAGTGAATGTGGTATAAGGGGCTGAAGGGTTGGGGGAGGGAGATGTGTGTTTGGGTAGTGAAAGCAGTGTTGATCAAAGCTCTCTGTTGTCCTGGAGATGACAAAGGTGGAAGGAGAATCTGACAAGCGCATACATGGACTGCAGACCAAAAAAAGTAGCTTTCCCAAATTATAATCTTTTTGAATCCATTGGAGAGATGAGGTTAAATTGCTGTGGGATTGACAAACTTCTGATTGAAGACAGGCAGCATGTTGGAGGAAACAAGTGGATACCAGAGGCAGAAAACACAAACAGTTGAAAAACAGATGGGCTCAAAACAAAGCAAAAACACAATTAGTAAAAACTTTGATAATTACTCCTTTATTTGTAAGCTTTGCAAGTGAGGAGTGAGACAAAACACAGACCAATTAGACACAAGGCATATCTGCATTTGTGGAGACAATATTTCTAAGCTTTGCATTATAATTTGTGATTTCAATAAGGATCTCAGTCTAAAGCATAGACTGGAATAATGTATAAGCACTGCATGTTTACTATTATGTCTGAGTGCCACTAGCTGGCAACCATCTTGTGGAAATTAAACCATATGGAATTTTCTCCATTCAAGGAAACACAACATGCAGTGTTACCACAGAAAAATAAGGGGGAAGAAGAAATCTTAGTGGGAATGGGCCTTGCTTTGTAAGAGTCATCTGAAGCATGTAGGGTTTCAGTATAGGGTGGAGTAAACCATAACTTATAGAATCTGAGAATTAACTTCAAAGGTTTCCCCTTGAGGGATTTTTCCTTTTCAAGACTGTGAAAACTAAGAGCCAATTGCTCCCATGTTTCTGATTTGTTTAATCATATTGCCTCTTCCAGATGTCACAGATGTTTATAACAAACATTCAGAGCTTGGAAAAGTTACATTTTTGGACCCTTGATCCCACAAACGTCCTACCACCTTGACAAGAGGATTCTGAGTACCAAATAAGTAACATTTCTAACCTCTGCAAACTCCCCCTACCCTCATCATCAATAGCTGGTTCGGGTGTTCTATTTATTCCTTCTTTGCCTGCTTCAATAGATTACACCAGCATAAAGCTATATCTCAAGGAAAATCAGCACTTACTGGAATTTGCCAGTCTTTATAGTTTTACATAGATTAACCTAAGTGAATATTGTGTAATACTCATTGTAACAAAATTCAGAATACTGTTCTTTCAATACATGTAAATGCAAAATAATTAATGCACAAATATATAACAATATACAAATCGTCCTCTTGCAAAAAAAAAATTGTATAGTACAGTGTTTCCCAACTTTGGGACTTCAATTCCCAGAAACCTAAGTCAATTCCCAAATCACTGATCAGCCAATGTATTGACTTAGGCTTCTGGAAATTGAAGTCCCCCTGTGGGGTATGGACCCCACACTGCAAAACACTGGTATAGTAGCTTTTGTTTCATGTTGCTAAACTGCACATATCACACTAGCATGCTTTACTGAAAATGCATTTTTAAAATGATGTCTTCATTATTAAAGAAAAAAAGAAAAAATCATGGTTTTAGATTGTGTAATATGTTATGCACAACAATTGGATATGAAAGTTGATTTCACAAAAGCCTGACTCTTTGAATGTGCTTCAAATGCTCAGAGAGCCAGTTGGAGGTGGTATTTATGGGCATCAAAGGATCTTCCCCTTCAGTAACCCAGTCATCATGAAAGGATTCAAGAGCATACTGCAGTGAGTACCAGCATGTTCTTCTGGTAATTATATCACCACTGTAAATGATCAAATGTTGCAAATTCATGCATTTACATTCCCTTTCATTATTAAACTGGAATCAGCGTCTGGCTGCAATCCATAACAATAAAAGCATCATCTTTTAGTAACATAGATAAAACCACAATTGCTGTGGTACAAGCATGAGTTAAAAAATGGCACTCATTTTTAAAAATCTTTCTCCTCCCCTGCCAACTAGACCAGTCCACAAGGACGTTTAAACAAGGAGCACAAATAAAGTCAATAGGATAGCCCAACCACACTAGGTTTGGTTATGAACTCTACCGTAACCAAGTTCTGATCTTAATATTGCCGTTCTAAGTTTTCAGCTTGGCTTCCACAGCCAAATCTTGCTTTCGAACAGATCCTGGAGAAGTAATTTTGGACGTTGAATGAAGTGATTTTTCACCAACACCCCTTTAGTACTCGTAAAACTGTGAAATACTGCAATGATGAAATATTAAATAATATAACTGGAATCTTTGGAAAGTGCAAGGCAGAAATGGCTACAGCTCCCCACTCCCCTATGCCTGACAGGTCTCGCTTTACAACTTTTTCATTTTTCCACCCTCTCCCTGCCAATCCTAAACCCTTAGGCTGTGGTCATCTACTATTTAACCCTGTGGTGGCTTAGTGGTTAAGATGCTGAGCTTGGAGACTGGAAAATTGGGGTTCGATACCTGAGTGCTCCATGATGGATCTTGGGAACATGAAAGGAGCCTCATTCAGGCATCCCCTGAACAGAGTTTCTCCAACAAAAATCCTTTCAACCTAGAGTAATTTCTGACACTAAATGTATTTTTCAATGGGATGTAATAACTCTGTGGGGTAATCTCTGAGAAAAAAACAGTTTAGATGTAGAATGCTTTTGAAGTTGATGTCTTGAAGGGAATAATGCAGGCCACCATTCCTATTTTGAAAACTAGGTTCCCCCAATTAAATTGGGAAAGAGCAAGGAGGTACTGTATCTGTAACCAGATAAGCAACTATGGAAAAGAATTGTCTGGTGTTTTTTCTTCCCTACTCCACCTAAACTTCCAAGTTTGCTTCCTTCATTACAGCAGAGAATATAGCTACCCCTTCAAGACCTGGCCTGCTCTGGTTTTACAATATTTTACGCATCTCTTCGTTAACAAAGGACTTGCCAACGTAGATGGTGGAGGAGGGGATTTACCCTTTGGCAGATAAAGGACATCACCATTTTAATACCTACTTGTACAGACACCTCTGAAATGGAGTAGGGAGGGGGGGGGAGAGAGATTCTCATGAAGTTGGAAGGGAAAGCTGTTTTTAAATAAAGATCTCTGCTTGTTACATCTTCCAGAACAAATATCCCTCTTATTATTCTCTACTACTCTCTACAGAAAAGTTTGAGCCCATCTGTCAGCCAGGAGCTGAATTGCGTACCACCAGGTTTGAAAATATGAGACACAGAAACACACTCAAAGGGAGCAACATGTGCATATGCTTATGCAAACCATGTACTTGCAAAATTGGGTCTTTGTGAAGGGGGAAAAAGAAAGCTGTAAAGACATCAATTACAGTTTCAAAGCCAGTGAACATCATTTTGACAAATTACTTTAAAGGTTTGGAGCAACATTTTGAACGTTGAATTTATCTGGCTGGGGTCTGAAATAATGTTCCAGGAGGAAGCCTTTGTGTCATCCACTTCTAATTACAGTACAGTACTTTTATTCTATATCCAATGTTTTAGGTCCATATAAGAAACAGGTCAGGTCTCACACCTTATGCGGCTAGTGTAAGTCAGGATAAGAAAGTAAAGGCCAAGATACTGGCGGAGAAAGAACTTGATCAGTTTGTTACCTCTTCCATCTTTCTTGGGGAAGCTTTTGAGGCTTCAGTACACAGGACAGGATCTCTCAATTACTTGTATGTTTGCCTCGGTTTCTCTTTTGTGTGTGAAATAGATTTCTGTTGGAACAAAAACTGGTGGGAACAAAATAATGTTTTTCTCCGATGGAGCTGGCATTCCACTCCATCTACTGTCACTGAATCTGCCAATTTCCTTGCCACTCTCTATGACAGTTGCCCTGCTTTCCATCCCACCACCTATAATGGGTACCAGACATCTGTGAGCTGTGCTGTAGCCTAATGTTTTCCTTTAACATTAAGGCATTGCAATAATTATCAAGCCTTAAAAGAAACTTGCCTTGAGAAACAGGACCTTAGCTGTTTCCTTCCTTCCTTCCTTCCGGATAGGTTGTAGAATCACAAATCCCAGTTTTAATCCAATCTGATGCCTTCCAGATTTTTTTTTTACTCCAGTCACCAACATTTCAGCCAACCTGGCCATATCTGAAGATATGGGTAATAAGTTAAGGTCGCCCTTGCTCAAAAGCCAGTCATAGCTAACTCTAGGGTTCAGTACTTATCTCTTTACAGCCAAAGAGTCAGAGCTGTCTGTGTCTGCAAATGTTTCCATGGACATGTGGCAGGCATGCCTCAACACCAGAGAGCACAGAACACTGTTTACCTTCCCACCAAAGTGGTCCCTATTTATCTATTTGCAATGTCTTCCTTTCAAACTGCTAGGTTGGCAGGAGCTGGGACAGAGACGGGAGCTCACTTCATCATGCAGTACCAGGGAATCGAACTCTGACCTTCCATTCAGCAAGTTCAGCATCTGAACCACTTGAACCACCACAGTCCCGAGATATGGGACATGAGAATATATCTGGAGGATATTAAAGATGTGGAAACAAAGAAGACTGCTTTAACAAATCAATTAATATATATTTTTTACAAAACATATTTTGCATCAGTTGTCATTTGGAACAATGAAAACATCACTGGAATGGGGGGAGGAGAGATGACTGCTGCACTGTAAGAATTTTTTTTGGAATAGTAGCCATGTTAGTCTGTGGTTCAGGCATATCAGAAAACAAAACAAAATAAACAAAACAAAATAAAAATAAACATTGTAGCACTTTAAAGACTAACTGCCATATTTTTATTGTTCCCTTTCGTGGATCAAGTCCACTTCTTCAGACAAAGAGTGAAACTGTAAGAAGTGTCACCTCTCAAGTGTTTTATCCCTCCATGTACACACTGCTGCGTATATAAACATCTGAATTACTCTACAGGTCTATATCATTCCTGTGAGTAGACAGAATAGTCCGTTGTGGTGTACATTTTAATACGTTTGTACAAGAGCTGGAGACAGATAGACAGGCAAGCACATGATTCATTGAGCTAAATGAGAAACGTGAAGTTGATTCTCTCATGCAAAGCTATGGTAATGGAAACAGCTCAGGTGAGGTCCGCCCTGTGAAGTGGATACCTGCCAAACAATTCTATTTAACAAGAGCTGGAGAGAGAGAGAGACAGGTAAGCACATGATTCATTTAAAGAATTTCAAAGACATGCACACACATGAATCCACGTGCACCTCTTCATGCATCCCTTTAGATACACATTGTTCCTCTCATAGGGGATATTGTGCTTCAGACAGGATATTTAAACTGATGGCCAGCTTAGGCAATCACTTCTAAAATATAACCAAACAAATGATTAAGGTCTTACTTTTCAGATGGAGGCATTCTCAAGCTTCAACACAACTTGCAAAATCCACCTCCAAAATGAAAGCAAACACCTTCCAAATTTCATCAGAGGAAAAGCAAGCCATTTTCACGAGTGTTGGTCTTTTAGAAATGGTCTGGGAAACTCCCAACTCTTTGTGTTCTTCCTATCATGATATACTGGTTAGTCCAAAGTTTCCCAGTTATTTTTCTTAAACCCATGCTGCCTTTTAATAAACATAAAGATCCTGTGCCCTCTTCAAATCCGCTAAAGCATCTTTCAATAATTTTCTTTGAGGTAGGAAAGCTCACAGCTGAATAAAAATTGCAATCAAATTGGTATTAAATTTACAAAAATGAATTCATTTTGAACTTTGCCTTTTTTTTGAGTACAAATTGCAGTATAGCACTGAGATAACGAAAGATAAAAGAAAAACAATACATGTTCATATGTTATGCAGTAACAAATTTCTGTGCACTAAGAACTGGAAATAGCTTTTCTTCTTTTCCAAATTAAAACTGATAGTAAGGTCACCCTTGCTTGAAAGCCAGTTGTATCCAGCTCTAGGGTTCAGTGTTCATCTCTGTTTATAACCAAAGAGCCAGCGCTGTCTGCATCTGCAGACATTTCCGTGGACGTGTGGCAGGCATGCCTCAACAGAACAGTGGTCCCTATTTATCTACATGCAATTTCTTGCTTTCGAACTGCTAGGTTGGCAGGACCTGGGACAGAGACGGGAGCTCACTCCATCATGCAGTACCTGGGAATCGAACTCCGACCTTCCAGTCAGTGAGTTCAGCATCTTAACCACTGCATTAGCAATCCCGTTAATTGTGCAAAAGATAAACTCAAAAGATGAATTCATAAACATGGGCACAAGTAGAGAAGACATGTGACAATAAGAGCAACCTTTTTACTTCTGACTTTCTTATATTGATCAGGGACATAATCAGGAGGGCAACCTACATAAATGTTTCTTTTGAGAAACTGACATTTCTTAAATTCACTTAACAATGCTGTGCAGTAACAAATGCATGTCTTCTGGGGCGTGTGGTTATTCAATATTCCTATACTGAGCTTTTCTCCTTACTAATTTTTAATTGCATAGGTCAATTAAAAACAGGAAACATGCCACAACAAACTAGTCAGGCTGCATGATCAAACAGCATGTGACTGCTCTTATCTCGTATGAATCTTCATTTACTATGCCAGGCTGTTACAATAAAATCTGACTTGCTGGCAACATAGTCTGTCAACAGTTTTAGATCAACCCAGTGACTCAGTAGGAATCTGTCAGCCTTAAAGGCAGAAATCTGGAGTCTCTGGGTCTGCACATACAGCTGCAAGGCTGCCCCAGGTAATAAGGTGTTGTCATACACTTTGTGTGACCTTTGATCAAAAGACAGCTGTTGTCACACCATTTTACAACCACATGAAATAAATGACTCTGGGACTTGAAGAAAGTGGATTGGGTGATTTTATTCCACTCCAATAAAATTATGCTGATTTCAGGGTTTTTCAAATACTGTACTTCAAGTGAAGACTTATTGGGGGGGGGGGTGGAATTGTTATTCTGGAACACCTACACTTCCACAACCTGATGCACTCCATATGTTTTGAACTATAGTTCCCGTAATTCGCTTGTACAGTACAATGAAAAGCTAATGATGGCACCCAAATTCTTCACCCAAACTGAGTTGGCACTCAGATATTGTCTGTTTATAACACATGAAGAAACACTTCCACATAATGACAACTGCAGAAAAATGGAGATGAGCACCCAAGCTTTAAAAGGAAGAACCAGACTATGTCTTCACACCTGGAATTTTGAAAAAGAACAGCAATTCCTCAAGACTTTAACCAATGCCCCTTGATCTGCAAACCTGACTTGGTTGGAGCTGCAGAATAGTCTCTAGGACAGGGGTACCCAAACTACAGCCCACAGGCCAGATCTGCCCCCTGATTCCAATACATCTGGCCCACACCACCCTTGTCACTCCCAGAAGCAGAAGTAAAATTTGCCAGTATGGATTAATTAGCATCGGGGACCAGATCTGGCATGTGGGCCATAGTTTGGGTACTTCTGGTTTAAGCACAGAAAACTGCAGCCTAAAATATATCTCATCCTGTTGCAAAACATATCTACTGCAAAACAGATTGCAAGGCATGTGGGAGGAACCATGTGACCGCCCGTGCCCTGAAAAGTTTGGGCACCCCTGCTGTAGGAGGTGACCAGGCCATAGTGGGGCACATAGAGAAGAGGAATATCTGTTTTGCTCATGGGATCATTTGCTGGATGCCTGCAAACAAAAAGACACCTTAACCTCAAAAGACCTTTTATTTTTCTACCTGTCCTTTTTTTTTTGCAAGAGAAAATGCTGTTACATTTGGTATCTGAGGCCCTAAATCTGCTCCATTCTAACTGCCATTTGCCTTCCCCATACCCATGCCATAAACATGTGAGAATTTCCCCATTGCCCTCATGGCTGCATGTCACTTTTGCACCGTGATGTGGCTATCCCTATTCAAGGAGTAGACTAGCCTAAGGTGAAAGGTGGGAGGTGGATTCAAATAATCACATATTCAATTAACTGGCCTTATATTTAGAAAAAGGAAGGGAAAGAACAGTGAGGAAATCATTTATTTATGCTGCTCATGCTAGGACCATCATTTATTCATTCTGTTGATATATTTCTTTTTATTAGCTGCACATCACAGTTGGCCAAGCTTGGATCTAAATGCCGCAAAAAGTTCCCCAAACCCACATTAGTTTTTGAGCAGCTTTTCAACACATGTCACACAAGCATAACATGTGTGTATAGACAGAAGCACAGACAGTAATGTTTCCATTCATTTAAGACAAAAAAAAGAAAAGAAACACCATGTATAATTTAGCATTCCTGCCTTTCTGTGTGCTTTATGCAGCAGTTTAACAATGCAGTACAAAGTGAAGTGAAATTGGAGGAGAGAAAAGCTAATCATACAGCAATAGAGGTTGAATCCCTCTTCTTGAGATTATTTGGGTTAATTGCCAGGAACCAATAGGGCAATTTCAAGGTTAAATGCCCCCCAAATATAATCATTTGAATTTAGCATGTCAAAGCATGAATGTAAAGAAGGTGCACTTTACAAGATGGGGCTGTTGAAGTGATGTAGGTAGATTTTGGGGACTTTAAGATGATTAATAAGGCTTTCTGGGTCCTTATTGTACAAAAGCAGCAACATTAGAAGCAACTAAATAACAATGCTGAAATGGAGGAAGTCTGGGCTACAAATGAATTACCAGGACAAGGAAGGACTTTGATTTCCACCTAGTTTACACATTCAAATTAAATTCCAGAACTCAAGTTTTATAACTCTATGTTTTTCCAGCAGACTCCAGTGTCTGGGTTTTGGGATTCCTGGGGAAAGCAACAACAGGACCCTGAATTGAGGTCTTCTGACCTCTATTGTAGAACCTAAGGGAATTACAGCAAGAACATGAATCTAGCTGTACCTTCAGGACAGTGTTTCTGTTTTGGACATGGTAGAGTCACTATTAACCTTGTGGCTTATATGCCTTCCACATTTTGTGTAGTCAGTCTCAGCTGCTACATAATTTGTATGATGTTGGGGCACAGTCATATTTCTGTAAGAGGGAAAGAAGGTACAGCAGTTGATGTACAGCTTGAACAACCAGTTGGAAGCTCTCCAGGTATGGTTAAATTCATAGCAAAATTAGGTTTCTGCTAAATCTTATTCCTTTCACCGTAATCAGTGAGCCCCTGCTTCTCCAAACTTTCATGAACCTTAAAACCTTGCTACTTGACAAAGAGGTTGGGCACCACAGCAGGCTTGGAGGTGAGAGGGAGAAAGCCCAGCTTTATTGGTACTGGATACCAAAGTACACTGCTAGGTAAATGGCCCAATCATTTTAAAACATCCTCTGGATGTTGTAGAACTGCAGCTCTTATCAATCTTTGCCAGCATAGCCAGTGGCGAAGAGATAATGAGTGTTGCAACCCAACAGCTTCTGGAGGGTTGAACTCTTCTTTTAGAAAGTCTGAATTGTTGAATTGCATTACTGTGTTATCTATTTGAGAGCCACTATAGTGCATGGACAAAGTTAAAATTCTCAATCACCCATGGAAACTCGCTGGTGGTTCACAATAGTAACTCACGTCTTAAGAACTCAGAAACTATATTATGCTGAAATCAACCCAGACTGCACCTTGGAAGGACAAATACTGAAGCTGAAGTTCAAGTATTTTGGCCACCAAATGAGAGGAGAGGATTCGCTGGAGAAGGCCCTGATGCTAGGAAAGATCAAAGGCAAGGGGGCAGTAAAGGATGAGATGGCTAGACCAGTGGTGGGCATCAGCAGGTTCACACCAGTTCGCTAGAACCAGTGGCAGAAATTCTGGCTGGCCCCGCCCATCCAAATTTTGAAATAAAGTAGTCCTAATTTGGGTGCAACACAAGGCTTTCCCCCTGGCCACGCCCACCATACATTGCCAAGGACTGTCACCACAGTGTGGTAGTAAAATTTTTGGAGCCCACCGTTGGGCTAGACAACATCATTGATGCAGTGTGCGTAGATCTGGGCAGATTCCAGAGTATGGCAGATGACAGAGGATCCTGGAGTATGGTGGTCCATGGGGTCACAAAGGGTTGACTTGACTATGCGACTGAACGACAATGTGCTGAAAGTGACTAAACAGCATATATATGGCAAGAAAATGTTTGCACAAAGGATTGGGTAATACAGAACACCTGCTGGGAAAACATTTTTATCTCAACTAAATGTTACTATCTAAACAATGTCTGTACCTGCTCAGGTTAATCAATATGACTCCAGAGATAAACCATTTTGCATAATTATGTTGGGTCAGCTGCAACCAACTGCAACACCAGAATACTGCTGACAATGTTAGGTGCTTTATTTTATGCTATCAAAAACGTTGCAGGATTTTCCTAATTCTTATGTACATTCAACTCTAGAAGCCAGCCCCCATTAAATATATTAAATCAATAAAAGAATAAAAACACTAGAGCCATCTGTTAAAAAGTGCACTCATCATGCAATTAGTTGTACAATTTATATTTTAAAATGCAAGCCTGTCAGCGCATGAGTTATAAATGATGAATAATGGGGGAACTGTAATTCTGCACGTGAAAAAAAAGTACTGCATGCCTATGTAGCAATAGCAGTTACATTTTATAAACTGCCCCATGGCACTTAAGAGTCACTTTCTGGGCCGTTCACAAGGTAATTAGCATTTCTGCCCCCAACACACTGGATACTCATTTTACTAACCTTGAAACAATTGATGGCTGAGTCAACCTTGAGCCCACTAGAATGAAACTCGGATCAAAGGCAGAGTTTTGGCTGTATTAACCATGACGGCTCTAACCTATTCGGGCTTTGCATTGTTCTATGTAGCCCTGTACTATTGCTGGCTGCTGTCATGCAGCTAACATAAAAAGGCCAATCAAAAGAAAGAAGAGGAAATTTTTCACAAGCCTCAGAAAGCTGGATCCAGCTTTAGGTTGTCTAATCCTCTTCTAGCTCAATTTCTGTTTCACACTTTCAAAAGTTGAAAAGATGAATATTGCATAACCAGATCTAGCTACTCCATATTGCAAAGTTCCATCACTGTCCAGGAAAGGGCATTTTAATAATAAGAAAAAGCTTAAACTGCAATGTCTGACAGCTCTTGGTATAATGAAAGATAGAAAAAGTGTTCGAGAAGCTCTCAGAATCTGGATTTTTGTTGACTTCACCCATACAAGCTGGCAGTAGTTAGAAACCTGCCTTTGAATAGATGTCAAAAGTTGCTGATGACAACAGCAAAAAGGAAGTAGTTTGGCACCAAATAGCTGTGAAAATCTTTCTCACCTGCTACTATACATTGCTCACGTGTATAGAGGACCAGCCTGAAGAAATGGTCAGACTGAATCCCACCCGTTGTGTAATGGAAAATTTTGAAGTGGAAATGCTCATTTTAAGAATTCCCACAACCTGCTGTTCTCTCCTCATTGCCAAGAGAGTCCATATATGCAAACTACTGGATCAGTCAATATTAAGTTAGGAGAGGAACAGGATTTTTTTGTAAAGTAAATGGCTCTTAATTGCCCAGTTCATAAGGAAATCACCCTTAAACACTCCACATGACAACAGAGGTAGTTTGCAACATGTTCATGGGGAAATCTAACACTACCCCTACTGCAAAGACTGAAGGTCAGCTCTCCAATAACAGAGAAGACTGGAGGGTTCATAGCACACCCCGTACTGAGAAACACTGTGGGCATCCACTCTGTGAGCTCAATGCATGTTACACTAACCCACCCCCACCCCAATTTTTTTACATGCTGAAGATGAATGCATTGACAACTTTTTGAATAATAAGAATTATATGTCATGGGGGCCATCAGGATTTTAGAGATGCTTAGGTGGGGCATGGCCAGTATTAAACTTGTGTAATTCTTCTGTAAGTGCGGCCGGGCAGAGAGGCTTGTCACTTGTCACGGGATTTAGTATTTTTTTTTTGCTTAGTTTTCTGTTTTTGTAATTTTTGTAATCTTTGTGTGAACTTGATTGAGATTTGGAATTTTTAATTGTTGCTTGAAATTGATGCCTATTCAATTTCGATGTTGATGCCTATTTTCGATGTTGTAATGATGTTGTGATATTTTGATGTTTGTGGCATTGATACTGATTATTTTGATATTTACATGTTTTGTTTATGAACTCGCTGCTTTATATGTGTTTGTGAACTGCCCTGAGTCGGTTCACAATAATAATAATAATAATAATAATAATAATAATAATAATAATAATAATAATAATAATAATAATAATAATAATAATAATAATAATAATAGGTCAAATAGTAAAGATGAAGCTAAAGTACTTTGGATATTAAATGAGAAGAGAGGATTCGCTTGAGAAAGCCTTGATGCTGGGAAAGGTGGAGGGCAAAAGAATAAGGGGGCAGCCAAAAATGAGATGGCTAGATGGTATTGTAGACACAATTGGCACAGAGCTGAGTGAATTGAGGAGAATGGTGGACGACAGAAGTGCATGGGATCGCAAAGGGTCAGAATCGACTGTGCGACTGAACAACAAAAAATATATATACACTCAAAAAGTATTAATATCACAATAAAATATTACAAAAAGTATTACAAAAAATAAAAAGTTACAACATAACAGTCACAAATAATCACAAATAGTCATAAAGTGATTAATGGCAATTTCTTATTTCACTTTTATTAAAAGTCATTTCAAATTATTGTTGTTTTCTGCCAGAAACATGCTATTATCTGCATATTTTAAATTATTGCTGTTTCTTCCATCATTTTTACAACTCCTCCATCTGAATCTGTTCCAGCTTTCCATATTATACATTCCACATACAGACTGAACAAAGGTGTCTGGCACCTTTGCGTACAGGAAAGCAAGCTGTCTCTCCATATTCCTTCCTAAGAGTAGCTTCTTGTCCTACTGTTATCAAGTAAGTGTTGAGGCACCCCCATTTCTTTCAGAACCACCACAGCCTGGGTTTGCATTTTTGAGATGTTTCCAGGTAAAGGTAAAGGTCTCCCTTGCTCGAAAGCCAGTCATAGTGGTTGGTGCTCATCTCCATTTACAGTTAAAGAGCTGGCAGTGTCTGCAAACATGCAGCAGGCATGACTAGATGTCGAAGCACATGGAACACTGTTACCTTTCCTGCCAAAGTGGTATCTATTTATCTGCTTGCAATTTCTTGCTTTTGAACTGCAAGGTTGACAGGAGCTGGGACAGAAATGGGAGCTCACTCCATCATGCAGCACTCAGGTCTTGAACTCCTGACCTGCTGACCTTCCAGTTATCAAGCTCAGCCTCTTAACCACTAAGCCACCACAGCTCATTTTTTCCATCCTTACTGCCCCATATAATATCCCCTAAACAGTCCAAATACCAAAGTTCTAGTATATGAAGCAGCTGGTTTATGGTTCACTCTATTTCTCTTTCTAGTCAGAATGACTATTTACATCTGTCTTGCTTCGGCATTGCGTCCTTTATTTTACACAGTAACAACAGTGAAAGTAACCCTGTGAAGTACACAATGTGCTTGCAGATGCATCCATAAGCAGACAGAAAGGCTGATGCTTAAAATAAAAGTACTCCTGTCCTTGGCAATGTTTCCTAAATGGTTTCCCCCACCTGTCTGTGCATGTCTGTGTGTGGGCTGCTTCTTCTGAGCATCAGGTAGGAATGGGGTGGTGGTTAAGTGTCAAAATTTACATCCCTGAGGAACAAGCTGACCTCAGATGCTTCCACTTACTGTTTTCTTAGTCAGCTGTCTGAAAATAATGCTTTCCAATAGCGAAGCTGGAGAGGTTTCTTCCACCCATATACAGAATAACAATACAGTCTCTTAAATGAAGAGCATCTGTCAAATGTAGTGGATAGGAAGAGCTTATTGTTGACACAGGCCTGGCATACTGTACGTCCTCACATTCATACTCTGTGTTAAAAATGGCAGAAATGGAGACTCCTCTTCTACCACCTGCCATTTATATATTGGCTGGCTGGATAACTCAGCGCTCACTACGAAGACAAAAATCATGACTACAAGAGAACTACATTACTCACATGGTGACAATGAAGCAATTGAAAGAGTGAAATATTTTTGTATACTTTGGTTCAATCATCAATCCAAATGGAAACTCCATCCAAGAAATCAGAAGGGGATTGAGACTCAGAGGGCAGCAATGAAGGAAGTAGGAAAGATCATCAAGTGTAACAATGTGTCGTGGGAGACCAAGAGCAAGATCATCCATATTCTTGTATTCCACATCACCATGTATGATTAACCAGCATGTTAGAGGCAAAATGCTAATTACCATGTGAACTGCCCAGACAGTGCACTAAACACTATGGGGCAGTCTAAAAGTGTAATTGCTATTGCTATGTATTGGTTTAAATTGATGATCACAGCTCTTGAGTAAAGGACATTTTGGAGAGTTCTCATTGCTAGGGTCACCTTGGTCAGATGCAACGTGATAGCATGTAACAACAACAGCTTACAACGACATGAAAGTCAATTTGCCGTGCATTGAAAAATTTATATTGCAATAGTTAAACATAAACTATAGCCCAGAAAGTTATTGCATATTAATGCACAGCTTGCTCACTGCCAACAATTCCAATGTATTACGTAGTCTAGATCATTGGGTCCCAACCTATTTTTGGCCATGCCCCACGTAAGCATCTCTAAAATCCTGATGCCACCCCTCTGTGACATTTAATTTTTTACTATTCAAGAAGCAAATTCCTATTCACATGGAAGAAGCTTAAAAGGCCATTCACTGTTAAGAATTTATTCTCAAATTCCCCCCCTTAAAAACTAAACTGCCCCCCCCCCGTGGGCCATGTGCCCCACTTTGGGAACTATGGGTTTAGATATGTGCTGGAATCTTTACCCCAAATTTTCTTATTCTCAGACTGGTTATGGGTTTTAATTTTATTCTTTATTAACATGAAACAGCTTTTTTTAACTATTTCAACTAGACAGTTAAATGAGACAGATGATGTGGATTTGCATGTAATGCCTTAGTCCTTAAGGAAGGGAAAAATAGACATTAATTGCAAAATCCAGTAAGAGAAGGACAGATCAGGAAGAGCAAATTTAACATTTTCTCTACTGCTCAACCCACACTGCCATGTTTTACCACCCAAAACATTTCTTGTTCTCATCTTCCCAACAGCAAAATCTTAAAGGAGTGTTTGAGTAGCTAATAGGGAAAGAATGAAGTATTTTCGGGTCACCCACCACCTTTGGCTTCCTGACTCTAGCCTCCAGTAAGAGTTTTTTTTAAGTAAGTACAGTACAGTAATTTAAAAGGAGGCTATAGCCAGGAGTCCTGGTAGCCAGTGAGTACACTGCTGTAGTGCAGCCAAAATGCTATGAATTCAATCCTGATAGGAAATAAGGTTGACTTAGCCTTCCATCCTTCCAAGGGCAGTAAAATGAGTACCCAGGGGTGAAATGCTGTGAACCACCCACAGAGAGTGCACCCAGCGCTATGGGGCAGTATATAAGTGTAATTGTTATTTGCAGGGGGAGATATCAGAGAACTCTACACAATGTGTAGATTGGCCCTGAGCTTGGTAAGTGTGAAGACATATTGCTGGAAGCTCTTCAAGAATTGTAAAATATGTCCATATTGCTTGAGAAATTGAGACTGTTGAGTAATAGTTTGGCATGTTTGTATTACAATGGCTTAACTGACATTTTCAAAATATAACTAAGCAGTCCTTGAACATAAAGCCTATTGATACGGGAATTGGCTCTGATTGTACTCATGGTTAATTATTAACTTTAGCACAATCGAGACAAACTGTTTCTAGCAGCTCCTGTCTAGAGACAGCTGTGGGGAAAGGTCACTTGACTACCAGAGGATTGACTTTTTGGGAATACTGCCTGGCTATGTACACACTTGTTCAATTTATTTCAGTTCTTTATTTCTGTGAATAGACACAAAAGAAGAATTTCAGTGAATAACTCTTTGTCTAAGCTACAGATTTAAATTATGTCTATGCTGCACATGTAAACCACTGACAGATTTGTTTGACAGCTCCCCCTGCTCGTAGATGATGAAACTGGATATGCTAGGTCAGCTGAAGGCAGCCACTAAATTGGAGGTCACCCACTTCATTCATTCATTCATTCATTCATTCATTCATTATGCGGGGGGGGGGGTAACCAAGGCATACCCGCTTAATGGGAACCCCGGTTAACGACCTTTTTCCCCCATTATGCGGGGTATCTCCCATAGGGGACCACATAACAGAAAAAACCGCATAGCGAAGAGCTCCGTGGAACATAATTTTTTTGTTATGCAGGGTTCTTCTGTATGGTTATTCAATTCAATCTGAGGAAAGGCAGCAATGAGGTCATGTCTAAGGTTGTCATAAAACTGGCATTCTAGGAGCACATGTTCAGATGTCTCCACTTTCCCAGCCTGACAGATACATAAGTGCTCCTAAACAGGAACTTTCTTAAATAACCCTTCTCTGAATACTGATGGTAACATATTAAAATGCAAAAGAGTGTATGATTTCCTATGCTCTGGGTTACTTAAGCTGAATAAGTAAGATAAGGGCCTCACATTATTGGGTGGGGGTATTTCAAAGAGTGGACTATTATGTGCTGATATTATGCTGATGTGATATCTTTTGTAATTGTAATTTGGAGCTGAAACCTTGATATTTTGATACTCTGTTTTTTGGTTCTAGACCCATTTGACTGTATTGTAGTGTTAGTTGTATTTGTATTGCTTTATGTTGTTATATTTATATTATGTTGTTGTATTTATATTTGATGTTGTAGTGGCTCAAGTCATTAAGACGCTGACTGGGAGGCAGAAGGTCAGCAGTTCAATTCCCGAGTACTGCAGGACGGAATGAGCTCCCATCTTTGTCCCAGATCCTGCCAACCTAGCAGTTCGAAAGCAAGAAATTGCAAGTAGATAAATAGGGACCACTTCGATGGGAAGGTAACAGCATTCCATGCGCTCCGGTGTCTAGTCATACCTGCCACATGACCATGGAAATGTCTGCAGAAGCAGACAGCGCTGGCTCTTCGGCTTAGAAACAGAGATGAGCACTGACCCCTAGAGTCGGATATGACTGGTTTTTGAGCAAGGGAAACCTTTACCTTTATAATATTTTGATATATGTTGCTTTATGGTTGATATTGTAAAACTGATATATGTTGCCCTATAGTATGTTCTGTACTGTATTGTGATTATATAGTATTGTCTATTCTGTACTGACTATTGTTTATGGATTGTACATTAATTACACTGTGTTTATATTTATTTTGTTGTATTGTATTTTATGATATTGTATTGAACTGTTGTATTGTATTTGATTGTATGTTGTGAGCCACCCTGAGTTGGTTTCACCAAGTAGGGCGGCATATAAATCGAATAAATCAAATCAAATCAAATCAAATTTTATTTAAATCATGTTGACGATGGCTATCCAATATCCTTTGTTTTATTGTCTCTTTTACTTGAGCAAAATTTTAGCCAGTACATTGATGAACATATCCATAACTTGGACTGAACAGTATACATTCCAGTATACTTACTATTGTTGTTATGTGCATCAAATTACTTCCAAAGTGTGACAAGACTATGAATTAAAAATGTACAGTTTAACATTATGAGCATGTGAAACATACATAAAATTCATAACAAATTAAAATATTAAAATTATTGGATTGTTTTTGACCAAAAGAGGGCTACATCAATGTGTTATCACAACCATTTATTAAATCTTATTTTTGTACACATGGTAGGGCATAATGTGCATGCACATAAATGCTGCATTGATTGAATTTCTCCAGATTTAAAGAAAATTTGTCTTATATCCAAGCAGCCCATTTTACTTGACTATTCATTAATCTTCCTACTTCACTTCCAAACCTATTAAGTGGCTTCCATATCATCCAATCAGAATGTTTTCTTGCTGGGAGACACTCTTTTGCATTCATCCATTCTGTAGGTGTGTTCTTTTTGCTCTCCATATGTTTAGCCGTGTCACTTTTAGTTTCATATTTAAAGTTTGAGAGATGTACAGAAAGCTTGTCCTCAATTTTAGCCATCAACTAGTGAGTTGGTCTCCATCAAGTGGATGAATTTGGTGGTGAATTGCCTTATTTTGCTGATTCTTTGTTAGCATTTCTTGACATACTTTCAGAGGGACAATGCCAGCCAAATTTTTCACTAGTTGGGTACATTTCAGGTAGCCAATAGTATTTCTGCATGATTCATTAAGAGTTACATCCATTTGTTTAGGATGTGCTGCCCTGTACCATATAGCACCAGCACGTTCTCCTGAGGGACAAAGCTATTGTTCTTACTGTTCTTTGGATAGCACCCAGTCCGAACCAGCCTTTTCCGTATGAGTGGCAATTTTCTGTTTGGTGTTTAGACAATGTTTCTTGTAGACCAGGTTTCTATCCAAAATGGCACCCATACACTCTAGAGTAGGGTGGTGTTCCAAAACCTTGCCTTCCAGGTAATTTGGAGCCGCCTCTCTCCTGCTCTGTTCTTTACATAGAAGGCACATCCCTGTATTTTTAGAGGGTTTGGTTTCTGTTGGTTGTTTTTATAATACAGTATAAGGGGAATCTTCTAATGCATAAGTTAGCTTGTGCTCAATGGATTCAAGCATTTCCCCTGAATTGTCAAGGCAAGATCATCAGCTTGGATGAAACTCCTGGAGTATGAAAACATTGATTGATCAATTGTGTAAGTGTTAGAAAGTAGAATGGTGAAGAAAGTACCTCTTAAGGGTTAATGCCTAAATTGAAGAGATGAAGTTGCTAAGCCAGACAGCCTTGGAGGTGTGAAAGTTCAAGGAATCAGAGCTCCTCCTTATCCCTTCCATCTCAAGGCTGGCCTTGGAGAATAATAACTGGCGGTGATTGATGGAAGATATCTGGGCCAGGAGGAGCTAGCTGCTGGAAGGGTTATATTGGGGAGGAATTACCCCATTGACCTAAGTAAGATCAGTTGAAAGGAGGAGGAGCATAAGAGTAGGATAGGAACAACTTGATGATAGTTAGGGTTTGACTGTCCTGAATGGATTGCTGAAGGACCAGGTTGGCCAACTGTCCCAAGCCAATGTGGTGCTTCATGCAAATGTTCCCATGGAGCTTGGGATGGTTTAGGAGAATTTAGCAAGGGGAAAGACTGATGTGCTAGCCTTGCTTGCAATTAGTTGTTGAGGTTGAATGGTTACACTCATTTGCTTCCCTTTGAGTTTGGGTAGATTCCTGGATGGAAAGGTTTGCCTTATGCTTTTCTTTTTCTTTCTTTCTTTTCTTTTCTTTTCTTTCCTTTTTTTTTTTTTTTGCTGAATTCAATTTATTTTACTTTCCACCCCAGAGTCTCTGTGTGGGTGAAGGTCCTTGTTGTTTTGAGTTTGCATGCAATGTTTTACCATGCTGTCATGTCCTGTCCTTTTTCCCCAATGAAAGTTTTTTTATTATTATTTTAAAGCCAATTTGAGAGCCATTAAGTTCACTGTTGTTGGGGTGCTGAGTGAACTTAATGCTGAAAAGAAGGGCAGGTGCACACAAGACCTAGATCACAGGTTCTTCCTTTTTTGAGGATGCACTCCTGGAAAAATGCAGATGATCAAGTGGGGTAGGTAGTTTTCACCTGGCCAGAGCATGTAGGCACTTGAGAATGGCCGAGATGCCAAGAGGGTCACAGTAAGATCCTCCTCCTTACCCCAGATTTTCAAGTCTTGACAATAACCATTAATGTTCGTCTGTGATCTTTAGTAATGAGGTGGAGCTTTTTGAGGAGCAGTTAATGGTGTACAATGTTGTATGCTGCAAGTTGACTAATGGAACTGGATTAATATTTAAGTTTATATTCATTCCCAACAATATGACTATGCTTTTTAATATCCTTAATATACATCTAGCTGCAGAACCAGAGGACAGGAGTTTGATTTCCCACTATGCCTTCTGGGAGTAGAGTCAACTCATGTGGCCTTGGGCAAGCTGCAGAAATCTCAATGTGTTCCCAAAAGAAGGGAATGGTAAATCACCTCTAGAAAATCCCAACAATGGCTGCCATAAGTCAGAACTGACTAGATGGCACATGATTATTATTAATACATAAAGATATGCCATATCTGCTGGTGTATAAGACCCACTTCCCCCCTTTAAAATGTACTGGAAAAATGGAGTGTGTCTTGTACTGCTTATAGTGGCCTATAGTGGGCTATTTTGGTAATAATAGGTTGTGTCTTATACTCCGGTGCATCTTATATGCCAGCAAATATAGTAAATATATATTTACTATAATTGCATATATTACTACATATTATAACTATAATAATGGAATGCCTGCAAACACATATATGTTCTCAGAAAACATGGGCTTTTTGTTTCTATCATGCTGAAATATATATATAATGCCAAAATATTTATTAGGGGAGACAGCATCACTTAAAATCCCCAGTTGAACAGCCATGCTGGATGGAATACTGTGGCTCCAGAATGTAACTTCTTTATTCTCTCTGTCACTCCTTCCGTAACTAAGTCATGGAGAGAAACTGAATATTGTAAACAGGTTAAAGTTGAGGAACTCTGCAACTGTGTTCATAGCTGTTGTGGTACTTTGATATGCTAATAAAACCACATTCTACTTTGACTACTTTTTTGTTATTTTTCTGGATCCCTGAAGAATTCTACCAGCTTTCACATTAGAATCTGCATGATATTATGAAAACAAATCTTTACCATTGTAGATACAAGTAATACCTCAGATAACGCTAAGACTTGGTTCTACAAGTCTTGGTGTTATCCGATTTTTAGTGTTTTCTGATGCACGTTAAAATCCTATGGGATGGATCGGATAACATTAAAGCTCCATAGAGATACATTGTAACCACACAGACTTTAGCGGTTGTTATCCGATCCATCCCATAGGACCTTAACATTATTCGATCCAATTCTGCTCCCCAGATTACTTAACGTTATGCGATTTTAGCGTTAAACCGAGGTAAACGTTATCCAAGGTATTACTGTATATAGTTTCTGAATGAAGTGCATGCCTGTTGTGCTGAATGATGTCTTTAAGCAAACATTTGTGTTTTGGCAAACATTTGGTCTTTGAAGCAATCTTCTCTGTCCCCAAATGTGTAACATCCAACAAGAGCTCATATGAACTATCTCTATATTTTAATTTCATGTCAATGCATATATAGAGAAAAGGGATGAAATATTTGCCTCGTAGGGAGAAACACTTTTGATCATCTGTTCATATTAAGATGTATCATTATGTGTCCCAGTTTCACCATTCATGAGCTACCTCAGATTCTGCCAATGAAAACCAGAGATGAAACAGTTCCTAATGTGCCCGATAGCTTCCAGAATACTCTACTCAGCATTGCTGGTGCAAGTATTCTGGGAACTGTAGTGGAGAAAAGACATTTCCCCCATATCTTAGGACAACTGAGCATTTCAGACAGAAGTCATTATGCTGAAGAGTTATCGTCCCCTGGCAGGGGTACATGCTCAAACTCAGATGCACATATCCATGGGTACAAGGAGGAGGGGAATGAATAGCAATTGCAATTATATTTCTGCACCTCCCACAGTACTTAATGCACTCTTTGAGTGGTTCACAAGGTAAGTAGCATTTTGCCTCCAACATGTTGGGTACTCATTTTAATGTTCTCAGGAAAATAGAAGGCTGAGTCAGTCTTGATCCCTGTCAGGATGGAACACAAGTCAGCAGTTTTGGCTGCAGTACTGCACTTCAACCACTGTGCCACCAGGACTCTGCTGTACTGATGATAACATGATTCAAACCAGAAATTATGATTCAAGCCAAAGGGGGCAGAACTGAACTGCTTGATAAGTGTCAAGTCCATTTCATGCTACAGCCATCCTTGCTCCCATTTAGTTTAGAAATGTTTAAACAGCCTCTTTCTCGCTTTGTAGAGAGACTTGCACATTTTTCTAAAGAGTTTCTGGCATGTACAATCTTTGTTTTTCTCCTGTGCTAAAAAATCCAACCTTTGCTTTTTTGGCATGCTAAACCTGCCGTTCTCTCCAGTGGAGACATGCACTATTTTCATTGTGCAAGTATTCTCTATCTTCGCCATCATTTAACATTATCAGTCTATGACAGCTCCACCTTTGTAGCAACAGGAAATGGCAAAGAACACGATGTTCTCACAAATGGCTAAATTAAACATATTCTTGCTGCTGCTTCAAAGAATTTAGAGTTCACAAAGGAAATGAAAGGATGTCTTCTTAATAATAACAAAACCTTGCTTTCGGCAGGGGGAGATCTAAATGCCTTGCTATATCACAGGGAACAAGAATTTCTAGGGATCCTGTACTTTTAAAATGCTACCTTTTCAAAATGAACTAGCTCACATAACCATCCCCTTAATGAAGTCAAACAAGTGACTTTTGAAAATAAGATGTATTTAACAAACTACAGTGCAAAGATATATAGTACAGAGTGCATTCGCATAACTAAATAGTAATAACCATTTATAATATTCTCGATTAGCTAGACAAGTAAATAAAATGGAACAAAACATTTTCAACCCAGACAAGTGACATTTGTCTGTGCCACTGGTGCACAGAAACATTTAAAGAAAAGGATATATAGAATAATATTCTAATACAAAAGTAATTATCTCAACAGGAGAAGATTAACAGCAAAAAAAAAAGGGGGGGGAGATCATCATGATGATCAACCATGAAAATTGTTCTGAGAATATAATGCAATGACCTTCCATTTGCCTTCCACATCGCAGTATGATACCCATACCACTGATCCAGTTCTGTGAGACACTTTCTGGTCCTGAGCCCTTTTGGCATGCAAAATTCTCATCAGCCCCAGGCCAGTATAGATGGAGCAGCTGCCCTCCATCAAGATGGATTCAAGTGGGATTTAATCCATTTGGGGACCACCCTGCCCTGTGGACTTTTCCACCCAAGACCTGAGACTTCTGGATTGTCAGGTTAGTTAACCTCCACCTGACAATCAGCACCGAGTCACTCGCAGTATGGTCTACTGACTCCTCAAAACCTCACTGATTCAGTGGGGCTACTCTAGCTGCAATGTACTATTGTAAGCAATAGAATTTCAGACAGTATGTCTGTCTGTTACACTACCGTTATATATATAAATTTAAGACTGGGTAGCAAATGCCCCACATAAACTCTTAGTATTCACTGAAAACACGCATACATTTTTTCTTTTCCCCTGGAAGTTTTGTACCTCATCTAAAAATTTAAAAGGAATTCATATTAAAATGGAATATTAAATATTAAAGGAATCCTCAGGCCCTCACTGTAAATCTCTCTACAGTGGTCCTAACACTGCTGCTACTCAATCTTTCTTGTTCAGGAATTTCTTATTCTGCCATTCAGTTTTCCCTGAAGACTGTGTCAATAACATTAGCTTTCTCCTATTTGAATTCAGATTCCTCCTGACTTTGTCCATCTCCCCATCTCATTATTTCTTTTCCTTTGAAATTCTTTCTATTCCTTTCGAATATCTATTACTTTTTTAATTCTCCCCTTCTCATGAGCTCCTTCTCAGCTTTTATTTCAACCCCTGAAACCAGGGTTGGCCTGAAATATTTTGTGACCTGAGATAGACCAACAAATGGTGCCACAGACTGATCCAAGACAGACAGATTGTTACCTCAGGAAAAGCTAGGTATGGTGGCATTCAAGGCAGAATATTTCACAACCACCTATACCTATACCTATCCCTAGAAGTAAAAATATAATCACCATCATTTAAAGGTCTATTTACTTCTCTTTCATGACACCCAGAATTGGATACTTTGGGCCAGTTGATTCACTCTGTCTAATGGTAGGGTAAGACCTGTTTGCATTCTCCCATATTAATCCTTGGTGATTCCTTCACTCATGCAGACAGTTCCTCTGGCACCTTTCTTTCCTCTCTCCTCAACCTTTTCCTTCATTGGGCTTTCATTGGACTACGGCAGTGGTCAGCAAACTTGGCTCTCCAGCTGTTCTTGGACTTCAGTTCCCAGAAGCCTTGATCAGCAGGAGTGCTGACTTGGGCTTCTGGGAATTGAAGTCCAAGAACACCTGGAGTGCCAAGTTTGCAGACCCCTGGAGTACGGTAATCATACATTGCCTTGGGTATTCTTGGGTTTGTCTTGAACAAGAACTGTCTATAATCTTTCTAATGTGGAATTCTTTCTGTCTGAACATCATCTTTATCTCTTTGAACACTGGTAATTGTCTAACATCCCCATGAGCTGTGTCCTTTTAATTCCATGGGTCATTATAGGGTCCACAAATCAAGTTACAGTAATACCTCGGATAACGTTTACCTCCGATAACACTAAAATCGCATAACGTTAAGTAATCTGGGGAGGAGAATTGGATCGAATAACGTTAAGGTCCTATGGGATGGATCCGATAACAACTGCTAAAGCCTGTGCGGTTACAATGTATCTCTATGGACCTTTAACGTTATCTGATCCATCCCATAGGATTTTAACATGGATCGGATAACATTAAAAATCGGATAACACCAAGACTTGTGGAACCAAGTCTTAGCATTATCCGAGGTATTACTGTACTTTCTTTAAGGCACTGCCCACTTCTCCCTTGGTTTTGGCATCTCTCTGTTCATTAGACCCTGCACTTCAGTCCATTTATTCATCTCTGCCATCAGCCTCCTAATACATTGACTCTACTCTCTTAATGGGCTCTTTGTCCCTCTTACTCCCAGCTGTAGCTCACTCTGTCCTTTTAGTATCTTACTTCGTATTCTTGCATAGCTATATGCCTCTGAAGCAAAACAAACAGAATTAACTGTCTATAAATCCATCCTCTACTCCTCAGTCACCATCAACTGGACGGAAGAACAGCATATCACCTGTGGCCCATTCCATCTCTAACAACTCAAAGCACCTTTTTTCCTGCCTGTGATATCTCCTTTAGACCTTTGCTTTTTTGTTCCACATTTTGTCTCTGTTTTCTGTGAAAACATTTATCCAGTCTTTCTTAAACTTTCTTGAACATAATAGTGAAAGTACAGTAACCTTTGCCATTAGATAGGTTCTTTGTGACACCTGAAATAGAAACAGATTTTTATGACATTTGGACTAGAGAGATGCTCCTTTAAAATTTGTCATACTGGAATATCCAGATATATCCTGGATAACATTTGTTGTTGTTCAGTCGCACAGTCAATTCCGACCCTTTGCAACTCCATGGAACATTGCCATCCAGGCACCTCTGTCCTCCACCATCCTCCTCAACCCTCCCAGCTCTGTGCCCAATGTGCACAATACCAGTTAGCCATCTCATTTTTGGCCTCCCCCTTCTTTTGCCCTCCATCCTTCTCAGAATCAAGGCTTTCTCAAGTGAATCCTCTCTTGACATTTGATATCCAAAGTACTTTAGCTTCATCTTTACTATTTGACCTTTTAAGGAGCAGTCAGGGTTGATTTCTTCTAAGACTGACCTATTTGTTCTCCTCGCTGTCCAGGGGATAACATTCCACAAAGCTTATTCTATAATTCATATACTAGGTTTTAAGAGGCCAAATATTTCTTTGCAATTTTTACCACAATAGACAAGTGCAGCTTCTTCTTTGGAAACTGCCTCTTAAATTGTGTCTGGGCACTCATCACTTGTATGGCTGTTTCCAAAGAATTGCTTTAGTTAGGTAAAGGTAGAGATAAATGTCACCCTTGGTCAAAAGCCAGTCATATATGACTCCAGGGTGTAGAGCTCATCTCCGTTTACAGCCAAAGAGGAGTTTCAGCAGACATTTCCATGGTCATGTGGCAGGCATGACTAGACACTAGAGTGCACAGACACTGTTACCTTTCCCACTGAAGTGGTACCTATTTATCTACTTGCAATTTCTTGCTTTAGAACTACTAGATTGACAGGAGCTGGAACAGATCACTGGAGCTCACTCCATCATGCTGCATTTGGATCTTGAACTGCTGACCTGCCAACCTTCCAGTCATCAAGTTCAGCGCCTTAACCACTAAGCCACCACACTCCCTAATTGCTTTAGGTAGACTTCTGTATATCTGTCATGACAACTTAAGAGACTTTGTGGGCATCTTCCATATCAGAGACAATCCAAGTGTCTGTACACTATAGAAGCTGAGGAACTTGAGCAAGAGGCCACTATTGGATTCATATCCTCCTTGGGGCCTTCCTATGGTCATTGGGTTGCCTCTTGGATGAACAGAATGTTTGGATTGGATATGTCTCGAATCAGATCTAGCATGATCCTTCTTTTGTTCTTATTATTATCAATTATGGCAATAAGAAGGTGTTATATTATAGTATCTCTAATGTATTTTTTAGGATGTCCTGATGTTTTGTAATTTGTAATTGTTGCTGGAGATTTTTTGGGATATATTTTGATATGTTTTGTGATGCTATACTTGCTATGTGATATTTGTAATTTGCTATGTGATATATGTAATTGTTTTATGCTGTGGAATTTGCTATGTAATTGTAACTGTTTCCTCTGTAAGCCGCCCAGAGTCACTGTGCGAATGGGGCGGCATATAAGTCAAAATATACAATACAATATATCAATTGCATAAACATAGTAATGGCGTGCAGTCTATAGACAAATTTGACAATATGAACTGGGAATTTGTGCATTTGCAGCATGACCCCAAGGTGCAGTATAGAGTCCTAAGGCATTGATTATGTGGAACAGCAGCCCCATGAATCCCTTGGGTTAAATTAATATTTATGTGTTGTGTTTGAATAAAAGAAAATGAAAGAAACTGAGGTAGTGACAACATAATATTCATGTTACCTTAGAAATGAACCTTCCTTACTTTTCCTGCTAGAAAGTTAGTGATTAAATCATCAAAGTCTTGTGGATGCAGTACCACTAATTTAGACCTAAGGAAAAATAAGGAGGCTGGGAGAAAAAGAAATGACTGTAAATTTAGAGAACCATAAATTCTTTAGGTTACCCTTTTAAGAAGGAATCACAGAGGGCCATGGTTGTTGCCCTTTCAAAATCCCTCACCCCATCCCCAATTGCTGCCTTAGGAAGCTGTTGTGAGTTTTTTCTTCTTCTTCTTCTTCTTCTTCTTCTTCTTCTTCTTCTTCTTCTTCTTCTTCTTCTTCTTCTTCTTCTTCTTCTTCTTCTTCTTCTTCTTCTTCTTCTTCTTCTTCTTCTTCTTCGAAGCTGAAGCCGAAGCCAAATATCTACAATCATCATGGCAACTCCAGGGGTTGCCAACCTTTTGGGGCTGGGTCACGCTCCTTAAGACAGTTGAGGGGGGCAGACCGGTGCCCCCCCCCTTCGTGGCTGTCATAAACACATTTAAGACAGCTGTAAACAAGTCCTTGGCTGATTCTAGCAGCAGCGGTGGCTGGAGCAAGGGCAGGGGCTGGATTATTTGGTGCCATGGGCCAGATTCAGCCCATGATCCATAGGTTGCCTACCCTTGCTCTACTCTATTACCATAGCAGGATAACCTGATCAGAATGCTAGTTTTCCCTTAGAGACTGGAAAAGGGGGAATAAAAATAAAATACAGAATGCTTAGCTCCACAAAGAGCTCCCTGGCCAGAAGCCCATCTGTCCTGCCTGCACCATTCAGCCTACCACCTGTTCTTGCTGTTTGCTTTTCTCCAATGATAGCAATGAGGAAATGGAAACACACAAATGGACCCAGACAAGAATTTGGTTGGAGTCTTTCCAAAAGGGGATAAGGCAGATCAGGCAACAATCTGTTTCCTTTTTCAAGCATAGAGCAAAATGATTGTGCGGGTGTTTAGAGCACATCCTTAAAATATAGTATTAAACAAAATAAATAAATAAATTTGTTTTAGCATCATTATGCAGGAAAAAAGTATTCCTTCTTGTAAGTATAATTATTGCTCCTCATAAAGAAAAGAATAAATCTGTAGCAGGGCATAATTAGCCTGTGACAAGCACGAGAGAGAGATTTACAAATTATCAGGGTTTGTTTTTTGAAGTGGAAAAAACCTTCCAATGTTGAGCAGATAACTAGAAAATAAAAGTAATCTGAATGAGATATAGGGAAAGATGCTAGTTAAATTTAACCATGGCCAATAGCATTATAGCCTTAAAAACAAAAGCACAAACAGCTATTATTATCTTTTTTTCCCTTTCCCCTCAAGTAGTACAACGATAGGTCTCTGGAGTTTACTTTCCCCAAATGCTGCATAACTGCATATTAATAAATCACCCATTTACATTCATTAGCAGCACAACAAAATAAAAGCCATACCCTTGCCAAACAAACTGATGGGAGGCATATTTTAAAGTTTTGTTGTAAACTCATGTTAACTTAGTGTCTTTATTAAATTTCTTGAACATTTAATGCCTTTGGTAGTAGCCAGAGTGGAAGAATATATTATATAATACAGTACATTATGAATCTCTCCTATCTAACTGTCCTCATCTATTTGTGCATTAATAAGGTTCTGTGGCCTCTATAAAACACTTGGTCTCATAAGAATCCCCACATTCACTGACTCTGACAAAAGCCCTTGTGATGTAATCATAGGACCCTCTGTCATACAGGCCTTGGAAAAGTTAATTTTTTTAGACTTCAGCTCTGCAGTACCAAAGCAGTTATATGAGCCCTTGCTTGGTCTTTGAAGAACTTTATGGACCCCACCTTCTTTTTCTTCTTCTAGAAAATATTGACTTATTTTGCTTTGCATGTACAGTCAAACCTCACATAAAGAGCACCTCGCTTAAAGAGTAACTCGCTTAAAGAGCAGAATTTTCTCTGAATGTTCGCTTCGCTTAACAAATTAAACCAACCAAAAACTCACTTAACAAATAAATCAGGGTTCGCAATCCCCCTCCCCCGAAGTCACATTTGGTCACTTACAATGGTATTTCACTTAAAGAGCAAACTTGCTTAAAGAGCAATCCCGTGGAACAAATTATGCTCTTTAAGTGAGGTACAGCTGTACAATGGAATCTCACTTAACAAATGGTGTGCTTAACATAAACATTGCATAACAAGAAGAAATCCATAGAAAATAGTGGCTTGGCTAACTTTTTTTTTTTCAGAATAGATTAATTGGTTTTCAATGCATTAATATGGGAAACTGCATTTCGTTTAACAAATTTTTGGTTTTCAATGCATTCCTATGGGAAATTGTTTTTAATGCATCCCTAAGGGAAATTCGCTTTACAAATTTTTCATAGTACCAAAGGTCTTGGAGAATACATCAAATTTGTTAAACAAGGTCCCACTGTATGTAAAAACTCCTGAGGCTACCACTGCTAATATCACATTTATATTTTAGCACAGAGCACAAGTTTTATTATTGATGCATTGCTGTGGATACCTTGTAGTGTTATGTATAATTGGCTAACACAAGAGTAGCCAACTTTGGTGCTCCATGTGTTCTTGGACTTCAATTACCAGAAACCAAAGAAAGCACAGCTGCGGATCAGGGGCACCATGGTTGTCCACCCCGGAATAACAAAGACTCATATATATAATTACGCAGAAGTAGGTTCAAGAGGCTGAATGTGTGAAAGATAAGTATGCAGAGCAGCCTTTGTCTACCAGTGCCTTTTAGAGGTGTCAAAATGCTGTTTTGATGATGACCATGCTGACTATAGATTATGGGCATTTATCTGTTGCAGGGAGACACCAACTTTTGCCTAGTATGTAAAATGTGATTCATTTTTCATTAGTTAAAACCACTAAATCTCACTAGTAAAAATAGACCTGCCACTTATAGCCAAGACAGAAAAGTGATCATTTTCTGATTACATAGGGCTGAACCAGTGATGGGCTGCTCCCGGTTCAAACTGGTTTGCCTGAACCGGTAGCAGCCATCCAGAGGGGATTGCCAGGGGGTGGTAAACCCCTGGGAAACTGGTTCGGTCGCCTCTCCGGCCGCCCTCCAGATGTGTCTTCTGGGCAGCCAAAATGGCTGCTCAGAAGTGTGCATGCATCAAAACTCCATTTGACACATGCACACTTAAAAATAGAAGTGTGCATGCATCAAATGGAGTTTTGACGCATGTGCACTTCCAAGCAGCCATTTTGGCTGCCCGGAAAGGGCGCAGGCAGCACCTGGAAGGGCGGTGGTGGCCTTTCCCTGGTGTACTGCCAGGCCGGGTCAGGCTGCGCTGCCGGGCTAGGCTGCACTGCACTGCTGGGCCCGGCCAGACCAGGCTAGGCCACATCGCCAGGCCACCATGCCGCTGCTGGGCCTGCCTGCCTGCCTGCCTGCCTGCTGCTCCTGACCCCAGGGTAAGTGATGGGTTTGTGTTTGGGGTGGGTGGGTGGGTTGAAGTGTGTGTGTTTTATGTAGTTTGTTTTTATGTGTATTTAATGTATTTATGTATTATGTGTATATGTATTTATTTTAATTTATATGTATTTATATGTATTTATATGTATGTATTTATATGTATTTATATGTATGTATTTATATGTATTTAAATATGTGTATTTTTATTTAATTTTTTATTATTTTTATCATTTTTTTACTTTGGCTCTGCCCACAAAGTCATGACATCATGATGCCGGCTCTGCCCACAACATCATGATGTCATGATGTCAGCTCCACCCACAATGTCATGACATCATGATGTCGGCTCCGCCCATGATGCCGGCTCTGCCCACAGTGTGGTAGTAAAAATTTGACAGCCCACCACTGAGCTGAAACCAAATGTCAGTCCTACGGTACCTGAAACAGATTCACTGAATGAATGAATAGGTCTTTTCATCATTCACTTAAGTTCCTTTGATTTTAAAAGGTCTGGTGTAAGAAGAATTAATATTGGATTTGCTCCCAGGCCAGATTGCCATTTTGCTGTACTTTCAGGGAATAGACACAAGAAAATAAGAGGAGTAAACTGTGGCAAATGATAAGGCGGAAAAAAATATATCCTGCCAGCACTCCTTTACAATGTGAAAGGAAAAGAAATTGTTTCTTCCCAAATATCTACAGAGCAAAGCAACAGTGGCAAAAGCAATGACAGGGGGAGGAGAATAGGAGAACATCTCTTGCAAATAATTTCAGAGATTTTAAACATTAGACACTAATTATGCAGACTAGGCAAGCTCTGGCAGGTAGCAATGATAATTATAAGATGGAACTAATTTAAAATGTTGAATCCTGAGGGATATGGTTTTGTGATATAGCATAATTATACTTCCTTCACATGAAAGTGCAGTATTCATTTCCTGGAGCACTCATCCAAACATAAATACCCTTTGCAAGGTCTGATCTAGCATTTA
Source organism: Furcifer pardalis (assembly GCA_030440675.1). Taxonomy (NCBI): domain Eukaryota; kingdom Metazoa; phylum Chordata; class Lepidosauria; order Squamata; family Chamaeleonidae; genus Furcifer; species Furcifer pardalis. Next base: position 171,862,170 of record CP126892.1, on the reverse strand, counting down.
GTGAAATCTACAGACAGGCTTTGTAGGACAAAGAATCATCAGCTTCAAAAGGATCGTAAGAAGCTCTGCAAAAAGGCTTTGCCTCCTGATGCTATGAAACTCTTCCCTTGCAATGTTGATGGGGAAAGTCTGCTGGGAGGTTACAACATGGTGACAGTTCTTTACACAAGGGCCTGCAAGCTGCATGTGGCCCCAAGACCATGTTCTGTTTCCAACTTTTGCTTGAACCCCTGGATTTCCATTCCTTATCAAGGTGGATTCCCCCACTGGCATAAAGGCAGCCTAGAAATGAAACAAATAAATATAGTAAATTTTTAAAATGTAGCCAAGGAAGGAGAATCATCACCAAGAATGAATGTTGGACTCCAAAACAAGTACCTCTCCCAAAAGACCCCCACAGGTCCAGCGACCGATCACTGGACCTGCGGAGGTCTTTGGGTTCGCGGACACAGGGGCAGGGTGGCTGGGAAGCCAAAAGGGAATCCCCGGTCAGTTTCCCACCCCAGCATTCTCACAGCTTCTCCCAAACCTCCCCCACAGGGGCAGTGATTGATCACTGGCCCTGAGAGGGTGTTTGGGTTTGTGGACGCAGGGGCAGGGGCAGGGTGGCTGGGAAGCTGAAAGGGGAGTCCCCGATCTGCGCTGTTCCTGACCTCCCCAGACCTCCACGGGCGGTGCTGCAAGGTAAAACATGAGACATGAAGACATGAGGAATTTGTTGTGCATATGCTCAAAGGAACATTATCACTTTAGCTATCAGAACAGAAACAAAGATGTTATTATAAGCACCTGATTGGAAGCAGATAGATACTTGAAGAGGCACATTGAGAGCTATATATTTCACTATTTCAGGCAGCGCTAGTGTTATCTGGTCAACATTTCATGATATTTCTGGGTACCTAACCTTGAGTCCTTGGAACTTCCTGAGACCCAGATTTGATCTATAACTGTGGTTCTGCCTGCCCCCTGCTTGACTGGTGAATAATATATTGGACAGATCTCTTGAGCTGAATCTTCGACTCTGTATGACCGACAGCCCAGTATTTGGAATCACACTGACCTTAACAATATAGCTTCCTGCACTTACCACCTACCAGTACTACACAGAGTGATTCAGGAGCAACAGGAAATGGGCTTCTTAAAAGCCTTATTTTGATGTTACAACTCAGAATGAACACTCATAAGAAACATAAGCCTATATAATTTTGCACTACTCCTAGCATTCTTAAATGTGATGGTTTAATTCTCTAAATCAGTGGTTCCCAACGTGGAGCACATGCCCCACAAGGAGACTTCAATTCCCAGAAGCCTAAGTCATTACATTGGCTGATCAGTGCTTTGAGGAATTGACTTAGGCTTCTGGACATTGAAGTCCAAAAACCAAAGTTTGGGAAACGCCGCTTTAAATCCTCAACATCTCCACAAGAAGACTTCTACAGTATTTCCATATACCTTGATATGAGTACAATTCTTGCTGTGAACTGGAAACCAGTGAAGGTGGGGTTCCTATCTAGATGGAAAATGAAATCCAAGTGATTATTTGAACTTCAGAACTTTAGAGCTCCTTGCTCAAAACTGGGGCATCAGGAACATAGAAAACAAGTGGGCCATGATGGTTCAGGTCTAGGAGTAGCTTATGGGGGAACTGCATCCAACATTCTGAGAGTACACTTCCTGCTTTAAACTGTTATCCATTCACGTCCACATTCCTCTTACATAAGTTACTGTATCCTGTTCAAGTATAGCACCTCAATAAGGCTAAATAAATTAAAAGTGTGATTTACTTTGATGACACTAGTAATCCCATTGATTTGCTTTAAATTAAACTCTCTCTAATCCTTTGCCGAGATCAAGGCACTTCAAGGGAATGCAAGAACCAACAATCTCTAGAATTATGCATGTGTTTGAACTAAATCACAAAGGCTTATATACTCCTTTGTGGGGAAACCGTTGCACAAAAGGAAAGCAAATAGTTGGAGTTCTGTGTTATTTAAGTATTTAGGCACAGGAACAAGCACGGTTGGCCATGTGTTGTAATTTTTATCTGCTGATGTTTTGTGATACAGAAGATGCAACTGAACTCTATGTTTGTAGGAGAATAGACCCAACAAATAATACAATGTTTGGGAGTCTCTCATTTAATCAGCTTCAGTGCAGAACAAATTGAAGAAAAACAAAACTCTAGGGCCATTGCTCAATAAACATCCTGCCTGTGATGCTCCAACTGTGCAGCTTGGAAAAGTTCCTTTTTGGATGAAAACTTCCTAAATCTCTCATTCAGGATTTTACTTGGAGATTCTGGTATTTAATAGTCTGATGAACCAACCTTTCCAAACCTTTTCAACAGTATCTGTTGAAGCAGATACTGCTTAGCAAAACTATTCCTTGAAGATCTGCTTAGTCTTCTCTACCAGATTTATGTTTAGCAAATTGTGCTGGAGTTTTCTTTTTACACAGTCTGTTACAATGGAGTCATGCAGAGCTCAGATTTCAAGTGTGACATGTGATTCAAAAGGGACTGCCCTTAAAATAATGTGCAGTTTCAGTGAGACTTCAATCCCAAATATAATGGAAATAAATCGCACTTTGGATAGCTTGTGACATGGTTCAATATGAGTGGTTTCCTGGCAATCGTATTACATATTGACAAGAGCAATCCAGAGAAAATCTTGACTTATGCCCAAGTGGACCTTTTCTTGGGGTGGGGCCTAGTCTTTTTTAGGGAATCTGGGATTGAACAATTCCACATGAGCAGAACAACTGTTTTTAGTTTTTAGAAAAATCACCTCTGGTGCAATCTGCACAATCCTTTCTCACTCTCTAATTGCATCCAGAGTTTATCCTACTGCAATTATTAAATGATTAGAGGATGAGTGTCCAAACTTTTCAGGGCATGGGCTGGTCACGTGGTTGAGTGTGCCAGTCACATGGTTCCTCCCACCCAGAAATGGAAGTAAAACACACATGCGCAGGTGCATATACTGTGGGGGTATGTTACGTGCACCCATCTTAGTATCTACCAGCATTGAAATGATAAGGAATGCAGGGAGCTGCAATTAAAAAATGTCTGGAGGCTGCACTTTGCTTATCCTTGCTCTACTAAATTTGGTGCCAGCCCTTGGCTTTTAAAAGAGCGCTTAAATTTGCTACAGTATATTTATCTCTATAGTATATCATATTTAGGATTGTGCAGTCGACAGAAGGTTGAGTTACTGTGCTGTCACAAAGAAGCTCTTGTGAATTCATAAGTGCAGGGCAGACAATATCTAGGAGATTTTTGGAATTCTGAAGTTCTCTTTGTGGAAATGGACACTATGGAAACCCAGGTTGATAGGCATCATAACTGAATAAAACCCAGCTTTATAAGTGCTTTTCATTTAAAACTTCTTTACACTTTTAATGTGATGAGTTATCATGATGGGGACTGTGATGGCTTTAGTGGTTAAGATACTGAACTTGATGACTGGAAGGTTGGCAGGTTAGCAGTTTGAGACCTGAAAGCTGCTTGTCAAAATGAGCTCTCATCTTTGTCCCATCTCTTGCCAACCTAGCAGTTCAAAATAGGGACCATTTTGGTGGGAAGGTAAACAGCATTCCATGTCTAGTCATGCCTGCCACATGCCATGGAAATGTCTGCAGATCCAGACAGTGCTGGCTCGTTGGCTATAAATGGAAGTGAGCACCAAACCCTAGAGTCAGATACAACTGGCTTTCAAGTAAGGGCAACCTTTACCAATCTATTATCAAGATGTGTTCACTCCTTTTTCAGTGTCCCTTCTTAGGCTATAGGCCTTTGACTCTTAAACTGCTACTAAAATATTATTAAATGCCCTTTGTAGTGTTTTACTATAATTTTCATGTGCCTAAGTTCCTGAGCATGGCATTATATAGCAGGAGAGTTATGTTTAAAGCATTTTAATAAATTTTTTGCCTTTCATGAGCCTATATTTTGGATGGACTTAAACAGTTTGCCTACAATTTGAGTTCAGTAAAGTATATGTGCCTGCAGATTTTTATATCTGTAAAACCTTTGGATTAATATGTCTATTACATGTGTTCAACATCTTTGAAGTTCCTTTAAGATTTTTATATACAGAAGTATTGTAAATAAATAAAGTTTGCAGTAATAGACATGTGATGTTGCCTTGAATTATTCCAATTAAAAAAAAACATATCTTACCAAATTGATTTTTATAGAATTGGAAATTATCTCATTCATTCATTCATTCGCCCTTCATTGGGATAAATGACAGCTGTGACATACATGGATTTTTGATGTGTTCCCTGCAGGACTATAAATTCTGTAGGACTCCTGGGAGCAATGATTAGTCTTCAGCAATCTGAAAAGTAGGCAATATGATAAATGAAAGTCCATTTTTGGCAACCACAATTATTTAAATCAGTGTTTCCCAACCTTTGGTTTTGGGGCTTAAATTTCCTAAGCCAAATTCCCCAAAGCACTAAACCGCCAATGTATTAACTTAAGGCTACTGGGAATTGAATTCCCTGTAAGGCGTGGGTCCCCCATTGGGAACCACTGATTTAAATCTTCCATGATGTTACCTACAATGCACATGTTGCACAGAATGTTACATTTTAAATGCAACTTGTTGGATTATTTGTCACTTCTCAGCAGCCAAAATGCCCTACCCTTACAACTTTAGCAGCAGAAATTATTTGTTGCCTTATTAGCAGGCTGTCTTGTTGTTGCCAACAGCCTAGAAAAAATAAAGAATATTTGACAAATCTCACATTCTTGACAACTTTTCAACTATCACCTTGCCAAAATTTGTTCGTGCATCAGCACAATTTACAAATGTCCCATGAAAAGGTTCCCTCTGGATTTTTTTACTTCCCATGAAAAGAAGTTGCATTTTGTCTTCTTTGTGTGTCCTTCCATAGAAGAAACAGTCCAATTGTATGCAGCTCAATGCCCTTTCCATGGAGTCTTACAGAAGAAAGATGTCATTTTGTGGAGGAATTGTAACAATGCTGCACATGTCCACATTTGTTTCTGGAAAATGATCACAAATCCTTCAAGAAATCTCATGGGAGTGTTATCTTTCCCATATGGTCCATATTTATCTACTTTCAATGTACTGCTTTCAGACTGCTAGGTTGGCAGGTGCTGAGACAAATGGTGGGAACTCACTCCGTTGTGCAGCACTCTGGTCTTACCAATCTTCCAGTCATCAAGCTCAGCATCTTAACCACTAAGCCACCACATAGCCAGGCTTTAATGCCACTTCCCTCACAAAAGTAAAATGTTTCCCTCCCTTAGCACTACAATCCAACATGGAGACAAGGGGAAGCACAACAGTTCCCTGAGATGTCCGTAAATGGAGATGGCATACTGTCTTTTGATTGTGTCTGATTCCAATTACTGCTATATAAAGAAATATCATCCTTCTGTTTTATTTCTGTTACCTATTTCAAAAAAAAGTAAGAACAAGACTTTTCTTAAGAAAAATAATTATCTGAAGAATCTTAGACCCCAGAGGAAATGGGGTTGGGAAACATATTCCCACTCATAAAGACATAAAGAACATATTCTGTTGCTGCTGTTTTACTTCTGGCAAGGAGTCCAGTTTCCCATCTGAACTTTGAACATCCAAACAGTCTATTATTTGTACCTGTGTGCTCTTTTATACAAACCAGAAAGCATCTATTTTTGGGATTGGTGAAGCAATTGTTCAGATACCGCAATCAACAGCTCAGCTGAAACAATGCATTTCACAAGCATAGCAAATATGTGAGCAAATACTGTACTAATTATTATCATTTTCTCATTGATGACAAGCCCTCTCATTGAGGGCTGTGGTGGCTCAGTGGTTAAGAAGCTTGCCTTGTTAGCTGGAAGGTCAGGAAGTTGGCAGTTCCGGTACTGCATGACAGATTGAGTGCCTGTCTCTGTCCCAGCTCCTGCCAACCTAGCAGATCAAAAGCAAGAAATTGCAAACAGATAAACAGGGACCACTTCTGTGGGAAAAGATCTTGGGGACATGAAAGGAGCCTCTTTCAGGTGTCCCCTGAGCAGAGTTTCTCCAGCAAAAATCCTTTCAACCCAGAATAATTTCTGACATGACATTATTATTATTATTGATGGCTAGTTGGCACTGCATCTCCTTCTCTGTTTCTGCTAGATTTTAACACATACAAAAAAATGAAAATTGGTAAATTTCTGCAACTTTTGTGTTATGGGCTCTAAAATGAACATTCTCCATTTGCATAGTGTTGAGGTGTGTTAACAAATTATACAACAACAATCCTTTGTTCACTGGTGCCTTTCTGTGTTATGGCTCTGAAGTTGAAAAATTCTCTCTTTTTAAAAATTTCAGTTTCCAGATTCTTGAGACAGGACAAACAAAGCTCTGTTTCTAGGGACAGTCTTTCTAGCACAAATGTACTATAATCTTGGAAACAATGAGGGTGAAAGGATGGTTTAAAATAATAGGATTTTTTTTTAAAGGCTCATTCACACATTATTTCCTCCACAGTATTAAATATCATTCAATCCTAAAGGAAATCAACCCTGACTGCTCCTTGGAAGGACAAATACTGAAGCTGAAGCTCATGTACTTTGTCCACCAAATGAGAAGAGAAGACTCACTGGAGAAGGCCCTGATGCTAGGAAAGATCAAAGGCAAAAGGAGAAAGGGACAGCAGAGCATGAGATGGGTAGAGGGCATCATTGATGCAGTGGGCATAGATCTGGGAGGACTAGAGAGGATGGCATATGACAGAAGAGCCTGGCATATGGTGGTCCATGGGGTTGTGAAGGGTTGGACTCACCTATGCAACTGAACAACAACAAATTAAATATCACGTGGAAAGACAGTATGCACAGGTGAGACTGTTTGCACTCCATGTTTAAAAGCAGAATTTTGCCACTTTTCACAATTTTCTTCCTATCAGGAATAAACAGATGTTATATGCACTGTCTGTTTCATTGTTGAGTCATTAGTTGGTTGGTAGCTTTGACAAATGTGCCCTGTGCTAAGCACCATCTAAGAACAGCACTTGAGCAATCACTAAAATGAACATGTCACTGACACATGGCCATAAAAGGGAGTGTGGGCACAACCTACCCACACAAACCATGCTTCTCTTGTTCTCCTCCTTCCTCAGAGCTGGGCAAATATAAACTGTAACTATCACTCACAGAAAGGACAAAAGCCAACCCCTGGCATGACGTTAATTCAAATACTAAAGACTGAATGGGAAAAGTCAGAGGAGAAAAGTGAAAGTGGGTGATTAACTGTGAGGCAGCTCAGACCTCAGTAGAGTGGAAATGAAGTCTTCAACAGAAAAAGAACAGAAGAAATCCTTCCAGAGTGAAAATCTCTTATTGTACAGTGTGGCAACCTTATAGCTGCACTATATCAAAAGGGGGTTGTTTTGTTTTTCATAGGCCATTTCATTAAAATGATCAATCTATAAAATAAGCAAATCCAACATGCATATTCTTCTATCAGTTTAATGAAATGCTATGTAATGGTTATAAATACATGGAATTATAAATGACAGATCTTAGATAATAGTTTCCAACTGCTACCCCTTGTCACATAAACTTTGATAAAGCTCCTTAATAATGAGCCTGCCTGCCTATTAGATTACAGATTCCCCTCCATAGCTTATGTTATTTTAACCAGGGGAGGGGCCAACAATCAATAGATATCTACTAATACAAACATAAGCATTTTCTAAGAGCAAAATGCAAATGCAGTGGGTTAGAATCAGGTTCTACCAGTATTGATGATTGGGAAGGGGGAGTTTTCGTATCAAATTCCAAGCAATTAAATAAGGCCATATTGTGTGGTCTCCTGATAATTTTTATGGTACCATTTCTCAAAGGTTCTCTTCCTTCAACTAATTTTATTAGAAAATTGCTGAACTTGTATCCCACTTGTCTTCCAGAAAAAAAAACAAGGGAGTGTACATGACTCTTCCTCTCTCCACTTTATCAGCTGGGTACTGCATGATGGATTGAGCACCTGACTCTGTCCCAGTTCTTGGAGACATGAAATGAGCCTCATTTGGGTGTTCCCTGAGCAGAATTTCTTCCGCAAAAATCCTTTGAACCCAGAATAATTTCTGACACAAAACTATTATTCTCTTCATAACATCCATGTGAGGTGCACAGGTAGAGATTAAGAGTCACTCAGTTCATTTAATGCTTTAGTATGGTTTTGAACCTAGATCAGCTATGTTTCAGTGCAATCTTCTAAATATTTTACAATACTGCCTATACAAACATCATACATATGGCCCATCTGGCTCTAGCATTATGGGCTGATGCAGAGACAATCCACCTCCCTCCAAAAGGCAACAGGTAAATACACTTAAAGAGCCCTGATGGCACTGCTGCAGCCAAACATTGGCCTGGTGGCACTCCTGCAGCCAAACATTGTGAGTTCAATCCTGACCAGGGCTCCAGGTTGACTCAGCCTTCCATCCGTTCCTAGGTCAGAAAAAATGAGTACCCAGCATGTTGGGGGCAAAATTGTAATTAACTTGTGAACCACCCAGAGAGTGCACTAAGCGCTAGGGGCGTTATATAAGTCTAATTGTTATAATATTTGGATGAACTTGTTTGTTTTGGTTCTCCAAGATAAGCTCAAACCAACAATCATGAAAAAGACAAAAAGTGGGCAAAATGTAGCCCTCTAGATCAGGGGTGCCCAAACTAATGCCTGGGGGCCAGATGCAGCCCCCAACACCAATTCATCCTGCCCGCAAAGCCCTCATCACTCCTGGAAGCAAAAGTAAAACACACTCAGATGAATTGTCGCCGGGGTTGCATCCGGCCGCCGGGCCTTAGTGACTGGCTCCCTGAACCACATGATCAGCCCATGGCCCAAAAAGTTTGGGCACCCTTGCTCTAGATAGTGCCTTTATGTACCTCAATTGACTAAAACTAAAACTTTCCTCTAAATAAGTTAGCAATGGGAAACAGGAAATCTGTACCGTTAGTAAAGCTGTCCTAATACCTTTCATCTATTTATAGCTGATCAAAGCATGACACTTGGGAGCTGGAGAAGGCTTGGGAAAGGTCTTTGCAAGGAGCAGACAACTCCCAGAATCTCCTCATCAGCTTAGCTAGGGAGTTCTGGGCATTGTCCAAGTCAGTAATTTTTCCAGGTTCTGTCGGCAGAACTAGCACTTTTTGTTCCATGTACATATTTCAGTACTGCAGAGACTGTCAGTAGTAAACTGTATCATACTAGTTAGTACTCTCTACTTGAAAGTTCTAATTTAATAACAATATGAAAATATGTCAAATTCACTTTCCCCTACTATTCCATTTTTTAAAATACTGCAAGTTCTTTATCTCCTAAACATGAAGAAATGATAGACAATTTGATAAATCATTCAAATTGAACTGGACTGATATTGCCATCCATTTGTAACAGCCAAATATAACAATTTCAGCTATTTTTCACCCCAAGGCTATATAAGGCTATAGATATAGAAGGTTGCTATCAACCTTTGTTACATTGCAGAAGAAACCAAATGCAAAGTCCCTTGAGTACAGAACAATTAGGCTCATGAGTCATCCTCTTAAGGTCTTTTTGAACATCATCCATAGTAGAATTTATAAGAAGTGAGAAGAAAACACAGGTGAGACACAATTTGGCTTCCAGAGTTCTATGGGTACCAGAGAGGCACTGTTTATGATGCAAGTCATCATACAGAGATGTAGAGACATGAGATGTGATGTGCAGGCATGTTTTATAGATTACACAAAAGCCTTTGACAGATGAGAAGACGATCACAGCATTGAAGAAAATAGGTATAGATGATAAGGATATCAGAATCATCACCAACTTGTATTGGAATCAGACAGCTCAAGTCAAAGTTGAAGAGCAGATGACAGAGCAGGTTCAAATTCTCAGAGGTGTGCGACAAGGCTATGTGTTGTCCCTGACACTATTTAATGTATATTTGGATAGTAGTTTTTCAGAAGCCCGATCAGATTTAAATATTGGCATTAAAATTAATGTGGAATGCCTGAATCACATCCGATATGCTGATGACAGTGTTGCTGGCTACAAACCTTGCGGATCTTCAGTTCATGCTATATTGAGTTAGAGCTTCAAGCACAGAATATGGTTTGGTTCTCAACACCAAGAAGACAAAATATCTTGTTATAAACTGAGCACCAACCCATGGCAAGTTAATGACAGGAACACAAGAAATCAAAAGAGTGGATAAAATTGTTTATTTGGGGAGTAGTTAAATAAAAATTAGGATCCTGAGGTAGAGATTAATAAATGAATAGAAAAAGCAAGATCCCCCTTCATAAAAAAGTAACATTTATTATGCAGTAGAGAAATAACTCTTGCTAGAAAGATCAGATAGTGAGATGCTACTTATTCCCAGTGTTGCTATATGATGTCTGAGCTTGGACATTGACTTTTGTTCTTCAGTTGCACAGTTGATTCCGACCCTTTGCAACCCTATGGACCACTGTCCACCAGGCACTCCTGTCCTCCACCATCCTCCTCAACTCACTCAGTTCTGTGCCCATTGTCTCTACAATACCATCTAGCCATCTCATTTTTGGCCGGCCCTTTTTCTTTTGCCCTCCACCTTTCCCAGCATCAAGGCTTTCTCAAGTGAATCCTCTCTTCTTATTTGATGTCCAAAGTACTTTAGCTTCATCTTTACTATTTGACCTTCAAGGGAGCAGTCAGGGTTGATTTCTTCTAAGGTTGACCTATTTGTTCTCCTCGCTCTCCAGGGGACTCTCAAAACTCTCCTCCAGCACCACATCTCAAAGGCATCTATTCTTCTGCACTCAGCTTTCCTAATGGTACAGCTCTCACAACCATACATTGCCACCGGGAATACCATTGCTTTGACTAGACGAATTTTTGTTTGCAATGTGATGTCTCTACTTTTTACTATGTTCCCCAGGTTTCTCATCGTTTGCCTCCCAAGAATCAGTCGCCTTTTTATTTCATGGCTGCAATCACCATCTGCAGTGAGCTTTGATCCTAGGAAAGTAAAATCTGTCACCGCTTCTGCTTCTTCCCCATCTATTTTCGAGGGACTGATAGGGCCTGTTGCCATTATCTTTGTTTTCTTTATATTAAGTCTCAAGCCAGCTTTTGCACTCTCTTCTTTCAACCTAATCAGGAGTTTCTTTAAGTCCTCCTCACTTTCTGGCATTAGGGTGGTATCATCTGCATATCTCAAGTTGTTGATGTTTCTCCCAGCAATTTTGATTCCAAATTGTGATTCCTCCATCCCTGCATTGCGCATCTGAAAAGAAAATTGAAGCTTTTGAATCTACAGACGGCTTCTAAGGCTATCATGGGTTAACTGTATCACTAATGTAGAAGTGCTATCCCGGATGGATAAAGAACAAGAGCTGTTTAAGACAATTAATTAAAGAAAGCTCCAATACTTTGGTCATGTCATGAGGAACAACATGAAGTATAGAATACACCAACTCACTATGCAAAAGATGGGGGTTGCAATACTTATTCACCACCAGAAATATGAAGGTTCACAAACTGGTATCACCCACAACTGTCTTTAAAAACTCCAAATTCTTTCCTTCCTGATAGGACAATAGTTAAATTCTTGTCCAAAATAAGCTTTAATTACCCATCTCTATATTTAAACCAATGAATTCTATGTCATTGAATTTTGGCTACTAGCCAACTCAATGGCCAACTGTGGTGATAAGAGACAAAGTGTTCTACAATGCTGTCATCTCATTTCCTTGTCTTAGGAAGCTCACACATGCCAAAAATCATAATAGGCCTTTGTTCCACCATCCTGTATGACACCAATACTCCAAATTTGTGCTTCTGTCTCTGGGACTTCAAGAATTGAAGAAACAATTCTTTCATGAGAGTGAACCCAGATGCAAAATAAATGAAATATGTTTGTCAGCCAGGTGAGACAGATTTTTTTAAAAAAATGCATACTGATAGAGAGATGCACATATAAGCACGCAGCAAATGGTTCCAGTTCAAATTGAGTTGGGGTGGCTGCCAAGGAGTGCATTAGTAGATGAAGAAACATTATGCTGGGGAATATATATAGCTAGAAGAGAACAAATACCATTTATCACTCAATCCCTATCTAAAGCCACAAAAGAGATGTCATATTGCCAATTTGTCAGAAGGAGCAGTAACTTCAGGGTCTATTATGGACAAAATCTTGTGCAGAATGGAAAACACATGACATGGAGGTTCTAGTTCAAATTGGTATGTTTTATGTTTAAATCTTTTTTAAATGTTTAATTTTATTTGTTTGTTTGTTTGTTTGTTCAGATTTATATTGCCACCCACTCGCCGAGGTGACTTTTTTTTAAAAGAAATGATTAACTTGGTGGCACATAACAACAGTTAATGCTTCTCTGTGGTTGTGATGTTGAGACCAGTGGTGGGATTCAAAAATTTTACTACCTACTTTGTGGGCGTGGTATGGTGGGCGCAGCCAGGGGGAAAGCCCTGCATTGCACCCAAATTAGGACTACTTTAGTTCAAAACTTGGGTGGGCGAGGCCAGCCGGAATTTCTGCTACGAGTTCTGGCAAACTGGGACGAACCTGTTGAACCCCACCACTGGTTGAGACACTTCCTAACCTTGTGCAAATTTGGTTCACTTTAAAATGAAACTTTAAAGTCTATCTATTTGCTCCCTCCCAAAAAAGGATTCCTGCAAAGTATTAGGGAAGCCCCCCCCCCGCCCAAAAAAAAAGTCTCAAGCTTTATTTTACTTATTTTAGACTGAAAACTTCAGAAGTTCATTTAATGGAACACTCTTATTTTTAAAAAGAAGAAAAGAAAAGGTTTGCAGTGATAAAAAATGAATATTTTATCATTGTCCTTTGTTTTAAAAAAGATTTTAGCATCTGCATCAAAATTATTTTAAAAATGATGAAAGATAAACTTCCTGCTTCTTCTCCAACATAACCTGACTTCTCTTTCAGCCCATCAACCTATTTCTGGTGAAGCTGAATGGGTGGCATTCTGAGACAAGGAGTAAATAAATAAAATAAACAAGGTTTGACCTGAAATGAAGAGGTAAGCATTATGTTTTCAGATACAGTATACACTTTTGGAGTGAGATGACAAGAAGCAGCAACAGAGTGAAAACAACACCAGATTAAATATTTGGAAAGACGATAAACAAGGAACTCAGTAAGACCACCCAGTGGAGCTGGGGGTAAAATGACAGACCCTACTCATACCAATGGGATGGGGGAACGAGAAGAGTCATTTTTAAAAAACAAAATATTGGGGAGGAGTTTATGTATTTTGAAACACATGAACTACTAAAGAATGAAAAATACACCAGCAAACTTCAAATGGCTAGGCTGATCACATGAAATTAACCATACTGCAATTTTACTAAAAACACCAATTCCACTGGAATCATACTTCTAGATTATATTCACAGATGCACTCAGGATGTGCTTCTTAAAAAATTTTTTAAAAAACCCAACGAGACAGAAACTTTATATATACCTTTGGCTTCTAAAACTCTCCAATGCCTTATTGTTGTGTGTATGCAATCAAATGCATAAAAAGTAACATTGCTCCACAAAAATAGGAATAACCCACAATTAAATATCAAAAGGAATTTAATGAGTGGGCAACTTATTTCACTCACAACTCTTCCCCCCCCACACACACACATAAAGGTTTCACAGAGACAGAGGCAGTGCCTTACTCTTTACATATGTCAGCTATAAGGGTGGGCTTAATTAGGATGTTAACTATTCAAATATGTGACTATCTGTAAAGTTTATGTCTGCAATCATTCTCACTTCCCTACCTTCAAACACAGTCCAAGCTCAATTGCATCATAGATACATAAAACGATGGGCTATCCAGTGTGGCGTAGTGGATGGGGTGATGGACTAGACTTAGGTGACCTAGGTTTCAGTTCCCACTCAATGGTTAAGACGCTGAGCTTGATAACCAGAAGGTAAACAGCAGTGAACTTTTGTTCCAGCTCCTGCCAACCTAGCAGAATAAAATCAAGAAATTGCAAGTAGATAAATAGGTACCACTTTGGTGGGAAAGGTAACAACTTTCCATGCACTCTGGCATCTAGTTGTGCCTGCCACATGACCACAAAAACATCTGCAAACACAGACAGCGCTGGCTTTTTGTCTGAAAACAAAGACGAGCGGTGTCCCCTAGAGTCATATATGACTGGCTTTCGAGATCTTAACTTTACTAGCTCCATCCTTGAACAGTTTTAAGAAACAGCAAAAACAAAAAAAACCAACCCCATCCTTCCTCTTAAAGGCTTTTAAGACTATTTTACCTTGCCAATGAATTAGTTATGTAGATTTGAGCCTGCTTGTCTTCAGACATCATCAAATATTTATTCTGTAGGTGTTGCATTATATTGTTGTTACTTATTTAATTGTTTGTATGCTGCCAAGAGTGTAAAATATCCCAGATAGGTAGTATAAAAATGTAATAAACAAATCATAATTTCTGACTTAAGAGGACCTTTTCTTGGGTTTTGTAAGCAGAGAGAGTTCAGAACTGGATTACCATTCCCTGGGACACCCAAAGCTATTCAAGTGTCCCCGCCCCCCTTGGGAAGTAAAAGTGAAGAAGCAACTTCCCACCTCTGCTTCCAACTCACTCAACTATCCAGCTAGTTGAGGGCACATAACGCCCAAATAATAGGGAATTATCACACTGCTTGAATATATCTCCCCAAGTGACTGAAGAGTATATTAACAAAGGGATTCCATTAATGTGAGGATTCCTAAGTGCAAATTTCACTTGCCCTACTGGCGGGCACACTTGGAAATGATTAGATCTCACCTTGAAATTAAGATTCCTCTTCACATGTAAGAAGGTGAAAAATTCTCAGTCAATAGATCAGGGTTTCTCAACCTATGGCCCATGGGCCGGCACTGGCCCATGATGCCATTCCAACCAGCCCATCACCATCTCCCCCACACCTGGAAGTAGAAGAGGGTGCATTTACATCAGCCATAAAACACACCCATGCATGCACGAACGTGCCCAGGGCTGACGTAAATGCAAAAGTGGGCGCATTTACATCAGCCATAAATGCACCTGCATCTGCTTCAGGAGGGGGCATGGTCCAGCCCACTCAGCTGTTCCGGGGACGTGGACAGGCCCACTGCACAAAACGTTTGGCCACTGCTGGTCTAGATTATGTTAAATATCTTCAAAGCTCATCTAGATCTCTTCCCATTCTTATTTTGTAAAAGAATGGAGCACATTTTCTTAATGCTTCTAAATAATTAAACCAGCAGGATTCTTGCTTCTGTAATCTGAAATGAACATCAACCTAATGTATAAAAAACATGTCCCCCCTCCTCTTTGTCCACAGTAGGGGTTTAAGAGAAAATATTATGACAAGTAGGCCACTTCCATTATGTGATTACGGAAGTGCTTTAACCACTCTGATACACACCCACTCTTCTCTGGATAGGTGATCTTACACTGCTATCAAGATTGGTCCTGCAACCAGTACTATAACTGGTGTGGCAGCACCCTGCCAGCAGGAAGACACTTGAGCAACTACCTTAACCCTCCACATAGGATACTCTGACCTATGAATGTTATTTTACCAAAGCTTTCATTTCAGATTGTCAGAGAGAATCTTGGGGTGAAGTAACACTTAAGTTTTCTGTTAATGTCCAGCAAACATTATTCAGATGTATACTTTATATGCCCTATATTATCAAGTGGATTGCAGTACAATCTTTTTGCTCTATGAATTAATCCCAGTGAGAAAACAGTGCTGGAGATGTAGAAAGGTTTGATACAATTTGTAGCTTTCTTCTAACTATCTGGATTACTTTGGATAAAGCTGCTCAATTAAAAGTTACAACAGTGATGGGCATGGAGTTAGCATTCTCAGTTGTTGTCACATTAATTAATTAATTACTTCAGTTTCTATACTGCTCATCAAACCTGATTGCAACTCTGCAGTATTCACAATAAAGCACAAAAATACATACAGATACAACATCAAAATTATATATGAAAATTGAAACAACTTTAGAAACAGTATTACAAACCCATAGATGGTGACTGAACAAACTTATATCCACACTGTTTATCTTAAGAGAATGGCAAGATTTTCATTGTCTCATTCCCAACATTTTGTCTCACCTGGATTAGACCCCAACAAGACTTTTAGCATGCAAATGGATTACGGTACCTCTTTAATGGAATTTTATTTTATAGACGGGTCAGACAATGGTATGTTCAATCTGAAGGAAACTGCCTCCCCCAACCGCCCATGTTTTATTCATCATGTGTCTTCTCTTTAATGGAGTGGGGGGGCATGATATGTTATATAGCAGACTGCAAAATAGTTTCACAAAACCTTCTGACTGGTAGCATTACATGCCCTTCATCTAGATCAGGGTTCCTCAAACTTGGCTCTCCAGATGTTCTTAGACTTCAATTCCCAGAAGCCCTGAATACCTGGAAAGCCAAGTTTGATGTACCACCAATATCATTTTAGGGTTCTATCAAATATTAAGTACCTTAAAGAAAAGTTTCAGTATTTTCAGATAGGTCTTTGTTTTTTAATTACATTAGCATGAAAGCACATACAGATATACCAAAATGTAGCCATACCTTCAACTATCATACACTACTTAAAATATATACTGTACAGTATCTTTATTTGTGTTAGGTCTTGGGGATTCAGCAAGTGCCAGAAAGGAATAACTAGAATTGACAACATCTTACTTTAGAACATGGGTTCCCAAACTACAGCCCATGGGCTGGATCCAGCCCCTGGGCCGAATTGCCGCTAATACCAGAAGTGCCCCAACATCACTGGAAGTGCTGAAATCACCATGTTTTCACCTTCAAAAATGGCACAGAAATGTTCCTGCCTCGCTTCCACCTCCAAGGGAATCGGTGAAGGTGGGGAAAATGCCCAGAAACACTGCATAAATTCACCCACCGCCACCGGGAAGAACCATGTGACTGGCCCTTCAGCTGACTGAGGGGGCATGGTCAGGCCCTGGCAGGAAAAGGTTGGGAGCCTGATATATTGATGGATGTCAGCATTCTAATACCTGAGAATAAAAATCCAGGCCAAACAAAGTATTACAGTAAATGACACAGCAGTGATTAGATGCATATTTTAATACATCCCCTGTATCAAAATCATCTCGTAAAAATAAATAAATCCAAGCCAGAAAATAATTTAAAGGGCTTCAGTGGTTCCTCCTGTTTGAGATGAGCGTTAGGTATCTTTGAGGCACAAAGGCAACAATCACAATAACTCTCTTAGGGTCCTCCTTGCTCGAAAGCCAGTCGTATCTGAGTTCAGTGCTCATCTTGTTTATAGTCAAAGAGCCAGCACTGTCTGTGTCTGCAGACATTTCTATGGACATATGGCAGGCATGACTAGACACCGGAGTGCACGGAATGCTGTTTACCTTCCCACTGAAGTGGTACCCACTGAAGTGGATCTATTTATTTACTTGCAATTGCTTGCTTTCGAACTACAAGGTGGGTGGAGCTGGGACAGAGACAGAAGATCATTCCGTTGTGGATCTCTCAGGTCTCGAACTGCTGACCTGCCAACCTACCAGTCGTCAAATCCAACGTCTTAACCACTAAGCCACTGCAGTCCCTACAGTAACACTCTTAACAATGTAAATCACAAGCTGAAGTCAAAATACAAACTGGGATACAGAGCAGCATTTATCTGCACTCAGTATGTTCATTTTGGTTTGGTCTTTTTTTTTTAAAAAAAGTAATCAATTTCTATAAATTTGGACAGGAACTCAGCACTGGAGCAAACTTTTGGCTGACAGAGGATGCTCAATAAGCATTTTTAAAAGCAGGAGAATTATTTATACTTAGAATGGGTTTTTTTAACAATTGATTCAGTTTATCACAGATTCATGGTGGTAGAAGCGAGTGCACTTTATTGCTTACAGTAGATCATTATAATGCTGATCAAGCAACCCAAGTCTACAAGGTGATGCAGTATGCCTAATGTAGGCTCTATTCCCGGGATTCTCAACCTGAGGCCCTGGGGGCTGGATGTGGCCCATGGAACCATTTCATGTGCCCCCCCTGCCGCCACCACACCAGGAAGTGCCATGTGGTGGAAGAAGGGCAAAATGGCTGTCTGCTCCCCCCCCCAACCAGTCCGAGGGAGCGTGACCCAGCCCCCAGCTTTAAAAGGTTGAGAATTCCAGCTCTATTCAGTCAAATAAAATCAAGTTGTGTCAATCTGAGAAAAAGAAGAGTTTTATAATGGTTTTCCCTCTCTGTTATTATGGCTGGTGTTTTTATGAACTACTGGACAGCTGAGTGGTTTAGGTATCTGGTTGGAAGTTTGATTCCCCACTGTGTCTACTTGACTTGATAATCCATTGGGTCCATACCAACTCTCCAGTTCTAAGATGATGATGATGATTATGACAATGATGATGATTTTAAATGACAGAATGGAATTCGGATTTGGATTATTTTGGGAAAATCTACCAGGAGGATTACTTTCAGCAGCAGCAGAAATAACAATAACAACATCCTTTTGAATCTCACTAGATCCATTTCAGTTATGCTATTTTAACATTGTTTTAACTGTGAAAATACAATGGTATCCACACTTTATTAAGATCTCCTAAAATTATGGCATATTTATATTCTTAAAACAAATATTACTAAAGCTGTTGCCAGATTAAGCAGTTTCTGAAGTTTCATTAAAGGCTTCAGTAATTCACCAACACACATATATGAAGATTATTTCTCCCTATTAAAATACAGTAGGAAATAAAGCCATTATTAATGTCTACAAAAGCTGCAACGTTTAGTTAATTGATCAGTGAGATTAATCCATTTAAAATATTAAGTGTGATTACAAAGTTTCTTTGATTAATTGAGCAGCAGATTATTATTTTTGAAAAAGCAATTATTTTTAAAGCTCGTGCTTATAAAAGGTGCAGATGGCAAGCTTTGTATTAAACGAGGGATTCTCTCCTACGTGACAGAAAGTGGGGAAAGCCTTTTTGGCAAGGATATTTTGCACTGTCTAAAAACCATCCGTTCAGAAAACTCATATTTTGAATGTCCAGCCACCATATTTTTTGGGGTGGGCTACAACCAACAACCAACAACAAAGACAAACGATAGCAAACAAACAGCTACTTTAGAACTACAGTGTCCAGAATCCTGCAGCCAGAATGCCCAGTGGCCCTGCTGCCAAAGAAATGCTGGGCATTGTAGTCCAAAAAGGTAAAGCTCCCAGGCTTTGAGACACATATGGCTTCTTTTCTGTGGCAACTAATATAATTTAATTTATGTATTTGTATTTGAATTGTTATAATATGTTTGAATGATCAGTTTAGCCAATGAACCTACACATGCATGTGTTAGACTAGAACTTTCAAGATTGTTATATAAAATGTTTAACTAGGTGACAGCCCTAATTTCCAAGTTTGTCCCCAAGATGCCTGGATCCAAGAAAGGCAGGAGGCCACCTTATACCAAAGCCAGCCATTGGCACATCTAGTCCAGTATATTTTACAATTAAAAATTCCCTCACCTGGGTTCCTGCAGATAGTTTGAACTACAGCTACCATACTGTCTGTCTATAGGTAAAGGTAAAAGTTGCCCTTGCTTGAAAGCCAGTCCTATCTGACTCTAGGGTTTGGTGCTCATCTCTGTTTATATCCAAAGAGTCATCACTGTCTGTGTCTGAAGACATTTCTGAGGACATATGGCAGGCATGACTAGACACCAGAGTGCACGGAATGCTGTTTACATTCCCACCGAAGTGGTACCTATTTATCAAACTGTAATTTCTTACTTTCAAATTGCTTGGTTGGCGGGACCTGGGACAGAGATGGGAGCTCACTCCATCATGCAGTATATGGATCTCGATCTGCTGACTTTCTGTCATCAAGTTCAGCCACCTCAGTCCCCCTATTAGTCATACTGGCTCCCTAATGGGAGTTGTGTTCCAAAACGCCTGGAAGAAAACAGAATCGGGATGGCTGAATCACACCGGCTGCCAGCAGGTTTGAATCTTCCATGCCAAGGTCTTTCCCACACGGGGACCTTCTGCATGTGCTCTGTCACCATTAAGCTGAAGCTAATTTTCCTTGTGTGAACCCTTGTCCTTCTTGGTTATTGCAAGCAAATTATTCACTGGGGAAAGAAGGCTAGGAGGGAGGGAAAAGAAGAACCTTCCTGTTTGGCCATGTTGAAAATGAAATTTGCTCTGAAATAGCTAAGCACTTGGAAGAAACTAATCAGTTCTACAATTGCCTCACGAGGTGTAGACTTCAGCTGGTCAGCAATTTTCCATTGGGTACTTATGCAGAATTACACAAAACCTTGAGCTTTGAATGGTAAATCTGTAGAAAGGATTTGAGTTAAGTCTTCCATGTCGCAGCACAAAAGCATTGCCTTAGTATTAGCATACACGTTTTGCCCTCTAAGGCTTTCCTTAGCTCTCTGCTTCTCTGTGGAATGAAATTGCTAGAAAATTTCCCAGCTCAAAAGGGTGGAAAGGCTGCATAGAAAAGTAGGACATAGGAAAGAGATGATTTTCCTTTCATCAACAATAGCTCAGATGGAAGAAAGGATATTGGAAAAGAAGGGGTTTTGTTTAAAACCCTAAGAACAATTTCTTTTTTTAATGCTTGAGTAGGTAATTTTTGCTTTCTTGCTTTGTGTCTAATGTTTGGTTTTATATAACTGAGATTAGCAAGCAGGAACATTTTCACCTTTCCTTTTGCTGTGGGTCTGCTGGATTTTCGAAGTATCTGCTACTGAATCCTGACTCCCATGATGTGCTGAACCATGTAGTGGTGCTGCTATCAGGAGTGAAGAGCTATGCAGTAGTATCTTCTTCTCCTTCTCCTTCTAGTGCCATATCTGATTCCAAATATTGGCTATCATCAAGGGGATCAGCCATAAAGATTTTCCCAGGAACAATATAATGCAGTAGTCTTCCATTTGCCTTCCGCATCACAGGATGACACCCATAACAACTGATCCAGTTCTGTGAGTCACTTTCTGGCATTGAGCCCTTTTGGCACACAAAGACCTCATCAGTCCCAGACCCATATTGATGAAGGTGCTGTCCTCTATCAAGATGGATTCAAGTGAGATTTAATTCACTTCGGGAACATCACTCTTCTTTGTGGACTTTGCCACCCATGGCCTCAGGATTGTCAGGTTAGTCAACTGCTGCCTGATGATGCCATTGAGTTGCTGGCAGTATGGTCTACTCTATTACCATAGCAAGATAACCTCGCCAGACTTGGAAAATAAGGAACGCTTCACAAATTAGTATGTCTTAAGCTTCGAAAACTTTCCTGGTCTACAGCTATCAGAATCTGGGGGACATGCTGCAACATGGAACTACAAGAAAGAGATGCTGCAGAATGATTGGCAGCAAGGACAGAAGACCTTAGAATCATGTAGTTAGAAAGGCCTCTAAGGATCCATTCAAAGCTTTTGCTAATGCAGATATCACAGCTAAACATCACTACAGGCTAGGAGCAGCCCTAGAAAGGTCCTCTTTCATGCAGGGTGGTAAGACAGAAAGAAGCATTTCTCAGGAGAATCTTATTTGTTTGTTCATATTTATGTTGCCGCTCACTTGCAGAGGCAACTCAGGGCAGCTTACAGTCAAAATAGCAACAGTATAGTAAAAATCATAAAATACAACCTCACAAAACAACAAAAGCAGAACACAGACTAACTCCCCTCTGGCCATTGTTTGGGGCCCAGAGGAGAGGGCAAGGTCTTCAGCCGCCTGACAAGCCATGGAATTTTCTCCCTCAGGCCATTGTTGTGGGCTCAGAGGAGTGGGCAAGGTCCTCAGCTGCCTGCCAGGCCATGGAATCTTCTCCCTCAGGCTGTTGTTGTGGGCCCAGAGGAGGGGGCAAGGTCCTTAAAACTTGAGGAGGGTCATAAATAGTATACTATTTTCTCTTCCTAACTTTTAGACAAAATCTCCTTTCTTTTCAATAGTTTGGATCCTACCCTCTGGGGACCGCAGAAAACAAGCTTTCTCTGTCTTCTTCTTTGACAAATGTTTGATGATGATTTCATAAGAGCTGCTTTAGGTATATTGCTGCAGAGCCAAAGGGTTGATTCCCCATTGTTTCTCTCAGCAGAAGTGCACCCTGTGTAGTTAAGGGCAAGTTGCACAATCCCAGAGTGTTCCCAGAATAAGAGAAGAATGGCAAATCACTTATTTATATTCTCTACCCAGAAAATTCTGGAAAACGCTGTCATAAATTGGAATCAACATAACACGCAAAATCATTTTCCAAGCTAAACAAACCCAGATCCCTCAAATATTCATCATATGGTTTAGCTTCCAAGACTCACACATACTGCTGTCAAGGTAGGTGCCATCTACTTTACATGTGTACATGGGATTCCTTCCTATCAAAATGCAGAATTTAACATTTTCTGCCTGCTGAAATTCATTGGAAGAAGGGTTAGTCCAGTTCTTCAGCCAGTTATGGTAATTTTGAATCCTGATTCTGTCATCTGAAATATTAGCTACCCTTACAAATCTGGTGTCATTCATGGGCTAGAAGTGATCAGTATGCCCCACCCCGACCCCACCAATTACAGTTGCTTCTCTCATCCCATTTGTGCTGCTCAGTTTGCAGTAGTTGATCTTTAAAATATCCTCAATTGGTGTTGGTTGTTACTAATTGTAATTTGTCAGTTGCATTTTAGAATACTAGATCTAGAAAGCTCTTGGAACCAGCACCACTGCCATTGAATACAGTCAGCTACAGGTTTGCTCTTCACATTTGTCAGCCCAGCAGAAGAGTGCAAAATCAAGTGTTGACTTTCATGGAAAGGAATGAGTGGTTACAAGTATAACCTCACAGCCAGAATTTTCATATTCTCTCCATCACTTCAGATGAATATGTTTAGTGGACCTGAGCTTCCTGGCTAGGGAATTTTGGGAGCTGCAATCTAAATAGTTACTTCTCCTAGCACTGGTATGCAGCTGCCAGTCACTGAGTATATCAACTGAGTTTTTGTGCAAATCAAAACTTAAGATGTCCAGTAAATGAGATGTTGGGCATTCTATAAGGGAAATGAAAGCATTATTTTTGTAAGTCATTTCCCAACCACAGTTCCAGTTTTCCTACCTTATGAAATTCATTCCTTGCTTTAAAAATACCCTACCAAAATCTACCATGGTATATGAAGGGTATACCAACTCTGGTAACTTGAGAAAACAAAGATAGCTGTATATCTTCTGTAACCCAGAGCTTATGTTTCAGCTAACCCACCTCAAGGGATGACTTGTCAGCCCTTCCCTTGAAATTTGTCATAGTCAAAAGGGAATTGAAAAGGGAGCAAATCACATAAGTCGCTTCAAGGAGAAAAATTCAAGGAGAGAAGTCTGCTAGTTAGCAAACTTATTCACTAGCAATGAGGCTGAATTTTGGAATATGATCTTAAAATCAAATATACAGAGAGAAGCTCCACCATCAGACAGAATAGGTAGTTATCTTGAAATTATAGGTGGACTTAAAAGTTGGGTATGGTAACTGAAAGGGCATCAGATATTTAAGGCTAAATATGTGTTAGTGAGAGGCAGAAAGAGATCAAGTAAGATTGATTGGATATCCTGACATAAGAAGAGTTTTGCTCTAAAAGTGACTTTCTAATAGTCATGTCAAGCAGATAGTCAGCAACCTGTCAGAAGTGTTGCAACTTAAGCTTCCTGAGGAGTAAAATGATCCAATGATCCCCATTAGTTTGCCTGAAGTGACATAGCAATACAGTTCTCCAGCACTGCCATTAAAGCCTTTTTAAGGAAAAAACAAATACTGTTTGCAAACAAGAGGCACTCAGCTAAGGGGAACTGATAGCTCCACTAACATCATTTTGCCTTCAGAGCTTGTAAATATACTGGGCAGAAAGCCGACAAAAGTGATGTCAATTGATCAAAGCATATTTAAACCATACACACACACAAAATTATCCACCAAAAAAGAGATGATTTCACAATGATCTTCTCCACATTAAGCTTTATGTCATCTAGTCACTGGGCTTTAATTTAGATTAAATCAGGGATGCCCAAACTATGGCCCATGGGCCGAATCCAGCCCTTGCCAATTCATCTGGCTCATGAAGCCCTCATTGCTTCCAGAATTGGAAGTAAAACGCACCCGTACTTTGAGAGGTGCTTTATATAGAGATGCTTTATACACGTTTTACTTCTACTTCCAGGAGCGACAAGGGCTTAGTGGGCCTGATGAATTGGCATCGAGGGTGGATCTGGTCCATGGGCCATAGTGAACGGCCCCCTGAACTATATGACCAGCCACAGCCCAAAAAGTTTGGTCACCCCTGGATTAGATACTTTATTGGTCAAGTGTAGCAAACACTCAAGGAATTTGAATCCAGTACCAAAAGCTCTCAGTGGGCTGACTGGTCAAGAATAATAAAATAACAAAATAACAATAACAATGAACAGAATTTATATATACCACAAAAAAACCAAAGGTACATCAATTATACAATTAAAATTGTTTAAAATAATTGTCTATATCCTTCAATTCCATACAGTACCCACGTGTTCAACTGAGTAATGGCATGGGTGGGGTGCGGGGGACTGTGTCTAAATCTAGTTGTTTTGTTGTACAATATCCAGTGATGGGATGTCAAAAATTCTACTACCACGCCATGACGTCATGGACGTCATGGGCGTGGCCAATGTCATGACATCACGACGTCATGGGCGGAGCCAACGTCATGACATCATGACGTTGTGAGCAAGGCCAAAAATAAAATAAAAACAAAAAAAATAAACACGCACACAGACCCGTAAATAACTTAAAGAAATAAAATAAAGAAATAAATAAAATAAAAATTAAATAAAAGTACAACCACCCACCCAAAACACAAATAAATCACCCACCCACCCTAAATATAAAAGCCTCACTTACCTTCCTTGGCGCCGACGAACCTCCATGTGGCCCGGGGCCACCCGGCAAGACACGCTGCCCCCGACTGCGGCTGTTTCCTCCTACGAAGGCCGCGGCCGGCTCTGCAGCCACCGGCCATGGCCGCCACAGCCGCCTGCAGCCTCTGGCCAGCCACCGAGCTCCCACGGGCACGTTGGTGTCTGTGCGGGCCATCCGCCGCCGCCGCGCCCTCCTAGGGACTGGGGCCCGACAAACCCCCATGCCCTGGGTAAGCCCGGCGGGGCTCGCCACCGCCGCATCCTCCTCCGCCGGGCGCCTGCATCTTCCTCGGGGCGGAGCCTTTTCGGCCCGGCTCTGGCGGCGGCCACGGGCGGCCAGGGCCTGCGGGGAGCAGTGGGTGGTGGCTGCCATCCCCATGCCGCACCGCCTCCAGCTTCCTCCTCTGCCAGGTGCCGCAGCCGGGCTAAAAAGGGACCGGCCCAAGGAGGAGGTTACAGGGATGCAGGCAGGTCCGGCGGTGGCGGCGTGGGGTGGCAGCTGCAGGCACCCAGTCCACAGGCACCCGGCAGAGGAGGAGGCGGCAGCGGTGCGCCGCGCGTCCCCAGGGCATGGGGCTTGTCGGCAGCGGACGGCCCAGGCAGCCCTCAACGTGCCGCGGGGGAGGTGCCCTCCTCAGAGGGCTGGTGCCGCCGCCGCCGCCACCGTCCTGAAAGCAGTAAAACATTTTTTTAAAAATTGGAGCTAAAATGGCTCCAATTGACTGCGCATGCGCAGAAACTCAATCTGACACATGCGCAATGCATCAGATTGAGTTTCTGCACATGCACAGTCAATTGGAGCCATTTTAGCTCCGATTTTAAAAAAAAAATTTCTTTCGGTGAGGCGTCCGAAAAGTGGACTCCCCTCACGGAGAACCCTCCGGAATTGGTCCTACCGGTTCCAGGGATCCGTCTGGAACCGGGGACATCCCATCACTGACAATATCCTATAATGAGATCCAGAGGGAAGGAGATTAAACAATTTATATCCAGGGTGTGATGGATCTGCACCGTCTGTGCCTAATCCATTGCAAATTCTCAGGTAAAAGCAATTGCTTCCTTAAAGAATGGCTGGAAATGTTACTTTTTTGAACAATACTTCATAGAATTCTCCAGCCAGAATTCTCCACCAAGCCTAGCTACGTTCAGCATGAGGAATTTAAACAGAATTTGGGGTGTTCCAGGTGTTTACAAAATCTATCTAATGGATTCAAACATAGCAGTCTTGAGCACCTTAGATTTCACTGAATTTAACTAGTGTTGTCTGAACATAACTGAGTGTGGATCTAACCTACATTTAGCAAACAAAATATTATAGTTACAGTAAGCAAAAGGATGAACCTGCTGTTTACCAGGAAGAAAAAGTAAAAGCCTTGTGAAAACATGGACAGGTTTTAGAAAGTAATAACAATTTTCAATAGTCAGTAGTAGCAGCCTCACCATTTTTCTTGTTCCTCTTCTCCAAATTATCTTTTTAAATGTATTCTCTTGTGAATATGATTTTTTTTCATTGAATATTTAAGAACTGAATTGTATTTGAAGGCAAATATATGCAGGAAAAAACTCCCTAAGAAGTTCAACTTTGTGTGGGAGCGTTTAGAGCAGGAGTTCTCAATCTTTTAAAGCCAGGGGCCAGATCACGCTCCCTCAGACAGTTTCGGGGGCCGGAAAAACATTTTGCCCTTCCTCCACCACATGGCACTTCCTGGTGTAGTGGAGGTGGTGGTGGGGCCACATGAAATGGTGCTGTGGGTCGCATGAGGCCCACAGGCCGCAGGTTGGGAATCCCTGTGTTCGACACCTACCTAAAAAAATCACTCACTACCTCTTTCTTCAGTGGTAGAGTCAGTCATACAAGACATGTGAAAACAGGTTTTGTTTTGTTTTTTAAGTTCCTCTCCTTAATCTTCTATATTCCTGCAACGCATGTCCATGTTTGCTTTTAAAATGGGATGCTTATCAAAAATATTTTTAAAAATGATTATGTTTGATCTGCATCTCTATGATCCTTCGGCTTCAAGATTTAAAATAAAAGATTTCTGGTTTACGAGATTGACCATTTAAGTCTATATGAGTACCAGGCAGCCAACATAATTTCACTTCTATGTATTTATCCTTAAGTACAGTACCTAGAATTGGACACAGCTGACTTTTGAGCTAGGGACACCTTTACCTTTATGTGTCTAGGCTAGGGATGGGAAATTCTAATAGCCCTGCCCCACATCCCACCTAAAAACCTGATGCCAGAGAGAGAGAGAAAGGCAGAGACAAGACCTCAACTGCCCCGGAGGAAATGAGTGGAGAATCTTGCACCCTCCCACCACCACCTCCAAAACTTGATGACAGAGAGGGGAAAAGGCAGAGACCAAGGCCTCAACTGCCATCACCATCACAGATGCCCAGGCAGGCAGGCAGGCAGGCAACAGAGAATGCCAATGGCCTAACGAGTGGCCGGAACTTTGTGTTAAATTGTGATAATATGTTTGACAGTAAAATACTGGCGTAGAAACCAGCAAACCACATCAGGAAGTTTGCCAAGAGAACTCTATGGACTAGAACAAAAGGCAAAACAAAGAGGCAAAATAGATGAAATAGGATGCTTAGCCCACCAGAACGGAAGAGGGAGGTAGATAGGACAGTGGAAGGAGAACTACAATGTTGAAAGAAACAATACTGTATAGGGACATGGAATGTGAGATCTATGAATCAAGGAAAGCTGGAAGTAGTAAAAAAGGAAATGGAAAGAATAAGCATTGATATCTTGGGACTCAGTGAGTTAAAATGAACAGGGATGGGCAAATTCAGCTCTGAAAACCATCATATCTACTACTGTGGACAAGAAAACCTCAGAAGAAATGGAGTAGCCATAATTGTCAATAAAAGAGTGAGAAAAGCAGTAATGATATAAACTTTAAAATGACAGAATGATTTCAGTCAGAATCCAAGGCAAACCTTTCAATATCACTGTAATCCAAATATCTGCACCAACCACTGGTGCAGATGAAGCCATAGTTGACAAGTTCTATGAAGACCTACAACAACTCATAGATCAGACACCAAGAAATGATGTCCACATTATCATACTATAATGCTAACGCCAAAGTAGGAAATCAAAAAGTAAATGGAATAACAGGCAAGTTTGGTCTTAGAACACAGAATGAAGCAGGGCAAAGATTGATAGAGTTCTGCCAAGATAACACACTGGTCATAGCAAAAACCCTCTTCCAGCAACACAAGAGGCAACTTTACACATGGACATCACCAGATGGCCAACATCAAAACCAGATTGATTACATACTCTGCAGCCAAAGATGGAGAACCTCCATACAATCAGCAAAAATGAGACCTGGAGCAGACTGTGATTTAGAACATAATCTACTGATTGCAAAATTCAGGCTTAGGCTAAAGAAAATAGGGAAAACAATTAGCCCAGACAGGTATGACCTAGACAACATCCCTAAGGAATACACAGTGGGGGTGTGGGACAGATTTAATGGCTTAGACTTGATAGACAGAGTGCCAGAAGAATTATGGACAGAGGCCCGAGACATCATACAGGAGGCAGCAAGGAAAACCATACCAAAAGAAAAGAAGCGTAAGAAAGCAAAGTGGTTGTCTGATGAGGCTCATAAAATAACAGAGAAAGGAAAAAATTCAACCAACTGAATGCTGAACTTCAAAGAAAAGCAAGGAAAGATAAGGAAACATACCTAAATGAACAATGCAAAGAAATAGAGGAAAATAACATAAGAGGTAGGACTAGAGATCTTTTCAAAAAAAAATTGGGGAAATTAAGGGAAAATTTAAAGCAAAAATGACCATGATAAGGGACAAAAATGGCAAGGAGTTAGCTGATGCAGAAGAGATTAAGAAAAGATGGCAAGAGTACACAGAGGAACTCTACAAAGAGGAACTCAACACCCCTGATAATCACAATGATGAGAACATTGAACTTGAGCCAGACGTCCTAGAGAGTGAAGTCAGAAAGGCCCTAAAAAGCACTGCAAACAACAAAGCCAGTGGAGATTATGGTATCCCAGATGAATTTTATAAAGCCCTAAAAGATTATGGAATCAAATTATTGCATTCTATATGCCAGCAGATTTGGAAAACACAACAATGGCCACAGGATTGGATAAAATCAGTATATGATCCTGCAAAGTAATCTGTATATAACATGCAACTGGTAGACAGTGAAAAGAGCATGGGTGGTGACAGTGGCAGACAGTGGCAGTTCGCCAGAACTGGTAGCAGAAATTCTGGCTGGCCCCGCCAATCCAAGTCCTAATTCAGGTGCAACACAGGCTTGAGACTCAATATAAGGAAAACTAGGATAATGGTAACAGGCCCTATCAGTCCCTGGAAAATAGATGGGGAAGAAGTAGAAGCAGTGACAGATTTTACTTTCCTAGGATCAAAGCTCACTGCAGATGGTGATTGCAGCCATGAAATAAAAAGGCGACTAATTCTTGGGAGGCAAGCGATGAGAAACTTGGGGAACACTGGGTGGGGAAAATGTGGAACCAGATGTTATTTGCACCTCCCCACATTCTTCCTCATTGGCTATACTGACTAAGACTGATGAGAGTTGACGTCCATCAACATACAGAAGACCATACTTTGCTCTCCCCTATGGTATAAAGAAAGAAACACAAAGTGCGTGGAAAACTCATAGCTGGCTCTTACCGGCCTTGCATGAATTTGAAACTCTGGCTCATGGAGAGAGAAATCAGTGTGGAACTTTCCAATGACATCTGAAACAATCTGAGTCTCAGCATTTCATTCTTTATCAGAACCAGATGGAAGGGGAAAGATGGTTTAATCTGATATGGGATGGGATCATCAAAATACAATTAATTCATTCTGGAGGCATTTTACTAAATTCCTCCACTGTTATACACATCTTTTCCATAACGATATCCTGCCCTTTTCATTCCGCCACTGCTGACTACAATAAGATGGTGCACTCTCATTACAACATTAATGGGATCATGCAAGTTTTATGCATTTCTTCAGTGCTCTAGGCCACATGAGAGTCACATTGCAAGTTGCATATATCAGTTAATTATGTTCCCTTTAGCTACACTGAAAGCCTGCCTATAGTTTATCTCATCCACGTACAGTAGAGTTGAGTTCATTCCAATCAGGCAGAGAATTTTCAGTGTTCAGAATCCAATTTACTTGATGTAGTGCCTGTAAAGGCAGAATGCCAGTTTAAGACTTTGGTGTTATCTGACCTGATTTTTTCTCTGAAACTGTGAACTAGATATCGAATCTTAGTCATGAATACACTTCTTTATATAATCAGAACATGATAATTTATAAATGGACATGCTGACGTCTCTTTCAACAGCTCGTTCTACAGAAAACTATTTTAGCTGATCTCCAATAAAGAGCCTTAAAAAAAGAAAACAACAAAATATTCTAGTCTAATGATTAGAGTACAAAATTCATGACATAGAAAAATATGACAACTTCAAGGTGGGCAGACTCTCCTTGTGTAACAGTGAGCTGCTCTTTATCAGCAATGTTCTGGTTTGAGCAATAGTATTACTGGATCACTTTTGTGGTTCTTTTAGTGGATCGCAGGTCCCCTGGTGGCTTAGTGGTTAAGGTGCTGAGCTGGAGACTGGAAGGTCGCATTTCGATACCATAGAGCTGCACTTGGGGACATGAAAGGAGACTCATTCAGACTTCCTCTAATAATCCTTTCAACCCAGAGTAATCTCTGACATGAAATTCTTATTAATATTTACTGGGTCACTTTTGTTGTTCTAGTGAAGATTCAGGGTCATCATGAAACACAGTATATTCTCAAGCCAATCTACCAGCCATTTCACAGAGCTGTGAGATGTAAAGAAATATTTGTGTATGGTAAGATGGCTTTTTCGCATTGTTCATTTCCCTCCCTCCCTGTCACCCAGCTTAGTACCCAGGTTCTTCCTGAAATATTTTTACACCATTAGGAAGGGATGATTATTCCACAGCTTTTGAGAGGATAAATCACATCATTAGAATATTAAATAGCTTTCTTTATCATAGCCTTTTGTGCCTCACCTCATTCACGGGCTGTTTAAAAAAACAGACTTTGAATGGTACTCAGCCCTCAAGGATACAGGGGAGAAAACCAATGGGGTAGATGCTGAACCTTTAATAAAGGTTGTTGGAGCGATGATACAAAACTAGTATTCCTGGAATTATTGTCAGGAGACTTGGCTGCCACCAACTTCACAAGGGAGGGGGCCGTTAGGCATCATAGATTGAGGCATCATAGATCGCATAAAGAGCACCTCGCTTAAAGAGTAATTCACTCAAAGAGCAGAATTTTCTCTGAATGTTCACTTCGCTTAACAAATAAAACCAACCAAGTCAAAAACTCACTTAACAAATAAATCGGGGTTCACGATCCCCACCACCACTGGTCACTTATAATGATGTTTCGCTTAAAGAGCAAACTCACTTAAAGAGCAATCCTATGGAACGCATTATTCTCTTTAAGTGAGGTACAACTATATATGGATTGGGGGAAAAAATAAACATTTTAAGTAAAACACAAAGGAATGGCTCTCCCAACTCTTTAACAACTCCCTGATGATCAAACAAATCCCAAAAATATGGCAATAGTCAAAAGTAATCACTATACTGAAACCAGGAAAAGAACCATCTGATCCCATAAGCTACAGGCCAATCTCCCTGCTATGCTAGTTATGCAAAGTGTTTGAATGAATTGTATTAAACCATGTAGCATCTAAAATTGAACCTTTTCCAATTCCACAACTGGCAGGGTTTAGACTTGGCAAGAGCTATACTGCTCATATGTTAAATCTAACCCAGTATGTAGAGCAGGGGTCCTCAAACTTTTAAGCCAGGGACCAGTTCACAGTTCCTCAGACTGTTGAGGGGTCTTACTGGTGGTCCCACTGCCACAGACAATCCCCGAGTCCCCACCCCACCCCTGCCACTTTCCTGCTTATCGGTCTGGAGGAACTACATGGCATGGTGAAGGAGAGGTCCATGAGCTCAGGCAAGTACTTGTTTTCAAGTAGCTCAGCCGTGGCAGAGGCCGCTCCGGCCACTGGAAATGCCACCCTTGGCCACTTTTGACCACTTCCACTGCCAGAAATACTGTGCTATGAACATATAGTGAGTAAAGAAAAATCCCCCCTCTTTTACTTCAAATGTTTGGTTGAGTAATTATTTTGGGCTGAGAAGCATGCCTAGCATAATGGGAGCTTTGGGTTGGACTTGCAAATAATTCAAATCTTAATAGTTGCTCCACTTTCATTGTGCAAATACATATCACAACAATAAGTTAATTTGTTTATTATTTATATTTTAATGTACAGATCTAGTTTTATTTATTTTTTATTTATATTTTAATTATTGGCTTTGATTTCAATGGCCATTCAGAAAAGCTGGTTATATTGAATTGTCAATGTTGGTTCAAGAAAAAGAGATGCACAGTCAAGTCTGATTATCCTCTAGCACCTTTGGTTGACTAGGTAACAAAGCCAAGTATCTCGTAGCCAAGTCTCTTTTCTTCCATTTGCTTTATAAATATATGTTACATATTTTCCCCAAATGTCTTTTACAATCATTTAATACCATATATACTTGACTATAACTCATCCTGAATATAAGTTGAGGTACCTAGTTTGGACCTCTAAAACTAGAAAAATAGATTGACCCGAGTATAAGTCGGGATTGGAAAATGCAGCAGCTTCTAGTGAGTTTTGATAATTAAAATACATGACAATACGGTAAAATTAATTAATTTAGACATTTGTGTGGGTATGTTTTTGAGTGTTTACACTGACCCAAGTATATCGAGTCCCATTTTTGGACCTTGTTTTGGAGTCTACAAAACCTGACTTATACTCGAGTATATATGGTATTCTATATGCAGGAATGACCCTTGCGATATACAGATGTTGAAACCATTTCCTTCAGGCTGATAATCTCTCTCTCTCTCTCTCTCTCTCTCTCTCTTTCTTTCTTTCTCTCTCCCTCTCCCTCTCCCTCTCTCTCTCTCACACTGACATCTACCAGACTTTGTTATGTTATTATAACTCAAAAAGGTCTCAGAATAATTTGGAAGAGTTCTTTCTTATTCAGGGCATGCATACTTTATAATTCTCTTTACTATCTGAGCCAGAAATAGCCTGCCCACCAGACAAAATATAGTTTTGAAGTCAACATATGGTTTACTTGTTCTTTCAAAATGCAACAAAGTGTATCATTGTATTCTTTTCCTTCCTCTTCCCCTTTTGTTTCTCAAAATGTTAACAGCAAAAACAATGCTCAGATAAGACATTCCATCTGGCAATAATACTTTCTTCATGTTTCAGGAAATGGATAGACTTCATTAAAGTTTTCTCTTTCTGATACTTCTACAGAAGAAAAACTTGCTTTAAATTCCTTATAATCAAGAAACTGTACAGCAGTATTTCTAGTGACCAAAACAGAAGTCAGGGAGCAAGGCAGAGAATTAGAAATTATTAGAGCAATTACTGTAAAACCATGCCAAGACTCAGTCTGATACAGTTGTACCTTGCTTAAAGAGCATAATGTGTTCCACAGGATTGCTCTTTAAGCGAGTTTGCTCTTTAAGCGAAACACCATTGTAAATGACCAATTGTGACTTCTGGTGGGAGGGATTGCGAACCCCGATTTATTTGTTATGCGAGTTTTTGGTTGGTTTTATTTGTTAAGCGAAGCGAACATTCAGAGAAAATTCTGCTCTTTATGTGAGTTACTCTTTAAGCGAGACACTCTTTATGCGAGGTTTGACTGTATATTCTTGAGTTCCTAGGCACAGCGTTTTGATACAAGTCATACTATATTGAGAAGGTGCTTTTCATGAAAACAAAAGAAAGGATGAGAGCTAGATATTTCCTATGATACCCTAACATAAATGGCTGAAATCCCCAGCAATTTAGGAAGTACTATTTAGAAGATTAATATTACAATGATGTTTTTGGATAAACAAAAAAACCAACAAATTTGTGAGAATGTATGGCTGTAAATATCATCAGTACTTAATGCTTGTTTTATAAGACTTTAGTTTCTTAGTTTCTTAGTAAGACTTTAGTAATAGTAAGTACTATTATCATTACTGTATATACTTGACTATAAGTCATTCCAAATATAAGTCGAGGTACCTAGTTTGGCTCTCTAAAACTAGGAAAATAGATTGACCCAAGTATAAGTTGGGGGTGGAAAATGCAGGAGCTGCTAGTGAATTTTGATAATTAAAATACATGAAAATTTGGTAAAATTAATTAATTTAGACATTTGTGTGGGTATGTTTTTGAGTGTTTATGTTGACCTGAGTATCTCGAGTCCCATTTTTGGACCTCATTTGGGGGGCTAAAAAACCTGACTTATACTTGAGTATATATGGTATATTGAATTCCAGGTCAGGATATGTAATACCTGTAACTGTAAAAACTGTGTGGTGAAAATGTTTGTATGTCTTTGATATTTATATTATTATTATTATTGCATGCCAGCCTTTCTTTTGACTCTTTTGAATTATTTGTTTCATGTTTCCCTATTGATACCTGAAATCTGGGGTACCCTTACCTGGAAATACATGAAAGCCAAAGTTTGGAGTACCTGTCATATGGGGGCAAGAGGTGTCATGTAGGCAGAAAATTACACACTATCAATAGGAAAGTATTTCAATTTCCATACATCACCAAGAACAAAAGGGATATAAAGCTTTCAATGTTCAAATTATAGCAAAATCCAAGGATGGACCAAATGTCTACAAATGTTATCACATAAGTCCATGATGGCATTCCAGACCCCCTGGGTGAGGCTGTCTCAGTATGGTGCAAATATCCATACTCTCCTGGGAAAGAGTGAACTTTTTGTTGCAAGGTCAGTGCCTCAGGTAATGGCTCTGGACCTTGTTGTTGATAAAACACTAACAGCAATTATCTTTATCTTTGGAGTCCATTCAGGGAAGATAGGATTATCCCAGAGTCACAATTGCCCATCGCATGTCTAGTCCAGTGACATTCCTGGCATGCTTGCTGGATTGCTGTCATCATTTTCACATGAAAATACGTAGTGTATTCGGAGTCTTGCAGGTAAGCCTACACTCCTCCTAGGCAATCTCAAAATCATTAGCTCACATATCACCATTATCATGTATGCAGCATTGAGCTTGCGGTCTTTGCTGCAAAACAAGTTCTTTTTATTAGCAACATGTTACATCTTTCTAGGTGCCCCAGACCAGGAGTTATATATTTTAAATATTATTTTTATTTATAATTACCTCATCTGCTCTTCTACCCTGGTCACATTCCATCGCATATTGGATGATTTCAGACTTCCTTCTCCTTTTCATTATTCAGTAAAGCTAAAGGTCACCCCTGCTCAAAAGCCCATCATATCCAACTCTAGGGTTCAGTGCTCATCTGGTTATAGCTGAAGAGCCAGCACTGTCTGCATCTGCAGATGTTTCCATGGACATGTGGCAGGCATACCTCAACATCAGAGTGCATGTAATGCTGTTTACCTTCCCACTGAAGTGATACCTATTTATCTACTGGCAATTTCTTGATTTCGAACAGCTTGATTGGCAGGAGCTGGGACAGAGAGAGGAGCTCACTCCATCGTGCAGTTCTTGGGAATCGAATTCCGACCTTCCAGTCTTTGAGTTCAGTGTCTTAACCACTTGAGCCACACTATTAAGTATTCAGAAATGAATACATTGCAGCCCTTTGATCAGACCAAAGGACTACATTGCACTTTCCACGAGACACCGACACGGGGTCCATGAGACATCAACAGGGGCCCCAACTTGTTTCTTTTCCAGAGTTCCATAAGGGGTGAACACTTCTCAACAGAGATTCCTATGCGAGTATACTGGCCCATTACTTCCAGAAGCCGCTAGTGGGGGGTTGCTGAAGCTGAGGACAATTTTAGTTCCAGAGAGCCAGGTGACTTCTAGTGAAGGAGCCAGTCTATATGGAAGTAGAGCAAGAGTCCTCCTGGACCCAAGTAGCTGGTTAGTGGCCAGACCATGATCCAACATTTGTCAGATTGCCATGTTAACTGGGTTTATGGGGAGTTGGTAACATGTTGTGTTTGTTCAACAGACATGTGCATATGTAATGTTTGTGTAACTCTACCATGGGATGATCAATGGTTAGAGCTGGAGCAGGGATGATCAATGGTTAGAGCTGGAGGCTTCTGGGATTGACAGCCAAAAAAGCAGTCTTTTTATTTTATCTATCACTATTGTCATAGTTGAAGAATACAACGTGATATTATCCTTACTATATTACATTTGTTGTATACCCTGGTAATATTCTACATACAGTGGTAACTTGAGTTACAAATTTAATGCATTCCCTGGGACATTTTGTATTATGAAAAATTCATAATCTGAAACACAGTTTCCCATAGGAATGCATTGAAAATTGTTCTGAATTTTTTAAACATGAAACATGGTTTCCCATAGGAATGCATTGAAAACCAATTAATCTGTTCTGGAAAAAATCAAAACTCAAGACATTATTTTCAATGGATTTTTATTCTTATCATTAAAATTTCATAACACGAGACGTTCATGACTTGAAGTACCACTGTAATCTAAAAGAAAAATAATTATACAGCATGGCTCAATGAGTTAGATAGGTTGGAAATTCAATTCCTCACCATGCATCTCAGTTTGGAGTCTTATGTTTTCCTGTGTTTAGATCTGGGTGTAGGGTGAGCAGACAAACAGTTTTGTTACAGAAAATGCAACTATATGTTAATATGGAGATCTGAGCAAAAATAGCAAGTCTTAATGGCCACCTTATATTCCATTGTGAATGCCTGGAAAAAGAAAGCCACCAGGATTAGGCCTCATGAAATCCTCCTGGGATAAAGGTAAAGAACGAAAAGTCCAGGTTTATTTTGCTACAAACCATTTCTTCCGCCTGATGAAAAGACTGGGCTTTTAAAACAGCCTTCTTCTTTTCTCTGTCAAAGCCTTAGAATCTCTGAGCTTATTCAAAACCTTTATCCTCACGTCTTTCTCATTTCGGTTGCCTCTTCAAAGAAATTACATAAAGAGACCTCCTTTGGGTTGAACTTCTTTGAATAATGAAATTTCAATCTGTCACAGGACGCCAGATGCATCCTCTTCACCACAACTGCTGCTGCCATCACCAGCTAAGCCCCACCCCAATGTCCTAGTTGAGGAAAGAATAGCAATTGCCTGATCAGAACAATAGAACACTACTTTCCTGTTCTAGGTGATTGGCTGTCTCATTATACAATTCTGAATGACAATAATTCCTGACAGTCTCTGGGGTGACGTTTCTCATTCCTTATCACATACAGCAGAGCTTGATAATGCCACTAGAATAAAGAAAATGACTCCCACCAATTCTTTGCAGAAGTAATAATTATTGGTTTGTTGAAAAGAGACACAGTCGGGTGTTTTTAATATCTATATCTATATATATCTTCTGCAACTTCAAAGTCTCTCCCTGTGGATTACTACACAGATGAAAGCTGGAACTCACAACCACTAGGCATCAGTGTTTCTGTGTACACAAAAGATGGCAGCTATTTTCCCAGCTGCACTGTGCAATTACAGCGTTCAGATTGGAAGAGTAAGATCAATAGTCCCTTCAGCAGGGCTGGCTCTACCATTAGGTAGAATGAGGCAGCAGCCTCAAGCAATAGATTTGAACCATCATCAAAAGGCAGACAATGCTTAATTGTGTGATGTGTTATTGTGTTGTTGCTGCTGCTTGCCAACGTGGGTAAGAGGTGATTGAAGGACTCTTTGCCTCCTGTGCAAAACAATGTGACCGGTTAGGGGTAATATTCACTTTGAGCGAGTAATATACACCATGGGTATTGTGGCATGAAAGCCTTTATCCCTCTTCAGTTACTATAGGGCAGCAGTTCCCAACCTTTCAAGCCAGAGGCCGGGTCATGCTTGCTCACTCAGCTTCAAGGGCCAGATGGTTATTTTGCCCTGCCTGCATGATGGGGTTGAACAATTTGTCATAACAGCTCAAAGGGGTGGCCATTTTGTTTCTCAAATGCCCTTGGAGGGATGGGAGGCTACGTGAAATGGCACCAGTGGCAGTACATCTCCTAGAATCCCCTGGAAATGGCACCGGGACAGTACATCTCCTAGAACCCCCTGGCCAGAATGGGTGGTTTTATTTAAAATCCCTTTTGAAGAGGGAGAGATGGGGTGGGGGGAGAGAAAGAATTAGTAAATTTAGCCAGAGGAGATTTCATGCACAAAAACAGTCAAAGTAGAATTTTAAATACTTTGTCCCATTTCTAAACCTGGTATGAAGCCAGAATTATCTGATTCTTTTCTTTTTTTATGTGTGGCTTCAAACAGGGTGTAAAGTGCAATGCTGATACTGAATTTATTAGAGGAAAGATAAATATAAAGCAAATTTCTATACCTTTTGGAGAAACAAAGCACTGTGCTTCTACTTCATTTTGGTTGATATATATATACTGGAAGATATCAGTAGATGTTCAAAAATTGTACATCCCCCCCCCCCCAAGTACTCTGAATTAGCACATTCGATCTCTTTGCATTAACCATAGTGAAGAAAATATTGCTTGTATGGTTTAAAGTTGGAGAGGCCATCCAGGAGCCTAAGAGAACCATATAAGCAGGTCTTGAAGGCAACAGGCTTCCCTTGCTACAATTTTCCAGTAGCAGGTTTTTGTAAACTATGAACCTGGAGATTCGATAAAGTCATCAGGGTCAGGATTTGCAGCTGCTAATCTATGTTCTGTAAGACTGGAACCCTCAGCCTAGAAGCAACTGCCCTGAGTCCTGTAGGACTGCTCACTCTGCTGTAGCTGCTAAGCAACACCTATGAGACCTGGAGAAGGTTAAGGACCATCATAAACTTCACCTGGAGATCCAGGATGGCTTAGCTAAATATGAACTGGCCCTTCCTACACAATGAATGTCAGCTGGCTTGTAGTTGCTTAGCTCCTAAGTCTTGTGCCCAGTTCCCAGTTCTGAAGACTTCTGCCCAGTTCCCAGTTCCTGTGGACTGATGTTGTGCCTTGTCTGGACCTTTGCTCCAACTCCTTATGATATTTTGCCACATCCGTTCACACAGATGTAGTTTACCATTCTCTTCTTCTGGGACCACCCTGTGACAGTACAGGTACAGAGGTGAATCAAATTCCCAACTTCTGCATCCCAATATCACAAGTTAATTATCTGATGGAGAAAAAATAAGGTGGGATACCTTCAGGGTGGTACCACACTTCTGTATTATTCTGCAGGCTGCTGCTTTGCTGGCGTTTATAAAGATAGCAAGAAACTGGGAGAATAGTGCTCAACAGCATTCTATTATGGACTGTAAATGATAGCACTGTGAACAAGACAGTGAAGTGACCATTTGAACCAAAGCTTTAGCTTGATGTGTAGGCCAACTTTGGCTTCTCTCTAGGAGGTGATTCAAATGTCCTAAATGAAAAGGTCTTGGCTGAATTTGATGGCATTCCTGATGGTGTTGGCTTTCTTGTATATATTTCATCCATGTGTCAGCCTGAGCAGTAAAAGTGTTCACAGCAAAAGCAAATAGCACTCTCCCTGTGGCCTTACAAATATTTAGTAAATATGTTCATTCCTGGATATGTGGGTGAGAAAGGGAAGAATAATTGACCCTAAAATATATACATAAACACAGCATCATCAAAGATAAATGAAATGCAGTACAGTATTACTCTACTTTCCCATCCATGAAAGAAAATTCTAGTCAGTCCTTGTCCTGATTACAAGACAATAGTAAATGGACGGATTTTCTTCATTCAGTTTACATTTAGATTTGAATATCATGTTTCTTTGCTTTCTTTTTACACTGCCAACATTTCCAAATAATATGGAAAAAATAGGGTTATATTGTCAACAAGAGAACAGCTAATAAGTGTTTTGTAGAAGGGAACAATCAATTAGTGTTCACAGTGGTTGGTTGCTGGTTGTTCATTCCAGTCAAAAACCACTAGTTTAATTATGTTATTTCTGATATCAACTTTCTATTTGTTGTTTAGGAAATGTTTTTTTTTTTTAGACCAGGGTTTGATCCAGAGTGATGCCCAAATACTTTTGGGGTATGGCAAAGTTTCAAAATCTTGCTGTCCCAGCTAACTTGAAGCTTCCTCTGTGCTTCTCTATTCTTTATGCTTAAGACACAGACTTTTGTTTTTAAAGGGTTTGGTTTCAGGTACAGTAAACCTCGCTTAGTGAGCAGCTCGCTTAGTGAAAAACTCATTTAACGAGCAGGTTTTTTTAAAAAGTGAGCTGACTCGAATAATGAAAATTTTCGTTATGCGAGTCCGACTTGCATAGCGAAAATATTTGCTATGCAAGTTGGACTTTCCCCATAGAAAACTCGCATAACAAGGGTTTCTATGGGGAAAACTTGCATAACGAAAAAAAATTGATATGCGAGTTTTTCCCCTAAAAAAAATCGTTATGCGAGTTTTCCCATAGGAATTTGCGCTATGCAAATCTGACTCGCATAGTGAAAAACTCGCATAGCGAGCAGCCTCACAGAACAAATTAAATTTGTTATGTGAGGTATGACTGTAGCTGTTTTTTTACTAGATTGCCTCTTCGGATGCAGGTTGACTGGTGTTTAATAAACTCAAACATTTCCCCAGATGGTCGAGGCAAGATCATCAACAGAGATGAAACTTCTTGAATATGCAAATGTTAAAAAGCCAGAAGTGTTGATTCACTGGATTTGAATTGTGCTCAGCCATGGAAACCTCAGTGGGGGTGTGGAACCAGTGGTGGGCAGCAAAAAAAATTGCTACCACACCATAGGTGGAGTCTACATCGTGGGCGGAGCCTATGTCATGGGCGATCTAGTCATGCCTGCCATATGGCCATGTATACATCTGCAAACACAGGCAACACTGGCTCTTGGGCTGTAAATTGAGATGAGGACTGCACCCTAGAGTCAGATATGACTGGCTTTTGAGCAAGGGAGACCTTGAACCACTTGCAGGGACAAAACCTGATGGGGCAGGGCAGGGAGGTAGGCATGGCCACCCAATTTCACTACTCCCCCCCCCGCCTGAAGGCCACCCAATTTTGCCACCACCCTGCCCAGAGGCCACCCAATTTTGCTAACCCCCCCCCCGGGGGGGTGGGAACCTGTTGCTGCCCACCACTGTGTGGAACTCCTTAAATATCTCCTTACCTTTAAAGGGCTATTAGAGCCACTATAAATCGGTATCAACTTGATGACACATAATGAAAACAAAGCCCACCTTATTTCTCTGCTGATCACTTCCTCCCCTTACTAAGGCAAACAAAGGAAATCAGCCACGTGATCTATGTTCAAATCATAAAAAATGCACAGAATGCAAGAGGGAGGTGATACCTTTATTGGATCACTAACAAAAGCCCAAAAACATTGTGAGCTTTCAAGATCAAGATCTCTTCATCAGGCAGGCATAAAATTATTAATGGAAGTTCATGGCACAGCGCTATAGGTGCCAGGAAGTGCTCTTTGTAGAATGCAATATTGGACAAACAGCAAAAGATTTCACCCACCCCCACAGGAAGCTGGGTGCTTTTCCCTCCTGTCCACATGGTCCACTCCGAAGTATTAACTTCCTTTTGTGACCAGACAAAGAGAATACAAAACTCCATGTGCTCTCCATCAGGTAGCAGGGTTTCAATGGTTTAGCTTAGGGAAACATTGTTATTCACTAAAACATCTTAGTTCGTTGAAAGTGAGATGTGAAAGTGAGAGCCCTACATTTAGTGATAAGGAATCTCCCTTTTAAGACAGAATTTAACACTCTAATTTTGCTTTAGCATTCTCTAATGCATTGGCTACACTTTGCATGGAACCCTGCTGGATAATGTAGTTAAGTGACTTTCAGTTCTAATCATAGCTTAGTTCTGTTTTCCAGTTTCAGT
Organism: Furcifer pardalis; assembly: GCA_030440675.1. NCBI lineage: Eukaryota > Metazoa > Chordata > Lepidosauria > Squamata > Chamaeleonidae > Furcifer > Furcifer pardalis. Next base: position 171,820,269 of record CP126892.1, on the reverse strand, counting down.
GGATTAAGCAAGAACAGACCCAGTGCTGATGCTGAGTGTTTTTTAAAAACTTCACTTATTGATTTATGCCTTATTTACCATCATGCCTCACTGAGATGAGAGGAAACTGTACTGTTAGTTTATAGTGTGTGGAATAGAAAGAATGAGAGCTGAAAGTGTCACCCATGGGGGGGCGGAGCCAAGATGGCGTAGGGGAAACATCGTCTCTCGCTCGCTCTGCCATACCAATGTGGAATCAATGGGATAAATAAACACAAAATAGAAATAAATATACCTGGCGGTCCTGCTCCGAAGTGCAGAGGGAGACGGAATTGGTGAGATATCCGGAGAGCAGCCGATTGTGTGCGGGGCACGGAAGACTGAGCCCCCGGTGGCGGAAGGGGGGGGTCGGAAGACTCAAACCTCGCCGCTGCCCGGTGGAGCTGTGGAAATAGTTTTTTTCTGTGCCGGAGCTTGCTTTGTGACGGAGGTTGGCGGCTGAGTTCCCGGAGGTTCTTGGAGGTTTTTGGGATGAAGTGGAACGGAAGGACGACGTGGATGGCGGAGAGGAGGCAGGCCGTGGTGAGCCGGGGATCGGAGGCGCGTGTTCCGGGCAGCGGGTGGAGGTGTGTGTGTCCCGCTGCCTGTTGAGCCGCGCCGGGATCGTTGGAGCAGCGGGAGGAGGTGTGTGTGTGTTTTGCTGCCTGCCGAGCCGCACCGGGATTGCTGGAGCAGAAGAAAGGCAGGGGAAGAGGAGTGAAGCGCGAACTGAGGGGGCAGTGCTGAGAAGGCAGCCTGAGTGATATCGTACATAGAGCTTTATACATATATACTTTTAAACACAGTTGAAGCGGGATTAAAGTGCTCTTGTTGGGTCATCGCTGTGGTGTTTGGGCTACCGATTTTTTTTTTTTTTTTGAGAAGTAATGGCGGACAGTTGAGCCTGAAAGGGGCGGTGACGACGCGATTCCTTTGTACTACAAGCCATGCCCAGGAAATACTGCGGTGGGAAAAGTGCCTTTTAAACTCTGTCAGCAGATTCATTTTCAGGTTGTTTCTCTGTTTGTTCTTTCAGCTCTGAGAGATAGTGCAGGCCTTCAAGAAAAGACCTTGGAACTTTGATAAGAACAGTAATATTTTGACTCGGGGCTAAACATCAACTCCTTAATTAACAACAATATACAAGATCTTATATATAAGTGCCTTTGACTTAGACCAGGGGTGCCCAAACTTTTCGGCCCGGGGGCCGGATAACATTTTATCAGAGACTCTGAGGGCCGAACTATCTTTCATGTGTAAATTCTGATTGCTATAGCTTGAATTAAGACACTGGGGTGTTTGTTGGGAAGGGAGGGGAAAATAATGGAGGAGGTTGTGAAACCAAAAGGTCGGAAAGGGAAAAGGGGCAAAGAGCAAGAAGTGGGTAAAGAGCAAGAAGAGGAAGAGCGGCACACTCCATCACCGAACATGGAGCCTACAATGGCAGCAACGGATTCCACAGCAACAGAGCAAGGGGGCTCCCTCGACCTGGCCCAAAGGATGGACAATATAACGACAATTCTTCAACAGTTGGCCAAAAACATGGCTGATACTCAGGCAAAAATGACAGATACTCAGGTGACAATGCAAAAACTGGATGCAAATCAAACTAAATTGAATAAAACAGTAGAGGCCAACAGTGAAGAAATGAAAAGGGACAGGGAATTGGCCAGGCTACAATATGAAAGCCTGGCCAAAGCCCTTACAGACGTGAAGAAAGATGTGGTAGTAAATACACAAAGGATTGATGAGATTACAAATGCAATGCAGAAGGAGGTTAAAAATGCTATAATATCTGTAAATGAGCTTTATATTCAAGAACATGTAATGGAAAACAAGATGGCTGCGCAAGAGAGGAAAATGATGATGATGGAGGAGGGGTGGAGAAAATCTAACATTGTGATCCGTCACCTGCCTGAGAGGACGCCAGACAAGCTGAAAGAGAGAGTTTTGGAATGGTTGAACTCACTAAAAACGGGTAAAGATTTTGGATTAGACGATATTGGTGCTGTGTACAGGGTGGGGGGAAGGAAGGATAGGAAGACATCCAGAAACGTTCTAGTTAAATTTGCAAATTGGGCGGATAAATTGAAAGTGATGTCCTTTATTAGGCAAGCTGGGTCTGGCGCCCTAAAAATAGAAGGGCTGGATGTGGAGGTCTACAACGATATTGCGCCTGAGGAGAGGAGGTGGAAATACAAAATGAAACCTGTTACAAGATTGTTGGTAGCAAAGGGCGTTAAGTATGGTTGGCGATTTCCACAACAGCTGAGATTTTTTTATGACAAAAAATGGCATGTTCTTGATGTGAATACTGATGCATTGCTGTATTTAACACAAATTGGCCTGATCAAGGAGGCGGACGCGGATTGGATTCTTTTGAGAACAGAATTGTATAAGGTCGGTGTTATGGGATCGGTATTGGGCCGGGAGGAGGAGGGAGCAGTGGGAGGAGCAGTGGGAGGAGCGGACATTCCAGGGACAAGCGCGGAACAGGTGGGATGATAAAAAATAAAATTTAATCATGGTCAGAGTCGGGGAGCTATTGGAGGAAGTATATGCCATCTCTCTCCGGCCCCCCCCTCCCCTCTTTGGAGAACAAAGGTGACATCGGGAAGAAAGATGTGGGGAGGGAAGAAGAAAGGGAAAGATTAGGTAAGTCTGTTTTTTATTATTTTTTATTTAGTGAAATTAGTTTTTTGATATTATTATATTTTGCTTTGTTTAATTTCTTTAGTAGTAGGGAAGTAGGAGGGTTTTTAGGGAGCACGTCCAGGGAAGGAAACGAACAACGGGAGGTGGAGTTAGACACAAATGGTTAAGTCACTGAAAATAATAACGTGGAATGTGAAGGGAACAGGGAATGCCCTGAAAAGAAGGAGATTGCAGATGTCGCTCAACAAAGATAGGGCTGATATAATTTTTTTGCAAGAAACTCATCAAAAATCCGCAGATGTCAATAATTTGGTGGTGAGGGGAATCGAAATATATGAAAAAGCATATGGGACATCCAAAGCTAGGGGAGTTGCAATCCTGATTTCGGAAAAATTGGGGTTTACGGTGAATAAAATTATTGCTGACCCAGAAGGAAGATATTTAATAATAAAAGGAAAAATAGAGGAAGAAGAGATAACGTTGGTTAACATCTATGCTCCAAATGACAAACAGCAAGAATTTTTAGATAAAGTGGGGAAAATTTTGAATAAGGAAGGGACTAAACGCATGGTCTTATGTGGAGATTTTAATATGATGTGTTCAGATATTGACAGTACAAGTGTAAAAAAAAGAGGTAAAAAGTACATATTAGAAGAATGGAGAAAATTCATGGGTATGAAGGATGTTTGGAGAGAACTTAAAGCGCAGGAAAGAGAATATACTTATTATTCACACGTGCATGATATGTACTCACGGATAGATTATATTTTTGTAACAGAAGAATTAGTCAAAACAATTGAGGATATAAAGATCGGGACATTTAGGGAATCTGACCATGCAAAGGTAACAGCAAATATAAATCTTAAAGAGATAGAAAAAGGAGGGTATATTTGGAGATATGATGCGAAGTTATATCGAGAGGAATCAACGAGGAAACAAATTATGGAGAAATGGGAGGAAAGTTGGAAATTTAATGAAAATAATGAGGTCAGTCGGGGAGGAGTTTGGGATACAATGAAGGCAATCTTTAGAGGGGAATCGATAAAACTGAACAGTATTAGAAATAGACAAATTCAAAATAGGAATCAGGAATTGGAACAACAATTAAAACACCTTCACATGGAATATGCTAAAAAGAAGGATCAGAAAACATTTCAGAAGATAAAAAAAATCAAGAAAGAGTTGGATGGGAAAGATATTGAAAAAGTAAAGAAAGATTTGATCTTTCTTAAGAGAGAATATTTTGAATATGGCAATAAAAATTCTAAATTATTGGCAAAAGCAGCAAGAGATAAAAAGAGTAAAGGGCAGGTTGGTGTCTTGGTAGACAAGAATGGGAAAAGATGCAACAAAAAGAAAGAAAAAGCTTTGCTTATTGAAAACTTTTATAAAAATTTGTATTCAAAAAAAGAGGTAAACCAAAGAAAAATGCGACTAATTTTTGAACAGCAACAAAATAAAAAAATTATAGAGGAAGATAGGAATAAAATGGAGCAAGGAATATCTATGAAGGAAGTAGAAGATGTAATAAAAAAGTTGAAAAAGGAGAAAGCACCTGGGGAGGATGGTTTACCAGCTGAGTTTTATAAAGATTTTATGCCTTGGATTGCCCCGAGATTATATGAGTTATATAATGGGATTTTAGAGGGAGATGCAACTCCAGATTCATGGAACAGGTCGATTATAGTTTTGATTCCCAAGCCTGGTAAAAATATAGAAAAAATTGAATCTTATAGACCAATTTCCCTGATCAATCAAGATGCAAAAAATTTTACAACGATTTTGGTAAACAGATTAAATGGTTTCATAGCCAATTATATTAAGAAGGATCAAGCGGGATTTGTTAAAAACAGACATATGGCGGACCTTATAAGAAGAGCAGTGGACATACTGGATTTAGCTGAAAAAAGAAAGGAAAAGATGGGATTCTTAGCATTAGATATTTTCAAAGCCTTTGACTCTTTACAATGGGTGACGATTCATGAGTTGATAAGATTATATGGATTCGGAGATAAATTTCAAGGGGTTATTGGAAAGTTATATAAACAAGGTTCGGCAAGAGTCAAATTCAATGAATCTTATACAAATGAGATTAGGTTAGAGGCGGGTACGAGACAGGGCTGTCCATTGTCACCTTCATTGTTTATATTGGCTATGGAAATGTTGGCAAATACAATTCGTCAAGATGAGGACATAATTGGAATGGAAGGTACCAAAGTAAGCCTCTATGCAGACGATACACTGATAACGGTGAAACATCCAACAAAAACTATAGCTAAAATAAATAAACATTTGAAAGACTTCGAGGAAGTAACGGGACTGAAAGTTAATTGGGATAAAACAGAAATGATCTTAGTTAATGGGAACAAAGAAGATGAGGAGTCAATAAAAAGGAATTATAATGTGCAGATTACACAGAAAATGAGGTATTTGGGAGTAATGCTATCACATAAAATTGGGGAACTCAAAGAGTTAAATTATGGAAGACAGAAGAAGGAAATAGAGAAGAAAATAGCACAATATAGTAAATTAAATTTGTCATGGTTTGGTAGGATAGCCATATGCAAAATGATGTTAGTTCCTAAATTGAATTTTTTGTTTGATGTTTTACCGTTAAGACATACTGACAAGGAGTTGAAAGGATATCAGAATATGATCAATAGGTACTGTAATGGAAATAGAGGAGCTAGAATAGCCAAATCACTGTGGTATCTCTCACAAAAGGAGGGAGGACTAGGGATTCCCAATGTTATTAAATATTATAGGGCCTTTCAAATAAGAAATGTGATAAAGATTTTAATTAGGCAAGAAACAATCTGGGAAAGAATTGAAGGGAAAGGATTTACAAAGGAGGGTAAGGCGCAGTTTTTATGGGATGGAAAGGAAAAAGGAAAAAAGGAGATTCAGGTTCTGATGTTAAAGACAACAGTGGAGACATGGAATAGAGTGAGGAATGAGCTTACTCCGGGGATTTCACCGATTTTAGAGGTGGAAGATTTTCAGGATTTTCCAATTAAAATTGATAAAAAGATTAGGGATATATTGGTAGAAAAGAAGGTAAAATTATTAAAAGATTGGGTTAACACTTGCAAAGATCAGGGAAAAAGGCATGAGCTGTACACGCAACTACAATTAGACTGGTTTAAGATCCTTCAGATAAATAATTGGAATAAGAAATTCCTAAGGGAAAATGGACTAAATAGAGATTGTACGGAATTTGAGATACTTTTGGCTAAAGTCAGGAATGAAGAAATGGGTATTAAAGGATTAGTCAGTAAAATCTACAAGATCCTGAATAATAGCCAAAGTATACAAGAGGTGTTAAGACAAAGTTGGGAACAGGAACTAGATATAAGAATACCAACAAAAAAATGGCAAAAGATGTGGGAAAGAAGGATAATGAGAACAATGTCGGTCAGAATCAAAGAGCACAATTACAAAATAGTATGGAGGTGGTATAGGACCCCAGTCGGTCTGCACAGAATGTATAATAATCTGAGTGATATATGTTGGAGATGCAAAAAAATGAAGGGAACATATGAGCATATGTGGTGTAGCTGTGAGGCATTAAAATCTTTCTGGGAAAGAATAGAAAAAGAAATAGAGAATATATTAAAAGTGCAGATCGGAATGGGGTCAGATACAATCTTGTTAACAGATATAGGAGATTATGATATGAATAAGAACAATAAAGAGTTATTGACTATAATGTTGACCGTTGCAAGATTATGTATAGCCAAAAAGTGGAAATGTAATGAACAAATCAATATTCAAGATTGGTATATACAAATGTGGGATTTGGCGTTAAATGAAAAGCTTACTTGGGAAATAAATTGTAGGAAAGGAAAAATGCAAAGTAATAATTTCTGGAGGATCTGGGAACCTTTTATAAGTTATTCTTTGGAGGAAAAAAAGGGCATACCCCCTGTACAAGAACAGAATGACTTTTGGAAATTGTAAAGGTACAGAACTCCCTGGACAGTGTATATAGCACGAGGGTGGTGTTAATGGGCTAATAGAAAAGAAGGTGTAGAAGATTATGTCTAAAAAGGTGGTAAATGTAATACGTAATATCGTTATGCATAAAATACTTTACATGATCTTCATAAGTCTAGATATTTCTGTAATTGTCTTGTTATGTATTTCTGTATTTTTGTACTTTTGTATTTTTGTATCCTTGTATTATTTTTTTTAATACCTAATAAAATATTTTAAAAAAAAAAAAAGTGTCACCCATGATTCATTTAGCCAGAGTGATATGAATCTGTCTGACTTTTAAACACAGGTTTTCCATTAACACAAAGATTCTTGTGGTACCTTAAAGACAAGCAAGTTTTATTTGGCCTAAGCCTTTGAGGACCACAAGTCCACTTCTTCAAATGTAAGGAATGAGGCCCCAATAAGCAAGCATTATGTACGAGTTGTAGTTCTATCTTCTATGGTAAAATCATCCTTGCTCATATCCAACATTAGGGTTTGGTGCTCATCTTCGTTTATAGCCAAAGAGGCAGTGCTGTCTTCATCTGCAGACATTTCCATGGTCATTGTGACGGGCATGATTAGACACCAAAGTGCACAGAACACTGTTACATTCCCACCGAAATGGTAACTACTGATTTACTTGTAGTTTCTTGCTTTCAAACTGCTAGGTTGGCAGGAGCTGGGCTAGAGGTGGGAGCTTACTCCGTCAAGCAGCACTCAGGTCTTGAACGCAAACTGCTGACCTGCCAACCTTCCGGTTGTCAAGTTCAACATCTTAAGCCCTAAGTCATATTTTATGGTAGCCATCTTTAATGAAGCATATTTGTGATGCTGTGAAGCATATTTGAGGATGGTGGAGGACAGAAGTGCCTGGCGGACAGTGGTCCACAGGGTCACAAAGGGTCGGAATTGACTGTGTGACTGAACAACAACAAATTTGTGACATAAATAAGAAAATAAATGGGAACATATTATGTTGTATTCAACCCCAAGAAGTAATATTAATAACATGCTTTGCCATTTCAAATTAAAGAGAATTCAACTCTAGACGAAAACTGCTTTTCTGGACTATAACTCTCCATATCTCCCAGTTAGCATGGCTGAGGGATACAGTATGAAAAAGCAACGTGTTCAAATTGTGCTGAAAAATTTGAAGGCTGAAAGTAGCATGAACCAGATACCTACTTTGCTCTCATATGTCTTTAAAAGTATCCATCAGTGATGGGATGTCAAAAACTCTACTACCACGCCATGACGTCATGGACGTCATGGGCGTGGCCAATGTCATGACGTCATGACGTCATGGGCGGAGCCAACGTCATGACGTCATGACGTTGTGGGCAAGGCCAAAAATAAAAATAATAATAAAAAAATAAACATGCACACAGACCCGTAAATAGCTTAAAGAAATAAAATAAATAAATAAATAAAATAAAAATTAAATAAAAGTACAACCAACCACCCAAAACACAAATAAATCACCCACCCACCCTAAATATAAAAGCCTCACTTACCTTCCTTGGCGCCGACGTACCTCCATGTGGTTCTTCCATCCTCCTCCTCCTCCCCAGCGCCCCGGCGACACACGCCCTCCTCCGGCTCTTTATACCTTCGATCTCCTTGCTCTCCCCGGCGCAGTTCATGGCCAGCGCCCCTTCCTTGCTTCCTCCTCCCGCACCCAGAGGGTCGTCTTTGGAGCGGAATTCGGCGAACATCGGGCAGGCGGGGCGCGGCGGTTGCAAGTCCCTTTGCTTGTGTGAATCCGTCCTCCGTTGGCCGACCTGGGACCGCCGGCCTCCGAACGAACACGGGTCTCTCTCCCTCCCTCTCTCGCCGAGACCCCCCTCCCCTCCTGCGCCTGGCTTGGGTGGCGGCCAGTCCGTGTCTCCTCCTCCTCCTTCCTCCTCCGACTGTGGCCGTTTCCTCCTACGAAGGCTGCGGCCGGCCCTGCATCCGCCGGCCACGGCCGCCACAGCCCCTGCCTGGCCACCAAATTCCCACGGGCACGTTGGTGCCTGGCCGCGCCATCCGCCCGCGCCGCGCCCTCCTAGGGACTTGGGCCCGACAAACCCCCGTGCCCTGGGTAAGCCCGGCGGGGCTCGCCACCGCCGCATCGTCTTCTGCCGGGCACCTGCTGCTTCCTCGGGCCGTTGCCTTTTTGGCCCCGCCGGGCTTACCCAGGGCATGGGGGTTTGTCGGGCCCAAGTCCCTAGGAGGGCGCGGCGCGGGCGGACGGCGCAGCCAGGCACCAACGTGCCCGTGGGAGCCAGGTGGCCGGCTAGGGGAGGTGCCCTTCTCTTAGGGCTGCCGCCGCTGCTGCCGGAGCCACTCTAAGAAGGGGCGGCTCCAGCTTCGGAAGATTTTTTTTTTAAAAATTGGAGCCATTCGGCTCCAATTGACTGCGCATGTCCAGAAACTCAATTTGACGCATGCGCAATGCATCAGATTGAGTTTCTGCACATGCGCAGTCAATTGGAGCCATTTTAGCTCTGATTTTTTTAAAAAAAAATTCTTTCGGTGAGGCGTCCGGAACCGGACGCCTCAAAAGTGGACTCCCCTCCCGGAGAACTCTCCGGGATTGGTCTTACCGGTTCCAGGGATCCGTCTGGAACCGGGGACATCCCATCACTGGTATCCATCATTTATTGTAACTCCCCCCCCCCCTCTGATTCATCACTGCTATGTCAATAATCTGTTTTTCAGGGCCATAGCCAGAGGGGGGCCAGGGTGGGCTTGGACCACCCTGAGTTAGCAGTTTGCCCACCCTGGCAAGGCATGGTTTCCCATAGGAAAGCATTTAAAAGAGGCTTTGTTGCCCACCCTGAAAAATATTTGCCCACCCACATCTAGAATCCTGGCTATGGTCCTGCTGTTTTTATAACTTAGTGAAGAATTTGGCATGTTTCTGCAAAAGTCTCACTTGCAGTTAAGTTGCACAAATATGATATGCAGAAATTGGCTGGTGGCAGGACTTCCCTAGTAAAACATAAGCCCTATAAAAAAATTTCTGTCCTCCGACGTGGAATATTCAGTTTTTATGAAACAAAATTCAGCAGTACTCGTTTGACTGTTGTTGACAAACCAGGAAGAATAGAATGTATCTTCACAATATAAACTATTTTATTTTCAAAGAATCTGGGTTTATTTAGCTGCAGAATATTATTTAGTAGCCTGATTTATAGATCAGCTAACTCATATCTCAAGTCTGTGCCATTCCCACATATGAGAGGTATATTGTTTCATTCTACCATACCCCTTGCCCCCATAGAGAGATTTGCTTCCTTATGTTATGATGGAGTAGTTAATCTGCCAGAATAAGTCTCCTTACAAGGCTACAATTCTAGGTCACAAAAACATCTATAAATAAAACTTGGCTATATACACACTGCAGGCCGCACTTATAGTAAGTTGTATATATCAGTCTGATGCAACACAGAAATGTATTTAAAACACCCCACAGAGGGATATATTACTTTCCAACAGAGAGGGAATGTACAATAACAACAAAAGATTTGTGAGGGGGAAATTGGTGAATGGTATTTCATTCAATCACTAAAAATTGTAAAGGTGCCCCTAAGCCTCTCTCCAGGTAAGCCTCTCTCCAGGTAACTGTTGTCCCAGAAAATGAAGCAATAAATAAATAAATAAATAAATAAATAAATAAATAATACTACTTCTTCCGTCTCTAGGCCAGACATGAAACTGACAAAATGAAGTCACCCTTTAATTAATTCTTTCTGCAGTTTTCTTCTTCTTCTTCTCCTCCTCCTCCTCTGTCTAGTCCAGATGTGAAACTGCCAAAATGAAGGCACCTTTTGGAGAGTTTGTTCTGCAGTTCCTTTCACCTGACCCAGTGTGAGAAAGATTAGCCAGCAACACAAGGTTGCCGTAATCAGGGTACACCTGATTGTGGGTCAAAAATACCACAATCTTCGAGGAAGCTCTTTTTGTGCACCCCAATAAAAAAGTTAAAAGGCTGAAAGAGAAGAATAAAGCATACCAATGGACAATCAAGTTAGCCTAAGAAGTTGATTCAACTGTCATCATCACACACATATTAGCCAGTCCAGTTTTTTTAATAACAGCAGTCAGAACAGAAGTTGATACAATGTCCTAGAACCATGATGGTGAACCTTGGCACTCCAGATGTTCTTGGACTTCAATTACCAGAAGCCCAAGCACCCTGTGAATCCACACTAATGGGTTACTGTGTTTCATCTGGCCCACACTACCCTCGTCGCTCCTGGAAGCGGAAGTAAAATGTGCCCGTACATGCATTTTACTTCCACTTCCTGGAGTGACGAAAGAAGTGCAGGCTGGATGAATCGCAGTAAACCCACTCGTGTGGATTCACAGAGTGCTTGGGCTTCTTGGAATTAAAGTCCAAGAACATATGGGGTGCCAAGGTTTACCATCACGGTCCTAGGTAGGTCTGAAAAATCTCCAATTTAATCTCACTGCGTTTCTCAGAAGGCCAAACTATATCTTTATACTGTCTCAGAGATGTGGTTTAGGCCGACTTCATGTTTGATAATTCAGACTTGCAAATGAAGTACAGTAAATGTGTAGCTCCGAATGAACAGTCACGTAATGGCCACATGGAAGCAAATCTGTAAACTATGTGAAGTGTGAAATCTCACAAAGAAACAATCTCATGTTCATAATAGTTAAAGAATCTGTTCAGTTACTGGTAACATATAGTTGAGCCCTGAATCCAACTATCACTTGCTCCTTAATCTTTCCTCATATCAGGCTGCCACATTTTATTTTTTCTTCCCATAGGTATACATTTCCTATAGGTATGTTTCTTAATGTACTGATTTTAATGTGTAGTGTTTTCCCCCAACCTAATAAACTCATTTTGTATGTACAGTATTTTTCTCATTAAATAAATGTGTGTGCATTTTTCCACTGGGATGTATTGTTCAATTGTATGTGTTTGGGCTATTTACATTTTTTAAAACTATGCACTGATTTGTGCATATTTCTACTTCTGAGACATACTTAAAACTTTACAAATCTGCACATTTCCATTATAAAATTCATTGTTATGGTTTTCCCACAACAGGCTTTGGAATGTGCAAGCGGGTTATTTTTGTTGAAAATCCAAACTCCAACAAAATTCTTTCCCATCCCTGTGAAGTCCATATGGAATGGATTGTGTCAAATAGCAACTGTAATAATTTTAAAACAAGGACTCTCCTCTTAACCCAGTTTTCAACATGCAAATCAATCTTTATTTTCTTTTTTTTTAAAGAATATATTATTATAATCCTTCTCTTTATTTCTCCTTTTCCTCTGCATGACCCACATTACAGTGATGCGGTGATGCACGCACTATGAAGAGTCCTTAACAGATGGGAACCTCTTCTGTCCAATCGGGGGTGGGGGGGGAATGGAATCAAGAGAATCCAGATTTCTTTAAAATATTAAAACCTTTTTAAAAATTACACAAGTATTAATAAGCTGACAGCAAGCCCATCAGTTTTGTTCTTGTACTCAGGCATAATTATCACTATTCTTAAATCACTTGCTTACCATTGGAGAATGAATATGATGCTGGAGAGTCCAGAAATTTCATCAGGTTAATTTGAAAGATTATAATGGATTGGTTTACTGTTCATTTACTACTAAATTGTTTCTGTTCATAATTGATTTCAGAAAGGGTTCGCAGAAAGAGCCTCATCGAAGACTGTGGTATTTTTGAACCATAATTGGGTGTAACCTGGTAACAGCAACCTTGTGTTGCCGGCTAATCTTTCTCACACTGGGTCAGGTGCAGGGCTGTAGCCAGGATTCTAGATTGGGGTGTATGAATATTTTTTCAGGAGGGGCAACAATCTCACACACACACACACACACACACACACACACACACACACACACACACCATTGGCATCCCAAGTGGGGGGCTGTTAGCTCAGACGGGGAACTGATCCCATCCTGGCCACCCCCTTGCTATGGCCCTGGTCAGACAAAAATAACTGCAGAATGAACTCACCAAAATGTGCCTTCGTTTCGGCAGCTTCATGTCTGGCCTAGACATAGAAGAAGAAGATTGATTTCATAAATATTTTTAAAATTGGTTATTTAAACAGGATGCTATTTTGTATATTGGGTATACTTTATTGTTTTTATGAATAAAACTGATTTAAATTTAAATGGCTAAAGTACTGTGACATTTGTTGTTCAGTCGCACAGTCGATTCCGACCCTTTGGGACCTCATGGACCACTATGTGCCAGGCACTTCTGTCCTCCACCATCCTCCTCAACTCACTCAGCTCTGTGCCCATTGTGTCCACAATACCATCTAGCCATCTCATTATTGGCCGCCCCCTTCTTCTTTTGCACTTGTCCTTTCCATGCATCAAGGCTTTCTCAAGTGAATCCTCTCTTCTCATTTGATGTCCAAAGTACTTTAGCTTCATCTTCACTATTTGACCTTCTAAGGAGCAGTCAGGGTTGATTTCTTCTAAGATTGACCTATTTGTTCTCCTCGCTGTCAAGGGGACTCTCAAAACTCTCCTCCAACACCACAGCTAAAAGGCATCTATTCTTCTGCGCTCAGCTTTCCTAATGGTCCAGCTCTCACAACCATACATTGCCACTGGGGATACCATTGCTTTGACTATACACATTTTTGTTTGCAATTTGATGTCTCTACTTTTCACTATGTTCCCCAGGTTTCTCATCACTTGCCTTCCAAGAATCAGTCGCCTTTTTATTTCATGGCTGCAATCTCCATCCTGCAGTGAGTTTTGATCCTAAGAAAGTAAAATCTGTCACTGCTTCTATTTCTTCCCCATCTATTTTCCAGGGACTGATAGGGCCTGTTGCCATTATCTTGGTTTTCTTGATATTGAGTCTCAAGCCAGCTTTTTCAGTTTCTTCTTTCAACCTAACCAGGAGTTTCTTTAAGTCCTCCTCAAAATAAATAAATAAACTTTTGCTTTTTGAGGGCAGGGAGAGCTTTTCACATTCTCCTCCCTTTATGAGAAACTCTGTTAAATGGTCATCTCAATTATTCTACTTTCAAATAAAGCAGAATGCTTCCCATCTCTTCCCAAATTCATAACAATGTTTTCAACCCAAATCTCAAGTGAAACTCTAAGGAAAAGCAGCAGGTGTGGAAATGTAACATTTCCTTCTTTTGTAAACCAAGGTCACAAGGTCTTCAGAAAGTTTAACCATAAAGCTTGTTTGTTGGCTCAGCTTCACCCTGTTCCCTCAAACATAACTTCAAAACAATTTTTATATGAGATTACTTTCAATAAAGAATGGAACAGTTTGACGTTGACTGACTGGAGAGATGACAACACTGTGGTACATAGACCAGTGGTTCAATAGCTAAAATCCAGTAGAATGTTCCATCTAAAGTAGGCTCACTAAATCAATGAGTATTCTATGAATACATTTCACCTATGTAATTTCCATTGATTCAATGGACCTACCCTAGTTGCATTTTACTGTTGGATTTCAGCCAGTATATGTCAGGAATACTGACATATATATTGTGAAAGCTAAAAAAGAGCAAAAGAAAAAGAAACAAGCCATACGAATCACAAACAGCATGAACAGCAAAAAGAAAGAAAGAAAGAAAACAAAACAAGAAGAAACAAAATGACCAAATAGCAGTTCCTTATATTTCTCTTCCTATAAAAACCAAATGACCAAATAATGCCCTAATCTGAGCAGATGCTCTTAAACATACCATAGTTGGTGATATTAAAGCCTGTTCAAAGATCCCAGAAAGTCACAGCTAGAGTAGGCCAATTGAATCAGTTAGGATTTGGTGAGTCAATTTCTCCATAGATTTAGTTGATTCAGTGGGTAAATTGTAACAGAATTTAAGTCACAGAATCCAAGTCAACTCCTGCACTAAACATTGCTTGGAAGCCATTTTAAACACTTTGCTGACAAAAGGAAAATTTGTGACTGGCTGCCAGTTAAATTATTTGCTGGAATCCAAGAAGAGCTTCATTATATATTATTCAAGATAGTGTGGCAGCATAGTCATTGCCTTTGTTTAGATATCAATAAACACGAAGGATTAGGATTATAAAGAACTGTGACTGAAGAAATGAGGCCCAAAATTTTGCTTATATTCTCAGGTTGCAGGTACCGGAACTCTATAGAACCTTCCAAAGGGACAATATTTGCTTTAATAATGATTATATCAGTGATAGTTAAACTTTGAAAATGCTGGTTTGGTAAGACATCTGAACAGAATCTTACAAACTGGGAAACTCTGATTTGCATTTTAGTCGAAGATGTAAATAAAGTCTAACAAAATTAATTGGCTAGTTTTAGTCTCTGGGATGAATAATGAAACTATGCTGTCATGAAGTGTATTTTTTTTAAAAAAAATCAAATTCTTTGCAACACGTTAATTGAGCAAGGGGAGAACATTCTTTTTTCTATATAAAGAAAAGCTCAATTATTGTAAGGTGTATTTGATAAAGAGCATAAAACTAGCCACTGTGAAAAGAACAAGCTGTTATTGACACTAAAAAGAATGTGAGAACACACCACTTCACAACCACATAGGAAGAGGATGTTATGAGTATAAGACAAACTTTGAGCCAATTCTCAAAAATATGTTTGCTGACAAGTCATTTATACAAGCCTAAGAGAACTTTGTTTATTGACTCTACAGGATCCAAAAAGAGTTTTCACCTTGCCCATTGGAGCAGACTCATTCTTGCAAATATTCTTCCAGAGTGTCTGTCCTGCATTCTCCATCTACATTTACCCCAAGTTCTCTACAACAAAGAGTGAGAATATGGTGATACACACACTTCCCAAGGTGTTGTGGAATTGCAATTTCCATCTGTTCCAGACAGCATGGCCAATGACAAAGGATGCTAAGAGCTGCAGTCCAAAAATACTAATCTTGCATATTTCTTTCTGTAATATTTTATTCTATGGGAGCATTGTTAATAATTGAATGCGTGTGTCCAGCGTGCCTTTATTAGGATACATCATCATTATGTCAATTCTGATTTATGGTGGCCCCTCAGTGGCACAAGCCATGAATGCTATATTGCAGTAATACTCACCCTAGCACTAATTTTAAAACCTGATTTTATTCTATTCTTTGAATGGGCATGTTTTTAAATAATATATTTTAACCACATTTTAGCATTTAAAGTTTAAACATTTTACCTCTCGTTTTACTGTGCTGGTTGTAGTCTGTAATAAATTGACTGATTGAGCATTACAGAAGATCTATTGAAGCATGTTGGGCCAGTATTCTGCAATGTATTCCTTGTAGAAAAAAATATTTAAACTACAGATATTGCAATTTTACTGATATTGCTATTTTTACTAACATTGATAGCCTTAGTATTTTTATACATTGTAATCTTAGATGCTATATTTTATATGATGCCTTCCCCTCAAAAAAAAAATCCCATAAAGAAAGAGTCAGACACATAGCTGGAGAAAACTAGGGCCATCTTTACTGAAATAACTGGTGCAACATGGGAACAAATAACTGTGGATAACTGAATTTACCAAGAGGCATACTGTAATCACAAAGGGTCAGACCCGACTATGCGACTGAACAACAAATACTGTAGTGTGGGGAAAGTGGGCCCTGAAGCTAGGTCCTCTGCCTCCCAGGGCCAGTTGAGTCCAAGTCGAGGAAATGGTGCCTACCAGCCACTCCACACACACAAAAACCTTCAATTGGAAACTGACCCAACTGTGGGAGGCCTAGATCTGCTAAACTGCATCTCCAGACAGAGCTGCTGCCCTTCAGGAAAGAGCTGAAAACCTGGCTAGCAGGGCAGGTGTGGGGAGGTGGAGAGGGAGCAACTGCCACCCTCACTGGCTCATTTAGAGCAGGATCACTCATGTTTTTAAAAGTTTTTAACTAGATTTTTAATTGATGTGGG
The DNA here is from genome assembly GCA_030440675.1 of Furcifer pardalis. Classification (NCBI taxonomy): domain Eukaryota; kingdom Metazoa; phylum Chordata; class Lepidosauria; order Squamata; family Chamaeleonidae; genus Furcifer; species Furcifer pardalis. Next base: position 171,803,715 of record CP126892.1, on the reverse strand, counting down.
TAGGAGGTAATTTTTCAGTGTTTTTAGGAAATTTAAGGGTTTCTATAGTTTTAAACGTTGGGGATTTTATGTATACCACCCAGAGTCCCATGTCAATTGCGGCGGCTATACAAATTGAATAAATAAATAAATAAATAAAATAATTAGGGTGCAACGCAGAGCTTTCCTCCTGGCCATGGCCACTATAGCATGCTTGCCGAGTAGGTAGTAAAAAAAATTGAATCCCACCACTGAGGGGTGGAAGATTTTCATAACAAACTTATAAACAGTATGTCTGGCTGGTTGGCAGGAAAAGATATGTCTCCTGTTTAAAAGTTAAATGACTAATCAACAGCATCTTTCATGCTCAGCTTCACACAGCTTTGTTTATCATGTATTATTTATTGCACATCTCTGAGTACAGAATTCGAGGCTGATTAACCTTTACTTAGCAAATGGGACTTTGCCTTACTGTGCAAAATTAAATGTAGTTTGGAAAACATCATTGAAAATCAAGAGGCTCGGCTGGGAGTTGAATAGCAAGAGAGAGTATTCAAAGATAGCCAAACTTCTCAAGAGGTGTAACAGCAATTTGTACCAGAGAAAGACGGTATGTTCAGCTACTTGGTTAATTATCTGTAAGTCCAGGAGGCTTGATGTGTGTAGTACAGATTGTTAACATTCTTCAAGTTGAATTTGGAATATGCTGAAGTTCTGCACATTGACAAAAGGAAAAGTCACATTGATTCCTTCTGATTATAGATCTGACACAAACATTTTAGAGGCACTTTCAGTACCTCTAGTTCATACCCTTAGATGTTGTTAATTATAATTGCCATCAAACATAGCCAATATAGTGAATAGTGAAGAATACTGGCAGCTACAATCCAACAAAATCTGGAAGCCAACATTTCCCCCATCCTTGTTACAGACAAAAAGTCAGGTTTCCAATTATAAAACCATAGCAGTAAAGGACAAAATACCACAACTATCCAAGGGATAAAATGGTTTTAACATCTTAAATTTAGAAAGCAAAGAAAACAACAGTATGCACAGAAAAGTCTGACTTCTTCTCACAAATAAGGTCTCAATCATACCATGCTACTAAATATTATTCGCACACACTGTGAACTTCACTGTGACATTTCCATTTAAATATATTGATGTAACACATAAGCACTGTCATTGCTAGCAGTCTCTTCTGTAAGGGAATTTCTGTTCCACAGAAAAGTGTATTACTCTGAAGAGGTCTTTTGTGAGGCTGCAGCGGTAACACTAAAAAGGCATTTGGGGCTATACTGGAAATTGTAGAGCAAAAATATGTTAAAATCTTCTCTCTCTCTCTTTAGACATGCATACTTCATTTTGCCAAACAATGTAAGGAAAAGAAAAGTATCCACAATTTTCAGAGAAAGTACCCTGCCCAGATTGATATTTTTACAGAAATATTAACAAACCTGCCTATGTTCTGTAAATTGTTGGGTATACAAATAGAGACGTTTTTGTCCATTATCGGTAAGAGGTGAGTCATATAATTGCCCCACAATCCCACAGAGAAAAAAGGAGTATTGTATTCCAAGTGCAGGAATTATTTGCCTTTTTGAACTGTCTGGAAAGAACAAAAGGAGGAAGCATATACTGTGGCTTACTTGCACTTCCTCCTTCAGTTCATCTAGTAACATAAACACAATTTGTTTCACAATTTAAACATGATTAATTATAACAACACAAAACTTTTCCTTTAGCAATGGTTCTTGATTTTTATACTTTCGTAACACTGAAGAAGGAAAATTCCAAAAGCTTTCTTCCCTTTTATCTTTTTGCTACATGAGGCACCACTGCTAGCAAAATTCTGTGCAACTGTCTCAGAAAAGCCAGAGCGTAGCACTAACCAGTTTCCTCCATTACTCAGCTAAAGATCTGGGGTACACAGAAAGAGCCTCCTTGAGGGTTGTGGCATTTTTGTACCACAATCAGGCACATCCCAGGCAATGGCAACCTTGTACCAGCTAGTTTTTTTCACATTAGGACAGGTGAAAGGAACTACAGAACGAATTCACCAAAGGTGGCTTCATTTCAGCAATTTCACATCTGGCCTAGACACAGAAGAAACCAAAGATCTAACAAACCAAATAATACTTTGACTCACTCGTATATTTCAAGCTGTCAATATTTCCATTTTAAGTGTTGGGTCCAGTGGCAAACTGCTGCCTAGCTTTGCTCTCGTGTCACAACTTTTGCAGCTGACTTGAATCTGTACCCTCCCTTTCTAGAAAGCTCATATAACACCAAACTGTGACAGCAATCTGGATGAAGCAGCAAAAATTGATGAGGCACTCCTGCCAGAGATTCAATAAGTCTCCTGACTAAAAATTACTAGATCTCAGGGTACAGTTGAAATCTCAGGGAATTGTCATGTTTCCCAGGGACTCAAGATGGAGAGGCAAATTTTCTGTGAGCTGTGGTGGGGGATACGTTTTTGGGTTCCATTCTCAGGTCTCACCAACTCAGGGTGAAGAGATTTGCATGTATGTTACACACCTACTATTTATTTAGGAGGCAGTACTTGAAAGGGTGGCTCAAGTGGTTAAGACGCTGAACTTTGAAAACTGGAAAGTCAGAATTTGATACCTGAGCACTGCATGATGGAGTAAGCTCTAGTCTCTGTCCCAGCTCCTGCCAATCTAGCAGCATGAAAGCAAGAAATTGCAAGTAGATTAATAAGTACTGTACTACTTTAGTGGGAAGGTAAAAATGCTCCATGCACTCTGGTGTCTAGTCATTCCTGCCACATGTCCACAGAGACGTCTGCAGATGCAGACAGTGCTGGCTCTTTGGCTACCATCAGAGATGAGCACTGAACCCTAGAGTTGGATGTGACTGGCTTTTAAGCAAGGGCATTGTTCCTTCCTCCCCAGGGAGTCAGGGAAAACAAGTGTGAAGCACACACTTGAGGAAGGAGGAGCCTTGGAACCCTATTTAAAGGGGATGCTCCTTTGTTTTTTCCAGGTTCATTCACTTCCAGATAGACTGGAAGCTGTTTGCCCACCCTCCCTCCCTGAAGCACAGTGTGACTTTCTTCAGTTGCTTTTTTAGGACAGGATGGGAATTGTTGCTTGAACCCCGACTGGCCCTTTGGGTTCATTGTGTTTTTGCCAATCCCACACTGGAGTGGATGGTTGAGTTTGGAGTAATTTTTCAAATTTGGTCACTCTGGCGGGTAGCACAGGTAAGTCTACTAATTGGCATCCAAAAAAGATCAGGTAGGGGATGCATTTGATTCAACAGCATGGTAGCGAGAGAAGGGAAGGCAATATGGCTGTTGAATTTTAATGCAAGACCACAAACAGGATACTACTGAAGTTTGACGGCTTGGTAGTCACCGGATATGTTCACCTGAAATTTAGCCAGAAGTGTTAACATCTGTGTGGCTCTTCTGAATTGGGCATATATAAGAAATTAAGCAGATTAAATTAGAATTTGGGAAATGGGTACATTGACTTACCCATGCTATGTTGGCCCCATGTCAGAGCTGTTATGCCACAGTTTGAGTTGTTATGAATAAAGTGCCCCAGAGTTTAATCCATATAATTGTGTCCATTTCTTTACTCAGGGGCCGAAGGGGCAAAATTATAACAAAGAGGGGCAAGATCTATTCTCAGTCACCTCAGAGTGCAGAATAAGTAACAATGGGCTCAAATTACAGGAAACTAGATATAACCAGAATAACAGAAAAAACTTCTTAACAGCTAGAGCAATACGACAACGGAAACAATTATTTCAGGCGATGGTGAGCACTCCAGTGCTGGAGGCATTCAAGAGAAAATTGAACAACCATCTGTCAGGTTTGCTTTAATTTGGATTCCTGCATTGAGCAAATGAGTTGGACTAGATGACCTCATAGGCCCATTACAACTCAGTTATTCTATGATTCTAGTACAAAAGTTGACTGTCTCATCCAGTCACATACACACAGATGTATATATTATTTTTGCAGTTGTTGTATAAATACCTGTCCTTTTTGACACAGTCCTACCATTGAGCCTTCAAACTGAGATCTCTTGGCACCTAACCCATCATTCTGTCCACTACACCACACTGGGGATTCTATCCTATTAAACAACAAAATGTACTTCTAATTTGCCAATGTGACCTGCCTAACAGAGCCTCTCTGAGGCAATCAATCATTCACAAATGCAGCTGTCAACAGGAGAACCACCAGGAAATTTTTCAGGAGAAGATTGTAAAAAGCTACATCTAATTCTTAGTCCCTACAAGAGTAGATTCTTTGAATCAATGCCATCAGCAGAAGTGTTGACTTAATAATAATTGTGTGTCATGAAGTCAGTTCTAACTTATGGCAACACTTTTCAGGATTTTCTAGGTAGAGAATACTTAGAAGTAGTTTACAATTCCCTTCTTCTAGGGGCATCCTAGGATTGTGCAGCTTGCCCATAACTACATAGGCTGGCTCTTCTCCTTCAATGAATAATGGGGACCAACCTCTGGCCCCACAGTCAGAAGCATAACTCACCAAGCTATCGAGCCAGTTAGTGTTGACTTACCACACAGCAGTTGATAAGCATACCTAAACAGCCTGGTACTTAGATTTAGGCTGAAGAGCTTTATTTGGTGCAAAAAATACTTTACTTGTGTCATAGTAAGCTATCTATAGTGAGCTTTAGTGCTGGCTCTAGATTTTCAAGAGACCCTGAACAAGAGAACTTCTATGGACCATCAATAACTGTTTTCTATTGTTATCAGTAACTGTTCCTCCTTCTCCTAATTGTTCCTCCCAATCCCATGTGCCTTTTCAGATGATAGAGAGACAATCAGGTAGACAATCTTCTGCTCTTTCTTCCCATCCACACTGTTTTCCACATCTGAGCAAAGATGAAGGTGTTGAAACAGATTGAAATGATGAAGAGGAAGAGAAGGCCCAGGACCTTTGGTCAGGGGTCCTCTAATGGGATGCGTTCCTGGCCACTGCGAGGAAATGTCTGCAGACACAGGCAGCACTGGCTCTTTGGGCCGGATCCAGCCATCAATGCCATTTCATGTGAACCACAGCCCTTGCTCTCACCTTTGCTGCTGCCAGTGGAAGCTGTGCCATGTGTGGTTCCTTTTTAATGTAAACATCATGCTGTTTACATTAGAAAGGAACCACATATGGCACAGCTTCCAGCGGTGGTGATGGCAGTGGTGGCACTGGGATCAAGGGTGGTGGGCCATATGAAATGGTGCAGCAGGGGGAAGAACTGTTGGGCTCCTGGCCTTGTCTCACCCAACACACACCCCGGGACCCCAGCCCCACAAGGAGGACAAGCCTTGTTAAAAAGCCCCACTCACTCTATCCAGATCACTCAGCTGTCTGAGGGAGCGTGACCCAGCCCGCGGCTTGAAGAGATTGAGAACCCCTGCTATAGATGGAGAAGAGCACTGGCTTTTGAGCAAGGGCGACCTTTAGCTTACTATTATTACACTAGGGTATTGCTAGTGAGATCCATCTTGACAGTTCATATATATGCTGCATGATGAAGAAGGCCTGTTTTAGTATTTTTATAGAACTGATGGAATGACAAGACAACATACAAAGGACTGCCCTCTTGTCTCCCCATATCTATTGGGTAATATCACAGAGATTTTCAGGAAAATATAGACCTCCAAGCCATCTAAAGCAATATCCCAGAATTTAAAGATTTGATCATGAGGCCAACCTAAAATTAATCAGGCAAACTAATTTTCTCGGCCTCTGAGATACAAGTGCATGTACAGTGATTGCAAAAAGATCTGATAATCGCTATGCTATAAGCAGGCATGAAATTGCAGATTAGCATTTTGTCTTCTTATGGTTCAAGCAAGCTCCTCTAAAGCTTTTAAGCTCAGCCATCTGTGTGGAAAATTGACCTGAGGCAGGTAAAATGAGATTATTAAAGAGCACTGGCGAAGGAATACAGCATGTGTGCAATGTAGCCAATGCAAAGCACCTTGAGGTACCATTAACTTTAAAAGGAAGCAGAAAGCATGGGCTTAAATCTCTCCCATTGAAAGCAGAAGGAGTTCAAAGTGCTCAATTTGGGCTGGATCATGCCCTATATTTACATGCCTCTCTACTTTACTGAATTTCAGCACAAACTATGTCCCTTATCAAGGAGTTCCTTGCAATTTATAAGATGCCTTGATGTTTAATAGATTAAAAATGCAACAGTTAAGTACTTGAAACAGCAATCAAGTAATTAAAATATATGCAGAAAAAATAGTACATGTTAAATTGAACATATCAATTTTAAAAGACTGTTGTTCACAACTTATATTTTAAAAACAATGCACCCTGACCTTCTGTTCTATGTTTCTTTCAATAATGCCCTTTATTCTTTGTCTCTTATATTTGCATAATAAAGTACAGTACTCTGGCAGACCTCCTTAGAAAGCCAGTTCTAAAACTGGGCTGTCATGACAAGAGGATATATTACCCTGGGCTTTACAAGATAATCGCTTCTTGTTAAAAAATGACCTGTGTGTGCTGTCAAGTCAATTATGACTTACAATGACCCTTTTCAGGGTTTCCTAGGTAGAGAATTCTCCGAAGTGGTTTATCATACCCTTCATCTGGGAACACTCTGTGACTGTACAGCTTGTTCAAGGCTACACAGACTGGCTTTTCGGGGATGAACTGTGAGAAATTGAAATCACAGTCTCTGGTTCTGCAACCAGACACCTAACTCACCGAGCTACCCAGCCAAATAGAGCAGGTAATAATAGTTTTCTACAGATTGCCATGTGGTACACTGCCATTCCATTCATGTACTCCTATGGGGACATGTGTATTATCAATGCTTTTGGTATCTTTTCTCCTCCTCCTGCACCAATGTCTGCTATGGGAAAGGTCAATAGTAGATTGCAAACAATCTTTTTGCCAGGGAACAGGGGTAAATAAATGAAAAAAATAAACTCCACACCCCAGCAACTAGGATGTATAAGACGTTTGTTCACTGAGTTTTATTTAAAGAACTGTCCAATTCAGCCCACCTAGACCAAACAGAGAAATCAGAAAGACATTTCTGAGCTGGTAATGTAGTCCACATTTTTAATAAAAAGACTGCATGTTCAATTCATATTTGGAAAAAAAAATTACTCCGAACACTGCATCGTTTTTGAAATGTGCACCAATACATTTTAGTCATTAGGGTCGTACACATTCATCCTTCCTCTTGAAAACAAGTTCTATTATATTAAAAACAAGAATCTAAGAAAGATGATTGTAATTCACTAAAGTTTACATGGAAATAGATCAGTTAGTCCTTATAGTCCTACAACACTTTCCATTTCTTTATTATATGCAGTAAAAAGAATTCTTGCATAGAAGAAACTTAAGAGAAGAAAAGGAGCAAAATCTGTGGAAGGAAACTGGACAGATCTGTCCATCTCTAGACATAGGCTTTCAATTGGAGAAAGAGCTTAATGGTTGGCCCACAAGAGGTTGCAAATTGGAGCCCCAAATCTGGGAAAGATCCTGGGAAGCAACCTGCCAATTGGGACCAATTCCTGTGAGATGTTCTGTTTTTGAAGTCCTGAAGCAAACTGCTGGCAAGGCATATGAGATCAAAGTTTATACAGTACTATCACCATCCACTTTTAATGTCCCAATATCATGAAGCAGATATTGGGACATTAGAAACTTCTGCTTCTCCTCTACAAAGGGGGAGAGGAAGGAAGCAATGGTTGTTGGTTTTTTAAGGACTATTTGGACAGTGCTGATGCACTGTACCTTTTAGAACATTTTTAACTGAAAGCTTCCTCCTGAAAGGAGGGGGAAGATAGGGAGTTTTTGGTCTTTTTCTTTCCCTTTAATAGAAGGTAGGCTAATTAAGGTCACCTGAGGTCAGTGGTGGGCTCAAAAAAAAATTACTACAACACTGTGGGTGTGGTATGGTGGGCGTGGCCAAGAGGAAAGCCCTACTTTATTTCAAAACTTGGATGGGCAGGGCCAATCAGAATTTCTGCTACCAGTTCTAGCAAACTGGTGAGAACCTGCTGATGCCCACCACTGCTTGAGGTGTGTATGCCATGTCAATTCAAGGATTGCAAAAAATGGCATACCACACCTCTTTGCAACCTTAAGCAACCCATTCCAGCCCACTCCAATTGAACTCTCTAGCCAAGAACTTGAGTTTCTATCTACTTCCTAACTGTCTTCAGAGTGTTTTTCATGTGTCTTCATTGTTCTTGAGATATGAGTACATGCTGATGTAACCCTGGGTAGTTTGGCCCTCCAAAACTCATTGTTATTGCACTCCCAGATTTTCCCCACCACCATTGGTGATACTGGCTCGGACTGATTGAGCTGCTTTCCAGCTACATACAGAGAGCTACAATATGTCCCCTCCTGATATAACCTCAAACAATGCCTCTTGTCAAAATGAGCTATGTTTCCTTGTGAGTCATCTATCGTCCTTTTGTGACTTAATCCTCAATTAACCTGAAACACATCTTCCAATAAGGGGGGAAGGAGAGGGAAAAAGAAGTGAGTGGCCATTGAGGTTTTCCATTGATTGCATTTGGAATCTTTTCTGTTGCTGATTGTATTACTTCTTAATTTGAAAGAAACATGCTGTTACTGTTTTCAGGTAAAGCCCCAATGAGCCACAAGTGCTCATCATAGACATGATTCATTCACCCACAGTGGTTTCTTGAACAACCTCTTCTAACAGAGTAGATCAACACTAGTTTCTCAGATAGAGATTTGAAATACAGTAGAGCTATTTTTCTCCCCACCAATCTAACTCTACAGAAGATACAGCTTATCTGAACATTTGTTATTGTTCCGTCGCACAGTCGAGTCTGACCCTTCAATCATGACCCACATGGACCACCACATGCCAGGGTCCTCTGCCATCTGTCATCTTCCATAGTCCACCCAGATCTACACCCACTGCATCAACAATACCATCTAGCCATATCATCTTCTGCTGCCCCCTTCTCCTTTTGCGTTCGATCTTTCCCAGCATTAGGGCCTTCTCCAGTGAGTCCTGTCTTCTCATTTAGTGGCCAAAGTACTTGAGCTTCAGCTTCAATATTTGTCCTTCAAAGAGCAGTCAGGGTTGATTTCCTTTAGGATTGACTGATTTGATCTCCTTGCAGGGAACTCTCAAGAGTCTTCTCCAGCATATACAGAAGAAGATACAGCATATCTGAATATATGTAGTAGCTGGGTGTTTGTTTGTTTTTTGGAACTGGGACAACAAATAGTGACTGTTATTTTTTTAAAAAGCAGAACCATTCTGCTCATCAGCCCACACAAACATGTGATTTAATAAACAAACAACAGTAACTGAAGGGATATCAGCTATTCCCATCTGGAAAATATGTAATCATCTTTTATAGAGGATAGCCTTTGTATTACTTCCAATACTCCATCCTTATTGACTCCTAAACTAGAGCATAACCCTAAGAAGCAAGGATGGGTGATGCTAATTGAAGCTGTGCAGAATCCAAACTATTCCCAGTCTATGGATTTTAGGAATTATTTAACACTATCTTCACCTTGGCTTAACTTTGCACCAGCAAATTTGTTGTGTCCCTGAGCTGAAGTCACAGATGTAAGTAGCAGTTTTAGCACCAGTTTAAGTCAGAATACAAAAATAATGCAAATATTTTACGGTACTGAAACACCTTGCCAGAACCTCTTAGGATAACAGGCAAAAACATTGCCTATTAATAAACAAACACTATAAGTATGAAATCATGAATTTCTGTGAGGCCAGTATCATAGGAAAATAAGATAAGGAAAAAGTAAGGAAGATGTCATGTTAGATTAGACCTGGGGGGGAAATCAGCCAATGCAGCTGCTTTGGAATGAGTCCAGTATGTTGATCTTCACTTCCTCTGGTCCACAAACCAGGACCAAGAGCATTCAATGTAAAGCAGAAAGCAATCCAGCTGAGACCAGAACAAACAAGCATGAGCCACATTTAATAATGTCAGTGAGCTGCCAAAGATGAGAAATTTACTTTTGATAATTGTAACTGCCTGAGACTTTTAAGTTGCATGACAAGGTTGTACCAGCTGTCTTAATACATACACCTAGCAGCCTTTGCAAAAATTACCCTTTTTAATTTTTACTACAATTCCCAAAATTTCCATAGCCAATAGGTCAATGGTGATGTTGACCAGCAGAATTCTGGCAGCTATAGTCTTTAACAAGTTTTTTTTATTGCTGTCTGTAACTGTGAGAAGGAGAGGCAGGTGAACCTGACCTGGGTGGTGTCAAGCCATTCCCCACAGCTCCCAAGGGTATTTCCCTGTCCACACCCTTGCTCTTCCACCGACAGGAGACAGGAAATTCTGGGGCTGTAGAGATCAAATGGAGAAAACATCCAGAGTAAAGGGAAGAGAACAGAGGAATTGGGGGTGGGTGAATAGAAAGGGGTGAGTATAAAAGGAAATGCTGAGGAAACAGAGGAAGTCAGGGTATAAAAAGATGGGTATCTACAGAGGTACCGGTGGGAGGGTGCAACCCTTCACTGGAGGTCTGGCAAGGGGAAAATATGAATGTGGTGAAGCAGGGAGTCCCAAGGAGGAGACCAACAATGGTGGCACAAATGCAGACCTAGAAGTGTCTCTTCAGTGAGGGAAACTGGGTGACATTTACAAAGGAGGATCCTTAGACTAGAGCTCATGTGAGGTTTCACATACCTGCGGAAGTAGCACACTCTATGTTGAATACTTCCAAAGGTCTTCTGTGAGCCCATGTGAACCTATATGGCTGGAGAGGAGTCCTGGAAACCACTGCCCCCAAATGAAGTGCTGAAGAGACAAAGACAAAATAAATGGCAGTGGTAAGAGATTTGGAAAGAGATCTGGAGTTGTACAATTATATCTGACTTCTGGAAGAAGATAGAATAAGAAATTGGAAAAATAATGGGTATTAACTTTAAACTGGAGTCAAGGACTACCTTGTTGACAGACTTGGGTGAAATAAATGTAGACATGAATATGAAAGATTTGCTATCCATCTTCTTGACAATAGCATGACAACATATTGCAAGAAATTAGAAAAATACTTTGAAGTAAGAAGTGGATAACTGGTATAAAGAGATACTGTATGGGAAATAGCTCTAAATGATAAACTTGATTTTTTTAAAAGTTTTAAATAAAGAAAACAAATTTTTGGATATCTGGAGGCCTTTTTTGGAGCACTCACTGATTAAGAACAAAGATGGTAGTCCAGTACCAGATCAAATGAATTTTTGGAAACAATAATATACTGATATGACAAAAACATGGCACATTCCAGGGAATTGTAGATAACAAATGAGTTAAAATATTAATTATTATTTTGAATTGTTATGTGATATAAAGATATAAGAATTGGGTAAAGGAATAATAAAGTTTTATGTAAAAATTTGTATAGTCAAAGCAACGGTATTCCCTCTGGCAATGTATGGTTGTGAGAGCTGGACCATTAGGAAAGCTGAGCACAGAAGAATAGATGCCTTTGAGATGTGGTGCTGGAGGAGAGTTTTGAGAGTCCCCTGGACAGCAAGGAGAACAAATAGGTCAATCTTAGAAGAAATCAACCCTGACTGCTCCTTAGAAGGTCAAATAGTGGAGATGAAGCTAAAGTACTTTGGACATCAAATGAGAAGAGAGGATTTGCTTGAGAAAGCTTTGGTGGTGGGAAGGGTGGAGGGCAAAAGAAGAAGGGAGCGGCCCAAAATGAGATGGCTAGATGGTATTGTTGACACAATGGGCACAGAGCTGAGTGAGTTCAGGAGGATGGTGCCTGGCAGACAGAAGTGCCTGGCAGACAGTGTTCCATGGGGTCACAAAGGGTCGGAATCGACTGTGCGACTGAACAACAACATAGAGAGACTGAAGATAAAGTGGAGAAGTAATAGTCTATAAGAAAATAGATAATAGATAATAGGTGTTTTAAACATGTGTTATACGCATTGTAAATGTTTTTCTAATGTTTCTTCATTGTATGTCTTTTCAAAAATCAATACAAATTATATATATATATTTAAAAGGAAAGAGATCTAGAGACTGTACAGGTGACTTTAAAATCTGGGCAAGTTCCTGGAGCCCATCTGGAGAAGGACTGATGACTGAGAGTTCTTGGCTGTGACATGACATGATAGTAAATGTTATTTATATAGATGAGGGGAGTGAGGTGATTGCCTCTGAGAGAATTAACTACTGCACTGTTTCTCAACCTTGAGGCCCCTGACATTCTTGGACTTCAATTCCCAGACTTAACTTAACTTAAAATAGCAGGTGTGCTTAGGCTTCCACTATTGAAGTCCAAGAACATCTGGAGGCCCAAGGTTGAGAAACCCTGATTGTATTTATTCTCTATTAACTATTAACATAGTTTCATTTTAATTAAAAACCAGTTTGTAGCAAATCACAAATGTCACTTTTTTCTGATGGTAGGCATGAGGATGGCCCACTCATAGTAGCACTTGTTTCAGCTTCTACAATTTTTTTTATTCAACTCACTTCTTAGGCAGGCAGCAAAACTCAAAGGTTTATCAACCCTCTGATGCGACACAAAACATGGCCAGTGAGCATACAATAGCTTCGTGAGTCACCAGTGATGCGGCTTTGGGGAAAATCCACAAATCTGCACAATCTGCAATTCAAAAAACCAAACATTGCTGCTGCCCACCCACCCCCACTGCAAGAAGCCTCAACAGACACTGAATACCTTCTAGTTTTTGAGGACGTAGCTATGTTAGTCTGTGCAGGCATATCAGACAAGAAACAAAACAAAAGTAAAAATAAAAAAGCCACAGAAGATAAAAACATGGTGACACTACTTAAAAACTAGCTGCTATATTTCAGTTTTCATGGATTGCTACATGCCTAAGACTTCACAAATACATCCCTTAATGTAAAATTGCAATAACAGTAGTGTGTAACTTCAATAGAACCATCATCATTTGATGTATATTTCTATGTAAAAGAACTAGCCCAGTTCACAACAGTTCTTATCTAGTGCTTAATCTAATATTTTTCCTAGGCAATCATTTAAGATCCTTTTTGCTATTAGAGAAATTCATCCTTTCACCAGGTCCACCAATTGCTATTTAGCCTTTTAATCTCTAGTGATTGCTTTAGCCTTGTTTATGCAGTTCTTCCAGGCAGTCTAGATGAGACTGGGGGGGAAAGCAGAACTGATTCTTTTAGAAATATCAACATTTGTGGTGAGCAGTGAGACAGCTGTTTTGCAACCAAAACACAGTTGCTCAACCCAACGGCACCTGCTAGTGCAATTATTTTGACACAAAACAAGCTTTTCAGCATTCTCAATGGGAGAAAATCAATATGAGCCTGGTACCCCACAGTTTTACTTGTTAACAAAATGTGTTACATTTCTCTTAAGTGAATATAACATAAGAGCAATAAATACAAACAAAATTCCAGCAGTAAAGCTGATTTTTCTATATGCTCTTGAATGCAAATCTAGCCTAGCAATAACATTAAAGAGTGGGTAATTGTTACAGTCAGTCCTGGAGCTGGAGAAATATCAAACCAAATTGCTCTTTCCAGTTGTTACAACCATTCATTTCAAGAACTTCCCATTTCTTCTGGGTTGAAAACAAAGGTACTGTATTTGAAACCTCAGGCAAACTCCAAGGCATCGAAAATATCACTTGGATACAGAAAACCTTCTTCTGTCTTATTTCTTTAATTTTAGTCGAGTCCAAAAATGTCTGATAAAATATCCACTTGGTTCAAATCTGCACAGCATTCTTCAACACATAGCTTGTCTATATACATGATACACTCTGGATGCACTGGTTATGTGTCTTCAATCTAAAAATATTTCTTTTCATTTTATTTATATTTATGTTTACAAAAAAAGAGAGGAAGAATGGAAGCCAACATTTTACCTGAAGGTCTGTGGATTGTTTTTCTTTTCTTAACTATTTTAATTGCACATTGACAATTATCTGACATAAAGGTGAAATGGAAAAGCTGCAGCAATTAAACCTATCCCCTAGGCTGAATCTAGTGTTACTGTAATCTAGAAAAGACCCACTGAAATGAATGAGACAAGTTAGTCGCAGGCACTCTAATCTGTACTGATATCTGTTCATGTAAAATGGGGACTAACACCAGATTTTAGCCTCTTCTTCTTATTTTCTGTCCAGGATCTGGTGTGAGAAAGATTAGCCAGCAAACAAGGTTGCTATTCCCCAGGGTATACCTGATTGTGGTCCAAAAATGTAAAAAGGTATCCATAATCTTCGAAGAGGCTCTATTTATACGGTAAATGTTGCCAAATTCCTTAACCTTCGGATCTCCTGTGATTAAAAAAAAATACACCCAAGGAGAGCCGAAACCCTATTCAGCCATTACCAAACCACAGTATGTGTGGTACACATATTGAAGAGTATACAGTAGTGTCACATAATATGATAACATGCGGACAGACTACGGTCTGCCTTCTAAATAACGAGAAGGGAAAACTTTCCCATTAAGGCAAGTGACATAGTCTTCCACATCAGGTTCTGGTTTTCCCCCATCCATCCTACTCCTACTTATCTTGTGACCAGAGACAGAAGGACTCTCTGTGTATGTTTGTTTAGCTGTCTGCCTGTTTCTCTCTCTGTGCATGTATATATCTATTTTTGTCCCTGGCTCCACTCCTCTTTGGACACTGTGTCTTTTACCCCATCAACCACAGGCAGTGGTAGTAAACATAGACAGTCCCAGGCTGCACAGTTGCAAGCATATTCACACTTTCTAAGGAGTAAGGTCAAGGGTAAACTGGGTGGGAATTCCAAGTATTTTAAAACACCACAATATCATGTCCTAGAAATGTGCTGTTCTCTCACACATTGTAAGAGAAGGAGCCAAAAATTCTCACTGACCAGCAACAGCCTCTATGCAGCTCCCCCGATGGCTTAGTGTTTAAAGACACTGAGCTTGGAGACTGGAAGATCAGGTTTCGATACCTGAGGGCTGCACTTGGGGACATGAAAAGAGCCTCATTAGGGTGTCCCTTGAGTTCCTGTTGTTGTTGTTGTTGCTGCTGCTGCTGCTGCTGCTGCTGCTGCTACAGCTACAGCCTCTACATAAAGGCAGACTAGAAGAAGAACCATTTTTGCTGTCAGGAACCTGCAGTGAAAAATGCTTCATGGGAGTCAATTTGATCTTCTTCTTCCGTGTCTCGCAGAAAGAGGAAGTAACTTGTTTGTGGTCAAAATAACTGAAGACCTAACAGTACTTGCACAGTCATTTTCTGTGAGGGGAGAAACATAATTAGTATGTATGTGTTTTTCATTACGATGAAGTTTTTATTTCAGATATTTCCCTTGCATTGGTCAACACTTTTGTGATGAGTAAATAATCTTTCTCTGAAATATTGGGATTGCAGATTTGTGTTTTAGTCAATAATACTATTTGAAAGGCCTGTACAAGGACAAAGATTGTTTACAACACACAAATCTGGAGAGCTTCCATGTGAGCTTGGTGAGAGTTGCATTGTCCTATTGTTACAAACAGATAAGCCCTATTCAGGCATTTATATTATGGGTTTACCTGCCACACAAGTAACAGAGCACTTGAACACAGCAGTATTCATTGAAATAAGGTTATTACCACAACTTTCCCTAAGGGAAACAAAATATTTAGAGAATAGCCCCCTCATTAGAAGTACAATCCTAATTACTGTATATTGTATTTCAAGCCTAGCTCCAAGACCTTAAATTTTAAAATCTGGTATGTATCCTAAGGGATATGTATTTTATGGCTATTCTGTTTTTAGAATGCATGGATTTTAATTTGAACTGCGTTGTGTATTAGAAATCTGCAATAGCATTTTTAGTCACCAGATGGCAGATTAATAAGTAAAATTGGCTTTTAGTTAATATACTGTACAGTAAAACTTTGCATAAAGAGCGCCTCACTTAGAGACTAACTCACTTAAAGAGCAGTAATTTCTCCAAATGGTCGCCTCGTAGAACAACTAAAAACTCACTTAAAAACTAAATCTGGGTTCGCACTCCTCCCACCAGAAGTCACAATCGGTCACTTACCATGGTGGCGGTGGTGCTTTTCCCAAGTGTTTCACTTAAAGAGCAACTTGCTTAAAGAGCAATCCTGTGGAAAGCGTTGTGCTCTTTAAGTGAGGTACCAATGTAGTTTAAAGGCATAACCTGCCTGGTCAGGTTATCCTACTATGGTAATAGAGTAGACCATACTGCCAGCAACTCAACGCTAAGCACCAGGTGGTGGTTAAGTAACATAACAACCCTGAGGACTAGCGGGCTTGGCGAAGTCCACGGGAAGGATATAGAGGTATGAGGTATGGAGGAACCATCAATTTACTCAGACAAAAGGGGCAGACAATTCCAGACTTTTACAGCTGCCAACCTTTGATTTAGACTTTAGATCAATCTAGCAGCTATTCTGACCTGTGCAAAGCTGCATCTTTTGCTATTTTGCATATAAGATGTAATAAAAACCAACCACTACACTGGAAAATTTAATTTTTTTAAGGCAAGGGTGCCTAAATCAGTGAGTGATTCACCTTATGTTCTAAAGCTCATGTAGACTTTGGTACCTGCTTCTCATGTCACCTCTACGTTTTCCTGGCAGGCAACATTTCAAGTGACACTTCACTCTCCACCCAACTCAGCAGATGTGACAGCAAGGTCATTACAGAATTTTTGTGAGACTATTTCGTAGCAAAGGTGTTTCTTACACTGCTGCCAAGGACATGGTAGTTACTGAGCAATGTGGCACCCATATACAGTAGAGTGCAAAAGTCTTAGGCCACCAGTAATGATAATTACAGAAAATACAGGGAATATGTATACAAAATCAAACACACCATTTTCAGAACAAAATACCGTAGCTTCTTCAGGTAAAATTCCATATGTAGCATGACTTTCCTTGGCTCTAAGCACTTTCTTCTGGGGAAACTATCCTGAAGTCTTCTGCAGTAACCTTCTCATAAATGATACCCAGCTTTCTTCAGCACTTCTCAGAGTTCTTTTCTATATTTTTGTCTGTCTTCTCTGCAGAGTCTAGACCTCTATATAATATTCAGGTCTGGACTCTGGGGAGGCCAGTCCACTACTGTCAGTGTTTTATCAACTGTTTTCCTCACTAAATATGATTCCACCTCATTAGAAGCATAATTGGGATTATTATCATGTTGAACAATAAAACCAACCCCAATCAGGCACTTTCCAGAAGGAATAGCATGATGAATTAAAACCTGTCTGTTAGTTTCAGCATTCATCATCCCATCAATATGGATAATATCACCAACACCACCTGCAGAAATGCAGCCCCAAACCAGGGCAGATCCTCCACTATGCATTACGGAAGGCCGTAAGCACTCATTCACCCATCTCTCTCCAACTCTTCTCACATTGTCAACAATTGGACAGGCTAATGTGACAAGTATTTAGTATGACTTTCCCTTACTCTTAAGCAACAGTAGGCAACTGGCTCGTGTAAATAAATGGAACAGGGCCCTAATTACTGTCGTTGCTAACACCTGGATATGTCCTACTATTGTATGGCAACATGACTGCTATGGAAAAGGTCTTTTACATGAGGTTTATGCAAACCATACTTGAGCATTTCATACAATACATACATACACATGTTGTATGAGTATAATTCTACTGCATAAAAAATTCCCTGTATTTTCTGGTTATACTGTATTATAGCGAAGAGATTGAGAAATTATTATATATAGTCATTATATTATTATTAAAATGATATATCATTATTAAAATGTCTGCCTGACCAGACATCATGCTATGATAATAGAGTAGACCATACAGTCAGTGACTCAATGCAGAGTGTTTGGCAGCAGTAAATAACCTGACTTCCTAAAGGAACCAACAGCTATGGGCAGAGCCCCTTTAGGTGGGGTGATGGTCCCCCTCAGGGAGGGAAATGTCACTGGAAACCATTATATTGGGCCCATTGCCAAAATGAGTGGAGGAGAAACTCTGATTCCCAATGGCCATGGAGGTGGAAGAGGCCATGCCAGATGGTCTGGCTGTGAAGGCGCACCTTGATAATATCCTCAAGGCTGCAGCAATCCATTGCAGTCCTGGTGTTAAGATGCATGTCTGATTTCATATGTGCTGCAGGAGATGGCTCCATGATCATAGTGTGTGGGTCACTTCATGGCAAGCTGGCCTCCACCTTAAACAGATTCACACCAATGACATTTTTCCTGCTTCAGGAAAAAATGCATTCTCAGATACAAGTTGCAGCCTGACAACGATTAAAATAACAAATCTAATGGTGGCCTAAGATTTTTGCACAGTACTGTGTATCATTCTGCTCTCTACAAAGCTTGGTGTTCTTGAAATTCCTAATCCTATTAGAGCTAGGAACTACACTTTCCACAAGAATGCTGCTAAACATGAGTTTTACACAACATTTACAAATATGAATACATTTCTTTATGTTGTGGATTAGTCCAAACTTGTTCTGTGTTCCTGGTGGTAGCTGGCAGAAGGAGTTACCATATGATGAGGACATTCCACTGTGTAACACCTTGTAAAATTTATAGCAAAGGATTGGCAGCTCATAGCAGGGTCTTAATGAAGCAGTTGAACATGGCAGATACTTTCATTTTTGTGGATATCTGCAGAAATCAAAAGAGTGGAAGGAATAGAGCTTTACAAAAACAGGAATAAAAGTTTTGGTGTACACCCCACGTGGACACAAGGATGCATACTTTGAATGTCACATTATCAGAAATATCATCCAATTAGGAGTTAGATATACGGTAAATCCAACTAAATCTGAGAAAGCACTAAATATGATAATAAAATGTTTCCAAATTTTGCTTCAGTAAGGAAAGTAAATAAGAATTGTATTGGAAACTGTTCTAAGCATTAGAGTCAGTGATGGGTTGTTACCGGTTCGGACTGGGTCACCCAAACCGGTAACACCCATCAGGAGAGGGTCATTGGGGGGTGGTAACCCCCCAGGCAACCGGTTCGGTCGCCTCTCTAGCCCCCCTCCAGAAATGTATTTCCGGGCAGCCAAAATGGCTACCTGGAACTGTGCATGCATCAAACCTCCATTTGACGTATGCACAGTTCTATTTTTTAGTGCACATGCATCAAATAGAGGTTTGACACATGCGCACTAAAAAATAGAACTGTGCATGCATCAAATGGAGGTTTGACGCATGCTTAGTTCTGTGCAGCCATTTTATTTTATTTTATTTTATTTGGCTCCGCCACAAATGTCATGACATCATGACGTCATGACATCGGCTACGCCCATGACATAATGAAGTCATGGTGGGGTAGTGAAAAAATTGACAACCCACCACTGATTAGAGTTTTCAAATGCATTCTTGGAAACAAACAACCCTCCCTGGCTACCACTTCTTTGCTTCCTCTTTCATCCTATCAGGTGTTGAGGAAAACCTCCCTGACACATCCAGTTAAATGAATCTCAAGCAGAAGAAAGAAGAAGGTCTTCCACTGACAGCTTGGAGAGTCACTTGCCATATATTGTAGAAGGCAGAGGCTGCCACTGATCTATAAATAAAATACAAAATACAAATTCCAATCAAGATGACTACTTTATTAGGTCAACTTTGTTTTTTAAAAGGCACTAAACTTTGTGCAAGCTTTTGAGATTAGTAAGAGGGATGAGTGCTAGCACCAAAATTTGGATTCAGAATTCATATTCAGAATTACAGCTTTTCAGATTCAGACTTTGAGATTTTAAAAATCTGGGACTTCCAGATATCCAGAACTCCATAACATTCAATATGACTACTTCTGCTGCTGATGCCATATCCAAATCCAAATCCAGGCAATCATCATTGAGATCAGCCATGAAAACTGTCCTGAGATTATAATGCAGTGGCCTTTCATTTGCCTTCCGCAT
Organism: Furcifer pardalis; assembly: GCA_030440675.1. NCBI lineage: Eukaryota > Metazoa > Chordata > Lepidosauria > Squamata > Chamaeleonidae > Furcifer > Furcifer pardalis. The sequence goes on along the minus strand of CP126892.1, from coordinate 171,783,837 downwards.
TGCAGCATGACCACTGCACCACTGATCCAGTTCTGTGAGTCACTTCCCGGTCCTAAGCCCTTTTGGCATGCAAAGTCCTCTTCAGCCCCAGGCCAGTATTGATGAAGTTGCTGCCCTCCATCAAGATGGATTCAAGTGGGATTTAATCATTTAATCCACTTGGGGAACATCATCCTTCCCTGTGGATTTTAACATTCAAGGCTGTTAGTCCTCAGGGTTGTCAGGTTAGTTAACCTCCACCTGACACTCGGCGTTGAGATGCTGGCAGTATGATCTACTCTACAGTATTACCATAGGAGGATAACCTGGCCAGACTAGCAATATGACTATTACAAAGTCATTATTTTGCCCTTTAAAACAGCGATTTGCAACATATTCAGGTCACATGCCTGACCACACCTCCTGGGCAGCTGATCAGGCCAGTCCCATGGTTCTTCCCACCCAGAAGAAGAAGTAAAACGTGTGCCATGCGTGCTTCTGGCATGTTTTCACCACATTTTGGGTGCATTTTGGCGCTTCCACAACAGAAATGCCCAAAATGGCCAAAAAGTGACAAAAGTGCACCAGAAGTGCCCCAAATATGGCAAAAACACTGCAGAAATGTTCCAGAAGTGCCCCATGTGCCTCATTTTCACTACTTACACTGCTTCCAGTGGCGATGGGAACAAGAGTGACACATTTTTGCCATTTTCCCAAGCATTTTCTGCAGGTTTCTGCCTTTTTTGCTGTGTTTGGCACACTTCCAGTGCATTTTTGCCACATTTTTTGCACATTTAGGGTGCTTCCAGTGCATTTTGCCATGTTTTTGGCACGTTTGGGGTGCAGAAGTGCCTAAAATGTGCCTAAAATGTGCCAAGCATGCCGTTTTGGTGCTTCTGGCGGAGGTGGGTCCTCACTGTGGGCCTGATTAATCTGCACCGAGGACAGAGTCCGGCCTGCGGGCTGTAGGTTGGGAACCCCCACTCCAGAGGACAGACCCCTGCCCTATGAGTCCTGCACATAAATTAGTCAGGTACATTCCCTGTGTGTGGTTAAGTTGAAAGCTTTAAGAACAAAAATATTTAAAAGGATGGCTTCATCCTATTCTTAAATGTTCACTACTATAGTGAAGAGTGAGCTATTTAACATCTAATAGGCTCTTTCATGCGCTCCTCAGTTGGAAGCAGACAGCCTGAAATTATGGGGCAGAAAATTACCTAAATTTAGTGCAGTTTTTAAAAGGTTACATTTAAGTTTCTTTTGTGATTAGAACATTTTATGGGAAAGTTGTGGTGGTGGGGTTCATCTTGAAGGCTAAAATTCCTGCAGCTGTTATTTTTACTTGAATAAAACCGAAAGGCAAGTAATCACAACATGAAGGTCAGAACAATGAATCTGGAAAGGTGTTTTGAATGGGTCATTGGGGAAGTAGTACATCTTATTGTAAATTATTCAGGCACTATAGTTAATTCAACAAATGTATGTATTTTTTCTTTGTTATGAAGGAAAATGTGTGCTGCAATTGAGGCCCCCTTGAAAGAGGCACAGCTGCATCCAACATTGCTGTAAAAGTTCCTAGCTGGGTTTTTTAAAATTATATCTCCTATTCAGTGATGTCAAACCTTGGCATGCCAGATGTTCTTGAACTTCAATTCCCAGAAGCCCTGATCAGCAGGAGTGCTGACTTGGGATTCTGGTAATTGAAGTCCAAGAACACCTAGAGTGCCAAGGTTTGCCATCATGGTCCTGTCTCATGGTATAGTTTAAGATTGGATAGCTGGGCAAATCTGACATAGAATGACCCTGTGCTGAATGTTTCGGATTGGATCACCTATTTTGTTTACACACTGTTGAGTTATAGACTCTTCTTCTTCTTCTATATTTGATTCTGAATACTGGTGATCATCATGGTGATCGCCGCCGCCGCTGCCGCCACCGCCCCCCCCCCCCCCCGCCCCAGTGATGCCACTGTCTCTATATTACCTTGGATACCTTGGAGTCATTATTCAGTGAGGAGTCCACACAATGATAGACATCTCCATGATAACATTCCACACATGTGAATAGACCTGGGAAATCAAGTTTATATGCATGCTTTTTTTTTAGCCATTTAGATATCACTTCAACCACTGGCTTAGGCAAACCACAACGTGTGTCCTCCACTTTCACCCTGTCCAAGGGATCCGATGGATGCTTTGGTGAGTTTTAGTCCCGGCCTAACATCATTGACAAGTGATGGGCAACACTGTCTAATTAGACCACTCAAGCCCCCCTCCCCCCGGTGATTATTCTTACATTTTATTTATATCTTATTATTACATTTTATTTATATATTTATCCTCTCATTCCAAAAAAGATAAAATATCTTATCCTGGCCTTACTCCTTTCCCTTTCACTAATACATATTTTATAAATTATCCTCATATTCCTCTGAAGTCTGTTTTTTTTTATTAATCTGGCTTGAGACTCAACATCAAGAAAACCAAGATAATGGCAACAGGCCCTGTCACTTCTTGGAAAATAGATAAGGAAGAAGTAGAAACATCGACAGATTGTACTTTCTTAGGATCAAAGCTCACTGCAGATGGTGATTGCAGCCATGAAATAAAAAGGCAACTGATTCTTGGGAGACTAGCGATGAGAAACCTGGGGAGCATAGTGAAAAGTAGAGACATCAAATTGCAAACAAAAATTCGTATAGTCAAAGCAATGGTATTCCCAGTGGTAATGTATGGTTGTGAGAGCTGGACCATTAGGCAAGCTGAGTGCAGAAGAACAGATGCCTTTGAAATGTGGTGTTGGAGGAGAGTTTTGAGAGTCCCCTGGATAGCGAGGAGAACAAATAGGTTGATCCTAGAAGAAATCAACCCTGACTGCTCCTTTGAAGGTCAAATAGTATAGATGAAGTTTAAGTACTTTGGACATCAAATGAGAAGCCGGTTATAATAGCCATTTCTTTCTTATTCCATTCTACCTATTTCCAAAGTCCACTAATAATACTATTTTAGGACACAGCTCCAATTTGGTAGACAATAGTTGATTGATTTAAAAAAAAACACCCTCTTTTCCACATTTTCTTTGTGTGGATTTTCATTTGTACAGTGACATTTTAAAATTCCCTGATTTCTATATAATGAGAACTGAAAGGAAACCAAAGAAATTCAGGAATACTGTATTGGGTTTTTTGAGCAAACCATTAATTTTAAAGGACACCCCACAATTTGCCTCCACAAAGTACTGCTTGCTTTGATTCTCTACACCACGTAGACAGCAAAAGATGATGAACCTGCCATTCTTTTATTTATTCCATCCTATCTCTGTTCAGCCTGGAGTGGTGGTGGTGGTGGTGATGGGGGCAACTAGAGCAGCCTGCCCCAAAAGCAACACAGCAACCATTCTCTATTCTTCGCCCACTTCTTAAGACTGACATCGCCATGCTGCTGAATAGTTTAACGGGAAGAGTTCATTCCTGGGTCTGTACTTTCCCAGCCACTAACCAGCTGCCACTGCCTGTCATTATCTTGTGAGGTGGGGGTGGTGCTTCAAAGCAGTTTCCAAACAGTGTGGTGGGGTGGAAGTAACCCGCCCAGGTCAATATTCTGAGTTGTATTTGGGTGTGTATGGGTGTGTACGGATAAAGTGCCATCTGGAATCTGGAGTCACAAAGAGCAGAGGCCAACAGGCAAAGGGAGAAAACCATTAGACACCCTGCTTTGTTCAATCATGTAACAGTTAATCCAGATAAACAAGACAACCTTGGACCAAATGCCGGTTATCATGCATATCCATTGCTTTATCTAAGCAGAACTGGGGGGATAGAAGCACTGTAAATAACAGCTTTTGATTGGATTCTCAGTTTGGCGAGGACAGAGAGTCCTTCCCCCCTCGCCCCAGTTCTGCTTAGATAAAGCACACACACACTACCCAAAAGTTTTTTTAAAAAATTTGTAAAGCTGCCTCCAAAACAGCCTAGCTATTTGGCATAGCAAATTTTGCAGCTGTTACTCCTCTGCTCCCATTGGCTCCCTTTGTGTGTGTGTGTGTGAGCAGTAATTCAACATTATTTTTTCATTTCAAATGTTCTCAGTCTCCATCCATTCCCCTGTTTGTGGTCTATTGCCACAAGGATATTCTGTACTAATCTGGGGCTTGGTAATTGCCACCAGTTGCCACATAAATAAACAGGGCACTTTCCATAGACTTGGACTGCCACTGCCACAAAATCTTAAAGCTACTGGTACATGTTGTTCATTTAAAATGAAATGTTTATAAATCATGGGTTGAAAATATGCACTGGACATTCTGTGAGTCCACTTTCCTCTACATTTGCTCTTTGACACTCATAGGTTACCCCTAAAGCTCAAATTCTGTTAGCACATTGAAATGTGCTACAAATCCCATAATTCATCACTCTGGGAGTTCTGCCTGACAGACAGTCAACTAGGTCTCCCTTCCTTGAAGACCAGTCATGTCTGACTCTAGAGGACAGTGCCCATCTCCAACCTTTGGTTTTTGGACTTTAATTCCCAGAAGCCTAAGTCAATTCCCCAAAGCACTGATCAACCAATGTACTGATTTAGGCTTCTGGAAAATGAAGTCCCCCTGTGGAGTGTGTGCCCCATGTTGGGAAGCACCGATTTACAGCCAAAGAGCCAACACTGTCTGCTTCTACAGACATTTCCATGGTCATGTGGTAGGCATGACTAGATACCGGAGCACACAGAATGCTGTTACTTCTCCTGTCGAAGCAGTATCTATTTATCTACTTGCAATTTCTTGCTTTCAAACTGCTAGGGGCTCACGCCAGTGTCCAGCACTTTCGTCTCAAGCTGCTGACCTGCCAACCGTCCAGTAGTCAAGCTCAGCTTCTTAGGCTTTCTGGGTTGGCTAGCATTGGGACAGTTTCCTTTATGAACAGAAAACTTAGGCACACAGTGCTTTCCAACGTAGAATGCTTAGGTGTACTGAGACCTCCTGAGTTGGTTACAGTTGGTCACAGCAAACTTTAATGCAAACACCAATAGGATTCTGGCCCCTATGTGCAGCAAGGAGGCATGTCAGTTGCAACTACAAATTCCACCTCCGCAGTGAAAAATCTGGGTGGCTTTGAATAAATTAGCTCAACTCTTTGACTATAAAATGGAAGGAACACTGAGCTATTTTGCTGATCATTGGGAGGATAGCTTGGTACAGTGTCATTTGTGACATTACATTATATAGGGTGATATGCCCAATGGTTGTGACAAAAACATTCATGGTGGAGAACAGGCACCTGCACCTCTTTCTGCACTCCCTTCTGTCTAAATCTTCTCCCATATTCGACAGTTTGGTTGCAAAAAGGCACTTTGTTCTTTCATTTTAAAAGAGCCCTGGTAGTGCAGTGGTTAAACTGGTGTACTACAACCAAAACTGCTGACGTCATGAATTTGATCCCAAAGGGATCAAGGTTGACTCAGCCTTCCTTCCACCCTTCTGGTGTCAGTAAAATGAGTACCTAGCATGGGGTACACAAAAAGAGCATCCTCGGAAATTGTGGTATTTTGTACCCTGAGCAATGGCCACCTTGTGCCAGCTAATCTTTCTCACACTAGGTCAAATGAAAGAAACTGCTGAATGAACTCACCAAAAGATGGCTTCATTTTGGCAGTTTCACGTCTTCACAGAAGAAAAAGTGCCCAACATGTTGGGGGATGCCAATTACCTTGTGAATCACCCAGAGAGTCCACTAAGCACTATGGGTGCAATGAATAAGTGTAATTGCTATTGCTAATTTGCTACCATGCTGCCAAACCTGATGGTGAGGCAACAGCAGCAAACCCAGACAACCGCTGCCTTTTTTTTTTTTTTTGTTATAAACCAAGATGTACATGTAACCCCTAAGGACTAATTTTTTCAGCCCAATGGGTGGGGAAATCCTAGGAAGGAGCATGGTTCAGGAATTGAGTTAGAAATAATGGGAGAGGCAGGAGCAGTTGTTCCTGTGGAGGATGATGATAAGGCCCTTGCCAGCTTGGTTTATGTAGTAGACTTTGCATGGGGACAGGGCGCAGACGCTGGAAGAGCCAATCTGATTGTGGGATTTCAGAGACTGCATACGTGAAGCTGATTCTTCTGTGCTATGGAGGTCAATATAGCTTGGATTTTGTTCTCATTTGATTTCAAAAATATATTTTAATTTGTCAAACAATTCCCCCTCTGGTGTTGGTGAAAAGAACTCGGGGTATACAAATTGTAGTATCCAGTTTTGGTACAACATTATTGTTGTTTTTATACAGTATAAGCATATATATCAAAAATATTTGTAAAGTTTGCATTTGCAATGCTCATTTAAATATATGTAAATAGATAGCCCCATAAAACTCGAGGGTGTTACATATGATCCTCAAGGGATACAGCTAGCTCATAATTGTTGTTTCTAAAAGAACTGTTTTATCTTTCAGCTTTTGATTAATTTGTGGTGCTATTTTTAATTTGATTCATTTGCTATGCAATTGTGTAATTGTTATTTCAAGAGTGGGGTGTAATATGGCTTTAATCTCCATCTCTTTACACACTATTGTTTTTCGTGTGGAAGTTTTGCAAACTGCTTCCTGACCTGAAAGGGAATTTTAATATATTATTCTAAACTACTGGTTCCCCCAGACGTTTTTTGGCCAGCACAGTCAATGGTGAAGGCTATTGGGAGCTGTCGCCCAAAATCATCTGGGGACCCAAGATTGGGAATCTAAACAAATAATAAATTGGACAATATACATCTGGCAAACATTTTCAACATTCAGTGCCGTGTCTATTTTGCATGACCAAGAGTTCCTATCATATGCCCCCATGCTATATTTTAGAGCTGTAAGATGTCATAGGATTCTTAATTGTTGCTGCTGTAATGCAATAGAGCAAGGGTGCCCAAATTATGGCCCACAGGCCAGATCTGGCTCCTGACATGAATTCATCCAGCCCGTGCTGCCCTTGTTGCTCCTGGAAGCAGAAGTAAAGCTGCTCACAACAACAACAACAGAACAAAACAAGAGAAACGGGTGGCAGTTTTACATGTTTGGCAATTCTAATCTTATGCCAGAGAAGAGAGGACTAGGGGTTTTTTTGTTTTTTGTTTTGTTTTTTGGAAGAAGAAAGAATTACATATATAAACTGATAAGTGGCAAGACACTTTCTAGTCAGAACTCTAACACATAGCAAGCCATCTGCAAAATAATAGTCATAATGGTTGTTGTTGTTAAAGACTGCACATGCAAAGCAAGACATGCTGAAGTTGCACAATTAATTCATAGTCACTATGTAAAAACTATAATCTGCCAGCATCCAAGAGTCCATGAGAACATCATGTAGAGAAGGCATTAAAAACAACCAAGTTAAGGGCAAGGGCAGTTAAGATCTTGAGGGATTTTCAGATCGAAACTGACAAGTACCTTGAGTACAATGCACCAGATATAACAGTAACAGACTGAAGAAATGTCTGGAAAATTGGCAGTGCAATTCAAGGGGTTGCCAGAATTGAAGATAAAGAGTTGGAAAAATTAACAAAATAGAGACACCTGGCCATAGAAATAAATCAATTATAGATGAAACACACCTCAGTGATTGCTATAGTCATTGAGGCACTGGGAACAATGCTGAAGAATTTCATAAATTGTTGCAACCAACTTCTGAAATGACATCAGAGCTGCAAAAGAGAGTGATATTGGAAAAAGCAGATACATTACGTTGCTATTTAACAGATACAGTACTTAGATTTTAGGTTAAAACTGTATCTGTAAAAAAACACCAGGCAATGTTATTGTAATATTGTTTGACTTTGTTTTGTAGGTTGTGGTGGTGACATTGATGACGATGATATTGCTGACGACGACGACTCCCAAAATTTTGGCCAACAACACAGCTCAAGGTGATATTTTCATTCTGTTATTCCTTCCTTCAGTCTTTTTTAGATGGGCCCTATCTAGCAGCTCCTACCAACCTAGCAGTTTGAAAGCAAGAAATTGCAAGTAGATAAATATGTACTACTTTGGTGGGAAAGGTAAGTGTGTGTTCTGTGCACTTCAGCAATTAGTCATGTCTTCTGCATGATCACAGAAACGTTTGGTTGTAAATGGAGATGAGCACCAACCCCTAGAGTCAGAAATGACTGGCTTTCAAGCAAGGGAGACCTATCTAATGGTGGACTTTTGCTACCAGAATGGTAAAATAAGGAAAAACTAGGAAGAAGATAATCTCATTGTAGCTCCTTATATGTTCCCAAAACTAGTTCCAATGAGCTAGGAATCACAGGTTCAGGTATCACAAAAAGCTGTAGGGAGAAAGTGACAGGAAGAAAGTGGCTAAGAGTTCAACACTTGATTTAGAGAGTCAAGAAAATATACTGTATATTTTCAAGGGTAACTGAATGACTTTCCTTGTCAGTTCTGAAGGACAAAAAAGAGGCAAAATGTGGATTTAGAGTGGGATGAGGTCTGATATATTTTTATGGTTCAGCTTGGTTTCTATCTTTTATTTATAACCATTCTGCATTTTCCCTAAACAAATAAATACAAGTAAATGTGGAAACCGGAAATGGCATGAGGGGAATAGTGTGGTGAGCTGCTCCAAAGACACAGTTTTGTGGCTGCAGGCAGTCCCAGCAAGGAATGACCTCAGCAACTGTTTTGCTTACGCTTAGGATAAAATACAAAAATAATAATAATCACAAACACATGGATACAGAGGGGGCAAAAATGCATACACATTTTAAGAAAGGAAAAAACTGTATTAACATTGTAATATTCAGTATATACTGATAAGGAAAGATAAATACTAGTCACGTTTGACTTCTGCATTCACAAGAGATGCTCAAAGTGGTTGCCATCAGCATCCAGACACTTCTGAATATGGCGAACTACTGCTTGAGTAAAGTTGACCAAAATGCCCCGAATCTTCCCTTATGCACATCACAGACAGTACCCTGCATTCCAAACTATCATTAATGCATGCAGTTGTTAGGAGGTTATGTTGCATACTTCCACCCTCATTGTCGTCTTATTTCTACAACATTCTTGAATTTCAAGTACCACTTCAAAATGTTCTTGTGCTCCTCAAACAACAACCGTGATCCTGCCATTTCCTTTGATTGTCCTGTCTGTCGCATGGTGATGCTAGCATTCATTCTTTTGAGCAAACATCATGCTACACATTGCTACCACAGTTCAATTCAACTTCAAAAAAGTAAGACATAGGTAGCATCTCTATATCTTTCTTTTTGAAGCTGAATTGAATTATGGTAGTGATGTGTAGCATGCCGATTGCTCAAAAGAATGACGTAGGTAACATCTCTGAGGTATACAGAAAGAGCCTCCTCAAAGACTGTGGTATTTTTGAACCAATTGGGCGTACTCTGGTAACGGCAACCTTGTGTTGACAGCTAATCTTTCTCACATTAGGCCAGGTACACAGAATGAATTCAGGAAAAGGTGCCTTCATTTTGGCAATTTCATATCTGGGCTAGACATCGCCGCTGCTGTCGTCGTCGTCATCATCATCATTGGAGGTAACATCTCTTAAAATGTGTGTACATTTTTGACACCCTCTACCCTTTCTGCAGCTCCCTGTTCTTGAACATGAAGGCTTGGTTACATACAAAAAACATGAATTCTGCCCCAACCTGTGGCCATGCTAAATCAGGCATGGGCCACAAAGCAAAGCCCTCCAAATATCATTGTTCTTTTTCTTTAACTCCTAGCAGCTTTGACCAACACAGCAAATAATAAGAACACTGGAAGCTGCAGTCCAACAGTATCTGGGGAAAAAGAGCCCTGGTGACGCAGTGGTTAAATTGCTGTACTGCAGCCAAAACATTGGGAGTTCAATCCTGATGGGGAATCAAGATTGACTCAACCTTCCATCCTTCCAATGTTGTTAAAATGAGTACCCAGCATGTTTGGGACAAAATGATAATTACCTTGTAAACCATGCAGAGAGTGCACTAAACGCTATTGGGCAGTATATAATTGTTATTGCTAATTGCTAAAACTACACATGGTTCATCTCTCTATATCAGGGATTATCAACCTGTGGCTCTTGGGCCGGATATGGCCCATAGCAACATTTCATGTGGAGACAGGAAGTGCCATGTGATAGAGGAAAGGCAAAATGGACGTCTGGCCCCCCAAGCTGTCTGAGGGAGTGTGACCCGGCCTGGACCCTGGCTTTAAAAGGTTGAGAACTCCTGCTCTATATTGCAGCATGCATATGTTTACTAACGGTTTTGAAGCAAAATAGGGACCTATTAGTAAGGCTATCTTACTAAAGACATGCAACCTGTAGATAAGAACATATGAGCACAGCCATTTAACCATTATACAACTCTGCCTCTCCAGTTTCAGAGGAAAAGTTGAAGGATTGCAGCTTAGTTCACAACCAGGGCCTAATCCATTCCCACTATCAAATACCAGAATGCACCCCTCTGCCTTGTAAAAGCTGCAGCAAGAACCGGTTTTTAATGCCATTTATTCCCTGCAGCCCAAAGGCGGTTTAATGTGCTTTGTGCAAGCACATCTGCTGCAATGTGCTCTTTCACCTCACTAAAAAATGCTGTGCTGTTTGCTTAGCTCTATTATGCAAGGACCTCTTTAAACATTTGCTCAAGATCTGTGTGGCTTTTGCCATGTGCACGCTTCAGACAAAAAGCAAAAGAAACAAGAAGGGAGTATGCCCAATGTACCAATGATGTATGTACAGCTCAGATCTTTCCTGTTTTGAAATGATAGCAACACTAATTCTGGCTTAAGCAGCTTTGGATATATACCTTTATTAAAAACAGGATATACAAAAAACAGCAACTGAAATGAAGGAAGCAGAACATTTTCCCTACGGTTGTGAGGCATGAAATGATTATACAGAGAAATCATGGATGTTCACCAATTGACTATTTGCAGAGGAAGGTGAAAAATCTCCTTCTGTCACACAGCATAACAGAGCTTGTTGGCTTAAGATGGCAGAACAGCAGTAGTACTTCCTTCAGTGCAAAGTTCATCCCACACGATAGCTTGAAGGCCGCTGGATGGCAGCTGAACAATTAGCTCCCAAAAGCAAGACCAACTGCCGAAAGCCTCGGTTAGTGACCCCCTCCCAGAGCTGAAAAAAGTAACTTTTTATAATAACCTTGCTTCAATTTCCCATTCAGCATGCCCTCCCTTTCATCCTCTCTTTTTTTGGTCTTCTAGTTAGCAGCAGATTGGATGCAAAATTGTTGGTTAGCCATGCAATAGCTCTCTTCTGAACTAGTATTTCTCTGAATTTGGCTTATTCTGCACAAGGAGCCCAAAAAATAAATCTTCTGACTCACAAAGGCTTCCAGATGTTCCCAGTCTAGGATCTCAATTCACTTCTTCTGAATGTCTTACAAATAAGGTTACCAAGTCACTTAAGTCCAGTTAAAATGCAAGGGCTTTAGACTAATTTCACATAGAAATGATCAAAATTTCTCCTCCTCAGAGATGACTTGTCCAGTGATGTGCCTCCCTGCCTGGGGGAGGTTGGCACTTCTTGGGAGACCTGGCTGACAAGACCAACCTCTCCAGATTCCTCATGAACTGAAAGATGCTAAGTGTGGCTAATACTGTGGATTAAAACTCCCATTTTAAAAGCTTGCTTTTATCTCCTAGTCATCTAGATGAGAATTCAGATACACCTGCTATTGCAGAGTTAATCCAGCACAAGATGAAAGATATCCTGTTCATTTTAACTGTCACTTACTCAGCTGGGAATCTCATGGTCATGTGAACATTGGTAAAGGTTGCCCTTGCTCAAAAGCCAGTCTAGGTCTCAGTGGTCATCTCCATTTATAGCCAAAAAGCCAGTGCTGTCTGCATCTGCACGTGTTTCTGTGGACATGTGGCAAGCATGACCAAACATGGAACACTGTTTACCTACCCACCAAAGTGCTACCTATTTATCTACTTGCAATTTCTTGCTTTCGAACTGCTAGGTTCACAGGACCTGGGACAAAGAAGGTACTCACTCCACCATGCAGTACTCAGGTCTCAGACTGCTGGCCTGCTGACCTTCCAGTCATCAAATTCAGCATCTTAACCACTAAGCCACTTCACTCCCCCAGACATGTGAGCATAGCTGCCTGCAAAAACAAGAACCCATTTCCTGATTGGGCAGGAGAGCATAGCTACACCTGCAGAGCTTGCTAAGCAAGAACACACATGCCTTGGTCTTGTGAGAGTTCGCTGTGGACAAGAGAGGATAAAAACCACCAGCCACAGAATACTCAGTGGGGAAACGATACTACAGTCAAACCTCGCATAAAGAGCGCCTCGCTTAAAGAGTAACTCGCTTAAAGAGCAGAATTGTCTCGAAATGTTCGATTCGCTTAACAAATAAAACCAATCAAAAACTCGCTTAACAAATAAATCGGGGTTGCAATCCCCCCCCCCCCGAAGTCACAATTGGTCATTTACAATGGTGTTTCACTTAAAGAGCAAATTCATTTAAAGAGCAATCCTGTGGAACACATTATGCTCTTTAAGCGAGGTACAACTGTATTTAATACTGGAGAGCACACAGAAAGTTGCCTAATACTCAGACCTTTGATTCTCTTGGTGTAATTCATGGCTTCAAGTAGTACCTGAATATGAACCTGTGTACCTCTACATACAAAACACATAATCCACCCCAGAGAAACGGCACCTCCCTTAGATTTCCCAAGAATAGTATCTTCTTATTTATTTTTTTGCACTGAAGGGCAAGACATGCTATATCAAGTTTCAAGGGGAGTCTACCACCATCTTCTTTGTTTTCTCATTCCAGAGCCCCAAAGTAAGGTGGGAGAAAGGGTGAGTTAAGCAGTAGAGGCAGGCACTCAATGCAAGCATCTGCACATCTATTGCAAGCCTCCATTAAGTATTTGAAAAAACTCAGTCCTTTCAAGTCCAGGAAAGCACTGCTTTTTTAAAAAAAATAATCTTTTTTAAAATACTGTTTTTGAAGTGTCCAGTAGAGCCTTGAAAAGACAAGAAAGGGAGCAAATCTCTGCCTTAGTCCAAAAGCCTGAGGGATTCTTGCTGCTGAAGTTCAAAAGCACATTATCTGCACATCTCTAGAAAGTAGGTCTCAGATCCCAATGTGTAAAAGGTCAGTAGTAACAAACCACCTTAAGGTATGAGGAGGACAAACAATTTAGACCACAGGCAAAACAGCAAATAACCATATTGGCTTGTGATTCTAAGGACTGTGGCTCAAAAAGCAAAAAATTCCATGTTCAGCACAAAAGACACAATATTGTAGAGAAACAAAGAGATGTCTAAAATTTTCATTTTTCCATAGATGTGGAAATGTGCATTAATAAATTGTAATGGCAGGCCATCTGTATAAAACCTGCACATGTGTCCAAGTGAATGGAAGAGTCAATGAGATGGTTAGGAGGCTTTGTTCTTTAGACTCACAAAATTAAATGGCTGTTAGAAGCTATTTCTAAATTCCCACAAATCTCACTAAGAGAAATTGCAAAAAAATAATAATAATCAGCTAATACTCACTCAATAACAACCCATTAAGATGCCCAAAACACAACAGAATAATAAGCCTTTTGTAGGGAACAACAAGACACCCACAAGGAACTGTAGCTTCAAGAATACTGTAATTGAGAAGAGGAGGATTAACACTTCTATTTGTTTTAATGCGCCTTTTGGCTATTTGGACACAAAATCTCTTTGTTTACTACAGCATACACATCTTACACAGTCCAACGCATTCTCACTGATGGGATATGAAATTTATTTCAAACTAGAAATTAACAGCATAATCCTATGCATACTTACTCAGACATAGCTAAATGAGATTTACTCCCAGTTAAGTATGTAGACTAAAGGTCTGAGAGCTGCTCATATCCTATTTCCACCATATCTTAATTTCTGTATACTGTATAGTTATACAGCTATCAAAAACTTTATTTTAAAAAAGTGGTTGTAAGGTACCAAGTTGGGACAGGAGGAGAGACTGAAAGTCTAACTAGCCTGAAAATTGAGAACCACATCCTATGGAGGTTTCTAAGAGTGTGACTATCCATTTTAGGGTTGAATTCTCTCCCCCTACCACTCCAGTGATAGGAGAACCCAATAACTGCTGTGGGACCTTGGCATGCCACACACAACTTGTGGGCCATACAAAATTTGATGTAGAAAATTGCAGCATAATGAACCTTTCAGTTTTCCAAAGAATCACCATAAAGACCAGCAGTTGCAATGATAACTAGAATATGCCTTCCCAGAAGCATTCTGTAAATGTTTAGAACCAGCTTCCATGAATATTGTCATCATCCAATGCTGACATCATTGAAAAAGGTTGAATTTGAGCAGGGGGCAAAAGCTCTTGGGATTATATTTTCAAACTTGGGGCTTGGCACTTGATGTAAGCATGCGTATTGTTGAGTTTTCCCATATTCTGCTCATGTTTGTGTTTTCCTAAAAAGGTGTCAAGGGCAAATTCAAACAAGCTGAGCTGTCTCAACTGAAATGGCAGCTTTATCTCATCCAGACATGGAATGCATGCCTCAAGGGAGCAAGCAGCTCCCACATATCTCTGGTTGTCAGAGTCTTAAGACCACTATGCCTCACTGTTTTTGACATGTGGGGTATTACAGAAGGCAACCCAGTTTTGGAGAACTGTCTCTTTGCAATGTCAGATAACTGTGGATTCTAGTCTAAATCACAATAAAAATGCTAAAACCAGCCTAGGAATGCTTCTAGGACTCAGTGATGGTGAACTTTGGCACTCCAGCTGTTCTTGAACTTCAAGTCCCAGAAATGCTGACTTGGCTCCTGGTAATTGAAGTCCAAGAACACCTGGAGTGCCAAGGTTTGCCATCACGGTTATTTTTTACCTAGAAAACCCAGGCAAGTATCCCTGTAAATCGGAACTGACTAGATGTCACGTAATTATTGTTATTTTCACATTCTGGAGACATCACATTTGTGTGTGTGTGTCCATCCACATCCTGCTACATTTTGTCTGCATGGTGTGGACAGCAAGACAAAATTGCAAAAGTGGGGAAAGACAATTCCCAGCAGACCACATTTTACTTTGCTGTTTTAAAGAGTTGAAATGCATTCCCAAGGCCTTAGTTACTGGGAGTAAAGTTTTAAAGCTAAAATATAGCAATATTTTGGATCCCTTTCATTTTTGGTTTTATCCATCGCTGGAATAAAGCTATTTGAGAACTCCAATGCCAAATTTGGCTTTTGAATTACCCACAGTCAAAATTCATATTATTGCGTTAGATCAGGGATTCTCAACCTACAGCCTGGGGCCCGGATGCAGCCCACGACACCATTTCATGTGCCCTCCCCACCTCTGCCACATCCAGAAGTGCCATGTGTGGCAGGCAGGCCAAAATCACCATCTGGACCCCGAAGCTGTCTGAGGGAGTGTGACCCAGCCCTCAGCTTGAAAAGGTTGAGAACTCCTGTATTAGATTGACCATTGATGTAACTCAATACTGTATTACAATTCCTCATACCCAAATCTAAGGACTCTTAGAATACTCCAGCTTGCATGGACACTACTTTTTGAAGTCCAGAAAGTGAGTTTTGCGAGCTCTTCTATTCTGAGAAGATGTTTCTACCCCAGATCATCCTTAGGGGCACAAGAACCTATCATTCTAACATTTTACTCACATTTTTCTCCATACAAATTCACACTCTTCCTCAACTCATGTTAGAAAGTTCCCGTCCACAATGACAACAGCAATACGAGGAAATCTTTACACCCAATTCTAGAGAGAATAAAAATACTTACTAAGCCACCATTATTCCTTCATGTTGGTTCAAACAATGAAACATTTCTGAAACAGTATGAAAATGGGTGAATTTGACAGCAGTTAGCAAGGGGGTTGTCAAATCTCAGCATTTAAGCGAACAGAAATGAATGATGGATTAAAAGAGAAATGTAGTCAACATTCTCCTTAGTTCAGAAATAGGCTTGAAGTTCATGTATTGAGCAATTGTGCAACTGGATACATTGCTTAAAGAAAAAGCAAGCCAAACAAGTCTTGTGAAAGTCCAGCTCAGACCAGAGCAAACAAACAGTCTGAAGTTGAAACTGACCTACAAGTGAGGGAGGAGATAGTACATACGATAAATAGAAGAGAGATAGAACGATAAATAGAAGAGAGCTAGAACGGAGATTCTATACATTGTTTGGCACCTCTGACTGGAACATAGCCCTGAGAAGTACATACTTTGGGAAATGTTCAAAATCTTATTTTGGCTTATGGCTTACTCCATAGCATGGACATTGCTGCTATTTCATAACACTTGATTATGCTTTCATGTATTTGCTCATTCTTTTGATTTGTATCTAGCCTTTCTCCTTGTAAGAAATTGCAAGTAGATAAATAGGGACCACTTCGGTGGGAAGGTAAAAAGCATTCTATGCAATCAGGTGTTGAGGCATGCCTACTACATGTCCACGGAAATGTCTGCAAATACAGACAGTGCTGGCTCTTTGGCTATAAAAAGAGATGAGCACTGAACCCTAGAGTCGGATACGATTGCTTTCAAGCATGGGTGACCTTTACCATTACCACCCCAATAGTGCACTCTCTGGACAGTTCACATGATAATTAGCATTTTGTCCCCAACATGCTGGGTACTCATTTTACCAACCTCAGAATGATGGAAGACTTCATCCCCATCAGGATCAAACTCACAATGTCAGCATTAAGAATAAGTACAGGTCAAAATAGATAAAAAGAGAATAATAGATTGCCAAAATCCTATTGCCAATTTGTACTTGTGTAAAAGATATAATTGAAGTCATGGTGACACTCATTAATTGGAACAAAAAAGGCTAAACAAATCGTAAGGCACTAATAGACTGAGCTCTTGTGAATCAAAATCTAGTTATTGAGACACAAGAAGTGCCAGCACAGTGCCCAAATTAATCAGTTCCCAAAGCCTATAGGCTTCATGACCAGGTGAAGATATAGATAATAGCAAAGTCACAATGCTTCATTAACACAGGAATGGGACTTTCAGACTGTTCATTAGCAGATCAGGGCCAGGATAATAGCTGAGGTAAGCTTGGTTGTCACTAGAATGCTAAGAGTTGTTTTGATACTGAGATCAGACTCTGTTAATGGAGACAACTATCTTATAGTTTGTTATGTGTCACCAAGTCAGAATCAACTTATAATGACCTTAATAAGGCTTTTAGGGCAGTACTCATGAGATATTGGAGAAAACTGAGCAACATGTACCACTCCAGATGTGCTTGGATTGCAGCTGCCAGCCTTCTTTACTGTGTCCACGTAGGCACTTGTGGTATGAGAACATCTAAATGCCCAATTTTGCCCAGATCTGATTTAAAGCAGTAGGTAGGCGATCTAATAAATAGGATTCAAAAGAAAAAAATGGGAGAGAAGAAAGTAAAAACTAATTCAGGAAGTTCTTCTTACAGTTCAGTTCTTGTTAATAACTGGTTACAGCAGACATAGTTGGAGTATCTTAAAAGGATCCCTATTACTGGGCAACAACTAGGAAAAGCTCAAGGCAAGCTTCCAGCAGCAGCAGTAGAACTGGTAGAATCCTAGCAAATTCACCATCTCATTTAGGCAACATCCTCAATAGTTATATGGGGGAATCTGCTTTTTGTGTGAACTCAACAGTATTTTGTATGTCGCTCATAGCTGCAAAATCCCATTCAGACTGGCCTAATACTGTATCTGTGATAACTGTAGCTTACAAGGGAAGGACAGTACATGCTTAATCACTTCAAGGTTTAGCTATTTCGTCATTGGTTTAGTCATGTTATTAGTTTGTGGTATTCTAAGCCCTATTGTGTCCTGAATGTACTGAATTGCACTGCTACCACAGCCATGGAAACAGGAAAGCTACCTATTTACAACATCCCACTTAGACTGTTCTACTTACAGTGTACTGTGTTGAACACATACTGTGCTATTTATTCTACTTACAACACTAACTTTCCTTCCATTTGTCTCTCTCAGATGTTTTTGGCACTTCCGGTGATTTTTTAAAATTGTCTGTGTTTTTAGTCAGCACATCATGTATTTGGTACCAAGATGTAGATCAGGGCTGCCAAAACTATGGCCCTGAGGACAGATTGCCACCAACACCGGAAGTGCCCAAAATGCAGCAAAAAAATCAAAAAGGGCAACAAAATGCTCCTACCTCACTCCTCCATGGGAAGAGGCGGAGGTTGGAATAACACCACCATCATCACTGAGAGGAACCATGTGACCGCCCATTCAGCTGTTTGAGGGGGCGTGGTGAGGCCCCTGGCGGGAAATGTTTGGCCACCCCTGATGTAGATCATCTTTGTACAAGTGGCCAGGACATATTTACAGATGGCTCGAATAACTGGCAGATAACTGATAAGGCATTGAAGGAAAGCAGATAAGATCTATAGCAGTGCTGGCGAACCTATGCTTCAAGTGCACCGGTGACATCATGTGGGTGTGCACGCACCCACGTGACATCACTGTCACACATTATTCCTGCCACCCATCTCCCCCCCCCTTTGGGGGGCACTTGGTTTCTAAAAGATTCACCACCACTGATCTATAGGATAAAGGGAACTTTAGTACAGTTGTACCTCGCTTAAAGAGCATAATGTGTTCCACAAGATTGCTCTTTAAGCAGAAGAGTAGTGTGCCTTGGCGGGGCCCCGTATAAAAATTTGTTTGGGGGCCCTTAGGAAGGGTAAAGATTTGTTTTGCTTACACACGTTGGGGGCCCCCGTGGCCCGGGGCCCCCGTATAATTGATATGGCAGATATGGCGGTAGCTACGCCTCTGTCTTTAAGCGAGTTTGCTCTTTAAGGGAAACACCATGTAAGTGACCAATTGTGACTCCTGGTGGGGGACACTGCGAACCTCAGTTTATTTGTTAAGCGAGTTTTTGGTTCGTTTTATTTGTTAAGCGAAGCAAACATTCAGGGAAAATTCTGCTCTTTAAGCGAGTTACTCTTTAAGCAAGGTGCTTTTATGCGAGGTTTGCCTGTACTTGGAACATGGAGTTACACACTTTAACTGTGCACAAACAACCTTTTGAAATTGTCCACTCTATTGATGGGAAGAGAATTTGAAGCACCAGTTTCATCAGATTTCTCCACCGGTAGAAAAAAAAACGACCCAATAATTCTTCAGAAACCGGGATGGACCATTAGTACAATTTTGTTCTTTCTTCTCACCAAATTATTTTTTAGTTTTTCTCTCTGTCCTTGAGGCAGATGCAATAACAACTATGTTAGCAGTCTGGCCACAGTTTGGTTCCTCTAGATTTGAATGTCCTCTGTTTGTTGTTATTCTGGGCAGTTGTGGTATCAGTGATGAGAAGGCAATGACAAAACCAAGAGAGGCTAAATTGTGGACAAATTCTGCATAGTGGTGTTTACTTCTCAGGAAGTAAGAAACAGAAACAGTCAAACATTTCTCAAAAAAGTATCTTCTCAGAATTTCTGACTCAGTCAGCACAGATCCTTCTTCAGGGCTCAGCACCTCCCTCAGGGCCTCTCAAATGTTGCATTGTAAAGATATCATTGTAGGTACATTTTGTCTGTACTGTAGATACTTATCATATAAACACTCCCTCTAATAGGTGTGTGTGTTGCTGTCAAATCATGTGAGGATTTATTATATTTTTGAGCTTCCTGAAACATTGCAAGATGTCCGAGGCTACTACAGTTTGTTTTAGATTTCGTTGTTGGTTCTTTCCAACTACCACTCCCTTTTCCTTACACAACTTGCTATTGCTGAAAAGCTTTCTTGACCACCCACACTCCCATTCGGGGGGGGGGGGGACACAGTGAAAGAAATTTCCTTATGACATCTTCCTCTGGGCTTGAATTAAAAGAGTAGGAAGTTGAGATCAAAGGGACCGACAACTGACACAGTTGTGACCATATGATGAAACACAAGGCACAACGGTGCATTATTCAGCCACCTCATAAGTAAATACAAGAGCACTCAACTTCACCCATGAGAATTATCTGAATTTTCTCCTGCTTTGAAATTCTTCTCAAAGGCAATTTCTTTGACATCAAATAGATACAAGATGGTTGAAATTCTCCCAGGATACATTTTTGGGCAGCAGACTCTTGCAAACATATGAAAAAGGAGAAATATCATTTGGTACTCTGGCATCATTTTAAAAAAGCAAAATGGAGAGAAAGCTCAGTAAAATGTAGAGCTGGCTCCAAGTGAGGCCTGTAATGAGGGTAGCAAGCATGGTTAAATGAAAAGGATGTGAGGCATGATATTTTTAAGTACATTATTATAACAGACTCTGCAGTCCTTCTCCAGGAAATAGAAATACTGTACTGTAAAGGCAAGCAGCAAACATACTCTCTGGGGAGATCAATGGCCTATCTATCAATATTTGAGGAGGCTAAAAGTAGATGGGACTCAAGGTCCTCCCATTATTTTATTATTTTATTTTATTATTCAAATTTATATATTGCCGCCCAAATCGAACAAGCGACTCTGGGCAGCATAACAACAGTGAAAACATTACAATCATAAAACATTATAAAAACCCTTAAAAACCCTTAATAGACCTTAAAGATTACTCTCCCCCTCCACATCAATTATTTAAAAATTATGGTTAAAAGAATGACTAAAGGAACAGAGAGGCCTACACTATCCAGTAAAACCTCATATAACACTAAAACCTGGTTCCACAAGTCTTGGTGTTATATGATTTTTAGTGTTATCTGATCCTCTATGGGATCCATAGAGATACATTGTAACCACACAGGCTTTAGCGGTTGTTATCTGAAGCATCCCATAGGATCTTAATGTTATCTGATGCAATTCTTCCCCCCAGATTCCTTAATGTTATGCGATTTTAGTGTTATTCGATACTAATGTTATATGAGGTATTACTGTATAAGCCAGCAAAAAGGGGGAGGGGGTCACCAGGTCACCAATGTCCCACACCTGCTTTGCCAGCCAGGTTTTTAGTTGTTTACTGAAGGGCGACAACTCCGCCTGGAGGTGCAACTCAGTTGGTAAGAGGTTCCATAGGGTACAGAATCGCCATAGCAAAGTGCCCTTTAGAACAGGGGTCCCCAACCACAAAACCATGGACCAGTACCAGCCCAGGAAGTGTCCCATACCAGGTCACGGGAGTGGCTGGCACTGGAAGCCCCGATGGCAGCCTTCTGCCCTCAACGTGCTCTGCCAGGTCTGCCCAGAGAATGGAGGGAGAGCATGGGCTTCAGACATAGCAGATAGGCAGGTGGCTGGGCCTCTCCTACATGTTACTTAACTATGGCAGGGCTCCACCCCCACCTGTGTACAGTGTGATACCTTACTGCCCGAGTCAAACAGTGTGGCTGGCAGGCGGCTGGTCCCCTCCTCCTTGTTTTTGAGGTACAGCGGGACTCCTTTCCCCCACTTACTGGTCTGTGGAAAATCTGAACAATGCCTAAGCCCAACTGCTTGCTATTACACAGAGCAACACAGGAATTAAATCATAAAGGGTGGTGCAAGTGTGGCATAAATGGTGAGAACTAGTGGGAGTCACAGCAGATGTTAGAGGCTGATGCCAACAATAACAATTACACTTATATACCACCCCATAGTGCTTAGTGCACTCTCTGGATGGTTCACAAGGTTTCCTCCTGAATGCTGGGTACTCATTTTACTAAACTCAGAAGGATGGAAGGCAGACTCAACCTTGAGTCCTGTCAGGATCAAACTCATATCAGAAGTTGTGTATAGCAGTTTGACCATCAGGGCTCTTATTGCCAGCTCCAATTAGATTAATATGTTTCTATATCATTGTAGTCTATATTATTGTTACATACACAGGAATACACAGAAAGAGCCTCCTTGAAGACTATGGTATTTTTGAACCACAATCGGAAACACCCCAGGCAACGGCCACCTTGTGCAGGCCACACTAGGTCAGGCAACAGAAACTGAAGAATAAAGTCACCAAGAGGTGTCTTCATTTTGGCAGTTCCATATCTGGCCAAGACATGGAAAAAGAAGAAGTAACATACACAAACTTAAGTTTGCCTGCCTTCTTCCTATGATACAACAGAGATGTCCATCCAAATGCTAGACAGATCTATCCCCTTCTTCTGAGTTAGTACTAGAATGAATAGATTAGTACTACTGCAAACAGTCTTACTGAAGAACGCAGAGTTGTGGTGGAGCAACATTTAGAACCATAGCTATCACTGAACATTTTGCAAACCCCAACTCATTTTAGAGGACCATTTCAGTGGGAACAGATCTTGGGGACATGAAAGGAGCCTCATTCAGGCGTCCCCTGAGTGGAGTTCCTCCAGCAAAAATCCTTTCAACCCAGAATAATTTTAAGAGGTGACTAAGGTTAAACCTGAACATTGATGCCTTTGTTGTTCTGCTTCTGCATCTTACTTACTTCTCTCAGGTGCACATTTTTCCCCTCCCTGGGCTGGGTGAGAATGTGGCCTCCCACATATTGTTGGATTCTAACTCTCAGCCCCACAAAGCAACATCCAGGGTGAATGATTAGGGAGTTTCCAATCCAACAGCATATAAAGGGCCACATGATTCCCACCATTATTTCTTCTGAGCTAAGAATAAAGAAAACATCTGCTCAGGGCTCCATTTCAGGAAACCTGTGTGTTTCCTGCTTGAAGAGTTTCCAAAATTGCCTGGGGTGTCTTGAATTGTAATGTCTCTTGTTTTAGATAACTTTGACATTGCAGAAGGTTTTTTTTTTTTTTAATTATAATTGGGTGTTTGCACTATGAATTGGATACTACATTTACATCTGAAACCACCTCAAGAAACATAAATAGGCAAGAAGGAGTAAAGAATAACAGGTGTGAATGTGGAGGCATGATAACTAACTGTGATTGTTACATTTCAGGTATATTGTGCAGCTGTCTTTTTATTTTACTTTTTACCTATTAATAAACTGAAATATTTTTAATAAGTAGATGTTAGGTTATGGAAATTTCACCAGAGCAAACACTGCTTTTCATTTCCTCAAAAACTGCATTTTTACTCTTCTGATTATAAATAAAAACCACCCCTCTGAAGGGAGTGGAAGACCAACTGCATTACAAAGGACTGACAGTTAATGGATGTGAGAAAGTAAATTCTATTTATTCATCTGCAAACATTTGTTTTCATTAACACTCCCTTATATTCAAGGAAATAATTAACTGAAAACTCAGATGCCTTTGAGATGTGGTGTTGGAGGAGAGTTTTGAGATTACCCTGGACAGCAAGGAGAACAAATAGGTCAATCTTAGAAGAAATCAACCCTGACAGCTCCTTAGAAAGTCAAATTGTAAAGATGAAGCTAAGGTACTTTGGACATCAAATGTGAAGAGAGGATTCGCTTGAGAAAGCCTTGATGCTGGGAAAGGTCGAGGGCAAAAGAAGAAGGGGACGGCCCAAGATGAGATGGCTAGATGGTATTGTGGAGACAATGGGCACAGAACTGAGTGAGTTGAGGAGGAAGGTGGAGGACAGAAGTGCCTGGCGGGCAGTGGTCCATGGGGTCGCAGAGGGTCGGAATCGACTGTGCGACTGAACAACAACAAAAATACAAGATTTGGGGAAATTGGGAGTGATAACTTTTAAAGATTGGATGGAAAAAGTTGGGAAAATGGAAAAAAAGGGGGAAGATAGATATAAAGATGAAATTGAAGTGGTTTAATAGATTGCAAATGAAGAATTGGATTAAAGATTGGGATTTAAAAACATGGAACATGAACAGATATAACAAAATTTGAAGAATTAATAATTCAGTTAAAGCAAAAAGAAATTTTGACACAAGGATTAGTTAGTAAGACTTATAAATTCTTAATGTATAGTGATGAGATACAGGATTTTGAGAGAGATGGAAACTATGAAAACAAAG
Organism: Furcifer pardalis; assembly: GCA_030440675.1. Taxonomy (NCBI): domain Eukaryota; kingdom Metazoa; phylum Chordata; class Lepidosauria; order Squamata; family Chamaeleonidae; genus Furcifer; species Furcifer pardalis. The sequence goes on along the minus strand of CP126892.1, from coordinate 171,759,976 downwards.
GATTATGAAAAATATGTCAGTGAGTATTAAAAAACATTGCTATAAAATTATATGAAGATGGCATATGACCCCATTATGATCCTAATTACAAAAAGGAGTGCTGGGGATGTAAAAAAAAAAGATAGGGACGTATTTTCATTTATGGAGGAACTGCAAAGTGGTAAAAAGGACTTGGACCAAAGGTTTTTAAAAATGAACCAAATACCGTCACTAGAACTAGAAATATATCCTAGACTTGCATTGTTAATGGATTTTAACAATATAAAAGTGGATTTTAAAAAAGAGATGGTTATTATTATGGTAACAGCAACAAGGTTGTTAATGGCTAAAAACTGGAAAATCTACATGGAATTTACATAGGAAGAATGGTATGAAGAACTGTGGAACATAATCATAAATGACAAATTCTTATATCTATTCCACCACCACCACCCTAGAAACCGAAGTGCATCAGTCAGAACCTGGTGCAAAAGATGTGCATTTGAAATTATAGGTCAGAGTGCTCCCAGGTTCATTCTGGGCTTAAGAGTTTATTTTCATGACCAAAGATGAGCTCACGGTACTTTCACACAAACATTCACTGCTCGTTATCCCATTTTTTAAAATTTCAGCAGATTATTTGTAGCAGATCACAACTGCTATTGTTTAAAAATCTGGATGTCAGAAATTGGGAGTTTGATCTATTTCAAATCACTTAGCGTTCTATCAGTACATAAAATACAGAAGAAAATGTAAGTCAGTACATAGAACATAGAAGAAAATAGAAGCATGTCCCTTGAATGCATGGCCAACTCACTGAAAATCCTGCATACAGAGTAGCTCCTTTTATGTGACACTATTCATGACTACCAGCTATCACAAGCAGATTTCATATTTCAGCATCCATTAGCAACTTGGAGAAGACATCTGTAGTGCCCTACCCATAGTGGAGTTCACTGTAGGCAACCTAGTCACAAGTCAGAAACTTGCATATCCCTCACTGCCATGTGCCTCCTAACCACCCAATAATAGTCTTTCTTGATGGGGACTAGTTATACAGTATTTGTTTTCAGTCATTTTGGTCAACATGGTTTGTACTTGCTCATGGAGACAAGATCACACCAGCAGATGCAAAAAAATTTTTTTAAAAAAAAATAAATTATTTGGTTACTAAAATATTAATCAAGTTGCTAAAATCATAAGCCAGCAGGTCATTTGTGACCTATGGCAATCCTTTTCAAGGTTTTCTAGATAAAGAGCTCTCCTTTTAAGCCTTAAACTGATTTTTAAAATGGAGTCAGAATATTTTAAGTACACTGGAATCTCGGTTAACAAATGGCTCGGTTAACATAAAAATTGAATAACAAAAGGAAATTCATAGAAAATAGTGGCTCAGTTTAGGTTTTTTCCCCAGAACTGATTAATTGGTGTTCAATGCATTCCTATGGGGAACTGCGTTTAAGTTAATGTATTTTGGTTTCCAGTGCAGTCCTATGGGAAATTGCATTCAATGCATTCCTATGGGCAATTCGGTTAAAGTAATTTTCGCTGTAAGAAACATCCCGGAGAACACATTAATTACGTTAATCAAGGTTCCACTGTAATTGCTTCTTGCATATAAATATACTCACTCTTTATTGACTTCAGTTCATTTCCAGTTATGTGTTTTCATATCAACTGAAGCATGATGATGGTCAAGGCCATCTTATTGGTGACATCAAGCTGTGGACATCAATTTCTATGGCAGTTTGCCACCTTCCTGATCATCTTTAAATACTGAACTGAAATGCAGCCATTTCAACACAGATTTGTGATGGACAGAAAATTGTACTTCCTTGTTACTATTATATTGCTATTGTGTCAATTTTATCTCCTTCATTGTTGTTTGGAGTTCTTCAAATATTGGATTACTGTTTTGCTAGCTGTCTGGATTTCTTGATTATGGATGCAAAAAAAAGTATTTTTAGCATTAGTGGTTTTGAGACACTAATCTGGAGTCAAACATCAACTCAGCTTCAATTTCACGCTAAAATACTTTCCGCCATGTTGCAATTTTCTAAACTGGAAAAGTGACCTACATCCTGGATGAATGAGATGAATATAGAGGTACAGTACTAGTACAAAATAAGTAATCACAGGGATTATAATTAATACTGCAAACCTAATAACAGAAAAACAGAAATATAAAACAAGCTAGATTCTAGCCTGCCTTGAAGAAACTTCAAAACAAACTGGGAGTACAAGTCAAATGTTGACATTTAACAGGGGAAATTTTAAGAAAAGTGACAGGCCAAGGAAAAAACAAAACATCTGTTGAAAGGTACTGGAACAAACTGAGGCATTAGAGGTCAAGTGAATTATTACTAGAAGATGAACCCTTTTCACTGTGCACAAACACACGATATCATAAGCCTGTAGCCCTGTTGAGTCTCACACCCTTTAAAACATATTGCTGCCTGCTTGTTAGCATAGCCTAGTTCAGGGGTTTGCAACCTATTACTCATGTGATGGCCCCAGCCCACAGCGCCATTTCATGTGGCCCGCCACCCTCACTTCTGCCACCACCACGGCCAGAAAAAGCAGAAGTGGCAAAAACAGCCAAAAACTCACCGTAAATGCACCTGTTTATGACAGCTGCAGATGCGTTTTACGGCAGCGTTTATGGCAAAGGGAACGTGTCCGACCTGCTCAGCTGTCTGAGGGGGTATTGTTTGGCCTACAACACAAAAACATTGAGAACCCCTGGTCTAGTTCCTGGTCAACAGCTAGAAAACAATAGCTATTATTTCTGCAAGTGGTTGAACACACACTACACAAACCCCAACTTGTCCTTGATTCCATCAAGTCAAAATATGGAGTATTAGGAGTTGAAGTAGCTGGAGCATTTTGAATTGTTCAAAATATGCAGACACAATTACACAAAATTTATGGATATGGCAACCTTTTTAAGCTGGGGATCACGCTCCCTCAGACATCTTCGGGGGCCGGACAGCCATTTTGCCCTTCCTCCACCACATGGCACTTCCCGGTGTGGTGGAGGTGGTGTTGGGGCCACATGAAATGATGCCATGTGGGCCACATATGGCCCTCAGGCTGCAGGTTAAGAATCCCTGCTCCAGATAGAGGCAGACAGATAGACGTTCACATGTGCCAGTACACATGTACAAGAACGCATGACCACAAGGCTTACAAACAAGCAAACAGTGGTGGACTGCAGCCTCAGTAAATTATTCAATTTACTATTGTTCCAGCATTCATAAAAAGGCAGTTTACATAACTATTTTTGAGAGACAAGACACTAACTATATGGTGACAGATTAAGCCGAAGTCTCATTAAAAATATTATACAACATAGCATTCAGCCAGCCTAAAGGTTGTTTATAAAAATGGAAAATGTTTCCTTGGATTTAATTTGCTCAGGACAGAAAAAGCACCCAGAACCTGTTTTTACAAACACAAAGCAAAGTACAGTGGTGCCTCGCATAAAGAGTGTCTCGCTTAAAGTGTAGCTCGCTTAAAGAGCAGAATTTTCTCTGAATGTTCGCTTCGCTTAACAAATAAAACCAACCAAAAACTCGCTTAACAAATAAATTGGGGTTTGCAGCACCTCCCACAATTGGTCATTTACAATGGTGTTTCACTTAAAGAGCAAACTCGCTTAAAGAGCAATCCTGTGGAACGCATTATGCTCTTTAAGCGAGGCACCACTGTATCTACTTCCCATTTTCAGGCGAGTTCTCAGTAAGTTACTGTGTGCACTATTCATCTCTAACATGCTTTGATCAGGCTTTTTTGTATTATAAGGTTATTATGCACAGTGTAAGCTAAAAAAATCTGAGGTGTTTGGACAACAGATTTGGCCATAAAGGAAGAGGGAACAAAAACAATCTACACAAAGGACAAAGTATTTTTAAACATTAATGATCCAAAAATATGAGCCTAGTTCAAAAGAAAATAGAGACGTGAACAGTGTATTTCAAAGGCTGATGAACTAGAATAAAGGTGGCCGGGTGGCAAAAGAAAGCCAACACATTTTGCTTATGATTTCTAAGCCCCGGTTTTGTTTGAAAAGATAGCTCATGAGTTTGAACATTTGGAGTTCAGAAACGCCAGATCTCCTAATTAGTTTAGCACAGTTTTCTCTGCTGGCAGGTGATCTATTGTACATCCGATCATACAGAATGCTTCTAGCAGGTACCTATGCTTATGAGAGAGGATGACTTCACTGCTGATATTTTAGCACAGGAGGAAAAAAGCCTAACTGGTTTACTTGACTCAGATGAGGCAATAAAATGCTGATTTTTGTTTCACAGTAGAATTTACAGAAGTGTGTCCAGCACACAGCTCCTGCAAATATGGACATGGTTAAGACTATGTCGTAAGCATTCCGCAATCTATTAACACAATGGCTGAAATCCTGTGGTAGTTCTATGTGTATAATGGGGATGTCATAATCACTGGCAAATTGCTGCTGATCAACAGCAATTTTGGGGTGCACATGACTATACACAATGTGACAAAATCATATGTGCCCCAAAATCATAAAAGGAAACCCTTAATGATTGGTGATTTGCTACTGCTGCTGTTATTCTCATTACTGTTTAGAAGTAACAGGATTTCAGCCAATAAATATCCATTACTGCCATTGTTTATGAAGGAATACTTAAAAGATCCAAATTTTGAACAGATGATGGCTAGAGAAGGCATCTGATACTTTAGGAAACAACCCATCCCCCATGATTTTTTTTTAAAAAAAGATCAGAACAAAAGAACTAAGGTTCAAGTCCAGTGATTGGAGGTGACCCATTGGACTAATGGTAACTAGGCAAAGTTAGCATTCAAGTATAGCACCCTGGGGAAAATGGACTTTGTGAAAGACAACTGTGATTATGAGTAGTCAGCATCACTGCTATTTCCTCTATCCAAGCTCTGGAAATTGTTAAAAATCAAATGAACCTGTATTAAGAAGTAGAATTTGCTTCCTTACCAATTAATGCATTTAATTGGCTTGTTCCCCAATAAGCTTATCTTTAATGATTAGATTGAGCGCAGCTGTATAGATAGGAAGTTTTGGGCAGAAGAAGACAAGAAAGATGACTCTGAATTCATTCATGCCCTTGACTGATAAGTGAACCACCACCTGGGATGTCTAAAAACTCGTGGCAGGGAGAGACAAATCATAGTGACCCCTTCTGTGTCATGGGCTGATAACGGCCATTGATGAGCTCACATCTGCAAGGTTGTTATACCAATTAGCCCATTCCAGATGGCCATTGTTTGGGCTCAGAGATATCTATACAACTCTCAAACTAGGGACATAAAGCCAAGTAGAATGAGCTAACACCTTAGCTTAAGGTATAAAAGAAGGGAGATTTGGCCTGAGACATTGGACAAGGGCTCAGTTTTAGATGGGACTAACACTTGGATATAGGGCAATTTTCTGTGAGCTAGAACCTGGGATCATATGACCCTCCACATGCTGGACCTGCACTTCCATCAGACCCATACAACACAAACAATGGACCAGAATGATGGATCTTGTTGTTCAGTATCATCTGAAGGAACTCAGGTTCCATAGCTCTGCTACATCAACTTGCCTCTTGTTTAAGCACCAAGAAGGAGGCAGCAAACAATGTACAGTAAAACACCGGATAACAATTGGATCGGATAATGCTAAAATCGCATAACGTTACGTAATCTGGGGAGGAGAATTGGATCGAATAACGTTAAGGTCCTATGGGATGGATCGGATAACAACCGCTAAAGCCTGTGCGGTTACAATGTATCTCTATGGAGCTTTAACGTTATCCGATACATCCCATAGGATTTTAACATGCATTGGATAACACTAAAAATCGGATAACACCAAGACTTGTGGAACCAAGTTTTAGCGTTATCCAATGTTTTACTGTACATATGTTTCACCAGAAGTTGGTTAAAGCAAAAGTAACACAACAGCAAGATCATTTTAATTGAACTGAACTCTGCCGAGAAAGCAGCAAGGGAATAGGAAAAGTAAAAGATCACTATTATACAATGAATATTACCGATAATTTCTTATTAGGAATATGTTAGGCAAGACAGTTAGACAACAGTAAAACATTCTCAGCAAATAAAACATCCCCCTATTAATTAGCCAGTAACTGAAATTGCCCACAAGTAGTTATAAACACAGATGAAGCATGATCTCCATTATAAGGGAAGTTCTTTTGAACAAGTAAATGGGAACCCTGTCACTCAAATGTTGTGTCCTTATAGTCTTAGAAGCCCTACACTTCAAAGTCAGTACACAAGATTTGTGAGCGCTATCATCCAAAATGCTTGAAGACCAAATGTTCTCCACCCATGTTATAAGTGGATATTTGCTGCAGCACATGGGTCTGTCTCTTAAACATGGATGTTTTCTCCTTGAGATTGTTTATGCACATCCAATTAGTTTGTAATGGCATTAGATTTGCTAATGTTTCTTTGACTGGATAACAGCCCTGCCTGCTATACAAGAGACTTGTTATTAGTTGAGAACAGCAAGAATCTACTGTCTAATGGTAGTAATGACTTCATGCATACCTAAGCCTCTAAATCAAGGGTTTCCAAACTTTTCAACCCAGGGGCTGGGTCACTCTCTCTCAGTCAGTTTCCAGGGTCGGACAGATATTTTGCCATGCTTGCATGATGGGGTTGGCTATTTTGTCCCAACAGCTTCAAAGGGGCAGTCATTTCATTTCTCAAATGCCATTGGAGGGATAGAGGCATGAGAAATGGCACCACAGGCCAGATCCGGCCCACAGGACTTAGGTTGGGAACCCCTGCTCTAAATGACCTTGATCCTTGGCAAACAACTCTCTTCGAATATCAATCTCCCCCTCAGTAAAAAAAAAAAATAGGAAAGGAAACAATGTCCATCTCTCTTCAACAGTTTTTATGACAACATAGTATTAAAAAAAGACCCCATAAATTAGAAATCTGAATTAATATTTGAACTGGGCTTGGAACCAGTATTTCTTAAACAATGATCACTCCCTTTTAAATAGCAGTGATCACCACCATGGAGTATGCCTTCTTTGCAACCAATGGCTTGGTGCTCTTCACTATATACATAAACGTCTTTCAATGCTATTTAAATTATTACAATAGGTTTTTTTTAATGATACTGTGGTTTAAAACTTTAGAAATAAGGGCAAGCTTCATCAAAATAAGATGAGGCAATTACACTGGCTGGATAGCTTTGTGATTTAGTTATCTGGATGCAGAGCCAGAAGTCAGAATTTCAATTCTCCACTGTGCCTCCCAGGAAAAGCTACCCTATGCAGTCATGGTTAAGCTGCAAAATCCCAGGGTGTCCCCAAGAAGTAGGGAATGGCTAACCACTTTGAATAGTCTCTACCTACAGTGGCTCAAGTAGCTAAGATGCTGACTGGAAGGCGGCAGGAGGTCAGCAGTTTGATACCCAAATACTACAGGACAGAATGAGCTCCCATCTTAGTCCCAGCTCCTGCCAACCTAGCAGTTCTAAAGCAAGAAATTGCAAGTAAATAAAGAGGGACCACTTCGGTGGGAAGGTAAACAGCGTTCCGTTTACTAGTCATGCCTGCCACATGTCCATGGAAATGTCTGCAGCAGCAGACAGCACTGGCTCTTCAGCTATGAAACAGAGATGAGTACTGAACCCTAGAGTCGGAATTGACTGGCTTTCAAGAAAGGGTGACCTTTGCCAAACCTTGAAAGACAGAATTGACTTGATGGCACACAGTTGTTGTTATTATTATACAAGTCAAAAGATTGTGTATGTGGATTCCCAAGTAGGAATACAAATGAAGTCATTCCAACCTTGAAATGTCTGCCATCAATTGTCTAACGCATACTCTAGATTCAGTATCACATCAAAGCTTCCTACAGCATAGAGTAGCACCCACTCTAAAAGCAGGCAACCTGACAACATACTTATCTCGCTTATGTGACTGCCAGAACTGACACCATGAAAGCAACACAGCGATACAGGCTCAGATCCTTAGATAACAAGGACGGAACAAACATGAGCATGCTAGATCAAGCAAGGCTACATCTGCGGCCTTCATAGCTGAAAAAGCTGCAAACAAAACAGTCTCATTCAGCATGACAGGAAACCACGATCAATGTACTTTCAACTGCTGCTGTTCCAGCCCCAGCCCCCAGTGGGTTGCATGTTCTGTTGAAGTTATGACCACAACATTGCAACCTCTTGTTTGTTTTGAATAAGTGGAACCTTGGGTTTGACAACTTCCCCTGGCTTACAGAAGATGCAAGCTGTAGTCACTTAAAGCAGGTAACAGTCAATTAAATGGCTGCCCTGTTTAGTGACTTTAAAACCCACACAAATGGAACACGTATTGCCAAACAAGGTAATGCAACGCGTCTCCAATATGAAGATTAAAATCAACTAATGAAAGTTAATGAAGGACTGGACCTATAAAGGCTAAAAGGCCAGGTATGGCAACATCATGACTTTATTAAACGGAAAGTTAGAAATATGATTGCAAGCTAACCTTGCTCCTATCCTTTGGTTAATTGTTATGGTGAAATGTAAAAATGCTTTGATTCTTGGATAAGACTGGATAGTGAGAACTCCTGCCCGCTGCTATGGTCAGGATCAGTTTTAGAGAACATTACATTCGTGGAGGTGTTGGGATTTGTGAGGCCTTTTACTTCACACTAAAAATAGTGTGTGGAAAATAACTTGAAAGACCTTAGAAACAAAGACATTGAATGATTGTCATTCATGTCAATATTTCTATTAAAAGTGTGCACTCCAACTGTATCAAGGCCATGTAGAACTGGCATTAATGTAGTGCTTAGGTGAACAATGCCTCTGATCTGAGGAGCTTAAGTACAACACTTTATATATGTCTAAGCCTCACTTCATGAATGCAGGTCGAGATCTAAAAATGTAAGCTACTTTTCCTCAGAAATTTAGAGAACTGCTGAAAAGTGGTAGACTTTTAGTAAAAAAAAAAGCCCTCACCACTTGAATCAGTCCTTTGAAAAAGTAATTGTATGTGTATCACAGCGAAGCAAACAAAGGAGAGAAAGCCAGGTATTTAGGGCTTTCTTCATAAACTGCATTCAGCTTTTGACGGAGAGACTTGTAGCAAGAGCCAACCCATGAGGTTTATGAAATCAAATCGGTATTTGCTAATGTAAGATGGCGTTGGACCTCCTGTATTGGCAGGAGTATCAATACTATTTGAGAAGACCCCCCCCTCCCCGATAAAAAAAAGTGATTTGGAACATAGGCAGGCCAAAATTAGCAGCAAGGCCAGAGAAAGGGCCACTTTTCATATCTAATGGGCAAAATGTGCACTGTAGTTTCTCTTGCAACTACCTCAACCTGTGTAGAGTATAATCCAAGCAACATATAGGACCAAGGGCAGGTATGCTGGACGTTCATGCATTCAATTGGCTTTACACTATTTGCAGTAGCAGCTAAGGAAATCTACATGCTTGTAGGATACAAGCTCTTTATAAGCTGTAAGGTGATGAACTCAAGCTTGCAACTCAAACGTATGTGTATTATTGCAGAAGTCCTGCTTCCTTCCTGGTCAGTGGGCCCAGTCTGATCACCTTGTCTCATTAGAACACCCTGTTTACACTGGGAAGGAAAAACATACATACCTTTTGCTGAATCTCATCTTACTGAAAAATCTTACAAGAAAATCTTGTGTTTGAAGAACAATGAAAAGGCATCAAACCTTTCTGCAGAGTGGTTACCGTTCCTAAAGGGCATGTTAAATTGATCCTAGTAAATGCAGGGACATCCCATCAGGTCAGAAGTGCAGTTTGTTTTTAAAGATTTGTCTTGTGTTTTAATCGGTGGATTAGGCAAGCCACTTTAAATTTGCTACATCCTTGTTCATCAGGAAACCATGTAAACATTAATCCTCTGGATTTATTCACAGCTCTTGTCTGATGTCACTTCTGCACATTTTCCTCATTTTTAGGAATTACTGGACCCTTGCATTATTTACACATGGCCAATTATTAAGCGTAATGTATCAAATGTGTAGGTCTGGGTTGCTCAAGCACATATATCCAACTGATCTTCGTCCATCCATAATTGCTATCAGGCTTTTCCCCCAGCATCAGTGCGCCATGCTTATCCCTTTCAATGCTTATCCTTTACAATACATTAAGCCCACTGGGACTAAAAATAGTTGAACTGATCCTATGCAAGCACGACAAGAGATTACATTAAAATGCCAAGATAGGAAACAATTTATTATAGAGAGAAGAAAAGTTTCTCATCCAAAATATAGAAATCTGTACAACTTTGCCACAACCAATATACATGAACTGTACAAATTTACACCAGTTCATAATTTACCAAAAAAGAAAAAAAGGGGGATGACTAACAAAGTTCACAAAATAGTTGGTGGTTTGTGGAAAAGACCTTTACCCAATTAAGTACAAGGAAATTACAAACCAGACCTCCATTTTCTAAAAATAAGAGGTTTACTCAGTCTTAGAAAACTACAAGCTAGCAAATGTACAGATAGCTGGCTGGTAAAACACACCACAGTTCAGACAGTGTCTTTATATGGTCTCTCTCAAGCCTGTTGGCATAACAGATCCTGCTCACTTGCTACCATGAAGGCCAATGCACAACAGAGATCTGAACATTTCTTCCCAGTTCATGCCCACTAGGTGTGACCTATGTACAGTTTATGCAGACTGTTAAGTGCTGGGTAAAAGTTATCAGGTAAAATTTCCAGTACTACCATGTTTGGAACAAACCTTGTTTCTGAGCTGCCAAAAAACGGTAACAATTTTTTAAAAATAATAATGTATAGTGCAAATTTACTCTGCAACCTTAACAGCAGAGGATAATTTTATAGCAATAAAGATTTCAGCTGAATGAACTGGTGAGTTAAAAAAAAGAAAAGAAAGCAAAACATCTGGGAGAAAACTGCAGCCTTCCTGGACAATTTCACACTTCAGGAAACCATCTTTACTCACAGGCTATTAAAATCTCTGAAAGGTACTGTCGAAACTATGGCACTGCCACTATTAAAATAAAGTTTATCACTCTATGTTGTGCCAGATCTTCACAGCAGTGACATGGTTTAAATTCCATAATCCATCCCAGAGGAGCCCACCCAAAGGAAAAACCAAATTTATCCATCCACCATAAGATGATCCATCCATAGGTTATATATCTTTAACCTGATACAGTCATCATATTGTAGCTCTTGGATGGACTGGTTCTGCCCAAGAGGAGTTCTTCCTTACAGCTTATTCTGCTGTCTACCATTTGCATGCTGGTGCTACTTTGGCTAGCGCCTGCTGGTGTGGCTTCGTACAGCACACAGATTGAGCCATCTTCTCCGATACGATAGGATACCTCATAAGGATCGACCCAAAGAGTGAGTTCGCTTGGAAGGAGACGGAACAGTTCCTGTCCGCTGAGTCCAATACGTTGTGCTGCCTGCCCAATTAGGGGATCCATTTTATGGTTGATTCGGATACAACGGTAGCCCGATCCTTTGCATGGCTTTTCAGGGAACCAATGGTGTTTATAGTGTTCTACAGAATAAAAAAAGAAAAGCAAATAAGTTCATACTTCACTCCGTACACAACAATTCAGAAATGTGAGCAAGGGAGAAATACCGCAAATGCATGGCCTAAATTACTTATTATTTCTTGTCTTGGAAACAATGGTTGGGGTTGGAGAAACAGGCATTTCAATTGCAGCTGTTTTTTTTCCCCTCCAAACAAAATAGATTGACCTATCAAGACATGTTAAGTCAAAGCCTCCCTCCAGAATGGAGAAGAAAAATGGCAACAGAACGGGGCAAATTTAGCACCCAGTAGCAAGGCACTGAAAATTAACACTCACAACCAAGGCAGAAAAGCATTTCATGTATATTTCCAAGGAACGTTTTCATACACAAAGCTATGCTTGGGTACACAAATGTGTTTTATAATGTGAGATACTCTGCCAAGTCTTTTCCCCCCCAGACACATGCATGTATCTAAAAGATCAAATGCATATCACACACTGAAAAGAGACTACCTTGCCATCTTCTCATTATGAGATACTAGCTTCTTCATAAACCAATTTAAATACAGTATATTCATAAGAAATCTGTTTGTGAGAAGCAGCATGTAAGTCTGCAGGGACAAACGAAGACAGATACCCTGAAATACTACACCAGCTGTTTAGTAACACATTTTCAAAAATTCTCAATTCCTAACCTTTATGGGAAGGTGAAATTTCATTGTTTTTAAGTGGGATTATTTTCCCTACATCTGCTAGCATTTATTAAGAGACAGATGTGCCAGGATTCAGAATTCTGAAGATGGATCTCCAAAAATGCTTTCTCAAATGACTTGATCCCATGTAAATACATTGGCAGATATGAATTTCTAGGTCATAAACTTCCTAACAGCCTATCATTTGCTTTTACAGTATCACAGCAATTTTGGTAAAGTAGTGAAATGTTTCAAACCTTACTGATAAAAGAAAATTTAAAAACGATTTTGCCTTTCTAAAGGCAAAACAGTAAGAATTTATTTCTGGAGCCTGAATGCATGTGGCTGGTATTTACATTCCAACAGGACAGAAGGCATTTTGTTTTTAAGAGAAGAATCCTTTCCACAGATTGAACTGCAATAACTCTTGGGGGGGGGGGGGTTGTGAGATGCATGTATCTTTTTATTTTTAACCATTAAAATGGACAAAACAGGAGCAACTGACAACAGCTCAGTGGTCAATAGGACTTCAGCAGTCACTTGGGGAAGCTGTACAACATGTGTAGACCTCAAACAAAGGAGGCAAAATGAAAAGCTGCCAGATGGTTTGTGCTGGGGGGGAAACTACCAGCAGATATTAACCGCTACCATACACACATAAAAAAAATAATACTACAAACTAACTGGGATTGGAAAAACCTCTCCATGTTAGGTCTGAAACAGCTTTCCTTCTGTTCAACAGGGCCTTCTCTCCTAAGATCCCAAACTACCTGGTAGTGGAGCTAAAGGGGGGGGGGGGGGAATTAGCATTCGCCACAAGCTTCTTTCTACTGAGCTTAAGGGGTACACAGAAAGAGCCTCCTAGAAGATAGTGGTATTTTTGAACCACAATCGGGTGTATCCTGGTAACGGCTTCTGTTGCCAGCTGATCTTTCTCACACTGGGACCGGCGAAAGCAAAGGGTGCCTTCAATTTGGCAGTTTCACATCTGGCCTAGACACAGCAACACGTACAGCAATCTCTTCCCTCAAAAATGGTAAAGGGAAGGGAAGAAAGGGGGGGGCAGGATGAGGCTTTTCTTGGCAGAAGATCCTGCACCTCTTTAAGTCAAAACTGGAGTCTGCATCCAAACAAAGGATTGGCACATTCAGGCTCACAAGCAGCATAAAGTCAATCCAGTATTCCTCTGAAGAAAAAAAAGGGTCCTGGGGACAGAGAGCAGATGGTTTATGGCTGCCTGAGGTCCCAAAGCAGGGCATAGCGTCCTCTAGCAGGATATAGAAACCCTAAATCATGACACCCCTTTCCCATTGTGTGTGTGAAATTAACCGGACAGAAGGAGTCCATCTCCACAATGTGGGTCAAGCGGGGCGCAATGATCAACAAAATAAGGTCACAGGGAGATGGGGGAAGAGCGTAATGTTAGAGATTGGAGAAATGGGGGGGAAGAGAAGGCTTGGGCTGCCCCCAACTTCTGGAACTACACCCAAAGTGCGGTCGGCTGAGGGGGCGCTGATCTCCATGAATGACGTGTGCAATGCAAACACTAAAGAGGAACTGGGAACATGAGAGGGACTTTCCAAGCAGGAAGCTGAACAGAAGAATCGGAATGTACTCCATGTTGGGGGCAAAAATGGTAATTAACCAGAGAGTGCACTAAGCTCTACGGGGCGGCATAGAGGTGTGTAATTGCTATTGATATTTCTACAGAAGTGTAAATGCCATTGTGATCTCTCCCTCTCTTCTACCCCCACCCCCCACCCCAACCCAAAGCGTGCCCTGGATTTTTGGCACAAAGGGAGGGCAAGGGAGTCCCAACACAAAAGATTGCGTTTAACACACACACACACACACACAGTATGGTCTTTTTTAAGGTACACGGTCGCTTTCCGACACTGTACACATTCAGGTCGCTCGTGGTGATGGTGGTGGGGCTTTCTGGAACGAGTTCGTGGGTTACAAAGGCAGCCTTCCCTCCGAAACGACTGGGTCGTGCCCCCTCCTCCGATCAACCCCCCCCCCCCCAAAAAAGAGAAACCCGTGCAAGAAAATTCGACGAGACCTTAAGCCAGTAAGGGTCGAGGAGAAAAATAGAATGTTTTTGTGAGACCCGGCGGCGCAGTGGTTAAGCTGCTATACTGCAGCTAAAACGTTGCCAGTTCGATCCCGACGGGGTTAACCAGGTTGACTCATATTTATTTGTAAAATGGGAACCCAACGTGTATATAGGGGGAAGGGGAAAAGCTAATTAACTTGTTTACCGCCGAGAGTATACTTAAGTGCTATGGGGCGGTATAGAAGTGTAATGGCCATTGACAGAAGAGATAGCGCCCCACCACCACCACCGTTTTGTTTCCTCCCCCCCCCCCACCACCACCACTACCACCACCACCACCATCCACGACCACCTCTCACCTTCCAGCAGTTCCTGGAGGCTCTGGCTGAAGGTCTGCAGCTGCCGCTCGTTCATCAGCCCCTTGGTGCGCAGGAACTTGGAGATAAAGCCCACGGCCGCGGCGATCTCGCGCATCATGTTGGCCCGGGTGTAAAGGGCAGGATGCATGGGGGCGGCGGGGACGGGGGGCAGCCAGCTCCGGTGGTTGAGTCGGGGAAGGGGCACGGTGTGTTCGCACACACGGGGGGCCACCCAACCAAGGCGGTCGGATGGTGGGGGGGGGGGTGTGAACCGAGAGAGCGCCCGAATGGGAGGATGATGAAAGGGAGATCGGAGAGACAGAGAAGACAGGGAAAAAAGACCGACCAAGTTCAGAAGACCCCCCACTCCTCCTGCCTGACCGCCCCCCTCTGACGTAAGCCCGCGGCAGCAGCAGCAACTCGCCCGATGACTCCCACCATTTCCATCTACCCAGCGCGAAGGAAGAGGCGCTGCGTGTCCAGGCTTTTATAAATACGGCGCCAGGGCGGGGGGAGGGAGCGGGGGGTGGCAACCGAGAAGCCGCCGCGGCCAATCAGGGGATCGCACCATTGTGACGTCGCGTTCGGAGCGGGGGGTCACGCGGAGGAGTGATGTCATCTGGTTGTAAACAAATAGAACGCTGAGGGCGCGGGGGTTCGGAGCGTGGCTGGGGGGGAGTTCGGAGGATGGAACGCCGGGCACCCAGACGTTCCATAAAGGACAGCTGAAGATCGGCCCCTCGCCGAGGCTTATTATTGAGCGATGCCCTGTTTTTGAGACAGCGCAGAGCAGGAACGTCGGGGCTCTCGAAAAATGCAGTGGCCAAAAAATTGACTTCGAGGAGGCAGAGAACTGGGCTTGATCCGAGAGATCGCAAGCATTACACTTGTACATCGCCCCCATCGCGCTTAGCGCACTCTCAGATTGGATCACAAAAGTAATTCGGATTTGACACACATCCCCGCAACATGCCGGGTATACTCATTTCACCGACCTCGGGGGGATGGAAAGTTGAGTCGGCTTTGATTGCCCCGTCGGGATCGAACTCTCAACGTTTTGGCTAGTTTAATCACTGCGCCATCAAGGCACTTTTAGGTGCAAAGCGACGTGAACGTCTGGACCGTTTTACATTCCATTTTTATGCTGATTTCCTCCTTCCAGTCGGTCACTCAAAATCCGGCCAGTTTTTATCTGCAGCACAGCAATTAAGAGCGTGATAATAATAATAATAACAAAAGGAAGGGCGGTGATCTCTTTTAGGTAAATATAAATGATGTTGTCATCTGGCGCCTGCGACTCTTCTGCAAGCTATATATCCCACTGCACCATTAAAAAACAAACGTACTTAGTCCTGGTGGATGGGAGAGAGAGCGCGCATGGTGATTTTCTCCCAATTTAATAATCAAAAGGGACACAGTTTCTGTCTCCTTGATTGTGCAATGATGGATTCAATAATACTTTCCCACAGGAGAAGGGAAAGCAATCTGGAGCCTGTCAGCAGCTCTTCTGTCACAGCTGTAAACACTGCTTAAAATAGATCAAAAATAACAAAATGGAAGAAGTCCTAAAGAGCTGAGCCCATTTATGAAATGTAGATCATCTCCCCATATTTCCAAACCCTCCTATTATAGTCTGTTGTTACTATTCTTGTTATTGTATTGGTCAGTGATGATGGCGAACCTTGGCACTCAAGTGTTCTTGGACTTTGATTCCCAGAAGCCCAAGCTTCTGCAGTAAACCCATTCGTGTGGATCCACAGAGACTTGGACTTCTGGGAATTGAAGTTCAAGAATAGCTGGAGTGCCAAGGTTCTCCACTGGTGTAGATCCATTTTTTAAAAAAAAAAGTCAGGGCAATTTACAACAATAGGGAAACATCTTAATGTTATATAGTACTGTATTTGAACAATGAAAACAAAGCAAATTAAACATCCATATCATACTATACATAATTGTCCTTAACCACTCTCAAGTTGCTTCCAACATACAGTAATCCTATGAATTTGTTGTGCCATCAGGTCAAAACTATCTTTTAGTGATCTTAGTAATATTGAAGTCCTGATTCTTTTAATGTGTTGATCTGTTTCATATTTATTCCGCGTCTCTTTCTGCTGCCTTAAATTTTTCTCACCATTGCCATCGTTTACCAACTTATTGTCTCATGATACATCCAAAGTATATTTTAGTACACTTTTACTTTTAGAAAACTCTACAGAAGCACTAAGTACAGTGGTAGCCATAATATATTTTGTAACATGAATAAGGAAGTTGATATAGAGCCTGTCTACAATGTCAATCAGCTCACTGTTTGAATAATTTTTGGTGGGGTCGACAACTTACAACATCCATACATGTTTTGATTTAGAGCACTTTGTCCCACCACATTTTATAACTGGCTCAAACTTTCTGGCACAATGCTAGGGCCTTGGTTATTATGGTGTGCTCCCAATTATCCCATTCCCACACTGTACACAATTTTTTTATGCTCATGTAGACAGTTTGCACCGAAGTAGAGCTGTAGATGGTGTTCTCTCACATGACAACCTTGTGACATAAGTCCAGGAGATGTAGGCTACCAGCAGGCTGCATCGTTTGCTCCCTCCTGTTGTATCCAAATCCGAATATTGGCAGTCCTCATGGCAATCAACCACGCAGTGGCCCTTCATCTGGCTTCTGCGTCGCATCCTGACACCCATACCACTGATCCAGTTCCACAAGTCACTTTCTGGTCCTAAGCCCTTTTGGTACAGAAAGTCCTCAGCCCCAGGCCAGTATTGATGAAGCTGCTGCCCTCCAGCAAGATGGATTCAAGTGGGATTTAATCTATTTGGGGACCATCACCCTTCCCTGTGGACTTCAGCACCCAAGGCCTTTAATCCTCAGGGTTGGCAGGTTAGTCAACCTCCGCCTGACACTCAGTGTTGAATTGCTGGCAGTATGGTCTACTCTATTACCATAGCAGGATAACCTGGCCAGACTCAAGATTGTCTGTTCCCAGGAAAACATTATGTCAAGAAGGACCCCAAACTGGTCCCTGTCAATCAAAGCAGGGAGTTTGCTTTCCTAATCTTTGCAAGAGGGAGCACTTGGCTCTTCCAACACCCTTGAGGGTTAAGCTACATCATTTCTTTCTTTCCCTCGCCACCCATTTAAAAATAAGTGTGATTAGGATACTAACATTCTCCCCTGCTGTGCTCACCTGCGTTGCCTATACAGTCAAGCCTCTCTTAAAGAGTAACTCTTAAAGAGCAGAATTTTCTCTGAATGTTCGCTTCGCTTAGCAAATAAAACCAACCAAAAACTCACTTAACAAATAAATCAGGGTTTGCAATCCCCCCCACACACACACACACACAATTGGTCATTTACAATGGTGTTTCGCTTAAAGAGCAAACTCGCTTAAAGAGCAATCCTGTGGAACGCATTATGCTCTTTAAGCGAGGCACCACTGTATCTACATTTTGCATTTCCCAAAAATGATCAAGAAAACAAGTGGATCCTTCTTTGGCCAATGCCAATACAAATTCTGTGCAGGTTTTTGATTGTTTGGTCTTTTCTACTAGCAGAATGCAGCAGCCTTGTGCAGAGCTTGTGCTTATTGAGCAAGAATAACCATTTTGGAAACCAATAGGCAAACTCACACAGAGAACACAGTTGCCTCTAATCGTATTCAAACAACTTGCTACAGCTGGCTTCTCTTCTTGTTGGTCTGCTCAGGCAGCCCTTATTCAGAGCCTATATGCCTCTACTGCTCTTCAGGAAAGGAACAAAGAGGAAGTGACACAGGAAAAAAGTGAGCCCTACAGTAGCAACTTCAATCTAAATCTAGAAAATGCAAGAAGTTGTTCAGTCGCACAGTCAGTTACAACCCTTTGTGACCCCATGGGCCATTCCCCATCAGGCACCTCTGTCCTCCACCATCCTCCTCAACCCACCTAGCTCTGTGCCCATTGTGTCTACAATACCATCTACCCATCTCATTTTTGGCTCCCCCCTTTTTTTGCCATCTACCTTTCCCAGCATCAAGGCTTTCTCAAGTGAATCTTCTCTTCTCATTTGATGTCCAAAGTACTTTATCTTCATCTTTACAATTTGACCTTCTAAGGAGCAGTCAGGGTTGATTTCTTCTAAGATTGACCTATTTGTTCTCCTCGCTGTTCAGGGGACTCTCAAAACTCTCCTCCAACACCACATCTCAAAGGCATCTATTCTTCTGCACTCAGCTTTCCTTATGCTCCAGCTCTCACAACCATACATTACTACCAGGAATACCATTGCCTTGACTGTGAATTTTTGTTTGCAAGGTGATGTCTTTACTTTTAATTATGTTCCCCGGGTTTCTCATAGCTTGCCTCCCAAGAATCAGTCACCTTTTTATTTCATGACTGTCACCTTTTTATTTCACCATCTGCAGTGATCTTGGATCCTAAAAAAGTAAAGTCTGTCACTGCTTCTGCTTCTTCCCCATCTGATAGGGCCTGTTGCCATTATCTTGGTTTTCATGGGCAAATCCAGATCAACTGGTGCTTTATTTCCAACATGCTGGTTCCAATCCAAATTGGGATGGAGGGGGCAGAGGGCTCTCATCTACCACCATATCATATCCCAGTCTAGATCTGCTTCCAGTGCTTTTTAAGTTCAAAAAAGACATAACTGTTAGATATTTCTTTAAAATAGCATGTTAACAAGAGGAAGCAAGCCTTCACCTCCTTCATTTGGCCCAAGGAATAAGAACCAGCACTTCAGAACTAGATCAATGCAAGAATTTCAGCAAGAGAATAGCAACCTTGCCCAAACTGGTTATAAATGTTTGCTTTTAGTTCAATCACTTTGTTCTGGCCTTGACAATCTGATCTCCTGTTCTTCCCCTGTATGTCCTGTCTTTTTAGTTTACAAGCCCAAGGGCAATGCTGCTCTCTCTTTTTTATTAATACAAGCTGCTTTCTGAGGTAATACATGTCCAAAAAGTAGGATAAAAAAGACACAACAAATTTATCAAACACCTAACAGGCACCTCAGCCCCTTTGAATTATATGGTTTTGCACTGAAGACCAATCAACATCTAGTGCTATTGCATTAAATAAATCTATCAGCAGCATGGCTGTTTTGTTATTGCTGCTGTATTGGCCTCAGAGAATATGAGAGACGTTTATTAGTTTTTCCACTGGGCCAGTTTCTACTGGTGAGAGGCTACATATTTTCCTCAGGCAGAAAAGCTCCTTGTTATCTGCTGACAGGGAGGTATCTTGCCTTATTAAGCATTTCTTCCTTTTGACTCTTCTGTGGCTGTCAGCTGAAAGATCTCTTTTGTAGCCTTTCAGAGAAAAACCTAGACGGGTCAACTGGATCTATCGAGGCTCAGCCCAAATTTATCAAAATACAATACACTTTTTCTGAGGAAATTTATAAGGATTTTTTTAGGCTTCTTTTTCTCATAGCCACCCCAGTGGGGAAAAAAGGCTGCTTTTGAGAATTCCCTTTGAACATTCCTGTCATTTCTATTTTATTTTGTTTTTTGTGAAAGACTTAAACAGTGAGACATTCGGCTACTTCATTATGTTGCCTTTGTAGCTGTTTTGGGAATGGAGACTGAAACTCCAATGGTGCCTTCCATCTCAGCTTTGTTCTGATCAATGCCAAGGCATGGCCATTACACAGTCAATGTTCAGAATCCTACCAGTCAGTTACACTGCTATGGTATGAACTGCAGCAGTGAACTGCTCTTAGTTAACAAATCGTTGCTTGTATCCTTTGTTTCCCAGACGGGAACAGTAATTTATTAACTAGAGACAATTCACCACTGAAATTTGCGTCATCACACTTAATAATAACTGCATGCCAACAAGTCAGTACTGATTTATGGCAAGCTTTCCCAGGATATTCTAGATGGAGAAGACACAGACATAGTTTACCATTCCCTTATTTTAGGGGTGCCCTGGGATTATGCAGTTCACCCATTATTACACAGGTTGGCTCTTTTCCCTGAAGACATAGTGGGGAATCAAACTCTGAACCATTGAACTATCCAACCAGCTTTATCACACTTAATACTAATGTAATTCACCAATAAGATCCTAGTCTGTTTTTGTTGTTTATTTGTTTGTTTATTGTCTTATTGTCCTTTTTTCTGTAATGTGCATTTATCTTTATAATAAAAATGTATTTTAAAAAAATAAGATTCTAGTCTGTATTTTGTACCATTAGAAGATTTTGCTTTCTTGTGTAATTTGTAATCTTGCTTTAGTTTGGCTACGATGATGTTCAAGAATGGGTGGTCCTAGCCAGAGCATTTTGGCCATTTATTGATTTATTTGAATTGATTTCTTCTACTACTACTACAGCTACTGCCAGTCTAAACTGTCTATAAACAGAGTTGTCCCCACCCTACTATCAATAGGCTGCTGTTATGAAGTGCTTTCATTGGGAATATTTGCCTGTGTTCAACCCTGCAGGCATTTAAGCTTTACAAGCTTTACTGATGCATTTTAGAGAATGCCTTAATCTTTTGCTGCTATGTCTCTGCTTTGTTAACTGTTTGGTGTCTGCTTGATTTAGAGTGGAGCTGTTAGGAGTTTGGAAAGAGAGAAAGAGAGTTAAGGATCATTCGCTTTGAGAAGATTTCTTGTTTTTACATTTTCAAGATGCTTTGAACCGAGAAACAAGGTTATTTCATGTTGCCATGTTGTTTTGGCAGTAATGCCTCCCCAGGAGTAGGGCATGTCCTGCAGAAGAAAGGGATACATTCTGTGCCAAGAAACTGCGTTGATAAGGCTGGAAGTATGCATGTCTGGCATTTAATTATTGCAACATGTTCCTTGTTTAACCTCTCCAAAACAGTGAAGCTGGGTGTGAGAACCAAACAGAAGATAGTTGGCTGTTATTAAAGAATGAAAAAGAAAGAGCAGGGGCAAGGTATAAGCCAAGTGTTGCTTAAACCGCCACTGCATACCTGCCATATTGGCCAGGTTTCCAGGTGGTATCATTGCAGGCCTGACAGCATGACGTGGAGAAGAGATTTCTTAACAGATGGAAGTGTCATAGCAAACGTTCCTCTTGCTTCCAGGAACATGTAAGTTAGATTGCTTTGGTTAGCTATTGGCAGAAGTAGTGTACACTAGTTATCAATAGCTTGGCCAGTTTGGAAAATAAGACATTGGAATTTTCAAGCGTATTCAGAAAATATTAGATGTGCATGTTAAAAAAGTAAGCAAAAACTAAACATTATTCCCAGTTTTAGTTTAACTCTCAATAAATTAGAATTTTCATAGTGAAAGGAAATACAGTACTCCACAACACACTCACATGCAAGGTTTTGTGTTTGTTTGTTTTTTTGCTGATTTTTAAAAATCCTGATAGATGACCATTCATAACCAACATAACATACAAACGGAGGAACTAAATCAGTAATGGATTGACAGTGTTATGAAAAGTTTTTCACTAAAATAATCAGAGTGAACTGGTTTTCCTTTTTCATTTGTATACAAATATAATAATCAGAGGCATTAGAAAGTGCATGATGTATTGATTATGTAAGTGGGTACCTCAGAGGCTTTTTCTAGCAGACCAAGACTTTATTGGTCATGCTTGCGTTTTCAACATTACTGTAAATCAATACATTTGACCTTGTTATGGACAGGAAACATTTAAAAATGGGTACCGGTGAATTGTTAACAGCAAGATTACATGAAAAAAATATGACTTAATAATCAGAAATAAATTTTATCAGTGAATCTGCATTTATATTGGCTTTATTTTTATTAACTGCAACAAGATTAAACCCAATTAAAGGGATTTATAGACCATTTACATCAGATCTACAAATGCAGGAGCAGGTGATACCTGTCTGGATCACTAAAAAGCAAATAAGCAACTAGCTGTTTTAAACTGCTCTTCTTCAGGCTGTACACAGATATTTTGTGGATACTCCCAAAAAATTATGGCAGGTGTTTGTGCCAGGCTTGTTTCTGAGTTAGAAAAAATGGAGGCTGCTTTGAAGGTGTGGTTTTCAAACTTCACCCAGATAGCTGCTCTTTGAAAATTACCCTCCAACATCTGAAACAAAGAATCACTAGGTGATCTGCATGCACCCCTAAGATATTCTTCTCCCACACACATACTGCCTTTTCTTGAAACTGAAAATTCCTATTTGGTCAAGGACAAACACCTGGTAACCCAGAGAATTGGTTTTAAAATTTAGTCTACCCTCTAGGTTTGAGCCAATTGGAGCCAAAGTAAAATTAATATTACCTAGTGTCTGGTAACATACAACAGTTGAGGGCAAAATTCTGGGGCCAACAGCCTCCCCCTCAGGCCGGAGGTGATGGGGTGGGGCTGTTCAACATATCTCTCCATCCCACCGAGTTCCCACATTTCCCCTCCTCTTCCTCCCTCCTCACTTCGTAGTAACTCTGGCTGGGTGTCTCTTCTGGTTTGGCCCAGGGAGGTGGCAGGAGGCAAGGGCGGGTTGGGCAGCTGAGGGCAGCACCTGTTTCAGCTCCACATCTCCGGCAAGGGAGGAGGCAGAAACCATAGATCACACAGAGCAAAGGTGGATCTGTCGAGCCAGAAGAGGAGGCAGTGGGATGTGCATTCAGGGTGGCGGCGCTACCTTCTCCCCCATCCCTGATGAATGACCCTGCCTGCTGCCACCTCAGCACCTCCTGGCACACCCACTGTCTTGTGATTGGACAGCGTCCATTTCAAATTCAGCTCTTCCACCCACCCCCTTGCCCCCAAACATATCTCGATTGGTGCACTAAGGCACCAATCAACTATTGGCATACCCTTGACGTAATCTGTTACCATGCAGCTTTTACCTTAGTGCACCAATGGAGAGGTGCTCTGAGGCAATGGGGTGGGTGGAAAAGCTGAGTTTGAAAGATGCCACTTGCCTTTGTTTTTTTAAAAAATTCTCCTGCCCAACTTTTGGGAGCACTAGTCACTGGGGTGCACCAGGACTTATTCCAGTGTCCCAAATGGCCACCATCGGCCTGGGTGAGGCTCAGGATTTTCTCCTTCCCAAACTTCCAAGATTAAAGCCCTGGGCGTTAACATCATACATTTATTCCACAGGACTTGTTCGGACCAGAAACTGTGACGGTAAGAGGTGTGATAGAAAGAAAATAAGTTCAGGGTCCTCTGCTTCTTTGCAATGTTACACTGTGACAGCTAAAATAAATTCTAAAGATCCCTGAGAATGAAACAGAAACATGGAAGGCCCTTTTGTGGAGAGAAGACATCAAACTTCTGGGGAACAGGAAAGCAAACTGTGGCATAACATAACAGATAAGCATACAAATCAATGTGGCTTTTTACAACTGGTAATAGCAGAAGATCTCTGGTTGTTATTCAGATTAGTTGTGAAACTTCACCCTGAATAATTGCAAATGGTTAGTAGATAGATTCAAGACAAACATGGCATTACACATTTGCTAATGAGTTACCTTTCAGGCCTAGCATCTATTGACAATATTGTGAGTTCTTCATTTATTCTGAGAGGTAGTCTGAAGCTGTGGATGAGAATTCTACTGAAGTGGGTTCTGTGAAGGTGGTATAATATATCAACATATAGCATACAACATATATAGCAGTATATAACAACCTGTTAGTTGTGGTGTATCAAATTTGATAATGTCCCAAAAAACCTTGACTAATATTCAAACCTTTGAGATGGGTGTCCATCTTGAGATGTGGCATGGCAGTAGCCTCACATTTTACTGACAAGTGGATCCAACAGTACCCTCTTAGGCTTACAGGGAAGTGGTTATACTATATGAAGTTACAGTAAAAATTAAATGCATCCACAATGACCCCTCAAGAATTTTTTTTCTGGTGGCAAGTTCATCACCTCTGTGTCCTGGAAATACTAGCTACAGGATACTGTTGAGCAAGCAAAATGTGTGTTAGGCTTCCAATGTAGCTGTTCTTGTTGACAGTGAATTGAGAATGACGATGAGAAAGAAAGAAAGAAAGAAAAACTACTATTTTTCATTCCCCTGTGCATGGAGGCTTTCACACACACAAGGCACACAAGCAGAATATTGTCTCCCCTTGATGGGAAGACAGCCTTTGAATTAAGTCAATGCGGATGGGTAAAAGCTTTGTTTTATTTCATTTGTGAAGAATTCAGGAAAAATATTGGATCATGTATTTAGAGTAGGAAGACCTGAAGATTTATAAAATTTGGATGCAAGAGACAGTGAAAGTGACAAATTTCTTCATTCCAGCCCATATGTCCTACAACTCAACGTTACAGCAATAAGTCTAGTTTCTGAGTCAAGAGCTGACTTATGTCTCCATGGTGCGGACTTTATATTGTTCATTTTACACAGCTGCAGGGGTCCCTTACTTGCTGCTCAACTGGGTTTGGCATCACTGTGTTGTATCTATTTCTGTGCTCTTTTCAAGAGTCATGGCTAAACTTCTGCTATAGCAACATAAATACTGTTTTCCCCTGCAAAGTGCCCATGTTTACCACTTAATGAGGGATAATCTCTTCCATCAATTGCATGCCTCTGCATAGGAGCTTGTGAGAAATTGCCCTCCTGTGTATTTACTGCTTCCCAAACCTTTTAAAAACTCAATTTCTGTGGTAGCTGTTTCACCTTGTTCAAACAAAGATCAATTTCTTCAGGATTCCTCTGGCATATTTATGGATACAGGAAAGAAAGAAAGAAAATAACTAAGAACGGCATGAAAAGCTCATGTGCACGCACAAAAGCTTAAAGAGTAACTCGCTTAACAGATAAATCAGGGTTCGCAATCCCCCCCACAGTTGGTCATTTACAATGGGGTTTTGCTTAAAGAGCAAACTCGCTTAAAGAGCAATCCTGTGGAACGCATTATGCTCTTTAAGCGAGGTACAACTGTACTGTCTGTGAAATTATATTAACTAAATAGAGCCTATTCTAGTTCATGCCTCAGAAGTGCTTCTAGAAGAGGCATTTATCTTACAATAATGCATGGTCAGGCTGGCTGAGTTCTCCTGGAAGCTATAGTCCAACAAAATAACTTTTCCCATGTTTGCTGAACCTTAATTCATTCTTCATAAGTGACTAATCAGAAACTTCTCAGAAGTGTTTGAGAAGACTATTAGCTGCAGATAAGCTGCTTAGAAGTCACTGTCAAAAATCATGTTGCACAGCATAATAAATTACATTACAATAGGCACACTGACTTTACCTTATTGGGATCTAAGATCACTGCAAACGCTGACTGCAGCCACTGCTTACTCAATGGAAACTATGGCAAGGCAAGCTATGGCAGACCTAGGCAGCATCATAAAAAGTAGAGACTTTCCCTGCCAACAAATGTCTGTATAGCAATGGTCTTCCCAATAGTAATGTACGGTTGTTAGAGCCTTCCATAAGGAAGGCTGAGTGCAGAAGAATAAATTATTTTGTACTGTGGTGCTGGAGAATACTTTTGAGAGTTCCCTGGACTGCAAGAGAAGACTGCAATGAGAAGAGAAGATTCACTGGAGAATACCCTGATGCTTGGAAAAATCGAAGGCAAAAGGAGAGGGGATGGCAGAGAATGAGATGGATAGACAACATAGTTGACACAGTGGGCGTAGATCTGGACAGACTCGTGAGAATAGCGGATGACAGAGGAGCCTGGTGTGCTGTGGTCCATGGGGTCGCAAAGGGTCAGACTCGACTGTGTGACTGAACATCAACAGGCCCATCAAATCAATGGGGATTTGATGACCCAGCTTCTTCACAAGTTCCATTGATTAAAATGAGCCATTTCTAACTGCAACTATAATGGAATCTACAGAGAAGCTGACTTACCAAATCCCGTTGATTCAGTGGACCAACTCTACTTATGACTTACTACTGGATTTCAGCCATTGTGTTTCCTCTTTTTAAAAAAAACCTCTTGTAATGTGTAGCTACTTTCATCTATACCTAGTATGTGTCTGCCTAGAATCTGCCCCAGAATCACCTGCAACATGTAGAAGTTTCCCACATCAGTGGAAACCGTTTAGACTCCACTAACATGAAACAGACAAGAAGCACAAATGTTGCCCTTTAGAATTTGTATGGGAAAGGAAGACAAAATTCTGATAGCTTAAAAGGCCTTCCTAATCCACCTAAGGAATGCCAAAGAATAAAATATTTATATGATAGATTCCACACTGCATGGAACCATCTAGTTTGTTACATTGCCTACCTAAAGTATGTCACTGTGCATAGCTTGCTTCATGTGATTTTGATGTTCTTCCCTCTTGATAAGTAAGAAACAGCTATTTAAGTACTGTAATTCGGTAGGAACTGCTCTGTAAAAATGGGAAGTGACATCTAAGGGAAAATAAAGATCGGTTCTTTGACTTTACATTACTTTCAGACTGGACCAGAATAGCTCTACATTTGATCCCCTCTGTTTTTCTGCCTCTAAACAAGTTATTTGAGGAATCACAGCATCAGTTAAGAAAGGCTTGTTTATATGCTCAGAGTTTGGCCAAGCTGTTTTAAGTGTGGCTTTGGAACACCTCGTACATTTTATTTTCTTAATGCAAGCTCAATGCACACAATCTTCTCTACCTGTCAGAAAATACCGCTGCTGTTTTCACAGGTTGAGAAAGCTGCACAGGAGGAAGTGGTAAATGAAACAAACTCTCTCCTTTTCTAAAAAAGCAACCAACACCAGTAACAACCAACCATCTAGCTACAGCAATCCACCCAAAAATCTGGACAGACTTCAAAGAGAACAAAGGGAAGCAACAGAAAGGCTAAGGTGCACACTGGGACCTATTAAACATATTTTCCTTACCACGCTATACTAACAAAAAGCAGAGCATGTGTACAAGGCCATTGTGGAATCCAAGTACTGTAGCTAGGGACTGAAACAACCATCACAGGCAAACTTGCCTTAGGGAAGGCAACTAGAACTCTTTGCTCTGGGTGCAGTGATGGGATGTTACCGGTTTGGACCAGTTCGCCAAAACCGGTAGCACCCATCAGGAGGGGATCACCAGGGGGGTGGTAAATCCCCGGGTGACACGGTTCATTCACCTCTTTGGGGCCCCTCCGGAAGCATACTTCCGGGTAGCCAAAATGGCTGCCTGGAACTGCGCATGTGTCAAACCTCTATTTGATGCATGCCCAGTAAAAAATAGAACTGTGCATGCATCAAATAGACTGAGGTTTGACACATGCACAGTTCTGGGCAGCCATTTTGGCTGCCAGGAAAGGAAGAAAGCACCTGTACAAGTGGTGGCGGTGGCTTTTCCTTGCCATGCTGCACCACCACGCTGCTGTGGCGGTTTGCCGCTGCGCTGTGTTGCTGCTGCAGTGGTTTGCCACTGTGGCGGTTTGCCACCGCGCCACCGTGGTTCCTGCCTGCCTGCTGGCTGCCTGCCTAGCTAGGTAGTTAAGTTAATGTTTTTTTTGTTTGGGGTGTGTGGGTTAAGGGGTGTGTGTGTGTGTTTATTTTTATTTTATTTTTAATTATATTTTATTTATTTATTTATTTTTGGCTCCGCCCATGACATCATGATGTCATGACATTGGCCCCGCCCATGACGACCATAACATCACGGTGGGGTAGTAAATTTTTTAACAACCCACCACTGTCTGGGTGCCTATGAAGTACGAAGTATCTGTCTTCAGATTATGTGAGATACTGTGTGCCTTTCTCCTGGCCATGCCACAGTGTCATATTTGTCCTGGGTTCCCATAAATCTTTTGGGTGGTGCTGACTGATGGAATTCTTAATCACCATGGTGCAGAATGCTGATTTTGCTCCAAGGAATGATTTGCTATCTAATAAAATTAAGTATCATTTCCACCAAGATGGTCTTCAGTTCTGTATGTAAAGCAAGATTTGCTCATTATGCTTGAGAATCTAGCTCTATAGATGCATTTGCAACAGCCATTTCATCTTATGTCCCTTATTCTCAATCACACTGTCACTGGTCACTATGAAATCATGCAAACTCCAAAGTTACCTACTTTTCAGGTATAGCACAAAGTGTGTCTAATATTAGCACCCTTTTACTCAATAAAAGGGGCTGTGGTGGCTTAGTGATTAAGATGCTAAGTTTCATGATCGGCAGGTCAGCAGTTCAAGACCTGAGTGCTGCATGACATAGTAAGCTCCCGTCATCTCTCCCAGCTTCTGCCAACCTAGCAGTTTGGAAGAAATACATTGCAAGTAGATAAAATGGTACTGCTTTGGCTGGAAAGGTAACAGTGTTCCATGCACTTTAGCGTCTAGTCATGCCTCCCACATGGCCACAGAAATGTCTGCAGACAGCACTGACTCTAGGGCTATAAATGGAGATGAGCACCAGAACCTTTACCTTTAACTCAGTAAAACTCTAGTACCGGTAGTGATTGATTTGGATTACATAAACAGCCCACCACACGTATTTGGCTATTTTGTCTGACTTCTATTCCACAACCAGCTCAAAAACTTATCTTGTCAGATGTGCTTGTCTTGTATGTGTGTATTTGGGGGAATAGGAAATAACACAGTTGTGTGCCCAAAAATGCAACAATGTTCAGTAATCAGCAGTTTGCCTCTACAATTTACATATGAGTAAATTGTAAATCGGATTTTAACCAATATAATTAATGTCACAATGTTGCAAGAGAAGCTTTTCCCCTAGTGCTTATTGAGAAAGTTTTAAATTGTACTGAACCAAACCCAAACTGAGTTCCCCTTTCACCAGGAGAAAGCATGGTTTTATGACCACGAGCAACAGGCAAAACAGAAACAAGTCAAACATAACCTTGGTCACAGTTTCAGAGCATGTATACTTGTAGAGTGGAGATTCATAATGGTCATTGCAAATGTAGAAGGAATTATGATCCAAAATAGTTAAGAACACAAGTCAGAAATGTTTGGGTGAGGGGTGGTTCTTCTTTTTTAATTGCTTAGTTGAATTCCAGACCACTTTGCTATCTTGGTGTAATTTTGCAGATCTTTCTGAAAGGTGCCACCAAAAAGAAAAGTCATCAGCAGTAGCAGGAAAATGCCTGGAAAACTCAACTGCAGTTTATCAGGATCCAAGAAAAATATGAAAATGTATTTACAACAAACCAAAACCAAACATCCAGAAATATCCAGCAACTTGCCAGCATCAATCCAAGCTTGAGATAGTTAGAGGCACATGTGTAACTTGAATAAGCCAAGTGGGTGGCCTTACTTTGAAGCAGTTTTGGATCTTTCATTTTAGTAGAACAAGCCTGGTAAAGATCCAAGGAAACTCGCCTATTTCGCTGATTTAACTTGTGCATGTAGATCAGGGGTGCACAAACTTTTTCGGCCTTGGGCCAGTTACATGATTCAGGCCAAATTATGGCCCAGGGGCCGGATCTGGCCCCCAACACCAATTCATCCAGCCCAAACCACCCTCAGCGCTCCCAGAGGCAGAAGTAAAACAGACATGTTTTACTTCCACTTCTGGGAGTGATGAGGGTGGCATGGGCCAGATGAATTGGTGTCAGGGGCCAGATCCGGCCCCATGCCATAGTTTGGCCACCCCTGATGTATATT
The DNA here is from genome assembly GCA_030440675.1 of Furcifer pardalis. Lineage (NCBI taxonomy): Eukaryota > Metazoa > Chordata > Lepidosauria > Squamata > Chamaeleonidae > Furcifer > Furcifer pardalis. The sequence continues at coordinate 171,729,853 of CP126892.1, read as the reverse complement.
GTCATACGTAATCAGGAAAGGGGATAAGACTAAGGAAATCTGGGTTTGAATCCTGACTCTGCCATGGAAACTCATTGACAGTGTGGAACTGGTAGATCCACTCCTCAAATCTCACTCAGGAAAGAGGAGCTGGAAAAATAATGCAGAACTGGACCTGGACAACAAAATCCAATACATGTTATCATCTCTAAAAAGCTAAAACTATTTTTAAGATTGTAGGCATCTATGGCCTAATATTTTAAATGACCTTCAATTGCAGGAGAAAGCACAACTCTCCTGCTCAAAGATATTGTCCTTTAAGTTTTATGATGACATAAAAAATATTTCCAGAGATTCTGTCAGCCCAGACTATTCAGACCGGAGAAACATACAGTGTAATTGCTCCTGCGGTTAGGCTTCATATATTATTACGGATAAAGGCAAGAAAAGAGAACAACTACAAAAACCCACTACTTAGAGCAAAACATGCATTTCAAAGCCCAATGCACATGTGAACTCATCCATTTGTCAGTTTCAGAATGTCACAGGACAAGCTTATTGTTCTGACCTGTTCTCCGGGACTCTTAATGCAGCAGACATTTCCCCAAAGGCAATATTTCATCTTTGGCTCAAATACTGATGGCTGGACTTCCCTGTTTTTCCACAGGTCTGCTCTGTATACACTACCTGACCTCATTAAATCTAACATGTTGCCAGCATAACCCATGTATTCATTCCAGCAGCAGATCTTAAAAACTGCCTGGAGCCAACTTAAGCACATTTAATTCTTCCTGCCTAATCAGTCTAGGCATTTATAGTGCATCTAGCACTGTGTTGTATGAATGCTTCTTCAAATGCTCTCAGAGGCAACATGTGAGATCTGATGTTTTTCATGGACCTTCCACTGTATATGTATACCAATATGTATGTAATATGGAATATTTCACATATACTCTTGGATTCCATATAGTACGTATTCCATTAGTGCCATGGATTAAAAGGAGAATCCAGAAGGCACTGAGTCCCAGTTGCTGGACAGCAACAGTGGACAAGGGCTGCTAACTTAATGTGGTGAATGTGGATAGCTAGAGGCATCTAGTTAGCCTTTGTGGAAAGCAGAATAGCAAACTAACAATGTGACATCATTTGGTGTGTTTGCTTGCTTGTGACAGATGGACAGATATACTACAGAGGTGGTCTATTAGGGATTGTTCTATCTTTGGTAGAACTGTTTTAAAATTATAGATTTTATTTGCTCAAATGTTATAATCAAAGAAGCAACGTGACAAATAGCAAAACAGATGATACTTAAATCCTAACCATTGCATCATTAGCCATTTGTTTGCAACCATATAAGTTTATATATAGGGTAAGATGGCCTTTATTTGTTTGTTTATTTATTTATTTATTTATTTATTTATTTATTTATTTATTTATTTATCGTCCTCCTCCCCGAAGGGACCCAGGGCGGTTTCCAACAATTTTAAAAACACTTTAAAAATTAAAAACTTAAAAACTTAATTAAAAGCTAGGTGTTATAACTTGGACATCCTGGGGGTCAAACCATCCAACTGGCTGGGGAAATTGAACCATCCACTCCCCAGACAAGACCTTCCAGCCAGGTTTTCACTCCTTTCCTAAAGGACAGCAACTCCGTCTGCAGGCGTAGCTCTATCGGGAGGAGGTTCCACAGGGCCGGAGCAGGCACCGAGAAGGCCCTCCTTCTAGTGCCAGAGAGATGCGCCTCTCTGGCTGATGGCACAACCAGAGAGCCTCTCCGGTCCACTCTGGTGGGCTGGGTAGATGTCCTTGGGACAATGCGGTCTCTCAAGTAACCTGGACCACTACCATAAAGGGCTTTAAAGGTAATAACCAGCACCTTGAATTGCACCCGGAGGCAAACCTGTATATTCTTTCCCTCCCTTCATCAAAAGTAACAGTGATGAGATACCATGTAGAACGGGGTGTCCAACTTTTCAGGACGTGGGCCGGTCACATGGTTCTTCCCACCATAAGTGGAAGTAAAATGTGACCATGCATGCACATAACACTGCCATAGATGCACCCGCAACTGTCATAAACACGTTTACAACAGCTGCGAGTCATTTATGTGTTTTACTTCTACTTGTGGGAGCAGTGCAGGTGGCGTGGGCTGGATGGAATGGCACTGTGGGCTGGATCCAGCTCATGGCTGTAGTTTGGACAGTCCTGATGTAGAAGATTGATGGAACTTGTCACCCCTGGCAAGTTCCATGACTCTTCACTTTTAGTGTTACATTAGTACCAGAAGCAGGAGTGATTTTTATTTCTGCAGCCTGAGATGTAAGCAACATCCAAGTCAACCCTTCTGGTACTGAAAATATTTTAACAAACATATAAAAATATAACAGTTAGTCTTCAAAGTGCTACAGCACTTTTGTTTTACTTTGTTTTGTTTAGTCTTTGATATGCTTGCAACACAGACTAACATGGCTACTACTCCAAAAAACTCCTTTAACAAATGTTGCTTCTTTCCATCATGTGGCCCTGGCATCCAGTATCCAATTATATTTTGGTCACAGAACTGAGAGAGACAATTAATAATAGTTCCACATTCATATAAATAATTTCTTCCTTTGTAGATGTTTTTTCAATCACACTATCTCCAGATGTCAAGCAGCTCATAAAAATGAACACAAGAAAATTCCACTGGAAGACTAGCTTCTAGTTCCTTTGATGGAACTTGTGCAGTCCTGTGACCCCATTCTCTTCTTTCTGATGCTGATCTAATTCACAATTATTATGCTCCAGAAGGACCTTTAAATGGTAGAAGTGTTTAATCACTATTACCTAAATAGAGGTCAGTGTCAGCTCTCTGCTATATGGCCTTTATCTGGGCCTGCCTAAATACGTAATAGGTAAAAATCTGATCCACCCTGAGAGCTACATTCTGTCATGAATAGGAGTTTTATTTCAGTTGTATAGCTACCACAGATGCACTACATTCACCCACCACCATTCACAAATTTTTCCTACTAAACCACTATACAGTATTCATACTCACAGCTATCCAACATCTTCTCTTACTTTTTATTTTCTATATAAACCATCTACTCATTCACTAATCTTCTAGCCATATATACTTACTTCATTCATATACAGTACTTCCATCTGTACATTGCTCCCTACATGTCCAAAAATTATACCTCCGTTCTATTCACATTCATCCATTTATCTGCAAATCCATACTCAGGCCCTTACTTATGCAGTGTGGTGCAATGGTCCTCAATCAGTGGGATGTGTGCTGAAGGTGGGACGCCAACGTATTTCAGGTGGAAACAGGCTTTCATAATAATGACTAAGAATATACTTTCCTTCATTCTTCTTGTCTATTTGCAAGTATAATGTGGTGCCTTCTACCAACCATACCCGCAATGACCTTTTGGCATGCTAATTATAACTTTAGTCTGAACAAAGTTGCTAGTTTTGTGTATCAGTATCAGAACTGTTGATTTAACTTCTCCTCCTCCTCCTTCTTCTATGTCTAGGTCAGATGTGATACTGCCAAAATGAAGTCACCTTTTGGTGAGTTCATTCCGTAGTTCCTTTTACCTGACCTAATGTGAGAAAGATTAGCCAGCACAAAGTTGCAGTTGCCTGAGGTATGCCCAGTTGTGGTTCAAAAGTACCACAATCTTCCAGGAGGCTCTTTTGGTATACCTGTTGAGTTACCAGGAAACCATCAGTGAGTTGATTCTACTTGTAACTAGGAACTGGATTTAGGTCTTTAGATACTCAGTGTCTCCCCTAACCCTGCTGTTTTTCCTGTCCATGAACTTACTATACACAATAAATATAAAAACAGAATGTGTATAAATATAAATAAATTTCCGAATGAGGGGAAATGGCCTTTAGTTTCTATTCTGATGTATCTTTACTTTTTTTATATAAAATGACTAGTGAAACACAAGATAGAAAAGATTGAAAAATACAAGTTTAATGGACAACTGAATACAGATCTTACTGGCATAATAACTATATAACCTTCATGCCACATTGGCTTTTCTTTTATGACAACATATATATCATGCTCTCTGAGCTGTGGTGGGTAAAATTCCCTTCCTATGTGACTGTTGTAAGAAGAAAGATGCCTTAGCACACGAGGTTGAAAAGCAGTGTTTGATTCAATCATTTTGAAATGTGAATGTGAGTGACATTGGCCAGATATCAGAGAGTAAACAAAACAAAAAGACAAAAAACATTGTGGCACCTTAAAGACTAACTGCTGTATTTTAATGTTAGCTTTAAAATTAAGCAGTTAGTCTTTAAGGTGCCACAACTTTTTTGGGCTTTTAGCTTTGTTTACTCTCTGATATACTTGCACAGACTAACATAGCTACCAAATTCAAAACTTGGCCAGATAGTTCATGCCTATCACAATTGCTTTTCTCCTACTTTTTTTTTAAATGAAAAATGGTCTGAGCAAAGGATGAGCAGAACTGAAAACATGAGATTTATTTATTTATTAGATTTCTATACCGCCCTACTTGGTGCAACCAACTCAGGGCGGTGTACAAAACAAGTAAAATATAATCACCAATACAAAACAATAATAGGACAACAATACTGTGATAGAACACCACACAGCAAAACAGCAACAATATGACAATACAATCAAGCGATAATACAACAGTACAATCCAACAATATAATGTCAAGAAAATCCCATCCAGAAATACCAAATACAAATAGCAATATGGTCTAATATCAAAAATACAATGTCCTCTCAGCTGACGGCAATATAATATAGTATACAATATGACAATATAACATCAAGAAAATCCCTCCTGCAATACGAAGTAACAACATGGTCAGATGTTACAGAATACAATGTCCTCTCCACAGACCGCAGTCTTCTCCTCCAGGCCAAGAGACGGGGCCCCTGCAGGGAGGGCGGGAGCGTCCTCTCGCTGCCCGCAACGCCAGTCCTTTTATCGGCCTCCAGGCCGAGATGATGGGGGCACGGAGGGAGGGCGGGAGCGTCCTCTCGCCACCCGCAACGCCAGTCCTTTTAAGCATGAAAATGCCCAAAGTTGCTAATTTTAAACATCACTGAAAATATTTAGTCTGATGCCCCTGTTTCCTTTCCACTATTTGAACCTTTTGAAAATAAAAGAAAACAAAGCAGCACCAATGTCAGCTGTGTGTAGATGTGCTGTTCCAAGGAGGCTGAAAGGAAGGCAAATGTATATTCGAGCAAAGCAAACATTACTCTAGCTTATGGTTTCCAAGAGTCCAGAGGGAAATACTATAAATATGTAATGTATCACTCTATATATTTCCATTTTTAGACTTCTGATCAAAAACAGATCTGTACTACAGGACCAGATGCTATATGCTTCCCATTTTTAGAGTTGTGATATCTCTCAAGACGCGAGTCTCATTTTGGAAATGTACACACTTACCTACCCAACATGGGAATCTGTGCCATGTGACATATACTACTAATTATAATTTGCTCATTCCTGTTTAAAGATGACTTCTGCAGATTCATCTCTGGAATTAGATTTCCCATAAAGCTCAGTGGAAGAGAAGAAAAATGGAAGAAGAAAGGGAACACTGTAATAGAGAACACCATAGTTATAATTAAGCATATGATTAAATAAAATGGGGAATTTTTTTAAAGTGGTAGCCGTGTTAGTCTGTGCAAGCATATCCGAGAGTAAACAAAACAAAAAGAAAAGAACATGTGGCACCTTAAAGAGTAACTCCTGTATTTTAATGTTAGCTTTCATGGACCAAGCCCACTTCATCAGACATAAGAGTGGATATCAGGGTATACACATATACATATCTGGGATGGAAACCCAGAGTGGCTGGGCGAAGTTGTGCACTTGTTCATCATCCTAATGTTTGATGAACAGTGATTGGGCATTCTCCCTTCTTAAGTGCATATTTGTAGAGGCCAAAAAATATTTTTCTAAAAGTGTCCAATGGGCATTTGTTACAAGAGGAACAATGTGACACATAATTCAGGAGGAACTAGTCCATGTGGCCCCATAAACCATTCTACACATTCATAGATTATTATTTATTATACTTATATGCCACAATCATTAAAATATGGCAAATTTTACAAATACAGTCAAACCTCGCATAAAGAGCGCTTCGCTTAAAGAGCAGATTTTCTCTGAATGTTCGCTTCGCTTAACAAATAAAACCAACCAAAAACTCGCTTAACAAATAAATCGGGGTTTACAATCCCTCCAACAATTGGTCACTCACAATGGTGTTTCGCTTAAAGAGCAAACTCGCTTAAAGAGCAATCCTGTGGAACACGTTATGCTCTTTAAGCGAGGTACAACTGTATAAAAAAGAAATAAAGCCCACAGTCCATACACAATAATAAACCAGTAAGTAGTACACAATAATCATGCAGCAGTCAATGTTCAATATTGGTGACATCTGAGGCATAGTCAAATTACAAATTAATCAAATGACTGTCTCTAAAAGCCTTTTTTTAAAAAGAGAAGTGTTTTAGTTGCTTTTTAAATACTGTACACCAAGTAATGGGGCCTGATACATTTTAGCAAGTAATACATTGCATTATGCAGGTGCCACCATCGAGAAGACCCTTATCCTTGTCATTGCCTTTCTTGCCATTCTTTGGGCTGGCACCTGAAGCTGCGTAGATTGTGAAGAACGAGTGACATGGAATGATGTTCTAATTTATGCGTAGGGTTCTACATGAACACAGTCTACCCAAATGTGACACTATGGAGCACTCCTGTTCTTGGTTATGTGCTCTTAGTTATGCCATTTGATCCAGGTTTGTTATCATATTCGGTGTAGATGTGTGTGAAAACCCTTATGGGAGATTGTATTATGTTCAGGGGGTGAAAGTTAGAATATTTTATGGTGGTGAATTATCTGTGTTTGGGTAAGGTGATGATTTGACAAATTACATCTCTACCTGATAAGCTACTGTACAAGGAATTTTAAAGATCTATGGGACTTTTCAGTTCCAGCCAAGAGCTAGACAAGACATCATTTGCCCTGTGAAAGTCCCTGTAATTTGCGCAACACATGCCAATACAAAACCAATATTCTTCCCTTTGCAATGCAAAACACACACAGAGTGAACATAAAAAGGCTGACTGGTGATTTAAAAAAGATACAAACAAATCATCCTGTTCTTCAGAATCTTAAATGTCCCTAAAATAAAATATCTGTCATCCTAGTTCTATACAAAGAGTGCTATTTTCACAAATGGCATAATTTTGCCACCCAAATTATGTAATTTGCACAAAAACCTGGAAAAACAGTGTGAAGACCACCAGCAAATGAATGTCTTCATTTGCAGGGACAAAACAAATGAGGACCATCTTTCTTAGGAAGAGATCCCTCAACATGTAACACTGTTTCCAGGGACATTCCTGGAAATATAAAAAGAAAGGCTGCCCACATAGTACCTATTATACAGGTTGGGGTTTCTTTAAAATAATGTATGTGGTGTTCTTTTAATCTTTAAAAAGAGATATATACATGCTAAGTAGAATTACAAAACAGTACTAGTAATTTAGTCGATAGAAATATATGCTTAGTACTAAATTGTTAAATAGATGCCTACAGTGTGGTTTCCAAAGGTATCAATCCAAAACCAGAAACAACAGGTTTCAGTATACAGTATTCAGTATAGGGGCTACTGTGGCTCAGTGGTTAAGAAGCTCGACTTCTTCGCTGGAAGGCTGGCAAGTCAGCAGTTTGAGACCTGGGTACTGCATGATGGGTTGAGTGCCCGTCTCTGTCCCAGCTCTTGTGTTTGAAGAGATTTAAAAAGTAGAACAATACTCCCCTTGTAAAAAGTTTAAAGCTTCTTCTTCAGCAGCTACTCAGTCCAAAGTCTGCCTAAATTAAACTAGCAGAGGGATACTAGCAGAAGTGTAGTGTGCCTTGGCGGGGCCCCGTATAAAAATTTGTTTGGGGGCCCTTAGGAAGGGTAAAGATTTGTTTTGCTTACGCACGTTGGGGGCCCCCGTGGCCCGGGGCCCCCGTATAATTGATACGGCAGATACGGCGGTAGCTACGCCCCTGGATACTAGGGAAGAAATCAGCTTTCTTTGGAAGGATATTTCACAGCTTGGAAACCCCATCATGGGACAAATTAATAAAAAGACATAGTTGACTGAATATAACCATGAACAGGACCACTCCTATTATAGGCAATGAAGCACGGTAATCTTTAGTTTCAGGTCTTCTTCTCAGAACCACTTACACACCATATTAATATTGAATATACCACAATTTGGTATACACCCACTTGATGAGGGTGAAAGAGGAGAGTGCAAAACGTGGCCTAAAAACTCAACATCAAAAAAAGCCCAAGATCATGGCATCTGGATCCATCACTCCCTGGCAAATAGAAGGGGAAGAAATGGAAGCAGTGACAGACTTTACCTTCTTGGGATCTAATATCACTGCAGATGTTGCTTGCAGTCATGGAATAAAAAGATGCTTACCTTTGGGGTGGCAAGCTATGAGAAACTGAGGCAGCATAATAAAAAGTAGACACATCACTCTGCCAACAAAAGTCTGCATAGTTAAAGCAATGGTCTTCCCAGTACTAATGTATGGCTGTGAGAGCTGGACCATAAGGAAGGCCTAGTGCAAAATAATAGATGCCTTTGAACTGTGGTGCTGGAGGAGACTTGAGAGTCTCCTGGACCACAAGGAGATCAAATTAGTCAATCCTGAAGGAAATCAACCCAGACTGCTCATTGGAAGGACAGATACTGAAGCTGAAGCTCAAGTACTTTGGCCACCAAATGAGAAGAGAGAACTCACTTGAGAAGGCCTTGCTGCTAGGAAAGATCTAAGACAAAAGGAGAATGGGTGGCAGAGGATGAGGTGGATGGATGGAATTGTTGATATGATGGTCGTAGATCTGGCTGGGTTGCTGAGGATGGCAGACGACAGAGGAGCCTTGTGTGCAGTAGGATCGGACCTGACTGTGCGACAGAACAACAAACCATAATTTGCTTCCTTCTTCCTGATTTCATCACTTTCCTGCCCTGCACCCCATCACAACCCTGAACCTTGGAATGGTAGCTAAAAATAAGAATGTTGTCAAGTTTACGAGAAAGATAGCAAGCCCATGACAGTTGGGGGGGGGGGAGGATAATAAATAAAGAAGACTGGAAAAGTATGCAGTTTGGCGGTTGTCAGTTATTTGTTGATGAAAAATGTAAAATGAGAATGCTGGCATTCAGTTTAAAAACATACACTGTTAATTTTCAGTCGCTAGTATTAATGTGACTTGTTTTTCTCTGTTTCTACTGGAGCATAACGCAGCTGTGTTATCTGTGACGTTCAGAGCTATTAGGAAATTAATGTACTTGGACAGGAGATTGAGAGACTTAATGAGAACAGCACCACTGGCGACCATTTTCTCGAGCAATATAAACCCATAAACTCAGAGAATGGAGGAAAGAATCAACTGTTTATTTCCGGGACACATGTGTGGTACAAAAACATTACAAGCAGCTAATGAAAGGAAAAAACCAGAATGAAAATCTAAGATTCTATTGTAACAATTTAGATCCTAGCAAAATGCGCAGAAGAAAATGGAGAATTGAATAGGGGCATTGGAAAGAATGCAAGGGAAATATGACCTCAATCCTTCTGGAACTGGCACCAGCATAACAAGCCATCCTTATGTGGGAGACACATAGAATGAACCCTGCAATCTGGTGCTCTTACCAAATGGTAGCTAAAGAGGCAGTCAGTCAAGACAAATACCCTAATCCTAAACCCATTTACTTGGAAGTCAATCCCACTATGAACTATGGCATTTATATTCCAGTATTGGGGTGTATCCGTTCATCATGTCTAGCCAGAACAAATCCCTGATTATCAAATGCACAGGGCTTTGCTCTCAGAAAGGCAGAAGGAATAGAAGAGGAAATTCAGCTAACGTTAAAAGGCTGGAGTGTGAAAGTGGGGAAACATCGTGTATTACAGCTGCAGCCACCACAAAGCCCATCCTGTGCACAGAACACTTTGATTCAATTCACACAACAACTCACTTTGAACAAGACCATTATAATTTTAGCCAATACCTGGTTACAACAGATAGCTATTGTTTGTTAATCCCTTTTTCCATTACTCGATTACATATTAAGAGAATGTGCTCCTCCACCTCCCATTGGATGTGCAGCTGCTAAAACCACAGGCGATCATTTTAATCCTTTGGTGATTTCAGAACAATGGATTCAGCTATTCCAGATAAACTACCAATAGCTACAATTACATCAGTGTACAAAACCAGAAATTTATGCCAAACTGTTATGCTCTTTTTATAAACATTGAATTGTGTTTTAGCTCATTTATTACTCCAAATAAAATCCATTGTTTTATGCAGTGTGAGTGCTAATTACCTTGAGTAAATGGAAGAACTTGCTATTAACTTGTTTCTAACTACTGTATCATGAAATAGATGTAAACATTTCACATGCCTGATTTTTGTTCTTAAAGAAGCATCTGGGGGAACCCATACTGGTAAAGGGGAGAGGTAATCTTTCTCTTTATGTATAGCGTAATGAAAATCTTTCACACAACTTCTATTAGCTTCAGTATTCAAGCTTTATCTGCACTTGTGCCAAATTTCATAGCAGCCATGGGATGTTTTTATTTTTATTTATTTATTTATTTAGTTCAATTTATATGCCGCCCTACTCGGTGCAACCGACTCAGGGCAGCTCACAAAAATCAACAATATATTACATAATCACAACATATCACAATACATTTGAAATTAAACCTAATAGAAAATACAGTATAATGCAACAAAACAAGGAAATAACAGCGTGTGTTATGCATATATATCATAAAACAGTTACAAACAATCACTTCCCTCTGGACAATAATTACAATTACAAAGCAGCAGAATGGCAACAGTACATTAATATCATCTATACATCACATGGAACAACTTGCAATTACATTCTGTTACTACATTCTGTGAAGGAAGGGTTAAAACCAAAGTTGTACCCAGGTCCCCAAAAAATGCCCCAATCTGCACTTTTGATCGGGATTCAGTGCAACCCAGAACAACCAAAACTTCCCACCAATACCTTGAACCAGTCTGATCAGCGAGCTAAGTTAATTGAATAGGGCCATAAAAATGATAACTTGGGCAAGAGCATCAATTACAAGATGGTTCTATGCATGCCAGAAATGCCTGTACCAACGAATTTGATGCAAATGGAGATAGAATTTTGTTTCAGTGTGTTTTTGAAGAATCTACCCAAATGTCTTTATGTTGAAGGAAGAAAAGCCTAGAAGTATCAAATCTGAAAGGAAAAAGTGACAGGTTTCCCATACCTACTTCAGTCAGTTTCTTTCCACAAGTATATAGCATCTTCCACAGCACTGTGGGCCCCCACCACCTAGCATCAGCCATGCTGGACAGGATGATGCATTTTTAGTGCAACACACCTAGAATGTATCAGATCAAGGAAGGCTACTGTATTATTATGGAAAGAGGCAAATTAAGGCTTTCATGTCTAAAGAATGGATAGCAGCTAAAGTTTTCTCCCATGCAAAGTAATCAGCATATGAGCATTAAGACCTGTGGTTTGAGACAGTGGCAAACTAAATATATATAGCATAGAACAGAGACAGTGATATGCTTCTACTAGATTTATTTATTTATGTGAGGAAGTGCTATTTTGTGGAACATTAGCCAAAAGTGGCTCAGTAGCTCAGACACTGACTGGAAAGTCAGCAGTTCGATTCCCGAGTACTGCAGGATGGAATGAGCTCCCGTCTTTGTCCCAGGTCCTATCAACCTAGCAGTTCGAAAGCAAGAAATTGCAAGTAGATAAAAAGGAACCACTTTGGTGGGAAGGTAAACAGTGTTCCATGTGCTCTGGTATCTAGTCATGCCTGCCACATGACCACAGAAACGTCTGCAGAAGCAGACAGCACTGGCTCTTCAGCTTTGAAACAGAGATGAGCACTGAACCCTAGAGTTGAATATGACTGGCTTTCGAGCAAGGGGAACCTTTACCTTTACAACCATGTTGGCCAAGTTTCTTTATCACATATTTCATAGGCATGAGGCCAGAAGGTTATATAGCCCAGACAGACAGTCTGAGATGTAGATTTAGAGTACTTAGTATCCACTGTTAGATCAATTCTCTATGATTAAGCTGTCTTTCCTTGTCAAACAAGTATGAAAGTCTTTGAAGCTCCGGTAAGTACCCAAGTAACGTGATTTTAATATATACTATTCCAGTCCTCTGGGTATATCTCAAGGCTCTGACCGTATTCTTTGAGATGTGCTGGGGAAACACAGAGAACAAGTAGTGCAGACATAAGAAACAAAGATATTATCAAGTTAAAATCTGAAGTCAAAGCCAAACCATATACAGGCATAGGTATGATAGTAATGGGACAATGCATGAAGAATATGGGTATGAATCTTACAAGCTGATATAGAACAAGGTCAGGAAGAAAAACCAGGTGGGATTTGGTGGGTGGAAGCTGCTTACCTGTATTTGTTATCTTTTCACTATGAGATAAGAATGGGGAATGCTACCCTGAGACCATTATTGTAGTAAGACTCATGTGAGAGTCCATGCAAACATGAAATTACACCGTCTTGTCCTTCACCTCAGTCCTGAGTACCACAATAAGTGTAAAGCAGACACTCTCCGGGTAGGCATGTTCAGGGTAGGCATGTTTGAGGAAGCTTGATTAAGCTAGACTGGGATGAATTCTCTCTAGGAATGTTTACAGGATAACATATGTATTTGGGGTTCAAATATATACAACAATAAGCTTTTTATATTGAGTTAAATCTAGTAGTAAGTCAAAACTAGAGTACACCCATTGAATCAGTGGATCTTACAGAGGAATTGTCTCACCAGATTTGCACTGATTCAGTGGGACTACTTAATACTGTATTTTAGCCGATAATTCAAGTCCATTTGCGTGTGTGTAATGTCGTCGTGGAGATGTCTACCAATGCACAGACTCCTTGCTGAATAACAACTCCAAAATCCAAGAACTCAAGTAAAACTTATTAAATTCAGAGATACTGACCCGGTCTTATATGTTCAGCTGCACCTTGGCTCTATGCCTGCTACATTCAACTAAGCAACAAGTCACTGGCAACAGGACAAGTTTGGCACTATTGCTTTCTAAACTATGATTGCAAGAGCAGCAAACATACAGGTTTTGCTTGCACCAGACATTTCTATGAGTTTAACTAGCTAAGACTTAAAGGTGACATATGTTGCTATGCTTGCATTAAAATGAATACATTTGCCTGAAAACTGGAATGAGCTGGCTATACAGTATCTGCAGGGTCTTGGTTGGCTCATGATTTATGTGTTTTTCAATTGTCCGCATGATGGAACTTGCTTCCTGAAATCTCCCTCTTTAGAACTAGACACACGTACATACATAAAATGCCCATGCAATTTCCTGGAAGTCACAGTTTTTGAGAAGGAGGGTCTGGGTGTAGATTACTTATTTTCAACACAAATCAAAAGCCATGAGAGTTGAGCAGACTAAATTATTATTATTATTACTTTAGACTTAACCAGTCTACATGACCTCATTCTGAGACACTTAAGCTCCTATTCAAGTAAGAACTTGTTCTGTGGAGCCAAGTGTGATCTTCAACTTAGAGATTATGCTGGAAGGAGTCAGCCTGTCTACTTGCACAGGAGGACACCTCTTTGTCCTTGACCGGCATCACTCCAGTAACTCCAAATTCTTGCACAACATACCCGTTGAAAGAGAAAAACAGCCCTTCCTTAGTTTGTTCTCTTTGGGAAAGAACAATGTTGTAAAGTAAACGCTCACTTTCTATGACAGCAGAGTGGTTAGGGAGATGAAATGTATACCTTATGGTACAATCCATTTTTCCATTAGAGGAGAAAACAAAAGAAGTGTTTGTGATCATGACAAGATAATGATAAGTAGACCAAAATATAAGATAATAGTAATGCTAATGTTAACAACAACAACAATAAGAACAATACCAGTGGAAAATGTTTTGAAAACAACAGAAATAACAGTAGAATATGAGACACTACAATTTGAAAATCAGTTAAACTACTGGGAAGCTAAACCATTAAATGGATAACACTTAAGAAATATTGGTGGAAAACATTATAGCAACTTAACTTGGACATGGCTGAAAATTGGGGACCATGAAGAAAGACACTGAAGATTTGATTTTTACTGCACAAGAACAAGCACCCCAAACTAATGTTCATGAAAGCAGAAAATCAAGGAATAGAGCAAACAGCAAATGTCCACTTTGTAAAAAAGAGAGAGGGATGAAATTGTGTCATTTCTCATCTGTGAATATTCAAAGGTTATGCAGACAGACTACAAAGCAAGACACAATACATTTAGGAAATTAATACACAGGGCATTATGTAAAAATATAATCTGCCACTATCCTAGAGTTTATAGGAATATCAAATAGAGAAGGTGTTAGAAAATGACCAAGTTAAGATCTTGTGGAATTTTCAGATCCAAAATTACAGACATTTCGAATATAATACACCAGATATAACAGTAATAAAATGAATAATTTTCTTTTTATACAGTGGGAATGCTGTAAATATAATATATCCTGACTTCCACAAAGCCTTTGACAAAGTGTCCCATAATACTCTCACTGAAATGTGAGAGAATAGAATGGGACTGAAGGGAGAAGAGCTTTTCCACCTCTGCTTGATACTTTCCATCTCTTGGATCAATGAAGTATTTTTTCCACCTCTGCTTGATACTTTCCATCTCTTGGATCAATGAAGTACAATCTCTTGATTGTTGTCACCTTGATAAAATGTGTTGACTGAAAGGACATACTGTACTAGAGAGACATTCTTGGTGTTGTCCAAAACTTTAAAAGAAACCTAATGTACTGTATTTGACTTTTAGTATCACAAAGCTAGCTCTGCAAAGCTTTATGTCATGGATTGACTTTTTGCTGGCTACGTAAAATTTTGCATTTCCACCACTGTTTTTCCATTTAGTAAAGATAAATATCACCCTTGCTTGAAAGCCAGTTGTATCTGACTGTAGAGTGCAGTGCTCATTCCATTTACAGCCAAAGAGGCAGTGCTGTCTGCATCTACAGATGTTTCTGTGGTCATGTGGCAGGCATGAATAGACACTGGAGTGCATGGAATGCTTTCCCAACAAATCGGTACCTATTTATCTACAGTCATACCTCTCAAAATGAATTTAATTCGTTCAGTGACGCTGCTCGGTAGAAGCAGCGGGGTCTCCAGAAAATGAAGCAAAAACTGCCGCAATCATCAGCACTGCCACCACTGCCACTGCCACCGCCACCACTGATGGTGTGGAAGGGTGGCAAGGGGTGAAATTTTTAATTCTAAAATGGCACAGGCCACAACTTTAGAGTTTAAAATGGTGGCAGTGCCATTTTAAAAATTACAAGATGCAAGTAAACCCCTTATGTAAAATGATTTATTTGCATAAAATGGGGCATGTTTCCTCCAAAAAATCATTACATAAGTCAATTTTTATGGAACTTGATATGTACGTAAATCTGGATTTTACTGTACTATTATTACTACCAATACTGCTGCTATTATTACATGTGCTATCTGCTGTCAAATCAATTTTGACTTAGGGCTACCCTACTAGGATTTCCCTGGTATGTGAAATATTTAAATCATTGTTTTACCAGCCCCACTCCCTTCCACACCACTTTCTGTGGGTGAGCAGGGATTCAAACAGAGGTCTTGTGAATCCTGTCCTCATACACTACCCACTGCATTACACTGCCTCTCCACTGCCTCTGTCTTTGTCATCAAGATCATGAAACTGTTTTCTGTTTTGAACTTTCCTTTGTTAAAAAAAAACCCTACTAGTTAACAGGCTATGGAAATTTCATAGGCAAAAGTCAGAGCCCCAATCCCAGTTCATTTTTTCCCATCCCTATTCACTGGCTCAGTGCTACCATTAGCTCCCTTGGCCAGTGTACAACCAATACTTGAGGGAACTGATATGCATGGACCCTTAGACATTGGGTTATCCATTCAAAAAAGATATAGCATGAAGCCAGAATTATAATGAATGTTAACACATCTTCTAAGTGACATCTCAGAGAGCAATCCACCCATGAACATTATGTTCTTTTCTGTCAAAGTGCAGAAATAATTAAAGCACTGCAAATGGGCCTACCACAGATCGAGCCACCTACACTTTTCTCTCAAGTAATTGCGAAAGAAAATGCCAAAAAGATTGTGCCTAATGTATTTGTCAAGTATTTGCCCCTTTAAGCTTTTGTGCATAAATGCAGGTGACATCCTCAATATATTGCTTGGTGTTTGATGCAGATAGATTGTAAAGCATGTCCTTATCTACGAATACCAGGAGATGAAAAAGCCCTTTGGCTTGACCTTTATTGTACAGGAGAAAGGATTGGGGGAGAAAAATAAAATAAAAAAGCAATTGGCCATAAGGTTTCATTTGCTCACATGCCACATACATATGAAAAGAGCAGTCTATTTATATCGGATCCTGCACAGGTTTACATATAATTCATTCAGTCCATTTTTATCACCATATTCTGATTTTTTTAAAACTGAACATTTGATTTACAAATTGACTTTGGAACACATTGCCCTACGAAAAATGCATAGATTTTCATTCATTTCCAAAAATGTTGCAACCTATTATTATTATTATTATTATTATTATTATTATTATTATTATTATTATTATTATTATTATTATTATTATTATTATTATTATTATTATTATTATTATTATTATTATTATTATTATTATTATTTATTAAATTTAATACCCCGCCCCAATCGGGAGAACCCGACTCTGGGCGGCCCACAATCAGAATAAAACAAGAATAAAACCATCACTAAAACGTCAAAGTTAAAATAATCGGAAGATTAAAACAACACAGGGATAGATACCAAGGGGACAGATACCTGGTACCAATTTGATACCAGGGTTTGCAGGTCAACAGCATTTGTTTCTCTATGGCTTTAGGGCCAAAACCTGTGACCTAGGATGGGTCCTTGTGATATTATAGGGCAGCGATGGTGAATCTTTTAGAGAATGAATGCCCGAGGAGGAGGAGGCACATGGGCAGGCACTACACGTGCCACACATCCATGTGACATTGCCAGCACACTTCCGACAATGTTCTAGGAGGGGGAGGGTGTCTGGTCACCTCACCTCATTCTTGCCGCCACCTCCCAGGTGGGATTTCAGCCTCCCCTCTCACTTCCCCATTGGTGGAGGGAGAGGGGTGGGTGGGGAAGTGGCACTGCCATTGGCGCTGGCAGGGCGAGGCTTGCCCACAATGGTGCATGTGCCCACAGAGAGGGCTCTGCTTGCCACCTCTGGCATGTGTGCCATAGGTTCACCCACACTCTTATAGGGTGTAGGCAGTGGGCCTTCAGCAACACTCCCAAATAATTTTATGTTAGTGTGATGAATTTATAGACAAACATAGAAGTTCTACCAAAAATCTGCCTCCCTGAGTCTGATGGAAAGATCTACTGCCTCTAGTCCATAGAATCTAAATGGTTAAATGTATATTATATTGGACTATTCATCCAGGTTGTTTGCAAAGTTAAGGGGCATCAGCCCAAGTAGCACCAACAACAGCAGTTTTAGAGCATGTGGCCATGATGGCGAACCTTGGCATCCAGGTGTTCTTGGACTTTAATTACCAGAAGTCCAAGTCAGCAAACCTACTGATCAGGGCTTCTGGGAATTGAAGTTCAAGAACAGCTGGAGTGCCAAGGTTCACCATTATTGAAAGGCAATGGGGGGGGGGAAACAAAGCTTCTGAAGATGTCTAAATCATAGGTCTGAAGCTCATTGAACAATCCCTAAATCTTGCTAAATGCTACAAGAAACTCACCAGTGTTACAGGCTCTCTCTTTTTACTTCTCTGCCCTCCTTGTAATTGCTTCAGCCTCACAAGAGATCTTGAGGCAGCAGTACTATGTTTAACATAAGGCTGCCCTCGAATCGTGTAGTAGTTCTGTTCCAACTTTTACTGAGATTGTCCCTCACAACTACAAAAGTGACTGCAAAAAGTTATAGCTATATTGAAAGAATGATGTTCTTAAGCTTCAATCATGAAGTAATATAATTATGTCTTCATTACTCAAGAAAAGAAGTAGTTACAAGCCACTAGTTATTTCCAACCAATGAGTTACTGTCAAATTCCGCATAAATCAATGACAGATACAAAACAGTCTTTGAAGGCAGAGTACAGCTGGCTGGATAGCTCAGTGATTTAGGTACATCTGGCTGTAGAGTTCAATTCTAGTTCAATTTTCCACCATGCATCCCAAGATGCCCCCAGAAGGGAATAGTAAATGACTTCTTGCTGGAGTATGTAGTTGCACAATAAAGTAGGGCAATTATTTAGGTTGTATGCAAGTTTCTTCTGAAGTTCCCCTTACATTCAGCACACTTCTCAGCCAAAAATAATTACAGTGGTACCTCACATTACGAACGCTTCATTTAATGTAATTTTCGCATTACAAATTAAAATCCATTTAAAATAATGCCTTGCATTATGAATTCCCCCCCGGAATGGATTAATTGGTTTTCAATGCATTCCTATGGAAAATCACATTTTGCATTACAAATTTTGGATTTGAATGCATTCCTATGGGAAATTCACTTTACGAATGTTTTGTAATACCAAAGAACACATTAATTTCATAATGTGAGATTTTGTATTTCGACTTATATGCCGCCCCACTCGCATAGCGACTCCGGGTACCGCTGTACTCAGACCAACAGTTTGAGGTAAAAGAGAAAAAGATATTTATTCACAATATGCTTAGGAATCTTAATAGCCTATTTTCAGGTTTGTTAGAAAAAGATTTAGATTGGTTACAAATTAAAAATGAAGAGGGTTTTCCTCCATTATAGCTGTGTGGCTAAAAACATACAGAGAGCGTGCAAAATGGCTGCATCTCTCTCAAAAACAAATGCTAAAATATTCCTGTCAAATAGGAGATAAGTTATTAGGGTTAGGGAATCACATTTCAGGCAGGAAGGTAGGGGCTTTTCCTGATTGGTTAGCAAACAAAACATGCATGCAAGTCAGTCCTAGTAACAGAAGCTCTTTCCTCCCAAGGATTATGTGTTAATCTTTTGAATGCTGAATTGTTGTACCACATCAGTTCTGAGTACTCTCCAGCTAGAAAACCTGGTTACCATAAATCGGAATTGATTTGACAGCAGATGATGATGGTTTTTAGAGCTTTCATTGTAGACCATGCAACAAAAAAGGGAACAAGTGATTAAAGCATGGATCACCCTAGGCAGCTTGGAAGTTTTCAGATAGGGTTACCTGCACAACCATCTTGTTTGTAGAATACCTAATTAAATTTGGGCCTCTAAAACTAGGAAAATAGAGTGGCCCAGGTATAAGTCAGGGGTGGAACATGCAGCAGCTGCTAGTGAGTTTCAATAATTAAAATACATGAAAATACAGAAAAGTTAATTAATTTAGATATTTATGTGTGTATGTTTTTGAGTTTTTATGGTAGCGTTAGTGATTTTTTTTTACTGTATGTTCAAATTTACACCACCACGTTTTTGGGACCCTCGGGGTAGTTGACCTGAATATAAATTGAGTCCCCTTTTTGGACCTCATTTTGGGGGCTAAAAAACTAGACATATACTCAAGTATATACAGTATATATAGCATATACAGTGTACAGTCAAACCTTGCAAAAAGAGCACCTCGCTTAAAGAGTAACTTGCTTAAAGAGCAGAATTTTCTCTGAATGTTTGCTTCGCTTAACAAATAAAACCCACAAAAAACTTGCTTAACAAATACATTGGGGTAGGCAATCCCCACCCCCACCAGAAGTCAAAATTGGTCACTTACAATGGTGTTTCGCTTAAAGAGCAAACTCGCTTAAAGAGCAATCCCATGGAACGCATTATGCATTTTAAGTGAGGTACAACTGTATATAGTATATACAGTGCTCTTTAAGCGAGTTTACTCTTTAAGCGAAACACCATTGTAAGTGTCCAATTTTGACTTCGGTGTGTGTGTGAACCCCAATTTACTATACCCCAATTTTACTATACTGTATATACTGTATTATACTCAAATATAAATCTAGTTTTTAGCCCCCCAAATGAGGTCCAAAAAGGAGACTTGACTTATACTTGGGTCAACTACCCTGAGGGTCCCAAAACTTATACTCGAGTATATACAGTATATATATAAAATTAAATTTTAAAAAGAAAAAAACAAAAGTTACATAAACATAATAGTAAAAAGAATAGCAATATCACATAACAAAAAATATAAATTGATCATTTCCATACATCAGTTCTCTTAACCATTCTACTTATATATATGTATGTCATTACTTTATTCAAATTGTTCACATTAATATGGTATTTAGCTTTCTCTTAACACAAATACATAAAACACCCTAGTCTATTAACCCTATGTTCTTGAATCTACCAGTTGTCTTCTATAAAGTTGCTCTTGGATGTGTCTGATTTTTGGAAAAATAGGACCACAATTAAAAGACCAACACTTCTAAAGGTCTTGCTATATTGTTGAGGTACCAGACCACCTTTCTTGTACTGCTTGGTGCAAGTCATTTTGCACCAAGCAATCTTGATTAAACAAAACAAAACAAAACATAAACAGAGATTGCTTCTTTCCTTTCTTAACAGTTATAGCAGTACAGCAGTACAACAGTGGAACCAACTGCCTTGAGAGGTTGCCTAAAAGGCCCCTTCCAACTCAGATAGGTCATCCCTATTAGTTTTGCTGTAAACTGCAGGAAGCGTTTCAACAACGTTTAGTCAACCAACCATAGCAGTACCAAACACAAAGTAGAAGTTCTTCCATTTCCTTCCATCCTGCTCATTCAAGATGAAACATCTTACAAAAGCAACCCCTGCCACAGAGTACACTTAGTTTATAGTAGCTTCTAGAGCAATGGTTCTCAATGTGGGGCACAGGCCCCACAGGGGGACTTCAATTCCCAGAAGCCTAAGTCATACATTGGCTGATCAGTGTTTGGGGGGATTGGCTTAGGCTTCTGGGAATTGAACTCCAAAAACCAAAGGCTGGGAAACACTGTTCCAGAGTGACTTCTGTCAATGTATCTAGGAAAATGTGGCCACATGCAGGGCTTTCATCTTGTCCGGCAATCATGGATACCAGAAAATATTGTGGGAACTCCCTTCCTCATTATTAGCCATCTAAAATGTTCTTCAGATTGCTTTGGTCAATATCACAAAACAGTAAATCATACCTGAAAGCATTCTTATTACTCGCAAGAATCTGGTTTAATGCCTACTAACTGAACATAATTGAGAAGAACTCAACAATTAAAAATCTTCTTTCAGTACACTAAAATAAATTTTAAGAAGCAAAAAAAGCACTGTTGCCAAACTATTGCATTGCAGGATATATGTTTCATTAATACATTGGACTGACATCTTAGCAAGCTGAAGACAATAAGGTCTGTTTTATGGTGCATTAAAACCTCATAATGACTATTTCAGAGAGACAACATAATGTATTATTTAAAGTTAAATGCTGTCTTGAGCGATAAGACTAACATGCCATCTACCTATAATAAACTGAAGGCTTGAAATATCCTTTCTCCATTTATCTGTGAGGTCATTTGCACGGTCAAAGGAGAACCATAGATTTTTTTTTCTATCTAAAAAAGAAACTGTGTTGTTGCTTTACAACATCAGTAAAAAGACAAAGAAGAAGAAAACTATTGGAGAAAAGGCCATTATTTTGTGATCTACCTATTCAGGCAAATTATATTACCATAGGTTTTAGAGAAACATTAAATTTATTTACTCTATAGCAGGAGTTCTCAAGCTTTTTAAGCTGGGGGCTGGGTCACGCTCCCTCAGACTGCTTCGGGGGCCAGACGGCCATTTTGCCCTTCTTCAACCACATGACACTCTTGGTGTGGTGGAGGTGGGGGGAGGTCATATGAAATGGTGCCGCAGGCCCCAGGTTGAGAATCCCTGCTCTATAGCAATATGTTTAAAATTCTATAGAGAGCATTGCAGGTGGAAACTGTAACTCTGGTGCTTTCCTCTGGTTCTGTCACATTTTGGAATTAGAACAGTTAGAAGGAAAGGAAGACCAACTCATATAAAGACAACTCAAAGAAATATTGGCACAGGTTCCTTGCCATACATTTACTGTATATGCTGGTGTATAAGACTACTTTCCCCCCCTGAAAAACTTGCCTCCAAGTGGGGGGGGGGGTCATCTTATACGCCAGGTGCACTTCAGTTGGGATAGACATAGCTGCCCATAGTGGCCTCCCGATGCTCGCCCGGTGCCCATAGTGGCCTCCCGATGCCCACCCACCTCATTCTACATACCATCCAGTATTGCGCAGTATCCAGCGTGGCTGCGGCGAGCATCAGCAGTGAGACAGGGGTGCCAGCCTTTTCGGCGTGACTGGCCCATTCTGCTCGACGGGAAGCAGCGGTGCTCCGCCCTGCCCCTTGTCTACGCAGAGCTCGAACATGCGCACTTGCGCACTAGTGCCGGCCACAGGGAGATGTTGAAATCAAATCTGATGTTCTTTTATGTTTTATTTGGTGTGTGGAAGGTGTCCGGAAGAGGCGGTAGTCTTATATGGCGAGTATATAACAAACTCTATATTTTGAGTGGAAATGTTGGGGGGTCGTCTTATACGCCCAGTCGTCTTATACGCCGGCATATACGGTACATGAGGAAAAGCTGTGGCATTTCTGGATATTACCTTAGGTAAAGGTAAAGGCTGGGATAAAGACAGGATCTCACTCCATCATGCAGTACTTAGGTCTAGAACTGCTGAACTGCCGCCCATCCAGTCATCAAGTTCAGAATCTTAACCACTTGAGCTACCGCTGCCTGACATTATCTTTGGTATATGTAAAGAGAGAAAAAATAACCCAGAGCTTAGGAAAAATTTTTTGAATAAGCAAATGCATTGAGTTTCCTGTTGCTCCACCCAACAAGCCAGCCTTTGCTGTTCCTTTTATTGTCAGTAATGTTGTTTGTTACCCATTATTAAAATGTGACGTTATGGGTTTTCCTTCCTCCTCCCCTCAATTCGCCACCATCTCCTCAGGGCTTTTCTCTTGAGGGCCCTGCAGTATCCTCCTCAAAACTAACTTTTCTTTCTTTTTTCTTAAACACATTTCTTCCTCTTTTTTGAAAGAAAGAGAAAAAAACACCAGACAAGAACACACACAAAACTTATAAGATGGGCTTTAGGCATTCCAGGAAGCCTTGAGGAAGCTTGAATGATGAGATTTCTCCAGCAATGCAGTGCCCAAACTGACCTTTCTTTCCTTTTTTTAAAAACTTTCTTTCTGACTCATTTTTTAAAAAAAAATCCAAATGAGAGTCACACACAGCCATATGGTTCATCGAATTGGTCACAGTGCCCCATGTCTGGGATGGTAGTAACAAACTCTCCCCAAGATATCTGACATAACAAACACTCTAAGATCGCTGCCTTGTAAAAAAATTTTTGCTGTGTTTCCTCTTTGAAATTTGTGGCGTTAGGGACCTCGTGGCAATGACGACATTTCCCAGACTTCCTTGCTGAGAGGTCCGTAATGCCGCGGATTTCAAAGAGGGGATGCAGCGAATTTTTTTTTTACACTTTGGCAGGGGGGTCTGCTGCCGTAGGGATGAGCAGATCCACGTTTAGGACAACAGGGAGAAAGTGCGACTGCTGCAACCACCACCACTGTAAGTGGCATCAGGCGGGGGGGGGGGGTGTCTGGCAATGCCCAGGTTCTCACTGAAGGCCTGATTAATAAGATGCACAGGCCTAATTGGGCCCACAGGCCATAGTTTGGGGGCCCCTGCTTTAATGAGAGCTCCCGGTAGGCTTCTGGTAGAGTCTTTTTGCACAAGAGCTGGATGGAGGAGGTTTGAGCATCTCTATTATCTTCCCATACACCCATCACAATAACATGCTCGAAAGCCAGTCGTATCTGACTCTAGGGTTCAGCGTTCATCTCTGTTTCAAAGCTGAAGAGCCAGCACTGTCTGTTTTTGCAGACGTTTCCGTGGTCATGTGACAGGCATGACTACACCGGAGCGCACGGAATACTGTTACCTTCCCACTGAAGTGGGAGAAGAGGCAGTTTGATTCCTGAGTACAGCAGGACAGAATGAGCTCCTGTCTTTGTCCCAGCTCCTGCCAACCTAGCAGTTTGAATTGAATAAATTGCAAGTAGATAAATGGGGACCACAATAACATGGGTCTTGCATTTTCCTGAGTTTCACCCGTTTTTGCCCTTACTTGGGACTTCACATTTCTGGCTTCCTTCAGCCTCGGACCTTAGCTCACATACAGCTGTTACTGTATTTATACCAGCAGAGATCACTGTATGTATTGCCTGGGTTCATGTTTTTTAGGCTTTTAGGATGCTAGAGGCATAACTTGGTAATATCCCTCTTCGAAGACTAAGGCTCAGGAAAGCTACAGTGTCTGTTTTGAATAAACTGTGTCTTATGATAATGAAACTTACACAAAGATGACATTTTATTGCTAGTGATCTTTCTGATTAGCCCCTGCTCTGCTTTTGATAAATATTTTTAGAAAACCTATGAGCAAGTACAATAGCAACAGCTCCAGGGTGCCATTTTTAACTGATAATGTTAAAGACTCAGAGTATTTCCTGGGGATTAATGACCGGTTAGAATCAGTTTAATCACCCCAGGGCATTAACCCCAGCTGGTAATTAATCCTCAAGATAGGTTTCCAGTTCTCAATCACCATCACTCTTCTCAACATTTACTATTTACTTAACAAAAGGAGTGTTTCAGTTGTGAATTATTTGGTTTCCACGGTTTATTTATTTAAATATATTGTGTGGGAAAGAAAGGAGTGTGTTTTACAGATTTCATATCATCAGAAAATTTAGACAGTAATCTCAAAACTCCTTTGACTTGTAAAACGGAGGTAACACTTAATGCAGTGATTTTTTTCTGAGTATACCTGGCTTCTTCTTCTTCTTCTTCTTCCATGTCCTTGGCCAGAAGTGAAACTGCCAAAATGAAGGCACCATTTGGTGAGTTCATTCTGCAGTTCCTTTCACCTGACCTAGTGTGAGAAAGATTAGTCAGCAACACAAGGTTGCAGTTACCAGGGTACACCTGATAGTGGTTCAAAAATACCACAATCTTCATGGAGGCTCTCTCTGTATACCCAAGTATAACCTGGCTGAGGAGTTGTTATTAAATATGTTTTTAGCCATTTGATTTTCATGGTTCCTCTACCCAATAATACAATTATTTCACCATCATTTACAAATTGTGTGTGTGTGTGTGTGTGTTTTCAAGTATACTTAGAAGAGTATTACTGCCTTGCATACTCTGATTTTTGTTGTTCAGTCGCACAGTCGGTTCCGACCCTTTGCAACCCCATGGACCACTGTCCGCCAGGCACTTCTGTCCTCCACCATTCTCCTCAACTTGCTCAGCTCTGTGCCCATTGTGTCTACAATACCATCTAGCCATCTCATTTTTGGCCGCCCTCTTCTTCTTTTGCCCTTGACCTTTCCAAGCATCAAGGCTTTCTCAAGTGAATCTTCTCATTTGATGTCCAAAGTACTTTAGCTTCATCTTTACTATTTGACCTTCTAAGGAGCAGTCAGGGTTGATTTCTTCTAAGATTGACCTATTTGTTCTCCTCGCTGTCCAGAGGACTCTCAAAACTCTCCTCCAACACCACATCTCAAAGGCATCTATTATTCTGCGCTCAGCTTTCTTAATGGTCCAGCTCTCAGAACCAGACATTGCTACAGGGAATACCATTGCGAATTTTTTTTTTTTTTGCAGTTTAATGTCTTTACTTTTCACTGTGTTCCCCAGGTTTCTCATCACTTGCCTCCCAAGAATCAGTCGCCTTTTTATTTCATGGCTGCAATCACCATCTGCAGTGAGCTTAGATCCTAAGAAAGTAAAATCTGTCACTGCTTCTACTTCTTCCCCATCTATTTTCCAGGGACTGGGCCCGTTGCCATGATCTTGGTTTTCTTGATATTGAGTCTCAAGCCAGCTTTTTCACTTTCTTCTTTCAACCTAATCAGGAGCTTCTTTAGGTCCTCCTCACTTTCTGCCATTAGGGTGGTATCATCTGCATATCTCAAATTGTTGATGTTTCTCCCAGCAATTTTGATCCCAAATTGTGATTTCTCCATCCCTGCATTGCGCATTATGTGTTCTGTGTATAAGTTGAATAAGCAGGGTGACAAAATGCAGCCTTGTCTTACTCCTTTTCCTATTCCAAACCACTCCGTCATTCCATTTTGGGGATTGGAACGTATACTGATCTTTTCCAATCCTGTGGCCATTCTGATAAGCCTAGTTTATTTCATATTTTAATGTGTTGGAAGACAGCTTCATTCTACATTCTAATTGTCAGTTTCTATGACCTTCACCTTCATTGATTTCCCCCACAATGGTTAATATTGACTCTGAGGTTAAAGTCATTTTTGTTCAGTAGATTTGCTATCTACTCTGCAAAAAATCATTTTAGATTGGGAATCGGGTTGATTTCTGCTGCAGCAACTGGCAATGTGCCTTTAAAGAAAATAACTCTGTTTTTTGAGGTAGTGCATTGCAAATTGCTTTTATTACTCAATTTAAAAGCATAATGCACTATATTGAAAGAGATATACAGAAAGGCTGTGTATTCATATAAAAGATAACATTGCTAACAGTACATATATGAGGGCTATAACATATTAGAAGTTCAGAAAGTGAAAGCATCTGATATTTTTCCCTTCCCAGATGTTTCTTTAATCAAGTTTATACTTGAAGTAGATGGATTCATATTATTACATGAAGTAATTTCCCCTATGGATGCAGTAACATAATGCAGCATTTTGAATGTGGAGCAGGTGAGATTATAAATCAGAGACTGAATTTGCTGTAAGAATATCTGAACTCATTTTCTTTAGCAATGTATGGTTCCGATTTGATTATATATTTTATTTGCTTGTCTTTATCATGGCATTAAACTTGTACCCCTATTTTTTATGATCAGGCTAGATCTGAAATACTTTCTCCATTCATTTTGAAGTAGAATGAGATGATGGAATCACTCAGCACCATTAATGTAGTTCAAAACATACTAAAAGCAGATGAAGTTACTGGTGTCTTATCCCAACAAATCACTTTTGACAATCTTAGGATGCATGTAACTTTCTACATTGTGTATGAATCACATATTTAATTTAACAATTTAATTTAATTTTTAGACTTGTATGCTGCCCCACACACAGAGCAACTTTGGGCAGCTAACAGAGATACAAAATATACAGTTACAGGTTACACACAGTCATAATAAACATATCATTATCATAAATCATCACAGTTTCAAAGGTATCAATATCACAGTATCAATCAGTAGCCAGGGAAGAAGAAGCCAGGGCAAGTTGAGGACTTTGCCGCCCCTCCCCCTGACCTCCATCAACATATTGTAATGTAATGTATTGTTTGTAAGCCACCCTGAGTCGCTACAGCGAGTGGGTGGCAATATAAATTTGAACTAATAAATAAATAATAATAAATAAAAGCATCAATATCACAGCATTACAAAAGCATAGCAAAAACAAAGACCACATTTGCTAAATCCCATATGAGCAGTGGTAGACAGAAAGTGGTCAAGAAAAAGTCCAAGGGAAGAGTTCAGTGGTTGAAGCGGCAGCAGCGAGGCAGCATTTTTATGGCTCGCTGGCCGCCCCGCTCAGCTGATCTCAATTCCCTCCGGCCGTTTCTTTGGCTGCCTCGGAATCCCGGAGTCCCTTTTGTCCTCCCCTTCCAGCACTGGCGTGGCTGGAGGGGAGGAAGCATGGATTGGCTGTGGCCGTGCCATATACCAGAAATTTTTTTGGGATAATAGAAATTGTGCATACATTAACACTGATTATCAATGGAAGGAGGCTTTTACAGCCTAATATTGATTGTCCTCAACTTCTGGGTAGCTCATTGGTTTATGTATCTGCTGCAGAGCCAGACTTTGAAATTTTGATTCCTCACTATGTTTCCTTGATAGGGGCTAGAATTTATTCATATGATCCCTTCCAGTTCTGCAATTCTAAGATGATGGTCCTTTGCCACTAACAATTTCTATTTCATACTCTTCTAACTAATAAAAAGTTCCCCATTAAAATGTATTTAATCAGTGAAAGTTTGGCGCTGCTGATAACGTCAATCCTGTTGCTCCTGTGGAGTTGTGCAACAGGATTTTAGCCATTGCTTGTTATTAGTGACAAAAGAGGAGTCACTAGGCCACTTGCTGGCTCCTGGTGTATCCCTACAGACAACCTCTATCCTTCAAATTGGCAATGCAAATCCCTTTAAGTTTTGGGCACAGGATTTGTCATTCAGATGTAATTTCTTTCCTCAGCCATCCTTGGAGTATTTTATTCCAGAAAAATCTAGTTCAAATCCAAAAGTGGCTATCAGTGGAACAACCTCCAGTATTTACTTTAAAAGATAAAAACTGTACATGTCTCCCTGCAGAGGAAGCATGATAACAGATGCCCCCCCCCCCCCGGATCTACTCCATTACACTGGATCCCATTTGGAGTTCATTAAGACAAATTTCAATAGATGCTTTTAGGGTTGGGGTGAGCAATTGTGGCCCTGCATGTTTCTGGTTTACAATTCCAAAGCAATGGTAAGCAGCGCACCATTGGTGAGGGAGTATGGAAGCTGTAGACACAAAACAGTAGCAGTGCCTGCCTTGAAAGTCTGCATGGATATTTTTAGATGTCAACAAGCCTTTATATAACCTTTTAATCTCAGTGGCAAGGGGGGAGGTTACTTATAATCTATAAAATAGAGTGGCAAAGCACTGTTTTGCTTTGCCTGTGTAAATTGTCACTGCAACATTTGCAGATTCCTGTTAGGCTATTTCCCATCTTTTTTTAAAAAAAATATTATTTTAAACTTTAAAACATAATACAAAAAATGCAAATATAAAAAAGAAAGAAACTCATATACATATAACATATTAATACAAATACTGTACAGTGTAAACCCATCACCCAGGTACATCAGTACTTTTCTAAAAAAGTTACTTAAACCAACTATACATATTAAAATAATTTTACCCTATCTCCAAAATATCATATGTTCATTTCTAGCTTTGACACCCTTAGATTTTCCCAATTTATATGCAATAAAATCTCCCCAAATATCTACAAAGTGACTTTTGTTAGTAGTACCTCTTTTCAATTTCAATTCACACATTAGTTTATCATTAATCACCATATTCCACATCTCCTTATACCATTCCTCTAAACCTACGTGGCTATATGTTTTCCAATTTCTACTTATTAAAATTCTTGCAACTGTCCTCATGACAACAATAATATTTTTTGTTTTTGGAGTTTTAATGTAAGGATGTGAATAAAACATGGATACATGTTTTTGAAGAAGTAAACAATATATTATCACTTAGAATACAATTGTGTGATAGGATCACTTTGTTAAATGAATTGGGAGGATTAAAATTCCCCATCTTTCTGTGAAATTCAGCTCATACTCTGCCTCCTTCTATGGTTCCTTCATACACTTTCCATCCATTTTGCCTTGCAGTTCTCTGCCTTTCCTATACTGTCATGCTGAGCTATATCCATTGTTCTATTAATTTGCACAATTGTGCAAAGACAATCATGTAGGGACTTTTCCTCTTCTGACTATCTTCACTTCATGGGCCCAGTTACACACTGGTTGGGGAGGAGGGGGGAATTAGAGGCGCTCCTGATCATGTATTGCAGAGGCAGTGGGATGCCAGAGGGAGAAAACAATAGTAAACTGTTTTTGCAAATGATTTTGACCAGAGAGATTTGTTAAAGATACGTTCCTATTTGCCAGAGAGATTAATTCATGGGCTTATCTAAATTGCCCACAGTGTTTCCCAAATGCTGGTTTTTGGACTTCAATTCCCAGAAGCCCCCTAAGTCATTTCCCCAAAGCACTGATCAGCCAATGTACTGACTTAGGCTTCTGGGAATTGAAGTCCACTAGTGGGCTGTGTACCCCTTGTTGGGAACCACTGGAAGAAATACTTTTCCTTCTATGTATGAAATTTAGCACGTCTGATCCTTCAAGGGGGTGGAAGGATACCTCTAATGTTCAATCTAAGGGAGAGAACACTGAGGTTATAGGAAAAAATAGCTGGGTCTCCCATTGAGAACAGTAGAGAAAACTACACCACACACACAGAGAGAGAGAGACTGTAATTTTAATGTACAGTGGTACCTCATACAATTATTTTAATCCGTTCCACGGGGCTCATTGTTGTACAAAACAATTGCTATACGATGCATGCATCGTATAGCGATTTTCCCTATGGTATGCATTGTACAACAATTTTTTTCATTAAGTGGTTTTTCCCATTGAAAAATTGTTGTACAATTTTTTCCAGAGGGAAAGTTGTTATGCGGGATGCCATTCTCCCCCCACCAAAAAAAAAAACCCTAATTGTTGTGCAATTTTGTTGCTATATGGGGTGATGTATGAGGTTCCACTGTATAATAATACAACCCTACAGATGCCTCTTCATACATAAAACCTATTTACTTTAGTAGGGCTTCCTCCCAAAGTTTTAGGATTGCAATATAAGTGAATAAGAATTTAATGACAAAAGAAACAGAGTAACTAAGGAAGACTCCATTATATGAGTAGAAGTGTGTCTGCACTGCATTGGTGAGGGTAAAATGCATGTGGAAATTATTAACACATGTGGTGGGAATGTAAACATGTGCCAAGATTCTCGTGCCAGATATTACATGAGATATCTCAGACTACTAAATAAGCAATTGAGCCTATCGCAGATTAATGCTGTTAATGTTATCTGCAGATGAGCATAAAGATCTTCATAAAGACCACATAATCTTCTTGATGGTTGCAGTCGTCTTAGAATTGCACAACATCAGAAAACTCAGAAATTATCTCTTTAGCCATTTGGGACATCTGTAGAAGGAATGTAGCCTTATCAGAAAAACTGATTCATCAGATTAATTGGTCAAGAAATGAGGTGAATTCTGATGCTTCCTGTATGGCATAGGGCCCTTTTTTCACTCATGCAAATAATGATCCAGGTACTAGACAATCTCCATTGTTGTTTTAGAAAAGACCCTCTGGGATAAGAAACGTATAAGAATTTTTACTATGAAAATGCTATATGTGGTATATTGTTTGCACTCAATAATATGAATTTGCTACCATTTGAAGGTTTGTAATACAGTTGTACCTCGCTTAAAGAGCATAATGTGCTTCACAGGATTGCTCTTTAAGCGAGTTTGCTCTTTAAGCAAAACACCATTGTAAGTGACCAATTGTGGGGGGAATTGCGAACCCCGATTTATTTGTTAAGTGAGTTTTTTGTTGGTTATATTTGTTAAGTGAAGCAAACATTCAGAGAAAATTCTGCTCTTTAAGCGAGTTACTCTTTAAGCGAGGCACTCTTTATGTGAGGTTTGACTGTATTTGAAAACTGTTTGTGTTTGTATGTAAGAGAGAGGAGTACACACACACACACACACACACACACACACACACACATGCACAGACGGGGAGAGGGAAAGGATAAAGAACAAGTTGCTAACCAATTTGCCATTGAAAATTCTCTGTCTTCAAGTGAGAGTGACAAGACTAGGAATGAATTGAGTATTGAAGAAAAATATTTATTTATTTTATATTAATATAAAATGTTAATAATGTATATCAATATAAAATAAATATATGTGGAGGGGGTAAGCCATATCTTGAGTTAGATATGTATTTCTGTATCTAACTTTAGCAGAATTGAGACTTCCCCTGCTTTCCATAGGAATCTTCTGTCCTACTGGAAATTTGCTTGACTGAGTTTCTCTGCCTTCTAGTCTAGGGTAGATCTTAGTGTTCAAGAGGATCGGCAAGAGAGCTGGTTCTATGAAAGCAGCAAGATTCAGTGAAAGGTCACCAAGAGAAACTTGCTTATGATCAAAGGATAAAAAAAAATGGAGGAAAAGAGTCAGTGGTGGGCATCAGCAGGTTCGCACCAGTTTGCCAGAACCGGTAGCAGAAATTCTGGCTGCTCCTGCCCATCCAAGTTTTGAAATAAAGTAATCCTAATTTGGGTGCAAGGCAGGGCTTTCCCCCTGGCCACACCCACCATACCACACCCACAGTGTGGTAGTAAATTTTTTTGCAGCCCACCACTGAAAAGAGTACAGTACAATATGTAGATTTTGAGGAATCTAGAAAAACAAAGTTTTAATGGCTTATAACAGGAGTGCCCAAACTTTTTGGGCCTACAGGTACACATGGTTCAGGGGTGCATTCTACTTCCACTTCTGGGAGCAATGAGGGCTTTGCAGACTGGATGAATTGGCAGGGGGCCCCAGATCCAGCCCATGGGCCATTGTTTGGGCACCCCTGGTTTATAACCTTGCAGGATAAGAATAGGAAGATAGACATGTAGATATTCAGTCTTGTAAATATATGAAATTGTAGGTTGCTTTCATGCTTTAGAAAAAAAATTACTCAGTATTACTGGAATATGAAGCGAATGGCAAGCAAGCCATAATTACTTTCTGTTTTGCAGACTACAAAATTGTAATAAGTCACCTGGATTTTCCCCTTGTGTCTCCGGTTTTTTAAAAGAAACTTGCAGCACCTTTTACATTATATTTCCTGAAATGAAAGAGGCCAATAACAAAATATGTTTATTAATGAAGCATAGAGAAGAAGGTATGAGCACAAAAGAATATAAGGCAGAAAAATACAAAGCTCATACACTATTTTTTCGGGTAAGGAAGATCTCAGATACCTCCATTTCATTGGTGAAATAATCTTCCTGATATCAACAGCGCCTTATTTACCTCTCTGAAATCACCCACATAGATTCATCTACTGACGTTGCAGCCAAACATATGTTCTACCATATCTGAACTTAATTGGCTAAGTCAGTAAAATGATAGTGAACTGGAGTACCAAGTTGTTTATCTGTAATGTTAACAAAAGTCAAGGCAGATTTTGGAAAATATTTTTAAACTAAAAAGTTACATAGCTATTGTTGTAGATAAATTGTGAAGTAGACATGTGCACTATCTTTGAACAAATGTGCAAGACCAGATGGATCTGGAGGTGTTTCTTTAATTTTCAGTGATAATGGGATAGAAAAAAGGTTACTATTCACTCCCTTAAGTAGAACAACAGGCAATGGATCCTTCTTATTCCATCTGGCATTCATAGTATTAAAAAGAAAGCCTATAATGTGTATTGAGAAAATGGGGAATCTGAATTGTTATACACAGAGCTGGGGAGGTTGAGGATAGGGATGCCATAATTCTCTCCCGCCAAACCAGGACAGCCACATGACATCATTGCATTCTTCAAAGTGCACATATGTCAGACAGGGCTGTCAGGGAGACTGCAGTTCTAAGACCCTGCAGAAACCCCATCCAGGGCAGACAGCCTTCATCAGTTTAAAATAAACTGTAGTCAAGATGCCCCCCCCCCCGGTGTGATTCTTCTTGGAAATCACTATTCTTGATGGTTTTCTTTTTCTTTTCTTTTTTGAATACAATTTCTTGGGCCACTCTTGAAACCACCCTTCCTCTCCCGAGGTCACCCCCACCCTCCCCTTCACACACACACCACTGAAATAGACTCATCCTCAAACCCTACATGAGGAATCCTTGGAAGAAAGTTCTAAAGAGAGGCCCAGAATGGCAATACAGTCCATGGCTCCTCTGTTTCTCTCCAGAAGGAGAAAAGCAAGAGACAGGAAGGGACTTATTTTGGAGGAGGACCTTTGTGATGGAGGACTCTTCACTTTCTGTCCACCCTGTTCTCTAGGAATACTGATTCTATGCAATTAACCCTTTGCGGTCAAATGAAGAAGGAATCCTCCATCCCAGTGTATGGTGGAGATTTGACTTCTTAGATATGGGTATTTCTTGCTCCCTCCCAGCTTTCACGGAAAAGGGCAGAAGACAACTCCTTGTCCACCAAACTTCAAGGTGAGCCAAGGGATTTTTGCAAAGAGTTATTTCACTACTTCTGTGCCTTTCTTTCAATTATCTCCCTTGCAAGTGTCTCCCCTCCCTGGCGGGTTTCTCATGGTGTTGTTTTGCCTTTGCCACTTTCAAACAGGATAATTGAAAGAAAGGAGTGATCTTGCTTTCTTTGTTCAAATTTAAAAATCCAGGACTTTTACATGTTTTTGCTTGAACTGGCTCAAATCCAGGAAAATCCTGGAAAACCGGGACATATGACAACCCTAGTTGAGGAGGATGGTGGAGGACATGGGTGCCTGGAGGGCAATAGTCCATGGGGCCATGGGGCCGCAAAGAAAAGGAGAGTGATAGCTAAGCACCTTGAAATGAAGCCCAAGCACTTCCTTGGATACTACAACCACGTAAGCTCTAGACTGTGATGGCAAACTTTGGCGCTCCAGGTGTTCTTAGACTTCAATTACCAGAAGCCCAAGTCAGCACACCTGCTGATCAGGGTTTCTGGGAATTGACGTTCCAAAACACCTGGAGTGCCAAGGTGCACCATCACTGCTAGGGAAAGCTCAAATGAGATTAACAGGTGTCATTATTTTTTTGCAGCCACCCCCACCCCACCCCACCCCACCCCACCCCACCCCGCCATTTACAGAGATGTACAGCAAAGTGAAAAATGTTTACCTGTTTGGATAGCCTTTTTGTGCTCTAAGGCAGCTTCTTTTTCCTTTCTAACTTAGCTTCAACACCTTAGACTTTTTAATTATAATTGTGTGCCATCAAGTTGATTCCAATTTGTGTTTACCATTTCCAATGTTTTCTAGGTATACAAGACTCATCAGTGGGCCTTCTCTTCCCTTCTTCTGGGGTGCAGTTCATTGAAGACTACATGACTGGTTCATCTCCCAGCATCCACAATGTGGAACCCAGCTCCCAACCATGGTTCTTTAGCCAAGTATTCAAATAAAGCCATTCAGACAACTCTGCTGATACTATTGCATTATTACAATTGAATGTGTGAGTAACTGTGTAAGGATGATTACTATATGTGGTTTTTATCAGATAGGTCCTTCTCTTTTTTACTTTTTGATGCAATAGTCCAAATACCATCCAACTGCCTTCTGGAATTCCAGTCACAAAATCTACCATGTAATTGAAAATGATGATGCTGCACACCTACACATAATGATGGCCATTCCGTTTCTACATTTGTTTCTTTTTACTGAGAACCTGCAATGGTCAACCAATGGCATAGATTCTGAACACAACAGATTAGGATCTGTCTAAAGGGCATGGGTTGGGTTAGTCCTGATGCACATGTCCAGCATCTGGGTACAGTGTGGGTCAGGAAACTTCCACACATGACTATTTTAAAGTACAGTAAAACCTCGCATAAAGAGTGCCTCACTTAGAGACTAGCTCGCTTAAAGAGCAGAATTTTCTATGAATGGCCGCCTCACTTCTTCTTCTTCTTCTTCTTCTTCTTCTTCTTCTTCTTCTTCTTATTATTATTATTATTATTATTATTATTATTATTATTATTATTATTATTATTATTATTATTATTATTATTATTATTATTATTAAATTAGACTTATATGCCGCTCTACTTGCCTCTAAAACCAACCAAAAACTTGCTTAACAACTAAATCGGGGTTCTCAACCCTCCCCGCCAGAAGCCACAATTGGTCACTTACAATGGAGTTTCACTTAAAGAGCAAACTCACTTAAAGAGCAATCCTGTGGAACGCATTATGTTCTTTAAGCAAGGTGCCACTGTAATTCTTTACTTCCTGCTTCATAAATTACTTCCCCATACCATAGTTATTCTTGCTTGCTTACTTATTAACAAACATACATGTGCATAAGTGCACCAAGCTTATAATACAAAACATGGATTCTTCCTTCTTTATTTCATCCTCACCTCAACATTTAATATGTAGCCATTGACAATGCTGGCTGAGATATTATAGGAACCTTTCTGGCAGAGTTGGGGAGTATCCTTTCCATACTTCACATCATTGCCTCAGATACCAAACATTGTATACACCTATCATTACTAGTTCCCCCCATCCTACTTATGTTATTAAACCCATTTTGGTCTCCCCTACCAGTTTTCTCCACTCCTTCTAAGTGGTCTGAATTGATCACTTTCAGTAGGCTTTCCACCTACTACCATCAATTTTTTGATGTACTTTATTTTCTCACCCCATTCTTTTTCTTTTCCTTTCTTCTCTGTCAGCTTTCCCTTTTTCATGAAATTAGGGCAATAATTTGAGAATGCCACCCTTGTGAAATTAGGGCAATAATTTGAGAATGCCACCCTTGTGATTAAAAAAAAGTAAACATAATTATAAGAAATGAAAGATTGTGAACTGTTCATTTCCTTACACAACGGTACCAAAATCATTGTCTGGTAATAATTGTGGCCATTCCAGAGGGTCAGAATCTTGTAATCCCAAAAACAAAACCATCAACAGACTGGATTACTTTTGTCCCTACTTTTTGCTTTGACATCAGGATTTTAATGCCAACTCAGACCTGGTTAATCTCTGCTTAGTTTATCCATATGTCTCCCTAACAGAAGGTCTTAACTGTTTACTAATCTGAATAGCACATACACCACTGGTTTACTACTCTTGATTTTGTTCAGATGCAGAAAATGATGATCTTGAATGCGAACACAGGTCTCAATAAATTGTTCCTTTGTTCTAGGATTAGTACTTCTGTACAGTGTGGTATGAGCAAACCATGATATTTATCTTCAACTTTTATGATACCTGGGTATGTTGTTCCTTGACTGACTTTCTTTCTTTCCCTTCTTATAGGCATAGAAAACTGTAGGGAACAGATGGTGTCCAGAAGAACAGAATAAAAAAAATTGTGTGTATATACTAACACTGGAAGGGTAAGGACTAATGATAAGCAGAATGACAAAGGTGCAGCTCCGATGCCTTGGAAGTAATTCTCACCTTTGTACTTTTTTCACAAGTTGCAGCAACAGCAGCTAGGATTTACAAGGCTCCTGTTTATTTCTGCCAAAAACATGTCCCTGCATGATAGATCAGTGCAACAGTGTTATCCCTGTAAATACAGAACAGCACAAAGGTCTCAACTATTTTCCACAAATATACAATTCAAAGGGGAGTTGATAGCATTGATGGTATTGGAAAGTGCCTTTATACATCTGTACGCCTGTGCACTGCAGTCAGAGAAAAATGTATTGCTTTGTGGAAACGGGAAGGAGGGAGAAGCTTAAACACTCCAGTAGGCAATTGAAAAAGGGCTGTGGTAGCTTAATAGTTAAGACACTGAGCTTGATGACCGGAAGGTCAGCAGTTCAGCAGTTCAAGAGTGCTGTGGGACAGATTGGCCCATTGTCTGTCCCAGCAACTGCCAACCCAGCAGTTTGAAAGCAAGAAATTGCAAGTAGATAAACAAGCACCACTTTGGTGGGAAAGGTAACAGCAGTGGTGGGCTACTGCCGGTTTGGCTGAAGCGGTAGCAGAAATCTGGAGGGGTTCGCCGGGGGGCGGGTAGTAAACCCCTGGGCGACCGGTTCAGTCGCCTCTTCGGCCGCCCTCTGGATTTCTTTTCCGGGTAGCCGAAAATGGCTGCTTGGAAGTGCGCATGCGTCAAAACTCCATTTGATGAATGCACACTGAAAAATAGAATTGTGCATGTGTCAAATGGTATTTTGATGCATGCACACTTCTGAGCAGCCATTTTTTTCTGCCTGGAAAGGGCCTAGTGGCGTCCTTGGAGCAGCGGTGGTGGTCTTTCCTTCACCACCAACCGCCAACACTGCTCCCACAGTGGCACCACCGGGCCGGGCCTGGATGTTCTGCCAGGCCTGGCTCCACTGCCAGGCCTGGCCAGGCTAGGCCATGCTGCCATGCCGCTGCCACCTACCTACTGCTCCCTGAGTCCCCAACGGCCTGACCCCAGCAAAGGTGAGGAACTAGGGTTTGTTTTCTTTGTGTTTGGGGGGGGGGGTATTTTATGTAATGTGTGTTTATGTTATTTTTATGTGTACTTAGTCTTTATTTTTATTTATTTATTTATTTATTTATTTTACTTTGGCTCCGCCCATGACATCATGATGTCATGATATTGGCTCCGCCCATGATGTCAGCTCCGCCCACAGTGTGGTAGTAAAAAAAATTGGCAGCCCACCACTGGGTAACAGTGTTCTGTGTGCTCCAGCTTCTAGTCATGTCTGCCACTTGACCACGGACACATCTGCAGAAGAAGACGGCACTGGCTTTTTGTCTGTAAATGTAAATGAGCATTGCTCCCTAGAGTCAGACAGGACTGGCTTTCAAGCAAGGAAGACCTTTACTTTTACCTTTAGGCAACTGGAAAGTCAAACTAGGTGATAACAATTAGTGTATCACATGGAGATTTCTTAAGAGATAAAGACCTGACAGGGCAATTAGAGGATAGCTTGTTTTTGTAGATTAGTCTGCTTATGTTTTCTTAATTAGTTTGCTTATGTTTTGTGGTTTGTCATGAACACAGATTTCATTTACATATCTGGTTCCCCAGGCACAAAGCTTTGAAAGAATTACAGCACAATTACAAAGCTTTCATCTCATTTAGTTTGACCCTCATTCTACAGTTTCCACTTCAGATACCCGGAAAGAAGCAGTCAGTATCCTTAAGTATTGTTTGCTTATAGAACCCAAGCTATGCTACATTGAAAACTTCAAACAAGTCTTTTCTTCAGCTAATATCTAGCTTCCTCCAGGCTGAGGTGTAAATTAAGAAGGATCCGTTTTTTCTTACTACCTAGTAGCCATCCTGGGCCATTTAGTGTACCGAACATTCATTATTTAATAATTTTAGAAACTAATTACCCGACTATCCTAGAAAATAAATATTCCTTTAGCAAAACTAATAGGCTATCTACATGAGCATATAGCCTGCTCTTTCGGGTAGATTGGGGGATTATTGGGGCAGTGTGGGGCATCCTCACTTCAGGCAGGCCAATCTACTTCAACCCACACCCCAACCTTCCCTATAGTGAGACTCCGTCAGGGCTTGAACTAAATTTGTCCTCTGCATTTTATCCCGTCCCCAGTGAATATGCATGCAAGGGAATAAAACAGGGTGTGGGAGGCTGCATCCCAGCTGACAGAGGGACCTGCTCCCCATATCAGCTGTAAAGTGATGCTGATGGGGAGGGGGCTGCAGAAGTATAAAAGCCACCCTGTATCCTAGCTGATGGCAGGGGACCGCATTCCATCAGCTGGGAAGTGCAGTCTCCCTACCCCACTGCTGATAGAAGTCCAATCAGTGGTGGGATTCAGCAGGTTCACCCTAGTTAGCCAGAACCGGTAGCAGAAATTCTGGCTGGCCCTGGCCATCCAAATTTTGGAATAAGGCAGGGCTTTTCCTCTGGCCATGCCCACCTTACCATGCCCACAGAGTAGGTAGTAAAAAAATTGAATCCCGCCACTGAGTCTAATCAATGGGAGGGCAGCTTCTTTGCACATGACCAGAAAAGGGCTTGCCCTCATCAGCTGCAAAGTATCTGCTATGGAGTGATGGGACTACTACAGCCCCATCAGAGAGGTAAAGTGCTGTCTGGATGTGAAGATCACACCAAAAAAGCATTTTGCTGCTCTCCCTGACCACAAGTAGCTTTTAGAAAGCCACTCTACACTGGCCCAGGGGAGTTAGATCTTAATTCCCTGTAGTCTACTTGTAGTCCCACGTCTGGGCAGGTTTTCCTGCTATGGCAGTGATGGCAAACCTTGTCACGCCAACTGTTCTTGAACTTCAATTCCCAGAAGCCCTGATCAGCAGGAGTGCTGACTTGGGCTTCTGGTAATTGAAGTCAAAGATCAGCTAGAGTGCCAAAGTTCACCATCACGGTGCTATGGTAATAGAGTAGACCATACTGCCAGCAACTCAATGCCAATCAGGTGGTGGTTAACTAACCTGACAACCCTGGACTAACGGCCTTGAGAAGTGAAGCTCACAGGGAAGAGTGAGGGTCCCCAAATGAAGTAACGTAGCATGGGTTTCAGCCACCAGGGGCTTAAGCCAAATTTGCCACCCCCTGGTGGACGCCAGGACCCACTCCCGCTAGGGCTTCTGGGAATTGTAGTCCAAGAACACCCATAGCTCAAGAAGTGCCGCCTGGGGCGGGGCACCCCTGTCCCCCCCCCCCATGCGTCGCCACTGCCCAAATGGATTAAATAAATCACACTCAAATCCAGCTTCACCATTAGTGGCCTGGAGCTGATGAGGACTTTGTCTGCCAAAAGGACTCAGGACCAGAAAGTGACTTGCGAAACTGGATCAGTGATACGGGTATGACACCAATGTGGAAGCCAAATGGAAGACTACTGCATTATATTGTTCCCAGGACTGATTACCATGATGTTAGCCGATATTCAGAATCAGATACGGCACTTGAAGAAGAAGTCTACATGGTGTCTTAAGATGCAATGAAGGAGGAAAACTAAACACATAATCAAATGGGGTTCATCAGGGGACTCTTTGGCATTAGGTTTCATTAGGATAGATTATAGACTTAGCAGCAGCTGAAAAGTTAGAAGCATTTGATCCTCCATGTTAGACAATACATTTCCCAGTGGCCAAGAACAAATCCTGCCAGGTCAGAAA
This sequence comes from Furcifer pardalis, assembly GCA_030440675.1. Lineage (NCBI taxonomy): Eukaryota > Metazoa > Chordata > Lepidosauria > Squamata > Chamaeleonidae > Furcifer > Furcifer pardalis. The sequence goes on along the minus strand of CP126892.1, from coordinate 171,689,180 downwards.
CAAATCTCATTTTCATTCAGGTAACTTCCTTGGTAGACACATTTCTGTGGTCACGTGGCAGACATGACTAGACACAGAATGCTGATATCTTCCTACCAAAGTGGTATCTATTTATCTTCTTGCAATTTCTTGCTTTCAAACTGCTAGGAGGGGTTGCTAAACTTAGGGAATAGCTCCCAGTCTTTCTAGATAGGGCAGCCAATAATTATGCTTATGGGAGTTGTAGGCCAATAACATTTAGGGCCCCAAGTTTTGGGACCTCTGCATGAATGAATCTGTAAATAGTCTCTGAATACCTGGAAGTATGTAATGTAGAAATAGGAGCCAACTTGCTCTTTCTTGCTCCAGAGGACAGGGATACAGCCAGTGGTTAGCAATTCTAGGAAATCAGTTTTTTGCTAAAGCTATTTGATAGTAGAGCAGGCTTCTTCAGATGGGCTCTTTCATTGAAGATATTTCAGTAAAGGCTGGATGGTTTTATTAGAGATGTTACAGCTGAAGCTTTCATTGAACAGAGAGCATTAAACTAGATGACCTTAGTGAGTATAAATAATACTGGTGGTAGAAATGGCCAAATCAGATTTTTATTTTATATGATATTTCAGTCTTTGCCCACCCATTGACACCACATGTAGTTGCAAGTAATAATAATAATTTTGTGTCAGTAATAATAATACTTTTGTGTTCCCTGTTTATCTACTTGCAAGTTCTTGCTCTCAAACTGCTAAGTTGGCAGGAGCTGGGACAGGCATGGACACTCATTCTGTCATGCAGTACCTGGATCTTGAACTGCTGACTTGCCGACCTTTCAGCTTACAAGGTGAGCTTCTTAACCACTGAGCCACTGCAGCCCCTAGCTGCACATTACATTACCCCAAAGAGACAAAATAACAAAAAAAAATCCATGCACTCCAAAGCTTCTCCTTTCATGCCTAGGTCAGACTTTAAACTTCCAAAATGAAGCCACCTTTTGGTGAATTCAAAGCGGTTTTAAATCTACTGTATATGTAATTCATATTTTGGGTATCACTGAACACAAAAGAACCTGCATGATTTTCAAGATAAAAATTTCTCTCCTGAATGTGTGCAGCAAAAGAAAATTGGGCAAGGCATTATTTACTTACCATTTAAATGCATTTTTGTAGTATTGATTCAAAAGAAATAATGATTGAACAATACCTCATGCTGCCATTTCCCCACATTTAATCTTTTTTCTTTTCAGTTTTGGATTCAATTGGCAATATCTTGAGGAAAGTGAACAGCTTTAAAGCTCTGAAAATTATCATACTTTTTGCACCACTATGATGGCATTATTATTATTTTTTAAAGAAACTGGTGACAAAGTGTACTTGCAAACACTTTGTAAATAAGTGAACATGAGGAAGAGGAGAAGATACAACCGAGAGCTTAACTAATTATTTTGTGCTGCTGTAATCAAAGTTGTCACTCAATTTAATTAGTTAATCTTGAAATTTGAGAAATAAAGAGATTAACTCTTAGTCTGATTCAATGCAGCTTCTGGAAGCAACATTTTAAACATTTGCTATCCAATAGGAAAAGACTATCCAGCAAGCAATCCACTTACTGTATATCCTTACATCTTAATGGCCTTAATTAGATTGCAGAGATAGTCAAATTGGCTCTATTTATTAGGTTATTCACTGTGTAGTATTCTCCTTTTCTTTCAGTTAATGTCCTTATGTATATATAGCCAGAATAAATTAACTGGCATGAAAATCCCTGTGCTTGGGAAAAAGACATAGCACTCATAGCTTGCTTCTCATCCCCAAATCAGATACCTGAGAAAGGCCAAACCATTCTATTGTCCTGTTGTGTGCCACCAAGATGCAAATGGCTTAAAGTGAGCTTTTAAAGGTAAATTAGATATTTAAGGGGTTGTTTTAGCAATCCCAACCCTCCCTTCGGCCCCACTCCCACACCCAGAAGTTGTCATGGCCAAGTACAGATATGAATCCAAGTTTCCTGATCCATCCTTCTAGCTTTTCAGCTAGATAATATATAAAGCAAAAATAAAATAAAAATCACACTAATATACTGCCCCTTATCATTATCAGTCTGGCCATAAATTACTGAGTTTTAGTAAACTACAACTCTATTAGAGAGTATTTTATATCCTTGTAATGAGGCTATCCCTCTTTTTCTTGTAAATATTAGTATTGTATTTTATTTTTATGACACTAGGTTTTAGTAATTATTGAGGGATTTTAGTAATATTGTTTTTAGATAGGCATCTGCTGTTTTATGTCGATTCCCAGTAGGTTTTTAGTATTATAGTACCATAGTTTCCTTTTATTACCCGTGTCCAGACTAGTTAGGATGTGGTATTATGTTTTTGTGTGCTATGCTGGTCATGGATTGTAAACAACTTGAACTTGAATTTGAATGTAAGTCACTAAATATTTCTACTTTTATTGATAGTACAATTTTTTTATTAACATTGTCTTAGCATTTTTACACATTGTAATTTTAGTAGATATTACATTTTACATCACATCCTTCTATATCATATTTTTAATATAATTGCATATACTGTAATGTGATTTTAGTTGAATCCTACTGCTTGAGTCTGATTAGAGCATTCAAAAGTCTCCTTTGTAGTCCTGCTATAGTTTGGTCAACCATGTTTTGGATGCTTTGTTTTTTATGCTGGTCTTTGACTGTAACAATAAATTGAATTGAATTGAATTGAATACTGCCCCAAAGCCAGTGGTGGAATTCAGCCGGTACGCCCCGGTATGCCCATACTGGTAGTAGAAATTCTGACTGGCCCCACTCATCCGGAGCCCTGGGTCATAGACCTGTACCTGCCTCCTGCCCAGGCAATGCAACCACCCAGTCACATGGCCACACCCAGCAAGTCATATGGCCACACCCACCCAGTCACATGGTCACATGGCCATGCCCACCATGCCATACCTACAGAGTAGGTAGTAAAAAAAATTTAATCCCACTATTGTCCAAAGCGCTTAGTGCACTCTCTAGGCAGTTCACAAGTTAATTAGCATTTTGCCCCCAACATGCTGGGTATTCATTTTATTGACCTCAGAAGGTTGGAAGGCTGACTCAGACTTGATCATCGTCAGGCTGAAACTCACAACCATTTGGTTGCAGTACAGCAGTTAGCCACTGTGTCACTAAGGGTGCATATATAAATGAAATAGATTACCTGTCCTGACTGAACAAACATAACCACTCAAGCTTAAAAGCTAAAAAAGATGGGCCAGGACATATCCTTTTAGGTTTTTAGTTTAATTTTATTGACATGGGGCTTTTTCAGCTACTGCATTTGGAAACCATAAGTAGAGAAACAGGAAATCCAGATGATTAAGCATTAAAATGACCATTATTACACAAATTATCTTTTTAAACACAGCTGCAGAGATCTGCATTACAAAGTCTATCCTGAAACGAAAGTGTATCATTAATTTGCCTGTGTATCCTATCAATGAAACATTTTAAAATAGCAGTGCTGCTTAGCTGCCTGGTGGGATCTAATATGGAGTGAGTTTCTTCAGCGCCTGAATCTGTAATCTTGTCAATATTTTAATGCTACTTTAAAAGAAAAGAAAGGGGGAAATGCATCACCTACTTTGCTGTGTTCCTGATGATATGTTACAAACCTTCAGAGTGATAGGTCTGTGGGCTCACTTTTACCTCCCTGGTACTAAACAAGTATGGTAATACTGTAATAATAATAATAATAATTTCATGTCAGAAATTATTCTGGGTAGAAAGGATTTCTGTGGAAGAAACTCTGCTCAGGGAATGCCCAAATGAGGCTCCTTTCATGCCCCCAAGACCTGGGACTGAGACAGACACTCATTCCATCATGGAGTACCTGGGTCTCAAACTGCTGACTTGCCAGCCTTCCAGCTAACAAGGCGAGCTTCTTAACCACTGAGTCTCTGCAGCCCCCTAGAACAAGTATAGTAATAATGGTGTGTCATCAAGTCAATTCTGACTTATAACAACCCTTTTCAGGATTTTCTAGGTAGGTAAAGGTAAAGGTTTCCCTTGCTTGAAAGCCAGTCATATCCGACTCTAGGGTTTAGTGCTCGTCTCTGTTTCTAAGCCGAAGAGCCAGCGCTGTCTGCTTCTGCAGACGTTTCCATGGTCATGTGGCAGAGTGCTCATAAATGGTTTATCATTCAGTTAATCTGGAAGCATCCTGTGTAACTTGTCTAAAGTCACACAGGTGGATTTTCTGGGATGGAAAATGGGTAATTAAATTCCCACCCTCAGCCAGATACCTAATTCACTGAGAGATTAAGCCACCAAATTACGATTATAGACAAATCTCCCTAGGCCTATTAGGTGTGCAAGTTCAGAAGCACATTCCTGGGTGGATGTTTAATTTGGACTGCAAATATGCAAAATATAATATTTCAAAGGATTGATTAAAACTAACAGCAAGAAATGATCTTAAAACCTAGCATCTGAAATAATCTCCAGCCTTGCAAGTATAAAAACTGGCTAGTTGCTTAGGGTTTTGCACTGGCTAAGAAGCTGCTTTGAGCTCAGACAGGATAAAAGCAGGGCTGAATTCACTGAATTCAATTGCGTCCACCCACCCCCACCCACCTCCGTTCAATGCAGGAATCCAAATCAAAGGAGATTTGACAGATGGTTGTCCAATTTTCTGTTGAATGCTTCTAGTTTTGGAGTGCTCACCCAGTGATGGGATGTAACAGGTTCTCACCAGTCCGCCAGAACCAGTAGTAACTTTTCCCAGTGTCCCGGAGAACCGGTAGCAGCTTTTGGGGGGAACCACCTTTGGGGCCTACCTTTTCACTGGTTCCCCCACTGCGCATGCGCTTAGGTGTGCATGCACGCCTACAGTGCTTGGCGCGTATGCACGGCCTCCTTGCTGTCCTCCCAAGTGGGGAGGAGGAAGAGAAGCTGCTAGCCTCAAGCTCCCTATAGCCTGCACCCCAGGGTAAGTGACTCACCTTTGGATGTGGTGTATCTGTGTGTATTTTAATGTGTATTTAATACCTTTACCTATATTGATGTACTACCACAGTTCTTAAAAAGGCCTGGCGGCTGGCAGGCCTGGCAGCCTGGCTTGGGGTTTTTAAGCAAAGTCTTGGAGTTACCTCATCAATAAGCTATACCTGTGCTGTTCCAATTGCTGTTCCAATTGGAGAATCCTTAAGGAGGTACAGCTGTTTTACATTTACATTAAGGCATATTATCCTAGAGAAACGGTACGATGACCATATCCATCTTGCAACATGGTGCTGCCCAGGCACTTAAACTAACAGGTAAGTGAGGGGTTTGTGTTTGGAGTGGGTGGGTTGATATATGTTTGGGGTAGGTGTATTTTAGTGTAATTTTTATTTATTTATTTATTTATTTATTTATTTATGGGTTTGTGTTGTGGGTGAGTTGAGGGGGGGGGCGTACTTATTTTTATTTTATTATTTTTTTCTTTGGCCCTGCCCATGACATCATGATGTTAGCTCTGCCCACACTGTGATGACATCATGGTGGGTTAGTAAAAATTTTGACATCCCACCTCTGTGCTCACCACCTCCCAAGGTAATTGGTTCCATCCTTGCACTGCTCTAACAGTTCAGAGGCTTTCCCTGATATCTGACTTTGTATTACTTGAACCCATTATTACATGTCCCACACTCTGGGAACCAGGGGTGCCCAAACTTTTCAGGCCACGGGCCGGTCACATGGTTCAGGGAGCTGGTCACTATGGGCTGGGGACCGGATGTGGTCCCGATGCCCATTCACTTGGCCCACAAAGCCCTCATTGCTCCTGGAAGTGGAAGTAAAATGCACCCATATGGCCGTGTTTTGCTTCCACTTCCAGGAGCAACGAGAGCTTCACAGGCCGGATAAATGGGCATCAGGGGCCACATCCGGCCCCAGGCCATAGTTTGGGCACCCCTGGTCTAAACGATCACACATTCCCTACCCCTAGAATAATTATAGGGAAAGGAGTAATTTTTTATTTTTATTATTATTATTATGTCTTAGCCCCACTCTAATATATCTATATCTATATCATCTATATCTATATCTATATCATCTATCTCTACCTCTACCTCTACCTATATCTATACCTATATCTATATGCGAGCGCGCATATTAAAATACGAGTAAAACAAAACAAATATCTCACCTGTATCCTACTTTTTAGGGACTGTGGTGACTTAGTGATTAAGATGTTGAACTTGATGACTGGAAGGTTGGCAGCTCACCACCAATTTAAGACCCAAGTACTGCATGACAGATTGAGGTCCTGTCTCTGTCCCAGCTCCTGCCAACCTAACGGTTCAAAAGCAAGAAATTGCAATAAGATAAATAGGTACCACTTTGGTGGGAAGGTAATCAGTGTTCCATGCACTCTAGTGTCTAGGGGTGCCTGCCACATGTCCACGGAAATGTCTGAAGACGCAAACAGTGCTGCTCTTTGGCTGTAAACAGAGATGAGCACTGAGCCCTCTAGTTGGAGATGACTAGCTTTTGAGCAAGGGTGACCTTTACCTTTATCTTACATTTGCCAGTAATATCACCTTGCTTGAGGAAGATGCGCCAAAGTTGCAACATGCTACAAATGTCCTGGATAAAGAGGCAAATAAAGTTGCCCTCAGGATAAGCACTGAGAAGCCAAGGATCATACACATAAGCTCCACAACTCCAGTAAAGGGAATTGTTCTTGAACCACAATTAACTGGAGGAAGGAAATAGGTTTACCTATCTGGATAGTGCAGTTGCCTAGATTCAAGATGCAGACAAGGAGATTAAATGCCACATTGGAAGGCAACAGCTATTTTTTAAAAGAATGAACAAGATACAGTCCTTGTCATCCATATGATGGAAGCTCAAGCTTTGTCTGTCTGTTTACATCATGATTCTGACATTTGTCTATACCGCTATACAACAGAGGTGCCTCTACCAACTCTTAAAGATTTTTCCATCAAAATTCCAATGAGGAAGTGCTTTGAAGGAGCATCTCATGCAAACTCCATAATATTGTTCCATGCAGAAGACTTCAGCTGGCTGGTCACATCCTTTGTGTGGAGAACAATCAGAGAACAATAAAGCGGCAATGAGCTAGCGCCCACCAGACAACAACGAGGACGCCCTCAAATTACATGGCATAAAACACTGACACAAGATTTGAAGGCACTACATATAACTTAGGAGGATGCTGAAATACTTGCCCAAGATCAAGAATGCTAGGAAACCCTTGCTGCCTGATATGACATGTAGCATGTCTATGATCTATGTCTATGTCATACTAGTGGTGTGAGCTCCAGATATTGATTCCATTATTTATTAAAACCTTGGTAACCTACAGGTTCAATCTAAAAGAAAAAGAATCTGGTTGTGATATTAGAAAAATGCAGTTAATAATTCACTCATAAAATAGGTCTCTCTATCATTAACTGGCAGACCCTGGATAAGAGAACAAATCACCCTGTTTTGTTTTGTTTTTCCACTTGCTAGACTAATCCTCTTTCCCACATTCATTATTTTTTCATAAGGGACATGGTATCAAGGTGATTTTCTCTCTTTTCCCCCATGGAAAAAGTATATCAAAGTGAGCAAAATTAGGGACAAACAAGGAATGGCAAGATATTGCGCAACTTGCACATTCCCAGTAACTTGTAATTAGTTCCTTTTTCTAATCAGAAAGATATAATTCAATCATAACTCAAGGTTTTGCTGGCTTTTGGAAGTTTGGAATACGAAGAACCCTTTTCTGCCAAAATATACTGGTAGAAAAATGCCCTTGTGCTCAGCTTGTGCCTTGAATCTATGCCGTTGTAGTTGAATAGGTAGACATTCAGCTATGTTTATTATTCTGAAGCCATGCCTCCATCTGAGGTTCAATTCCCTATACCAGGGATTCTCAACCTGTGGCCTTTGGACCAGATGTGGCCCATGGCACCATTTTATGTGATCCCACACCACCTACACACTCCAGAAAATGCCATGTGGTGGAGGAAGGGCAAAATGGCCATCCAACCCCTGAAGCTGTCTGAGGGAGTGTGATCCACCCCTTGGCTTTAAAAGGTTGAGAATTCCTGTCCTATACCCTCAAGGGTATAATATCTCCTGGGTCAGTCAGCTCCTCAACATCTTCTGCTCTGATTCTTACTGCTACCACCTACAACTCATCTTTACTGGTGGAGTCATCCAATAGGGCCATGATGAGCAGACATAAGACATATTTACCCAACAAAATCAACTTCATGGAGTCATTGCTATTCATCCAAATGAACAACAGCCACTAGGAATAGTAGTGGGTCAAGGAAAACCGCTGCAAAGTAAAAGACTTACACTAAGATGTAGGTATATTACTTCCCCCATAAGTGATTTGGCACTATTGTATCTAGAGTTTGCCCTGGGAACACAGTGTTACATGGCCAGTAGTTAAAGGCCATCCTCTGCTTTATATTAAGAGTACAACAATTGGATGAAGCTTCCTTTTTGGACAGATGTTCACCATGTGTTTTCAGGGATGCATCTCACTTCAGATGTTACAATATTCACCAGAAAAGAACATGGCAGACATTCTGTGCCATTTTTAACATCTGGAGTGACCTTTATGTATTGTTCCTCACTGTTATTTTGTGGTAGGTTTTGGAAGCATTGTGCTGCCTTTATAGTCCCATGTGTGCTTCTTCAGAAGTTAAAATGTAGACCATGGATTGCAGAGGAATGCTTAAGGCAGTTTGGCAAGAACTCTAGTGTTCGACCAAGTGAGCCATTAGATAAAGATATATGACAAGAACCTCTGTACAACAGATATTAACAGCTATAAGTTCATCTACATCTTTGTAGATGTTTCCAAAGTGCTAGTTATATTAGCTTGTTTAAATATATATTGGCAAAATTAAAGTGGGTAAATGAGATGGAATTACAAAATACTGTACAGTACAGTAAAACCTCAGATAACGTTAAAACCTGGTTCCACAAGTCTTGGTGTTATCCGATTTTTAGTGTTATCTGATGCATGTTAAAATCCTATGGGATCCATAGAGATACATTGTAACCACACAGGCTTTAGCGGTTGTTATCCGATGCATCCCATAGGATCTTAATGTTATCCGATGCAATTCTCCCCCCCAGATTGCTTAATGTTATGCGATTTTAGTGTTATCCGATACTAATGTTATCTGAGGTATTATTGTACTTAAAACTAACAGTTTTGCTCTAGTATGATTTTTCCTCCTAACCAGCCTATATTTATACATATCTCCATAGTGGTGGAGGGAAGAATCATGGCCATGGAAGGATACTGAGAAGAGTCCTCCCTGTCTTTGTGTCCTAATCATGGCCAGTTTGAGGGCCAAAGTATATATTACAGATAGCCAGTGATGGGATTCAAAAAAAATTACTACCTACTCTGTGGGCGTGGTATGGTGAGTGTGACCAGGGGAAAAGCCCTGCATTGCACCCAAATTAAGACTACTTTACAGTAAAACCTCAGATAACACTAAAACCTGGTTCCACAAGTCTTGGTGTTATATGATTTTTAGTGTTATCTGATGCATGTTAAAATCCTATGGGATCCATAGAGATACATTGTAACCACACAGGCTTTAGCAGTTGTTATCTGAAGCATCCCATAGGATCTTAATGTTATCCGATGCAATTCTTCCCCCCAGATTCCTTAATGTTATGCGATTTTCGTGTTATTCGATACTAATGTTATATGAGGTACAGTAATACCTCATATAACATTAGTATCGAATAACACGAAAATCGCATAACATCAAGGAATCTGGGGGGAAGAATTGCATCAGATAACATTAAGATCCTATGGGATGCTTCAGATAACAACCGCGAAAGCCTGTGTGGTTACAATGTATCTCTATGGATCCCATAGAGGATCAGATAACACGAAAAATCATATAACACGAAGACTTGTGGAACCAGGTTTTAGTGTTATATGAGGTTTTACTGTATTACTGTATTTCAAAACTTGGATGGGCATGGCCAGCCAGAATTTCTGCTACCGGTTCTGGCGAACTGGTGGGACCTGCTGAATCCCACCACTGCAGATAGCATGCCATTTGAAGCTGAAATTTATGAATGTTCTAGAGATATAATTCCCTCCTTTTTATCCTTCTGCAGACAGCTCATGACCCATTTGTGCAGTCAGTCTTTTAATAATTATAACTTAGTCCATGGATGTGTGTGTTTTTTAATTAACTTATTTTCTGTGTTAACATTTTATCCTTTTTTATGTTTGTATTGTTTGAATCCTGTTTTAATTATCTAATATATTTATTTTTTATTGAAGTATAATTCTTTTTTAACTATACAAATATCGTGTTTTAAATGGATTTTTTTTTAAAAAAAATATTGTAAACCACCTTGAGTCCCCCATATGAAGAAAGCTGACCTATAAAACAAACAAATTAGACAGACAGCTGTGACTGAGCTTTTGCCACCACTTAATCTGACATTACATTTCTGGGGTGCAGAACAACAGATTATAATAATAATAATAATAATAATAATAATAATAATAATAATAATAATAATAATAATAATAATAATAATAATAATAATAATAATAATAATAATAATAATAATAATAATAATAATAATAATAATAATAATGTTTATTGAAAAAAGAAGGCATTGTGAGTAACACGTGCCTTGTCAGAGAAAAGAATCATGTTCTTGGTGTTTTCTAAGATGCAATTTCCCTCTGAAACAAAATACTGTATGCAATTTCCACATCCATTGTTGAGCATGAAACCAAGAGCAGCATAGGTGGTGAGCAAAAGTGGTCGGGTGAGCAGCTACCTCACTTCCTGTTGCTCCCATGGCACTGAAATTTGGGGGTGGTGCTGATCTACCACTTCATTTTGGGAACTAAAATTGGCATCCAGCTCTACCAAAGTTGCCCATGCCTCATTTAAAATGAGAGTTAGGTACCCAGTGTTGTGTAGTGGCTAGAATAATGGACTAGGACAGGGGATTCTCAACCTGTGGCCCATGGGCTGGATGAGGCCTGCAGCACCATTTCATGTCCCCCCTGGCTCTACCACATCTGGAAGTGCCATGTGGTGGAGGAAGGACAAAATGGCTGCCTGGCCCCTGAAGCTTTCTGAGGGAGCATGACCCGGCCCCCAGCATAAAATGGTTGAGAACTCCTGGACTAAGACTTTGGAGACTAGGGTTCAAATCCCCACTTAGCACTGTAACTCACTGGATAAGGAGAACTGGTAAAACCACTCCATAAATACTTCACTTGCCTTGAAAGCCTTGTTAGGGTCACTGTGAGTCAGTTCCGACTTGAAAGCATATAACTAATAAAAACAAGACCTTGTTTTTCAGTCCTGATTAGTAAGTTCTACTTAAGCAACCCACAGTCCTCCCAAGTTCAAATCCCATTGAAAAACTGCAATTAGTTTAGAACTAGAAAGCAGAGCTGCTTAAGAGTGCAAAAAAGGGAGCTACCTAATGTAGTTTTTAACCATCTTGCTGAAGAGATAACATATCTATTTTAATTTTTTTCTCTTGATAATATTAGAATGCAAGCCGTCAGAGGCCTTACATTCTCTCTCTGACTCCCACAACCCTTCGCTACTTGCCACTACTCATAGCGACCTTTGAAAGATAGAAATAAAAGTGCTTTGAAATCAAACTGGCATGAACAGCAGTCAGACTGTCGTCACTAGGACCTCAAAACAAGTAGGGCTATAGATTGCAAGCTGTTTTCATAATTACTTGTAGCAGTTGTTGCTCTGGCTTGAGTTTATTCACCGCACCCCAACAAGCAGCTGATATTTATTAAAGCACATAAGCCACTTTGTTGAGGTAGCCCTTGAGATTGTGGGAAACCCTGCAGCTGTGAGTCACATGCCATTCAGAGTATTTTCTTGATTTCTTTGCTTCCATGCATGCCTTTTATAGCAGTGACTTATTACTCAAACAACAACAGCAAAAGAAAAAATGAGCAGGATAGAAACAGTCCAGGGGAGGCGGGGGGGGGGACCCTTACTTAGAAGGTAAACACTAGCAAACAAACAAACAAAAGACTCGAAACACATAAAGTTTATGACCCAAATCTGTTTCTCATTAAACAAATGTTTGTGCAATGCTAAGGGATTCCTAGTAATAGGAAAGTCATTGCTGGAATTCAGAGCTGCCGAGGGTAGATGGAAAAGCAGCCCTTACAATCCAACACATTGGCTACTTGTCTGAATTGGCCATCTGCCATAACTGGTATGAGGCAGCCACAGGCCATGGAAAATGGTCTCACCTGGGGTGAGGAGAGAACAAGGCTCTTTTCAGACCACCTGGCCTTGGCAGGTAAATGCCAATATGAGGCTCCAGGGTGGAGAGCGGATATGTTTTCATAATGCCATAGCAGGGCAATCTAAGACACACCAAGGCCCTAATTTTTGCCAAGTTCAAGGCTCCATTGTTTGTGTTTCTTAAAACGTGTATTAGTCAAACTTTAACATCAGTATTTAGGGACCTCACAGATTGAGGGACTAACCTATAACTCATATAGCTTCTGTGTAAATCTGCCACAATGGCACTTATTTGAGAGGGGAAATGGCATAGTATATTTCCTCAAAGAAAATATTAAAGAGATCCACCACTGTTTGTGTTAGTTGGTTGGTTGACATTTCCAGGTTGTGACTAGGTAGCAACTTTAGGACACAGCATGGAGATTGAAATAAGATACAGTGGTACCTCACTTAAAGAGCATAATGTGTTCCACAAGATTGCTCTCTAAGCGAGTTGCTATTTAAGTGAAACACTTAGAAAAAGCACCATCACTGCCATCATAAGTTATTGATTGTGACTTCTGGCAGGGGGGATTGCGAACCCTGATTTAGTTGTTAAGCGAGTTTTTGGTTGTTTTTAGTTGTTAAGTGAGGGTGACCATTCGGAGAAAATTCTGCTCTTTAAGCAAGTTAGTCTCTAAGCAAGGCACTCTTTATGTGAGGTATTACTGTATAATTCAACAAAACAAAACAAATAAATAAGGTATCATATTTAATAATTCTCTAAAATTTCCAGTGCTTGCTCTCTCTCTCTCATTTGCTCGCTCACTCACTCTTGCTCTCCCTCTATGTGATTAACCACATAAAGAGGGGACTGCAGTGGCTCAAGTGGCTAAGATGCTGACTGGAAGGTGGGAGGTCAGTAGTTCAATTCCTGAGTACTGCTGGACGTAATGAACTCCCATCTCTGTCCCAGCTCCTACCAACCTAGCAGTTCAAAAGCAAGAAATTGTAAGTAGATAAACAGGGACCACTTCTGTGGGAAGGTAAACAGTGTTCTATGCACTCCGGTGTCTAGTCATGCCTGACACATGACCAAAGAAACGTCTGCAGAAGCAGACAGGGCTGGCTCTTCAGCTTTGAAACAGAGATGAGCACTGAGTTGGATATGACTGGCTTTCAAGCAAGGGAAACCTTTACCTTTACCAATCAATGACCCTATTTCTCTCAGGGAAACTCACTGGGATGTAGGGTGGACACTTACATATCACCAAAAATGAGGAATGGTTTTCAAATGGAGGACTGTCCTCCATGAAGACATATGGCCACCTAAGAGGTTCAGTTGATGAGAACACTAATGAGAGATTTGTTTCCTGCTGTTTACACACAAGAACGGCCTCTCTTCAGAGGCTTGATCAGTTTTGATGGTTGATGCCTTTTAGGAACATCTGTACAAACAAACATTTTAAACTCTTTTACTGATGGTGGTCATTTTAATAATTATTGAGATTTTGATTATTGCAATTTTATTGGTTTTGTTCTGACCTGTTTTAAGTGGTTTTCTCTCAGCTTCAATTTTAGTCTTAATCTGATTCAATAATGTTTGTTTTCGGCTTGGAGTGCTTTTTTTTTTTACTGGAACGGCAGGATGTAGGTGAAGTAGAAAGATTCAAGGAAGAGCTAAAAATCCTAGGCCACCTCTGAAATTGCCAATCATAGTGGCTCATGATTTGGGGGTAGAGTCCTGTCTTACCCGGAAATCACAAGCCAGCCTGGCGTCAACCAGAGCTGCTGGTGGTATAATTTTTTTAAAAAAACCTTCAAGTACCTAATGTTTCTTGTTTCTGTGTTCCTCTATTATGTCAAAAATAGACCTTTTGCGGTCTCCCTTACATTGAAAAAATGCCAGAGACGTGCAACAGAAAAGAAAACACAGGTGGGTGAGATTAGTCAACTCTTAGACGGATATCGTTTCTCAGCAACCTTAATTTGCCTAAGATCAACCCTTCTGAGATATTTTGAGGCATGGAAAGAGAAAGCAGAAAGAACTCTAGCATCTCATGGGGTTGGGGGTGGGTGTGTTTTTCATCTTTGACTGTTGTGTCCCTAGGTTCACGCAGTTTTTGTTCCCTGTGTTTTATCTTAATTTGTACATCTGGCAACTGCTGTTCAGGATCTGTGTACTTTTCCCACATAGTTATTTTTAAAGTGTTGCAATAACTCCTGGTGTGCTGTAGTCCTTCAGCCATTGTTCGCACATCTTAGACATAACAACCAAATGCTTCTCAATCAGAATGGTGAGAAAAGATGGAGGAGGTGTTGGAGGATTTTCATCTCCAGAGGCAGACAATAAACAGGTGGAGAGCAGCAAAACTCACTTGGTTCTCCTGTGGGAGTGAAAGTTGTTGCTGAGTTGGCATGGGGAAAGAGTTTATTTCTCACTCCCTTCTTTTATTTTGTAAAAGTTAGTGAATATCCATTCCACTCCTTGCCAGAGTTTTAAAAAGCTACTTTTTGAGCTACAATTCAGTCTTCACACAAATATTAGATGAGATTATTATGAAAATTATTTCTGCCCCTCTCCCAAAAAGAAAAGAAAATTAAAGCTGTGCCCCTTCCCCATTTTTCTGAAACCATGTTTCTCTTACCTACTTATGAGCCACAGCCTAAAACATGTCATTACTTGAACCAGGGCAGCCTTTCAACTCTGGTTGAATCAAGGGTACGTAAAGAAAGCCAGCCAAAATATTGGAGCACAACATTCAGGAAATCCCACATTTCCTCTATCCACACCTGACACTAAAAATACAACAGTAACAATTTAAATAACTGCTCAAATAGGTGCTTAGTTCACTTATATCAGAAACAAATAAAGCAAAATAGCTTGAATTCCCTGATGCATCAGCCACATGACAAAATCTGAAAAGAAAACAGCAGTCGTACCTGCGAAAGCATTACGTCTCTTTGTTCTTGGAGTGTTCCCTTTTTGTTTAAAGTTCAGTTTGTCAGTGTTCCGTAATGAAAGTACAGAGTACTGTTGCTCTGTTATTCGCTTTGATAAAACATGTACCCTTATCTGTTGCTCTTGAATGGCTCTAAGATAAGTCAGACTCATGTCCTCTTGTTATCTCTGGGCGTTGGGAGTGAAAATACTAGTTTAGTTACCTGAGGGCCTGTCTACGCTAGCCTTTCCAGGTAGTAAGGACGTCCTTCCTCAAAAGCCAGGCTTATTCAACTCTAGGGTACGATGCTCATTTATGTTTACAGCCAGAGAGTAGCATCTGCAGACATTTTCATGGTCATGTGGCAGGCATGACTAGATTCTATAGCACACCGAACGCTGTTACCTTTTCTGTCGAAGTGGTACCTATTTATGTACTTGCAATTTCTTGCTTTTGAACTACTAGTTTGTCGGGAGCTAGGACAGAGATGGGAGCTCACTCCGTTGTGCAGCAATCAGGTCTTGAACTGCTGGCTTGCTGACCTTCCAGTCATAAAGTTCAGCATCTTAACCACTAAGCTGCTCATGGTCATGGAGAGGAGCAAAATGCTGGGTAGAGCATTCCCCACATCTAAACTGCATGCTGCTCCTCTAATGGAGCAAGATGGGACTCCAGCAGCTCCATCAGTGGCAGCAACACTTCCCAGCTGATGGGAAGTAGTTCTTTAGTTGAGCTGCCACGGATAGGGCTGTTGCAGGGGAAGCAGTTGCTACCAGTGCACTGCCACCACAGTCCAGCTGCTGCAGCGTGATCAATGGCAGCAGTTGTAGCAACCACTTCCCAGCTGATGCCCAAGTGCTGCCATGGAGATGGGATAAAATACAGTGTGGTGATTTAGTTAAATCCAGTGATACGATCTCAAAATGGGATAGATTGCCCAGATCAACATACGCATACAATGGGATCAACTTGCCCCAAAGATCAGATTAAACCCTGAAACTTCTTAATGCTCATCAGGAATTATATAGGACCAAAGGACTATAAGTAAGTAGGGTACTAGCCACCCCATACACTCCCATCACAATGTGCATGAAGCCCAATCCCTTAGTTTCTCCACTTGACATGCTGAGAGGCAAATCTGAAGAAGAATTCTACTCACCTTCACTTTGCTGGAAGCATATGTGGAAACATGGCACTCGACTGAGTATTAAAGACCATATAGAGATTACAAGAGCTACATTAATAGAGAGAAAGATAATCTGGGATACTACCACTAGGATTCAGGCTTAGAAAAAGAAAGGCCAGGGAATTCTGCTATGGTAATAGAGTAGACCATGTTGGCAGCAACTCAACACAGATCATCAGGTGGTGGTTACCTAACCTGACAACCCTTAGGACTAACAACCATGGGTGGAGAAGTCTACAGGGAAGAGTGAGGGTCCCCAAGTGGATTAAATCCTACTTGAGTCCATCTTGATGAAGGGCAGCAACCATCAACACTGGCCTGTGGCTGAAGAGGACTTTGTGTCAATTCAATTTCAAACTTTATTATGGTCAATGGCCAGTGCACTAACAATTTTATTTTAGCCTGAGCTTTTGTAGATCAGTGTGTGCCAAAAGAGCTCAGGAACAGAAAGTGACTCACAGAACAGTATACACACTGCAATGTGGAAGGCAAATGGACTACTGCATTATATTGCTCCCAGGACAATCTTCATGGCTGATCACCATGATGATAGCCAATATTCAGAATCGGATATGGCACTTGATGAAGAAGGAAATGAAAACATTCCTAAGATTAATCAATAAGATATGAAGAAGATCCAAGTGGTGCTAACTATTTGGCCCTATTCACCGATGTTGTGAAAGATGTAGAGCCCACGTTGGTTGAGGAGAGCACACTGGCCTTAGTTACTTCATTGTCTCCCTAATACTGGAAACCCTAGTGTAATGATGGTGAACCTTGTCACTCCAGGTGTTCTTGGACTTCAATTACCAGAAGCCCAAGTCAGCTCTCCTGTTGATTAGGGCTTCTGGGAATTGAAGTTCAAGAACACCTGGAATGCCAAAGTTAGCCATCACTGCCCTAGTGTCTGAAGAAGACAAGTCTGCTATAGATAGCTTCTCCAACCTTGCCAGCAATTCAGAGGAGGGGGTGGCTCACATGAGGAGACTAATTGCGTACAGCTGTGCCCCCTCCTAGAGGCAGCTGTCACCAAAAGAGACAGCCAGCTCTCCTCTACACCTGAATGACTGATTCTGCTCCCAATTACGTGTCCTCCAGATATATGTTAGTGAAAGCATTTATGCATCTTCCATCACTTCCAACATGGCTGAGGACAAGTAGAACTCTCTGCACCCAGAGAGGAAACCTGATAAAGTAAGGCATGTGCCCTCTTTAGGCTTAATGCATGACCAATAGTCCCATTGCCTTCCACTCTCTTGTTTTATCTTACACCTGCTGTTTTGCAGGGTAGATGTTACACTGGTGGGACTAATCAAGAGGAAGCATATGATGCACAGACATTTTTGTATTTGTGATTTCCTGCTGGCATGGCCTAATTATTAGGTCCTGATATTCACAGCTGATAGAGAGCAAATGATTCATTTGAAATATGCCCTCCCACCGGGCAGGAGGATAAAGAGCCCTTGTGGCCATGTGAGGCAGTAGCATTGCATGGGGGGGCCAGAGGGGCGACTTGCCCTGGGTGGCACTTTTGAGCTATGGGTGTTCTTGGACTACAATTCCCAGAAGCCCTAGAAGGGGTGGGCACCAGCGTCCACCAGGGGGCAGCAAATTTGGCTTAAGCCCCAGGTGGCTGAAATCCACACGATGTTACTGTTGGGAGGCTGAAGACACTGACATGCCCTCCTTGGCCCTTCCATCAGTGGTTTTGGTCGGGGTGCCGTGATGTATTTGCACGGTGACTTTTGTTTTTGTTGCTGTGGGACTTCTCAAATAAGTGTTTTTGTCTTTTATAATGCTTTTTTGATACTGAGATTTGTGATGATTATGATATGATATTGTTTGATTCTACTGTATTCTGTTGTACTGTAATATTGTAATTATGAGATGTATTGTAACTAGATTATTTATTTTTATTTATTTATTTACTCATATTTACTATCCCGCCCCAATCAGGTAAACCCGACTCTGGGCGGCTTACAAAAATAGATTAAAATCATAGGTTAGGCCTATGTTAATGCTAATATTTAAAACTTTAAAAGTTCATAAAAATTAAAACACCACAAAAGATTAAAAAACAAAAAAAACAAAAAGGGTGGCTGTCCCTTAGATCAGCCACCCTACATGGGATCCCATGTTCCTTGGTTCCCACACTTGCCCTGCCAGCCAGGTTTTTAAGCCCCTCCGGAAGGGTATTGTGATTGTATTGTGATTGTTGTTAGCTGCCCTGAGTCGTAGCCGATTGGGCGGCATAGAAGTCCAATCAATCAATCAATCAAATATTATGTTTGAGGAGAGTTTTGTAGATATCCTGGAGTGCCAGAAAAACGATGATCGAGTGGATCCTGGAGCAAATCAAGCCTGAACTGTCTCTGACAGTAAACATAATGAAACTGAGGCTTTCCTACTTTGGGCAAACCATGAGACAGCAAGACTCTATGTAAAAGACAGCAATGCTGGGAAAGGTAGAAGGCAAGAAAAAGAGAAAGACCAAACATGAGATGGATTGATTCTGTGGGGGAAGCCACAGGCTTGTATATGCAAACGCTGAGCTGGATTGTTGAGGACAAGAAATTTTGGAGGTCTCTCATTCATAGGATCACGATAGGTCAGGCACAACTTTGACAATACATAACAACAACAACAACAACAACAACAACAATATTCCTAGCCATATTAAGCTATTATGCCATCAAACTTTTGCGCTTAGCTGGCATGAGACAGTACAAGAGCAATCTTATTCTTGTCCACTGGGTAGACTTAAGGGTAGGCTTACACTGATAGAAATTTATTAGAGACTATGTCATTTAAAAGAAGAAGAAATAAAGGTTGGATCTGTCTACCTTTCCTACCTTATGGCAATATTATTAATATACAATCAAACCTCACATAAAGAGTGTCTTGCTTAGAGAGTAACTCACTTAAAGAGCAGAATTTTCTCTGAATGTTCACTTCGCTTAACAAATAAAACCAAACAAAAACTTGCTTAACAAATAAATCCTGTGGAACGCTTTATGCTCTTTAAGTGAGGTACAACTGTAATAGATCAGTGCATTTTAATAGAACCACAACTAACATCTAGTATGTTCCTTTGTGTTTTAGCATCAGCTAATAATTATTTGCTATTTTATAGCAATAGTGTTACCATGGTTTCCATCTAAGGCACTATAATTCTGTTTACAAACGACATGTGTACCTATTCCATGGTGGAGTGTGGTGAAAGGTCACACTGGATGGGAACAAAGGAAGCTAAGGTTCTCATTGCATTCACTTAAACATTCTGAGAATGTGGACACATGGCACTTGGTTGAACATTATGTAGACCATATATAGAGATTATAAGAACAACATTGATAGATAGAAAGATAATCGGGGAAGCTATCACTAGGATTCATTCTTAGAAAAAGGAAGGACTGAAGGAAGAAGGAAATGAAAACGGTGAAAGAGACTAGATAAAATGAAGGTTAACACTGCCAAGAGAAGGCTGTCTTCGCAGCAGAGGAGTAATGGTAGTAATTATTAAAGCAGCTTCGCACCATCTATTCCAAAGAGCTGAGTTGGCATCACAGGCTTTAATAAAGACACCCACAAAAGGGAGGCAAAAGCATGCAATTAATTTGTCATTTCTCTGTTATACAAAATAAGAAAAGGCAGATGTGGAAGAATGCAAAATCTGGAAATGTCTCCCTTAATATTGAGGGACCTTCTGTAGTTTACATAGCAGATAGAAAAGGTTTTCAGAATCCTGTTCAGACCACAGCCAGCACAGTGGCCCGTGGCCCCAACATGCCTTTTCCAAACTCTGATAGTCCTTCCCTACATAATAATAATACAGTAATTTCATTCCAGAAATTATTTTGTGTCGAAAGGATTTTTGCTGGAGAAACACTACCCAAGGGACACGCGAATGAGGCTCCTTTCATGTCCCCAAAATCTTTTCCCACCAAAGTGGTCCCTATTTATCTACTTGAAATTTCTTGCTTTTGAACTGCTAGGTTGGCAGGAGCTGGGACAGATGATGGGCACTCAGTCCATCATGCAGTCTCGAACTGCCAACTTGCCAGCCTTCCAACTAACAAGGCGAGCTTTTCAACCACTGAGCCACTGCAGCCCCAGTCTTCTCTACATACAGTGTGTATATATTGAGATTTATACAATGTACCTTTGTAATAGTCTGTAGTACAAGGGTTCCCAACCTTTTCAAGCCGGGGGCTGGGTCACGGTCTCTCAGTCAGTTTTGAGGGCTGAATGGCCATTTTTTAATTATTATTATTATTATATTTGAATTTCTATACCACCCTACTTGGCAGAGCCAACTCAGGGCGGTTTACACACATGTATAGTCACAGTCACAACACATCAATAAGTCAATAGTCAATATCAAACGAAAACAGTCAATAAATAGTCAATATCAGTATCACAGAACATCAGCACATAAACATCATTACAGTAAAAGTAATTCAATAAACAGTAACAAAAAAAATTCAATAACATCAATATCAAGCAGTAGTTTAAAAATTTCCATATCTCAGTCAAATTCACACAAAGAAACAAAACTAAGCAAAGCACCATGACAAGTAACGAGCCTCTCCGTCCACCGCACAGAGTCTCTTAAAGCCCCAGCAGGGCGAGGTTCTGGGGGCAGATGGAACAAGTCCCAAGGCTGAGCGCCACTGCAGCCACTTATCTCGGC
Organism: Furcifer pardalis; assembly: GCA_030440675.1. Lineage (NCBI taxonomy): Eukaryota > Metazoa > Chordata > Lepidosauria > Squamata > Chamaeleonidae > Furcifer > Furcifer pardalis. Next base: position 171,668,117 of record CP126892.1, on the reverse strand, counting down.
CGCAGATGTTACTGTGCGGCGACCACCTGCACAGCCAAGGAAGCATTCACGGGAGAGGACGGAGACGTCCATGGCTGCCTGCCACCCGAGTCCCGCAGCTGTTGCTCCCTCGCGTCCGGCTAGCCGAGGGAGAGACCGGTGAAGGCGGCGGCGGCGAAGATCTTTTTAGCGCCGCCCGAGTCCCGCAGCTGTTGCTCCCTCGTGTCCGGTTGGCCGAGGGAGAGACCGATGAAGGCGGCGGCGGCGAAGATCTTTTAACGCCGCCCAAGTCCCGTGTTGGTCCTTTTCAACTTCCCGGCCGGTGACGGGGGGCCGGGAGAGGCGAGTTGGCGTCGGCGTCTTCTTCGAGCCTCCCTCGAAAGGGAGGCTCCTTTTAAACTTCCCAGCCGGTGACGGGGGCCGGGAGAGGCACGTCGGCGTCGGCGTCTTCTTCGAGCCTCCCTCGAAAGGGAGGCTCCTTTTAAACTTCCCGGCCGGTGACGGGGGGCCGGGAGAGGCGCGTCGGCGTCGGCGTCTTCTTCGAGCCTCCCTTGAAAGGGAGGCTCCTTTTAAACTTGCCCTGCCTGCATGTTGGGAGTGGCCATTTTGTCCCAACAGCTTCAAATGGGTGCCCATTTTGTTTCTCAAATGCCTCTGGAGTGGGTGAGGGGCCACATGAAATGGCACTGCTGGCAGGATCTGGCCCATGGGTCTTGGTTTGGGAACCCTTGCTGTAGTACTTTTTCTTATCTGGGGTCTGAGCCATTTAATTCCATAATGCCTCTAATGAAGGACACATAATGCAACATTCAGGTGAACTGAAAGGACAGCCTTGAAAGGACAGCCATGATTTTAGCCAACAATGTACTGTACTTGGAAGGATGTTGCTTGTATACATCTACTTAATCCTCTTTGCTCAGTCAATCACCTACTGTCCAAGCCATGAGAAAAAGAGCCCTACTGCCATGTTGTCGTGTAAGAATTTTGATAGCCCATAGTCTCCTCCACTCTGAAACGTTCCTCCTTTATTAAACCTTTTATTTTAATTTTTCATAGTCTTCTCTGTTCAGTCAATAGCATATAATAGAAGTGCTCAGGGAATAGCTTTGCTGCATCAGCGGGGGTTTGGGGGGAGGTTATTGTTAAGCAGACTGAGGTGATTTTCTCAGCTAACAGCTTCTGGAGGTGGGACACAGATGCAGTGTTGGAAGACAGTGTTATTCCTGCCACGTGAGCTGCTTTGAGCTCTCTTGAGTTGCTTGCTGTCTCTGGTGTCACAGACGGCCACAGTGGTGAAAATTCATCTTCCAGTCCACACAGCTTTTCTAAAAACGTTGTTCTTCACTTAAAGCAAAAAAAAAAAAAAAAAGCACCTTATGATAGCTTTGCCCATTTAAATGGTCGGGACAGGTTTTTCCCTTAGCCACAGAGAAAAAGACTCACTTAAGCCTGAGTAACTATATTTTATTTCAAGAGGAAAATTATGGAGGCCCTGCTGTTATGTAGTGAGAATGGCACAGTCTTGGGGGAGGGGGGTTGTTCACCTAAGCATGCCTTTGCATTAATGCAACTCCCACCCAGTCATAGGCAGCTAAAAAAAAAATTGCTACCACACTGTGGGCGGAGCCTACATCATGGGCAGAGCCTACATCACGAGCAGAGCCTACATCACGGGCAGAGCCTACGCTGTGGACGATCTAGTCATGCCTGCCATATGGCCATGTATACATCTGCAAACAGGCAGATGTATACATGGCTGTATACTTTGGCTGTAAATGGAGATGAGCACTGCACCCCAGAGTCAGATATGACTGGCTTTTGAGCAAGGGAGACCTTGAATCACTTGCAGGGACAAAACCTGATGGGGCAGGGGAGGGAGGTGGGCGTGGCCACCCAATTTCGCTTAAAAATAAAACCTGCCCGAAGGCCACCCAATTTTGCTACCCCCCTCCCGGGGTGTGTGAACCTATTGCTGCCTACCACTGCCCACACCCAAATCAGTGAAATTACTCAGCTTCAGCTGTAGTCGAGTAGCACTTTGAACCAGGGGTGTTGCCAGGATTCTAGATGGGGGGGGGGGATTTTTCAGGAGGGGCAACAATGTCACACTCACATATATAAAATTGTCATCCCCTGGGTTGGGGGGGCTGTTAGCTCAGGAGGGTTTTCGCTCCCCTAGCCCTGCCTGGCTACGGCCCTGCTTTGAGGCGCCAAAAACTGCAAAGTAAGCTGTTCATGTTGTAATGCATTGTTATCAGTGGTGGGTTGTCAAAAATTTTACTACCCCACCATGTGTGGGCAGAGCTAACGTCATAATGTCATGGGCGGGGCCAAAGAAAATAAATAAATAAATAAATAAATAAAATAAGCACATGCACACACACACACACCCCTCAACCACCCCAAACACAAACCCATCACTTACCTGTTAGTATAAGTGCCTGGGCAGCACCATGTTGCAAGATGGATATGGCCATCGTACTAGTTCTCTAGGATAATATGCTTTAATGTAAATGTAAAACAGCTGTACCTCCTTAAGAGTTCTCCAATTGGAATAGCAATTGGAACAGCACAGGTGTAGCTTATTGATGAGGTAACTCCAAGACTTTGCTTAAAAACCCCAAGCCAGGCCGCCAGGCTAGCAGCTTCAGGTTAGCAGCTTCTCTTCCTCCTCCCCACTTGGGAGGACAGCAAGGAGGCTGTGCATACGTGTCAAGCACTATAGGCATGCACGCACACCAAGTGCTTGGCATGCATGCGCAGTTGGGGAACCAGTGAAAAGGTAAGCCCCAAAGGTGGTTCCCCCCAAAAGCTGCTACGGGTTCTCCGGGACACTGGGAAAAGTTACTACCAGTTCTGGCGAACTGGTGCGAACCTGTTCCATCCCATCACTGATTGTTATGCACCCTATTTGAGAGAAAGCATAGCTGCTTGGAACCTGAGGCCTGTCTGTTGCCATTTTGCATCCCTAGGAACCATTAACAGAGAAGTCTTCCTGCATCTCTCCTATGAGGGGGCCACTCCCCCATGAGGAGAACTGTGTTATAACTACCTCTCCATTGCCTTATCCATGCAAAAATACGACAGCTCAAAAAAACTGCACTTAGTAGCTGAAGATAGTAGCAAAATATTTCAACCATCGATACGTTAAAATAAATTAAGATTAAAAATAGAATTATAAATTTGGCGTAGACATATAGGTTTAATTAGCTCCTCACATTTTTGACATGTAGGCTAATGGTCTTGGAGCTGTGGGTCTGACAAAATGGTAGAGGTAAATGTGTTTTGCTATGATATATTAGTGTGGACAAAGTGCAACCCTGTGTTCCCAACATTCTCATTTTATTGATGTAAAAAGGTCTCTCACAGCCTTTAGGAGGTGTAGGAGACAATTTTTCTATGTTGTCAGCCTGCTAGGCTATTTTAGACTGGGGGTTACATTTCCCCCCACAACTGGAAGTAACTGCAATGGGGGAGGAGGGAGGCCCACTGATCACATTTAAGTCTGGTGCCTCTCTTATAGAAGAGAGAGCAATTTAGGAATAAGCCTAAATATGATATCTCACTCTCATTTCAGAAATGCATCAGTGAGCAACCAAACCAGAAAAGCTAGATAATAGGGCCTAAATATCGAGCCTAAAGCCCTTTTCCTATATCACATTGATCACATTGTGTAGCCTGGAGTACATTTTGAATCAGGTAGACTGATTCAGCTTGAATGTATACTGTACATGCCTTTCTATTGAATTATGATGCTGTGTGGTTGTTCAGTCACACAGTCGACCCCATGGACCACTGTCGGCAAGGCACTCCTGTCCTCCACCATCCCCCTCAACTCGCTCAGCTCTGTGCCCATTATCTCTACAATACCATCTAGCCATCTCATCTTGGGCCGTCCCCTTCTTCTTTTGCCCTCGACCCTTCCAAGCATCAAGGCTTTCTCAAGTGAATCCTCTCTTCTCATTTGATGTCCAAAGTACTTTAGCTTCATCTTTATTATTTGACCTTCTAAGGAGCAGTCAGGGTTGATTTCTTCCAAGATCGACCCATTTGTTCTCCTCGCTGTCCAGGGGACTCTCAAAACCCTTCTCCAACACCACATCTCAAAGGCGTCTATTTTTCTGCGCTCAGCTTTCCTAATTGTCCAGCTCTCACAACCATACATTGCCACAGGGAATACCATTGCTTTGACTATGCGAATCTTTGTTTGCAATTTAATGTCCCTACTTTTCACTATGCTCCCCAGGTTTCTCACCGCTTGCCTCCCAAGAATCAGTCGCCTTTTTATTTCATGGCTGCAATCACCATCTGCAGTGAGCTTTGATCCTAGGAAAGTAAAATCTGTCACTGCTTCTACTTCTTCCCCATCTATTTTCCAGGGACTGATAGGGCCTATTGCCATTATCTTGGTTTTCTTGATATTGAGTCTCAAGCCAGCTTTTTCACTTTCTTCTTTCAACCTAATCAGGAGCTTCTTTAGGTCCTCCTCACTTTCTGCCATTAGGGTGGTATCACCCTAAGTCAGTACATTGGTTGATCAATGCTTTGGGGAATCAGCTTAGGCTTCTGGGAATTGAAGGCCAAAAACCAAAGGTTGGGAAACATTGAATTACACCTTTTCTCATGAAGTGGTATCTATGTGCTTACAATGGCTCATCCTACCTGTACAGTAAATGAGGCTGAACTCCACAACCTCTGCTCCCATCCAATGATTAATTCATTTCAAAGATACATGTCAATAGACTCCCTCATGCAAGTACTTGAAAAGAATACTTTAAAATATGGACGGCCTAGGAGGAAATTCCCTGCTGATATTATATTTTCTCTGTCTGTAACTAGATCAAGCATTTTCCATTTAGCGTTGGTAACACACACCTACTAGTCTGGGAATGACTTGTTTGTGAGAATTGTGGATCTTTTACTTTCTGATCTTTGTGTGAAGTATAAATATGTTCCTACTAACATCAAAAGAGCAATTATATTATACAATCTTTTAAAGAGTAACCGGGAAACTCCACAATAACTTGATTTTAACTCTTGTCCTTATCTCTAGCTTATTGTCTCACTCATGGGTGCCAAATGTTTCCAGGCTTAAGAACAACATAGTGCACCTTTTTTAAAAAAAAAAATGAAGACTTTGTAAAAATATTTTTCATGAAATCATTTATTCCCCTTTGTTGTTACATTGTTTAAAAAGTAGTGGCCCAAATCCTGTTGCTTAAAGTAGTAAATCACACAAGAGTAAGCTCATTACATCAATGGTGATTTAGTGAGTCAGCTCCTCTTTAAGTTATATAGACTCAAATTAGTCTACTCTGTGAGTTGCTATGTTAAGTCACAATTAGAGTAGGCCCATTTGAATCAGTGGAACATATGGAAAAGCTAATTCATTAAATCCCCATTCATGTAATGGGCCTATTTTAATGTAATTTACTATGCTAAGCAAATAGTAAATTACTGTATATGCTGGGGTATAAGATGACTTTTTACCCCTGAAAAACATGCCTCCAAGTGGGGGGGGGGGCGTCTTGTACACCGGGTACACTTCAGTTGGATAAAATACAGTAATACCTCGGATAACGTTTACCTTGGATACCGTTTACCTTGGATAACGTTTACCTCGCATAACGTTAAGCAATCTGGGGAGAATTGCATCGAATAACGTTAAGGTCCTATGGGATGGATCAGATAACAACTTTTAATATCAGATGACGAACAGGAGTTTGAAGGCTTTTAAAAGGAAACTGTCACGCCAGCAAACTTGCTAGGGACTTGCCTGGCACTTGCTCTCTCCCTCTATTTGTTATCTTCCTTCTATCATTGACAGTTCCAGTTTGGTTAACAGATTAGAAAACAAACAGCATGGCAGCTCCCATAGGTTTATTGTTCCATTCAGCTTTAGTGAATTGTCTTTGGTGAATTACGTTTAATAAACTTGCACTGTTTTATGTTTACTGTACATGTTTGATAACATACAGCCTTGTGACAGTTTTTCTGCATCTCATAAGCATTTGAATATAAATTAACATGTTGAAATCAAATCTGATGTTCTTTTACGTTTTATTTGGTGTGTGGAAGGTGTGCGGAATAGGGGGTAGTCTTATACAGCGAGTATATAACAAACTCTATATTTTGAGTGGAAATGTTGGGGGGTCGTCTTATACACCCAGTCGTCTTGTACCCCGGCATATACGGTACTTAACCACTTGAACCACTGCAGTGGCTTAATTGGTTAAGAAGCTGACTGGAAGGTGGCAGGTCAGCAGTTTGATACCTGAGTACTACATGACGGAATGAGCTCCCGTCTCTGTCCCTGCACCTGCCAACTTAGCAAGAAATTGCAAGTAGATAAATAGGGACCACTTCAGTGGGAAAGTAAACAGTGTTCCATGAACTCTGGTGTCTAGGCATGCCTGCCACATGTCCACAGAAATATCTACAGATGCAGACAGTGCTGGTTCTTTAGCTATAAACGGTGATGAGCACTGAACCCTAGAGTTGGAAATGACTGGCTTTCTAGCAAGGGTGACCTTCACCTTGACCTTTACTATGCTAAGCAAAAGGATTTTGACCAGTGGATTCATAATAAGATAACTGATCATGTTACTTATTACTTTTTGTTACATTTTTAACTTTTTGGGTGAGGTAATCTTTGGACTGAGAAATGATTGCCATAAAACTGCCACAAGGAATGTCTTGATTTAAAAAAAAAACCTGGAAAGTGTTATCTGTCACTTGCATCTTCAATTATCTTCATTGCAGAAATTCCCAAACCTCTTTAGCTATGTTACTGCTAGCTTGTTATTTCCAAGTTCTTCTTACATACCCAAAAGCCAGGAACATCCCTGCAGTTCAAATCTTCTCCTCTACAAGGACACTACTCATATGGTCATCTCTCCCCACCTCTCCCTCCCGGTTCCTGGCAGGGCTCCATTTGTGCCTGTTCCAATTGCTAGGAGACAAAAATCCAAACAAGTGCTTCAAGTCTTCATGCAAACTCAAGGAAATCTTTGTCTACTGAATTTCTGTCTGCCCTCCAGTTGTTATGGGGAAGAGGCCAATACCAGAAGGGAGTGGGGCAGTGCTTACTTCCATTAGTGCACTTGCAGAGAGAAAGGAAATCATAACAACAGAGATATGGGGTTATAGTTGTCCATACCGAATGTATATTATCCTGTAGTTATGTTTAGAGAGCTTTTAAAGGCAGATCAGTCTTATCAGAAAAGATAGCAAGTCTATCCATTGTCTTTGTCATTGCAATTCCTAGAAATCAGCTTTCCCCAAAATCCTTTGGATGGTAAAGTCTGTTCATTTCAATGAATGCCTAAGACTAAGTAAGACACGGTACAGTAATACCCAAGATAACGATTGTACCGTATAGTGCTAAAACCACATAGCGTTACAAGATTTTTGGAAAAATCTTGTATCGAATAACACGATTTTTAGCGTTATCCAGAACAATCGTGTGGGAGGGTAGGGGTTGGATTGAGTAGAACATCTGTCCAATCCAAACCTCCCCGGGCCCGCCCGCACAATGTTTGGAAAGGGTATGGGCCCCCATACCCTTTCCAAACATCATGCAAGCGCACGCCTGTCAAGCGTGGCTTGGGGAGGATATGGAGAAAATCTCTGTATCCTCCCCAAACCGCGTTTGGTGTGTGTGCGCCAACGCGCCCAATGTTGGGAAAGGGTATGGTCCCCCATACCCTTTCCCAACATTGTGCAAGCGCGCGCCTGTCAAGCGCGGCTTGGGGAGGATACAGAAAAAATCTCCGTATCCTCCCCAAACCGCGTTTGGCGCGTGCGTGCTAACGCGTCCGATGTTTGGAAAGGGTATGGTCCCCCATACCCTTTCCAAACATTGTGCAAGCGTGCGCCTGTCAAGTGCGGCTTGGGGAGGATACGGAGAAAATCTCCGTATCCTCCCCAAACCATGTTTGGCGCGTGCGCACCAATGCGCCCGATGTTTGGAAAGGGTATGGTTCCCCATACCCTTTCCAAACATCGTGCAAGCGCGTGCCTGTCAAGCGCGACTTGGGGAGGATATGGAGAAAATCTCCGTATCCTCCCCAAACTGCGTTTGGCACGCGCGCGCCAACGCGCCTGATGTTTTTTAGCATTGTTCGGTGTATACCCTGGACAACGCTAAAAACCAGATAACAACATGACTTGTGGAACCAAGTCATAACGTTATCCGGGGTACTAGTGTACATTAAAGCTCATGCCAAGTAAAACTCTAAGCAGTCTTCAAAGTACACAAGGACTTTTTATTGTAGGGGTTCCCAGGCCTAAGGCCCATGGACTGGATACAGCCCATGACACCATTTCATGTGCCCACCCCACCCCTCCAAGGACATTCAAAAACCGAAATGGCCACCCCTTTTGAAGTTGTTGGGACAAAATGACCACCCCTATCATGCAGGCAGGGCAACATGCCCATCCACTCCTCGCTGACTGAGAGTGTGTGCTCCCCCCCCCCCACAGCTTGAAAGGGTTGGGAACTCCTGCTTTATTGTCATAACTACATGGACTCAGAGTATTGATAGAGGTAGTCAAGAGGCCTTTCTCAAACAATCAAGGTGGATATGGAGGGACATGTTTGCTTTCTGAAGTCAATGGTTCAAAGTCTTATAAATTTAAGTTCTCATTGTTCTAAGAAGGCTCTTAGCAATCTTTCAAGTGCTGTGGCAACAAGGAGTCTAGAAAGGTATTGTGGGAGAGAAACACTGGTTGTTGGGTACACAGGTTTTAAAAAATGCATTTCAAGAAATTATTGCAAGGATGACTCTCCAAGAGCTTCTTAAAACACAATAAAATGCAGCAAGTGTATTTGTTTGCATAACAGAAAATATAACTAGCTACATTGATTTGCTATGATCTGAAAAAACAACAACTGAAAATGAAAATGATTCAGAAGATAAAGAGTCTTTGGTTTTCAACACCATGCCAAAAAGCCACTATAAACCATTGTATCAACTTGCGAACCAACTCAGAAAAGGTACCCAAAAAACCCTCCAAATTTGGGGGAAAGCCATGGGAGAACTGAGATTTCATGCATTTTGAAAGAGGTCCTAATTCACATCTCAGAAACACGGACCAAATTAAATCTAATAATTTCTTAAAGCTTGTCTGCTTGGGACTGATGAGACTTGTAGTCCAAGAATATCTGAATGGCTACCAGTGGCCCAATTCTTCCTTAGGAGCAAAACTTTCATATACAGCTTCAAAGGTTGGACTTGTGATTGATTGTTAATAATGAATGGGCTCATCGCCAAGCTATCTATGGGCATTCACTATGGACATTCACTGCCCTTTCCCACCAATTCTTTTTTTACCCCAACATAGAAGGTTAGGTGAAGTAATCACTGTGAGCTTCTCACACTTCTAAGACATAATGCAAACAAGAGAGTGGAAATGTGTGTGCACATTCAAAAGACAAACAAAATACTTTGGAAGAAGTGCAAAACTGAAGGAGCCGCAAGAACTGGGTCATTGACTCAGAGCCAGGAAAAACATACACAAGTACTGTAGTATTCAAAGTAGCAAAACTATGCTCATGTGACCTCATCCAAAGGTTTAATGCTGGCAGGATGTTCTGTCTTTTGGAAAGTTATTCTAGGAAAGAAAAAAATGGTTATTGAAACTTTTTCTACACAGTCTAATAAGTGTGATTTAAGAAGCAATCTATCCATTCATGTGTCATCTAAGATGTCCTCTAAATCTAATAAGAAGGAGGAAGTTTAATCTGTAGATGCTTCAAGACACTTTAGCAAACTTGCTGCTGATATTGATTTATAGAATAATGGATTGGATTAGGCCTGTTTAGAGTGATCTTTTGAAATCAATATTCAGTTGTTCATTGATTTGAGCAGATTTACTCTAAGCATATCTGAGTGCAGTGGCTTAGTGCTTAAGATGTTGAACTTGACAACTGGAAGGTTGGCAGGTCAGCAGTTCAAGCCCCAAGTGCTGCATTATGGAATGAGCTCCTGTCTCTGTCCCAGCTCCAGCCAACCTAGCAGTTCGAAAGTAATTAAATATGTACCACTTCGTTGGGAAGGTAAACAGCATTCTATGACAGCATCTAGTCATACCGACCACATGTCCATGGAAATGTCTGCAGATGCAGGCTGCACTGGCACTTTGGCTATAAATGGGAGATGAGCACTGAAATCTAGAGTTGGATGTGACTACCTTCCGAGCAAGGTTGACCATTACCTTTACCTTACTCAGGATCAAACTAAACATTACGAGAAATATTGCAAAATCAGAGGTTGGGCGTTTGATTCTCCACTGAGCTTCTAGCAAGAAAAACCAGCCAGTATAGCCATGGGCAAGCTGCACTGTCCTCCAGATGAAGAGAATGATAAACTAATTCTTTGTATTGTCTACCCAGAAAAGCCTGGAAAAGTTCTCCATAAATCAGAATTGACTTGACAGCACACAATTATTACTTTGTCTGTAACTAACATGCCTTCCTCCCAGTGACAAAATTTACTCCCATACACAGTCAGATGCATAACACCTGGTTTTACTTTCCAGTGACTAATCATAAAACAAAGCATAGTTGAATGTAAGATATAGAGCTTAAGGAAAACACATGTTATGACAAGCAGAGACTTTCACCACTTGAAAGAGAGCACTAGACCTAAATATGACTTGAAATAATTGTTTGAAGTTTGGAAAAGTTACTTTTTTGGCTGGAATCCAGTTATCCTAGTTGGGGAATTCAGAGAAATATCTCCAAAACATAACTTTGTCAACCTCTGAACTTGTGAAATAGGCATATGTGATTTCATGGAAACATTCCCTTGAAATCCAAGGGATCCTGTCATAACCAACTCATAGCAAATACCTTCTAAGCAAGGAAATGTAAAGCCTGATTATTCTGTTCCTTATAAAATCAATACAAATCTTCCTGTTGGTGAGAACCATAATCTTGGCAAGTGTAAAAAATGTCCAAATGTCAAGTTTTAAAAAATAGATGGATAATGATCATTTAAACAGGGGTTCCCAACCTAAGACCTGTGGGCTGGATTCAGCCCATGACACCATTTCATGTGAGTCTTCCTCTCCTCCAAGGGCATTCAAGAAACAAAATGGCCACTGCTTTGAAGCTATTGGGGCAAAATGGCCACCCCCATAATGCAGGCAAGGCAAAATGGCTACCTGGACCTCGAAGCTGACTGAGAGAATGTGACCCAGCCCCTGTCTTGAAAAGGTTGGGAACCCCTCATCTATACCTTGTCAAATGTGCTATCCATTTCTTGTTTCACTGTAACTCTCCTCCAATTGAAAGCAACGAAGTGGGCTATATCTTCGGTGTGTGGAGGCTCTCCCCTTCAGACCTGTACTCTCAACCTAAACAGAAAAATGGGAGAGGTGAGGAGAGAAAGCACATTCTGTTCCTTTCATGTTTATTTAAACCAGATAACATAATACCTGAATGACACTCCAGTAAAAAGACTCAATACGGTAAACATATTTATCTTTGGAGTTGTAAGTTTCTTTATGTTTGAACAAGATATCAGAAATTTTTTTTCTTCTGAGTGTGGCATGCATTTTCAAATGGGTGTTTTTGTAAGTTTGAACAACTGTGTGAAATGTATAAATGCTTTTGAAATGTTTCATTGTGTATCATTAGAATCCTCGTTGTTGGCTGCTATTCATATCTCAGCATACATTTTTTCCTGGAAGTGATTTTCTCAGTTGATGGATGTGCTTCTGGTGACTCCATAAACTGATCCTGGTGTGAAACATGCAACCAGACATAGTACACTGAATAGAAGGTGGAGGGCATAGTTGAGTTTGATGAAGCATTCATGTTTGTTGCTTAGAGATTAAGTACCGCTTCGATGGAGGACTCTTTCATTTGGCCAGACAATGCTCTGAAAGACTAACCAGTGCCAACAGGATAATAGAAATGCAATATGCCGATGATACTGTATCACCTGCTCTCACACCTGAGGAGCTGCAACAGTCAGTCAACTGTTTCTAGAATGCATGTGATAGTTTTGGCCTCATCATAAATGCTCAGAAAACCAAGGTACTTGCACAACCTGCCCCAAGGGCAGCCCTTCCAGAATTCAGTATTACCATTTCAGATTTGACATGGGAACAGGTAGACTTTTCTTACCTTGGTAGCAGCCTGTCTAAAAACTGCACCCTAAAATCCTATTCATTTATGTTCCATGGCATAACACTGATAATGTAACCAAACAAAAGGAACTGGTACATCCAACAAACCTGATTCTGAAAGAGAAACTGCAATCTCAGAATGTAACAAAATGAATCACATTTCATTTCACTTTTAAAATTATTTCAGCCTCAATCTTTGGCTTTCTTCAGGAGCTTTGATGTTTGGTCTATATTATATTTATTTTTCCTTTATTTGGTCTGGAGACAGCTCGAATAGATTAGTTATATCAGCAAACTATAATGAATTTATTGGATCTCTGTGTAGACCAAATAAAAGGAAAATATATAATATAGACCAAAAAATCAATGCCTTTGAAGAAGGTCAGAAATTCAGGCTGAAACATGTTGGACAATTTTAAACTGAAGTATGGTGTAATTTATTTTCTTGCATTCTGAAACTGATGTTTCTCCTTCAAAATATGATGATATCAAGGCAATTAAAAAACATTTTCCCCTTCTATTTGAGAACAAAAAGATGTGGAAAATCACTTACAATGGTCGCTTACAATGGTGTTTCACTTAAAGAGGAAACTCGCTTAAAGAGCAATCCCGTGGAACGCATTATGCTCTTTAAGCGAGGTACCACTGTAATGGTTAATTCTTTGATAATGTGTTGTATATAAGTATTTTGCAACCAGCTCACCTGCTAGGACCCAAATGTTCCAAATGTTCTGTTTTTTTTTTACTTTTTGTTTTGAATCTTATGTTGCTTGTGTTGGTTAATGTTTGGTAGCCTGGGGCTTATAAGTAGACAGATTGCTTTATAGTTTAGACCCAATAGTCTCACCTTGGTGTTGTCCTCATGTTTCAAGCTGCCGTTGCCATCAGCAACAGGGCCATTTAGTGAGAGATCATGGCTACTGAATTTCAAAATATCTTGCAGGCACTAGATAGAAGAAGTTGGACTTAGATCAGGAGTGCCCATGGGCCGAATCCAGCACACAGCACCTAATATTGCAGCCCATACTGCCCACACTGCTACTGGAAGCAAAAATAAAATGCACCCATGCATGCGCAAAATGCTGCCATAAAGCACCCGCAGCTGTCATAAATGTGTTTACAACAGTCGTGGGTGCATTTACAGCAGTGTTTTGTGCATGGATGGGTGAATTTTACTTCCGCTTCCAGTGGGAGGAACCATGTGACCGACCCACTCAACCACATGATCAGCCCGTGGCCTGAAATGTTTGGGCACCCCTGCCTTAGATGAACAGATTGTTCTGTATACATGCCTAGTAATAAGGAAAATTGTAGAATTCCTATGTTGACATTTAGTACATCTGATTCTGAGGTGCTAGAATATAGGCTTTTTAAAAAATGTATCAGGGCAAAATTATTATTATTATTAAAAAAGTTTATTTTTCCATTCAAACACCAATATCCACATTTATACCTTTAACAACTGCAGACAACAAAAAACACTGCAACAAGAGAAAAATTCCTGTTATACTCAAAATTATTGAGCCAGTGATTCAGAAATCTAAACTTGCTGGACTTAAGCAAACTAATTTATATTTTATAAATAAAATAATTGTGGGATATCATTTTTATGGCAAGACAGGAAATCTTGCTGGCTGTGGCGGGAGGTCTCAGAAGAGAGTCTTAGCACAACAAAGCTTGGAGAACCTTCAGGTTTGGGAGTACTTGTTATATCCTAGGAATCTGTAATAAATGTCATGTATTGTGTTAGTGATTTAGCTAAAATATCATCCAAACATCTCTTAAATTTATAATCTCAAAAATCTGCTAAGCAGAACAAAGTTCATATTCCACAGTGTATTTGCATTATTCTAGAATGCAATCAAAAATTTTACTCAGTACCTTGTTGTACTCTTATTCTGGGAATTATAGATATGTGCCTCGCCATCCCTTGCCTGGGATGTGTTGGTGGGGCCAGAGTCTGCACCAGTAACATCCATAGGTTTAGGAGTCAGCTCAAAGTGTTAAATAGGGTTTATTGCAAGGACAGCAGTTTTCAAAATGCAGTTTACTTCACCTTCCTCTGATTCAGTCTCCTTCATTAGCCCAGGGGTCTTTATGTCCCTCTGACAATACCTGGTTGACTCCATTGAGGCTGACATGGTCCACAGTATCACAGTCCAACATTATTGGGTCATTCTCTTCAAAGGCAGTTTGTAATGGTGAGCTGCCATGGTGCTACAGAGTCACCCAAGCCCTACTGGAGATGCTGCCGCCTTGCATTTTGATAACTGAACCTCGGTCCTCAGGAGCCATTTCTGCAGTGAAATAATGTCAGTTGGCCAGTGGGATATGGTTACTGGCTACCCAGCTGATGCTGGTGGATTTAAGTTTGAAACTCTGGCCTCATGTATACCATGCAGAAGCCTCAGCTTTACCAAGATACCAGCCTCCTCAGTTCTATGGTATCCTCTAGGCTAGTGATGAGTAACCTTGTCCCTCCAGCTGTTCTAAAACTTCATTTCCCAGAAACCCTGATCAGCAGAAGTGCTGACTTGGGCTTCTGGGAATTGAAGTCCAAGAACAGCTGGAGTGCAAAGGTTAGCCACCAGGGCTCTAGGACTCTAGCGCCCTGGTTGCTAACCTTGGCACTCCAGCTGTTCTTGGACATCAATTACCAGAAGCCCAAGTCAGCACTCCTGCTAATCAGGGATTCTGGTAATTGAAGTTCCAGATCAGTGGAGTGTCAAGGTTAGCCATCACTAGTCTAGGGTGACCTCTTCTTCCAACCCAGCTGCCTCCTCCTTGGTCTCCTTTGAGTTACTGGTATCCTGCTCCCATGACTCCCCCTCCACTGTTATCATCACCAGCTGGGTGTAGAGGTCTGTCCCATCTCCACTGGCCAGGTGGTCCTTCTTCTTCTTCCATGTCTAGGCCAGGCCTTCAGCCAGCCTAATGGCCTCAGAACTTTGTCTCTGTTCCTGAAGTATGTTACTCTGATGGGCTCTCCAAGGAATGGAAGTGGAAACAGACAGCCCATTGGGGCACTAGAGGTGACTCCCTCACAATAGAGATATGTTATACAGCACAATCTGAACATTCGCTATGAAGAATACCTAAATAGTTTCATTAATACTATGATGAATGCACGTTCTTCCTTGCTCGATTGGGACCTCTCAGTGTTCAATCCAAGGCGGATTATTCAACAAAAATCCCCTCTAGAACTCTCCCAAACTCACGCAAGAAAAAAATATGTTCACCATTCGTTCTCCAGCCAATCCAGGCTGATCCAAACACCTGGCTTTCTCTCTTTACAGAGACAAGCCCAATTTACTATGAGAGGTTTTGGTAGCGTTTTCAAGAGGCAAAACAAAGAGGGACTTACAGTACTGTCTTTTAGCCCGATATCCCATTTTCAATGATCACGCGTTGATTGAAGAAAATATTTTTATTTAAATTGCTAGCATGGTTCTTGATGAATCGGGTTACAGATCTCAGCATAGAAAAATATTTTCTAACTTTAATTTGTTTTAGAGAAAGGATGTTTCAGACAAGTATTCCACTTAATAAAAAAAGAATCTGTCTAGCTATTCTAAGTTACCATAATTAAGATTTCCAGAGATAGGCCTAGTTGGAAAGCCCATCTCTGTATTGTCGATGTTACCTAGTTGACAACCATTTTTGAACTCTCTGTTCTAGCCATGTGCTCATGGCTTATCTCTAGGAAGAAAGGCTTGCTTCTCTCTCTGCTTCTCTCAACCGCTTAACTGCTTCTCTGCTTTCCGCTTGCCACTCCCTCTTTCCAGGTGTGACACTAGCAGACATCCAATCAAATAACAGAGTTGGGGTAAACAACTCTGGTTGTCTTGTTTACAATGGGCGCCTCTCTGTCTATCTCTTCTCTTCCTGGGCCCCAAAGTGTGAAAACAACCAAATGGCCCTTTTGGCTAGCACGAGAAGCCACATTTCTACTACAGACTAGAAACCTACTAAACTCCATTTTGGATATGTGAAGAACTTGGGACCTCATTTTATCACAAATACATTCTTGACCTAAAACAATATAGAACATGGCCATGCTTTTTCATGTACTATTTTTTGCAGCCAAAGGTAGTCCATGGTATGAGAGGGCAGACTAGAGCAGTAGTTCCCAACCTCTCCCCCCCCCCATGCGCCACCTAAGCATCTCTAAAATCCTGATGCTGCCCCCCCCCTGACATAATTCTTATTATTCAAAAAGTGAACTATTCACATGGAGGAAACCTAAAAGGCTATTCACTGTTAATAATTCCTTAAAAATCAAATTGCCCCCCTGTGTGACGTGTGCCCCAAATTGAGAACTATGGGGCTAGAGTATATCCTCTTACTTGGGTTATTGGCATTATGGAATGCAACTCCTAATCTCTAACTCCTTATCAGGTTTAGCACCATAGAACATGCCACAATAAAACATAATACAGTATGTGTTCACTCTTTTCTTTAGCCATTTTCATGCTGATGAAAAATGGGAGAATTGTGGTTATGAAGACCATTTAGAGACATCAGGGGCTTCATGAAGCCTGTGGGCCATATAATTCCCATCCATACTCAAAGACTACTTTAGATTAATGGAGTTCTCTTAGAAAAAGAAGCCTCAAAGCTGCACCCTTCAGCTAAAATAAACAAATGTGGTTTGAACTGCAGGGGGAGACTCTTTTAAAAATTAGCTATTCCTGGACTCCCAGGTGGCCAGCCTGATGAAGAAAAATGACAGCTATGTTACACTTAATTATGAGGTGGGATGGTTTAAAAATGCTACTTTTGTAGCAAAATATAAGGCCATTTTGTATTTTCTGGGAACTGCAGAAATTAGAAAAGCAATGCTCCCAACTGTGGTTCCGAACACAACTTTGACAAAACAACAAACTTTTTGATGGTTGACCTGAAAAGTATGATGGAGCAGAAGGTCATGTTGATGTGGCTGGCTTTTTTTTTTTTTTTAAATGTGGTTTCATCAAAGCTGCACCTCTCCTGTCCTCCTTAAAGGAAAAGACTGGATTTTTGTTTCCTCTATCTAGTTGTAATTAAAGGGGATATTTTCCTAGTTTTTCCTCAAACGTACATTTATCGTTGCTCAGTCTGGCAGTGTTGTTAAATCAAAAAGACAATTTGAATGGTATTAGTGATGGACTTTAATTCTAGAGTCCATACCAGTGGTGGGATTCTGTGACTTGTACGCAGAAGAAGAAATTTTTCCAAGTTCTACAGTAGATAAACTTCCAGATGAATATACATATGGTCTACTATGCACAACTAGCCACATTTCATCCTAAATTTTAAAAGGAAATTGATTAATAATTATAAGAGGAAGACTTTGAAGGTGGTTCAGGACATTGAGGAACATGCAAGCTAATTTTTCTGAGAATGACTTGCATAAACGCCTTTTATTAAAATGATTGACTCTTTCCAGGAAACTGAAGATCCAATTTCGAGGATATTAAAACTGTGAAATGTCTGCCTCTGCAATGGCCATATAGCTCATATCCACAGTTTTGCATTATAACTCATCCTGTCTAGGAAAATACAGACTCTTGCCAGTACATTTTTATCTGAATACATAAACAAGAATTTGCCCATGGACAGACTTTTCTTTTAAAGTTACACTGATGCGGCTATCTCTCACATGCATGTGACATGACAGAGATAGGTGCAGTGATGGGATGCAACAGGTTTGCACCAGTCCTCCAGAACCGGTAGTAACTTTCCCCAGTGTCCTGGAGAACCGGTAGCAGCTTTTGTGGTGAACCACCTTCGGGGCTTACCTTTTCACTGGTTCTCCCACTGTGCATGCGCGCCAAGCTCTTGGTATGCATGCATGTCTACAGTGCTTGGCACGTATGCACAGCCTCCTTGCTGTCCTCCCAAGTGGGGAGGAGGAAGACAAGCTGCTAGCCTGAAGCTCCCTATAGCCTGCTCCCCAGGGTAAGTGACTCACCTTTGGATGTGGTGTGTCTGTGTGTATTTTAATGTGTATTTAATACCTTTACCTATATTGACATACTACCACAGTTCCTAAAAAGGCCTGGCGACCTGGCTTGGGGTTTTTAAGCAAAGTCTTGGAGTTACCTCATCAATAAGCTACACCTGTGCTGTTTCAATTGCTATTCCAATTGGAGAACCCTTAAGGAGGTACAGCTGTTTTACATTTACATTAAGGCACATTATTCTAGAGAACTGGTACGATGACCATATCCATCTTGCAACATGGTGCTGCCCAGGCACTTATACTAACAGGTAAGTGATGGGTTTGTGTTTTGGGTGGGTGGGTTGATTTGGGTTTGGGGTGGGTGGGTGTATTTTAATGTAATTTTTATTTTCCTTATTTATTTAATTTATTTACGGGTTTGTGTTGTGGATGGGTGGGTAGGTTGAGGTGTGTGTGTGTGTGCGTGTGTGCATGTGCGCTTATTTTTATTTTATAATAAATTTATTTTATAAATAATAAAATTTATTTATTTTTATTTTTTCTTTGGCCCCGCCCATGATGTCATGACATCATGATGTTAGCTCCGCCCACACTCTGATGATGTCACGGTGGGGTAGTAAAATTTTTGACATCCCACCCCTGGATAGGTGTGCAACATAAGTCCAGGGTCACAGAAGTACAACATTAGAGGTAGAAACTGTTAAAAAGGCTAAGCAAGAGCCTAGCAAGTCTCTCCCTCTTAGTCCCAAAACAGGAGAGGGCAAAATGCAGCTTTCCTGATATAGTTGGAGTTGCACTTCCCATCAGCCCTACTAGACAGCAATGTCAGTGATGAAAAATGTAGGGAATTGCACTTCAGCATCTGGAGGGTTGTGCTTTGTCAACTTCATGTATACCAACACCTCTGAAGTAGGTGTAAATAGCATTCCTTCTTCACAAGATTGGGGCCCTTTTTCAGAGTCATGAGAAAGAGGGATTTCTCACTGGCTGCTCCCAGGCCTTATGAACAGAAATAAGGCTGTCCCCTCCTTCCCTATTCAGAAGATGAGCCACTGCAGTTCAATATTTTGTTCTCACAACAGGAACAAATGAGCTGCTTGTGGGAAGCTCACAAGCAAGACATGAAGGCAATTGCATCCTTTGCCTCATGTTCCCCAGTGACAGATATAAAGAGGCAAATTCCCTCCAATCTCAGAGATGAGATCTACCTATCTTACTAATTTGCCTCCAGGTAGGCTTTCAGCACCATACCAGAAGTCAAACAGGACAATTGGGGCCAGATCTCTTTTTCTTACTGATCTTTTACACATTTTTTTTATAAAAAACTTTTAAATTACTCCTTCAATTTAATTCTGGGGTAATGTTTAATCTTGACTTGGTTTAATGGTACTTTTAAAGTTTAATATTGCCATAAGCCATTTTGAGTCCCATTCTGGGTAGAAAGGTAGGATATATGAATCCCATAAATAGAATAGCATTAAGGTGACCTTCAGGTGAAATGCTCACAGGCTGAGTGAATGTAAGGAGAGCCGTACTCACAATGCTGGTGCCCCTCTCTGACATCTGCTTCAGGGTCTGACATGAAACCCCTTTCCCCTGAAGATAGTCGGGCCTCAGCTATTCACATCAAGGGCCCTGGCTCCTTCTAAATCAAGAGTTTGCAACCTTTTTAAGCCGGCGGGGGGGTCATGCTTCCTCTGACTGCTTCAGGGGCTGGATGGCCATTTTGCCCTTCCTCCACCACATGGCACTTCCTGTGATGGTGGAGGCATTGGAAGACCACATGAAATGGAAACGTGGGCCGCATCCTGCCCACAGACAGCAGGTGGAGAATCCCTGTTCTAAATCATGACCTCTGGTTGGCCCTACAGGGTTCAGCTTTCTGGGGACTCTAGATCCATGCCTAATAAGGACTATGACAGATGCAAATATTCTTAACTATCACTTATTTCCAGGAAAGCTTTTTTAAAAATCAGCAGGACACATATGACTGGACTTACATCTTCTCTGGGACTTATGAGGATGAAAGTGACAAGAGCAGTCTAAAATAGACTAAGAAGGAGATGTAAAATGCTACATACTATCTATAAAACATATTAATAGCCACTGGAAAATTTGTCCTATTGCAGCAACAAATACTTCAGGTTTAGCAGGTCCAATAAAACATGATTCTAAGGGTATCAGTATGTGAATTCTAATATTGAATCAGCAAGCAAGGATCTTTATAGTCCCATCAGATTTAGTGCATGATACACTACTAATATTCTTGAAACTAATATTTACAAAGCATCAGTTGACACTTTCAGGTAACCTCCCTGAGGTGCTAAATTAAAATTTGCTTCGAGAAACATGTCAAGCCAGAACTTGATAGCTGTCCAATGTACATTATTTTTAAATTAAAGGTTTTCACTTAAATTCTTTTTGTTTTAAAGCACGGAAGAACCAGAAAGTAAATATAGATATTGAAACGTACACCTTAATTGAAGACTTATAAAGCCTAGCCTTTGACTCGGGTGAGGTGTTGTAAGGGACCCATCTCTGAATCAGAAATGCAAAGATTCACAGAAATGTTGGTTCACAAAAAAGACACACATGCATGTTCTATCACTCTCCATGCAACCTATCACTGGTTTCCAGCAGTCTTCTCTACCTTGAACATATTGCATGAACAGATTGGGGCGGGGGGGGGGGGGGGCTTTGTTGTTTGTTGGCATCTGAATCACACCAAGGGAAGAAAATGAACACATTGTCCATGTACCCTCCATTAATGCAGACTTTGGAACTCATCCTTCCCTCCTGTGGGCTTTGGCACCGAAATCCAACCTCCATCATTCTCAGGAGCAGCTGGCTCTTGAGCTGGGAATCCCCTGATCTATATGCTACAGCCACTGGGGATATACAGATACACAGAGGACAACCTTCTTCTAACCAATGTGTGTCTCCTATGATTACAAGCAACTCTCTAGATTTTCAGAGTCACAAAAGTCTTTGACATCACCTGCTACCTGATTCTTAAAAATAAAACAACAAGCTGGTGATAACAGAGACTAAAATGAGACCTTCTGCATGCAAAGTATATATCCATGATGGTGAACCTTGGCACTCCAGATGTTCTTGGACTTCAATTCCCAGAAGCCCAAGCACCCTGTGAATCCACACGAATGGGTTTAGTGTGATTCATCCAGCCCTCGGTGCCCTGGTTGCTCCCAGAAGCGGAAGTAAAACGTGCCCAGATGAGGTGCGTTTTACTTCTGCTTCTGGAAGTAATAAGGGCAGCGCAGGTCCGATGAATTGCAGTAAACCCATTCATGTGGATTCACAGGGTGCTTGGGCTTGTGGGAATTGAAGTCCAAGAACATCTGGAGTGTCAAGGTTGGCCATCACGGGTATATACATTACTACTAGGGGAGAAAGAGTGTACTCTTTCCAGGTCGCATCATGGCTCCCTTTCCCAGCAATCTGTCCATTCTTTCCTTGGGACCAAAATTACTCTTAATGTTGTTAACCAGCTGTCTGTCAGGTTTTGATGTTTCATGGAAACAGATGTGAGAGGAGTTATTGTTTTCAACTAAAGTTCAGTTGGCCATACTGGCTGTTGTATTCTGAAATCTATGGCCCTAACAAGTAATGTTTCCCAATATTGCTACAGAGCTCCTATATTTAATTTTATAGATGTCTACCCAACACCCTGCCTGGTTCCCACACTCTCTTCTCAGGCAGCAATCCGCCTTAATTGGTTCTCCAGTGAGGGGCACAAAGCAAGTTGTTCTAAACAAAACCTTCTTTTCTCATTGGACTCAGTGTTAAAATAGAGGTCTGGTTGCCACACAGTTTTCAAGCCACATCTCCACTTTCCTTTCTTTTTCCTCTACTTCCTCTCCATTCTTTACTATCTTTTTCATTCTTTCTTACCTCCTTGCCACCCTGTGTTTTCTTCTGCCTATTTTCTATTGTCCTGCTTGCTCCTTGGTCTGAGCTTCTGTAAGGCAGATTTTAATTTGGGTCTTTTCTTCTATTCTACAGACAGGGCTTCAAACACTAGTTAAAGTGTCCACCAACATCAGAGTGGCATCAAGACACTGAATCTGGTTCTCAGGCTACTTAATTTCCATTATCTGGGTCTGTCAACTGCCTAAAAGCAATTTTAAAATGATCCATGGACTGGCAGCTTCACTACAAGCTGGATCCCTGTTCTCAAAGTCTGAGCAAACTTTCAATTAACTTCCCTTTCATAACTTCCCAGTGTGGTTACTTTGGGAACCATTTGCTTCTAACAGGTAAAATTAGGACTAATAGAAGTAGCAAGAAGTCCTGCTGCTGCCGCCAATATGTCAGATGGTCTCTAATGAAACTAGGAAGCTGATGGAGAGAGCATTCCACCTACTCATCAGAGGAAGGTTTAAAAATAGCTGACCTGCTACTGTGACGTCTGTGGTTTTATTATAACAGTCTTATTGGACATTAATAAATGTGAGGAATAAAAGGTTTGATGGTCACTGCAATATCCATCTCATCCATTGCATTTGTCTAAATAATTTATATGCTCTTGCTATCATTCTATCAGAGGGTTTGGGTACCCTTTATTACGCTTATCCTTGGGACCCCCCACCATGAGGCCTAGTAGACTTATCCCCTTTCTACAGATGGGGTATTAATGCATGGAGAGATTAATGGCTGGGATTTTCAGAAGTATTTTCTTTGTCCTTTTATCCAGCTGGGTGCATTATGTGGTGCTGGATAAACCAATGGTCTAGGAACAAACAAAGAAATTTACAATAGTCATTCCTACAATTGTTTGAAGCATTGAGCACATGCTTGTTTACTCATGACAGCCTTAAATGTCAGATCTGCTTTGATTCAGATTCCAGCATCAAGTAGGGGATTGGATTCAATGGCCTAAAAGACCCCTTCCCACTCAGTGATTCTATGATTCTACAAAGTATTATGGACCTTATTAATTGGAGATGATGTAGAAAAGGAGGAAGAAACTTTTTGTGACAAACTGAAACTCACACATAAAATTTGGTTCAATAATGTTGTGTATGGTAATAATAAAAATAATAATTTTGTGTCAGAAATTATTCTGGGTTGAAAGGATTTTTGTGGAAGAAACTCGGCTCAGGGAATGCTCGAAAGAGGCTCCTTTCATGTCCCCAAGAGCTGGGATATAGACAGGCATTCAATCAGTTATGCAGTACCCAGGTCTCAAAGTGCTAACTTGCCAGACTTCCAGCTAACAAGGAAAGCTTCTTAACCACTGAGCCACCACATAAGATCCTGGAAATGAGGCCCCAGTTGATAAGGCTTACTACCCTACTTTTGGCCTTTGTGGAAACCAGCTGAACATCACAAAGGGAGAGACAACAATTTTGCTTTTAAGCAGTAGCAGGAGGTGTCATAAAATTAATCTAAAACAACGGGGGATTTCCACATATTAAATCTACCAGTTCACATATATGGTAACTGGTACAATAGTGGAAAGATCAAATAATGCTGCAGCTGAGATCAGCATTTTCTCTTACCCATCCTTGCTTTTAAAAAGAACTAAATCTGTGATTGAATGCCAAAAAGACCTTCTGAAGTGGTTGCTGCCTTGATTAAGATTTCCCATCTTGGCAAGTCCTAAATCAAGATACATCAAAGTAGTTTCAAAATAAAGAACAGCTGAAGAAAAGTGTAGGAGATTATGGGAGGCATAAACAATAATACCATGCATATGTTTAAGTCATCTGAAAGTGATTGCAGTGATGTGTAAAATATTTGGAAATAAACATTTAAATAGCAGCATTAAATTCCCCAAGGGAAAGAAGTCAGCATAAACCTTAAGTAAATCCTGTTTAGACTAAACCACATCCGTTTTCCCCTTTTACTTTAAGAGCTTTCTCAGCTTCTCCAATTGGCTCTACACAAAGAAAGATCTTCTGTACCTCCACAGCTTTTCATTCAAACAAATGTGGGAGCAAATGCACTAAAAGGTTCAGTCAGAAAGCCCACACAGGTTTTCTTTGGGGCTTTGTCCTTAAAATAAGCCATGTGGTCACATTATGAAATTAGTAGAGACTTTGCTAAGTTTACTTTTGCAAGAATATACGGGAATTCATGGAAAAGGCCTGGGAGCATTTCATAGAACTTATGGGCAGACATTCTCTATAAAAATTCAAGGCGCAATAAAGTCCCAGTTCAGAATTTCACTGAACAATAAGACAATTCACGTAGTACTGAATTTGTATGTGTACCTTTCCCTACTACTGTGTATTGTCTGAAGTACTGTAATATATTTTGGATAGCTCAATGATTAGATCTCTGTCTACAGAGCCATAAGTTGGAAATTCAGTTCCCCATTGTGCATCACAGAAGACCTTGTCTGTATGGACAAGCTGAATTGTCTCAGAATTCCTCCAGAAGATGGGAGTGATAAATCTCCTCTGGATATCCTTTACCTAGAACATCCTGAAAGGGTAAACATTCCTCAGAATTTACTTTACTGCATGTGATTATTAATAATATGTGATATAGGTCAAGCCAGATAAGTCTTTGGTCCTCCAAGTGTTTTAGAATACAACTCCTATTATCACTTATATCTGGGGCTTCTGGGAGTTGGCGTTTAAAACATCTGAAGACAAATGATTCCCTTCCCTGAAATAAGTGATCCCAATGGAAGCCAAATAGACTCAAAAAACAAAGCGCTATGATCTGAAAATTATGAGAATTTTGAGTTTTGAAGAAGTTTCTCTTGGGAGACCCAGTAAGAATGGAGGAATTAAAAGGGAAAAATCAAAGAAACTTGTGAGTGTACCTGGGGGATGGAGGGGGACAGAATAAGTTTCATGAAAGAAAAATCAGAAACAAAGAGCTCCTTAGATGACCTTTTTTTCCTTTTCTCCCCTTTCCCTGAAATCTTTGGCATTGTACTTCTTCTTGTTTAAAAAAAAGGAGGGCAGCCATGTTTAAAGGTTCACACATGATGCACCCAGAACATGCATTTCTTTAAATATGTGGCAGAAAGAAAAGTAGCACTCTAAAACATGCTCTGCTATGACAACCCAATGGAAATTGACCCCAAGTTGGAACAATACTATTTTGGAACTAGTTGAACCCATGGTGAACAAAGAAGATATGTTGACTGGAGGAGTACTGTAAGGAGTAGCTTGTTTGTCTAGAGAAGCTTATCTAGAGAAATGTGGGCAAGGTTGGGGGATTTTTAATGGGGGTAGTGACTATCAAATTCTTTAGGGCCCACCCACAGCAAAAAAAATCCAGAATGTAAATACACGTTCACAGGTACATTCCTACTTGCCTTCAGGAATCATTGGAAGTATACACAGAAGGTTTCCAAAATCAACTTACCCTGACAACTTGGGAGGACAGCTGCTAGGCTTTAATTACCTTCTCCCCTAGGATCTCTGCAGGCAACATAGCTACATCTCCTGATGTCGCGAGTTGAAATTGTCTTGTCTCACACAGGTTTAGGATCACTGGTTTTCCGGCGCTAGTAGTAATCTTGTAAGACCAGTAATCTATTCTCCATGGACTGCTGGTACCTGATACGTTGCTCTCTGGACCACAAAGGGAATTCCTTCAGCCAAGCAGATTATCCATTTTTATGCTGTTAAATGTATTGCTGCAAGATAGTATTAACATAACACGAACTTCTAAGGATTCATAAAATATTCTGTTGATTAGTTGTACTAGCAGTTGATTAGTTGGTAATGCAACTCTTCACATCCAAAAATAATATACCTCTGTCAGTTGATGAGAAAAATAGAAACAACTGCCACAGTAACAGAAACTTTAAATATTGCAATATTGCATATCCTTAAGGCAAAACCGTGAGTAGAAAAAGGGGATGAAGCAGATTTACAGAAGTGTTACACACTGGATCAGATATAATTGGCGTTTCTTTTGTTACAGTGTCACTTTCCATTTGAGAACATACCATTAAGTTATGGGGAAAGATGCTATGTATGTATTGTATCTTAAGCAGAGTGAGGCTTTTATCTCAGGTGGAAGAATTGCATTCTTTAAAAAGATAAATTTTCAACTATCTGCTTGAACTTTGCTACTGCCTGTGAGCCTATGTAATGGTGGTGGTTCAATACAATGAAGAGCTAGACCAATAGTTCTTAGCTTCAATTCTTCTACAAACTCTTTGTCCAGAATACAGCATATGGATTTTTCTGATAACTATTTCTCAGCTGAAACCTTGATACTTTAAACACATTTGAGAAAGATGCACAGATTGTGAACAATAAGTGAGCACTCCTTGACCAAACAAAGTACTGTGGACAGATCTGCATATGTGTTAAACCAGCCTCCTACTGGCATTGTCTAGTTTGGGTTTTTTGGTCTGAAAAGGAAATTTTGAAATGATTGTGCATTCCTTGTACTCCACACACACGCACACCTGTAGGGATACTCAAGAAGTGAGTTTGGTTCACATTTTATTACACAGAAAATTATTTTATACTGCAACTTCACACTAGCAATAGCAATTAAGAGTACCCGGCGTGTTGGGAGCAAAATGCTAATTAACTTATGAACCACCCAGAGAGTGCACTAAGTGCTATAATGCGGTAGCCCTATAGTCCTTAGTGAACTCTTTGGGTGGTTCACAAGTTAATTAGCATTTTGCCCCCAGCACGCCAGGTACTCATTTTACTGACTTTGGAAGGATGGAAGGCTGAGTCTACCTTGGGTCCCATCAAGATTGAACTCACAGCATTCTGGCTGCAGCACAGCAGTTTAACCACTGTGTCACCATAGTTCTAACATCTATATTTCTACTTTTCAAATGCTGTGTTGCCATTTGCAAATAAAAAATGGTGCACCCTAGATATATATGAAAGAAACTGCTTGCAAAAAGCCGTTTTATCGGCAAAAGACACATACAGAATGCAACTATCAAACCAAAATTACAAGAACAGTCATTAAGAGGAAATAGCAAATAGGCTGACATGGGAGCAAGACAGACTGGGTAGAACATGGCGACAATGAGAACCTGAGCAGAATTGAACTTGACAGTCTCCACTTCCCTATTCCCACAACATACATGTAACTGTTCAGGTTGCATACAAGCACTCTTCCCTCTCTCTATGTCATAGGGATGCCCAAACTACAGCCCGGGGCTGGATTCGGCTCCTGATGCCAATTCATCCAGCCCCCAAAGCCCTTTTTGCTCCCGGAAGCGGAATTAAAATGCGCCTGAACGGGCGTGTTTTAATTCCGCTTCTGGTAGTGACAAGGGCTTTGTGGGTGTATGAATTGGCATTGGGGGCTGGATCCAGCCCCGGGCCATAGTTTGGGTACCCCTGACATAGAGAGAGGGAAGAGTGACCAGCCCCCTGAGCCACATGACCGGCCCATGGCCCAAAAGGTTTTGGCACTCCTTCTCTATGCTAATAAATCTCACCACAAAGGACTTCCATGGCAAAAACTGTTATTTCCAGCTTCTTTCTCTAGCTACCCCTTGGTACCCCTTCGCCCTCTCACAGACCAGTCTCATTCTGCATATCCAACTCACTTCCAAAGCTTGAAAAGATAGATAAGATTGGTGTGAACAAAAGACAAATTGAGAAAACAGATAGACCTGCAGCTGAAAAATTATAGCACTTGAAAGTAATTATCTCACCCTGTCTTACCCAGAAATGAAACATTCAGCTAAACATAGTGCATGAAACCCAGGTTTTAATGAGCTAATCATCTAATAGTTCGTACATTCATTTTCTCCCTCTTCTCTCACTTAAATTAAATAAAGGCTGGTGATATTTATTTATTTATTTATTTATTTATTTATTTATTTATTTATTTATTTATTTATTTATTTATTTATTTATTTATTTTACTGGCACTTTAAAATCCTGCCCATAACAATGTAGATCTTTCAATGCAGATCTTTCCTGTAACAACAGGTTCTTGTTCGACTGTAAATATTATTATGCAAAGGTAAATGAGGCTTAAACTAGAACAAGGAGGCACCCTGAAATTAGTAATTCTGATCTTCACCCAGTGCTTAATATATAGTTGAAAGGAGTTGGCTTGGTGTTTTGATGGACAATTTCGAAGTGCAATTGCTTGCTAGAACAATCCTCACAATTCCAAAAATCAAGGAAAATCCAAATTGCAGACAGCAGTTTTCATCCATATCAACCAGATCCAGAAGTTTTGGTCTCCACTAGCACAAGACATTTATAAAATCAGTGAGTCTAATTACCAATTAAAGCTGGCTGGATAGCTCAGTATTTTAAGCATCTGGTTGCAGAGCCATAGTTCAGGAGTTTGATTCCCCATTGTGCCTCTCAGAAGAAGAGTCTTTCTCTGAAGTCATGGGCAAGCTGCATGGCTGAAGAAGAAGGGAACAGTAAACCACTTCTCTGTGTTTTTGTGCCCAGAAAACCGTGGGAAGGGTTGTCACAAATCAGTTAATTGCCAATTCAAGGGAAACTACACCCAAATTCCTTACATTACTACGGGGACAGTTCATATCTAACAGCTTCAGAAATAGCTCAGCATGCTCGCTACTGAGGAAAAATTTGACCCTCATCCCCATGAGTACTGCACATGAAAGTTGATCCAGATCAGTGGTTCCTAACTTTTTTTGGGTCATGCCTCACTTAAGTACTGTATCTCTAAACTCTCGATCCCCTCCACTCCCGTGACATATAATTCTTATTATTAAAAAAAAGTGAACTATTTAAGTGGAGGAATCCTAAAAAGCCATTCACTGTTAATAACTCATTTTTTATCCCCCCCCCCTTAAAAATCCAGTTGCCTCCCTGTGTGGGGTGTGTCCCACGTTGGGACCCATGGATCTAGATGGAATGTTAGTTCTTTACAATGCATCTGTGTCAGCTATGATCATATCAGTATTTTTCTTGCTATCCTATCCACATTCTTGCCTTATCTTAATTAATATAGTGACAAAATTCATTACTTTCTATACTTTTTATCTTCTGAAGGGATTGTTGCTTTTCTTAGTTCAGTTTGTGGGGGGTATTGGGGGGAAGATCTAGAATTTAGTGCAATTGTGCTTCTTTTTGTGTTGACAAAATTAAAGGAAAAGAGAAGCCAAAAAAAGAGGGCAAGAAACAAAAGGCAACATGTGGCAACTTAAAAATGAGCAGATTTATTTATTTATTTATTTATTATTCAAATTTATTATCCCGTCTCAATCAGGCGAACCCGACTCTAGGCGGCTTACAACAATGCAAAATCCCACAAAAGAAACTAGACAGTCCTACTATACCCCCACAAATTTGGTTTGAATTAATCAACAGATTCGACTGTAATTAGCACAATATTAAAAAATATTTAAAAGTTAAAAGTTAAAAGATTAAAAATTTAAAATAGCGAGAAGGGTGGCTGTCCTACCAGATCAGCCACTTAACATGGGACCCCACATTCCTGGAGCCCCATACCTGCCCTGCCAGCCAGGTTTTCGGTCCCTTCCGAAAGGGCAGGAGCTCTGTCTGTAGACGTAACTCAGTTGGCAGGAGGTTCCAAAGGGCCGGGGCGGCCACGGAGAAGGCCCTCCTCCTAGTGCTAGAGAGATGCGCCTCTCTAGCCGATGGAATGATAAGAGAGCCTCTCCGATCCGCCCTGGTGGGACATGAGCTCTCATGAATCAACATGAGCTCTCATGAATCAAAATCCATAGCGTGCCCATCCTATGTACATATACACACTCCCATGGGGGAGTCATGCCAAAAGAATGCCAATGCGTTTTTAATGCAGGAGTAGGACTTTGAAGATATACATTGTTTACATTTGCAAGTCATAGTTGGGGAAATTAGCTGCCTACTAGGTAGGGGACTGCAGTGGCTCAAGTGTCTAAGACACTGACTGGAAGGCAGCCAGTCAGCAGTTCAATATCCGAATACTGCAGGACGGAATGAGCTCCTGTCTTTGTCCCAGCAATCGCCAACCTAACCGTTCGAAAGCAAGAAATTGCAAGTAGATAAATAGGGACCACTTTGGTGGGAAGGTAAACAGCATTCCGTGCACTCTGGTGTTGAGGCATGCCTGCCACATGTCCATGGAAATGACTGCAGAAGCAGACAGCGCTGGCTTCAGCTTTGAAACAGAGATGAGCACTGAACCCTAGAGTTGGATATAACTGTCTTTTGAGCAGGGGTGACCTTTACCTTTTACCTGACTGAAGTCTGTGTATATGGCATACATCCCTGTCTCACTTTCCAAACGACCTTCCTACCCCCTTTATCATCATCATCATCATCATCATCATCATCATCATCATCATCATCATCATCATCATCATCATTATTATTATTATTATTATTATTATTATTATTATTATTATTATTATTATTATTATTATTATTATTACAATAAGCATTTTTGCATCCTTAACAGAGACTCCAGGGCAGCTGATGTTTATGAAATTGCTTCCTCTATGTTGCCATTCCTGATATTGGATTTGGGTCTGTGCTTCTTTTCTTTTTTGCACCAAAATTGTCCTGTCTGTCTTATGTACAACACAGGACACTGCTGGCAAAACTGCATTAGAGGATAAATTAGTAAATAAGATCCTGATGTTGGGGATGACATTGTTAGGACACTTACCAGGGCTGCCGGTATAAATATGTCAACATGCCTGGAATCTAAGTTTATAGCAGGTTCCTGTCTCCATCTCTATGTTGTATCACCTGCTCTGTGCCAATAGCTCTTTAAGATTGTGAGGGTGTTGCTGCCTGTAAGCAAGTACATGCCTGTTACCCAAAGCTTGGGAAAAGGAAGCATTATTGTATAGAATAGGCTGCCAAAGATTAAAGATATGTCTTGGCTGGGAGCTGCACGCAATAGTATGAAGAAAGAAAAAAGCTGAGGGAGAAGGTGGCAGATGACATCCTTGTCCCTGCTAATAAAAAAAATTCTTGACACCCTGACCCTGTGTCCTCTGGCTCCACTCCTCCGCTTGGGGAAAAACACATAAATTAGCATTATCTCAACGAACATATAAATGCATTTTTTTAATGTCATGGAAACTTAGTGAAAGAGTAGAAATTCCATTTGCTGTTTTTAATTTTGGCACAGAATGTATCTCTCTAGATCAGGGGTTCTCAACCTATGGCCCACGGGCCAGACCTGGCCCACTGTGGCAAATCATCCGGCCCATAGCGACAATCCCAGAAGCAGAAGCAGATGTATTTATGACAGCTGTAAACATGGCGGTGCCTCCACAAACGTGCCTGTGCCTTCAGCTGCTACGGTTTATGGCAGCATTTACAGCAGGGGGAACCACGTGTCTGGCCTGTTCAGCTGTCTGAGGGGGCATGGTCCAGCCTGTGGCGTGAAAAGGTTGAGAACCCCTAATCTAAATAGTCAGTGGTGGCATGTCAAAAATTTTACTACCCCACCGTGACATCATCACAATGTGGGTGGAGCTTACATCATGATATCATGATGTCATGGGCGGGGCCAAAGAAAAAATAAATATAAAAATAAGCACGCGCACACGCACACACACCCCTCAGCCCACCCACCCACAACACAAACCCGTAAATAAATTAAATAAATAAAATAAATAAAATAAAATAAAATAAAAATTACATTAAAATACACCCACCCACCCCAAACACAAATCAACCCACCCACCCACCCACCCCAAACACAAACCTGTCACTTACCTGTTAGTATAAGTGCCTGGGCAGCATCATGTTGCAAGTTGGATATGGTCATCGTACCGGTTCTCTAGAATAATATGCCTTAATGTAAATGTAAAACAGCTGTACCTCCTTAAGGGTTCTCCAACTGGAACAGCAATTGGAACAGCACAGGTGTAGTTTATTGATGAGGTAACTCCAAGACTTTGCTTAAAAACCCCAGGCCTGCCGGCTGCCAGGCCTACCGGCCGCCAGACCTTTTTAGGAACCATGGTAGTATGTCAATATAGGTAAAGGTATTAAATACACATTAAAATACACACAGACACACCACATCCATAGGGAGCTTCAGGCTAGCAGCTTCTCTTCCTCCTCCCCGCTTGGGAGGACAGCAAGGAGGCCGTGCATATGCGTCAAACACTGTAGGCATGCATGCACACCAAGTGCTTGGCGCACATACACAGTGGAGGAAGCAATGAAAATGTAAGCCCCAAAGGTGGTTCCCCCCAAAAGCTGATACCGGTTCTCCGGGACACTGGGGAAAGTTACTACCGGTTCTGGCAAACTGGTGCAAACCTGTTACCTCCCATCACTGTAAATAGTGCTAACATTTAACAACATTTGGGACTGTTTGAGCTGGATTGACTATGAGCCTGGGAAAGGAAGTGTTTTGGGTTATAGTCCCCTAGTTCTTCAGCTAGTATGGGCACCATTAGAGGGTTCTGAGAATCATGCTTTAAAAATTAACTTTTCCAAACTCAAGACAGACTCAAGTGGAGCGATTGTTCTAACAGCATCTGCCAACCTTCCAGATTGAAAGCAAGAAATTGCAAGTGGATAAGTAGGGACCACTTCGGTGGGAAAAGATCTTGGGGACCTGAAAGGAGTCTCGTTCAGGCGTCCCCCGATTGAGGTTTCTCCAACAAAAATCCTTTCAACCCAGAATAATTTCTGACAGGAAATTATTATTATCTATGTTGAGGAACAATGTGTTCTCTCTCTACAGGTTAAGACAAGATATCATCAAATACACTTATAAAACATAAGTATAAGAATTTACTTGTGCATGTATATCTCTTTTTTTTCTCTGATAGAAAGCCAAATCCCAGACCCTTACAAGCAAAAATGATAAACAGACACAACAAAAAGCAAACGGGCTAACCAGTAAGGCAAAATAAATAAAACAGCACTTAAAATAGCACTATAAAAACAATATCATTGAGCAAAGCCAAACTAAAACATACAGCCACAGAGTGCCTGACCAAAAATAAAAGGCCAGTTGACCTAAAATAGTTATAACAGCTTGCTTTAAAAGCATGTGAAGAGGGGGATGTCTCTGAAGAAATTCCATAGGCTAGGCAACACAACTAAAGAGGCCTTTCGTTCTGGCTGTATTTCTGTTGGTGAAGGAAGAAAGAAAAGAGCTTCATTCCCATGTAGAAGCCATAGATACGGATAACGCAGGTTTGCAATGGCTGTATAACCTTCTTTCTTATAGCTAGGGTATGGAGAAGTTACTACAGGTCTCAAATCCCATACTGTGGCTACACTGACTATGGGATTGAACTCATTTTGAAAGCAAGAGAAAAAGAAGAAAGGGTATGGAACCAACATGTTCGCCTACAAATAAGGGCTTGCATCCAACTGATGTCTTTATTTCAGTGGTTGGAATAAAGAGGCAGATGGCTTGGGGTAAAGCTTCCAAGGTAGCATTCACCCACTCTCAATATGCTTCAAAAGAAGGATGGTTCACTGTAGAAGCAGCAGTAGAACCTCCATCCAAAACTGCAAGGTGAGATCCCCATATCAATCATGAGTTGCCTACATCTCAGAGGGTTGGGGGATTCTTCACACCAGTACAGGTGGTGATCCAGGGAGAGTCTGCAGAATGGGCTGAGAAGAACGAAAAAAGGAAATTTGAGACCTGGATAAAAAAAATGGATAAAAAAATAATTCCAAGGAGGCACACTGGCACATACTGGCTGCCAAAGATAATCCAAAGAATGGGCCTTCCTGAAAATTCAAGGGGAAAAAGGCAACAAATAAGAGAGAGTAAAGGCAGTGGTGGGATGTCAAAATTTTTACTACCCCACCGTGATTTCATCACAGTGTGGGCAGAGCTAATGTCATGATGTCATGACATGGGCAAAGCCAAAGAAAAATAATAAAAAATAATAAAATAAAATAAAAATAAGCACGCATGCACACACACGCACACCCCTCAACCCACCCACCCACCCACAACCCACGGACAGCAAGGAGGACAGCAAGGAGGCCGTGCATATGCGCCAAGCACTGTAGGCATGCATGCACACCAAGTGAAAAGGTAAGCCCCAAAGGTGGTTCCCCCCAAAAGCTGCTACTGGTTCTCCGGGACACTGGGAAAAGTTACTACCGGTTCTGGCGAACTGGTGAGAACCTGTTACATCCCATCACTGAAAAGGATCCAAAATGGAGGCACCCCAGACAGCATGTAGGCAGTAATTCAAGATGGAAGGCAATAGGAGTTCAGCACTCAATAATCGTGGTCCAGTTGGGATAGTCTAGCAAATTCCTCATCTTACTGGCCTATAGGCTTTCTTCAGCCAACCATTTCTACTTCTTCCTTCACTTTTTTCCATCTAATTATGATCTGCTGAAACAAACTTTATTTATTTATTTATTTATTTGATTTCGATACTGCCCATCTGAGTGTTATCTCACTCTGGGCAGTGAACAAACAGAAAATAAATAACAACAATACCCACAACAAATCAAAACCCACCACCAACAAACACATCATAGACTAAACTAAAATAAACTAAAAATAATTGGCATCAGAGGACATCAGGACTAAACCTAACTGGCTAATTTATTGATACGGGAACAAAGCCCTGAAAAGACTCCTAGAAAAAGAAGGTTTTTAATTGGTTTTTTAAAGGTAGCCAGTGATGGGGCTTTCTTTTAACTGTCATACATCCTCTTTCTGAAAAGGGGGTGGGGGCTCAGGCTTTCTTGGGGACCTGGTTGTTGCCAAGATGCAACTTTAAGCAGGCAGGGAAGCCCAGAAGCAATCGCTATCATTATGGCAGCTCCTATTTGGCATCTTTGCCATGTCCCATTGGCCAATGGTGGCAGTGGGGAAATGTAACAGTGGGAAACCTGCAGCAAACAGACCTGAGGACTGCAGACGTCTGTTCAGTTTACTCATGCAGGATTTAAAAGGCAGAGCTGAAGACTCTCAGGGGCAGTTGTTGGTTTGCCTGCCTTCCCTTCCCTATTTAAACTGGTAATGGTTGATTTATGTCCATTATGTCCATTAACTCCAACATAAGGAGTGGCAATACACAGAAACCTGTTTCAAACCACTTTAATTTGCCTGGACAGTCGGCCATGGACTTGAGAATTGCTGTTCTAGAGCAGAGGATTTACAAAACTAGAATCCAGAGAGAGACAGCAGTGATTAAGTAGATGCATAGGCTGGACACGTATTTCAGGGGTTTGAATATCAGTCAGGGGTTTCTGGGACATTATCAAATTTG
The DNA here is from genome assembly GCA_030440675.1 of Furcifer pardalis. Lineage (NCBI taxonomy): Eukaryota > Metazoa > Chordata > Lepidosauria > Squamata > Chamaeleonidae > Furcifer > Furcifer pardalis. The sequence continues at coordinate 171,632,916 of CP126892.1, read as the reverse complement.
TCAGTTAAAAAAGATACAATTTTACTATTCTGTTAGGTGCCACAACATTTTCTGTTTTTTTGATTTTTTTTTTATTTTTTTTTGCTGTTCTGTTTTATTTTCTCTCAGATATGCTTGCACAGACTAACATGGCTACCACGTCAAACATTTCACTTATATAATCTTGGTTTTGACTGGAGCTACCAGGCCCATTAGATAGACATTTTATAAGTTTTTAAGTTATTGGGGTAATTTGAACTTGCAGTGGCCATCTGAATGGCTATTTTTAAACCAACTTGTATTTGTTGCATTTTGGTTTTTGTATTTATTGTATAGTTGTATTTGCTGTTTATAAAAATTTAATAATTATTAGGGTATGGTACACTATTCCTGGTTTATGTAATGTTGTAATCCACCCATAATAGTAGTGTAATTGCAGTAATTATGCCAGGAAACAAAGCAAATGGGTTGCTTTGTAAATAGTATGAGAAGAACGAGCAGGGGCCTGTTTGATCACGTAGTAAATGATTCCTTGTCAGAGATTGAGGGGGGGGGACTTAATTTGACCTATCTTGGAGGCCCATTGGTATGGCCCTAACCTCCAGCTTTAGGGAGCCATGGAGTGGCATATGCTCATGTTGGTCTCCAGGAAACTGCCCTGGCTGGTGGAAGTTCATCAGTTCCTGAAGGAATCAGTGGTTGGCATCCAGGATCAGTCAGGTGACATCATGCAATGGATCTAATTTCCAATGCCAGACCAAAGGCTGCTACTGTAACCAATAAAGTTGTGGCCTTTTTTCATTGTGCATTGTACGCTGGTTTTTTATATATAGGTTAGAAAGCCTGCAGCTTGTCAGCACTAGACCAACAATCATTTCCACATATTCCATCTGGAATTTTTCCAGCCGACGCTGAACTGATATGAAGCATCATTGTGGAAGAACACAAAGATGCTCTTATACAACTAGCTTATTTTCCATTAAGTGAAACTCTGGTTGGAGTCTCTGTGTGAATTGTGCTCACAGTGTGCATATTTATGTCAAAATACTTTGTGGCTGACAAGGAAAGATTAGGCTTTTTGACCGCATGCCCACATGATGATTAATTCATCATTTTAATTATAGACCCTTTCTGCAGATAAAAACCATCACTGAGTGACACAATTGTGGTGACAATGACAGGAGCAAATCTCTCTTCTAATTTAAACAGATGATGCAAGTGCCTCATTGAGCGTGCTCATATTGTCTTTCCTTGTTCTACGTGTGCCAAAATCACATTCTCAACATGAAGTGGGTAACAAGCAGGACAAATGACAGACTAGGAGGGGGTGGCTAAAGAGAGAAACTTCATCTAGTCAATTAAACATAAGCAGGAAAAATGAATTATCATCACAGAAGTGTGCCTGAGTATTAATATATCAAACAGATAGATAATTCCAAGGAGGAACAAGGAAGAAGCTTTACGCTAAAACTGTTTTCAGATGTCCAAACTCCAAGCATAATTTCCAAGAAATCCTGTGTATGGAAAAATAAGTGTGCGCCAATAAAAAGCTTTTCTGTTGTTGTTTTAGATATTCCCCTTCTCTTCAACTAATCTGTTTTTCTCCACAAATCCCCTTCTCTGTGTTGTATATGATCAGGGAAATATCCAACACAGACAGAAATGTTATGGGATTTGTTTGGACAAGCATTAAAATTGATAGACATCATTCCAGGTCCCCTTCCCACACCATAGTTGCCAGGACTAGTTGTACCTGTAAGAAGTAACAATGTAAGTAGATTTCCAAGAAGAGGAAAATGCCTTGTACGAGATCAAACTACTTGTCCATCAAGTATTAATCAGCTAGATGGAACAATTGTTCCCTGGGGTTTCAGTTATTGTCTTTTCCATTATTTGTTGTCTGAAAATGTAGCACAATTGAAGCTATGTCATCATTTAGTTTTGGAACATACTGTACTGTAATTAGGTTCATGTCTGGTTATATATTGAATGGGAACATACCAAGTAATGCCAGGGATCTTCAAGTGATGCTAGAAAAGATCCCCACCTGAACCTTTGGAAAACTAGGGGCTCATTCAAATACTACGTGACCATTTTTGGGGGGAGGTTGACTAAAAGTCACGGAAAGTCACGGGGGGAGGGGGGAGTTCAGCGTGAAGTCACATGACTCCAAAATTATCAAAAAGTTCCCGACGCAAGAAATACCCAAGACAGAGGCAGGATCTATAAAGAGAAACACATAAATAAATAGGTGGTGGGGACTTCAAAGGCTGCTTATCAGATCTTCTCAGAAAAGAGTAACCCAAGGGTGGGGGTGGGAGAAAGTAATGCCATTCCTCTGCCAGGAAAGGAGGAAGAAGAAGTAGTAGTAGTCTCCTCTTCCTTCCTTCCTTCCTTCCTTCCTTCCTTCCTTCCTTCCTTCCTTCCTTCTAGGGATGAAGAAGTCACAGCCCTTCCTTCCACCTTGAGTGGGAAGAAGGAAAAAACCCTCCCAACCAGAGACTGCTTAGGAAGGAAGGGTGGGAAAGGGTTCCCTTTGTGTTTCCCCTGCTGCTACTACAAATCCCAGAATCCACCACCAGCTTCAGCACAGACCAGGCCATGCCCCCTCCCCTCCTTGCCCAACCATTCACTCTCGCTCGCTCGCTCTCAGTTAGTCTCCGGGGGGGGGGGGTCTTTGGCAGAGGGATGGAGGGGAAATAGGGCCTTCTCGAAAGTTGTCTCCCCCACTGCCATTCAGGCCACCTGGAAGGAGGAGGTGGGTGACTTAGGGGCAATGAGGGGGGCCCTTATAATTGGGGGATGCAAATCTTTTCCCTCTTCCTTCCTTGCTTGCATGAAAAGGCTTCGCAAGGGAGGTCTTTTTTTCTTGGGCTTCTGCTGTTTCTCTTCAAATCAGGAAAAACAGAGAAACCATGAGATTTAGAGGGCAGGGGGTTGACCAAAAGTCACAGGGGGAGGGGGGTCAAAAAGTGGTCTATTTTAGGTCACATTGTATTTGAATGGCCCCCTAATGGCAATCTCTGTACAGTACAGTACAGTACAGTGATACCTCACTTAAAAGAGCATAATGCATTCCATGGGATTGCTCTTTAAATGAGTTTGCTTTTTAAGTGAAACCCCATGGCTTCTGGCAGGGGGATTGTGAAACCTGATTTATTTTTTAAGCAAATTTTTGGTTTGTTTTATTTGATAAGCCAGGCGACCATTCAGAGAAAATTCTGCTCTTTAAGCGAGTTACTCTCTAAGCGGGGTGCTCTTTATGCAAGGTTTCACTGTACTGTTAAATGGACCCATGGTTTGACTCACTATAAATCAGCTTGCCGTGTCCCAATAGACTTGATATTTCCTGCTGGAGATGATAGGGCCTATACCTGTATGTTTCAGCAATAAAAGTAATTGCACTAACATTGACTGCAATCCAGTAATAAGCCTGCAGTTAACTAGAGCAGGCCCATTGAATTAATGGAACCGGTGTAGGAATTGACTCACTAAATCCACCCCACTGATTCAACAAGCCTGCTCTAGTTGCAATTTACTACTGAATTTCAGCCACTGTCACATAGTTTAGTAACTTGCACTATGGTAGACCCTTTGAATCCATGTTGAGTGGTGAATTAACTCATCTCTACATTCCAGAGACAGGGACTGTGGTGGCTCAAGTGGTTAAGATGCTGAATTCGATGACTGGAAGGTCGGAGTTCGATTTCCAAGGACTGCACCATGGAGTGAGCTTCTGTCTCTGTTCCAGCTCCTGCCAACATAACAGTATGAAAGCAAGAAATTGCTAGTAGATAAATAGGTACCACTTTGGTGGGAAGATAAACAGCATTACATGCACTCCAGTATTGAGGCATGCCTGACACATATCCACGGAAATGTCTCCAGATGCAGACAGTGCTGGCTCTTTGGCTATAAAAAGAGATGAGCACTGAACTTAGAGTTGTATGCAAATTGCTTTCGAGCAAGGGCAACCTTTACCTTTACCTAAATTCCATTGATTCAAACAGGATTACACTTTTAATTCTATCCAAGACCTGAAAGTTCTCTGGTACAGAGAAATTACAAGACTAGGATCCAAAGAGAGACAGCAGAAATCAAAAACATCCATCTGTTGGACAGTCATCACAGAGTTTTAAATATTAGTCAAGGGTTTCTGGTCATTATCAAATCTGATACACAGATTGCTATATGCTACTAGATATTTTATATTCACTAACCTTCCTGCAAATTCTCTTTTACAGCATGAGTGCAACATGATGTGCCCACACAAGTAAGAGGTTAAACCAGTAAGAGGTTAAACTCATTAGCATATGCTTTGCTTGGCAACTTCACACTTTTAAGATTGAAAGGGAGACATTTAAAACTAATCTGAATAATCATTTGTTACTGCTAGCTGTAGGAAGCTGTATTGATATGCATGCTTGTCTGTCATTCTGCTTGATTACACTTTACTGCATTAATTTGTGATCCATTTGCCTTGTGACATCTTGACCCTGCATCTGGTGTATATAAACCATATCTGGAAGTTTTACTCCTTTGTCTGAAGAAGTAGACTTGATCCACGAAAGCTCACAGTAAAAATATAGCAGTTAACTCTTTAAAGTGCTGCAGTATTTCTGTTTTTATTTTTGTTTTGTGATATACTTTAAACATAGTAAGTCATAGTTTTTGCTCATTTGATCAGTGGAAAATACAGAGGACTTGACTTTCTAAATCCTCATAGACTCATGAACCTACTCTAGTATAATTTACTTTACTAAGCAATAGGATTTTGGCCACCAAGTCTAATCACACATTTCAGGATGAGATAAATACCTTCCTGTTAAGATGTGTTTTAAAAAGGCTTGAGTTCTCAGACAGAAGTGGAGGCCACCAAGGATATGCAATCAATGCAGAAGAGTCTCCCTCCATGCTGCCAAATGTCCTGCTGTTTTGTAGCGATGGAGGAATTTTGCTATGAAACCATGGATACAATGAACATGTGAATTGTATTTAAAACCAAATCACACTTCTGAAAGCATTGTTTACCTTAGAAGGCAAGAAGCACACACCCCACACACTGGGTTTTAAAACACAAATGCAATTCCCTCTGCTTTTCAGCTACTGTAGCACCAATGTTTAATAACATGGAAGAAAATTCAGCATTGGTGAAGGCTGTGTGCACCCCATGGGTACTATGTTGCTCACCCCTTCCCCAATATGAGCTCAGCAAAATTTGCTTGGTTCATATCTTCCCTTTTCTTCAATGAATTCAAGACAATAAACATAGCTTTCCTCAATCCCACTGTTATCCAGCTTTGTGAGGTAGGCCATGCTGAAATGTTCACACAGTGAGCTTCAGGGCCAAATAGGGATTGTAAGTCAGGTCTTCTGCCTTTGACCTGTCACTCCAGTCACTTCATCACACTAGAACAGAAGGCCATTATCACACCTGAATTGGACATGAAGTAATTGGTACTTGTGAGCTGAAGGCTTGGTCCTTCTTGTGGAACCATTCCAACCCAGTTTGCTGCTCAACCTTGTTGTTCAGTCACACAGTTGAGTGTACCTCTTTGTGACCCCTGGACAATTGTACACCAGGCACCCCTATCCTCCACCAGCCTCCTCAACCCACCCAGGTCTGTGCCCATTGCATCAACAATACCATCTAGCCATCTCATTCTCTGCTGCCCCCTTCTTCTTCTGCCCTCAACCTTTCCCAGCACCAAGGCCTTCTCAAATGAATCCTTAGCTTCATCTTCAATATTTGACCTTCCAAGGAGCAATTGGGGTTGATTTCTTTTAAGATCAATCTATTCATTCTCCTTCCTATCCAGGTGTAGAAACCGGCAAACCACACCACGAATATTCCAAGAAAACTCCATGGACAGAACATGAACAAAAGGCTAAACCTTATGTGTCACAATTAATTGGAATAGAGTTTGCTTGTTAGTAAGACAGTGTAGACAAGAGCCATGTTCTAGCAGCCAGCCATTTCAGCATAGCAAATGACCCTCCTGCATGGTGTGGGCTAGCTTCCCTGGAAGTGATACACTATTTAATTTTAGTACACAGATAAAGCCTTTCAAGGCTGACTGAACAATCATGCTATCTGCATAAAGGAGAGCCTGGGGAGTATGAAACTACTAATGGCTAACTCTATCTTCTGAAGCCTCTTGCGGAATTTCCTGGGATGATAGCGATGTGTGATGGGTCAAGTTAATGTACTCCAAATAAAAGGGAGGAAGGGTGTAGGTTCTCTCGCACACTGGAGAAAAGAGAAAGCGAGATAAGAGAAAGTGTAGAAACAGAATTTGCCTGGTTTTCAGAAAATGAAGGAGAAAATAACGCTGTCAAAAACTGTGCTTGATTTAATGGTTTCATTACTTGTGAGAAAAGAAAATCCCATTGAAATTAACTACTAAACGAAAGGGAATAACAAAGGACTATTAGAGTATATAAATGCTTTTTGCAAACCTCAGCTTCAGTGGAGTGGAGAGAGCAATAAGTTTGGGGAAAGTATGCTTCTCTGGAGATTTAGAGCTTCATGAGTTATCATAAGAAAATAGGTAATATGTTCTGTACATTTAAAAGATCTTCACTTACTCTTACACATTGTAATAAAAAATAATGGCTGAAATCTTTTTGCTTAGTGCAGTAAGTTACAATTGTGATAGGCACACTAAATCAGTGGAACTTATAGAGTAACTGACTCATTAAGTCCCTACTGGTTCAATGGGACAATCCCAGTTGTCATATACTACACTAAGCAACAGTATTCCATACAGTAAAATCAATTCTGATTTATCTAAACACTTTCTAGAGTTTTCCTCACATAGATTACCCAGAATTACTTTATCATTCTCTTCTTTTTGGCATTCTGGAACTGTGCACCTGGCTGAAGTATTCAGTTAAATAATTTTTGCATTGTACAGATGAAGTAACACTTGATTTCACAGCAAATAAGTTTCTAGGGTACACAGAAAGAGCCTCCTCGAAGATTGTGGTATTTTTGAACCGCAGTCAGGCATACCCTGGTAACAGCAACTTTGTGTTGCCAGCTAATCTTTCTCACACTAAGTCAGGCAGAGGGAATTGCAGAATGAACTCACCCAAAAGTGGCTTCATTTTGGCAGTTTCATCTCTGGAAGAAGCAAATAAGTTTATTATCCCAGGGTTCATCTAGATGGCACATTTGTTCCTCTCCACTTTGTGACTTATAAGTGAAGAGATTGTTTTAAACTTTTAAAAATGATCCAATCTGTTGATTTTTCTCCCCCATCTCCCTTTGTCTTGGTAGACCAACACTAAATTTGAAAACTTCCAGTAACAGGTAAAATGGAAGGCTACGGCATTATACAATCCTGTGACTATCACAAGAGAATCTTCATGGTGAAAATATTGCTTGCTGATATTCTAGAGCGACTTAATGGTTAATAGGAAGTTAGCTGTCTTCAGAAACAAGTACTTTTTTAAAATCTAGAGCAGGGGTTCCCAAAATAAGACCTGTGGGCCAGATCTGGCCCAGGACACCATTTCATGGGGACCTCCACCCCTCTAAGAGCATTTGAGAAACAAAATGGTTGTTGGGAGAAACAAAATGGCTGTTGAAGCTGTTGGGACAAAATGGCCACCCCCATCTTGCAGACAGGGTAAAATGGCCATCTGGCCCTTGAAGCTGACTAGGAGAGCGTGACCCATCCTCTTGCTTGAAAAGGTTTGGAACCCCTGATCTAGAGCCAATCCTAAAATTGATCTTCTTTGCTAGAATTTTGTGGTGAGTGGGTGGACATGGATTCATTTAAGTGGAAAGTTCTTAAGCTCAAAGCTTCCAATACAGCAGACACCTACTGTATCTTCTTCTTCTGCCATATCTGTATCTGAATATTGGCAATCATCAAGGTGATCAGCCATCTAGACTGTCCTGAAAATATAATGCAGTGGTCTTTCATCTGCCTTCTGCATCACAGCATGACACCTGTACCACTGATCCAGTTCCTCAGTAACTTTCTCATCCTGAGCCCTTTTGGCATGCAAAGTCCTCCTCAGCCCCAGGCCAATATTGATGAAGCTGCTGCCCTCAATCAAGATGGATTCAACTGGGATTCGATCCATTTGGGAATTATCACCCTTCCCTGAGGACTTTGTCACCCAAGGCTGTAGTCCTCAGGGTTGTCAGATTAGTTAGCCACCACCTGACAATTGACATTGAGTTACTGACAGTATGGTCTACTCTATTACCATAGCAGGATAACCTGGCCAGACTGGACCTGCTGTATATCCATTATAAATATCAGCTCTCTTTCCAATTAATTCCCTTTTAAAATCTTTTTAAAAATGTTTTTTTTAAAAAAATTTCACTGCTTTAAAAACAATCTTCTCTGCTAAATATTTTAATTTGTTGTTTCTTTAAGAGTGGAATAGATTGAACTGAAATCTTCTCTTTGCAGAAGCTCTTGCTCCTTCAATCTGTGCGGAATGAAACAAACAAACCAAAACCACCTACAGAAGATTATTTGAAAAGACACAGAAAAACAGGGATTTTGTCACACTTACCACAGCCGATTTTATTGTCACTTTTGTACCATCTGGACCATGGGGAAAAGACTGGTGTCATCAGCACAGAAAACAGAAAACAAATTCTCCACTGGCATGAGCCTTTTATTGTCTGTTATGCTTACTTGAGATTTATTACAGTTTTTCAAATAACCTTTTTTAGCATTACATGTATGTTACAGGTACATCTACCCAAAGAAGGCTGAAATGGGCCATAAACCTGGCAAGGTTATCTTACTATGGTAACAGAGTAGATCACACTGCCAGTGACTCAACGCTGATGGTCAGGTGGGGGTTACCAGTAACTATCATGAGAACCCTAAGAACTGACGTCTTGGGGGGCAAAGTCCACAGGGAAGATTGGTATTCCCCAAGTGGATTAAATCCCACTTGATTCCATCTTGAAGGAGGGCAGCAGCTTCATCAATACTCACCTAGGGCTGAGGAGGACTTTGTGTGCCAAAAGGGCTCAGGATCAGGAAATGACTCGGAAACTGGATCAGTAGTACGGGTGTCACCCTGCAATGCGGAAGGCAAATGGAAGGCTACGGCATTATACAATCCTGTGACTATCACAAGAGAATCTTCATGGTGAAAATATTGCTTGCTGATATTCTAGAGCGACTTAATGGTTAATAGTCAACCATTAATAGACATTCGTTTTTATTTTAACTGAATCTAATATTCAAGCCAAAGAAAGCAAACAAATCAGGTCTGAACCTTCCCATCTCTACCACCATCTAGAAATTGGATCAGGATGAAGGTTTTAAAAAAGTATTTATAAATGTGAGATTGTTAGCATTACTGGTTAGTGGTTTGTGAGGGCATTCTGACCTGCAGGCATAGGTGAAATGCAGTTTCTTTTAAGCCCAGTCCAATATTCTAGTACTTTTTCACCGATAAATAAACACTCCTTATGTTCCCATTTGAAACATCACATTAAATAAACAAGATCTATGACTATCACAAAATGTAAGAGAAATAGTTCTGTCATTAGCAACAGAAGCCAGTCCAAAGGTCAACTGTGAGGCAATTAGAGATAAAAAGAGCTTATCTGTTCCCTTCCAGGGATAGGTTGCCATAGAACAATAGGCAAATTACACAATAGCAAAGCAGATAATTGAATTTTATAGTTTCTCTACTATGTTCCTTTTCTCAGCTCCATGTGTTGACCAAAATGAAAATACACATCTGCATTCAGTGAAGTAATGGATGGACTTGCTATTAGCAAATTCAGCTGACAGACAATACAAAGAAGGTAGATTTAATTGCTGTGTGAGAAAACTTCATAAAAGCTATAACTATGCCCTGCACTTTCAACTACATAACATCTATTGACAATCCAAACAGTATGTTTCTTTTCTAGTCTTAAAACAAGAGGGTACCAGTTGTTCTATGCTGTTTCAACACACCCACACAAATCTGGTTCCATTGTGGTCCTGTTGTTTATACAATTTGACAGATACACCAGAAGACCAAGGAAAGTTAATTAGATTATGGATAGAATAAAGTTAGGGACATGAAAGTTGCCACAACTGAGCTAAAGAGAATATGCTTCACATGTGGAAGATCCAGCGATGGGATGTTACAGGTTATCACCAGTTCACCAGAACTGGTAGTAACTTTTCCCAGTGTCCCAGAGAACCTGTAGCAGCTTTTTTGGGGGAACCACCTTCAGGGCTTACCTTTTCACTGATTCCCCCACTGCGCATGCGCACCAAGCACTTGTTGTGCATGCACGGCTACAGTGCTTGGTGCGTATGCACAGCCTCCTTGCTGTCCTCCCAAGTGGGGAGGAGGAAGAGAAGCTGCTAGCCTGAAGCTCCCTATAGCCTGCTCCCCAGGGTAAGTGACTCACCTTTGGATGTGGTGTGTCTGTGTGTATTTTAATGTGTATTTAATACCTTTACCTATACTGACGTACTGCCACAGTTCCTAAAAAGGCCTGGCGGCCTGGCTTGGGGTTTTTAAGCAAAGTATTGGAGTTACCTCATCAATAAGCTACAGCTGTGCTGTTCCAATTGCTGTTCCAATTGGAGAACCCTTAAGGAGGTACAGCTGTTTTACATTTACATTAAGGCATATTATCCTAGAGGACTGGTTAGGCAAAAACTTAGTACCGAACTTCTTTAACTGTTGAAAAGTTGGAAAGTGCCAAAATGAAGCCATCTTGTGGTGAGTTCATTCTGTAGTTCCTTCCATCTGACCTAGTGTCAGAAAGATTAGCCAGAATAAGCTTTAAGCTCTGGTTTAAAAGCTCTAGTTGATTTACATTTGGGGTGGGTGGGTGGGTGTATTTTAATGTATTTATTTATTTATTTAATATATTTACGGGTTTGTGTTGTGGGTGGGTGGGTGGGTTGAGGGGTGTGTGTATGCTTATTTTTATTTTATTTTTAATTAGTTTTTAATTTTTGGTCCCGCCCACATCATCATGACATCTGTCCGCTCCGCCCACAATTTCATGATGTCATAACGTTAGCTCCGCCCACACTGTGATGACATCACGGTGGGGTAGTAAAATTTTTGACATCCCACCACTGGGAAGATCTCTCCGAAGGACCCAACAGTTGAAAAGTAGAAGGTCTCTTCCAAGCAAACTGACTTGATCAGCCTTTCATCGAGTAAGTAAGGGCATCTTCATACAGATTTTGCTAGGTTTGATCCTTGTAAATGTTTCTTCTAGCTCAGCACATTTTAATTGGAAGAGCTAAATATATTACTGATAAGTAGGTCATCTCTTTAAACAACCTGCCATAGGAAATAACCTGGCTGAACTTTGTTTTTTAGAGACATGAATTTTGAGCTTGACCCTAACTATAATAACTAGCTACGCTGAGAAGCATATTTGAAGGTTTTGCAATACATGGTGGTGGTGGTGGGAATCTAAATATGTACAGGTTGCCACTTTTATCTGCAGGGGATACATTTCATGACCTTCTGTGAATATCTGAAACCATGGATAACAGTGAACTCTGTAGTTTATGTTATAGACAGTGGCATCTTGTGGTCAGTTCTGGTAATATGCCATGCATTTATATTATGTATTTCATGGATTTATTATTTAATATTTTTAGACCTGTACATAGCTAAAACTACAGATACTGGACCTGTTGGAGGGTATATATTTTTCTTACACTTTTTGTTTAAAATATGGTTCATTAAATAATAAACAGTTGCCTAATATTTTTTATTAGCCTGCTTTCATCACTGTCCTTTTGGGGGGGGAAATATTTTATATTATTTGATTTCAATAAAATGATTCATTGGAAGAATGATGCACCCAGGTTTGGTCTGGGGAGTGGATGGTTCAATTTCCCCAGCCAGTTGGATGGTTTGACCCCCAGTACGTCCAAGTTATAATACCTAGCTTTTAATTAAGTTTTTAAGCTTTTTAAAGTTTTTGATTTTTTAAGTGTTTTTAAAATTGTTGGAAATTGCCCTGGGTCCCTTCGGGGAGGAGGGCGATAAACAAATATGAATAAATAAATAAATAAATAATGCTGTAAAATATCTGCTTTTTCAGCTACTGCCTGCTATAATGGTGTCCCTTAATAAAATGCAGTTTTGTTTCTTTACCTCTGCCCATCTAATCCATATGTTACTCTGGGCAGTTAACAACAATAATAGAATATAAACCATAAAACAAATCCACAAAAAAAGAAAAAGAAAATCAGAAAAATAAAAATTAACTAATAAACAAAAAACCTATCCTAAATTTTAAAAAACCACTGATGGCACGACACCACTCGCAGCAGATGAAGGTCAGCATTATTCTAGAGCAGTGATGCCCAAACTGTTTTGATAGCAGGCCAGTCCTGCCCCGACACACAACTGCAGGAGCCTGAGGCAGGCTGCTCTCACTACTGATCATTTCAATGGTGGCAGCGGTGGCAGCGGCAGCTATCAGGCTTCATTCCTGCTGGTTCAAGCAGCCTCCACTCGGTCCCAGAGCTTCAGAAGCCACATTGAAGAAATAGATCACCACATTGAAGAAATTTTCCAAGCCTTCATTTTCAAAATCTGCAGTTCTGGAAGGGTAAACCTGGCACGCCAAGGCTGATGTCAGTGCTGCACACCAGGTTTACCCTTCCAGCACCACAGGTTTTGAAACAGAGAAGGCTTGGAAAATTTCTTCAACATGGCGATACACGTTGCTAAAGACTTCTGAAGTGCTGGGACCAAGCAGAGGCTGCTTGGACCAGCAGGAGCGAAGCTTGATCGCTGCCGCTGCCACTGTCGTAGATGATGTATTGCTACATCAGGCAGCAAGGGCAGGTGGGGGATAGTCCTCTGAGTGCCCAGGTACTGATTACCCGGGCCTGATTAATTAGATGCAAGGACCTAATTGGGTCTGGGGGGCATAGTTTGGGTTCCCCTGTTCTAGAGCATTGGTTTCCAATGTGAGGCCCACACCCTACAGGGGGATTTCAATTCCCAGAAGACTAAGTCATTACATTGGCTGATCAATGCTTTGTGGAATTGATTTAGGCTTCTGGGAATGGAAATCCAAAAACCAAACATTGGGAAACACTGTTCTAGAGCTGGAATGTTATGGAATGCCCCTTTAAACAGCTCAGCTTTTACAAACTTGTGGAAGACTTGATAGAGTGAAAGTTGTCCAGGCATGATTCATAACCCATTATATATAATATTGGATTTTACTGTATATGTTGTGGTCCATTTTTTTGTACTTTTCATTTATATGCTTCTTTGTTTCAATATAATTTTCTTAGAAATTAGTTTACCAGCTACCCCATAATATATACTTTCCAGCTTAAGGAGACTAAATATATAGTTAAAGATACTCACATCCTGTTTTTGCTGTAACTGTTTCTTCTTTACCTTGGCATTTAATAGTTTCCCTACAGCTTATCTGGTCTGGATTTTCTTCTGGTTTATACAGTGGTTATGAATGCTCAGAGCCAACCAGTAATTTGGGTTTACATTATTTTGGTCCAGCGGGGAGAATATTTTCCCCCTCTTGCCAACAATACACAAAATTGTTACTTTCTTAAGTGTGTTGTTATCTCAAATGAACTTCATTCCTAGGGGTCAATTTTCACCCGGCACCGGTAGTTACCCACCACCACTCTCCAGCTGCCAAAGTGCAGCGGAGAAGGCTCAGAAAATTACCAAACTGGAGCAAACATGCTCTGGAAAGGCTCCCCTCTCCCACCACCCTGGGAAGAAGCAGAAACTGTGCATGAAGTGGCAAAAACTGCATGATTCCTGCCACTGCCACCATTGCAGTGATTTTTTTTACTTCTGGCAGTGGGGGAGGGTCTAGAGGAGCATGGGTAGCCACCATGGGCCAGATTAAGTATATGTGCAGGCCAGATTAGGCCCATGGGCCGGGGGTGGCCACCCCTGCTCTAGATATTACTGAACTCCAATTCCCAAGCAACTTCCAGAAGGTGTTGTGTAGGCCAAACTTGAGTTCGCAGTCTGGACCACATACCTTTCTAGTTCACAAGTGACTCAAGTGTCATCCATATGAATGAAAAATTGACATTGCAAAAAAAAAAAAAAGATAAACTTCAGAACCGCTATGAACAAAAATAATCTTCTGAGTGTTCTGTCACATATCATGATCAATTTCTGTCATGTAACGCAGTGAGATACATATTTATTTATTAAGATTTATATTGCTGCCCACTTGCCGAGGTGATTCAGGCCGGCTTACAGTCAAAACAGCAACAGTACAGTAAAAATTATAAAATACAACCTCACAAAACAACCAAAGCAGAACACAAACTAACTCCCCTCAGGTCGCTGTTGTGGGCCCAAAGGAGGGGCAGGGTCCTCAGCCACCTGCCAGGCCATGGAATTTACTCCCTCAGGCCGTTGTTGTGGGCCCAGAGGAGGGGGCGATGTAATCAGCCGCCTGCCAGGCCATGGAATCTTCTCCCAACAGGCCATTGTTGTGGGCCCAGAGGAGGGAGCAATGTTCTCAGCTGGCTGCCAGGCCATGGGTCTTCTCCCACAGGTCATTGTTGTGGGCCCAGAGGAAGGGGCGATGTTCTCAGCTGCCTGCCAGGCCATGGAATCTTTTCCCTCAGGCCGTTGTTGTGGGCCCAGAGGAGGGGGTGATGTTCTCGGCCACCTGCCAGCCCATGAAGTCTTCGGTCCATCAATTGTCTCAAAAATCAGTCAAGCCACACAATTGAGCAATCAGACATGCCCAGCAAGTTACAATGGACACACCCTAACACACAGGCTTTGTATCAGTTCTGTGAGTCAGCTTTAAATATGGTTGCAAAGGGTTGGAATCGACTGTGTGACTCAACAAAAACAAAAACAAGCCTTTGGCAGGATCTTATATATAATGTGATTACTTGCATTCCCTTTATTGGGCTTGCCTCCTTTTAATTTTAATTTTAATTTTTTTAGATTTTGTAACACAGATGGCTCTTAACTGTTCTGTGATAAAAAAAAAATGACACCTGAATGTTGTGTAGCTTCTTCAGAGACTTGGCTTGATAACCTTAAGTACCTTGTTGATTAAATGGTAAATGGTGTATGATCAAAACTACTACATAGGTAATTTCACAGGCTAATGCTAAGGTTTAGAAGTAAGGAAGAAAGGTGTTTGCTCATATGCAAACCTGATGAACTTGCACTTTTCAGACCAATCTAAACCAATTCTGTGCCTCAGAAGCGTCTCTGAGTCAGGGCATGCTGAGGCATACTTGTTTTCAAAAGGGGCCAGTTTTGTGGCTAGATGATGATGATGATGATGATGATGATGATGATGATGATGATGATGATGATACAGTAATTTCATATCAGGAATTATTCTGGGTTGAAAAGATTTTTGCTGGAGAAACTCTTTTAAGGAGACGCCTGGATGATGCTCCTTTCATGTCCCAAAGAGCTGGGACAAAGTTGGGCACTCAGTCCATCATTCAGTACCCAGGTCTAAAACTGCCAACTTGCCAGCCTTCTGGCTAACAAGATGAGCTTCTTAACCACTGAGCCACCACAGCCCCACATGGCCAGATGACGCCATGTCATCACCTAGACTGGAGGGATTATAGATTTTTCTCATCTGGGATATAAAATCTGCTTTGCTTTTCTACTAGAAGCAAATCCAATATCCAGAGCCTGGTGCAACAGACAGGTAGTTCAGAATTCTGAGCCCAGAACTTTGTTTTGAGTACCTGGGCTGAAGGGAATTTAATTCTTCTCACTTAAAAGTCTTTTTCCTGATTATACCAAGTTTTTCTCATTTCAGTATCTCTTAAAGATGTAGACTTTGGTCAACAGGTGTTTATGACAAATGAAATATTTTAGTTTTCAAGGTACAGTAAAACCTCATATAACACTAAAACCTGGTTCCACAAGTCTTCGTGTTATATGATTTTTAGTGTTATCTGATCCTCTATGGGATCCATAGAGATACATTGTAACCACACAGGCTTTCGCGGTTGTTATCTGAAGCATCCCATAGGATCTTAATGTTATCTGATGCAATTCTTCCCCCCAGATTCCTTGATGTTATGCGATTTTAGTGTTATTCGATACTAATGTTATATGAGGTATTACTGTACTTTGTTTTTTCCACAGCACACTCCCGACTACCATAGTCTTCCCAACCCTGAGAATTCATTTTAGCAATGTAATTTAAGACTGAAGTAGCGTGGAGTCACTTTGCTGCAGCTATTGTTATTGAAATCAGAACCCTTAGGTGATCTACTGCAAATCATCTGGAGAGCTATTAGTACCTCCACATCTACTCTCTGTTCTCTTTTGTAATAAATCAGAAAATATTGTTTCAAGAAAAACACGTAAGAATTAAATGAAATAAAATTGTTTTATTCTTCAGCCTTCAATGATTAAAATATCCTCTCAGTAATTAAAAACAGCTCCCACTAATTAACCCAATTAAATCTTGAAACCCTAATGATTGTACATTTTCAGTAAAAACTATCTTATGAATAGGAGAACATCATCATGCGCCTATGATTCAAATGTAAAGCTGAAGGTGTAGTCCCCTAGGTTACTGTTACTTTTGTTCATTCCAATGACTTGCTGTACCTATTCCTTTGAACAACCTATTCCATTGAATATTAGCCAGAGGTTTCTGAGACATTATCAAATTTGATACACAGATTGTTATATACTGCTATATATATAATATTTTGTTATATTTTACCCCTTCACAAACATTCCTGTAAAATTCTTTTTCACAACATGTCTCACAGAACAAAGGATCTGCTCACACAGCAACACTATGGTTAAACTCATTAGCAAATGTTCAATGCCAAGTATTCCCACTATTACAATTGAAAAGCAGACATTTAGAGCTAATCCAAATAACAACCAGAGATCATCTGCTATCCCCAGCTGTAGGGAGCTGTACTGATTTGCATACTTAGCTATTTAATCACTCTGTGCCTTTGTATCTGGTGTATATAAGTTCATTCCTCTGACATCTTACTCCTCTGTCTAAAGAAGTGGACTTGATTAATGAAAGCTCACATTAAAAATATAGCAGTTAGCTTTTAAAGTGCTGTAGCATTTTTGTGTTGTTGGGTTTTTTTGTTTGGTTTTTCCTGATACGCTTTGAACAACAGTTTGTTTAGTAGCAAAAGCTACTTCATTGCCTGGCAGAATGGACATTGGGCAATATAATTCTGGATATAACCAGTGGAGTATGTTCTAAGAATAGGAATGAAAGACATCTCTGCCAGAACCAAGTTTCATGTGTTTCAACATGTAAACACACCTTCACCTAAAGACTGATGAAGCACCGGAAACATGTCAGTTAAACTAACTGTACAGAAGTTTTGTTTTCATTCTTTTCTCTATTTCTTAAATATTCTTGTAGTAGAACCGTGATGGTGAACCTTGGCACTCCAGATGTTCTTGGACTTCAATTCCCAGAAGCCCAAGCTCCCGTGAATCCACATGAATGGGTTTGCTGTGATTCATCCGGTCCACACCACGCCGCCCTTGTCACTCGTGGAAATGGAAATACAACACGCCTGGGCTTCTGGGAACTGAAGTCCAAGAACATCTGGAGTGCCAAGGTTTACCATCATGGTAGTAGAATGATCAGCAGTGTTAAATGTAGAGAAGAAGTGTAGTGGTTCAATATTTACCTCCTTAAGCAAAATATGTCAGAATTGACATTTGGAAAACAGTCTGCTTATGTCCAAGCAAGCTCTGCACTATTTGGACTCAAGAACAAAAATTCTAAGAAATACCGTCAGGTAATCCAACTATACATTTTACCATGTGGTTATTAAGTATTTTGTTTGTTGTCCCATTACTGGCCTTTGTGTCCTCTAAAAAGCTCACACTCCCATCTTGCATGAGGCAGTTCAGCCCTAGGGGTCAGAAATATTCTCTTCCTGCTGCAGAGTGGATCCTTTTCTCCTTGAGTTGGGCATGGAGCAACTAACAATGTTTCTCATTTTAAATAATATCCATGCTTTCTTACAAAATGGTAGTGGGAAAGAGTTAAATAACAGCAGGAGTTAAATAACAGAGCTTGGGGGAAATGTCATAAGCCAATGTGTTAACAGGATATCCCACACAGCATGTTCAAGAATTGAGCCAAGACTCAAGTTAAGGTATATTTCAGTGCAAGGAGCTGCCAATGAGAGGGAGCACTTCTCATTTGTATCTGTAAAATTATAGGAAGATGCTTTAACAAAATAAAATTGCATCCCATGTTGGTAAGATGAGTTTGTTAAATTATGAAGATTTTAAAATAGACACACTAAGGTGAAGCTGGTAGAGGAGTTCATTCAAGACTGACGTAACCAATTTTATTGTTCCTTTTTACAGACGTCAATTTGGAGAAGTCAAAAAGCGTTGTCCTATTTTCCAAGCAGACATTATAACAAAGTTACCCAACCTTTCTGTCTGAATTGGTGCAGTTTCTGCAGCTAAGTACTTTTGCCCTTGATTTTTCTGTTCTGCTAGCCTTCTGATTGTACCTCCCCCTTTGTAAATTGCCTTGGAGGGCCTTTTTTAAAAAGGGTTATAATAAATCAATAGTAAAGGAAAATCCCTGTGGGAGCAGAGATTGTTTTTTCCTACTATAAAAACTTAAAATTCCCCACCTGCCACTTGACCAGCATAAAGCATGGAATCCTCTCTGTCCTCTGTCGCAGATTATGCAAAGTTATTTAAATCCTGAGTGACAGTATTTACTAAGACAGCTGTTGGGTTCTGCCACTGTTGATGGGGAAGAGGGGGGGCGGGAAAGGGTTTAAAGTGTGTAAAGCTGAAGGTAAGAAATGATGACTTTGTTGTATACTCTTTTGGAAAAACCAGAAAAAGAAACAATGAGAAGGAAAGACACTGCTGCTACATTTAGTCCAGGTGGAAGGGAACCATGCCCAGGAACAACATGGCTGGGAAGGGAAGGGAAGGGAAGGGAAGGAAGGAAGGAAGGAAGGAAGGAAGGAAGGAAGGAAAGAAAGAAAGAAATGTGTAGCTAGCTAGCTAGCTAGCTACACATAAAAGAGTTGTTTTTATTTCATCTCTCCCTTTTTTTGCCTGATATAGTTTACAGGTATCAGTGGCCTAGCTACCTTCATCAACAACAAACATCATCATCATCAACAACAACAACACAGAGGCAGAATCAGAGGTTGTCAGAAGACTTCATCCCTTCTTTCTTTCTTCTTAGCTTGGCTAGGTGTGTTTCATTTTAATACAATTCAGAGTAGGAGATTAAATAAGCATACTATTCTCAGTACTGTACCTTCAGTTTCCATACTCATGCTGCACTCTTTTCAACACTCTATGTGGGTTTCAGCAACAACAAAATTAAATTCCCTGCATTCTGATCTTGTATTAACATGATCAGCTTTAGATATTTTTCTGCCAGAGGCAGCACAGCAAATGAGCTGATCATCCCAATTCAAAAGACAAACTTCCTTGTTTAATAATTTTCAAACCTGAACCAGAAATGTGTATAAGGGTTTTTCCTAGGAGTAAAATTAAAATGAATGAAATAGGTTGCCCTTTAATGACACCCCAAATCACAATTAGGCAGCTTCATTGCCAAACGGTAGGAATGACCCCATGTAGCCATATAAATTGCCCCTCAAGGGATCTCTTGACCAGTATCCTGGCTTACTAAAACCTGTTTTCTATCTGTTAAATCACTACCCATATTTTGCCATTTAAAATGTTAAAAGAAGCAACACGCCAACCTTTTTAATTCAACAGTGCTACCTGCAGTTCTCTATGGGAGTGAAACATGGTCATTACTGAAGGCCAAGGAAGAAGAAGTATTAAGAGCCATGGAAAGATCAATGCTAAAGCTGTTGGGCTCTGCCACTGTTTGTGACCACATCCCCAATGCCCAGATAAGAAAACAAAGCAGAAGCAATGAAACTATTCTTGAATAACATAAACGGAAATTGCACTAGGCTGGACACATTTCTTGAATGACACACAGGCTTTGGACAGCAGCAGTGGTATCCCAGAGGAGTTAAAAGACCCCTTGGCAGATGGGAAGGCCCAATTGTAAAAAGTTTTGGTTGAACCTGGAGAATAAGAGTGCAGCAGGGAAAGGATTGGAAAGCGAGTCTGGTGTGAATGTATAGCAAAAGTAAGGCTATGAGAAACATTGAGGTATGGATCAGTATGAATCAGATCTTGTAAAAGTTTCTTTTATGGACCAAAACATATGGAAACCCCCAAGCAGCATGGCCACTGAGGAATATTTCCAAGCTATGACACAGTAGAGATGCCCACTAACTTGACAAGTTGCTGGGAATCCAGTGCTCCCCACCCCCGTTGCCTTCTTCCTAACTGCCTCCTTTGTCCTCATAGCTATTTGGTCACTGGCTTTAGAGTGGCCAACAATGAATAAAGAAACATCAAGGCATCAGGAGAAACCCTAACTTCTACTTCACCAAAAGTTTTTTTAACCTTCCATGGCTTGAACTGAAACAAAGACTTTTTATTCTACTACACTAAATATGCTTATAAAGGTAAAGGTTGCCCTTGCTCAAAAGCCAACCATATCCAACTCTAGGGTTCAGTACTCATTTCCTTTTACAGGCGAAGAGCCAGAGCTGTCTACATCTGCAGACATTTCTGTGGACATATGGCAGACATGCCTAGACCATGCAGTGCACAGAACACTGTTTACCTTCTCACTGAAGCAATACTTATTTCTCTACTTGAAATTTCTTGCTTTTGAACTGCTAGGTTGGCAGTAGCAGGGGCAGAGACAGGAGCTCACTCAGGTCTTGAATTACTGACCTGCTGACCTTTCAATTGTCAAGTTCAGTATCTTAACCACAAAGCCACTGAAGTCCCTCATCTGCTTATAGGCTTACCCAAATGTAGGATGTTTAGATCTTTTGATAATAACTGATGTAGATCCCCTTGAGTCCATTTATTGGGAGAATGGCAAGGGATGGATGGATGGATAGACAGACAATGGCTTTATGCAGGGGTATATCGAGTCCTTCAGTGGGGAAAAAGTGGTGCCCAGCCTTTGCCACACTGTCCCTCCATCTGGGGGTTACCAGCTGGATTCAGATCTGGATCCTTCTCTTGGAATTACCCTTCCTCATTCTTAAATTTCATGGGACTAGGATGCCACCTAGACATTTCTTAGTGTTTTTAGTTACTGTGTATACTCATGTATAAGCTGAGGTTTTTGTTGTTGTTGTTTTTTGTCCCAAAAATGAACCCCAAAAAGGGGACATGGCTTATACTCGGGTCAATGACCATGAGGGTCCCAAGACTGCACCTGATTGAGATGTGCCAACAATTTAACTAATTTTACCATATTTTGATGTACAGTTGTACCTCGCTTAAAGAGCATAATGCGTTCTACAGGATTGCTCTTTAAGCGAGTTTGCTCTTTAAGTGAAACACCATTGTAAATGACCAATTGTGGGGGGGATTGTGAACCTCGATTTATTTGTTAAGTGAGTTTTTGGTTGGTTTTATTTGTTAAGCGAAGCGAACATTCAGAAAAAATTCTGCTCTTTAAGTGAGTTATTCTTTAAACGAGGCGCGAGGTTTGACTGTACCGTATTTTGATTATTGAAGCTCACTAGCAGCTGCTGCATTTCCCACCCTCGGCTTATACTTGGGTCGATCTATTTTTGCAGGTCAAAATTAGGTACCTCGGCTTATATTCAGATTGGCTTATATTCGAGTATATACGGTAGTTTTAACTGTTGTATTCTCGGGAGGTTATTTTAAGGGCTTTTAATGTTTTTAAGCTTAAGGTTTTTGTGATTTTATTACTATGTGACGTTTTATGCTTGACTGTTGTAATGTTTATTGTGAGCCACCCAGAGTCGCTCTCGTGAGGGGGTGGCAATAAAAATTCTAGAAAGAAATAAATATATAAATTAGGTGGTTTCCCACAGCTGTCTCTATCACCAACTGAGCTAGGTTACAAATCCAAATAAATAAATAAATATTATTTTTCTTGCTAGTAGAAAATCTACAAAGAAGTAAAAGGTACAATAGGAACACAATGCTGTTTGGCATCAATAGATCCTGTTTCGAAGCACTATAATTAGTCTTCATGATGTAACATTCTCTTGTTTATTTCTTCTTCAACAGACTAGCATAGCTATCCTGCTGGAAATTTCCTGTGACTTGTTTTCTTTCTCTCTGGTATCTGTTAAGAACATAAAACCCTTGCCCTCCACCCCACAGTTTGGACTCTTTTAGTATCTATCTTTAACGTTACCCGTTCATGTCGCTGACCTAGAATATCTACTTTCTCTCCATCCTGATAATTCTTGCCCATATTTATAGCATGTTCTCCCCACACCTTGTATACAAATCTGGAATGGAAGACAGAAATGACTTTAAATAGCACTCCCATTTATCCAGCCTTATTTCCTACATAATTCTTGTATTCCTCAGGCCATCTGGATAATCTAGATTAATGATGTTGTCTTTCACATGCAGCTTCTGCTGCTGTAATCATTTTCTTTCCTGATGGTAGTGTAGAAGAGTAGATCAGCCATTTCACGTTCCATTCATTTCAGAGTTCTCAATCCAAATCACTGCTCTTCAGCATGAAAAAATACTTGTTGCAAAGAAGCAAGAAGGGCCCCGGCAAATGTGAACTCTAATGCAACATGAATTAATAATCCCTCTAAATCATTTATTTGATAAGGTAAAAAATTATGTGGTTAATTTTTAACTACCAAAGGGAAGGCTGGTCATTCAAGCAGCTATATTTACCATTTACCTGATTAAATTATAAATATGCAGCTCTAGCTTCTTGGTTTCTGGGAAATTAAGTGGCCAGGTGGCAAACTGCACGAAGACATCCGAGCAGAGATGAAATCTACAGCATCTTGTCTGAGCAGGATTTCTAGTTTTCTGAACCAGCTAAAGGAACAAAATTCAAGAATGTGTCACGGCTAGAATAAGGACATTACTTCTCCCAAGATAAAGGAGATGGAAGTGACTTTTTTCTGCCAGGGAGTCCCCCGTGAATCAGTATCCTCTTTCCTAGAATGTCAAGATGTGAGTATTCTTTATTCTTCTCCCAGGGTGTTTGTAGCCAACAATCTATAGCTTGTGACCAAAGGTTTATAGGCAGAGTTGCAAGACCAAAGGCTTCTCATTCTCTGAGATATTTTAGTCAAAGCTTAAGAGTTTGGAGTATATCTCTATGGTGGAATGGGGGAACATCCTCCTTACAGTCAAACCTCGCATAAAGGGTGCCTCGCTTAAAGAGTAACTCACTTAAAGAGCAGAATTTTTTCTGAATGTTCGCTTCACTTAACAAATAAAGCCAACCAAAAACTTGCTTAACAAATACATCTGGATTCACAATCCCCCATACACACACCAGAAGTCACAATTGGTCACTTACAGTGGTGTTTCGCTTAAAGAGCGAACTCGCTTAAAGAGCAATCCTGTGGAACACATTATGCTCTTTAAACGAGCTACAACTGTATATCATAGGAGGCAAACTCTTTGGCAACAACTGTATGCCTGTGACTGACAATTTGGAAATCTGAATTTAAAGAGTTACGTAGTGGTGCTATCAAGGATTCCTCCCCCCCCCCCCGAATTCTGGGCCAGATATCTAAATAAAAGTGGACTGAGAATACATTTGGATGTATTGACAGATCTTTAAATGTTCTGCAGTATATCAGATAACATCCAAAACCATAAAAGGCAGGGCTTCACAACCTATGGCCTGTGGTGCCAAATAATCTGCCCCCCCACCTAGCTCCAGCCACCCCCACTGCTGCTGCCACTGGAATCAGCGGTGGACTCATTTATGGCCACGTAAATAGGTTTACTATGGCCATAAATACTAAGCAATGGCAAACCTCCCTGAACATACTGATTCATAGACCTTTATAAAAAATATCCTAGGGAAAGCTGTTATCGGTTTGGTTTTTGCATGG
This sequence comes from Furcifer pardalis, assembly GCA_030440675.1. Taxonomy (NCBI): domain Eukaryota; kingdom Metazoa; phylum Chordata; class Lepidosauria; order Squamata; family Chamaeleonidae; genus Furcifer; species Furcifer pardalis. The sequence continues at coordinate 171,609,019 of CP126892.1, read as the reverse complement.
AAAATGCAGTCAATGCCAGGCCTTGGAAATGAGCCTGAGCTTCCTGGAATCCCAGTTTGCTAGCCTTACACCATTATCCATGATTCCATGCTTTAGTTTCCCCATTGTCAGCATTAAAGCTTAGTTACTGGCAATAATAATATTAAACTAAAATGATCTGGTATCTTTACTCCCATTACCTGCATTTGGCTTCACCCACTTGTACATTGAATTCAGCCCTTTGACTGAGGGATATTTCATATTCTTGCCAGATAGCACAGTTTTATTCAGAACAAAAAACTCTACATTCTTTCATCCTATCAAAGGTGGAGAAAATAGAGGTGGATTATTCTACTTGGAATTCTTTCTTAAAGTGTGAATGTTCAATGGGAGGTTTTTTTCTTACAAAAAGCAAAGAATGGTGATGTAAGATCCCACCCTCCCACATTGTGGACTTATGGACAGCATGTGGAGGGCTGCGCATATCCATTCCAACCTCTACTTATACATGAGCTGCATGTTTAATTCACAGATTGGGGATGAGAAAAATCAAAAAAATCCTACACTCCTCCAAAATCCTATGCTGCTTTATTACATTAAAGTATCTAGACAAATACTCTGTTTAACAGTGGTATATGCTGTGCATACAAATTATGTCACCATCCCACACCAATATCCATGCTGGATGAGGATTCTAGAAACTGGAGCCAAACTCACTTGGAGGGTGAGAGATTTTCCCACCACTGTTCTTCTCTGCTGTGATGGTCTACACTTACTAACACAACAATTTTGCACAGCATGACCAGAGTACTCTACTGTACATATGATGCTCATCATCACAACAAATAGATTAGAGCCACAGGAGTTCTCGGAGGTATTTTTTTGTAACACCATTGGTGTTACTAGACTTTACAGGATCACACTTCAAGCAGCATACTAGGTTGTTAATCTATAAAGTGTCTTAAATGACAAGAATGGGGCAAATTAATCTCACCTCCCAGTAGTCTATCTAAATGTCATATTTTTTTTTTTGCTAGTGTTATCAGGAGTAAAAAAAAAATCAGACACTTGTCAGACTTTTCATCTGCCACAGTTCAGAAGATATGCTGCTCCACTTGTGGGTTCTTGCCATCTTGTGCAGTGCCAAAATAAGATATTAAAACCTGTAGGTTGTCATATTAAGAGAAGTGACAGATAGCTTTTACCTGTTGTGTCTTGGGAAGAGCAATACTAACAAATATGTGCATTTCCTGTTTTCTCACTTTAAAAATATCGAAGTCCCTTTGTAATTTTGATCCTGGTGCCACTCTGCCCTGATGACATGAGGATGAAAAAGGTGATATCAGCCTGAACATGTTGTGATAGTTTTGTTTCTTCCTTAATTCTTGCACCGTCCCGCTTCAGTACATGGCAAGTTCAGAAAGCGGTCAGGCTTATTCCTTGTACAGAAATGATTAAAAGCCTTTAGGATTCTGTTTCATGAGGATGACGCCAGGGCACGGTAGGTCATGAATGGATATGTAATACTTTTGCTAGCCAGTGTGGACCTTCTTAGTCTCAACCATAGCAAAAGCAAACATATTATTTTGCAAGATAAAAAAAATAAAGGTTATGAACTCTGTAGCATTAAAAAGATACAAAATCATAACACTCAAAGGATGCTTTCTACCTTTGCATTATGTTGTTCACAAAATTCAAGTCATTCCCTCTGGTCATGGTGTTTGATTTCCCCAGACAATGGAGTTGATACTTGTATAGCCATATCAATGCAAGCACATACAATAGACCAGTGTATACAGAGGGAGGAAATTGTAATAAGGGGACAGTTTTCCATCTCAGATTTTTCAATAGGATATTAGAACCCATGGTTTTGTTTTGGTGCTTTGTTTTTAACACAGGATGCACAAAATAGTGGTTCTCATAGAGCAAGAAACATCTCAGTCTAGAATAGGGATAGAAAACAAGCCAGAAGTTGCATTTCTGCCACAGCAAACCAAATAGAAAAGACAATCTGCTCTACAAAAATTCAAACATAACCCTTTTGCCTATATCAGTGGCAGAACAAAGGCCAAGGACTTATTATGTTTGGCATGAGCTTCTCCCTCTGGAAACTTGGGACTCTAGATAGCAGACATAGGAAGACAATTTTTCCATCCATACAGTATGTTGGAACAGAAATGGGAAATTAAAGGCCCCGTTACTAAAGATGTAACGAACACTCACATATTCTATCCTCCTTGACAAAGAGTGTAGGGGGTGAAATGGTTTAATTTCTAACCTGGTGAAACTTCCTACATTTCTTTGAATACAATATACACCAAGTGGACCTGAAAACATCTAATATTTCAGCCAACAACACACACAAATGGTATCCGTGGTTACTAGCAGAGGTCCAAGGAAAAGACTGAGTTGTTATCTATAGAGATATTTATCCCGCTCTTCAGGATACTTTTGTGGTGGGCTGTTCTGTTTCCTCCAGCATCCACATTTATTAGGCACTGGAGAAAAGCACTCGCCACAAATTGCTACTTTTTGAACTCCCATCAATGGGTTCTGTTATTTTGGTGCTGTCTTTAATCCAGTTCCCAGTGCCCAAATATGAGAGCAAACCGGCTATCAAATCTGTTTCTGTGGTAAACCTCTGGTGTCAAGTTGTGGCTGATGAGCTGCTATATAGTGCCAGCGAATAAAACATTGTCCCCTGGGGACTCAGAGGGAAGGAGTATTTTTCCCCTTAAATTCTGTAAAGGATCACTGCAGTGCACAACAATCACCTGCCAAACTCATGGGGGGGGGGGTATTATACTTTCCCTGATCATTCCCAGACAATCAGGGGAAGTGCTTCGTTGGCCAGCAGCAAGCAGTGGCATGCTGCCAATAATGAGGGTTTCTTCTTCTTGAAGTGCCGTATTCAATTCCAAATATTGGTTATCATCATGGTAATCAACCCTGCAATGCCCATACCACTGATCCAGTTCTGTTAGTCACTTTCTGGTCCTAAGCCCTTTTGGAACACAAAATCCTCATCAGTCCCAGGCCAGTATTGATGAAGCTGCTGCCCTCCATCAAGATGGATTCAAGTAGGATTTAATCCAATTGGGGACCATCACCCTCCCTATGGATTTCTCCACCCATGGCCGTTAGTTCAGAGGGTTGCCAGGTTAGTTAACCACCACCCAACAATCAGTGTTGAGTTGCTGGCAGTATGTATTTTGGATTTTTGGATTTGTATGCCGCTCTATTCACCGAAGTGACTCAGAGCAGCTAACAACATAGTTCACAAAATATCACATATTAAAACATATCAAAGTATAACATATCACATATCAATAACATATCAAAGTATCACATATCAATAACATATCAAAGTATTATATATCACACATCAATAACATCAAAGTATCACATACATTTCAAGAAATCCCCATAACAATTACAAAATTAAGACATCATAAAAAAACATTTCAAAACACTTCAAAAACACTTCGAACAGTTCACAAAAATCGCAACTCTACCCCACTCACTTAGTCCAATTCCCTACTACTTCTTTTCCCCTCAGCCAGGCTGGCTAGGCAAGTGTCCATATTGGTGCTGGAGGAAGGAAGACCCACACAACTGTTCCCGCTTTCCACGGCCCATGGCCAGGCGAGAGCAGTGCCAGAGTCTGGTGGGCCGGCGGCTCTTCTTAATGCCACCTGTCCCAACACACCTGTTCCTGCTCTCCCCGGTCCGATCCAGTCCAAGGCCAGCCATCTGCTCAGCTGTTGCTCCTTTCCCTCAACCGGACTAGCTGAGGGAGGGTCCTGGGAAGCAGCGATGGTCTACTCTATTACCATAGCAAGATAACCAGGACAGCAACAAAGTTTGCTGTCAGCAACAAGGGTTGCTGGGAGAGTAAAATGCCATTTGGACACAGGAATCACGCCAAATAGCATTTTGTTCCTCCCACCCCCACCCCCTTCATCCTATACCATACCAACTAAAACTTGGTTGATGTTGACAGACCTTGAGTTACTGAAATATAGATTAAAAAACTTAAGCCCATGGTCTGAGTACTCATTCCAGGAACAGATTTTGCAGTACCTAGTTCTCCTTTGGTGGAGTGACAAGAAAAGAACTGCCTTGCAATTCCCTAGCTGTAGTTAGTTATGTCCAAATTTTAGGACATATGTTACTGTGTCTGGTGACCTGGGGGGAAAGCAGGAGAAACAACAACAACCCTTTAAAAAGCAGAACTAAACTTTGCTTGCTGTTTTATTTTCACTGTGCATTAAAGGAAAAAAACAACAGCCCTCAATATAAAATAGGTGACTGTTGAAGAAAGCGGTATTTCAGTAAGTTCCTTTTTTTCAAATATCATTTCCCATTAACTTGACAATATGCCCAACAAAATTTACCAACAGTCATCTGTGCCTCACTGGAAAAAGTCCCAAGTGGAAAGCCTTCCCATTTCACAAGGCGCCTTCTTAGAACTGCAGGGATTTGGAAATACTGCGCATTTAAGATATCTTTACAATACTTGGCTGGGTTACTGTTTTTTGAGGAACAAATCACAGGGGTACTCCATGTTGAGTAAACCATCTGCACAGATGGTTCGATGGTATCTCTGCGTGACTTAATTTTCTACTACTTTCCAGCACATTTGATTACATTAAGGGACTACTTAGTGCTCTTGATTCTTCAAAGCATTTGCAATGGATAATGGTTCAGTTGTCTCACCACAAGAGCTTTATCTCTAATTCTTCTTCAATGGAGTCCAGGAAATCATGGCTGATGCCAGTATGTGGTGAAAGTAGAGCAAGCTTTTATTAGGGAGATGTGGAAACAGATGCCCACTCTATCTTACACAACTCCCCTGTTGCTTTTAGTAACATAAAATAAAATTAAAAAGTAGGTTGAATTTTGTCTGTTCGGGTCAAGTGAGGAGCAATTTTCTACCCAAAAAAATGGCAAATATATAAAAAAGGAGCTGGATCATTGGTTTCATAAATACTGCAACACACACATACACCTCAGCATTATCAGTTTTTCCCTATATGGCCCATTGTTTCCTCTTTAATCTCTTGTGCCAATACTTGGTGTACTGGTGTAGTATATACTGCACAGGCAAAATGATTAACTGTATACCATCAATTCACTAGATTGTGGTATTTTTTGAAGCACAATTAGACATACACTGGGCAATGGCTACCTTTTTGTGTCAGCTATTCTTTCTCCAACTAGGTCATGCGAGAAGAAGTACAGAATGAATTCCCCAAAGGGTGGGTTCATTTTGGCAGGTTAAAATCTGACCTAGACATGAAGGAAGAAGAATCAGTTCACTTCCAATGTATGGTGATCCTCCTCAGGGTTTCTAGGTATTAGGTACTCAGAAGATGGTCTTCTGGGGGTGTCCTGGGATAATACAGCTTGCCTAAGAGTACACAGGCTGGCTGTTCTTCTGGGACACAAACCGGGGAATGAAAGACCCAACTTCTGGCTTTGCCCTCAGATACCGAGCTGTCTAGCCAGTTTATCTGCACAGTACACTTGTGTAATTTGTGTTATTTTAAAGCAGACTTTGAGGACTGCTTTGGTGTAACAAAGAGCAGCTTCAGTGGGTTCGGCAGTTGACCCAGGTCCCAGGATAGAGAGGATGCTGAAATGAACTTTATATATCAGTGCTGACTCTCATCAGCTAAAACAACCCTTTCCTCAAAGAGAGAATGTGGAAGGTCAGAAGGATAAGGTTACTATGTTAACAGTATCTCATCCCTTGAGGAGTCAGGGTCAAATCTGGAGATTTAAGGAGAGGTGGTTGTGATAACATAGAGGCAAGAAATGGAAGGATTGACAAAAAAGATAGAACTTGTACAAAAAATAAGTGGGCCTACTATTTGGGTAAAAGCCTGGCTAACTGGATGCTATAGCTAGTATAAATGGATGCTGACAAACAGGTTTGTTTGTTTTTAAAGTCAAATGCACTACAAATGGCACACACAGAGTTTGCTGTCATATCAGAGTTAACGCAACAAGAAGGCTCAGAATTCACAATCCCATACTTCACTCCTTGTCTTGTTCCAGTGGCATGATGGGTTCAAGTGCACACAAGTATCCAAGGTTTGAAACCCTTACAATCTTTCTCTCTCTCTCTTACACACACACACACACACACACACACACACCAACACCAACACCAACACCAACACCAACTCCTACTTTTTGTTGTTCTGCCATAACTGAATCCAAATATTGGCGATCCTCATGGCGATCAGTCATGAAGACTGTCCTGATAATATAATGAAGAGGCCTTTCGTCTGCCTTCTGCATCACAGAATGACACCCATACCACTGATCCAGCTCTGTGAGTCACTTTCTGGTCCTGGGCCCTCTTGGCACACAAAGTCCTCATCAGCCCCAGGCTAGTATTGATGAAGCTGCTGCCCTCCATCAAGATGGATTGAAGTGGGATTTAATCCACTTGGGGACTATCACCCTTCCCTGTGGACTTTGGCACCCAAGTAATTAGTCTTCAGGATTGTCAGGTTAGTTAACCGTCGCTTGACACTCGGTGAGTCGCTAGCATTATAGTCTACTCTATTAGCATAGCAGGATAAGACCTGATGTCCCTAAATCACAGAATGTATAGCCTACTATAATTTTTCCTTTTTTATATAAATATTTATTCACAGTTAACTATGTACAGATAGAAGAGCTGGACAATGAAGAAAGTTGGAAAAGGCCAGGTGATTGGAAGTTTGGATTTGGAAGAAAACTTTACAGATCCCATGACTCACCAGAGAAGCAGACAAATGGTTTATAGATCAAATAATGCCTGCCCTGTCTTAAGTGAAAAAACAGAGGGCTTCATACTTTGGACATAACATACAGAGAGAAGATTTGCTGTGAAATATAAAAATGCCAGGATAAGTGGGATACAGTAAGAAACGAGGAAGACCAAATATGCAATGGATTGACTCAAATTGTGTAAGCCATGGCATTTAGTTTGTAACACCTGAGTAGGACTGTAAATGATAGGACCTTTTGAGGGCGGGGGGGAGAATAGTTCATAGGGTTACTATAGATCAGAAGCAACTTGAGAATATATATATATATATAGTCTATATATATAGTATATATATATATATATATATATATATATATATATATATACACAAGAGGTATACCAAAAGAAAAGTATTTATTCTTGTTGCTTCCCTCTATGTGTTGTGTGCCTAAACTTCAAGGTAGAGGGACTTCACATAGCTGTATAAACATACACGTACTTATTTGCTTTCATTAATTCACCTCACCCTTTGCCTACATCCTCTTTCCGTATGTGGCAATTAAGTGTCAATGACCTTCTGCACTAATTCTGCTGCACTTCTCAAAGGAGCTATTATGTGGCTGGTTAGGACAGCACAAGTCTGGTTCTGTTTGAGTCAGCATGTCGGTTACAGGAAAAACACTGCAAAACTTTCTCCGTGCAGCCAACCTCATTTTGTTTTTGTTAGGAAAGGTCAAAGCAGCACAGGAGTGAGTGAAAACTCAGCCAGTGTTTGGAATCCATCCCACTTCAGCAAGAGTTTTGCTTTTCCTAGAGTCAACAAACCACCTTTCAGGCTTTCACATATGAAGTCTCCTGAATGAGGCCCTAAATGTGAAAGTCATGTTCCACAATTATAGAAATGCCGTTCCTACCTTAACAAAAGTTCCCAAAATGCCTTCAGCTCTCAATGGCTTTCAGTTCCTCTAAAAGCTCTGCTTCAGTGCTAACTTTATGTTTGTTTCACAAAACTCTGTTTGCTTTTACTCTCAGGAAACCTCTCACCGGCGACTTAATGAACATTCTATCTGTAAATATTTTTCACTAGACATTCATTTTTCATTTTAAAAAATATAAATGTGAGCACAGAATTCAAAAAAACATTAATTTCCATTGACATGCACATAAACTGCTATACTTCCCATTATATGAAAATGGAAGAAAACAGAAGTCCAGTAAAACCCCAACTTACGTTAAAAGTCTATTCCATAGGCTTTTATTAAAATCAGTTTTTTCACTTAACTCAAAGCAAACCCATAAGAAAAATAAATTCTTACATAACTCAAAGCAAACCCATAGGAAAATGGTTTTTACATAAATCGAAGCAAACCCATAGGAAAAATGATTTTTACATAACTTGAAGCAAACCCATAGGAAAATGATTTTTTTTACGTAACTCGAAGCAAACCCATAGGAAATATGATTTTTTTTTTACATAACTCGAAGCAAACCCATAGGAAATTGTGTTGTGTAAATCAGAACATTTGTGTAAATCGGGACATGGGTTTAGTGCAAAAATCATTACGTACATTGAATTTTATGTAACTCAAGGCATATGTAAGTCAGGGTTTTACTGTACCAAAAAAACTGGGTAAGATGGAGTTTGTACAATGCAGGCAACAATCTGAGATGATAGTAGGCCATTCTCTATTTACCACTCATCAGTATTTTTTGCCTTCTTGGTAAATTTCTTTGGAGGACAGCCTATCGTTGCCCTATATTCCTCGTGTGTGTTTTTCTTTAACAATGGATCTCTCTGTGACAAAATACATCTTTCTACCATTGTATAGGAAATAGCCCTCTCCTGATCCTCTTAGATACCAGACATGTTCACCAGTACTGCCCCAGTGGTCTACTTGGAAAGCAGCTAATGGCTGCAAACTTGCTGGCATTTCTTAACATTCAAAAGCATCTGAAAGAGCAGAAGATGCCTATTAGAAATATCTGGATAGATTTGTTTTGACTTTTTACTCAGTGGTGATCTTCCCATTCAAAGCCTTTAAACCACATAAGTGTTCTTCTGAACAAGGTTTCAGCAGCTTACTGCTGAAAATGCTGCCTCAGCCCTTTCATATACCACATTCTCACAATGTGTTACCATATGTGACTGCTTTTGCATTACTGATATTTAACAAAACATAAAAATATAATCTTGATAACTACCAGTAACTGTATCACTGCCCAGTGTGAAAACCAGAGGACAGACTTTGGAAATAAAGTTATATTTATCAAAGCTTGGCCAGTGGGAGGGACAGGGGACTTCTAAGAGATGCTTTCATCATTTTACATATATTTATGTTGAGTCTGCTGAAAACTGTCTTTATACTTGTTCCTCTTATATACCAATTCTGTTTCAGAGTCTTGAATTTCTCATAAAATTCCTTTTGGCTGCACAGTAAAATAAGACCCACAGAGGAGAATAGCTACAAGTTTCCCAGAGTCCACCCCATTCTCAGTAACTGGCACTGAAAGTCTCAATACCTCACTCTGAGATATTTATAGGAGAAAGGAGGAAAATTGTTTCTTTACTTACGGTTACTTTAAATTGCAGACATGTGTATGCTGCTTTCTTTACTAAAAGTATGCTAGCAACCAATCTAATAGATGAACACAACAAACAAACTGATACCAGCCGACAAAAAGAGGGAAAGAACACAGACACAAGAGAGGTTTGAAGTACCTTTGGTTAATACTGGACAAAACGGCAGTTACCCCAGTCCAGAGCATGTAACGTAAACAAAATGCCATTGTACCCACACTAGAAGGAAAACTAGTAAACTTATAGGAACTCCTTGATTTGCTGAAGCAGAAAAAGAAAAATTGGAGAAAACGAAGCAGACCCTAACAACCATTGAGGAACAAGTGTGATCAGGAGGTACTGAATGTTGATTGATTGTAAGGAAAAGATGCAGGAAAATTGGTGAGGAGAAGACATGGAAAGGAATACCCAGGAAAAAGCCTTGACTGAAGTCCTAAACAGGAGCAATGTGCCATTAATTTGTAGTTCCTATATCCTTTTCCCTAACAAACTCATACTGTAGTTGAGTATCCAATAGTTTAGAAATAAAATATGTCCCTACAAAAATAAGATGGCAGTTTAGGCTCTCCTTAGGTACACACAGAAGCATTCTTCTTCTTCAAGTGCCTTATCCTGTTTTGAATATTGGTTATCATCATGGCGATCAGCCATGAAGATTGTCCTGGGAACAATATAATGTAGTGGCCTTCCATTTACCTTCCACATCACAATGTGACAACCATATTACTGATCCAGTACTGTAATTCACTTTCTGGTCTTGAGTCCTTTTGTCACACAAAGTCTTCATCAGCCCCAGCCCTGTATTGTGAAGCTGCTGCCCTCCATCAAGATGGATTCAAGTGGGATTTAATCCACTTGGGGACCGTCACCCTTTTCTGTGGACTTCAACACCCAAGGCCATTTGTCCTCATGGTTGTGAAGTTAGTTAACCAATGCCTGACGATGAGTCACTAGCAGTATGGTCTACTCTAGGAGCCCTGGTAATGCAGTAGTTAAACTGCTGTACTGCAACCAAAAAAAAGGTTAAGAGTTGAAACCTTCCATCCTTCCTTACCTTGGATATCTTTGGAGTCATTATTCAGCGAGGAGTCCACGCAACAGTAGACATCTCCACAATGGCATTCCGTTCATTCAAATGGACCTAGGAAATCAAGTCCATCTGTATGCGGTTTTTTAGCCATTTGGATATCACATCACCCACTGGCTAGGCGGACCATGATGTGTGCCCTCCACTTTCACCTTGCCCAAGGGATCCAACAGAAGATGCTTTGATGAGTGTTAGTCCATTCTTCCATCCTTCCAAGGTCAGTAAAATGAGCACCCAGAAAAATACTAATTAACTTGTGAACTGCTTAGGGAGTGTACTGAGAGTGCACTAAGCACTATGTGTGACTGCTTTTCTTTTCTTTATTAACATAGCAGGATAAACTGGCCAGACTTTACAGAAGTTTACATTTGTAAATTTAAAAAAAAAGGAAAATAGCTAATTTAAGTAGTTAAGAAGAACCTGTTTTGTTACCAGGGTATCTAAGTAGGGACAGGAATCTTAGAGTGAGGAGTAGGGAAAGGAAAATAAGTTTTATTTTTCCATGTAAGGTGGTATTAAATCCTGGAGACTCTTAATCACCTTTTCCAGCTGACACCAGTCACCATCCAGTTCAATAGCTCAGTGTTAAAATGTATATATGTGTTTTCCGCTTGCTCCTATCTTAAGCCTTGCCTGCCCTATTGCTGTGGCATCACATAGGACCTGCCTGTAGATGTCGGCTCTGAAACTTGAGAGAATGGGGCCATACTAACTTTATAACTGAATGTGTAACATATAAAACTTGGGAACCTAACTAATGATTGTGACCTCTGGTGTCAGCCCTGATGATGCATCTTGTGGCTTTGAGCTTGCCCCAGTGAGCTAATACAGGATGTTGCTTCAGCATTTTTGTTTCAAAATGTTTCGTGACTCTGAGTCTGTAGCTCTTATGTTGCACAGAAATGGATTGAGGAAGATAAGGTGAGAGTGTGACAGTCACGGAAGCACCAGCCACAAAAGTCATCCAGCTACTCACTAGAACTGGCTGTTGAGAAAATATCAAGCTTGCATGTGATTAACACTGGGGATCAGTGGTCAGTTACTCCATTTTCTTTTTCTCTTTGTAACTACTGAACAGAACTATAAGATCAGTGATGGTATGACCCCGGTTCCATCCGGTTCCCTGGAACCGGTAAGAACAATTTCAGAGGGTTCTCCGAAAGGGTAGTCCATTTTTAAGGCGTCCGGTTCCGGACGCCTGAAAAAAAGAAACAAAAATTTTTAAATTGGAGCCAAAATGGCTCCAATTCAGTGCGCATGCGCAGAAGTCAATCTGATGCATGCGTGCTGCAATTTTGAATTGTGCATGCGTCAGATTCCGTTTCTGCGCATGTGCACTTGTTTTTGCCGGAGCCGGACCATTTTGGAATGGCTCCGGCAGTGGCGGAGGGCTTAGGAGGAGGAGCCATGCCTAGCCGGGCGGCCCAGGGCCTCCCGGCCACAACTCTCCACGGGCGCCCCAAGCCTCACTGCCCGGCGGCGGGCCTAGCTGGCTGGCCCAGGGCTCCCGGCCGGAACTCTCCACAGGCAGCTCTGGGCCGCCCGTGGAGAGTTGCGGCTGGGAGCCCTGGGCCGCCCGGGTAGGCGCGCCGCCGGGTGCCGAGGCTCAGGGCTGCCCATGGAGAGTTGCGGCCGGGAGCCCTGGGCCGCCCGGCTAGGCTCGCCACCGCTGGGTGCCGAGGCTCAGGGCTGCCCGTGGAGGGTTGCGGCCGGGAAGCCCTCGGCCGCCCAGCTAGGCGCGCCGCCGCTGGGTGCCGAGGCTCGGGGCCAGCCCCAATGGTCCCCATTGTAAGTGGGGTTTGTGTTTGGGGTGTTTGGGTGTATTTTTATTTAATTATTATTTTATTTATTTATTTTATTAACGGTTTTGTGTGTGTGGGTTGAGGGGTGTGTGTGTGTGTGTGTGTGTGTGTTTTATTTTTATTTTATTTATTTTATTTTTGGCCCCGCCTACAACATCATGATGTCATGACAATGGCTCCACCCATGACGTCATGATGTTAGCTCCGCCCCCACTGTGATGACGTCAGGGTGGGGTACTAAAAATTTTATCATCCCAACACTGTATAAGATGCTTTCTTTTTCTACTAAAGAATGTTCCAAGAGTTAAAGTGCTGGTTACTGAAAGGAGGGCTTAGATATAGAAATGTTAAGGTACTTTCTACACTTTTGTCTATGTGTGCTGTTGTTTTCTTGTGTCATGTTCTGCTAATGTTTAAGGAACTACCCAATTTCTCCAACACTGGCATAGTGAAACAACTTTCCACTAACCTAGCAGAAATGGTGAATTTGTGAGAAACACGCTAGGTTGGTAGGAGCTGGGACAGAGACAGGAGCTCACTCCATCGGGCAGCACTCAGGTGTTGAACTGCTGACCTGCCAACCTTCCAGTCATCAAGTTCAGCATCTTAACCACTAAGCCACATGCAGATAGCATGGGATAAAAGCCAGTCTTTTGCTGCCATTCGTCTCTTTCTATGGTGGGCAAATTTGCAGGTGCTGAGATGATTTTAGCAGTTTGTCTAAAGTTTTCCTATCATTCTACAGTTCTCTGTGCTGGTCTTGTCAACATACACAGTCAGTAAGGGAAATTGTGCATGTTCAGTTCTCCTCCAAATCAAGACACTAACTTACAAAAGAACAATCTTAACAGGTGAAATGGGATCTTGGGGTTGTATCCTTCCTCAAATTTATTATATCTCAAAGTTATAAGCATAAATTGCATTTCTTGGAACAAAACAGCTCACCTGCTGGTGTGTCTGGTGTAGAACTTAGATAATATGCCATTTTGCAAATCATGTAATTCACAAATTGATTTCAGAACCACTCAAAAGACAGCTATTTCTGTTAGAGAATAGTGCCCAGGCTACAAAAGAGAAACAGTTTTAGTTCATCAGCCGGGGGGGGGGGGGGGGGATAAAATAATCTCATGAATTTCCATTTGACTCTATAGAGATTTCAAAGTACTGTACAGTAAAACCTTGCATAAAGAGTGCCTCGCTTATAGAGTAACTCGCTTAAAGAGCAGAATTTTCTCTGAATGGTCGCTTTGCTTAACAACTTAAAACCAACCAATAACTCACTTAACAAATGAATTAGGGTTCGCAATCCCTCCCGCCAGAAGTCACAATTGGTAACTTACAATGGTGTTTCACTTAAAAGACCAAACTCGCGTAAAGAACAATCGTGTGGAACACATTATGCACTTTAAGCAAGGTACAACTGTATACAGGTTGCACTGTTCTCCCCACAACAACTTTGCTTTAAAGGGGGTAACACAATAAAGCTGTTAGCTGCATCACAGCCATGAAATAACAAGTTGATATGATGAAAACATCAAGACTGCCTAGAAACCTCAAAGAAGAATTGACATTTAAACTCACAGATTTTGACTTGTCTTCCACAAAAAATCACAGTAGCATCAGTGCCATTTGAAATTGATCATAAAACAAGACAAGAGAAGACACATGCCAATTGAACTACCGAATATGAATGGGAAAGCAAAAGGTTCTGGAATTTGTGCAATAAAATACACCATAGGTCAACTCAATACTGTGTCTGAGGAATCAACTGAACTTAATTTTGTATGACTTCCTCTTCTGTAATCAAGCCCCAGGGATCTTGTTCCATAGCAGAATAAATCCAGATCTGCAAAATAGGAATTTTCCTGGTTAAAAGAAGAATCCTTTCCTGCCTAGATAAGAGATGTGCAGAATTCTAAGTAGAGCCCCAAGGTAGAATGGATAAACAACGTATAAAGCTTGCTGCATTTATTATGTGTCTGAAATAATCTATAACCCCTATGCAGAAAATGTTATGCAAAAAAGTGAAGATATATTCACATTGCAAAGATGCTGGTATTGAAAAAGATAAACAAACAAGAATTTGCTATGTGTTCAAAAATTGTACAAAATCAGTAAATTGCATGTACATAATATTGATAAAATAGCTACCCAGACATACAGAAATGCTTACTGGTAACAAATAATTTTAATTTTGTTGACTGGATAGAAGTTCAGCAGACATCATCTAGATTTCAGAACATTCCACTCATGGAACTCAAAATTAATATTCAGTAGGTAGATTGGCCCAAGCCCACAGTGGGCTTTATGAGTAATGTGGAAAGAGTAAGAGGGAAAGAGATCAGTTTATGAGCAAGAACCACATTGATTGTTTGGCTTTAACAGAACCTGGGCCCTAATCCAAAAACATTAAGATGAGAGTTTATGAATGATTTTTTTAAAAAACAACAATTCCATGCTATCAAGTCAGTTCCAATTTATAAAAACCCTTTCCAGGATTTTTTAGGTAGAGATACACACAAGTGGTTCACCATTTCCTTCTTCTGACCATACAGGCTGGCTTTCTCAAAAGAAGCACAGTGGGGAATGAACCCCCTCAACTTTGGGCTCTACAACCAAATGCCTAAACCACTGAGATATCCAGCCAGTGAGAGTTCGTTAGTGGATTGGGATTAAAAGGAAAGGATTTGTATTGGAAAGCACAGCAACACTGGGGGAAAAAACAGAGTGCGGTGATAAATTCAGGTTTATATAATTTCTGGATTTCAATTCATGGAAGAAGTTTGATATCCCCCTAAAAGAGGAGAGGCTCCACAAATCTCATGTAACTCTAATGATGACATCACTAGACAGATGTAATGAAGAATGATTTAACAAAGAATGAATATGTTTATGTTTGCTGGCAGGATGTTATTTCAAGCTGTTGGCTGACTGTTCCTCTTGATAGGCACATTGTAGATTAAGGACTCACAAATTATGAACCAGATCCCAGGCAGACCAAAGTGTAAATCTCTTCTGTATAAATTTCACATTTGTGCCACAGTTCTTTCTTTCTCGATTTTTGAGTATCTTTTAAACTGTTTGTAAGAATGTTTTGGAATAGTTTATTTTCTTACTAATGATGAACTGCTATGGTTTGGTAGTTTTTCACTTTGCTTCTTTTTAAAAATATATTGTGTGATACCTGCCTACCAGAATAGACAGCATAAATTCAGTCCAACAAGGACCCTGAACAAGTGTCAGGTCATCTCTGCTTCAACTACAGCAATGTCTGTAGATACCATGAACATTTCAAATCATATTTTTTTTATTTTGATTTTCTTAATGAGATATTTATCTCAAGCTCCAGGTATTTTTGTACAATTCAAACCATGTAATTCAACAGCTTTGACAATCCCACCTCTCATCCCAAATCACCAAAGAGCCACAAAACTTATTTCATTTAATTAGTTTATCTGGCCGCATACTTTTTAAAAATTGTTTCATCAAGTTGTGTTTCTTTTCTTTAATCATTTAATGGCCCATTGAAACACTCTTAACTTTCCTAGGAAATGAATTCTCTCTTTCTTCTTTTCCATGGGTTACTCTTATTAGCTTTTCTGGAAAGAATAGAAGCAGTTCCTGGAAAAAGTAGATTCTGATCCAAAAAAGCAAACTTGTGCAACGTGGAAAAATTGAATGTGCCACAATGCTTGTTTTGGTTTGGTTTGTCTTGTTTGGGCTTTGTTTGTTTTTTGTTCTCACTTTCCAAGGCAGGGCAATTGGGTCTT
Source organism: Furcifer pardalis (assembly GCA_030440675.1). NCBI lineage: Eukaryota > Metazoa > Chordata > Lepidosauria > Squamata > Chamaeleonidae > Furcifer > Furcifer pardalis. Next base: position 171,593,037 of record CP126892.1, on the reverse strand, counting down.
TTATTTTCATCTTCTAACAAGTGCACATTCCAGTGCCAGGGAAAGGATTCATCTTACTCTACCCTCAAGGATAATGTCACGATACGTAATTCAAAATAATTACGTATCGTGACATAGCAAAAGCTAAGTGTACGTTCACACAAGCAATGACGACTAATAATGCTAAGTTGGAGGGCCAAAGTAATGAATTTGGCACCTTTGACAGCTACTCTAAAATCCAGTTTAAAATCTGGAGCAGATTCACTGCTATTATGAACCCAGAGACATCAGCCAACTCTACTCATAGGAACATCTGTTACATTATAGCAGAGGTTCACAACCTATGGCCTGCAGGCCAGACCCGGCCCTTGGCACCATTTAATGTGGTCCATTGTCCTCACTCCTGCCACTGCTGGAAGGTGCAAAAATGGCAAAACCAGCCAAAAATGTGCCACCCTCACTCCCGCCACTGCCGTTACCACCAAAAGTGGCAGAAGTGGCAAAAACAGCTGAGAACATGCTATTAATGCACCCACGTCTGTCATAAACATGGGTTTACAACAGCTGCAGACTTGTTTTACAGCAATGTTTATGGGAGGGACTATGTGTCCGAACTGTCTGATCTGGCCCGCAGTGTGAAAACATTAAGAATCCCTGCATTATAGCATGTAGAAGCATACAAACTAGCATCTGCATACATAAACTGAATCTTTGGAAAACTTATTATGCATTTGAAGGTATACATGTTGTACTTGCAGATTTGTATCTGTGGCATCTGTGCATTGTGTGGGTGTAGAACCCACATGCAAACTCAGTTCATTCTCAGATTAATTTTCACAAATGAATTGAACCAGAATCATCTGATGGGTTGGAACTCTTTATTATATTTTTATTATTTGTCATAGTCTGACGATAAAATTGCAATACTTTTATTGTTTCTTCATACCATTATTCTACTGTTATAAGAGACTGGACCTCTTTATATTCATACCAACTTTGTATGTGGCATCTCTATATGATGAAATTGTGTTGTATCAAAAAAAAACTCTCTAAAGTTCCTCAGCCAAGAGGTTTTTCTCATTCCCTGCATTCCTTTCATCCTCATATAATTTACCTGGAGATGATCAATTATAGCAATTCATCCTTTTTGTTTCTCATTACATAGCCACAGTATACTACTTTCTCCATTTAATGAGTTTTATTTCTTACTCTTTCTGTCAAGGTCCAGGATTCTGGACTCATCCTAGTTCTTCTTCACAAGTCACCCTGTTACTTCCAAAAAAAATGTTTGAAAAGTCAAAATCAAATGCTCTTTTGCAAATATTAGCCTGTGATAAAATCCACCATGCCATTCCTTATCTCTAATAGATGGAATGTTCTGTTCTAAAAGAGAAAAAAGAGTGAGATTCTATGAACAAGAAAGAGCCAAGATAGCCATCAAATGACAATCCTTCATTTATGTAGACTGAGTTTTAAATGTAGCCCTTTCATGATCTGTAAGTATGGAAAGAGAGAAAGAGAAAAATAGTATCATGTTTGATGCTACAGTCTTCTTATTCCTTATATCTATAGATTAATGTAGAGTAGCCAGCTGAGTGTTAAAAAAGGCTGAGTAAATTTACCACATACCTCTATCAGTTTTAGTTGCCTTACTTTTTTGAGTTTTAGATGTGTAAGTGCCAGAGTCTTGTGATGTTGACAAGCTAAGAGCTACAGGGCCAGGTCACAGGTTCAGATATCTCCCTGCAATTATGTAGGCAGTTGTAGCAGCCCTCTGTGGAGAATGCTAGTGTCATCTTGCTTGTACATGGCAAGAACTAGAGGTCATCTTCATAAATGGGACAAAAGTGAAGGCAGCCTTACAATAGTTCCCAATTGACTCCCCACATATGCCATGTTGTAGCCAAACAAACCATTATTTGTGGCATAGGATCCTACACCCATATCAAAGAATGAGACTGTGTGATTCCACCAAATTCATACTTGTTTTCTGATAAGTATGTGAAGAAAACTGAGGAAGTTCTTGCCCTCATTATGCTAACTATACACCTCAATGCATAAGAGCTTTGTGGTTTCCTCAAGCCAGTTACAAAAAATAAGACTACAGTATTTGGAAAGAGAAAGAGCTGAGCAAAGAGACAAGGAAGAATCAAGGGCTCTTATCGATTTACCTGTGCGAAGTCCTATCCACACATGTGAACATTATAGTTGATGTTTACACTTACTGTATATCCTACCTTTCCATTGAGCTCAAACATGCTCAAATATGGTTCTCCTGTTCCTTAATACATCGTCACACAACCCTGTGGGATCTGTCAGGATTAGAAAAAGTGACTGACCCAAGGTCACCCAGTAAAATAGAACCAAAGTCTCTCTAGCTCATTCTAAAACTCAGTCAAATAGTATCATTAGCAGAAATGTTATCATGTCCTAGCAAGCGTGTGTTTACCACAATTTACTAAATTAGGCCATAATTCCACTTTATGTCTCCAGTGGCATTTCACTTTAGATCAATATAATTTAGTTACATGTTCAACACAATGCTTGCCTTTTACTTTTAAAGGACCAGAGCATGCTGGAACCCTCAGGGTGGAAGGGATAAAATAAATTCACCGGTTTGTACAAGCCTGTTTCTCCCTATCAGCACCTCCTGTTCATTATTTTTCTTTTCTTCCCCTTCTCCAGTACACATCACTTAAGGAAAAGCTTGTTGATTAATGTTCTTCCCCAGCTTCACAGAGAAACAAGGATTGTATTTCCTGGTGAAAGTTTTAGCCCTTGAAAGAGCCTAGAGCTACAACAACATGTTTCATCAGGATTATGTGCAAGGGCAAAGGCTTTGTTTTGATCTGCACAAACACATAGCGATTCCTATCAGGCTGCTTGCTGTAGCAACCCTCACAGATCAAGTTTCTAATGGTGCAGTAAGGAACAGATGGGATTTTCCATGATGCATCAATGAGTTCAAGAAGTTAATCAAAGGACTGCAAAAAAAATGCATGATTTGTTTAGAAAATACATGAAGCAACACTTCCAAACAGAGGAATTATTTATTTATTTATTTATTTATTTATTTATTCATACTTGTTTATTGCCCTCCTCCCCGAAGGGACCCAGGGTGATTTACAACATATTAACAACAGCAACTATTTAAAACCAATTAGAAAATTAAAAAGCTAAAAGAAGCTTTAAAAAATTAAAAACTAGCCATTGCAGCTAAGATCCACTGGGAGTCAAATCATCCAGTTGACTGGGGATATTGATCCATCCATTCCTCAGACCTGACCTGCCAGCCAGGTTTTCACTCCTTTCCTAAAGGACAACAGCTCAGCTCCGTCTGCATGCGTAATTCTATTGGGAGGAGGTTCCATAGGGCCGGGGCGGACACAGAGAAGGCCCTCCTTCTAGTGCCAGAGAGATGCACCTCTCTGGCCAATGGCACAATCAGAGAGCCTCTCCGGTCTGCTCTGGTGGGATGGACAGATGTTCTTGCGGTGAGGCGGTCTCTTAATTATCCTGGTCCACTACCATGTAGGGCTTTAAAGGTAATAACCAGCACCTTGAATTGCACACAGAGGCAAACTGGGAGCCAGTGCAGCTCTCTCAGCAGCAGTGAAGCACGGGCATAATGCCCGCATCCCATCAGTAAAACCCCAACTTACGTAAAAGGTCTGTTCCGTAGGCTTTTATGTAAATCAGTTTTTTTCTTAATTTGAAACAAACCCATAGGAACAATGGATTTTTGCATAACTCAAAGCAAATCCATAGAAAAAATGAATTTTTTACTTAACTCGAAGCAAACCCATAGAAAAATTATATTTATGTAAATCGAAGCAACCCCATAGGAAAAATGACTTTTTTACATAGCTTGAAGCAACCCCATAGGAAATTACTACTACCTGTACTACTTACTTTATTATGGAAATTGTGTTATGTAAATTGGGACATTTATGTAAATCGGGACATGGTTTTAGTGCAAAAATCATTATGTATGTCAAATTTTATGTAACTTGAGGCATATGTAGGTCGGGGTTTTACTGTATTCCCATTTTTAAACACGTTAAGCAAAAAGGGTGTACCAACCAATGGTTCATTGACCTCATTGTAAAAAAAAGCTAGGGATATTGTTTGTTGAGCAAAGCTACTGCTAATAAATTGTGTTACTGGTTTTTAAGTGCTGTGCTGGCTCCATTCGTCTATAGTCAAGGCAATCACCAAGGAGAAATTAAAAAAAGAACTCCTGAATCATGACTGGGAGGGGGGGTGTAATGTAAAATCAAGTTGATTCTGACTTATAGTACCCGTCCCCAGGGTTTTCTAGGCATGAAATAAAGTACTCAGAAGAGGTTTACCACTCCATGCTCCTGGGGACACTTTGGAACTGTGCAGTTTGCCCAGGGCCACACAGACTGGCTCTTCTTCTGGCTCTCCTGTACGGGGGCATTTTACTTCCACTTCTGGGAGTGACAAGGGCAGCACAGGCCAGATGAATCTCGGTAAACCCCTTTGTGTGGATTCAAAGGGTGCTTGTGTTTCTGGGAATTGAAGTCAAAGAACATCTGGAGTGCCAAGGTTTGCCATCATGGGCTTATGCTGACCATTAGCCACTAATCAGATCCTACCAGCTGAAAGCCCTGATTTTGCCTTTTGAGCACTTTGGAGCCTTTTATAGTTGAAAATGCCAGTACTTGAAGGACTAGCCCAGGGGTGGCCAAACTACGGCCCATGGGCTGGATCTGGCCCATGATGCCCTCACTGCTACCAGAAATGGATGCACTTCACACATGTGCAAACAAGCATGCACCCCGTGCATCCACAAAACACTGTCGTAAATGCACCCACAGCTGTCTTAAATGCATTTACAATGCATTGTCGTAAAATGGATGCATTTTACGATGGGAGAAACCACCTGACTGGCCTGCTCAACCACATGACCACCCCATGGCTCGAAAAGTTTGGCCATCCCTGGACAAGCCATTTCCATAGGTAGCACTCTGTACATTTAAAAAGTCACCTTAGATGAGACTGAAAGCTACCAGAGAGAAGATGGTCATGGACTTAGTACCTGTTTTACTTAACTATTTTAACATGAGGCAAATTATGTTTCCAGTTTCGTAAGCTTTTTTAGGTACAATTTTAATTCTGATTATTTGTTTTATACTGCTTTTTATTACTGTGTTTCTTGCGTTGGTTTCTTTTGTTTTGGTTTGGTTTTATGCTTCGAATACTTTAATCCTTTTTTATAAGCCTCCCTGGGAATGTGACAGAAGGTTAGTATAGGTAAATAAGTAAGTTAAATAAGTTTATTTGAATAGCTATAGCCATTACAAAAAAACCCTCAAATAAAATAAAATGATCAAATAAATTGCTCAGCTTAACAAAACAAACATTCTAATAAACACAACTATTTCAGCTTTTTAAAAATCAGCTTATCATCATCGTAAACCTTCCTCCTTAAAACTGTTGCTCTACAAGCAAAACATGGTGAAATATCCCTCCATAAAAGGTTTTATCAAATGTGCATCAGATTTATTGAATGCTGATTATACTCAGCTGTACATCTCAGCCCAAGTGATGCAGTCAGAGTCCTATCCAGGTGTCTAGAGGCTGTTGGAGTCTGGATGGGGGACAATGGGCTACAACTGAATCCCGGCAAGACTGAGTGGCTATGGGTCGGGGGGCCTGCATTATCTCAGGAGCTACCATCTTTGGTGCTGGATGGGACTATTTTGCCCCAAACAGACCCAGTGCGTAATCTGGGGGTCCTCCTGGACTCGAGACTCCTGCTCAAAGAGCAGGTGGCAGTCATGGCCAGGAGGGCTTTTGCACAACTTCGTGTTATACATCAATTACACCCTCTCCTAGATCAGGACTCCTTGCTCATGGTCACACACGCTCTGGTCACCTCCAGACTTGACTATTGCAATGCGGTCTACATGGGGCTGCCCTTGATGACCATTCGGAGGTTGCAACTGGTTCAGAATGTGGGTGCCCGGGTGGTGATGGGGTGTGGGTGGTATGCCCGTGCTTTGCCACTGCTTTGAGAGCTGCACTGGTTGCCAGTGTGCCTTCAGGTACAATTAAAGGTGCTGGTAATTACCTTTAAAGCCCTAAATATTAGTGGGACTGCATCACCCTGAGAACATCTGTCCGTCCCACCAGAGCAGACCGGAGAGGCTCTCTCATTGTGCCATCTGCTAGAGAGGCTCACCTCTCTAGCACCAGAAGGAAGGCCTTTTCTGTGTCTGCTTCAGCCCTTTGGAACCTCCTGCCAAATGAGCTGCATCTCCAGACAGGGTTTCTGTCCTTCAGGAAAGCGCTAAAAGCCTGGTTGGCAAAGCAGGTGTGGGGCACCAGCGATGTGGTGATCCCTTCCTGCTGGCTGATTTAGTAAGAACACTCTCTTCCTCTTTTAATTTCTTTTAATCTGTAGGGGTCAGAGCAATTTTTGGCAGATTAAATGGGGTTTTTATTGGTTTTTAAAATGTGATTGGTTTTATTTTCTGTGAGCCACCCAGAGTCTTCAGAGTTGGGCAGCAATATAAATCAAATAAATAAATAAACATAGTTGTTCTTAGTATAGATCACTTATGAGTATGAATGCATAATTGCTATACAGATTCAGAAAATATTTGTGTGAGAGAGAGATGAAGGATGTGCGCATTTTATTGTCCATCACAAAGCATCTTTACTGTCACATGGCAACTGTGACAGAAACAGTGTGGACCAGCTAGCCCAGCCATAAAAGACCTTGCTGCTGTTGCTGCCTCCATGACCACCCCAGGAACATCACAGAACTCTCCCTACCTGTCGGACAGGGGGAATGAGGGCCAGCTGGCCGAAAACTGCTGTCTCTCTTGACTGTACTGTATTTTTTACATTGTATTTTATTGTATTGTTTTATTTTTTCTTTTGATGTAAAATTTATTGATTGCATTATCTGTGCTGCATCTGTTGCTATATTTTTATATTATGCTGTATTTATATTTGAGATTGTGATACTGCATATGTTGCTTATGTTATGTGAGCCGCTCTGAGTCACCTCAGTGAGGAGAGGAGAGCGGCATATAAGTCTAATTTAATAATAATAATAATAATAATAATAATAATAATAATAATAATAATAATAATAATAATAATAATAATAATAATAATAATAATAATAATAATAATAATAATAATAATAATAATAATAATAACAAAACACAGAGAAACCCACTCACAACAGACAGTCAGCAATTCTTGGGCATTTTTAACAATATAGTTATTTACTGAAGACCAATAATAAAAATTAAATCATAGAATTTTAGATTTGGAAGAGACGTTAGATATCTAATTGAATTTCCCTCCTCTGGTGCAGAAATATTACAACTATAGGATATCTGGTTGTTGGCTGTCTTATTGTTCTTAGACTATGTGCGGCTTATGTTCTCAAAAACATGGCCTTAGAACTTTGCAAGATACTCATACTTCAGATTTACAACAGAATCATTCCTTCTTATAATCAGGACAGTGGCCTGTCTCTTGCTGCAGCCTAAGATTATGTTAGCTATTTTTAGAAGCTGCATTACACCACTGCCTCATGTCCAGTTAGTGATCACTACTGTCCCTTAGATCACAAACCCATGCCCTATGGCTGCCCTGAAGTTGAATGCTGGTATGAACCAGGTGAAATATGAGATAGCTCCAGGTTAGTGGGTACCTGTTGCCCCTAGGCAATCACAGCCCTACTATTAAGACATAGAGAGGTCAGGAGAGGAACCTTTTGGAATGATGTCTAACCACATCAAACAGCTTGACTCAAACTGCCATTCTTAAAAAGCCAAAATCCATAGGTGAGAAATATCTTTACAATTTTGGAAGTTCTGAAACTAATCCCAAGAATTCCATTTTGGGACTGATCTTAGTGGTAGGACCCTATACAGTTGTACCTCGCTTAAAGAGCATAATGCGTTCCACAGGATTGCTCTTTAAGCGAGTTTGCTCTTTAAGCAAAACACCATTGAAAGTGACCAATTGTTTGGGGGATTGCAGACCCCGATTTATTTGTTAAGCAAGTTTTTGGTTGGTTTTATTTGTTAAGCGAAGCAAACATTCAGAGAAAATTCTGCTCTTTAAGCGAGTTACTATTTAAGCGAAGTGCTCTTTATGCGAGGTTTGACTGTAGTATAGCACAGTTTAAAATACTATTTTAAAAAAATTTCTCTGCCTTTTTCCTCCTCCTCACATTTTACCAACTAGCATCTAGGAGAAAATAAAATCCTCTGTGTTTTGTGACTACCTAGTTGATCCCAATAAAAATATAGTTTGCCTGTAGATTTTAGATTTTGTTTTGTTCCTACATTTCTTTCTACAAAAATGCTTAAAAGTTTTCAGCTGATAGATCTGCTACAGAAGCATACCTGTACGAAGATGGAGGGGAGCAGATGCAATGTGTAAATACACACACTTCAACCAAAAAAAAAAAAAGGTACAGTGGTGCTTTTGCACACCCTGGAAAACTGCCACATAGTAAATGCTGTTGAATGCTCAAATAAATGAACAGCAGGCAGAGAAGAGCCTCGAGCAAAATAGCATAGAATGAGAGGTCAGGGGCCCAGTCTGTGATCCCTGGTGGGTTTTAACAAGTCCTCAAGAGTGTCCATATTTGGAAAAACTCTAAAACATTAGAGGGTATGAGACAGCTGGCATTAGCCTCAAACCCATTGTAAGGCTGCGTCGTTCATTCAACTACTAGACTTTATTCCACACAAGAACCACAACAGAAAGGGGGAATACAAGCATAAAGGTTTTGTAAAAGGGAAAGTAATGAAGACATTTTAAGAAACTGACATCTGTGTGTAGATATTCCACTAAGCAAAAGAGAAGCTAAATGCATCTTATGAATTATGCATTGTGAATTCTTCATTGAGTTCCAGCAAGTGTGTGGCATCGACTTCAGCCTAAATAGGGGCCTTCGCTGGAGAGCCTTTGTCAACTACATCCTTGGTCCCTACCATCTTTTCACAAGCTTCATAGAAGGGGGCTGCTACTCACTCATATGCTACTCACTCATATAAGATGGTTTCAAATTTATTGTGTCGTGAATTTTTAAAGACATACATTTCCTAATGTGATCCCCAGATGTATCTGAAAGCAGTAAAAGAGTCAGCCTTTCTTTTCCCTATCACAAGCTCAGCCTTAGGCATGTGTTTTCATGGGTGGGTAACAGTTCTTTATGGTTTTGTTCATTTGTTTAATTTTTTCTAAATCCCAGAATTCTTTATTCTGGAAATGGAGTCCCAACTTCCAGCCATCTGGAGAAAATTAGCTGGAAATCTTCATGACCTGGGATAGGCCAGGCTCTGGCCTAGTAGTTGCCTTAAGTTGCTTTGTTGGAACCACACAATTCTTCCAACAAAGTTCCTATGTCCTCAGATGCCAATTACTTTATTTTATTTTATTTTAGTTCAGTTTGTGACATATTTGGCAGTTGTTTATTTGATCTACTGTGTGTTGTTGTTATTTGTTGTCTGTTTGTTCACTGCCCAAAGTGAGATACCACCCAAATGGGCAGTATAGAAATATAATTAGTAAGTAAAATAAAAATAAATAAAATAATTTCCTATCTTTTCTCCCTTGAAGATATGTCTGCAAGACCTTAGAGCCGGGGGGGGGGGTTCCACCCTTGGCACTCCAGCTGTTCTTGGACTTCAATTACCAGATGATCAGTGATGGGATGTAACAGGTTCTCACCAATTCTTCAGAACCGGTAGTAACTTTTCCCAGTGTCCCAGAGAACCTGTAGCAGCTTTTGGGGGGAACCACCTTCGGGGCTTACCTTTTCACTGGTTCCCCCACTGCGCATACATGCCAAGCACTTGGTGTGCATGCACGCCTAGTGCTTGGCACATATGCATGGCCTCCTTGGTGTCCTCCCAAACGGGGAGGAGGAAGAGAAGCTGCTAGCCTGAAGTTCCCTATAGCCTGAAGCTCCCTATTTTTATTATTTTGTATTTTTTTCTTTGGCCCCGCCCATGACATGATATCATGATGTTATCTCCGCCCACACTGTGATGACATCATGGTGGGGGAGTAAAATTTTTGACATCCCACCACTGCAGATGATCTAGTCAGCACACCTGCTGATCAGGGATTCTGGGAATTGAAGTCCAAGAACAGCTGGAGTGCCAAGGTTCATCATCACTGCCCTAGAACATGGTGGGTAAACTCAAGGGTCAATTTTCTTGGTAAATTCTGGGAGTGGACATTCCAGAAATCTAAAAGTCCCACCCCTAATCTGCATGACCAAATACACAATCAAGACATGCCCCACAACTTTGATAACTACCTTATGTGAGTCACAACAAGTGATGCAAACTTCACTGAAACACTAAAAAGATTTTAGTTAATGCATCTACTTCTGGTGGGATTAACAGTAAGATTCCACCCCATGAACTTATCCAATCCTCTTCTGAAGATGTCAACGCTGACAGCTTACTCTACATTTTGTTGATACTGCATTCCATAGCTATGTGACTCTTTTCCTCTAACAGTTTAAAAAACCAAAAGTATTATATTATGGGCACAAAATATCAGAATATATGTTTTCTCCCTGCTCTGGTTAATATAGGAGGCCTTATCCAAGCATTAGACATGTTCATCATAATTTGGCAGACTATACGCCACATATTTTTAGTCATTGTTTCACTTCTTAATGAGCCTCATTGCACCTTTAATGAACTTCATTGGCTATACATTACTTTCAATGAAACCAAACAGATGTTGGAGTTATATGTTAGACTCCCACCATGGAATAACTTGGAGATGCTTCAAGAATACCACTTTTTTCTGCCAGATTTTGATCTTCAGGAAGAGATAACAGATGCAAAATATAATTTATGCACAAATGTCACCAGGGATAAAGGGAAGGAAAAAGCATGGCCTCTGGCTTTAAATAATAATGTCTTAAAGTCAAGATTAAAAAGGGTTGTAAGAGTTCCGATACCAGTATTAATTTTTGTTCTGCCCTTCCCTCCCCCTTTTGGCTAAACATAGAAACATTTCTTCAAACAGTCAGACATCTGCCCTTTGCTATGTTCTCCTAGAGCCCTTGAAATCTTATCTGGATTCACATAAGCAAAGAGCCATCTTTGAAGTCAATACAGCACATAAAAAGCTTCAAAGATCAGTAAAGCAATTCAGAAAAAAAGCAAATTAATGTAGGAAAAATCCATTCTGTTCCAAACCGTACCACCCTTTCTTTGCTCATAGTTCTTCCTGACTATAGTTTCTTACTTTAAGGAGAGGCTTACTTCCAAAATTAATTCATCAGTGAGCAATGGAAAGTAGGCCAATTGAGTAGCATCTATATAATCACCAAAATGATGTTTGGGGTATGTTTCATAGTGAAAAAATCATAGTGAAAGTTCTCCACGATCCTCCTCAACTCGCTCAGCTCTGTGCCCATTGTGTCTACAATACCATCTAGCCATCTCATTTTTGGCCGCCCCCTTCTTCTTTTGCCCTCCATCTTTCCAAGCATCAAGACTTTCTCAAGTGAATCCTCTCTTCTCATTTGATGTCCAAAGTACTTTAGCTTTATCTTTACTATTTGACCTTCTAAGGAGCTGTCAGGGTTGATTTCTTCTAATATTGACCTATTTGTTCTCCTCACTGTCCAGGGGACTCTCAAAACTCTCCTCCAACACCACATCTCAAAGGCATCTATTCTTCTCCGCTCAGCTTTCCTAATGGTCCAGCTCTCACAACCATACATTGCCACCGGGAATACCATTGCTTTGACTATATGAATTTTTGTTTGCAATGTGATGTCTCTACTTTTCACTATGTTCCCCAAGTTTCTCATTGCTTGCCTCCCAAACATAAGTTGCTTTTTTTATTTCATGGCTGCAATCACCATCTGCGGTGATCTTTGATCCTAAGAAAGTAAAATCTGTCACTGCTTCCACTTCTTCCCCAACTATTCTCCAGGGACTGATAGGGCCTGTTGCCATGATCTTTGTTTTCTTTATATTGAGTATCAAGCCAGCTTTTGCACTTTCTTCTTTCAACCTAATCAGTAGCTTCTTCAGGTCATCCTCACTTTCTGCCATTAGGGTGGTATCATCTGCATATCTCAAATTGTTGATGTTTCTCCCAGAAATTTTGATCCCAAATTGTGATTCCTCCATCCCTGCATTACACATTATGTGCTCTGTGTATATGTTGAATAAGCAGGGTAACAAAATGCAGCCTTGTCTTACTCCTTTTCCTATTCCAAACCACTCCATCCTTCCATATTCTGTTCTAACTGTTGTTTCTCAATTCATGTACAGATTTCTCATTAGGCATATAAGGTGTTCTGGTATTCTCATCTCTTTAATTACTTGCCACATTTTGTTGTGGTCCACACAGTCAAAGGCCTTAGTGTAATCAATGAAACAGAAGTAGACTTCTTTCTGATATTCCTTTGTTTTTTCCATGATCCAACGTATGTTGGCAATGTGGTCTCTAATTCCCCTGCCTCTTCTGAACCCCGCCTGCACTTCCGATAATACTCTCTCCACGTGCTGCTGCAGTCTATCCTGATGTCTATGCAGATGTTCCCATGGTCATTTGTCAGACATGATTAGACATCAGAGTGTACAGAATGTTGGTTGCCTTTCCTGCTGAAGCGAGATCTATTTATCTACTTGCAATTTCTTGCTTTTGAACTGCTAAGTTGGCAGGAGCTGGGACAGACGATGAGAACTCACTTTGTCACACAGCACTGGGGTCTTGAACTGTTGACGTGCTGCCCCTCTGGTTGTCAAGGTCTGTGTCTTAACCACTTAGCCTGAAGGCAATTTCAAAAGTAGCAGGTTGGGGTATTCCTCTGGAACACAACATGTGTTGACACCAGGGAAAAAATCTTCCTCCAAATTGCCCTAAACTAAAGCATAGTAGCCTTTAAGTTTATTCTCCCAAGTTTAAGAAATACCCAACACTTTTCCCAGGTATCTGAAATGGTGTAATGAAACCATTCCCAATTTCTCCTTGCACAGAAAGAGCCTCCTCGAAGGCTGTGGTATTTTTGAACCACAATTGGGCGTACCTTGGTAATGGCAACCTTGTGTTGCTGGCTAATCCTTTTCACACTAGATCAGGTGAAAGAAAACTGTAGAACTAACCTACCCAAAAGTGCCTTCATTTTGGCAGAGGAGGAGGAGAAGACCTTGTAATGCAAAGAACTTTTTATAAAATGAAAACCATTCGCAAATGCTCCTCAAGAAAAAGAAGCATGGCTTTTAACCAGACAGCTAGAAAGGGATTGCTCAATTGCACACCAATAATTGTGTTGAATGCCCTGCAGCTGTTCCCTGAGGCTTCCCCAGACTACAGCCATTTATTTGCAGAGCCCTGGAATTGTAGAAGTGTCTGCATTTGTTCTGCTGTTTAACTGCTGATATGGTTTATCCCAATGCTTTAGGGCAGATTTGAGGGTGTTAATAGAACTCAGCGAATTGTAGAACTGCTTTTTTTAGACTTGCCTTCCATCCTAAAGACAGAAAAGCTCTAGAGTTGTATGACCTACTGCAATCCATTACTTTATCATAAAGTAAGACAGCGCTGGCTCTTCGGCTTAGAAACAGAGATGAGCACTGACCCCTAGAGTCGGTTACGACTGGCTTTTGAGCAAGGGAAACCTTTACCTTTACCTTAATTCACCTTTGGGATGCCTTATTGAGGGTTACAAGGAGAATTAGCAGGTTTCCCACACATCATTTAACTGCTCTTAACATCAGTATTTGTCGAAGTTTGAGAGCGGGAACAAAAGAGCAATTCTTTCTTTCCTTTACAACAGGGGTTCCCAAACTTTTTAGACTGCAGGCCTGATCACCCCCCAGACAGCTGAGGGGGCTGGACCACACACACCCGGAAGCAGAAGTAAATGTACCCACTTCCGCGTTTACGGCTGATGTAACTGCGTTTACACAGGCACGGGTGCATTTTACGGCTGTTGTAAATGTGCCTGTTTCCACTTCTGGGTGTGGTGTCAAGCCACATGAAATGGTGTCAACATACAAATTTTTAATAGGAAAAAATTCACATACAAAATACATGAAGATTAATCAGTCTACAACAGTCTTCTCTAACATAGTACCTGAGAAATGTCCCATCATGTGGAATGCCTTTTCGACATCTTCTCCGACCCTGTGGAACCTCATGCCAACTGAGCTGTGTCTCCAGACAGAGCTGTTGCCCTTCAGGAAAGAGCTAAAAACGTGGCTGGCAAAGCAAGTGTGGAGCACTGGGGATCTGGTAAACACCCCCCACCCATCCACCTAAGGCTGGCTTATATAATGAGGGCCGCTCACACTTTTAGTTATAATTTTAACTGGCTGGGGTGGGGAGTTAGTTTTTTGTGTTTTTAATGGGTTTTTTTATGTTTAAGGTGGGTAATTTTATGTATTGATGATCTTGGTTTTGTGAGCCACCCAGAGTCGCTTGCCAAGTGGGCGGCAATACAAATTTGATTAAATAAATAAATGGGGTTAATGGAGTTTGTAATCCCACAACAGGGTACAGCAGACAACTGGGGCACCAGATATGTAACTGGTTAGTAGAATAATTATGACATAAAGATGGGAATTACAAAATATGAAACACTACCTGTAATGTATTTCCCTGCTTATAGTCTGTTTCCAGGTGGTTCTTATGTTGTTTTAAGTGTTAATTTTGAAGTTACATTCATTACTCTTATCCTGCCCTCTGCTGACAGAAAACTTGAACAGCTTTTAGTAAAAGATTATCCTATGCACAAGATGAACTTGATAAAGAACAATTCAACAGAGGAACAGATGTATATTATAGCAGGAAAAGATAAGAGAATATGAATTGAAATCATACATATGGAACCTAATGGTTAAATGATGGAGAAAACATCCATATTATTAAAGAAAGCTAGTCCTTTAGGATGTATTGCAAGGGTAGAACAGCCATATTCTAGTTATCTGAATCTGAGTACTCTATGCAAATTATTATGAGGTAGGCTTATTTGTATAAGATTATTTACATTTAATGCTGAGTAATATGGATTCTTGTGTATTATGGAACTATAACAGGGAATTAAATTTATAGCACAGCTTTTCAGATGGCATCATCCAGAGTAGTCACTGATCTTGTTGACTATATTATAATAGCTTTGCACACTTCTACTTCCTAATTAAAAATATCATTTTGATAGGTGCATTGACAGAGGTGCAGGTCCCATTAAGTATAGTGTGTATGGATTTCAAACAGCCATATCATACTCCATAACAAATAAATGTACAATTAAGTGAAATTAGGTGACTGCCTGGAATGAAATAACTGCAGCTCTTTGTTGAGACATAATCTATGATTAATGTAATTGCTAAGGACAATAAATTTAGCATTCACAACAATGATAACATATCCCAAATGGGCAGTATAGAAATCTAATAAAGAAACTCTGTCTCGTCAACAGTAAAAAGCAGAAGCTTCTAATGCCTCCCCATTCACCTGCTAACTCTTAGATTCTGTTAAATTGTTGATGGGTTTATTTATTGGCTAATCACATGCAAAGACTTATTTCTTCCCACAAAACAATTCGTCAACCTAGTGATCAGCAGGTTTTGCCTTATATGTCCAATTCCAGAAGAGCCAAGATGCAGACTTCTAAAAACGGAAGTGTAAAGTCTTTGCCAGATAGTGAGCTAAAGAGGCCCGAGGTGACATCTCCAAAATCTAGGGGAAACCTGGCCTACCTGGTAATAAGGCGTGCCTACATGTGAATGAAGGGACTACAGTGTCTTAGTAGTTAAGATGCTGATTTTGATGACGAGAAAATTAGCAGGTCAGCAGTTTGAGACCCGAGTACTGCATGACAGAGTGAGCTCCATCTCTGACCCAGCTCCTGCCAACCTAGCTGTTCGAAAGCAAGAAAATGCAAGTGCATAGATAAATAGGTACCACATTGGTGGGAAGGTAAACAGCATTTCGTGCACCCAGGTGTTTAGTCATGCCTGCCACATGTCCAAGGAAACGTCTGTAGACATAGATAGCACTGACTATAAACAGAGATGAGCACTGAACCCTAGAGTTGAATACGACTGGCTTTCAAGCAAGGGAGTCTTTTACCTTTACCTTACACAAGAATGCCTTTCTTTGAAGTTTTCAAGACAAATTTGAACTACCATGGTTTTATTGCCTATCTGATGCATCTGATTCAGTGGTGGGATGTCAAAAAATTTACTACCCCACCATGACATCATCACAGTGTGAGCAGAGCCAATGTCATGATGTAGTGGGTGGGGCGAAAGAAAAAAAATAAAAAATAAAAAATAAAATAAGCACACACACACACCTCAACCCCCCACACACCCCAAACACAAATCTGTCACTTACCTGTTAGTATAAGTGCCTGGGCAGCACCATGTTGCAAGATCGATATGGTCATCGTACCAGTTCTCTTGGGTAATATGCCTTAATGTAAATGTAAAACAGCTGTACCTCCTTAAGGGTTTTTCAACTGGAGCAGCAATTGGAACAGCACAGGTGTAGCTTATTGATGAATTAACTCAAAGACTTTGCTTAAAAATCCAATGCCATGCTGCCAGACCGGTAGGCCACCAGGCCTTTTTAGGAACTGTGGTAGTACGTCAATATAGGTAAAGGTATTAAATATACATTAAAGTACACACAGACACACCACATCCAAAGGTGAGTCACTTACCCTGGGGAGCAGGATATAGGGAGCTTCAGGCTAGCAGCTTCTCTTCCTCCTCCCTGCTTGGGAGGACAGCAAGGAGGCTGTGCATGCACACCAAGTGCTTGGCGCGGATGCACAGTGGGGGAACCACTGAAAGGGTAAGCCCCAAAGGTGGTTCCCCTCAAAAGCTTCCACCGGTTCTCCGGGACACTGGGAAAAGTTTCTACCGGTTCTGGGGAACTGGTGAGAACCTGTTACATCCCATCACTGATTCTGATGGCATTTGTTATTCTTTTCCATTCTCCTGCTGTGAAAGTGGAAGGAAACGAATATAAGATCCTCAGCTTTGCACACATTCTGATTCTTAAAAAGATAGAGAGCTAGCAAGTGGTACGTGTTCTTGTCCCAGTTGCTAACTGGTTATTCATGGTCACCTACTCATAGACAATGCTTATCTTGAACACCATTCCCAGACTGAGTTCCATGCATGTCTGTTCAGATACAAGCCCAGTGCCAGAGCTTTCCTGCCTGTACAGCTATTTCCAACCAAACAGCTTTTGAGCCTGCGAGGCAGAGCTTTGTTCCATAGAACAACTTTCCTGTAAAGTAACTGTGTAAATATGCTACAATCTGAAAAAACTCCATAAACTGCCAGCATCACCAGGAGGCTTCTCTAACAATGAATAAAATGCTGTCATTCTTCCCCTACCCGGAAACAATAGGTCTTTATGAAGCAAGACCAGCTGGCCTTACCAGTACTTTAAATTTGGCAAGTTGTCACAAACTGGAAGGATATGTGACTTTTGCCCAAATGACATTGTGAAGACGTCTGGCTGCGCAGCAAGGCAGGAAAACATAAAATGAGCATCTTTCTCATCTCTCTGTTTGTTGGAACAAAATTACAGAGCTGACAGGAGATGAATTTGTTGGCAAGAAGGGTATGACATTTTGTAAGTCACAGGGACCATCCGGCCTCACCAAATGCATAGCAGTACAAAGAGGCACATCTATTGTCTTGCTGGCAGATTGAGCCAAGATGGAGAATACTGTAGAGATGAAGTCCAAAGCTATTTGAACTCCTCCTTGCCAACACAGAGAGGAAATGAAAGAGCACAATAGTAGCCATAGAAAGAACAACTGGGCCTGCATATTTCAGCTTGAATTATATGCCCAGTTTCATACTAAAGACATGAGCTTCCCAGAGGAAAGATTTATTTACTTATTTAACAAAGGACCAAGCACACCGTTCCTTTTGGATAGATAAATAAATAGATGGGGCAGAGATACAATTTGTTGTTGGAAGTGAATTTTAAGGGTCAGTAGTAATACAAGCAGACAGCTAGAATCACCTAGAGGTCTCCCCCACCCCATATTCTGCTTTTTTTTATGGCTTACATGGGCAAAATCTTGATGCTTAGCATAGTAAATGACACTAGAGTAGGCCCATTGATTCTATAAGTGTATGGTGAGTCAACTCCTCCATGTGTTTCACTCATTCAAATAGGCTTATTCTGAGACTTATTTTAGAATTATAGTAGGTTCATTTGAATCAGTGGACCTTACAAAAACATTACATACCAAATTTCCATTAATTCAATGGGCTTTTTATAGTGCAATTTACTACACAGAGCAAGAGGATTTTGGCCACTTAAATTCTTAAGAATGAATTTACTTTCTTTTCTGGCCAGTCCTCTTCCTGCGCTTTTTTCGGGGGGGGGGGGATTTCCACCACTGTGAAGAAATAACTTAGAAGCTTTGCATATGACCTTGTTCTAATGTGACACAGAAATAATGTTTATTAGTTTGTGGAACGTGGTGAAATCTTAATACTGTAACCAAGATTCTAGTCAAGACTGGCCTTCTGTACACAATGAGATTTATGGCACCTGGAAGAATTTCTCACCTACCTGCAAGATCTTTGCTCCAATGTGAGACTTACACCAAATAAATTTGCGGTTTGTCATGTTTTTTGCAATGAGTGCAAAATACTGTTTGCAGAAAATTTCTGTTCCTACACAAAACAAAGTCTTTAAGAAGTTATACACACACACACACACACACACACACACACACACACACACACACACACACACACACACACACACACACACACACACACACACACACACACTAGGGACAAAGGACAGACTGTATGACACAAAGGCACAAACATCCAATCCAGTGCATGACATTTTCTTATTTACATGTGAAGAAAACAGTTACAGTACCAGTAATACCCCGGATAACGATTGCATCGGATAACACTAGAATCAGATAACGATTCTGGATAATGATTCTTAGTGTTATCCGACACAATGGTCTGCGAGTGTGGGGTGGTTTGGGTAGAACTACCCAATCCACCCCCCACCAGCAGCGGTCTCTGCGACTGCAGTAGGGTCAGGGAAAAGCATTCGCCTTTCCCCCGACCCTATTGCAGTCGCAGAGACTGCTTGTGTCTCTTTCACTCCCTGTATTTAAACTACAGGGAGGGGGAAAGAGAGAGACCTGATTGGGTCTCTAGAGAACCAATCACGTCTCTCTCTTCCCCCTCCCTGTAGTTTAAATACAGGGAGGGAAAGAGAAAGACGCGATCGCGATTGCATCTTACTCTTTTCCTCCCTCTATTTAAACTACAGGGAGAGAGAGACTGCTTGTGTCTTTTTCTTTCCCTCCCTGTATTTAAATTACAGGGAGGGGGAAAGAGAGAGACGTGATTGGTTCTATTGAGCCCCAATCACATCTTTCTCTTTCCCCCTCCCTGTAGTTTAAATACAGTGAGAGAAAGAGACACAAGCAGTCTCTGCGACTGCAGTAGGGTCGGGGGAAAGGCGCCTTTCCCTACCCTACTGCAGTTGCAGAGACCGCTGCAGGTGGGGGGTGGCTTTAAAGGCAGCGAGGAAAAGAAAGAGACCCGATTGTGTCTCTTTCTTTCCCTGCCTGCCTTTAAAGCAGTTTGTCCCTGAAGTGAGGGCTTTTTTTTTTTTTAGCGTTGTTCGGTGCATGCATCGGACAACACTAAAATCGGATAACGTCATGACTTGTGGAACCAACGTTATCCGGGGTATTACAATCTTGTGATCGCTTGTCTGTCATCTTGCTTGACCACACCCCTTTTCCCGTCAAGCCCCTGAATTTGGTATATAAAGAACATGCCTGTAAGTTTCATTCTTTGTCTGAAGTGGACTTGATCCACGAAAGCTAACAATAAAAATATAGCAGTTAGTCTTTAAAGTGCTACTGTGTTTTTTATTTTATTTTATTTTATTTGTTTTGTTTTATGCGTTGCAAGTTATTAATTTCTGGAGGTGGGTTTGAAATAGATAAAGCAGTATTTAATTAGAACATGGGATCCCATTTATTTAATTAACCTAATGCATTCCAGATGTCAGAGTCCAAACTTCTATAAATTAATTTGTTGTATGGGCATTTTATTTATTTGTCTGGGGAGCTGACTGAGGAGGATAGGAGAAAGGTATGAAGCAGCTCAGAAGCTCTATGAAGCTGTTTGTTCTTGCTTAAATAGAAGGAGCTCATCTTGTTTATTCACATTTGTTCTGAGAAGAAAAAATAAAGGAGAAGGAAACATTTCATGGCTCCACAGTTCCAAACTTCCTAAAGTCAACCTGGAAGGCTACAATAAAGAATGCCAACCTTCCACTGTCCCAAAGTTATCAACAGGGCAAGAAATATCAGCTTATTTCCTTCTTCTTCATATGTGTATGTGTGGTGAGATAAGGAAAGGCACAAATGTCCTAGAAACCTCTTCCCTCCCAATGGTTGGTAAATGGATTGTCTTCCTGCTGACTCAGGAAGCGTTTGGATTACATTTCGCTGTCAAACAGAGAAATCACTTGGCACCAGATTCTGACCAGGCTTTCACTCCTCATGGAGCTTATCATCTCAGCTTCACATGGCGCTCTTCACTGTTGTATCTTGGGAAGGAATCCTTTCCCCCTCTTTTGATTCCACATGCCATTTTGGAACCAAAGTCTTCAACCCACTCCAAGAAAACCTTACAAAGAACAACAAATTAATGCCCCAAGGGCCTTTATTTATTTAATGTAGTTTTTTAAATCTTGCTGGGAACATTAGGTTAAGAAGGATACCGCTAGAATAAATGCCTATGGCAGGCTTAAGTCTCCTCTCAAAAGTAATTTCTGCTATTTAGAAAAGGCAGTGGAGAGAATGCTATGTTAATAAAATACATTTGATCATGTGTGTATTTTCAGCAAGAACAAAAAGGGTGTATATTACATTTGCCAGGGAAATATATCTGGTATTTAATAATGAAAGCAACAACTCATATGGAACATTTTTCTGCAGTAATTCTTATGATAATCATAATTAGTAGTCACAGTGCAGTAACATGATTTCTAGTGGTTTTAAGTTTTCTCTTAGAACTGACTCTGGAGCATTTCCACGGTAGGCAAAGAACTGGTGGCCTCGTTAAAAAAAATAAAACCAATTAAATTAAAAGAAACATTTACTTTTAAATGAAAGCAGCAATTCTCGGTGGAGGAAGGGAACTGCCACACTGTCTATTCCTTTGGAGAAATCCATACTAATCATGTTTTCCCATCTATGTGCTGCAGCTGCAAAGTGCAATTTTCAATAGGCATTGGGGCTATATTCCATTAGTCCCTCCATATAAACCAACTGACTAAATTCCTACTTTCCTAATGTATATGTAGATCACAGCATAGCTATCTTTTGGATTATTTTAAAAAGCAGTTTTTGACTCAAAGTGTATCTCAGAGATTTTTTATAATGCATATATAATTTTAAAATTTTATATAAAAATAAATGTTATTTTCCTTTTTTAAAAAGGCAAGTTGTGAATTGTTTGGATGGAACAAGTGTGAGAACACGAACAAAACCGGTGTGGTCTGCAACCAGAGTTTGGAAAAGGTATGGCTAGCTGTAATCCAAATAAGTAAATTTTCCAAGCTGTTTATACAATTCCTTGCAGTGTTCAAAAGGAGAATTTAAATTACAGAGCCGAAATTTTCTTTAACCTGTTTGCCTGTACATGCGCAGAAACAAACCCTATAAATCTCATGGGCAAACTATGCAGATAATTATAGTTTTGTTGTTGTTGTTCAGTCGCACAGTCGATTCCGACCCTTTGTGACCCCATGGACCACTGTCCGCCAGGCACTCCTGTCCTCCACCATCCCCCTCAACTCGCTCAGCTCTGTGCCCATTGTGCCTACAATACCATCTAGCTGTCTTATTTTTGGCCACCCCCTTCTTCTTTTGCCCTCCACCTTTCCCAGCATCAAGGCTTTCTCAAGCGAATCCTCTCTTCTCATTTGATGTCCAAAGTACTTTAGCTTCATCTTTACTATTTGACCTTCTAAGGAGCAGTCAGGTCTGATTTCTTCTAAGATTGACCTATTTGTTCTCTTCGCTGTCCAGGGGACTCTCAAAACTCTCCTCCAACACCACATCTCAAAGACATCTATTCTTCTATGTTCAGCTTTCCTAATGGTCCAGCTCTCACAACCATACATTGCCACTGGGAATACCACTGCTTTGACTATACGAATTTTTGATTTCAATATGATGTCTCTACTTTTCACTGTTCCCCAGGTTTCTCATCGCTTGCCTCCCAAGAATCAGTCGCCTTTTTATAGTTAGAAAAGGTAATTCCTTGACTACAGAGATTGTATCATTGCCAAAGTGGGAGCTCTTCTATTGCCTATATTTTGCAAATTAGCTGGCTTGCTTTTATTAGGAGCCCTAGTGGTGCAGTGGTTAAACGGCTGTATTGTTGCTATTATGTTGTGAGTTCAATCCTGGCCAGGACTCAAGCCTTCCATCCTTCCTATGTTGGGAAAATGAAGACCCAGCTTATTGGGAGTGAGGCTAATTAACTTGTGACTTGCCCAAAGAGTGCATTAAGTGCTATGGGGCAGTATACAGTATACTTGCTTCGGCAAGTAGAGCGGCATATGTCTAAATATAATAATAATAATAATAATAATAATAATAATAATAATAATAATAATAATAATAATAATAATAATAATAATAATATGTATAACTGCTATTGCTAATTGCTCTTATTGCTTTTCAGGAGCTAAGCTTTGTAGATCTTATTGATTAGGCAGGAAGCTTTGCCTCAAATATGTGTTTAGAACACAAATTTTCATGCTAAGACAAAAAAAATTTGTAAAATATTTTGGCCTTGAGATCCTGTACACACTTAAGGTAAAGGTCACCCTTGCTCGAAAGCCAGTCATATCTGACTCTAGGGTTCAGTGCTCATCTCTGTTTCATAGCTGAACAGCCAGCACTGTCTGCTTCTGCAGATGTTTCCATGGTCATGTGGCAGGCATGACTAGACACACGGAACACTGTTTACCTTCCCATCAAAGTGGTCCCTATTTATTTACTTGCAATTTCTTGCTTTCACTCTGCTAGTTTGGCAGGAGCTGGGACAAAGACGGGAGCTCATTCCATATAAGGTAAAAAAGTTCACCAGTATAATGTTTTATTCCATCATCTAGGGAAGCTATTGCCCTTGGAGATTTTGATGGCCAGTAAATCCATAACTCTTGCATTAAAATATCATGTGGGATTTAGGGGGTATTTTGTGTTTTAAATGTACAGGTCCCTAATCAACTGCAGTGGCTTAGTGGTTAAGATTCTGAACTTGATGACTGGAAGATCTACAGGCCAGCAGTTTGAGACCCGAGTATTGCATGACAGAATGAGCTCCCAGCTCTGTCCCAGCTCCTGCCAACCTAGCAGCTAGAATGCAAAAAACTGAAAGTAGATAAACAGGTACCACTTTGGAGGGAAGCATTCTGTGCCTGCCACGTGACCATGGATACATCTGCAAATGCACACTCTGCTGGCTCTTTGGCTGTGAATGGAGATGAGCACCACATCCTAGAGTTCGATATGACTGACTTTCAAGCATGGGCAAACTTTATTTGCCCGCTAAAGGATTTATCTGCTTTGGAAACAAGATCTGGCTACTTCCTCTCTTCTTGTCAGGACATGTAAGCAATTGTGTGCATTCATCAACAAGACAGATCTCACTCCACAGCCATTTAAAGCAAGCTATACTGTTATGGTAAAGATCAATTTACTCAGAAAACAAATACCATTGCACAGAGAGAGAGAGAAAGAGAGAGATGTACTGATGCAGACTACTCTTTATTAAAGACCCATTAAATTTTATATCTTGTTTTCTATTTCTTCACCAATTCGACAAGGCCTTTGATTTCAAGGTTATGGTTAACTAGTATGAAAAAATAGCCAGTGTTGTTTATGTTATCTACTAGAAGATGAGCTGTTATATCAAAGTTTTCAGGCTCTTGGTATTGTAAGTTATTTAAACAGTGTCAGTATCCTCTAACTATCCTCCTGCTAATCCACTGAAATGAGCATGAAATTGCTAAAGTAAACAGAATTCTAAAGCTCTCTTTGAAGATTTGTAATCAGAAGTCTTGTATTTTGGGGTAATGGGCAGAAAGTCTGCAATTCCGTTTATAACTGCATTTCTCTTAAGAATCAGCCATAATGTTGTGTTTATGGAGAAAGAAACAGGATAGGATATACATTCATTTTATGCATGTGTAATTGGCAGGACCCCCCACATGGGAATAATGAAAGCAAGGGAAATTGGTTTTAATCAGGCATCATTTGGGGAGTTGAGAGCATCAAGCATCCAATCATTGCATGTTCCACTCCCAAGATGCACCATTCCTTTCTAGAAATTACAGTGCCTGGTAGAAGGATGAAAACGTGACACATTACAATTGAACACAGTTGGAGTGGCTTCTAAGAAGAGGCAATATTTGCACATGAGAACCTTCTCCAGTCACGTTGTGGATGGAATCCTGTTCATCGTCACGTTGCATAAAGTTATGCTGGAGTAAGTCTGCTGGGCATTACATCTGGATTGCCTAATTAGTTTGTGCAATTTAAAAATAATAAGGCCAGCAAGGGAAGTGGAGAAAAAGAGTTTCAGTCAGCTTTAATGAAGCAGATTATTGGAGGATTGGCAGGAGCGAAAGAAAAGGAGAACGTTGTTGGATGCCAGTGGTTGCTTATATGTGTGCGTATATGTCTGTCTTCTGATGGGGGATCATGCTGGGAGACCAAGAGAGCTACTTCTTTGTGTGCCTTTTAGAAATTTAGAAATGTTAAGACAGTGGGGGGAACAAATGACTGAGCAAGGAGACAAGGGCAAACTGGCAGAAGAAGTATTTATTTATTCACTAAACCCTGTACGTATGGCAGCCTATTGTGGCTCTAGAAGTGTATCATGGGTGCAATTGTAGTTACTGTAGGCTTAAGGTTATGTTATGCCTGAGAAGTCAGCCAATCAACAGGATCTCAGCCAGTGATTGGGATCTGAGATGGAAATCCAAACAAACAATCCAGGCAAAGAGTAGACAAGGCTAATGTGCCCAGAAGCCATTTAAAAATATAAAACTTCAGGGTCCTTTGGATGCCATACCAAATTGCCAAAGTGGCAGAAAACGAAAAGCAAAATTGGAAGTGGCTGGACATTCACTGGCTTCAAAGACTGGCATTTTGGACACTGCAGGTAAACTGGGTGACCTGCCAAAAGGTGAATTGAACCTCCTAGAGCCGTGGTGGTGAACCTTGGCATTCCAGGTGTTCTTGGACTTCAATTCCCAGAAGCCCAAGTCTCTGTGAAACCATGCAAATGGGTTTACTGTGCGTATTTTGGCACAGTAAACCTATTTGTGTGGGTTCACAGAGACTTGAGCTTCTGGCAATTGAAGTCCAAGAATACCAGGAGTGCCAAGGTTCACCGTCCTAGAGGCTTCCAAGAGTACCAACCGTTCTTTATTTGACAGAAGAATTTGGAAGGGGGAATAGAAGAATCTGAGAGGGGCAGGGCCCACTACAACCACCTGGAGAGGAGGCACAAGGTGTCATTCCATATTTTGCTTAACTTTGTCCAAGAGTTTTCAGTAGCTTTATAAAAATCAGCATTGTGGTATTGGCAGGAACATAAGGGAACACAGCTTAGGATGTTTTCGAGAACAGAAGTGGGAATATCATCTGCTAGAACTCCAGAGTAGTTTGACTGGTTGGCTTTCCTCTTGCAAGGGAAAGAAATAATAATGAAGCACTCCTGTTTTATTTACATTTGTGGAATACAAGGAGAGGATCTATTCCAAGGGTGTAGAATATGAAGCCTGTGGGCCTAATACAACTCCTGAAGGCCATTTTTCTGGCCACATTCTGTCCCTCTGGCCACCAATTGGTTGCCAAACTAAAAAATTCAGCCACTAAATGTGGCAGGTCAATCCACTTGGGTTTTCACCTGGCTTCCTCAACCCTCCAGGCTTTCTGTCGTTTTCTGTTCAGGGAAGCAAAGCAAAAAACAATTACACTTATATACCACCCCAAAGCACTTAGTGAACTCTCTGGGTGGTTCTCAAGTTTATTTATTTATTTATCATATTATGGACTTCAGGTTCACAAGTGAATTAGGATTTTGCCCCTAACACGCTGGGTACTCATTTTACAGATGGAAGGCTTAATCAAACTTGAGCCCTGGTCAGGTGGTCCCTAAGGGCTCTCTAGTGCAGGATGATGTTCAATCACTCTTCTGCACCACAGAAATGCTGGATACTTCATTGCTGTTGTTTGATATAGCCCCATTTCACACCAGTGGTTTAAATTAAATGACTCCTAGTCTCCTACTCAAGATTAGTTGCATTTCTAATGAAAGCTGAAGTTTATGTGTTATTTGGGTAAAGTTCTTCTGTTTGGGGTTTTGCAATTCAAACTCTGGTCTAGCCATGATGAAAAATAACAGGTATTATATTATGACACCTTGTTTATACAGCATTGTCTATTAATTGCAGCCTTTGAAAACACAAACATGAAAAAAGGCAAACTGAAGAGAGCAAAGTGTGTTCAATTCTTTGCAAGACACTTTATCGCCATCTTGTGGTTATTAACTTCTTCATTCTTCTTCAGGTTCAGTATCCATTCGGGATGTTGGCTACCGTATTATAATGGCAATAATCTTCCTGTTCTTAACTCCTCTGAACAGTTCTTGTGAGGACATGCCACACCAGTCTCTCAGGTTATTAACTATGATGGCCATTCTACAATATATTTGTAATGGCACAAACTAATTCAGCCAGATGTTGATAGAATAGACTTAGGAGTGGACCAGGGATCACTACAAAAATCCACCTGGCTTCTGCTAGTCAATCAATTGTCTTTCAAACCAGACAAAAAATACTGTTTTACTTCTGATCTTTGCCTTTTAGCATGTGATGGGATTATTGTGCTGCAAGGATAGCTCAAGAAGAAAACACTAGAATATTTTCATATTTATAGGAGAAACTACCATCGAAACTGCAAGAAAAGGCATTTTCAAAGAAATAGTAATATGTATTCTAATGGACTTCTGCATGAGAGACTGAAACCAAGGTGTCACCAAAAAAACATATTTTAATAAAATTAATTAATTTTCACTACCTTGTCCACAGAATGAAAGCAATTATCTACAGATGTTTAGCAGGCGTCGTCATCAATACCTTGCAAGATGGACCAGGAAATGAACAGGTCCCCCAATGGAGGCTCAGTTAGAACTGAAGAGGAAAAGATTTGAGGCAATGATGCACAGAGGAGACTGGGAGCACTTGCCAAACTTGAAACTGGTATCACAGAAAAAGCTCAGGCAAATAATTGCAAATGTAAACTGCATTATCACAATACAGTAATACCTCAGGAAACGCTAAGACTTGGTTCCACAAGTCTTGGTGTTATCTGATTTTTAGTGTTATCCAATCCATGTTAAAATCCTATGGGATGGCTCGTATAACGTTAAAGCTCCATAGAGATACATTGTAACCGCACAGGCTTTAGCGGTTGTTATCTGATCCATCCCATAGGACCTTGACGTTATTCAATCCAATTATCCTTCCCAGATTACTTAACGTTATGCGATTTTAGCGTTATCCGAGGTAAATGTTATCCAAGGTATTACTGTACTATAAATGGAAGAACTATCATGTAAAAATTAATTGATATACAACATGGTTTTGGTAGTAACAAGAGAACTTGGATTGATGATGATGATGATGATGATGATGATGATGATGATGATGATGATGATGATGATGATGATGATGATGATGATCCAGCAAATTCCCTGTCTGAAGATTCCTAATTTTTTAGGGAATGGATGGTTGCAATAACATGTCACAAAGGCATTGTGCTTAAATCCATTCATATTTTCAAAGAAAAGAAATACTGTATCAGATTTCATCCGTGGGTGCACACTGCTAGTGTACATGTAGCATTGTTTTGCCACTACAAAACACACCCATATGTTTGCCAGTTTTATCTATCAGAGAAGAGGCTTTACTGTCTTATGTTATCAGACTGTGCCATCTGCTGCATTGGATGGATGATAGCATAATTTTCCATAGTATCTCTGTGTACTGCATTAATTTGGGCATCACCTTGGCAAGGTTGGAATCGCTTTCTTCGTCTCTGTTCACCTGCATCCTTTGTAATGTTACTACAAAGGAACTGTTGCAGCCTTTGTTAAAAAGACATCAGTGCCATCTGCTCATCCAGCAGGTTCTGTGGATTCAAGTCAATAGGAGTTAATAGCTGGATTGTGCATAATGTTTAATAAATACACCATTTTCTTTTCAGAAACTCTCTCCTTTTCTGCAGAAAATTGAAGGTCTTTTCCAAGATAATGCCTTCAATCAAGTTTGAAACATTCAGATGCAAAGTTTGCTAAAAGACCAGGAGAAATTCAGAGATGTAATATATTTCTGATAGGGGGGAGGGGGCATGATTTGGCTCACACAATAAATCAAACGCGCTGGATCCCAGATTGCCACTAGCTTCACAGATCTTGATTTAGTAATTTATTTAAAAGTGTTGAACTATAACAACCATCAGCATAAGCATTGTATTAAAAGTCCCACAAGGGGACACTAGCCTACGTGATCTTGTTGTTGTTTGGTAGGGGGCCTAGGAAAAGGATATTTTAAAAGGAGGCCTACTCCTCTGTACAGGGGGGGCAGATGCTTCTGCTTCAGGGATTTGCAAGATCATCCAAACAAGAAGGAAAGTCAATATGTGATGATGTTTTACTTTGGCCCAAAAAAGCACAACCAAATATCTCCATCAGTCATAGTCCAGTTTCCCTGCTCTTCCATTCTTTTGGCATGAGTTCAAATTAGCTTGGCTTCCCTGCCTCTCTCCCTCCTAGTTTACTTCTCTCTGGGACAAAACTCCATCTCCTCCATGATCTCTCTGTTCTGCAAACTATCATTTCCCCTTTCATTAAATCTACAAGACACATCCAATAATCATGATGGGGTGGGTGGGTGGGGGGGTGGATACAGGAAAGGATACCTAAGATATAAGTAATCAATTATGAATACAACAGAAGAAACAAAGACTCTATAAATCTATCCTATAGCCACCTGCCTTGTTAGGTGAGGCAGCCACACTACTATCTAGGGCAGGGGTGCCCAAACTAGGTCCCGGGGCCCAGATCCGGCCCCAATTCCAATTCATCCAGCCAGTGAAGCCCTCGTTGCTCCCATGTGGGTGCATTTTATTTCCACTTCTGTGAGTGATGAGGGCTTCATGGGCCAGATGAATTGGTGTTGGGGCCAGATCTGGGCCAGATCTGTTGCCATTATCTTGGTTTTCTTGATATTAAGCAACAAAATTAATATCAATGATAGTTTGCAGAAATGATAGTTTGCAGAACAGAGAGATCATGGAGGAGATGGAGTTTTGTCCCAGAGAGAAGTAAACTAGGAGGGAGAGAGGCAGGGAAGCCAAGCTAATTTGAACTCATCTGGCCCATGAAGCCCTCATCACTCACAGAAGTGGAAATAAAATGCACCCACATGGGAGCAACGAGGGCTTCACTGGCTGGATGAATTGGAATTGGGGCCGGATCTGGGCCCCGGGACCTAGTTTGGGCACCCCTGCCCTAGATAGTAGTGTGGCTGCCTCTCCTCCTTCAACCTAAGCAAGAGCTTCTTTAGGTCTTCTTCACTTTCTGCCATTAGGGTAGTATCATCTGTATATCTCAAATTGTTGATGTTTCTTGCAGCGATTTTAATTCCAACTTTTGATTCATCCCAGCCTTGTGTTACGCATTAGGTGCTCTTTGTATAAGTTAAATAGGCAGGGTGACAAAAATGCAGCCTTGTCTTACTCCTTGTCTTACTGTCCTATAGTCACCTGAAAAGCTGCCCCAAAGGGAACCTTGACCATCTGGAGATACTTTGGGGTAGCTGTGAACTCTTGAAGGGAAGGGCTATTTGGCAACACACATGCTATGCATGCCGTAAACAGAAGGCACTTCTGTCTATTCAAGGCATTCTTTGGATCCAAGCATTTGTTGCTGATAATGTTACAATATTTTGTTGCTTATTTTGATATGAACAGCTGAGCTTCACACAAGTATAGAAACATTTTATAACTTTTTGATTAGCTCACATCATGCTTGGATAAGAATGGCGATTGGAAAGATATTAGTGGCTATGTTGACTATAGGATTCAGAGTTGTATCCCCAACGGTATCTTTTACTACCTTTAATATGATTGACTTAAATCTCTTTGGTGTTGATAGCTCTACCTTAAGTAGGAATAAATATGAAGCTAAATGTTACAGGCAATCCATAACTAGAGTTGGAATTACCTGGTGTTCAAGAGTTGTGATTCAATTATTATTATTTTTGAGAAATCAGACCTTAGGTCCTGACAACTAACCACAATCAAAGCAAGCTACTTTATAAACTACAGGAGGTGAATAAAATTCCAGCCATAACGCCCAGAATCAGGACATAAGGCTATCCCATTTATAATGATAAGTTATCTACAACATATAGTTAGGCCCTTGAGCCTAAACAAACCTTGATATTTCAGATATATTTGCTATATCAGTTACATCAATACTGTATTTATTTTAGAAGAAAGCCACTCATTAGCAACACATCAGAAGTTTAGTCTCTTTTTGCATGGAACAATGTTAACAAAAACTTGATGAAATACACTGTTCTTTTTCTTCAGTTCAAACTGTACATGATGTTGCAAAGATTTTTTTAGACTGGAGTCACTTGGTTGATCTTAGATGGTATTTTGCTTTCAGCCAAAGCTGATGAAGTTGAAACTTCTTCTTCTTGGTTTGGCAGAACAACCTGGCCACAGGTTATAAATTCAACTGCACAGTCACGAAACTGGACCAAAGGAAAAGAAATGTAATGTAATGTGAGTGAGAGCTTCATACAGTACAACCAATTGGAATATTATCCCTTTCTAGCAAAAACCTAAATAGTACATGTTTTCTAATATAAACCTAAATTGGGTTTGAATTCCTGTTCAGCCATGAAAATTAGAAGCAGGGGCCGGGGTAGAATTCATAAAACTCATCACCATTGGCTGCAACTTATATCTGAGAATGCATTTTTTCCTGAAGCAGGAAAAATGCCATTGGTGTGAATTTGTTTAAGGTGGATTTCAGCTTGCGATGAAGTGACTCACACACTATGATCACAGAGCCATCTCCTGCGGCACATAAGAAATGAGACATGCAGGATATAACACCAGGACTGCAATGGACTGCTGCAGCCTTGAGGATATTGACAAGGTGCTCCTTCACAGCCAGTCCATCTGGCATGGCCTCTTCTGCTTTCATGACCATTGGGAATTAAGAGATCCTCCTCTGCTCATTTTGCCATTGGGCCCAATATGATGGTTTCCAGTGGCATTTCTTCCACTGAGGGTACCATCACACCACCTAAAGGGGCTCATCCACCCATAGCTGTTGGCCCCTTTAGGGAGTCAAGTTATTTATCACTGCCCAAGACTCGCCTTTCAGTCACTGGGTGTACAGTCTACTCCATTACCATATAGTGGGATGTCTGGCCTGACATGCACTCATAAAACTACTCTTTAAACATCTCACTTACCATGAAAGCACTATTAGGGTCTCTATGGATAAGCCTTTTGGTGAATCACTTATATGCCTGCCTCTGAATTATTGCAAGGTTTCTTTATTTGGGCTGGGCAAACTACAGTGGCTACAACATTGGGATATATCAGTGCTTTCTTTCTGTGCAAAAGAATTCCAGATCTGAGACAGAAAATGTTTTTGTCTATATTGGATTACAACTTCCAAAATTCCCAGCCAGCTCAAAATACTCTAGCCCAGGGGTCAGCAAACTTCGCTCTCCAGATGTTCTTGGACTTCAGTTCCCAGTAGCCCTGATCAGCAGGAGTGCTGGCTTGGGCTTCTCATAACTGAAGTCCAAGAACACCTGGAGAGCCATGGTTGAGGAACCCTGTTCTAGCCAGTTCATGGTGGCTTCTAGATTCCGAGAACTACGACCCAAATGAAATATTTCCAAGCTCTGGGTCTGTACCTTGTTTATAAGCAAAGGCATACTTCCTCTGTGATTCTCCTGTTGCACACACTGGGGCAGTTAAGTTCTGTGGCAAGAGCTTCAACCCACTGGGGATACAGGTAAGCCACTGGCCATGCTTACTCATGTTTGCAGGGGGGACCCACATTCCAAACCTGTGTTGTCTCCTTGAATATATAATGTCACATGACCAAAATTTAACCAATCAGGCAGTTGATCCTTGGGCACCCAAATTTCTAGCCGAATTTCTGTGTGGAGTGTATGGAGCCCATATGTACCAACAGTGTACCCTAAGTATTTGATCCTATGTTTCAGGCAGGGCCATAGCCAAGGAGGGAAGAGGGGACAAAAATCCTCCTGAACTAACAGTCCCAACCCAACCCAACCCACTGTGCCAATGTTATATATGTGAGTGTGACATTGTTGTCTCTCCTGAAAATTTTTTGCCCCTTCTGAAAAAAAATCCCCCCCCCCCCGAATCCTGGCTATGGCCCTGGCTTCCTATGTAGTGCAGTAAAAACTGTCAGAGATATTGCTATTCCTTAAAAATACTTAAGGCCATAATGCCCTCCCCACATATTTTACTAAATCTTTCATGAGATAATAACAGTTTAGAACAGGGGTTCCTAACTTAAGGCCTGTGGGCCAAATCCAGCCTGTGGCACCATTTCATTTGCCCCCCTCCAAGGGCATTCAAGAAACAAAATGGCCACCCTTTGAAGCTGTTGGGACAACATAGCCATCCCCATCATGCAGGCAGGGGAAAATGACCATGAAGCTGACTGAGAGAGTGCAACCTGGCCCCCATCTTAAAAATGTTGGGAACCTCTGGTTTAGAACATGAGCATGACTCAAGACTACCTGTTGGATGGTTTAGGTTTCAGACTCAAATATGTGGCTCAGTTTGGTCTCAAAAACAGATTTTTACAATTTTCCAATATTTCTTGCTAGCCACTACTTACCTGTTTGTTCATGAAGATGTAAATGATGGGATTGTATACTGGACTTGTCTTTGACAGATATGTTGGGATGGTTGCAGCCAGAGGTGAAATATTTAGTGATGGCTTAAAAACAACTGTAAGGGCAAAGAGAGTGTATGGTAACCAGCAGATCAGAAAAGCCACCACCATCACGAGGACCATAATTACAGCTTGGAATTCTTCCTCTGGGTTACATTTTCCTCCTATTTGTTCAACCTTCTTATTTAGCTGTGGAAGAAAAACAATATCAGCCACTTAATTAAAGCCATTTTTTCAACTAGCTTATGTTAATTTTGTATCTATAATATATACATTAAATATGCATGTTGAAGAACCTATATGGAGTATAAGAACTCTAGAAATGACTGAATAGCTCAGTGAGGGAGCCAAGATGCTGGGAGTTCAATTCCTCATTGTGCCCCTCCAGGTAAAAGCCAGCCTTTATAGACTTAATCAAACTATCCAGTCCTGGGGCACCCCCAGATGAAGAGAAGAATAAGTCATTTCTGAGTCCTGTATACCTAAACAGAATACAATACCTCGGATAACGTTTACCTCTGATAACGCTAAAATCGCATAACGTTAAGTAATCTGGGGAGGAGAATTGGATTGAATAACATTAAGGTCCTCTGGGATGGATCGGATAACAACCGCTAAAGCGTTATCTGAGGTATT
The DNA here is from genome assembly GCA_030440675.1 of Furcifer pardalis. Taxonomy (NCBI): domain Eukaryota; kingdom Metazoa; phylum Chordata; class Lepidosauria; order Squamata; family Chamaeleonidae; genus Furcifer; species Furcifer pardalis. The sequence goes on along the minus strand of CP126892.1, from coordinate 171,559,291 downwards.
ACTGTAACTTGAAAATAGTAGCTACAGGTCAGAATTGTCTTCATGGTATGTTGGTGCTGGTGGTGATGTTGATGTTGATGTTGATGTTGAGGATGAAACCACTTTCCAGTGGTGCTTTCCAGACCACTGTTGCTGTTATGCTGGCTAGTTCATTTAAAATGTATTTCAATTATTCTTATACTGGAATTGAATTATACTTATATTAAACACATTTTAATTAGCAAAAAGCACTACATTCACATTGATTTTGCCAGGTCAAAATTCGTCAAAAGACCCAAAAAAAAAACCACATACATTTGTATACATACATCAAATAAATGACCTTTGATGGGTGATTTAAAATAATCTGCATTTTAGTTTGAAACCCATCAAGACTGAATTCACAATGTTTTGGCTGCAGTACATCAGTTTAACCACTGCACCAAGGATCCTGAATTATTTATTATTTCATTTATTTTATTTATTTTATTTCATTTGTACCTCACTCTCCTCCGAAGACTCAGGGTGGCTTTACAACTAAAAACAATCAAAACACATACATAAAAATTAAAATTCAAGTTAAAAACTCCAAGGAGAAAGGTGGAATATTTAAAAGAGCCAGGTGACCGATTGGCTGTCTGGCCCACTCCCCACACATGCCCCGCCAGCCAGGTCTTCACTCCTTTCCTAAAGGGCAGCAACTCCGTCTGGAGACGTAACTCCATTGGCAGGAGGTTCCATAGGGCTGGAGTGGACACAGAAAAGCCCTTCCTTCTCATGCTAGAGAGATGTGCCTCTCTAGCTGAAGGTATGACGAGAGAGCCCCTCCGGTCAACTCTAGTGGGACGGACACAGTGATGGGATGTAACCAGTGATGGGATGTCAAAAATTCTACTACCACGCCATGACGTCACGGACGTCATGGGCGTGGCCAATGTCATGACGTCATGACGTCATGGGCGGAGCCAACGTCATGACATCATGACGTTGTGGGCAAGGCAAAAATAAAAATAAAAAATAATAATAAACACGGCACACAGACCCGTAATTAACTTAAAGAAATAAAATAAAGAAATAAATAAAATAAAAATTAAATAAAAGTACAACCACCCACCCAAAACACAATTAAATCACCCACCCACCCACCCAAAATATAAAAGCCTCACTTACCTTCCGTGGCTGCAGCCAGAGCCGGGCCAAAAAGGCAACGGCCCGAGGAAGCTCCAGGCGCCCGACAGAAGAGGATGCGGCGGTGGCGAGCCCCACCAGGTTTACCCAGGGCATGGGGGTTTGTTGGGCCCAAGACCCTAGGACGGCGCGGCGCGGACGGACGGTGTGGCGCGGCGTGGGCGGACAGCGCGGCCAGGCACCAACGTGCCTGTGGGAGCCAGGTAGCCGGCTAGGGGAGGTGCCCTTCTCTTAGGGTGGAGCTGGAGGCTGGGAGGGGGGAGATAAATGAATGGACGGGGAACCTCCCATCCAGCTTCAGAAGATTTTTTTTTAAAAAAATTGGAGCCATTTGGCTCCAATTTAGTGCGCATGTCCAGAAACTCAATTTGACGCATGCGCAATGCGTCAAATTGAGTTTCTGCGCATGCGCAGTCAATTGGAGCCATTTTAGCTCAGATTTAAAAAAAAAAATTCTTTTGGTGAGGCGTCCGGAACCGGACGCCTCAAAAGTGGACTCCCCTCCCGGAGAACTCTCCGGGATTAGTCTTACCGGTTCCAGAGATCCGTCTGGAACCGGGGACATCCCATCACTGGATGTAACAGGTTCTCACCAGTTCTCCAGAACCGGTAGTAACTTTTCCCAGTGTCCCAGAGAACCTGTAGCAGCTTTTGGGGGGAACCACCTTCGGGGCTTACCTTTTCACTGGTTCTCCCACTGCACATGCATGCCAAGCACTTGGTGTACATGCACGCCTAGTGCTTGGCACATATGCACGGCCTCCTTGTTGTCCTCCCAAACGGGGAGGAAGAAGAGAAGCTGCTAGCCTGAACCTACCTATAGCCTGAAGCTCCCTATTTTTCTTATTTTGTATTTTTTCTTTGGCCCCGCCCATGACATGACATCATGATGTTAGCTCCGCCCACACTGTGATGACATCACGGTGGGGTAGTAAAATTTTTGACATCCCACCACTGGACGGACAGATGTTCTCAGAGTGACGTGGTCTCTTATCACTCTTTGAGCTGTTTCAGCCAAATCCTTTCAACATATCTTCAAGTGGACACTCCGGAATGAAAATATATTTCTTGTTTGAAAGGCTTGATCATTCTTTCATATGGAACTTTTGTATATGTTTGAAAAGATACACCTTTGAAACTCCTTAATGTTGCAAAACAGCAACATATGAAAATTGCTTCACCTACAAAGCTGTATATGTATTAACTATCAAGATCAAATTATCTTGATGACAGAAAAGGCTGAAATGCAGTTTATCGGCTTCCAGAGAACACATATAACTGTTTATTCTCTTGGTTGATTACTTACCCTAGAGATTCTCACCCTGAGGCCGTGGGCCGGATGAAGCCTGCGGTGCCATTTTATGTGCCCCCCACCTCCACAACACCCAGAAGTGCCACATCGTGGAGGAAGGGCAAAATGGCCATCCAGCCACTGAAGCTGTCTGAGGGAGTGTGACCCCAGCTTTAAAAGGTTGAGAACTCCTGACTTACCCCATGTAATGATCTGATAACGTTCCCATAGGAAAATCCAATGATTATGACAGGCAGGAAAAAGCAGGACAGGAAATAAGTGATCAGATAGCTATAGTTGCTCCAAGATCTTTCTTCCCAGCCAATAGAGCATGAGGTTTGGACTCCTTCAGGACCATATGAACTCCAACCAAAGAGAGGTACTACAGCCCAGAAGAGGCAAAAAATCCATATAAAGCCAAGTAGTTGGTATCCTCGCTTAGTACTCATCTGGAGAGTTCCCAGGGGTCGACATACCACATTATATCTTTCATATGCTAAAATGGTTAGGGACCAGAGAGACACAATTCCTGGAAAATAGTTGGAGACGTTAATGTTGACTGATGAGCTTCTGAACCAGCAATGTCATGTTTTGACATTGTTCCTCACATTTCTGGGAACTGGTAAAAAAGTGTCAGGCTCTGCTTAACTGGACTTTTCCCGACCGATCCTTTCCCCTAGACTTCCATAGTACAATCTTAGAGCCAAATCGTAAACATGTTTACCCAGAAGTGCGTCCATTAAGGCTGATAGATCATACATAATTTAAAGCTACAATCTGTATACCACTTGCCTGGGAGCAAGCCTGGTTGATCTCAAGGGGATTTCCTTCTGAGGAGTCTTAAGAGATTTGAGCTTATAATTGCAGCTATGTATGCCAGTCAGCAGTTCAAAACCCAAGTACAGTACTGCATGATGGAATGAGTGCCCAACTCTGTCCCAGCTTCTGCCAACCTAGCAGTTTGAAAGCAAGAAATTACAAGTAGAAAAATAGGGACCACTTTGGTGGGAAGATAAACAGCATTCCGTGCACTTCAGTGTTTAGGCGTGCCTGCCATATGTCCACTGAAACATCTGCAAATGCAGACAACACTGTCTCTTCAGCTATAAACAGAGATGAGCACTGAACCCTAGAGTCAGATACGACTGGCTTTTGAGCAAGGGTAACCTTTACCTTTATCTTTATCCCAGTCCTAATTATGTCTGCTCTAAGGTGAATCTTCATCTTGTGCCATATCGGATTGTGAATATTGGCAATTATCATGGTGATCAGCTATGAAGACTGTCCTAAGAATATAATGCAGTGGCCTTTCATCTGCTTACTGCATCGCAGCATGACACTTGTACCACTGATCTAGTTCTGCAAGTCACTTTCTGGTCCTGCGCCATTCTGGCATGCAAAGTCCTCATCAGCCTCATACCAGGATTGATGAAACTGCTGCCCTCTATCAAGATGGAGTCAAGTGGGTTTTAATCCACATGGGGACCATCACCCTTCCCTGTGGACTTCACCACCTAAGGCCATTAGTTTTCAAGGTGAATCATAAAACACAAATCTACACACCTCTAGTACTGACATAACAAGTCACACTCATTTAAAAGGTCTCCTGTAGTTGGGATTGATAACTGTATTTAGCCTAGTTTTTAACCTTCTTATTAAGGTGTGTCGATTTTATGCTCATTTACTATTTTGATTGCAGCTGTTTTGGTTCTTGGGTAACTTTGACTATATTTCAAAATGTACCTTATCACAAACAATCAAGCTACAATTACAATGATAGCAGATTTAATAATCTGACTATTTTACTTACCAAAATAGTTTACTGCAAATCCCTGAAAAATGCAGAATTTTCCACCCAGGAAAAAATATCCTTGGTAGTTTGTAGCAACAACAATTGTGGTACCACAAAGGGACATCATAAGATCTGAAAAGGAGAGGTTGAGAATAAATATGTTGATGGGATTGCGCAGCTGAGGATTCTTCAAAGTTACAGCAATAACCAAAACATTATTAAATACGGAAAACAAAGCATTCAGAAACATCAGGAAAGCCAGCACGCCATATCCAGCTCTTGGGAAAATGGTAGGTCTCACTGTAATACTCTCAGCTAATTCTGTTGCAAGAAAACTCTCATTCTCCATGACTGCTGGGCTCAAAACTACAGGTTTTATCATACACCGCCTAGCAGAATATATAACTCGTTTTACAAATGAACTGAGATATTCTAATTCTTATAATTACATGGACATTTTGAAGTGATGAATCCTAGGATTAAAGTAACAGCTGTCTTATTTCAGCAGTGCCTTTTGTTGCATTCATAGAAGAAGAAGAAACAATTAAGTATGCTAATATGATTACACTCCGAACAATAGTAGCCTCTCGTTGACAACATTGTATTAAAGATGATTTCTGAAGGAACCACTTACCATGTCTGGGGATTTCTTTAGCTTTAGGAAGGGGGAAGGCGTGTGGGTGTGAGCCATAAGATAAAAATACTGGATAGCTCAGTGGTCTAGCTATTTGGCTTTGGAATCAGAGGATGGTAGTTCTGTTCCTCACTGTGCCTCCTTTGAGAGAGACTGGAATCGATGTTCCATAGCATCCTTTCCAACTCTGTAGTTCTAAGATGAATTATATTTCATGTTTCGAATGGTATGGAGATGTTGGATAGACGTTCTTTGTATCATAATACAGTAATACCTCGGATAACGCTAAGACTTGGTTCCACAAGTCTTGGTGTTATCCAATTTTTAGTGTTATCCAATCCATGTTAAAATCCTATGGGATGGATCGGATAACGTTAAAGCTCCATAGAGATACATTGTAACCGCACAGGCTTTAGCGGTTGTTATCCGATCCATCCCATAGGACCTTAACGTTATTCGATCCACTTCTCCTCCCTAGATTACTTAACGTTATGCGATTTTAATGTTATCAGAGGTAAACGTTATCCAAGGTATTACTGTAAAAGGGAAACCTACTGTACTTCAGTATCCTAAGGTGAATATAAACTTCTGTATATTTATTAGTTTTCCTTTTAGCTTGGCACTCCCATTTTGGCACTTTGGATCTTCTGCCTACTGTAGCAGATTTTATGTGCCATGAAAGGACAGGATGTTGTTGTTACTGGCAGCAGGAACACTAATAAGATTTTTGTTTCTGGTGCCAAAATAACCTAACTGGCGTATGATCAGTGGTGGACATCTGCAGGTTTGCACCAATTCGCCAAAACTGGCAGCAGGAATTCTGACTGGCCCTGCCCATCCAACTTTTGAAATAAAGTAGTCCTAATTCGGGTGCAACACAGGGCGTTTTCCCTAGCCATGCCCACCATACCACACCCACAGTGTTGTAGTAAAAAAAAACCTGGAGCCCACCACTGCTTACTATACTATTCAACTTTAATTGGGGAATTAGAGAGACAAATTTGCTTTTCTTCCTCAGGCAGAAAACTCTTTGAGTCACTAAAGCCCTCTTTCCTTTCATACTGTTCATAATTGTACTTAGTTTTATAATTAAATTAAAAGGGAGGATTGTTATTCAATTATTTCTTTTCTGGTACAGTTAAGAAAGAAAGAAACTCACGATTTGGCCGCAGCAATTTATAATCTTTCCTGACCCACTGGAATAATATTAGAAAATGATTGCTAAACTGTAGAGAGGAGTAACATGATTTGTGAAGAAGCAAACAGATACCCTGGGAAATCTCAATTCCACCTCCACATGAACAAAAACAATTCCTGTTCATATACATTGCAATCACATGGTCTAAGTCAGGGGTGGCCAACCCTAGTCCTCCAAGTGTTCTTGAACTTCAATTCCCAGAGGCCTTGATCAGCAGGTGTGCTGACTTGGGCTTCTGGGAACTGAAGTTCAAGAACACCTGGAGCACCAAAGTTGGCCACCCCTGATCTAAACAATGGTCATGGAAGAGGTAGGATAACATCATTCCACACTTATAAATTCAGTTGTCATACATTAGTACCACCTGAAGGGGAGTACTGTATGTGTTTATGCATTTGATTAGGCTTTGTTTTGTTCTGTTGTGAGTGAGGAATGTTATGTTATAACTGAGAAGGCCACGTGCTGTATGGGACTTAAAATAGTTGTGGTTGTTATAGTTATAGTTGCTATGGAAATGGAGCTTCTAGTTAAACGTTTGGAAATGATGAGGGAGAAACTACCTTAAAATGACTGCATTGGTTATCAGGAATAAATATAATGGGCTTTTAGAAGGTTCAGAAAAAGACACAGTCAGGGGTTCTGGTCAGGGGAAAAGAGAAAGGACTCAGAGCTGAAAAAAGAAAAAAGAGAAGCCCTATCTGAGGAGTCTAGGTCAGGGGTGCTCAAACCTTTCGGGCTGCGGACTGGTCACAAGGTTCAATGGCCCGGTCATGTGGAAGTAAAATGTGCCTTGCAATCTGTTTTGCAACAGGATGAGATAGATTTTAGGCTGCCATTCTCTCTGTTTAAATCATGGGTGCCCAAACTACAGTCCAAGGGCTGGATCCAGCCCCCTACCCCAATTCATCCAGCCCACGCCACTCTCATTGCTCCTGGAAGCAGAAGTAAAACATGCTGTACGGGTGAATTTTACTTCCGCTTCCAGGAGTGACAAGGGCAGCATGGGCCAAATGAATTGGAGTCGGGGCCCGGATCTGGCCCATGGGCCATAGTTTGGGGACCCATGATTTAGGCTAACAATTTCTTATTAGAAGTAAGGAGATTTGCATTTTTGAATTACAGCTTCCAAAATGACTGTCTGGGGAATCATGGGACCTGTAGTCCAAAACCATAATTTTTCACTCTTCTACTTATTAAATCATAATTAACAACTCTAGAGCACAACATTTGGAGGCTAGAAGAGACGGCCAATATGCCATTCCATTGAATATACAGAGGCTTACTGGGTTGAATGTTTGAACCTTATATCAACAACAGGTTATTTTTGAAATTGATTGCCTTTCCCCCTTAAATGGTATTGCCTATTTATTTTCCACCTGCTGGATGTACATTTTATAACCCTACAATCTGTTTAATTATACAATTGTATAATATTTAATATCCCCCAGTAGGGGGTCTTGAGTGGTCTAACTAGGCAGTGTTGCCCATCTCTTGTCAATGATGTTAGGCCGAGACTAAAACTCACCAAAAGTTGGATCCCTTGGGCAAGGTGAAAGCGGAGGGCACACATCTTGGTCTGCCTAGCCAGCAGATGATGTGATATCTAAATGGCCAAAAAAAAAAACACATGCAAGTGGACTTGATTTCTCAAGTCCATTTGCATGCGTGGAATGTCGTCACAGAGATGTCTACTTAACTCCTAGGTGACCTTACTGGCTTGTTTCACTGATAAAACAATTTTTGCCACAGGTTCCTATGGAAAATACATTAAGAAAATTGGAACCTCCAAAGGTTTTCATTTTGCTGGAATAATCAGAATTCTTCAGCCTAGCATGGCTGCTAAGCTTAGCGTCTGGAAGTTGCAGTCCAACCGAGTAACTTGGACAAGTTCTGATAAAAACATAAATAGAAGCAAAACACTTTAAAAAATAACTTGCTTTAACAATATAGCAATTTGTTTCACTTTAATGAGTAAATGAGTTTGGCATTGACTATAGCTCACTTCCTTAGATGCATCTCTAGTTTTTTAAAAAAGTCTAAAATTAGTCATAAAGGTCAAAGGCATGACAGAATAATATAATTTTAGACTGTTAGAATTTCCTTTCCTAAGAATTCCAAAATAGGAAGCGCTGACTACCTTCACCTGCCAGATTTGGAGGGGCATGTAACAGGTTTTCCATCAAAGGCCTCACATTCCAGACATGTCCATATATAAACACTATGCAACTCAATTCTGCTGAAATTTCAGGCAGGTTCCAACTGTGAAAGAAGCATGTACACACATGCTCCCAGTCAAACAATATTGGTTGTTTAACCAACAATAGAACCTTTCCATTCCAGCTATATATCAAGGGAGTTTTATTGTTCAGGGCCAGCCCAGGCATATCTAAAACCAATGTCAAGAAGTTCCAACATTATACAATATTTATAGCAGCCAGTCCCTAAGCAAATAAGTGACATGACAATGTTCTGAGCAGGCTGTATTGCTAGCAGATACAACACCTTGCTGAGAACAGTCCTGCATTGAAAGGAGTCATCCATTGGAAAGCCTGTTCAATCCAAGTCTGGAGTAATGATAAAGAACTGTAGGAAGAAAGAGCTAAGAAATGAAGTTGCCCATCAGTGATTAGTAACTGAAGGGCTGGCTGGACAAAAATATGGACTATCTAGCCATAGTAGTCCATACAAGGGTAAGATGCTCTGTATTTCTATTTAAAGTATAGAAATTTAAGTGCCCATCCTACATACTCCCAAGATCCTAGAAGAAGCTTTCACTGGCCAATACTTTTCTGTAATAAATCATATTTGTTATCTTTATGTTATTCTGTTATCAGCTTTGAGGGACAAGGAAAGTGCAAAGTCTTTTATATTTTTAGAATTGTTTTCAAGCTCCAACATCACAGTTGACAACTAGAGGGAATCTTCTTTTCATGCATTTTTCTGCCCTTCAGTAATGGAACTGTAGCGTTGTTAACAAAGGACAATTCAATCATTTCCTTTTGTAGACAGGCAGCCTTAATGATGGAAAATAATTAAAACAAGGTTAAAAAAACTTGTGATGTTCCAAGCTCTGTAATTATGTGGATTACATGCCTGGAAGGATTATTAATGTTGAATGCAGGGTAGTTAAAGTGTTCATCTGAGACTTGGGAAATCCATGTTGAAGTCCCTGCTAAGCCATGAAATTCATTTAACCCAGATATGGGTTCAACCCCACAAGATATGGACTAGCCTTAATAAAATACATAGAGGGCACGGTAGATGTGCGGACTTTTTGTATTAATGGGGGAAACAGTGCAGGACACTGTGACAAATTGTGCAACATATTATTTGATTAATAAAATAAATTTGATTAATAAAATAAATAAATAAATAAATATTATAGACTAATGTAGCCTTAGAGCAGGGGTTCCCAAACCTACGGTCCGGCCCACCACATCATATCATGTGGGCCCCATCGTTGTTGCCACTGGACACAGAACCATCAGTCCAGCCCACTCAACTGTCTAAGGGGGTGTGGTCTAGCCCGCAGTTTGAAAAGGTTGAGAACCCTTACCTTAGCTTAGAGTATATGAGGGCAATAGTGATGATTTTCTAAGAGCGACTCCTGGTACAATCAAATATATAATTTATTTAGATGTTTGTTTATAAATTAATGTACAGTGGTGCCTCACTTAAAGAGCATAATGCGTTCCACGGGATTGCTCTTTAAGCGAGTTTGCTCTTTAAGCGAAACACCATTGTAAATGACCAATTGTGGGGGGGGGGGGATTGAAAACCCCAATTTATTTGTTAAGCGAGTTTTTGGTTGATTTTATTTGTTAAGCGAAGCGACCATTCAGAGAAAATTCTGCTCTTTAAATGAGTTACTCTTTAAGCGAAACGCTCTTTATGCGAGGTTTGACTGTATAGTCTTATATAGTTTATATATATTTTCTTTTTTTTATATGTTGACTCAATGTGTATAAGTGCCACATGCTAAATAAATAAATTTAAGCCAGTCAGTCTTTGTCAGCCTTGCTTACCCCGCAAGAGTGGTGTGAAGATAGAAAGTCTTGAGCAGTGATGGGCTGTCAAAAATTTTACTACCCCACCGTGATGTTATCACAGGGTGGGCGGAGCTAACATCATGATATCATGTCATGGGCAGGGCCAAAGAAAATAATACAAAATAATAAAAATAGGGAGCTTCAGGCTATAGGGAGCTTCAGGCTAGCAGCTTCTCTTCCTCCTCCCTGTCTGGGAGGACAGCAAGGAGGCCGCGCATATGTGCCAAGCACTAGGCGTGCAAGTGCTTGGCATGCATGCGCAGTGGGGGAACCAGTGAAAAAGTAAGCTCCAAAGGTGGTTCCCCCCCAAAACCTGCTACAGGTTCTCTGGGACACTGGGAAAAGTTACTACCGGTTCTGGAGAACTGGTGAGAACCTGTTACATCCCATCACTGGTCTTGAGCTATTTGCAAGGAAAGTGACAGGTTTAGTTAATAAATGATAACAGTGATTACCCTCATAACTATCAACATTCTCTTCTCTAGTCTGGTATATTGGTATGTTGAACTCAAATAGTGGGGAAAGCATTGTAATTCAATAAGCATTATATTATTTCAGGCAAAGATATGATAAAACATGTGTTTTTGTTGTATCATCAGCAATATCTGTCATGCAGATAGAGCCGAGCTATCATACCAATGGAGGCGGAGGTGTTTTCAATGTCAACATCATATTGCAAAGAATTTTTTATAAGTGTTTTAGGGAAGACGCTGAACGAGACTTTTTAAAAGGCATCTTTTTCAAGGGAGGGGAAGCCTCTTTGTATCGGAGAACAGCAAGAAAAAGTCACAAAGCAAGTGTTTTTTTTACATAGATTCTCATATTAAAGGCATAGGAACTGACAAAACTCCTCTAATAACATGGCTTTTGTTACTCTTTTTCTGTCTTTCTCCACCTGCAGGAGGCTAATTTGCCAAAACACTGAACTCTAGAGCTGGATGAAAACATTTGAAAACTGAGTTGGCAGTTGGGAACTGAATTAAATGAATATGTCTGAAAAGCAAATATGTGTGAAAAGCAAATCTGTTATATATGAGGTCAGATCATGTTACCTTCTGCAAACCACCTTGTTCCCATTTCTCTTCGGGCAGTGTTGAGATAAAGAAATCCCTTGGAAACATAGAAAAGAGGAAGAACAAGTTCCTTGTTTTTGCATTCAGAAAGGAGGCTTGGAAAGTGAAGAGAAGCGAGATTCCACTGTTCAGTCTAAATATACAGTCAAGCTTCCAGAGGATTCAGTAGTTGATTTAAGTAACTTCCATGCTACAAATTTGTACACAGGATTTGACACCCATAATACCTGACAATATTGTTGTTACTTTTGCACCTGCTGCTTAAACTGTAAGTACGTAGCCTGACTATCAGAGAGTTGCTGAATCAGATTGTGTGCATTCTGTTATCATTTCATATTTTCATGTATAAAATACTGCTGATTAACTTCTGTATTCCTTCTGATTTTGTGATATAAGTAGCTCAATATTCAATGAAATCAATATACTTTAAGATAATGTGCAATTTAATCCTATGCACATTTATTAAACATGAAGTCCTATGGCAGTATTGGCTAACTTTGGCACTACAGGTGTTCTTTAATTTATTATTATTATTTATTTATTTATTTAGATTTATATCACCGCCCACTCACCGTGGTGACTCAGGGCGGTTTACAATCAAGAAAAAAACAACACAATTTCAATTTTCAAAGCCCGGGTCAGCAGGAGTGCTGACTTAGGCTTCTGGTAATTGAAGTCCAAGAACACCTGGAGTGTCAAGGTTAGTTATCAATGTCCTATGATCTTCAATAGTGCTTTCATTGTTACTATGTGGTATTTCACACTTGTTGAAACTATCTACTCTTATGACCTTGGTCATGGGTTGGGCAGTATGAGTGTATATCAGGGGGTGCCCAAACTACAGGTTTGGTAAATACAGCCCCCAACGCCAATTCATCTGTCCCACACCACCCTCATTGTAAAACACGTTTTACTTCTGCTAATGGGAGTAGCGAGGGTGGCGCAGGCTGGATGAATTGGGGGCTGGATCTGGCCCACAGGCTGTAGTTTGGGGACCCATGAACCATGTGACCGACCCACGGCCTGAAAAGTTTGGGCACTCCTGGTATATATCACAGCCAGCCAGCAGTGAGGAAGTTTTGTCTTTAGCTCCCACCATCCTCAGCCAATATGATCAGTGGCCAGAGATGGTGAGAGATGGATCAGGCAACATCAAATATCTGGGGAAAGAATGGCAAATTATGTGGTTCTAAACTAAAATATGAAACATTGTCCATGAGAATGCAGACCTTTATTCATTGCTGTTCCTATTGCTGTAGATCTTTATGCTGCAAACAAAAGATGCAAAAATGGACTGTGAATATTCTTGTGAGGAGGATGAAGTAATCCATGCGGAAGAAAAATGTCTTATATTTAAGGAGACTGAACTACTGGGAAATAACATGGACTCGATGGGAAAGAATGCAGAAGATGCTGTCTTTTCCCCTGGTGAGACCGAAGCTCCAGCTAGCACTAAGATAAAATCGTTGCCTAATATCAGGACCAGAAAGCAGGACTTTAGTGAAAACTTCCTGAAAGTTCCATCAGGGGACCTTGACGATGGAGGAACCATCCCTTACCAATTTGACAGGCATGCTCCGGAAAGGATTTCTACTTCTCCAACTCTGAGGAGACTACGAAACAGTACGACATCAATTGCTCAAGCGTTTCCATTCCAAAATGGCTCTGAGAATGCAAGGGCAGGAATCCAGGCACCACAAAGTGATTCGTTAAGTCCTATCTGTCAAAGTTCTTTATTCATTCAGCCCCATCCTTCTTCCACATTCTCCATCCTCCACCCAGATTCACTATTATTGCAAGAAAAGCTAATGTCAGCTGACCCCACATCAGTTCAATCCTATTGTCAAGATAATGTTAACAATGATGAAACTTTTAAGCACAGAACAAGAAACAACTCTTCTTTCCTGTCTAAGAGAGAGCCTAAATCTCAGGTACGTATTAAGGTAAATATTATGGTCAACTAAAAAGGTGTGGGGTTTTTATTCTATTTATACCTTATTTTCTTTGTTTATTGCTCTATTTAGTCAGGGTTAGCAGTTAACTTAAAATATGGTCAAAGCAATCATGTCATTATCTTTTTCAGTTTTACGTCTGTTAAGGTAAAGGTAAAGGTTTCCCTTGCTCGAAAGCCAGTCGTATCTGACTCTAGGGGTCAGTGCTCATCTCTGTTTCTAAGCCGAAGAGCCAGCGCTGTCTGCTTCTGCAGACATTTCCATGGTCATTGGCAGGCATGACTAGACAGAACGCTGTTACCTTCCCACCGAAGTGGTCCCTATTTATCTACTTGCAATTTCTTGCTTTTGAACTGCTAGGTTGGAAGGAGCTGGGACAGAGACGGGAGCTCATTCTGTCCTGCAGTACTTGGGAATCAAACTGCTGACCTTCCACCTCCCAGTCAGCAATACCTCAGATAACGCTAAGACTTGGTTCCACAAGTCTTGGTGTTATATGATTTTTAGTGTTATCCGATGCATGTTAAAATCCTATGGGATGGATCAGATAACGTTAAAGCTCTATAGAGATACATTGTAACCACACAGGCTTTAGCAGTTGTTATCCGATCCATCCCATAGGACCTTAATGTTATTCGATCCAATTCTCCTCCCCAGATTACTTAACGTTATGCAATTTTAGCATTATCCGAGGTAAACGTTATCCGAGGTATTACTGTGTAGCTTTTTACAATCTGGTGCAGATATGATAGGCAGTGATGGGCAGGAACAGGTTCTCACCAGTTTGCCAGAACCGGTAGTAACTTTTCCCAGTGTCCCAGAGAACCGGTAGCAGCTTTTGGAGGGAACCACCTCAGGGGCTTACCTTTTTGCTGGTTCCCCCACTGCACATGCACGCCAAGCGCTTGGTATGTGTGCGCGCCTACAGCACTTGGCGCACATGCGCGGCCTCCTTGCTGTCCTCCCAAGTGGGGAGGAGGAAGAGAAGCTGCTAGCCTGAAGCTCCCTATAGCCTGCTCCCCAGAATAAGTGACTCACCTTTGGGTGTGGGGTGTGTGTGTGTATTTTAATGTCTATTTAATTTGTATTTTTATGTGTTTTTATGTCTATTTAATGTGTATTTATTTTAATGTGTATTTTATATGTTTTATGTGTATTTTTATGTATTTTTATGTCTATTTAATTTGTATTTTTATGTGTACTTATTTTTATGAGTTTTTTACGTTGGCTCCACCCACATCATTGGCTCCGCCTGTGATGTCATGACATTGGCTCCGCCCATGATGTCATGACGTTGGCTCTCCCCATGATGTTGGCTCCGCCCACAGTGTGGTAGTAAAATTTTTGGCTGCCCACCACTGATGATAGGCTACAAAACTTAGCACCTTCAGCCATTATGAGGGCTGAAATGTCATGATTCTCCACCTCTTACTTAAGCAATTACACTTATATATCGTCCCATAGCGCTTAGTGCACTGTCTGGGTGGCTCCAAAGGTAGTAAGCACTTCTGTCCCCAATATGCTGGGTACTCATTTTATTGACTTTGGAAGAATGGAAGGCTGGGTCAACCTCGATACCATCAGGAATGAACTCATATGAGCAGTTTGGGCTTCAATACTATAGTTTAATTACTGCACCACTTTATAATACTGTAACTGCATGATGTCAAGTGTATTATGACTTATGGTGACCTTCTCCAGAGTTTTCTAGATAGAGAACACACAGAAATGGTTTACAAATGCCTTCTTCTAGGGGCATTTCTGGAATATGGCTTACCCATGAGTGTATATTATTATTATTATTATTATTATTATTATTATTATTATTATTATTATTATTATTATTATTATTATTATTATTATTATTATTATTATTATTATTATTATTATTATTATTATTATTATTATTATTATATGCTGCCCCACTCGCAAAGCAACTCTGGCTAACAAAGATACAAAACATACAGTTACAATTACAATTACTGTACTAGGTACCACATTATCATAATACAAAAACATTTCAACATATCATCATCACAAATCATCACAAGTCACAATATCAAAAAGTATCGGTATCACAGTATCAAAAAGCATTATAAAAAGAGAAAACAAGCTCATTTGAGAAGTCCCACAGCAACACGTTTGCGAAGTCCCACAGCACTCATATGAGAAGTCCCACAGTAAGTCAAACAAAAAAAAAAGTCAAAAGTCACCGCTCTTGTCCTCTTCCTGGCCGATGGAAAGGGCCAAGGAGGACACGGCGGTACGGCAGCATCTTCAGCCTCCCGTTGCCATGGGCGATGGAAAGGACCAAGGAGGGCATGGAACAGTGCTCCTCAAACTTGGTTTTCCAGGTGTTCTTGGACATCAATTACCAGAAGCCCTGATCAGCAGGTGGGTTTCTGGGAATTGAAGTCCAAGAACACCTGGAAAACCAAGTTTGAGGGATCCTGGGCTAGAAGATCCCAAACCTGAAGATATCTATTCTTTTACTCTCAGTTCACTCCCCTATAGCCTAAAAAAGAATCAGTTCCTCCAAATGTTGCATGCAGCTTAACATCCAAATCTTTTACCATTATGTACACCCGCATTTTTACTGTTCCAAGCTGTCATTATGCTATTTAAACTGTGGTGACCACATTTTAAGAAGGGAATAAAAAAGCTGAAAGTATATGTTCAAAATATCAACCACAAGGAAAGCTTCCTTGCCAATGCACACAACAACCATAGCAACTGGGAAAGAGTGGTTAGGAAATATTTTTTCTTGGAAACCATGGCAAAGGAAAGGCTAAAGTCTTCATTATACCTTCTAAGCCTAGTCAAAATCCTCCCATTCGTACTGCAGAGGAACTCCAGTGGCTTAGTGGATAAAACACTAAACCTGACAGCTGAAAGGTCAGAAAGTCAGCAGTTCAAGACCCAAGTCCTGCATGATGGACTGGGCTTCTGTCTCTGTCCCAGCTCCTGCCAACCTGGTTCAAAAACAAGAAACTGCAACTAAATAAATAGGTACTACTTCGGTGAGAAGGCAAACAGTATTCTGAGTCTAGTCATGCCTGTCTACGGAAACGTCTGTAGATGCAGACAGCACTAGCTCTTTGGCTGTAAACAGAGAGAAGCACCAAACCCTATAGTTGGATATGTTAGTAATAAAATACTTTCTAGGGCCCACTTCACATGATTTCACTCTCCAGGATGTCTGGCTCGAGGTCAGCAATCACAACACTGTGTTTGTTAGGGACATTAAGGTCTTTCTTGTATAGCTCTTCCTCTATCATTTTGCATTGTTCATTTAAGAAGGACTCCTTATCTTTCCTTGCTTCTCTCTGGAAATCTGCCTTCAGTTGGGTGAATCTTTCACCTTTGCCTTTTGCTTTCCTTCTTTCCTTGGCTATTTATAAAGCCTCATCAGATAGCCACTTCGCTTTCTTTCATTCCCCCTCCCCTTTGGCATGATTCTAATTGCTGCCTCCTGTACAGTGTTATGAACCTCTGTCCATAGTTCTTCAAGCACTCTACCTGCCAAGTCTAATCCTTTAAACCTATTCTTAAATGAGAATAAAACAAGACCTGGAACTGACTGTAGCTGAAATCATGACCTACTTAATACAAAATTCAGGCGTAGAATGAAGAAAGCTTGAAAAACCATTAAGCCATTGAGGTATGACCTAGATCACATCCCTAATGGAAGTAAAGAGTAGATTTAAGGGATTAGCCTTAACAGTCAGAGTGCCTGAAGAAATATGGGCAGAGGTTTTCAAACCAAAATACTGCAGACAAAATTTGGCTCATGATCTGAGTTTGCTCCTGATGTGTTCAAACTTTCCATCCTTCCATGGTCAGTAAAATGAGTACCCAGCTTATTGGGGGCAAAATGTTAATTTCCTTGTGAATTTCCCAGAGAGTGCTTTAAGCACTGTTACTGTTGTTATGGGCTGTCAAGTCATCGCCAACTTATGGTAACCATATGAAAGAAAAATCTCCAAAATGCCCTAAACTCTCCAACCCCCCTCAGTTCTTGCAAACACAAGCCTATGGCTGTCATGACATCATGGGTGGGGCCAAAGGAAAAATAATAATAAAATAAAATAATAAAATAAAAACAAGCACACACACTCACCTCAACCCACCCACCCACTCACAACACAAACCTGTAAATAAATAAAATAAATAAATAAAAATTATATTAAAATACACCCACCCACCCACCCCAAACATAAATCACCCACTCACCCCAAACACAAACCCATCACTTACCTGTTAGAATAAGTGCCTGGGCCTCCTGCCCATACATATACCTGACCAAAAGCTGTAAAGATATATCTTGTACAGTACTAAGAATCGCTTGCCAACATTTGTTTGAAAAAGTCTTTGCAGTCCCTTTGTTCAGTAAGAACATGTGAAGTTCAAAATGCCAGGCCAGATGATTTTCTTTGACTAACATGAGATGTCTTATTATTTTTTTCCCAGGAATCAGATTCACATAAACCTGTTGGGTATGTATATGCTTTTTGTGGTTTTTTTAAAAGGGAACCAATTTTTGTTTGTTTGTGTTGATATCAAATGTCAATGTGATAAATTTATTGTGCCCAAACGCTAGCAAGATCAGTTCTCAGTTCTTAGAAAGAATGAACCAGTTTTGAAAATTTTTATCACCAAATTGATTAGATGATCACCAAGTTGGCTGTTCCCAAGAACAATTTGTACAGATTGCTAATGACCTTTCATGGTATGGTCATCTAAGAGTTGTCCAGCCTTTCAATCTAAATTGCCAAGAAGAGATACATGACAGTTCTAACATGCTAGTGGATTTCTTCTACTTGAAACCTGATGCTAGAAATATCTTATATCAGGCAATATTCAGAGCTTTAAAACATTCCTTTTCAGACTATAGCTCCCAGAATCCCCACAGTTGGCATGAGCTCCAGCTGTGCTGGCAGAGGAATTCTGGAAATTTGACTCCAAAAAAAGTAATATTTCTAAGGTCTGGTTTTCTTTTGATGCTTAAGTGCCTGATGGACAGCAGATAGAAAAATATGTGTAAGCCAATATCCTTTCTGAAGGCAGAGGACTTGTAAAGAACTACTGCTGGAAATCTAGATATTAGTAAATATGAATAAGCAAAAAGGCTACACAATGTGAACTTTCCAAATCTGAAAAGATTTAATGAACATAAGAAATGTCATGCTGAAGGAGACCAATGAGCCATGTCAGCATCACTTGGATTTACAAGAAGTGGCTGCTCAAATGCTTCAAGGTAGGAAATTATCTGTATCTGTTCACCTACCCTCTCACTATATATATAGCATCCCTCTGCCCAGCAGCCCAATGAGAGCGCTTCCTCCCTCCCTATAGCACAGAGTCCACCCCGCCCCTCTGTTTGTGCACTCGGTCGCTAAAAGGTTCACCATCACTGCCCTATTGCTATTGCACAGATCACCCCCATCCATCATGGATTTCTATTACATTTAGATACTCCATTTTAAAGTGGTATAAATATCTATTTAAGGAACTTCAACCATACAAGCTCCCATAGCAACATGATGAGACCCTGGTCTTGTGTTTCATCTCTTTGTAAGACTGCCACTGAAGCTGGCAGAGCTCCATACACACATATGTACTGCACAGCATATTCTGCCCTCATAACCTCTCTGGGCTTTTTTTTAAAAAAATCTGGTAGCCAGTACAATATAGATGTTTGAGTTTTTGACTATGACCTAGATGGCAAGGGTTTAAACTATCATTCAGCCATTAAGGTAGCTGGATAATTTCAGGATAATTGCTATTCTATGGCTAAACAGGCAGGTTTTAATGGATCAGACTCACTCTTTGTTCCAAGGACAAAAAAATGTGTATAGTCCATCATCATCTATCTGACAAACTAAGAAGTAGGATTGCATTGAGATGTCTTTGTAGACTTCTATTTTAAATTGTTTAATATTTTGTAGTGCTGCTAATGGTGGTGCTTTTCACTACGCAAAGATCACTGCTCAGCACAGAATTAGGTGTAATTGAGCCCATTGAAATCAGTGAGTATAACTACATCTGATTGGATGCAAGACCTAAATCAACAGTGCAAACACTTGGATCAAGCTAGCAATTAACACAATACATTATTTCTAGTAAATTTAGCAGGGAAAGCAAAGTATTACATGTCACACAGGATCTACAGCTTTAAAGTGTATAGGTAGTCTCTTCATAAACTGAACACACCTTATTTAGGTTGACTGCAAACAGCAGTACATATTTACTTTTCCCCAACCCTAACCTTTACTGTTGGTCAACAGATCTGCAATGTTTATACTTAGAGATTTCCAATCATTTCCAGTTCGTTTGTGGTAAAAACTGTTGGAAGTATCCCTTGAAATATAGATTAAGATATCAGACATAACATCCCCACATTTGCTTTTGTGCAATTACTTATGTGTCTCAGTTTGCCTTCAAGATATGTGCCTTCCATGTACAAAGACCTTTTCATTAAATGCCTCCTTGTTGTAAAATGCAAAGTGGAAATCTAGTATATTCTCCATTCTCCACCAACCCTGGAGAATACACTAGCAATTCTCTGCCAATGGAGATGGGAGGAAACAATTGATCAGATACTGCATGAGGTGAAACTGGATATCTGAAAGTGATTTTGTGTTTTATAGCCAATTTTGCAGTCTTCGTCTTGGGATGTTTCTTTAACTGAACTCCTAATGCTGCTATAATTAGTCAGGATTCCTTATTTCTAATTCCCTAACCCCATCCACTTGCCTCAAATTCCACAATTTAAGTAATGCCCATCTTGAAGAGCATTTTTCCCTGACTTGAAAGCTCATTTGCCTTTAATATTTCAGTGGTCCAATGATAGTATGTTCTCTTTTTTGAAAATCCCTATTATTTTCAGGTAATATTACTGTATTTTAATGTAAATGTAAATGTCATTAATTTGGGGTTTTTTTAATTATCAAATGGGTTGCTAAATATAATTCCATCACCCCATAATTCCTGGTATGAAATAAAATGGCTGCCATATGGAAGCCATTCTTGAAGTACCTACCACAATAAGCATGGCACTGCTAGAGCATTATTCATGTCAACCAGCTACCTTTGCCAGTCACAATGCTACTATCATTTCCCCTCCCTTTTGGAGATCTTGATTATTATTTTTTGACATCTCTCTAATGCCGCCCAGAGTCGGGTCCTCCCGATCGGGGTGGGGTATTAAATTTAATTAATAATAATAATAATAATAATAATAATAATAATAATAATAATAATAATAATAATAATAATAATAATAATAATAATAATAATAATAATAATAATAATAATAATAATAATTTTAAAAGGAAGTTCAATTCTGACCTAATGAGCCAGCTTGATATTGTGGCTTTAAAGAAGTGGTTCCCAACATGGGACCCAAGTCCCACAGGGGGAGTATAATTCCCAGAAGTTCAAGTCAGTCCATTGGCTGATCAGTGCTTTAGGGAATTGACTTGGGCTTCTGGGAATTGAAGTCCAAAAACCAAAGATTGGGAAACAGTGCTTTAGAACATTGGGATTTAGTTGATCCAGTTAGTTGAACTGGGAAACTCATTGGATGATCATGAGCCAATTATTCTTTCTCTCAGCTTGGCTGACTGCCTAGGAGTGTTGTGAGAATATTTGGAACTGAGAAGAGCTATTTAAGACAGGGGTTCCCAACCTTTTCAAGCCAGGGGCCGTGTCACACTCTCTCAGTGAGCTTTGAGGGCCTGATGGCCATTTTGCCCTGCTTGCAGGATACAGGTGGCCATTTTATCCCAACAGCTTCAATTGGGGTGGACATTTTGTTTCTCGAAAGCCCTTGGAGGAGGGGAGCACATGAAATGGAGCCATGGGCTGGATCTGGCCCATGGGCCTTAGGTTGGGAATGCCTGATTTAAGGGAACAGTGCATATAAATGGAACAACTTACTTCCCATATGAAGAATTTGAAGTAGTACACTGAGATTATTCTTCAACTTTGTTTCTGCTCTACTGACTTCTGCCATCTGTCATCTAAAGTTACAGTCTTAATACTCCAGTTATGAATGCAGGATTTATTTATTTTTTTGTGGCAAAGAATAAAGTAAAGCCATTTCTTGACTTCTTTAACAGCACCAATCCCTAAAAACCTGAAAGTCTTTTCTTGTAAATGATATGCAACTTTTGAATTTTCCTTTCGGTCAATATAGCTCAACAGAACGCAGGCATAGCTCAGTGGTGGTGAGTTTGCCTGGATTTGAGATGTTCCCAGGAGACTTATTGATACCTGATACGGCAACAAAATTCCTGTACTACTCAGCTTCACAGCAAAGTTCAGGTCAGAAAGGGTATGAGTCTGAAACTTTGGCATGTTTTGTTGGTCAAAAGATTCAGGGTTTCAATCTTTTTTAAAAAAAGCTAGTCAATATCACATGATGTTTATGTTGGGGTTTTTTTTCCACATCCTTTGGATAACCTTGCCCAACCATGTATTCCACAGTCTTTAAATCAATCTGGAACCTGGTAAAACTGATGAAAATGTAGTATTTGTTCAACATCCATATATTATTGGGCCTTTGTTTCCACTAAACTACAGTTTTCTATCATTTGCCTTTAATACCAGAGCAGTCCTACCATTAGGTAGACTGACACACTCACCCCTGATTGATTAGGCACAGTGTTACCCAAACCAGTGGACTTCAATTCCCAGAAGCTTCAGTCAATACATTGGCTGATCAGTGATTTGGGGAACTGACTTGGGCTTCTGGGAATTGAAGTCCAAAAATAAAAGTTTGAAGAAAAACTGGATTAGGGAATGGTAGCAGCTGAAACTACCCAACTATTTCTTCTGAATCTCATATTCTTTTCCATCCATTGGATAACTTGGGCCAGCCATGTCAAAGTGTCCCTTTGAGACACATTCCGTTTTAACTGAGATTGTCATATCTGAGAGAGAGGCTGGAAACATCACTGTTCCTGTCTAAGATCCCAATTCCTCCCTGCTTGCATGGTCATTGGCCATATTGATTGAGGGATTCTGGGAGCTGTAGTCCAAAGAAGTCTTTCTCTTCTGCATCTAGGCCAGATGTGAAACTGCCACAATGAAAGTGCCTTTTGGTGAGTTTATTTTGCAGTTCCCTACAATGTTTCTACACTGTAGCTGGTTCACTTATGGACATACCAGTTTGGGTCCTAACTCATGTTCATTTAAGGTGATTTCTGAAAGAAACTTTGCCTCCTCCTTCACACCACCATAGTTTACATCCCCAAGAAACGCACTAGAATATGTGTGTGAGAGAGAGAGAGAGAAAGAGAGAGAGAGATCCTGAACAATGTGGTACAGTGTTCTGAACTGCACAGAGGAGGTTGTCTGAATTAAGCTATCTTAAGTTTCATGCTTGATTTGAAGCCTCTATATTAGGAGTTCTTAACCTTTTAAAGCCAAGGGCTGGGTCACGCTCCCTCAGACAGCTTTGGGGCCAAACAGCCATTTTGCCCTTCCTCCACCAGATGACACTTACTGGTATGGTGGAGGCAGTGTGTGGGACACATGAAATGGTGCTGCAGGCCACATCCGGCCCATGGGTTGAGGATCCCTGCTCTATATCCTCTCTCAGCAGCAAACCCTGTCCTATCTGGTGAGATTGGCATCATAGGAACTGTGGGAGGGAATGACAGGCAAGAACCTTCCCTTCTATAAACATACAGTATTTTCAGTCCCAAACCACAGTCTGTCAGCAGGCAAATAGATCTGTTTCTGTCAAGACCACATTCATAAGCATTTTAGGAGCAACATTGTCTCTCTGCAAACAGATGCTTTTGAAATAGATACCTTTTTGTTGTTGTGGTGGTGGTGTTGTGTTGGTTTTTGTCTATGCCAAAGGATGCACTCGATTGATGCTGTGTGTTTTGTTTTTGTTTTATGGGGGCACCCACCTTGCCACACTCATGGAATTTTAGAGACAGTCTAGTCAAAACTGTCATCCATTTGTGATCATTTCTGTTTCCCGATGCTTTCTTCAATTTTTTTAAACCAAAGATGACTTGTTGAAGATTGGTAGAGCTAGAAATGCTTCATTGGAAAGCATGCTGTTTATCTGTTCCATTTTTTGATTTAAGAGTTTCCTTATTTCTCTTTCTATTTTATGTCAGAATCCAAAAAGCCTTGGTGGCCATTTGCCAAAAAAGGAATGGTGAGTATTTTGCAAGGCGTCTCTGCTGCCTCACCCAATTTCTACTGATTGAAAGTGAACGTTTTTTCTGGTTCCAGTAGCAGCTCCTGGAATACTGTATTACTTAAACACACTTCTCTTCCTTGTAATTGTCCTTGTGCATTCTTTATTTTTGGGACTGTGGTGGTTTAGTGGTTAAGACGCTGAACTTGATGACTGGAAGGTTGGCAGGTTAGCAGTTTGAGACCCGAGTGCTGCATGATGGAATGAGTTTCCATCTATGTCCCAGCTCCTGCCAACTTGGCAGTTTGGAAGCAAGAAATTGCAAGTAGATAAAGAGGTAACGCTTCAGCAGAAAGGTAAGCAGCATTCTGTGCACTCTGGTGTCTAGTCATGATTGTCATATGTCTATGGAAATGAATTCAGACACAGACAGCATCTTTGGCTAGAAATAGAGATGAGCACTGAACCCTAGAGTCAGATATGACTGGCCTTCGAGCAAGGGTGACCTCTACCCTCATTATTCTTTATTTGCATGATGGGGAGCAGCAGCAGACTTATTGGAGGACAACTGAGTATGTAATTTTTACCTTTAAACAGGGTAAAGACAAACAAATATCAGACCTGGAAAACTGTCTTTCTACTGTAACTATCAACATGTCAGAGTACAGCTGCCATGAATTCCACAATGTTAAGGTAAAGAAATAATATCACACGCCAGAATGTTTGTAGTGGTTCTCCTTCCCCCCCTTCCTTTTTAAATTTATCTAAACTAGGACTGAGCCTCCAAATGCAGTTGAACTCATAATTCCCAGCATCCCCAAACAACTTGGCAGGTAGTAACAGAATATGTGGGATTTAGTGTAATAACTCTGGAAAGCAACAATTCCTCAACCCAGAAATTGTACTCTTAGGTGCAACACCTAGAGTACAAACAATTCTATCATTATATCATGTGACCATTAATAGCCCCATACAAGTGTATCTTTCAGAAATTAAAGACCTAGAGCCCATTGTGTCAGCATATTCTTAAATTAGGTACTGTATATATTTTTGGTATCAATCGATAGGACAAAACTTGGCTTGAAATCGTGGAGATGCATCAAGTTCAGCTGAAAGGCTCTGGTGATCTGTCACATGCAAAGAAGGAAGAAGCTGTGTGGGAGCTTTTTACAACTGAATGCACATACTTTCTGGATCATCTGCTGGTTCTCAAAATGGTATGTTTAAAAGCGGAAAGCCAGTCCCTTGCCTATGGTCTGTCAATAGTTAATCAGTTTGTCTAAATTAGAGACCAGTGTCAGGCGGCTGTTTCTACAAATAGGAGGTAATGCTTGAATGTCAATTATGAAGTTCAGGTGCTCATTGTTACAGTTTCTATTGTTATAAGAAAAGTCCAGAAGTGCCTGCTCCAGATATAGCTCTTTTCATCTCTATTAGCAACAGATCTTTTGTAAAGCTGAGTCTTAGCAGTCTGTTCCTGGTGAACCTACTCCAAAAGAGTTCGCGTTATTACAAAAGAGACACACAATGGACTGGAAGTATATTGCTTGGAAAATACATTTCCTTTTGCAGCTACTTTGAGGATTACCGAAAATGACCATTGGGTATGCTGAAAATTCTAGTCCCTCATATATAATGGTCCTAAGTTCTAGTTATAGTGTTCAAAATGAATTCCTGGGTGGGGAAGTCTTTAACTTTAAGTCTCTGCTTTTGGTTGCTGGATTTTAGGAATTTTGCCCAAAATTAAAATAAAATCCTATCATTCTCTTCTCTCAGATTTTATAACCATTGAAGAATTCATTTTCTTCAAGCTAGGAAACCAGTGGCAATGATGGGGTGCTGTGATTTAGAGAAGTCGCTAACTGGGAATTCCTGTCTTTTTTCAAAGATCTTTATGGATACTTTACAGAACCTGCAAAGCAAGATATTCCTCCAAGATGTGGACTCTGGGCTACTTTTTGCAAACTTGGAAGAATTAAGCCAGGTGACAGAAAACAACATTCAGCTTGCAGTTTTAGAACAAACAGCAGGGGCATACACTGACAACTGTCAGTCTACAGGTCTAGCACAATGATCAATAATTAAAATATTAGTAAAAATAAGATAATAATCACTCTGGTCCCTGCTTACTTAAATTTTCCCATTGGAGGAAAATGAGACAAAGTGTGTGCAACTTGACTTTCTAATGCATTTGTAAATCCAGTTACCATTGACATACTGCAGGTGTTGACAGCTTTTTCTATCTAAAGGGTCACATTCCCTCAAGGGTAGTCTAATGGGCTACATGCCCATGGACTAGAACCAAAAATGGGAGGCTCAGTCCTCTACCCTCTATTTTAACTGCTCTCTTTTCTGTATTGTCTCTTTCCTTCTGTTCCGTCCCTTTCCCTCTTCCCTAATCCTCTTCTGCCCTCTTTTTCTTATTCTACCTTCCAAGTCCTCACTCCATTCACTAATGGAAAAGAGAGAGCTGGATCCTAACCAATCACTTTCAGTGGGTTTTTGAAAGAAGACAGATAGTGTTAGGATGTGTAAGTGTCTGCCCGACACTCCAGTGTATTGCAAGGTGTATTACAGCTATCAGGCTGTGTATTTAGTCAGGAGCTACAGAGAGCTTCTTTGAGCGTTCGTCTCTATGAACTGTTGTCTTCATGAGCTGCTGTCTTCAGAAGTGGTTTTGACACCATATGAAGAGCCGTTCCAAGGCTGATGTCTGGAGCTGTATTTGAGGGACTGCTTCATTGCTGTTCAGCCCTACAGCTACCAGCCTATGGTGTGCAGGTTCTGTTTTGCCTGCTTCAAAGCCTGCACTGATTGCTGCCAAGGATGCAGTGAGGCTTCTATACCTACTGTCTTGGAGACTGGGTTTCTGGCATCACCCGGCAGGCTGTCTTTGCTGAAAGGACTTGGGTAAGCCTACAGACTGAGAAACTATAGCTGTGAATCTCTGTGACTGTTTCTTTCTCACAGCTACTGACCTGAACTGATCTGTGTGAACTGTATATATAGTGCCTTGGACTGAACAAGTGAATGTAACTGGGTAAACCATGGTGGCTGCACTGTAAATACTCCTGCACCTTACTTCTGAGTAAACCAGCTTTAAGTTTGTTTTGCACCCAACTGCCTGCCTGTTTGTCTGTCCTTTTCCAAAGGGGCTAAACCTTAGCAGGTGCGTGTCAGTCTTTAGCCCACTAACTCTGCTACCCGCATATCAACAGACAGCCACATGAGATTTGGCAAAGGCCCACAGGTTGCACATCCCTGGTTTATTGTAACATCGGTGGCTCCCAGGTACACATAGGAGAGTATATACAGGGAGGGTGCCCACCTTCCATGCACTTCAGTTTAGTTGAGTGTTGACTTTGACTGTTTGTTTGTTTTTTTGTTTTGTTTTTTGGTGGGAGTGGGGTCACCAACCTTTAGTTTGTGATACCTGGAATTGAAAATGGTCTGTGCACAAAAATGCTCCCAAACCTTGCACTAAATCATTAAAACAGTTGTTGTCCTTCATTGCCTTAAGGTATACTATTTTGTTCTGCATTTACTGTACCCATATCATCCTAAACATTTTGGATTTTAGACACTAAGGAGACGACCAATGAATAACAGGGACCTCCACCCAAAGTTAGGAAAACGGTTTCCTATTGCTGCCCACCACAACTGACTCAGTATAAGGCAGCTTCCTATGGTACTAAATGACATTGCATTGTCTTTATTATATTTTATTGGTTGCAATCCTAACGATTAATGTAGTAAACAGCACTAGAGCAGACCAACTGAATAAGTGGAGATTTAGTCAGATCAACAACTCTGTACGTTCCATTGATTCTAATGGGCCTACTCTTTGCAACTTACTGTACTAAAATAAGTTGCAACCAGAGTAGGTCCACATTTATTTTAGTAAAGTTGCAAAGTGTAGCCCTATTTGAATCAATAGAATTTAGGAAAAAGTAACTCACCAAATCCCAGCTGATTCAATGGGCCTGCTCTAGTACAACTTTCTATGCTACACAACAGGATTTCATCCACCATCTTTAACAATTCTCTTCTTCCCTCTCTCCATAGATATGCCTCAATTTTGTGACTAGTTTTTTTAGTGCTATAAAGAGTTATCTTGAAAGTTCAACATCTTCCATTGATTTCATCCCTGTGCTCACAGAGGTAAAAACAACAGCATATATTTAATAATAGTTGTTGTTAGGAAGTGCAGAAAATGTAAGGAAATCTGAATTATGTGTATCCAATTTACAGTGACCCTCTCACAGGATTTTCAAGGTATATGAGCTATTTCAGGAATGGTTTTACCAGGACCACTACCCTTCATGCGTCTCCAATGCTGATGGCGGATTTGAATCCACATCTCCCGAGTCCTGTTTTCTCATTCTATCTAGTACACCACACTGGCTCTTGTTCTAAAATGACAGGTTATTTCTACAGAAATGTAAATAAATAAATAAATAAATAAATAAATAAATAACATTTGGCAAAAGCAAGGCAATACCTTTACTGAATCACAGAAAAAATATTAAAAAATCATGAACTTTCATGATTTAGCTGGTTCTCTAGTGGGAGTGGAAGATGATATCCAATCAACAGGGACTTAACTTTGCTGGGAGTTTTTCTAATTCACCTCTAAGAAACAAGGCCTGGCATGGACATTCGCCGTGAAATTTTGGAACTCTCGTTTGCAATTTTCCTGGGAGAAATCGGTGTATGCCTGAAGAAGTGATCTTGAATCATGAAAGCTTGTGTAATGTGATTCCCTCCCCCTGTTTTCAGTAAGGAATTCCCTTGCTCTTGCATTTGTCTTGTATAAGGATCATACTGCTCTCTAAGTCTATGTGTGGTAAAAAGTAGCTTCCTGCTCAGGATATGCATTGTACTAGCCAAATGCAGAAATGCTCAGTAAGGCAAAACTGCTTGTGTGTTTCAATGTGTGTGCAGCTGCCTGCAAAATTCCAGAAGTTTTAATTTGAAAACAAAAATCAGTGCACTTCTAGAAAATAAATATTTAACTTGGTGTGGGTCATGCTGAGGATATGGTTGTTACTGTAAGAGCTGTGAAATAAAAGCAACCCAACATATATCTGATTAAATACACATGCAATTCCAAAAATCTCTACATATGCTTACATTATAGCTCAGGTAAGATATGTGTTTTAAAAGTAAGATCAATTAATGTATGGGCCACTGTTTTTTGTATTCTGTTGCTCAAAGACTAAGCAAGTGTCCATTTATTTCTACTGGTTGTGCAACAGTCTGTTATGTCAGCAGTTACGCTTTTTGGTACTTCTACAGGGAGGCCTTCTCTATCCATGTGTGCACACAGGAACCCCATTGCTTTAACCAGGGTAATCTGTAGCTCCCGCAACTGCAAGGTAGAAATGGCTGAAGGTGTTACATCACGTTTCTGAATAGGATTTCTCTTTCTCTCTCAATCTCTTTGGTTTTGCAGTATTTTGAAGGGAAAATGTCTCAGAGCCACCAGGTATATTGCATGAATTATACCTCCGCCATCTTTTACTTGGAAAAACTGAAGAAACGAGAAGACTTCAGGACCTATCTGAAAGTAAAGATATGGTTGGTGGGGTTCACTGTCCTTAATTAGCCCTTGCAGTTGTGAAACTATGGCAGCAGTGTTAAAATAATTATTGCTGAACAGACAATCATTGATCACTATAGAGGATACATTTAATACATAGAACATCAGCTTGCTTCCTTTTCTTGTGAAAACACTTTGTTGTACATATTTAGCTATCTTGGACCCTGTAGTGTAGGGGTGCCCAAACTACAGCCCACAGGCTGGATCTGGTCCATGGTACCAATTAATCCATTCCTGGAAGCTAAAGAAAAATGTGCCCACATGTTCACAGAACATGCCTGCACATGCACAGAACTCTGCCGTAAATCACCCACAGCTGTCATAAACACATTTATGAACAGCCGAGGGTCATTTATGGCAGCGTTCTGCACATGTGTAGGCACGTTCTGTTCACATGCATGCACATTTTACTTCCGCTTCTGGGTGGGAGGAACCACGTGATCAGCACATTCAACCACATGACCGGCACAAAAATTGAATAGTCAGCAGTCAGAGAGGCAGGTGGGCAGGCGGGCAGACAGACAGACAGACAGACAGGTCCTTGGATCCAGTCCTTAAGATTTCACCAACAGAAATTTCTTCTTTCACTGCCAGAGGAAGGAGAGCTTTGGATCCAGTCTACTGTTTTCTTAATATTGGTTAGAATTTTGAATTTTTGAAAGTCTTCTTCAAAGCTGGTTCTCACCAAACATACTGAACAACAACATTCACTATATTTGCAGCCAGCAGGGCCTTAGGCCAGGCTGTCTTAGGATGGTCACATTTCCCCAGATAAAATTAATAGTCTTGTGTAACATAGTCTATCCAAAATGCATAGTCTATCAAACATGTCATACTTTTAAAAAATGCAAAACACGTTATCCTTTTGTAACTTCAGCGCACTACCTCTAGGAAATGTGGTGTCCTAACATTCTAGCACAGGGGTTCCCAAACTAAGGCCCATGGGCTGGATCCGGCCCTTGGTGGCATTTCATGTGGGCCCTCCAAGGGAATCTGGGAAACAAAATGGCCACTCTTTGAAGCCATTGGGCAAAATGGCTGCCCCCCTTTTTCAGGCAGGGCAAAATGCCCATCCAGCCCTTGCAGCTAACTGGGAGAGCATGACCCAGCCCCTGGCTTGAAAAGTTTGGAAACGCGTGTTCTAACAATTGGTTGGATAGCTCAGTGCTTTAGGTCTCTGACTGTAGAACCAGGGGTTGGGAGTTTGATGGCCCACATGCCTCTTGGGAGAAGCACCAGCCTGAGTAGCCACAGGCAAGAGGTGCAGTCTGGGGGTGATCTCAGAAGAAGGAAATGTGTACTGTCTACTGACAAAACCCTGGAAAGGGTCTCCATAAAGGCAGAGTCAACTTGACAGCAAACAGTTATTATAACAATCTAGTACATATTTTAAGGTTTGGAACAAAATTGCCAGAAACAATTGGCAAATGGGAAAAAAATACTGAGATAAGTAATATATATGATCCAAAACTAAGTCAAAACAGATTTTGTTAAATTATTTTAAAATATAATTAATCATTCTAGTTACAATTTAAAAATAACTCCTTACTCAAGAGTAACTAAGATAGCCATCATGGTACAAAACTACTGGTACAAAACACATTTTTCTTCATTCTACTTTGCTGTTGCCTCAACACCCACAACAGAGTTAGGAAACAAGCACTGTACCAACTATCACATGAACCATTGGAACCTCAATTAAAAAGTGATAGTTCTCATCATTGTTGTCTGCTATTTGTATCCAAGTATACCTTTCCCCCCTGGAAACAGGAAAAATGCCACTGGCATGAATTTATTTAAGGTGGATCCCACCT
Organism: Furcifer pardalis; assembly: GCA_030440675.1. NCBI lineage: Eukaryota > Metazoa > Chordata > Lepidosauria > Squamata > Chamaeleonidae > Furcifer > Furcifer pardalis. Next base: position 171,528,554 of record CP126892.1, on the reverse strand, counting down.
TGCCATGAAGTGACTCACACACTGTGATCATGGAGCCATCTCCTACAGCACGTATGAAATGAAACATGTAGGATTTACCACCGTGACTGCAATGGACTGCTGCAGCCTTGAGGACATGGACAAGGTGCACCTTCACAGCCACTCCATCTGGCCTGGCCTCTTCCACCTCCATGATCATTGGGATCAGAATAGTGAAGTGGTTCCTCCTCTACTCATTTTGCCATTGGGCCCGATATGATGATTTCCAGTGGCATTTCCTCCACTGAGGGGGTCATCACCCCACCCCTAGCCATTGGCCCCTTTAGGAAGTCAGGTTATTTACCACTGCCCAACATTTGGCATTGAATCGCTGGCTGTACAGTGTACTCCATTACCATAGCGGGATGTCCAGACAGACAGAGGATAGTTGTACTGCAAAAGAAATAAAGTTACTCCATATTAAGTTATAATTGTAATGTAATATAACTTCATTATTGGAGAAGAGTAAGTAACTAATCATTTATGATTAATTGTTTCAATGCAGTGCTTAAGAAACACAAGAATACAAAAAAGCCACAATATTTCATAGGACTTGTCCAAATGATTGTACAAAGAAGCAAAGAAGCGGCCACAACATCAAGCTTTATCCTGATTATTAGCCAATACTGTACAATTGTTAGTCTTTTCTTGTTGTGATAGTTCAGTGAATCTACTTAACCTTTTTATTGAGCAGTGGTGTGAACAGAAAGAACAATGCAAACGACTTCATCTGTCAGAACTGCTTGTTGCACCTTTACACAAATTAACCCGCTATCCCCTCCTCCTGAAGAACATCTGGAAATATACAGAAGCAGCAGAGAAAGTTGTCATTGGTAACCTTAAGAAAAAGGTGGAAAAATCTATACGTGAGTAGGCAAAGTTTTAAACATTCCATCTTTGTGGTTGTCTCATCACATATATCCACAAAAGATGCATTACAAAGAATATATGCAGGTTAACAATAATATTCTAGCTTTTATGTTCTTTTGTGTACAGTAAAAGCATTTTCCCCAAGAACATAAATCCTAGAGCAGGGATTCTCAAACTGCAGCCTGTGGGCAAGATGCGGCCCATGGCACCATTTCATGTGGCCCCTACCACCTCCACCACACCAGGAAGTGCCATGTGGAGAAGGAAGGGCAAAATGGCCATCTGGCCCCTGAAGCTCAGAGGGAGCGTGACCCGGCCCCCGGTTTAAAAAGGTTGAGAACTCCTGTGTTACAATATCATTGTTAACCAGCATTTGACACATATGTACCCATAGAGACACACAGTAATTAATGAATCAGCATAAAATCATTCTGTTAAAACCAAAATTAATTAACACAAAAAACTGCTATGTGGCTTGTGACTAGACCAACCTCCCCCTACTCCATTTTATGCATGAACCACCCAGTAAACACATGAGAACTCAAGTCTGATATAAACCAAAATAGTGGTGCACATGAATTGATACCCAATGAATGTCAGCTTGGATTTTGATTTCTTGATATGGAGAGCCTTGAGTTGCACAAACAAAGACTGGAAAAAATGCTTATATTAATGAAGTACTGTATTCATGATGCAGAACTTCAAACACATATATTATGATGTATCTTCCAGGAAACTTAGAAGGGAAAGTGAAATGGCTGGATAATTTCCAGAAATTTAAGCAACTGCAAGAAATTATAATTTGGCCGTCACTTTGGGATCAAGACAAAAGATTTTTTCTTCCTGAGGTAAGTGATTCAACTACTGATATTTTTTAAAAGTCCAAAAACAATGTGGTGTGGTGGATGTAGTGACAGACTAGGAAAACAGGACTCATGGATTTGAATCCCTATTCAGTTATGAAAACTCATGTGCGTAGGGTAGAACTGATAAAACAACTCCTTAAATATCCCACTTATCATGAAAACCCTGTTCTAGCTGCTTTATATCAGTTCCAGCTTGATAGCACATACCACATGCATCAAAGATACTTTTTGAGCAGACCCTTCTTCAAGCTTTGTATACCAAAGATAGGTATAGGGAAGATAGGGAAAATTTCACCGCTCTTATTGCCTCCGCGGATAATCGCCCAGCGACCTTGTTCTGGATGACCAGGTCCCTGCTTGGAAGAGGGGGGTCTGGCCCTGGTTGGCAGGGATCGGCTGAGGCTTTTGCTGATTATCTGGCAGAGAAAATCGCTCAGATCCGCTTGAAGTTTAACCCTGGCGTGAAAGATATAGAGCTGGGGTTGATCAGAGTGCAGTCTGGCCATGTTATCTGGGATCAGTTCGATCCGGTTGGCCCTGAGGAAGTGAACAGGCTTCTTGGATCTGTTCACACCACTGCCTGTGAATTGGATCCATGCCCTGCCTGGCTAGTCAAGGCATCTAAGACTGTGTCAGGTGGTTGGGTCAAGGCAATCATAAATTCATCCCTGAAGGAGGGGTGTTTTCCAGCACCCTTAAAACATGCTTTGGTGCGTCCCCTCCTGAAAAAACCATCCCTGGACCCTACGGTACTAACCAACTACCGACCGGTATCCAACCTACCCTTTTTGGGCAAAGTCTTAGAGAAGGCAGTGGCGTGGCAGCTACGGGAAGTCCTGGATGAAGCGGATTATCTGGACCCTTTTTAGTCAGGATTCAGGCTCGGATATGGTACAGAAACTGCACTGGTTGCTTTGGTGGATGATCTCTGGAGAGAACGGGATGGAGGCCATCCATCTGTCCTGGCTCTTCTTGACCTCTCAGCAGCCTTCAATACCGTAGACCACGGTATCCTTCTGGGAAGGCTCCAAGGATTGGGGATCCAGGGCACTGTGTTGGCCTGGTTTTCCTCATTTCTGAGGGGCAGGACGCAGTCGGTGTGGTTGGAGAATGAGAAGTCCAGCCCTAGGTCCCTGTAATATGGGGTGCCTCAGGGCTCGGTACTCTCACCTCTCCTATGTAACATCTACATGAAGCCACTGGGTGAGATCATCCGTTCCCACGGGGTGTAGTATCACCAATATGCAGATGATACCCAGCTGTACATCTCGGCCCGTGGGGACCCAATCGGTGCAGTGGAAGTCCTTGCCAGGTGCCTGGAGGCTGTCAGGGTCTGGATGAGGGTCAACGGGCTACAACTGAATCCTGGCAAGACTGAGTGGCTATTGGTCAGGGTTCCTGGGCTATCTCGGGAGCTGCCATCTTTGGTTCTGGATGGGGCAGTCTTGCCCCAAGCAGACCTGGTGCGTAACCTGGGGGTCTACTTGGACTCACGACTACTGCTCAAAGAGCAGGTGGCAGCCGTGGCCAGGAGGGCTTTTGCACAACTTCGTGTAATACGCCAGTTACGCCCACTCCTAGATCGGGACTCCTTGCTCATGATCACACACACTCTGGTCACCTCCAGACTTGATTACTGTAATGCGCTCTACATGGGGCTGCCCTTGGTGACCATTCGGAGGCTGCAGCTGGTACAGAATGCGGCAACCCGGGTAGCGATGGGGTGCGGGCATTATGCTCATGCCTCACCACTGCTTCGGGAGCTGCACTGGTTGTCAGTATGTCTCCGAGTGCAATTCAAGGTTCTGGTCATTACCTTTAAAGCCCTATATGGTAGTGGGCCAGGATACTTAAGAGACTGCGTCACCCCAAGAACATCTGTCCATCCCACCAGGGCAGATCGGAGAGGCTCTCTTATCATCCCATAGGCTAGAGAGGCGCATCTCTCTAGCACCAGAAGGAGGAACTTCTCCGTGTCTGCCCCGGCCCTTTGGAACCTCCTCCCAACTGAGTTACGTTTACAGACAGAGCACCTGCCCTTTCGGAAGGGCCTAAAAACCTGGTTGTCAGGGCAGGTGTGGGGCTCCAGGAATGTGGGGTCCCATATTGGGTGGCTGATCTGATAGGACAGCCACCCTTCTCGCTGTTTTAAACTTTTAATCTTTTAACTTTTAACTTTTAAATGTTTTAATATTGTGCTAATTACAGTCGAATTTGTTGATTAATTTAACCAAATCTGTGGGGGTATAGTGGGATTGCCTAGTTTCTTTTGTGAGATTTTGTATTGTTGTAAGCCGCCTAGAGTCAGGTTCGCCGGATTGAGGCGGGATAATAAATTTGAATTAATAATAATAATAATAATAATAATAATAATAATAATAATAATAATAATAATAATAATAATAATAATAATAATAACAACAATAATAACAATAATAATAATAATAATAATGTGGCCTTCCAAATAATGTTGAATTGTAATGCCCATCATCTGTCACCATTGACTATATGTACTAGGCAGAGTTTGGTAAAGTTACTTTCTAGATTACGATACCCTTGACCATGGCTGGGTAGAGGATTCTGCATTCTATACTTTACACCAGGAGCAAAAAATTTCCACTCTTAAAACTGTGATTTATGGGTGTAGCAATCACAAGAGCCTACAAACTTATATGGTACATGAGTGATTTCTAGAAGTCTTCCCATTTTATGTGTTATGTTGTCACAACAGCAGGCAATGCCATTTGCAACACTAAGTGGAAATGGTTACCATGGATTGATAGTAGTAACAACAACTGCTAGGCTTAAGAGCAACTAGGTTTAGGGTGTATTTAATGTAAAGCCAGTGCTGCGTAAGTATCTTCAAAATTATGTTATTACAAATCACAAGTCCCTGCAGCATAACTGAACTCTATATTGTATTGTATTGAAATAACATACATGCATTGATCAGAATCCTATTGGTGATTTAAGTACGTGTTAAATTGTGTTGGCAAATTGCCACTAATTAACAAGATGCCAGATGCATTCCTGAGTATATACAAAGTCACCACAATCAGGCATAAACTCAGGAACACAAGTGGTGCCTTATCCATTAGCAATAATTTGTTGCCACAGTGTATGTGACACAAATATTAATCATCAACAGCTTTCTAACCACTGTGTCCTTTATAAAGAACATATATGTTTAAAATGTTATGTTGTCTCTTAAACAATATTTCCAAGGTTGCTTTTATGCGATTTTTGGGTTGTCTTGTGTTATGTATTTTCTCCTTTTTTTCTCACTTGGCAACTGTTTATCTACCTGCCCAGCATTATTGGTACTGTATGTAGAAGTCTGCTAGGGCAAAACTTCAGGTCCCACTGCTCAGTTGTTAATAACTTTAGCCTGTCATTATGTTGTAAATTCATGGTTTAATTTTTTTAATTGACTTTTAAGTAATTTTGAACCTCAAGGTTTTAATTTATGAATTTTCTGTAAGCCACCTAGAGTCAGGTTCGCCTGATTGGGGCGGGATAATAAATCTAAATAAATAAATAAATAAATGTTCATTTGTCTTAGAAGTAATGTCAAAGCTCTTCCTTCTTACCCAAAAATTTTAACGCAAACTCCTCCTGATGAAATCTTTATGCTTCTCTCTTTTTCCATCACAAGGGTCTCAGAAACATGTTAAGGGACAACACCAGTGAAGATATTCTGTCACCTACAAAGAGATCCCTTGTTCATGAGGGGAGATTAACTCTTATAGGTAAAGTTTTGGTGAGATTTTTTCTTTCTGAAATGCACTGTAATCTATATGCATTAAAGCAAGGATCCCCAACCATTGGGCCGCAGTCTGTCCTGAACTGGGCCACCGGGGTTGGCAGCATTAGGATCCCTGGTGGAAGCCTTCTTCTCTCAGCAGAAGAGAGGGACTATTTCTGTTAGCATTTGGTTTTTGAAGACCTATTCACTCAAGTTTCATTCCCCCCCTGGCCCCACAGAACAAGTGAGAGTCGTTGATGTCTACCTGTTTCTGTTTGATGATCTGCTTTTAATTACAAAACCTACCCGATTAAAAAAGGTAAGAAAGGACAAAATAATCAGCTGGAGCTATATTCATGGTTTTAAAGCTGTGGAAATATATTGAATGCTTTTAAAATTAAGATGATATAGAAATAGTTGTGTACTTTTTAGTATAAGCAAAGATGTAATGTAAACAGTGAAAAATTGATCAACTGAACCCAACAATTATACCACATTTTCTTGCTAAGGCAGCACCAGATGTTTAGCAAAAAAAAGTTACCCTACAACAGGTTGTTTAGGTGTGATTAATATTTCCCAGAATGTATTACAACTTTACAAAACAAAAACTAATAGCAGCCTCCCTATGTTAGACAGCCATGAGTCTACGTTTGTCCAGTCTCTAGGTAGGGCCTGAAATGCCAGGGAATGGCTATTTCTCTGAAGACCTGAAGGATCTTCTTTTGGTCTCAGACCCCATCTGAGGAAATCTGAGGGATGCTGCTTTTACCTGGCCTATCCCTTCCAAGTAGTAAAGCAGTAAATTGACATGTGACAGGTTGACAGCTATCACATAGGCAGCAATGGTAGGGAAGAGGATTGATAAGTAGGCATTATAGACCTAATGTTTGATCTTCCTTGAAATCATTCATAGAAAGAATAGGCAGATCACCAGAAAAGTGGTACAATATCTACTATGAGTTTATAAAGGTAAAAGTCAAGGTCACCCTTGTTCAAAAGCCAGTCGTATACGACTCTAGGGTTCAGTGTTCATCTCTATTTATAGCCAAAGAACCAGTGCTGTCTGCGTTTGCAAATGTTTCCATGGACATGTTGCAGGCATGCCTTGAACTGCTAGGTTGGCAGTAGCTGGGACAGAGACGGGAGCTCACTCCGTCGAGCAATACTCAGGAACCGAACTCCGATCTTCCAGTTGTCAATTTATAAAACCATACAATAAACAAACACCAGAAAAGCGGAAAGACTGACATCGTCTGGATTCATGAAATGCCTGAAGCGTCTCTGGGAGTGACCCTGTTTAAAAAATATATAATTTGGGCATAGTGTTAAGAAAGAAACAATTTACAGGATGCATAAAAGCTGGTTGTTTCCTTTCTTTGGGTTAAAATCAGCTCCCCAGAGCAGAGAAACCTAATGCAAGCAAGTTTTCAGAGGCAGCTTGTCACCTATTAGGATCAGCTGTGTTGTTTGTCATTGTAAGGTGTGCTGTGTATTTTTAAGACTTGATATATTTTGCCTGTCATTTATATTTACGGCAGTTTCATGTCTGGCCTAGACACGGAAGAAGAATGGAATCCTGTAGTATGTGCTTTACAAGCTGCAGTTGAAACATTTAAAGAAAGCTCAGCACAGAAGGCACTAAGCCAATTATCATCCAGAATAAACATAGTTTTGGGATGTGCAGGCAATATAAGGCTTCTTCATTTTATTCCAGAAGTCTGGAGGTTCTGACTTGACTTTAAACCCTGCCTGCCCTTTCTTCTCTACTGAGTTACACTCTCTGCTTGAAGACAGCAGTAACTGCACAGTGCTTGACCAGCCTATCCCACTGGACAGGTTGAGAATAAGAAATATTGATTCATTCCATGAAACAGGTGTGTGAGATATGTTTTATATGATTTAATTTAATCATTTAAAGTATTATGCAATATTTTGGCAAATATGTAGCAGTATACCTTTTATAGTAAAGGTTGCCCTTGCTCAAAAGCCAGTCATATCTGACTCTAGGGTTCAGTGCTCTCTGTTTCAAAGCTGAACAGCCAGTGCTGTCTGCTTCTGCAGACATTTCTGTGATCACGTGGGAAGCATGACTAGGCACCAGAGCACACAGAACACTGTTTATCTTCCCACCGAAGCGGTCCCTATTTATCTACAGTATTTGTAATTTCTTGCTTTGGAACTGCTAGGTTGGCAGGAGCTGGGACAAAGACGGGAGCTCATTCTGTCCTGCGGTACTCAGGAATCGAACTGGTGATCTCCCGCCTTCTAGTCAGTGTCTTAGCCACTTGAGCCACTACAGTCCCATACCTTTCATATACTCCTCTAAATACCCCTTTTCAACCATGAGCGCATTTATAGGTAAAGGTTGCCCTTGCTCGAAAGCCAGTCGTATCCAACTCTAGAGTTCAGTGCTCATCTCCATTTATAGGCAAAGAGCCAGCACGATGTTTCCATGGACATGGGGCAGGCATGGCTAGACACTGGAGTGCATGGAACGCCGTTTACCTTCCCACCAAGTAGTACCCATATATCTATCTGAAATTTCTTGCTTTTGAACTGCCAGGATGGCAGAAGCTGGGAGAGACAGGAGCTCACTTTGTCATTTAGCACTCAGGTCTTAAACTGCTGACCCTGGAAACCTTCCAGTCATTAAGTTCAGCATCTGAAGCACTAAGCTACTTGAGTCTCTGAGAGCATTTATACTACATAGTTACTACAGCTTGATATCACTTTAACTGTTTTGGTTCCATCCTACCAATTTTTGGGATCTGTGGACTGGTGAGACTTGGAATCTGTTTTGAATGCACTCTCCTGTAGCACAGAACTAGAAATCTGCATCAAAAACCTCCAAATCCCAGGATTCTGTAGGATGAGACATGGCAGTTAGTGGTATTAAACTGCAATAACTATGCAGGTCAGATACATTCATTTTAAGAAAATAAATGGCAAAACTCTGTTAGTTAAACCTTACTCCATTAATGCAATTTTCAGCAGCTAATTGCCACAGGTTAATTGCCTCATATTTAGAAAATGCAGGCAAGAAATGGACAGGTTGCTTACCTGTAACTGAAGTTCTTCAAGTAGTCACCTGTGAATTCACACAATTGATTTTTTCTTCCTAGTTTTTTTTAGTTATAGGTAGTTAGTTCAGTGTTTCTAAGGTTTTTTTGTTTTTGCATACTTTTTCTGCACACATATGCAGCAGCCATTTTGTTTCACTGTTTTGTGTCAAGAGGTGTTTTTGACTGAAACAACATCCCTCTAAAGGACAGCCATTAGATGCATTGCCTAGGAGACACACACCAGGTTCAGTCATGTAACTTCTGTCAGAGCTTCACTAAGGTCGCCCTGAAGAACACTCATACTCTGTTTTTAATCAGCCATTTCCAGGCATCAAAGAGTTCCCTTTCCCCATTTCACAGCTTCCAAAGGTATTGGGGTTGAAAATGATCACTAGAGATCCCTGGAACTTGGTCAAGAATAGGAAGATTTAATTCCTCCCAGTCAGTTGATGACATCATCACAACTGTATAGGGCAGTGGTGGCAAAACTTGGCACTTTAGGTGTTCTTGAACTACAATTCCCAGAAGCCCTAATCAGCAAGAGTGATGACTTGGGCTTCTGGGAATAGTCCAAGAACAGCTGGAATGCCAAGGTGCGAATTGGTATAGGACAAGAATGTGCAACAGGATTTTGCTATTGCCTTACAACAGGGATAGACAATCTATGGCCCACAAGCCGGATCCAGCCCTCAGTGCCAAATAACCCCACTCCTGCTCTGGCTCCAGCCCTGCCGCTGCTGGAATTGGCCACGGGCTCATTTACAGCAACTGTAAACGCTGGGGGAACCACCAGTCCGGGCCACCCAACTGTCTGAGGGAGTGTAACCTGACCCCCAATTTTAAAAGGTTGGCATCCCCTGCCTAACGATGTTGTTTTCATATATTACATACAAAATAATTTTCAAGAATGTTCGGAAATCAATATTTGCATTTCTGACCGATATAACTAATAGTTTTTAAGAGGATGAATTAATATTCAACTTGAAATTGTTTCACTGTTTGCTATTTCTTGCTGTTTTATGGACTAGTTATAAGTCAGTCTGTACAATACACTTTCCAAGCTAATAATAAGCAAAGGCCGAAGCCATTAATTTGGTCCATTCTCTCTTCTTTTTTTGTTACATAAAAGTATGTAGTTGTTTATCAAGGGAAGAGGGTTGGGTTAAGAACACACACAATTGTCCAATTCACTCCCTATCACTTCACACTAGTTATCTGCATGTCCTTATCAATGCTCAATTTTGTAATTTTCTCAGAATTTGGAATGTTACATGTTAAAAGGAATTTATTACAGCAAGTTGTCATTATAATTGCTTTGACCATTCATGAAATCCCCAGTTGCATATTATTAATCATATACTGTCACTAGAAGCCTCAAAAAATACATGGAAATACATATCTTTATATTGGCCAGTTCTGATATTGCACCTTATAAACAAAAAAACAAGACAAATACTTTCCTTACTAATATAAACACTGGATGCGCATGCCAAAATGGCACAAAAAATGTCTTACAATGCCCTTTAAAAATAACTGTTGTTACCGTAAACTAGACATTAGGTTATACTTGTTACTATTATATTACTTATCAAAAATGTAGCTTTAAAGCTCTGCATTTACTGTCTCTCATGTTTGTTGTGTGCCTTTTTCATGAAATAACTTGTTTGGTTTAAGTGTGTGCTTTTGTGTGCCCAACTAATACTGAGGCATGTTTTGTATTTTGTGTGCAATTATAGAATTATTTTGTTCAAACAGAACAGCAGATATTGTAAATTGGGGCCAGAAGTGGACATAGATTCTCACCATGTCTTAATTATTTTCGTAGTTCTTGGACTGCGAAATGCTTTCCTAATACAACATGAAAATAAGTACCACCAGTGCATAGCAATCTTCTTACTACAAGCACAGACGGAATCTATCAAGGTATTTTTCCAAAACCTTTTATAACATAATAAGTTGAATCAACATCCAAGATGATTTTAACACGGTTCTGCTGTAATTTGTTAGCATATTTGCTTTCTGTTTTTGAATGCTGTTCCCTTACAACATCAGAACACTATCTTTAAAAGAACACTATAAATATGAAGATGAAAAACCATTCTTACTGAAGCATCTATCAATATTTTCAAAACCCTGAAACCTGATGGAGAATGTGACGCAAAATCACATTTAATTCCTTTTTGCTCCATCAGAAGACAGTTTGCTTAGTTGGAGATACAGTATCTCAATTACTACTATAGTTTAGAGGTCATTTAAACAGCCTGCAAATTACTGCCCATATGTACAATTTACAACAATATCTATTTCTTGTGTTTATGAAAATAAACATTTCTCAGATTATACTTTTCATTACAGAAAACATGGATGTCCCAAATGACAACTGCAATCTCAAATTATACAAAGAGACACAACTGTCCTCCAACACCTTTTTTCAGTTTAGCTGCTGAATCGACAGAAATTTAGCTGTGAAACTGGTGGACACTGTGGCAATCATTCTTCTTGTGAAACAGAACATTTTAAAAGATTTGGAATGTTTTGGGAGGCAAGGAAAGTTGGACCCATGTTAGCACACTTTAGAGTTTGGGAAACAGGGGGTAGGGAAGGGAATCTAACTTGTGTGGTCATAGCATTGATAGTCTTTTCAGTTCTTCAGAAAATAAACTTTTGGGTGCAGTGCTATGGATCTGTTTTTAGTAACAATCCAAAGAAAGAGTCTTGGAAAAGATAGCTGATAAACAAAAACGCAAAATTAAGTGCCATTAAACCACCATATTTTACACTATTCTTGTTGAGTTCTTTAGCCATCAAGAACTGTAGCACTTTTCACAAAAGCACCTATCTCATGTTTCTTTGTTGGGTAAGCAACCAAAAAAAAGATTATGTCTCTTAATGGGAGCAAGAAATGAAACTCTCCACATTTTATGGAGAGTCCTTTTCACAATCAAGAACACATGACAGATCTGGAACCAACAATATTTTTTCTTAGGCTTCCTTGACCATTATCTGAATTTTCAACTGGCTACAAGTTGATAACACTCCATCACAAAAATTATTGTCTGCTACTTGGTCTAGTCCATGTGTCCTATACTAAATCAAGTGTGCTGAATCCAAATCTGAAGTTCAATTCTTTGTGTGACAATCACGAAAGTGTGAAGTTGTCATTCCCTCTTACAGTAAATTCCACTCTTTTAATCTGGAGGCTAACAGTTCAGACTTCTTTTGACAAAGACAGGTCCCTTACTAGATCATCTAAATCTGATTGGTTTATAAAATGTTGCTTACCCTCTTCAAATCAGGGTTTATAACATTTATTAACACAGACATCATCATATGTTCCTCATCTGACATGTCACTGTCAGTAACAACAGATGTAGGATGGACTGGCAATGGAGTCTCTGCATCATGTGGCACTGGCTTCTGAGCAGATTCACAATCAGGATAGATGATTTTTAGACATAGCTTTCACATTTGCAAAAGCACAGCAAATTAATCACTGCAGATGGACTATTATAAATGTCTAGTTTTATTTTCAGCTGAATAGACTACAAAACTAACATTTCCACACATTTCCACCCGTGTTTCATACAGAATTAGTCAGTGCTTGATGTTACTCTCTTGCTTGTCTTCTCTTATCACTTTCCAATGCAGATTTTAGGGTTTACAGTGCATACGGAACTAAACTCTTTCACAAGGTAAGGCACAACTACATGACTACAAGTCATAAACACACCACAGAAACGAGGGGTGTAGGATAAGTCAACTGATTTAAAAACATCATGCAAGACTATCTACAAGATAAAAGGGAGTGTAAGGTTCCAAATGAAAAAGAAGTGCAGTGTTTATTAAGTAAGCTTACCTCAATACATCTTCCGGAAATAGAAAGTAAGCACAGACATTTTCCAATTCTGATTTATACAATATACAGAAAAATCAGGAAATAGTATGCAAAATATTCACATATGCAAACATAATAAACTAATTGTTAGAAAGAGGCCAACAGGACAGTACAATTTGTGGCACATGTCTATTAGCGCAGTATAGCATTTTTCATCTTTCTTTTTAGATTTCTGAAAACAGAAGCTAATTCAATGGCACATAAATGTGAATGCCAATATGTAGCCACACAAAATACAACTAGGACCATTTCTGTGATGGTTTGGTTTTTGTCCAGCAGCTACAAATCCACTGAACTGAGGTCAAGAGAATATGTGAGTTTATCACTGGAAACTATATAAACATACACACCCTATTATTACATTTTTGGTGAGACAAAACACTTCAAAACTTGGCAGCCACCACAAGTCAATACCTAACATTACAGCGAGGAAACTCTATCAAAACAAACTTTCATATCAGAGGTAGTTTTAAATGAAAACTTATATAGTGGCATAAAGTATCAGATCGGTGTTTTTATATGTTTTTAAAATCATTTTATTACAAAAGTGGCAAATCTTACACAAGCAGCGTTTTGGGCAGATTCTGATTTTAAAATATTTCTGAGTTTGCTAACCCAATGCAATGCCTTTTTTATTTATTATCCCTTTGGTGCTGAGATCTGGAATTAACAAGATGGTCAAATATTAGTTGCACAGAAGCTAAGAACAGGAGACTCATACTTGTCACACTGGTTAAAAAAAAAGGCCCGATTGAAAAAACTGAAGCACACAAAGTCAGGAGTAAAATGTTTTCGTGTGGGCTTTGTGGAAATAGTGACAAATAAGAAAGAAACCTCCACAAAACCCTAGTGATTCTTTGATCAACCCAAAGAGAAATAACTAGTTTTCCAGTATTGATATTGGTATCAGTTTCCTAACATCAAGTACCGTTATGTACTCCTTAGTTTAGCAAAGTCTTTTATGTACCTGCCATAGAATGACTGCATATAATATTGTGTTGTCCAATGAACTGATGCAGAACTATCAACATGGAGGATTAGCAACTTTACTTATTTTCTGAATTACAAATAGCAAGTATAAATTATTATAAGGGTACAGTATATACTTTTAAACTCTTGAAAACAGAATGTGGATTCAAAAACATCTGCTCTCAGATAAGGGATTCTACTTTCTACTTATTGCTGTGGTCTGGAGCCTAACCATCCAAGTAAATCTATTGTAATTTATTGGTAGGAAAGCAAAAGCTCATACCTGGATAACCATGCATTTAACCAAAATGTGCAAGACTGTTGTGACTATATCCAATATTTGAAATTTAAAAGCACACAAATATGCTAGAGAATAAATTCCCCTCGTATAGATATGTGACCTAAAGATGCCAGGAATTATGAATACAATTATTCCTGTGCACCATAATGCAGTTACTTAGCACAAAGTTTGATTTGCAATTATTAAGAATACTCAGACTTTTGAATCAATTTATTATATTAGTTTCTGCAAAACTGCTGTTTTCATCGTTTGCCTATTGTGTTGGTTATACTACAAAGAAAGTGCATAGTGCAATGATAATACTATTTTATGTTACCCTTCCTGAGGTTCCCTTGTGATGCCACTGAAGTCATTCGCGTCGTTAAACTTTAGGATACACCTTGTGTTTTCTTTTTTGTACAAGCTGCATTTTTACTTGTCTTCATGTGTATGTATGTAGTTTCTAGGGCTGCAGTAAACCAATTAAATTAGCTGAAATCTTTTTAATCTATTACAGTGCTATATGTAACTGCAGATCGGGTGTGTATGTGTTTGTGTTCAAATCCTTCTGAATGAATGCAGCTACAAAATCCGCACATAGCTAATCTTATCTAGTAAGATGGGGGCCCTCATTCTCTCACAAAGGAGAGGAAACTACTGTTCTACCTAGTTGAGAATTTTGCATGTTGTACTGCTGAACCATCCCATCTCTGCAAAGATCTGTATAAGAATGCCCTTTCTTCCTACCTGTTGTCCAGTTTTAGCTTACTCAAATCACATCTCATCCAAATAGTTCAAGGATTATATGGTTATTTGAAAAACAGAACACAAATCCGAATGCATTGATTTTAAATGTCATCTTGTATATTAGTAACCATGGATTTGTTTTATATCAATAGAGAACAAACATAGAAATGCACATGTAAAATTTATCCCCATTTTTTAATCAAAAGAAGAAAATATATAGCAATGCAGTTGGAAAATGTGAACTGCTGCCTAAAAACAATGGTCCAAAAAAATTCAGCCACCTTTGTATTATAAAATATATTATAAATACTGTGACAATGATTTAACTGATTAAAATAGCCAGGTAAAGCAAGAAAGATTATACCCAAGATGAAATTATGTCTTCCCTTCAGTCTGAGAATTTCATGCCAAATCTGTGGTGATATTATAAAGAACTGAAAAATGAAAGAGAGAAAAGGAGGGAGGCAGCCAGGCAGTGGAAATGCTGGAATAACTAGATTAATAATTACTATTTGAACTATGCTTATGTGCCATTAAATCACATTCAACTTATGGTGATTCAAATAGGGTTTTCAAGGTACAGTGAACTCCAGCTTTACGGACGGCTCTCTTACTGGAAAACTTGCTTCAGGAAAAGAAATCCATAGGAAATGACGGGCCGCTTCAAGGGGAAAAATCACTATACATAACTTTTATTTATTTATTTATTATTTTGGTGTCCCGACACTTTCCATGGCAGTGCAAGGTGTTTGGAGCATTCCACTCCGTTTGGCACCACCATAAGCGTTCCTCACAACCTGGAACTGCCAAAATTCCCCCGTCCCTACATCAGCTGTTCCATGGGTACTTTTCCTGCAATTACCAGGGCTGGCCACTAGATGGCGCTGTTGGAAATGTGCCAAACCTGCATTGCAAAAAAAAGAAAGAAAGAAACCCAGTTCCAGAAGTCACAAAAAAAGTATTGCCTCCGCTCAAAACTCTTTCCAAAGTACTGTACACCATGGAATTTTTCACTGTGTTTTTGCCACTTTAGAAAGAGCTTTGGACAGGAAAAAAACATGTTTCCTTGGCTCTTTTCTAACCTCTGGAATGGAAATATTGGTTTTCAATGCACTCCTATGGGAAACCAGTTTGCTTTAAGGAAAAATCCCTATAAGGAAAACTCTATGGAACGGATTAAGTCTGTAAAGCAAGGGTTCACTGTATGTGGGATATTTATGAAGTGGTTTTACCACTGCCACTCCCCCAGAGTTTCCATAGTTGACTAAAAATTTGAACTCAGATCTCCTGAGTGCTAGTTGGCATTCTAATCATGACACCCCACACTGACCCTCACTAACTTTCTGAACTACTTATCTTGAATTACTGTGATTTCTGTATATATTTGGCTCTTACATAAGTGTTCTTAACATATGAAGGGCAAAAATGCCACTGTATCTATTTGTATATTAGTGATGGTATAATACACCCAATTTTCATATAATGCAGAGCATTCTTAGAAAACACATCTAATAAACAAAATAGTCTTGACAGTCCTTTTCATTTTCATTGAAGAATATACAGTAACACTGTCATGAAAAAGCCTGAATTTTTTAAAAATTCACTGAGTGGGCACACACATAGAAAGTGATGCTCACAGTAAGAGTATGTGTGTCGTACAAAGAAAGGGGAAAAATAAGAAATAGGCAAAAAAATTGTCTGGAGGATATATATATTTTACATTCCAATGCAGCCATTAAACTGTAACTATGCCAGTACAGCAGCAATATTTCATATGCAAAAAATCCCTGCAAATAGGTTTACTTTAAAAGATGTTACTTTCAAACAAACAACTAGAGATAAAAAAATACATTGTTACTCCTCTGCTTAAACTTTATTTACACATTACTGGGGACTTAAAAATTCAACACAGAAGCTCCTGTAGAATCAAGACCATGTAAGCCATAGACAACTTCAGCCTGACAAGTAGTACAGTTGTTTGACTTTATCAGTTAAGTATAAAACACACTATAATTTTTGCCAATTGTTACAATCATTACTCAAACCAAACAACAGTCTGAGTGTTGTACGAAGTGCATAAAAGAAACTTTATTCTAGCATAACATTTAAGAGTTGTGAGCAATTATCCTTGCAAGTCATTAAAACAAGTTTCACAGACGCGAACAGGTTTCTTAGAATAAGGAGTTAAGGCATTCTTTGATGAGCACTCAGCGCAGAAGATATTCCCACAGTGTCTGCAGTGATGCTGTAGAAAGAGAGGGATGGGAAAGCATTACTTACAATTCAGACATAACACAAGTACAATGTGGAACTACACAAGCACTCACTCTCCTTCCACTGAACATGCAAATTCAGTTTGCTATTTATATTTTTAGTGCATTCCAGGAAGAGCCTCCTCAATGATTGTGGTATTTTTGAACCACAATCAGGCATATCATGGTAAAGGCAAACTTGTGTTGCCAGCTAATCTTTCTCACACTAGATCAGGCGAAAAGAACTGCAGAATGACCTCACCAAAAGGTGGCTTCATTTTGGCAGATTCAGGTCTGGCCTAGACATGGAAGAAGAAAAAGTTAATGCCACAGTTTGCTGTGAATTACACACTGGCAACCTACAGTTTATACTTTGTTTGTTTTGTTAAGGATGGAAAAAACCAAATCAGATCATGTTAGGAGAGAAAAGAGAAGGAAAGAAAAGCCCACAAGTGGAAGGCTCAAAACACATAAAGCATTTTAAAACACATAATTGATAACAGTGTGAACTATGTGCATACTGTTTTCAGAAATGCTGCATGGAAGGAGATAAAAGCTAAAAACCAAACCATTTTTCCTTTTTTATAATATTAACAATACATGACCTCCCACCTTCCCATTCCCTGTATTTTGTTGTTGTTCAGTCGCACAGACGATTCCGACCTTTTGTGACCCTATGGACCACTGTCCGCCAGGCACTTCTGTCCTCCACCATCCTCCTCAACTTGCTCAGCTCTGTGCCCATTGTGCCTACAATACCATCTAGCCATCTCATCTTTGGCCACCCCTTCTTCTTTTGCCCAAATTATAGTCTTGTTCAAGTACCGTATGTTATAAAGACCAGTGAGTGGCTCAAGTGGCTAAGACGATGACTGGAAGACGAGAGGTCAGCAGTTTGATTCCCGAGTACTACAGGACAGAATGAGCGCCCTTCTTTGTCCCAGCTCCTGCCAAACTAGCAGGTTGAAAGCAAGAAATTACAAGTAGATAAATAGGGACCACTTCAGTGGGAAGGTAAACAGCCTTCCGTGCATTCCGGTGTCTAGTCATGCCTGCGACATGACCATGGAAATGAGTGCAGAAGCAGACAGCGCTGGCTCTTTGGCTTTGAAACAGTGGTGAGCACTGAATCCTAGAGTCGGATATGACTGGCTTTTGAGCAAGGGAAACCTTTAAGTCTTGTTTGCTTCTTAACTATTCCATTCACAGAAGCAGTCTATTGCAAAGAATCCAAATGTTTCTCCCTTTAGCTTTATGCAACTTTGTAGACTCTCTTGCAGCTACTAGAAGATGGCCCATTAAGGGTTTATTTATGTAAAGTAAATAAATTCCCCCCTCAAAAAAAAAAAGAGAGTAAGAAATGCTAATTCTGATAAACATCTCCAACCACTTCTTTTCATTAATTTTAATATTTCAAATATGTTTCCACATCCCACGCAACTGCAATGAAAGACCCAAGATCTGCCTCAATCAACATTGAATAGTTTTAACACTGCTCCTTTGTGAATTTCAAGTAGAAAAAAAGAGATATTGAAAGGGGATGAGGCATCTTGTGGCCTGCTTCATGACATCAGCTTGTCTAATTAAGTAACTCATTTGATACCAAACTAGTTACAATACAGCAGAACAACAACAACAAGAACAACAACAAAAAATACTTCCAGTTCTGCTTATGACAATTCTTTCATTGCACTATACTTTTCTTCATTAAATCTCTCTGTTACTGCCCAAAAACGAATGTTTATTACTTGATCATCTTAAAACTCTTCTTAAAGCACATTGCTCTATGGCATTAAGAAAAAAATTGCATATTATCATATTCTCTGACATACATACCCTTCTTATTGTTACAGAAAACCCTTTCCCACAGGCCATACAATTCTGAACTTCATTGTCTTCAGCCCATTTCCTATTCATCGCTTGTGTATGTTTGATCTATTTTTAAAAAAATAGGAGCAATTTTAATATTTAATCAAAATCCAAAAGGATTCAAAGGAAAATCAAAAGCAACACTGATAATGGGAGGGAAACTTTCCTTGTCTCTCATAAACATATACAGTAAAACCTCGGATAACGCTAGAACTTGGTTCCACAAATCTTAGTGTTATCCAATTTGTAATGTTATCCGATGCATGCATCAGATAACATTAAAAACTGGATAACACTAAGATGCATCAGATAACGTTAAAATCCTATGGGATGGATCAGATAACATTAAAACTCCATAGAGATACACTGTAACCAGCACAGGCTTTAGCAAACATTATCCGATGCATCCCATAGGATTTTAACATTATGCGATTCAATTCCGCCTCCCAGATTGCTTAACATTATGCAGTTTTAGCGTTATCTGATGTAAACATTATCCAAGGTATTACTGTACATTACTTTACACCCAATAACCCATCTCTGAGTATGCACCAAGAATAAGCACATTATTTCTACCACCCATATTAGATCACCATATTTAGTTCATCTATTCTGCCCATAGCTTCCATCTTTTTCCAGTAAACTATATTTAATTGAATCAATTTTACAATAGCATTGACTGCTTGTTGAATTCAAAACGGAATACCTGTAGTGACTGGTTCTCTCTGCCAAGCTCTTGCATGGCTGCAGTAGTATCATCTAGTTTTCTCCGTGCATCCATCAGTTTGCTTTGAAGTTTTTCAATTTCTCCTTCACTTTTAAGGCACCTACAGAGAAGACAGTCAACCACCTATATCTTTGAAAAGGAACTGCAGAATGTAATCAATTTACATATAGAATATTTCAGCAGAGTCGGTAACAAGTCTGTTTGATGCCAAACATCAAAGTAAGTAGGAATGAAGGAAATGAAACAGAAAAATTAGGGATGTGCACTAACACTAACATCTGGATCTGGAATTCAGATTCAGAATTACAGCCTTTTAGATTCTGAATGTGCAATTTTAAAAGTTCATAATTTTTTTAAAAAAACTATTCTTATTGAGAAAAAAGCATATAATAAGTAAAGTAAAATAAATTGAAATTTAAACAATTATACATAAAAAGTAATGAATAAAAGAAAAAAGAAAAAAGTAGAAAAGTAATAAATATAAAACAGTTGACATTTGCATGCAAAGCAGTTAACAATGCTGAACCTTATTTCAAATACTGTAGTTTAAAATTTTCTATTCTCTACTAACAGTTACTTTTAATTACTTCTATGTTTATTATTTAAATTGTTATAAAGTCTTACGTACTTAATTATTTATTATTCGTTACTATATAATAAGGGACTGCAGTGGCTCAAGTGGCTAAGACACTGACTGGAAAGGTGGTGGTCAGCAGTTCAATACCTGAATACTGCAGGATGGAATGAGCTCCCGTCTTTGTCCCAGCTCCTGCCAACCTAGCAAGTCGAAAGCAAGAAATTGCAAGTAGATAAATAGGGACCACTTCGGTGGGAAGGTAAACAATATTCCGTGTACTCCAGTGTCTAGTCATGTCAGCCACATGACCATGGAAACATGTGCAGAAGCAGACAGCGCTAGCTCTTCAACTGTGAAACAAAGATGAGCACTGAACCCTAGAGTTGGATATGACTGGCTTTCAAGCAAGGGTGACCTTTACCTTACTATATGATAAACAGTGATTGTTAACATCTTTCTTACTAAAATAGTTCACAATTTTGGAAAGTTCATAATTTTTGGATATCCAGAACTCTATTACAGTCAACATGAATATGATATAGTCATTATTTAACAAACAAAACACTTTTAAACTATTTCCCTCTATAAACCTGAATCAGCACCTGATTTTTCTTTATTTTAGTAGAAATTCAGTTTATCACTTTATGTAGATTATTGTGCATGCACAATTTTCACTTCCATACCAGAGAAGCTGGGTTTTAAAACACAAATTTACATCTGCAGTCTATACCAAAACAATGAAATTTCTCCTTCTTAGTAATTTAAAAAAAATACAAATTGCTACAGAATTCCTATTTTTCACGCCTCAGCCACTAACTTACCTTTCTAGTAACACTCTTCTCTCATCTTGGTTATTTTGCACGGTGGCTTCCAGTACAGCGATCTCTCCACGCAAATCATCTGTTTGTTTTTCGAGTTCACTAACTCTTCTTTGGCTACTTTGCCACTCTTTCTTCACTGTCCCCAGATTTTCATTTAGAGCTGTGATCTGCATATTGAGCTTGCTCTCAGCTTCTTCATGACTTTTACACTGTTCAACTTTCTCTTTGATTTCACCTTGCTAAAATAACAGAAACATTTGAAGCATAAGCAGTCCTCACTCCAACAAAACATAGGACCTCGTCAGTCATTATTCCCAGAGATTGTACTCAGAAAGGGCCAAAATGTCTCAGATGATCGTCCCTAACCCTCTTCACGATAGTGAAAAGCAAATGACTAAATATGGAAATCCTGGCCTGGATCCCCAAATTTCCTTTCCATAATCAGAAAGGATTTCAGGGTCACAGATTCCATCCATCCAACCATTGCTCCTTGGCTGTGGGGAAACCAGTGCTGCTGCTTCCATGTCTAGGCCAGACATGAAATTGCCAAAATTTCCATCTTTTGGGGAGCCCATTCTGCAATTCCTCTGGCCTGACCTAGCATGAGAAAGATTAGCCGGGAACACAATGTTACCGTTACCAGGGTAAACCCAACTGTGGTTCAAATATACCACAGGAGGCTTTCTGTGTATCCCGCATCTCTTAAAATGTGTATATATTTTTGGCACCATGAAGACTGTCCTGAGAATATAATGCTGTAGCCTTTCAACAGCCTCCTGCAGCACAGCATGACTCCCGTACCACTGAGCCACTTCCGTGAGACACTTTCTGGTCCTGAGCTCTTTTGGCATACCTTAAACAAATTCATGCCAGTGGCACTTTTCTTTTAATCCAGGAAAAATGTATACGTGGATACAAATAGCAGCTGATCACAATGACAATTACCACAGCCCAGTGACGGCGAAACTTTTAGAGACCGAGTGCCCCAAACTGCAACCCCAAACCCACTTATTTATCATAAAGTGTCAACATAACAACAGGGGAGGAAGGAAACACTCCCATTGGACTGCTGGGCAGAGGGGCAGGGCAAACTCTGTGCTGGAGGGAGGGAAGAAGTGCTCCCACTGGGTTGCTGGGCAGAGAAGTGGGGCGAATTCTGTGCTAGGGGAAGGAGGAAGCGCTCCCATCGGGCTGCTAGTCAGAGGGGCGTGGCAAACTCTGTGATGGGGTGACTACATGGGTGCCCACAGAGACGGCACTTCTGGCATGTGTGCCATAGGTTCGCCACCAATGCCATAGCCAGACTAATCAGTGCTACCTTCCATGTATTAGCAGAGTCTCCCAAACACCCAGAGCCATTTGTTTGGTGTTTTTTTTAAAGGCGCACAAGAAGTACTGCAGAGGGAAAGGGAAGCTAGGGGGAATCATCCCTTGCTTCCGCAACCCTTCACCCTACTTCTGCCTGCATAAGGATCTTACAGAAAATAAAGATGAAGTTCTTGAGTTAGTTTTTTTAGTTAGACTTCTCTTTGATTCAAAAAAGTATAAAAATGGAATCAATTACTATTTTAAATGTAGAAATTGCAAACTGGCCTTCCAAATGGTGATAAAACATTTTTTAAAAAGTAGGATCTGAATTGGCATGACTGGATGTATTTATTTATTTAAATTTATATTCCACCCTACTCGCACAGGCGACTCAAGGCAGATTACAGCTAATATACAATATATAGTTAAAACTTTAAAAAACAAATTAAAAACCATTTAAAACAACATCTCATTCCTTTAAGTAAAGGAGTAAGAGGAATAAAAGAGTAAGTATAAGATGTTAAATAAGATGTTAAATAAGCACAATAAAAGCTATCAAACTACAATAAAAAGTCGCATAAAGAGTGCTTCACTGAGAGACTAAATCGGTTAAAGAGCAGGATTTTCTCCGACTGGTCGCCCTCACTTAACAACTAAAAACAACCAAAAACTCGCTTAACAACTAAATCAGGGTTCACAAACCCACCACCACCACCACCACCACCAAAAGTCACAATCGGTCACTTACAATGGCAGCAGCGGCATTTTTTCCAAGTGTTTCGCTTAGAGAGCAATCCCGTGGAACACATTATGCTCTTTAAGTGAGGTACCACTGTATTTCGCCTAGTGATTTATTTGCACACCTAACCTAGCACTGTATCATTCCAAGAGTATTAGCAAAAAGTAGAATTCAGAAGGAGAATCAATTATTGCTATAGGACTATACTGAAACCTCTTAATAGACCATGCATTCAAAAATAGTATGATATGAGGCGCAAAATAAACACATTAAATGAGGCTAAATTGAAGATACTTGATTTAAATGAATTCTCAAATAAGCAACAATCATGAATTTTAAAAGTAACTCCACTTGTATTTGCTAGATGCAATCCAAAGGGATAGAGTGGAGGCATTTGCACTGTATAATTTAAAATGATATTTAACCATATGTTCTAATAATACAGTATATACATACACAAACACACACATACCAGTTTTTCTTCAATCTCAGCACATTTCTTCTTCATTTCCTCTTCTCTCTTCTTCAACTGATCTTTGATAACCTCTTCATTCTTCTTCTCCTGTTCAAGAGCTTTATTAACGCTATCAATGTTTCCTTGTAACTCTAGCTTCTGTTTAATCAACAGTTCCTTGGCATCTTTTAGATTTCCTATCTCCTGTTAAAATCATATGGTATTAATATTTTTAAAAAAGAATAAGAATTAAAGTTGTAAGATGTACAATGAAAATCAGAGAATACAGGCATATTTCAACAAGACCTTTCCCAGAAGTATGAAAGATAAAAAGTTTAACAAGTAAATCTTGTTGCTTAGCATAAGAAGACTACAGTATTAACTTTTAGTCTGTTCATGATCAGCAAATAAAAATTTCCATTGCAATTCTTGGGGCTGTGTGAACCATGCACAACTCTAAGAATAATGTCATGGGCTTTTTGTTTGCCAGGTAGGAATTGATCAAAAGTTACAAATAATCTTACACGACACAATACAATTTTACCTAATATTTCCTAAATTCTAGTAGCAAAAATATTAATGGGATATAAAGTATAAAAATATTATAAATTGTGATGTTACATCAGCACTGAACGAAGGCAAGCATGCTACCACAAATATTTAAAATCAATGCACAGATCACTTTCTTATCGCATATTACATGCAAAAAGTTTGATCACCATCTTTCATGCACTTGACTAAATTAGATCTAAAAAATAACTTAGATGGTATTACTCTAGTATATCTGCACAGCTCAATGGAAAGCTTAGCTATAACTAATACTTTAACAATCATACTATAATAATTTCATGTCAGAGATTACTCTGGATTGAAAGGATTTTTGCTGGAGAAACTCTGCTCAGGGGATGCCCAAAATGAGGCTGCTTTCAAGTCCCCAAGTGCAGTCTTCGGGTATCAAAACCTGACCTTCCAGTATCCAAGCTTAACCCCTAAGCCAGCTGAAACAATCATACTGAAACTTCAAGATATAAAATGGATCACAGCTTTAATGCTAGTCAATTCTAAATGCTCAAAACAGAATTAAGGATATCAATACCTAGTCACCATGTTTTGATGTAATGATGAGCAATGGTTCATTGGGAATGGGTACAGAGGGAAACTTAAAAGAGATCAAAAGCTCATACTCCCCGCCCCCTCCCAAAAAACTGTTTGGCATTACATTCAAATCCAGAAAACCAGTAGCTGGTTTGAACTACGGTTATGGAACAAGTCACTTTAAATGAATACAGTATTTCCAATCTCCTCTGTTTGAAAAGCTAGATGCCAAGTCTCATCTAGACTAGTGGTGCCCACACTAGGGGCCAGGGGCCAGGTGCGGCCCCCGACGCCAATTCATCTGGCTCGCGAAGTCCTCGTCACTCCTGGAAGTGGAACTAAAATGTGCCCGTACGGCCAGGCCTTAGTGACCAGCTCCCTGAACCATGTGATCGGCCCACGGCCCAAAAAGTTTGGGCACCCCTGATCAAGACTCATTTATATTACCATAAACTGTAGCTTATTATTCTATCCCCATAGCAAAAATACATTGTTTTATAGCTACAAGATACTTTTGTTCCTGAAATTTTCACATTAACTTAACAAGAAAATATAGTTCTAGAGTACATCTTGAAAATGATACAATAGCATTCTAAATTATCCAAACTAGAAAGTTGGAGAGAAAAAGCTACAATTGTGAGGAAGCAGTAATAGCTATTTTCTAAAGCTTTAGGTAAACACATATTCTAAGGTGCTTGGAACTCCCATTTCTGAACGTACCTTCTCATATTCTTGTTTACAGAGTCTAGCTTCTTCCTTCAGTTTGGAATTTTCTTTTTCCTGTTTGCTGTAAATGTTCTGGAGCTCTGTTAATTTTGACTTTTCATTAGCCAAGTCTTTTTCTTTTAAATCCTTGAAAAAAGCCAAGTTGTATCATTAAGAAACCTCTTTACACTGATTTTTAAAAGAAGTTTAATTTTCTATTAATCTTTTAAAGTTGCATTTATTACTTACATAAGATGTTTTCCAATAGCGTAACTTTAAACTTTTTGATCACATCAGGCACTACTTAGCTCTAACAATGTGGGATCCATGCCACTTCTTACAAAGATCATGGATATTTCATATACATTGGATTAATTTAGCTACTTTTCATATGACCTCCTGCTCTCGGAGGTTCTGCCCAGCAGGGGCTCAAAAGCCGCAGAGGCAGCAGGACTGTCGCACCGCCGCCGCCAAGAACACCTATGGCTGGAGGGAGGCCACCTCCGCGTCCGGCCCCAGGACTCGCCCACCTGCTCCCGGAGGCTCTGCCCGGCAGGGGCTCAAAAGCCGCAGTGGCGGCAGGACTTTCGCACTGCCGCCGCCAAGAACACCTGCGGCTGGAGGGAGGCTACCTCCGCGTCCGGCCCCGGGGCTCGCCCACATGCTTATGAACTGTTGTTTTCTTGTGGTTAAGGTGAGAGCCCTGACATTGTTGGATCATGTACTGTATTTTTATATTGTATCGTATTACTAAAATTATGTCATGTATATGTAACTGGAATTGTACTCTGTAACCTTATTTTGCAGTGTGGTTTTATTTTATTGCACTGCTGTACTGTATTGTTATATTTATTGCATTATACTGTATGACCTTTGATTATGTTATATTACTTTTGATTGTCTTATATATATGGTTTCTGTAAACCGCCCTGAGTCGGTTGCACCGAGTAGGGCGGTATACAAAGCAAATAAATGAAATGAAATGAAATGACTTATTGGTTGAAAGCCTGTTGCACAGCTCTGTTTGTGCAACACAAGGATGCAGAACCAGTTCAGAAAACAGCGGCATGGCAGAACTCCTATTCAAAAAGTATTTACACGTGTGCCATATATTGGTTGTAATAGGAACCATGCAACCAATTTCTCAATTGAGCTGCACACTTCTTGTTGCCTGGGCATAATGCCCAGCAAAGATATGCAGGCACAACCTTGCATTACACAAAGACAAACAAAATCAAAATTTCTCATTATTAGCAATACCAATTATTACAACCTCTATTTTCTTGATGTACAGCCAGGTCATAAGTCACAATAAACTAAAACAGCCATGAGTTCTAACTTGCACTGAATGTTGCATGCTGCTCAATTGTTTCCACTTGACTCCTGCCAGCGGAAGTAGACAAACAAACCAGAATGGTCTGACCATAGTTTGTTTAGTGTTGCAGCTGAACCAGGATCCCTGGGTTGTTGCTTTCCACACAAGCCAGGAGAAGAAATCTTGGCTTATGCTTTTGACTCTCCAGGGAGAAAAGAGTGTAGACATCCTGGTTCAAACGATCCACTGAAACCATGGACAGAGGCTCCCTGATTTGCTTAACCATTCTTAGTGCCAGAAGGAGGATCACGCCATAAGACTTCTAATTGATTCACAATATAGCAAGATTCTCAGTAGTCCTATTTTACTGTAAAAAGTAAATCAGCCCAATGAATAACTGCAATGAGAATAAACATGTCATTGGTTCTCTACTGAAAGGTATACATGATAGTACTGAATGTATACTACATTTGCAGATATATGTCTGGCTGGACATCCTGCTATGGTAATGGAGTAGACCATACAGTCAATGACTCAACGCTAAGTGTCAGGCGGCTGTTAACTAACCCTACTCGCTAAAGGGGCCAACGGCTATGGGCGGATGAGCCCCTTTAGGTGGGGTGATGGTCCCCCTCAGGGAAGGAAATATTACTGGAAACCCTCATATTGGGGGGGGACGGGACGCATTCTCTGATAGGAGTTGCAGTGGACAACAACATTTGCAGATATCAGTAGTTGGAGATGTAAGCTTACTTACTAATAAAGAAAAATGGAATAAGTTGTTATTAGGGGAAAAATCAATTTTAAATCAGAAACAGGAGAAGGGGAAAGTTTATGAATGAAAATGAATAACCTTATCTTTCTGTATTTCTTGCAGTCGTCTCTCCAGTTCTTTCAGCTGCTGTTCTTTCTTAGTTATATCTTGCTCCAGTGTTGCTCTTGTAGACTTCAGTTCTTTGATCAATTGATTGTGATTATTCATCTGATTTCTGTTTGAAACCAATTCCTCTTGGGCTAAAACAAGCTTGTCCTCTGTGGACTAATTTAAAAAGAATTACTTTGTCCAAGAGCTATAGAGAAACAATAAAAGATATTACTCTGAACTAAAGTGAAGACAGAGGATTTCATTTTAATCATATTTTTTTAAAAAATCAGTATGTTACAAAGGGTTTGTAAATTTATCTGTAACAGTTCAAAATATATTCACGTGATACGAATCATACTTAAGTACACTAATACCCTGGATAACGTTATGACATGGTTCCACAAGTCATGACGTTATCCGGTTTTTAGCATTGTCCGGGGTATACATCGAACAATGCTAATAAAAACCTGAGAAGAGGCGCTCGCACACGCACGAAAAGGTGCGCCAATGGGAGCCTCTTCTACCAAACGGGTATAGCAACGGGGATCGCACGTCAAGGCAAGGGATCAAAACGGGGGGTGCCACCCCCCACTTTGATCCCTTACTTTAACGTTTGATCCCCGTTTCGCACACCTGGGCAAGGGTCGGCTTTTCTGAATTCCCCCCTCCCCCAAGGAAGGGGAAATTCGGAAAAGCCGACCCTTGTTTAGGCGAGTGAAACGGGGATCGCACGTCAAGGGAATGGATCAAAGCGGGGGGAGCCACCCCCCGCTTTGATCCCTTGCCTTGACGTGCGATCCTCGTTGCTATAGCGAGCCCAGGAAAGTGGCCAAAAGCAGCAATTTGAGCCAAGCCGCCACTTTCCCGGGCTCGCTATAACAACGAAGATCACACATCAAGGCAAGGGATCGAAGCGGGGGGGTGCCACCCCCCACTTTGATCCCTTACCTTAATGTGCAATCCCCGTTTCGCGCACCTGGGCAAGGGTCGGCTTTTCCGAATTCCCCCCTCCCCCGGGGAGGGGGAAATTCGGAAAAGCCGACCCTTGTTTAGCCGAGCAAAATGTCTGCAGACGTTTCCATGGTCATGTGGCAAGCATGACTAGACACCAGAGCGCAGGGTAGATATACTTTAACCTTACCTCCATCTTATATCTGAACCTTTGCATTCCAGGTGTTCTTGAAGTTCTATTCCCATAAGCCCTGATCAACAGGAGTGCTGACTTGGGCTTCTAGTAATTGAAGTCCAAGAATACCTGAAGTGCCAAGATTCGTCATCACTGGTCTAGACTAAGGGTGACCAACCTTGGTGCTCCAACTGTTCTTGGACTTCAATTCCCAGAAGCCCAAGTCAGTACATCTGGTGATCAGGGCTTCTGGGAATTGAAGTCCAAGAACAGCTGGACCACCAAGGTTGGTTACCCCTCATCTAGAAATACTCTTACTTTAGCGTAGTAAGTCACAGTATGGTAGGCCCATTTGAATCAATGGGAATTACAAAGAAGGTAACTCATGAAAACCCATTGATTTAATGGATACACCTTGAATACCTTTGAGTTGTTACTCAGCGAAGAGTCCGCGCACTGGTAGACATCTCTACAATAGCATTCCACACATGCAAATGAACTTGAAAGATCAAGTCTATTTGAATGCAGTTTTTTACCCATTTGGATATTGCATCACCTACTGGTTAGGCAGATCATGACGTATGCCCTCTGCTTTCACCTTGCCCAAGGGATCCAATGGAGAATGCTTTGGTGAGTTCTAGTCCCAGCCTAACATTATTGACAAGAAATGAGCAACACTGCTTAGTTAGACTGCTCAAGTCCCCGCTCTTTGACAAGGCTCTCACCTAGTGAGGGCCAATGGACATACTCTAGTGCAATTTACTACATTAAGCAACAGGATTTGAGGCTGTATGTCCTAGCTCTTACTATATAGCTTTAGTCAGGAAAGTAACAAAAAGTGTAAAGTCAAAAGTATGATTTCTAAAGCTTTAGGTATAGCTATTTTCTCCCAAATAGTCCAGCAGATGGTGCCATAATCACAGCTCAAAATAGTGTCACTGATACTACCAATTCCAATTTTGTTACAGAAAGGGCCTTCTCGAAGATGGTGGTATTCTTTAACCACAAACTGGTGTATCCCAGGCAACAGCCACCTTATGCCAGCTAATCTTTCTCCCACTAGGTCAGGTGAAAGGAACTGTAGAATGAATTCATCAAAGGATGGCTTCATTTAGGCAGTTTCACATCTGGCCTAGACACAGAAGATCACACCATTCGAGTTGTAATTTACCATATTATTTCTTATTTTCTTCTTTGAGGTAGTTCTTGTGTTGACATTTCAATGGGTATTTCACTGTACCCTCACCATGGCGACTTAAGACACCTGAACACTTCATTAGCAATTTATCCCTAAAAAGGTCTGGTAGCATACATTAACTATTTAGCAAATCGTACCACCAACGTATACCTCATTTTGAAGTCTATTTGCAAAAGCTGGGTTATGTTACAGATATGATCAATCCCTCACCCCTTTTTATTAATCATATGCCCAGATACAGCCACCAGTGTCTGTACGTGAAGCCATCTTAGCATCATAAATTTCAGAGAACTATTTAGAACCAGAAGAAGAAAAAGGCCATACATACTGAATGTGCATGAAGATTATCACAGGCAGAGAAAGGGGCAATGCTTTCTAAGCCCAATAAGAGTTTGGTTCAGGTCCTCAGTGCTTTCTCATACAGTAATACCCCGGATAACGCGAGTACCGGATAGTGCTAAGACTGCATAACGTTACAAGATTTTCGGAAAAATCTTGTATCGAATAATGCGATTTTTAACGTTATCCGATACAAGAGTAAGTGTGTGGGGGAGTTGGATTGGGTAGAACATCTACCCAATCCAACCCCCTCCCCAGCGCCTGCCTGTCTTTCCCCCCCACGCTACTGCAGGGTTCCCTTTGCTTACCTTCCTTCTGCTTCTCTGACTCCCAGCTGATAGCAAAATGCTTGGTTTTTTTAAACTGCAGGGAAGGGGGGGAAGAGAAAGGAGTTTCTTTCCACTTGCTTTACTTCCTGATTTGAAAAAATACAGAGATGTGATTGGTTCTCTAGATCATGTGATCTAGAGAACTAATCACATCTCTGTATTTTTAAAGCGGTTTGTCCCTGAAGTCAGGGCTTTATTTTTAGCGTTGTTCGATGCATGTATTGGACAACGCTAAAAACTGGATAACGTCATGACTTGTGGAACCAAGTCATAACGTTATCCGGGGTATTACTGTATAGTGAAAACCACATGACCCATATATAAAAAAGTAGAACCAGTAGACTCAGGCCAACCGGTGAGGAGCACACATGTCAGAATCCCACAACAAATCAGTCCAAGGAGAACCGAGTCATTGTTAACATGCTGACTGTTGGGCATAGAAAGGAGAAGAGAGGTTTGGACTGAGGCAAAATAGCCAATTGTGCCCCTCTCCAAAATCAAGGCATAAAACAGACCAAGATCATCCATTTACTTTGGCACTGGAGCCTGATAATCACCAAAGCCTCTCCCTCTTCTGACAGTCAAAATGAAAACAAAGCAACTGCAACAGCAGCAACAGCAGCAGCAGCAGCAGCAGCAGCAGCAGCAACAACAACAACAACAACAACAACAATAATAATAATAATAAACTATCAAGAATGCACTCCACTGCCACACCTTCATGAGACTAAAAATTCAATTCTTTAGGCCAGTGGTGCCCAAACCTTTCTGGGTACGTGCCGGTCATGTGGTTCCTCCCACCAGAAGTGGAAGTAAAAACATGTGCACATAATGTCCCCTTGAATGTGCATAATGCTGCCATAAATGACCCGTGGCTGTTGTAAACATGCTTATGACAGCCACAGGTCATATACAGCATTATCCGCATGTGTGGGTGCGTTATGCATGTACACATGCACATTTTACTTCTGGTTCCGGGAGTTGCGAGGGGTGGATGATTTGACTTCTGGGCCAGATCCGGACCATGGGCCGTAGTTTGGGCACCCCTGCTTTAGGCAGATACTTCACTGAAGTGCCAGTTAAAAGGTAGAGTTTTATTATTATACACACTGAAAAAAATCCTCTTTTTATGTACATTATCATTTACCTTAAGGTCTTGCCGTGTAGCTAAGAGTTCAGACTCTTTACCATAAATATCCAGCTGAATTTTTTCCAGATTTTCTTGGGTTGTTTTATGAGCCTTCTGTACTTCTGTTAGCTTTTCTCTCTCTGCAGACAGTTCTTGTGTTGACAGTGTTACTTGCTGCTGCAGTTTGTTCTCAAGTTCTGCCTAACACAAAATACACAAATATAAATCTATTTCCAGGTGAATTATCACTGATCATTTCAGTGCTGAGCTTACAAAATATTTCATAATGCTTATCTCAGTTTCCACTGCACAATGCAGAAAGTTATGAGAAAACTCAGGTGTGGCTTACCCAAATGACCACGGATCATTTGTTACTGCTACCTGTAGGAAGCTGTACTGAGATGCATGCTTATCTGTCATTCTGCTTGATTACGCTTTACCTCATTGCCTTGTAACCCATTTACTTTGTAACATCTTGACCTCTGCATCTCGTGTACATAAACCGTACCTGGAAGTTTTACTCCTTTGTCTGAAAAAGTGGACTTGATCCACAAAAGCTCACAGCAAAAATGTAGCAGTTACTCTTTAAAGAGCTGGAGTGTTTTTATTTTTATGTTTTCTGATATGCCAAATGTTTCTAACACATTGTTTATTGCTACAGTAATTAGCCACAGTGAACTTCAAGTTTTCATGTTCCTTCCCGTGTGTTATTAATCTCTCCTGAGCAGCCATAAAATCAGAAGCCTTCATTTATTGCTTTTGACAAGAGATGGTTGTTTCCTTGGAATCTTACAAACTGTAGTTAAGCAATGTATAGCACAATCTATAGCAGGAATTCTCAACCTTTTTAAGCTGGGGGCCAAGTCACGCTCCCTCAGACATCTTCAGGGGCCGGACGGCCATTTTGCCCTTTCTCCACCACACGGCACTTCCTGGCATGGTAGAGGCATTGGGGGGGGGGGGCACATGAAATGGTGCCGCAGGCCGCATTCAGCCCACAAGGCTGCAAGTTGATAATCCCTGATCTATAGCTACCGATAAGTACAAACTGCACTGCTAAAATATGGTCGATTAAACATGAAAGTGATTTTCCCCCTCCAGTTGTACTGGAAAAAGAGAAAGGTGAACTATTTTTGCCTTAGTCTAATTCTTGTAGTCTAATTCTAATAAAAAATATTTTAACGCCAGAGCAAAATGAACTGACGTTATCTGATTTTTAAAGCAAGGTTTAGTGATCTGCCCTACAGAGGATATGGAACTTCTGTAATTCCCAACCAATAACCCTGGATACTGGGGCTGATAAGAGTTGCTTTCTAAAACACCTAGATGGCACCCAGGTTACCTATTTAAACTTGTTTAAGAGCTCTCATTTCTAATGATCTTCCTACAGTGCAAAATTTCACTCTCTTCCATTTTTACCAGTAAAACACAGTACAGCATGGACATGGTGATCAACGGATGGATGAAAACACAGCTAATGAATTTGACTTTATTTGCATTAGCCAGAAATGGAGGTCGCCACTGTGCGAAGGAAGGGCCTAGAGAAGAGCAGCTATTAGATCAGATCACTACTTTGTTAAAGTAGAAATCAAGCTTAAACTCTGAAATCAAAGAAAATTTCTACCGAAAAGTCGATTTGTAATAGTGAAGCTCAAGGAATGTACAATTGCTGTCTCCGCTTTAGAACTGCAAAATCGTTTTGACATCTCTGAGGATGTAACACAGGGATTCCCAACCTAAGGCCTATAGGCCAGATCCAGCCCGCAGCATCATTTCACGTGGTTCCCATCCCTCCAAGGGCATTTGAGAAACAAAACGGCCACCCCTTCAAAGCTGTTGGGCAAAATGGCCATCAGGGCCTTCGAAGCTGACTAAGAGAGAGCGCAACCCAGGCCCTGGCTTGAAAAGGTTGTGAACCCCTGATGTAACAGATATGGAAGGCCTCTTGAACAACTTTAGGGACACCATAATAGAATACAGTGATACCTTGAGTTACAAATGGTTCGAGTTACAAAATTTTCACAATACGAATGAAAATCAATTGAAAATAATGGGAAAAGTTACAAATTTTTCTGGAACAGATTAATTGGTTTTCAATGCATTCCTATGGGAAATCGAAGTTACAAATTTTCATAACATGAAAAATGCCTTGGAACGCATTACATTTGTAACTCAAGGTACCACTGTATGTCCAAAATATATTTGGGAGAAGACAAGGCTGACGGAAGGGACAGTGGATCCAGGACAGAACATGGAAACTGATTGATGAAATTAAAGTTATAAAACTAGGCCAATGATGCAGATCAAGAAGAGGAAATTAGAAGATGTCAAGTCTCCTGTTGTAGCTTCAGCTCATCTTCCTCATGCAAAGTTATGTCAGCAAAATCTAGGTCACCAGGACAATCTTGGTCAGACCAAGGAATAGCTGCCACAGTGCATGTTGCTCATTGCATAACACAGTCAAGGGCCACGAGGAAGAGAAACAGAGATAGAATATGGCTTCGCCTAACCCCAGTAGTAATCACAAAGAAGTCTGTGTGACCATTCTTAATTTTAACATAGCAACTTGGTCACAGGTACAAGTCCTTGAAAACGGTAATTAAGATTGCTGGAATGCCATATAGATGGAGGATCTGCCAGAGAGACTCTTGGCAGACTCTATAAATTGTATTTAGCATTAATCAATGCAAACAATACTTCAAGATGATTAGGTCTAAAGCAGTGGTTCCCACAAAGGGACTTCAATTCTCAGAAGCTGAAGTTAGTACGTTGGCTGATCAGTGCTTTGGGAAATTGACTTAGGCTTCTGGGAATTAAAGTCCAAAAACCAAAGATTGGGAAACACTGTTCTAAAGAGAAAAATAATGAAGAACTTCATGCGAGTACATGAATTTGCAGAATGGTCCAAATTTTTTAATTATGGTTAATTATGGTTTCTAAACTGCCATCTGCTCTATATGGATTGGGCCCCAGTGAGACTTATCCATGTGCACCAATCTGGTCCAACCATGAAGATACTCAGAGAATTCTAACGATTTTTGTGTCAATCTAATTTATCTATTCATATCTGGTAGAAGTTCCCTCTATACTGCGGACTACAACAAATGTCACAATCATTGCACATATGGATTACCTTTTCTAACAAAGCTGTTTTAAGTTCAGCTTGCAGTGTTTCATTTTGCTTCTTCTTTTGGTCAAAAAAGTCCTTCAGTTCTTTCACCTTCAACTGCAACTGCTGTTCGTTCTTTTCTTTTTCTCTGAGAACACCTTGAATCTGCAGGACTTGAGCACGTGCTGAATCAAGCTCTGTTGCCAGGTGCTTAGAAATCTACAAATAGAAAGGCAAATATCAAGTGTTACCTCATTTCACACCCATTATTATTTTAACATTACTCCTTCTACAAGAGGAGTTCTCAACCTTTTTAAGCCGGGGGCCGGGTCATGTTCCCTCAGACAGCTTCGGGGCCAGAGAGCCATTTTGTCCTTCCTCAACCACATGGCACTTCCTGGTGTGATGGAGGCGGTGGGGGCCACATGAAATGGTGTCACAGGCCGCATCTGGCCCACAGGCTGCAGGTTGAGAATCCCTGTTCTACAATAACATTTATATGGATATCTCTGATCCTACAATATAATCAAAGCATATTGAAGCATTTTCTTTAAAAATCTACTTTATGAATTGAACATATAACCCAGTGAATCAGACTACCTGCTGCAGAGCCAAGAGTTTAATTCACCACTGTGCTTTACAGGAGTTAGCTTATATAGCCCTCAGCAAACTATACAATACCACCCCACAGGACCCCAGAAGAATGAAAAGGTAAACCACACTACATACGCTACAACTAAAAAATCCTGGATAAGTCTGTCATAAATCAGAATCAAATTCACAGTACGTGATTATTATACAGACAAATAAAATACTGTAAATGTGTATGTATGCATGCCCTTTTTGTACAGTGGAACCTCAATTAACGTAATTAATGCATTCACCGGGAGGTTTCTTACAGCGAAAATTACTTTAACTGAATTTCCCATAGGAATGGGAGTTTTCCATAGGAATGCATTGAATGCAATTCCCCACAGGAATGCATTGAAAACCAAAATACATTAACCAAAACACAGTTTTCCATAGGAATGCATTGAAAACCAATTAATCCGTTCGGAAAAAAATTCCATAAACTGAGCCACTATTTTCTATGGGTTTCCTTTTGTTATGTGATTTTTTATGTTGACCAAGCCATTTGTTAACCAAGGTTCCATGTATCTGAGAAAAATCTACAGAATTATACAATCTAGCAAAATACTTAAATATTTTCTTAAGTGAAACATGTTTCACATGGCGATTACACTGAAAACTATGCTGCCCTTCCACAAGGTTTAACTTTAGCAAAGCTGTCCAATAAAGCAATCATTCCATGGTTTTCATGATTATGGCAGTTCGAAAGCAAGAAATTGCAAGTAGATAAATAGGGACCACTTCGGTGTGCAAAGATCTTGGGGACATGAAAGGAGCCTCATTTGGGCATTCCCTGAGCAGAGTTTCTCCAGCAAAAATCCTTTCAACCCAGAATAATTTCTGACACAAAATTATTATGATGTTTATGGCCAAGCAGTAAGCATTACCCCTTCTTGCTTTTCCAGTGAATTTTTCAGTTCATTTTGTTCTTTAGCTACAGATTCTGATTGTAGCTGAAGTTGACGTCTAGTTTCTTGGCAAGATTTCTCCTGTAAAAAAAAAAAGTATCTAGTGAGCCTTTTTGTTTCATTTCCAAATGCATGCTAGTGAGAATGGTAAGCATTACAAAATATAACTAATGAGTTCTAACATTCTTATAAATCCAATCCAGCGACAAACAACAGCGTTCAACAGTAGTATGAAAACAGAGGACATCAAGAGCTGTAGACATGATACCATGTTATGCAAAGAACAGATATAATATTTTACAATACCATTAAGCATAAACACTACTGGCCTAAATCCTATTGCTTAGATTATGCCTGTGAAGGGCTCATAACATCATTTCTGGAGGGGGAGTAATAAAAATGTCTTTACCAAACTCTCCACTGCTGGATGATGTTACTAGAATGTAGACTTTTTAAAAAAAAAAAAGCAATTTCCATTCCACAGTTCCCAAGACTTCCATACAATGAAGCAAATAACCCATGAGTTAGGCAAGCCACAAGACAGATGAAATCTTTAATTAGGAAAAAAGCTCTTCCTGAATAACGTTATCACCCATCTGCAAGTAAAAGCTGAACAAGGTTTTGATTGTGAAGAATACATTAACTTTAAAAGGCATCTGGACAACCTCCTGGATCTAGACACCATCAGAGGTAGTACACCATGGAGGCACAGAAGTGGGGGCATTTTGCCAATCTTCAACACACAAAGTAGGCTGATACTATTCATTTAGTTGTAGCATATATGAGAACACTTTCTAATCATTGTATTGTTTATTTCATTACTCCCAGCTTTCTAGTTTGCCAGAAATTATCTGGGCTCTGCAAAACAAAAGAAAATGTTTTGCAATAACACTGCCATTTGCATCTCATCATTGTATATAACAAGATTAGAGCTCCAATGGGGGCACTAGCCACATCTGCTGTGAAATCTCCCAGGAGTTGTTTTGTTGTTGTTGTTATTGTTGTTTTAGATTTCACAGGTTCTGGAGAGGGAAACGTCTTACTAAGTCTATCACTCTTGAAGAAAACCTCCCACTGCTAATCGAAACTTTGCAAGGAAATGGTCTGACCATGACAATGGAACCTTCTGCCAACCGTGTTGCGTCTACAGATAGAGTTGCTGGCCTTTAGAAAGGGTGTGAAGACCTGGCAGGTGTGGGGTTCGGGCCAGTAGGTTATCCTGGCCAGCTGGCTAATCTGACTGTTCCCCCCTCTCCCCTGTAATTTTAACTAGTGAATTTTAACTTTTAATCTTTTTAATTTTAAATCTTTAAATTTTAACTTTCTGAGTTGGGTGGGTATTTTATCATGGGTTTTATTGTTGATTGTTATTTTAACTGTTGTTCGCCGTCCTGAGTCATTCGTGAAGAGGGCGGCATAGAAGCATGACTTAATAAATAAATGACAATATTACAAAGAATGCCTGAAAATCCTGACCACCAACCTCAAGTCAATGTGCAAATATTAAGTCAAGAACCAATCCTATAGTGCACCTGCAACTACATGTAAAGAAAGGACAAGTTATTTGAAGTAACATGAATCATTTCATATGACTGATGGAGCCGTGTTCAGGGATTGTCATACAGTAAAACTGGAGCTTCTGGAATTGCCCTTGAGGCAATTGGTACTGGCTGGTTGGTGATACTGCTTTTTGCCAGGGTAAAGCAGTAAATGTCTCCTTTTTCCCCACATGAGAAAAAGGAGACATAATTAAGTTGCAAAATTGAAGTGTTCTTTAAGGTTGTTGCTGTTGCTGTTGCTGTTGTTGTTGTTGCTGCTGCTGCTGCTGCTGTTGTTGTTGTTTTGGGGACAACGACCAGCATGTATGATTTCATGAACTTTGTAGGGACACAGTTCAACATTTTTACACAACATACATGAAATGAAGCTATTTCTTTACCCACCTCAGTTATTACTGTTCAAAAATTAACAGCATGCTGGTGTCCTCTACAAGTTGATACGCAGCACTCAAAAATGACCATACATATATCAGGCAAGAGATACGTTTAGTTAGTGGAACCCTCAATTTTTAGGCACACAAAAGATCTAATCTTCCCTTTTCAACTCCACTGTAGCGAGCATACTGCCCTAATTTTCACAGCAGAACATAGCAGAGATAAGACAAACAGAAATCTTTATTTAAAATTCAAGACTCACTATTTCTGCAACTGCTGCCTTTCCTTTCTGTTTTTCTTTTTCCAGTTCATCTTTTGCTTCTTTCAAAGATTCAGTACTCTTTGACAGTTTGTCTTTGATCATTTCCAGTTCCCTTAATAGAGCCTCCTTTTCCAACATCTCTTTCTTTAAATCCTCTGACGCTGCTTGCAGCTTTCCATCTAATTCCTTGTGATATCTAGCAGCATCTTGATGCAATTTCTCAACATCCAATTTCAGTCTTACATTTTCTTCCTCTTGCTTCAATATCTGTTGGTTTGCTTCGTCTAAAGTATCACATTTCTTCTGAAGGTCTAATTTAGTACTAGACACTCTATAGAGATACAAAATTTAAAAATGAGGTTATTTCAGCACTGAATTGTAACACAATGAAACATTCATATCTATGTGTAACACACAAAAGTATCCTATGTGCTTTGCATACCTTTTCTTAGTTACGTAATGATATCAATATACCTAGCTGAGTGATACAATGCCTGTATGTCA
Source organism: Furcifer pardalis (assembly GCA_030440675.1). NCBI lineage: Eukaryota > Metazoa > Chordata > Lepidosauria > Squamata > Chamaeleonidae > Furcifer > Furcifer pardalis. The sequence continues at coordinate 171,489,907 of CP126892.1, read as the reverse complement.
CAACACAAAATTTAAAAAGAAACATAAATGAAACTTTAAAAAAAACTGTAAACCAATAGCTTAATACACGGGTTCTCAACATTTTCCTGCGAGGTTCCCCCGCTGTAAACACTGCTGTAAAACATAGCCGTGGCTGTCGTAAATGCGTTTACAACAGCCATGGGTGCATTTACAGCACGTGTGGCTGTTTTCGCTGCTTTGGGCAGCAGCAGTGGCAGAAGTGAGGGTGGCACATTTTTTTTCTGTTTTCGTTGCTTCCACCACCTCCGGTGGTGGCAGCAATGGCAGTTGGCCACGTAAAATGGTGCCATGGGCCAGGTCCGGCCCAAAGGCCATAGGTTGAGAAGCCCTGCTTAATAGATCCAAGAAGTGGCCTGTAGTCAAAATCTTTGGACATCCTTAACATCTAGCATGTATAGGAGACTAAACGTACATTTCTCTTTCTGCATCTAGTTGTTTGGTCAGTTCTGCAACTTTGAGACTTAAATCTGTACATTGTTCTCTTTGTTGCTGAAGCTCTTGAAGTGCCTTTTCTTTACTTCCTTTCACTTCAAGAATGTCAGCTTCAAGTTTCTGTAACAGAAAAATTTAGAAAGCAAATAATTACAATAGATTAAATCAGCATAATCAAAGGAGTATGATTTTCAATCTATTAATTCCCATTCCTCAGGACTAGGAAAAAACAATTATCCTCCTCATCCAGACCATAACTTAGAGAGTACAAACCACCCTCACCAAAACAAAAATGGTAAAGTGGGAAAGGCTTTACCCGTAACTAGAGAAGCCTCATGTCTTTTTTATAAAACAGAAAAAATAAGGGAGAATAAAAAGCAGCTATAACTATACCCAATACTTGAACATGTAATTAGAAAACCCTACTAGAGTTGCTATAATTTGGAGCTCACTTGATAAAAGATCACACACATCAATTCAGTACTTTCAGTAGTATCTTTAAAAAACTGTAATACTTTCAGAATATTTACCAACAATTTCCAGCTTTCAAAGGTAGATAATGCCTTTATTATACCATTAAATCTGACATGCAAGCAAGCTTTTGAATCCCTCAGGACTCTTTATCAGCCTGGTAATTAAGGAACAGGAAAAGGGGGGCAGAAGAAACAGAAGAGACCTCAATCATGGCCAGATGTTAAAGACAAGGCTCTCTTGTTTAAAGCACGTTCATTTCCAAGACTATAATTTACCACTCTAAATATGTTAAATTTTGAATACAAGCCATATATTTATACTTAAATTTATTTCCTGCATAAACTAGGATGCGATTATGATCAATATTTAGTCTCATTCATTAAAACATGTTGCACAGAAGATCTCTCTATGGGATGTTTCAGCATCAAAAAGTCTGACAAGCACTGACATAAATAATGGTCCTGGCCCTCAATGAATAAGGACAATGTTATATCCAGAATTTTACTGGGGAAGGAGAGTCTTTTTTTAAACTTGTTATTGAGGAGAAATTGTGTATTTATTTCTTTTCACCCATGATAATACCAGCCTCCATTTATTCTAAAAGGCATATTACATACATTAGCCAAAATCCTCCTCTTATCTACCCAAACTGATAGCATAAACTTGTAACTTTTGAAGGTGAATGGCTCCAAGTAAAGAAATCACCACAGATATTATCTGTTGCATGCTGAGTTATATGATTCATTGTGGAAATAATAATAATTTCTTATTCAGAAATTATTCTGGGTTGAAAGGAGTTTTGCTGGAGAAACTGCTCAGGAGACACCCGAATGAGGCTCATTTCATGTCCCCAAGATCTTTTCTCACCGAAGTGCAAATGATGATGTCTATGGTGATTTCTTTGCTTGGGAGAACTAGCCTCTAAAATTTACATCATTTACAAGAACATTTTGCCACTGTAACCAAATGCATAGAAGCCAGCTTTATTAAAAGTATTACTACAAAATTTTAAAGTTTGTCGAGGCTAAGTTATCCATTGAATACAAGCTGTTCCATGTAACATTAATGTTACCTTACGCCCTAATCACTTAAAAGGAATAAACTGTGAAGCTTTGTAAAAGAGTAAGCTACAACGGCACAATTGTTAAAATCCAGCAGTAAGTCATAATTAAAGTAGGCCCTAATGAACCAGTGGGGATTTGATGAATCAGTTTCTATGACAGGGATTCTCGACCTGCAGCCCACAAGCCAGTTGCAGCCCATGACACCATTTCATGTGGTCCCCCACCATCTCCACCACACCAGGAAGTGCCATGTGGTGGAGGAAGGACAAAATGGCCCTGAAACTATCTGAGGGAAAAGAATTAATTCGTAAATTGGGGCATGTTCGTAACTCGAGGCATGGATTTCAGAGCAGAACCAATTCGTAAGTCGAATTATTTGTAAGTAGGGGCATTCATGAATCGGGGTTTTACTGTACTTTCCCCTACAATTGTTAAGAAACCATTTCCCCCTTTCTTTACAGCTGAGATACCACTTCTTTCTTTTTTTCTTTCACCTACTTTAAATATATATATATTTAATGGCAACTGTAAATAGGTGAGGAAAAAAATTAATAATACCTTTGAACATAGAGCAATTTCACATCCAGCCCAACACCATAATCATGTTGGTAATGTTAATTATGTAGTTTTTGTACATAAAGTAAGAACAAGTAAATAAAAAAACTCTTGGATACAAACCTTTTGTTGACCCTCCAGTTCTTCTGTTTTTTGCTCTAACTGAAGATGCTTCTCTTTGTACTCTTTAAGGCTGGTTTCCAACTGAGCAGAGTATTCTTGTTTTTCTTGAAGCTTAGTAGTAACCTGTTCCAACTGAGCGCTGACCTTATTTAGTTCCTATTAATAAACATTGAGAAAGCTTATTTCAGAAAAGCCCATTGTGTCATGCTATGCTATATTCATGTTGTCCAACACATCTCAATGTTATTTGCCCCTTCATTTGTCATTAAACTTGAACTCTACGTTAAAAAAACCTTGTACACTCTTCCATTGTTTGTTTGGTTAAGGTTAAAACAACACTGAAAAAAATACTGTATTAGAAATATTTTGATCTTCCATTCAACGGTATGCCAGGTAACATAAGCTACATAATATTGAGTAGCTGACTGCAGAGCCAGGGACTGGGTGTTTGATTCCCCACTATGACTTGAAGAAAAAGTGTCAGCTTGGACAAGTTATATGATCCCTAAGCACTCTCAAAAGATGGGAATGGTAAACCACATCTTAGTACATAATACTTAATAATATTGAAGGACAATTGAAAGCTGACATAAAGTTATGGAGTTCAACATTTTTACATAAGAGACTCATCTATATTCTAGTTCAGTGGTGCCCAAACTAAGGCCCAGGGCCCAGGTGTGGCCCCCAACGCCAATTCATCTGGCCTGTGAAGCCCTAGTTGCTCCTGGAAGTGGAAGTAAAACGCCCCTTTATGGGTGGGTTTTACTTCCACTTCCAGGAACGAGGGCTTCGCAGGCCAGATGAATTGGAAACAGGGGCCGCACCCGGCCCCGGGCCTTAGTGACTGGCTCCTTGAACCACATGATCAGCCCATAGCCCAAAAAGTTTGGGCACCCCTGTTCTAGTCACCCAAGCAATCCAAATCAACTCAGTGCCAGAAATACTGTACACTGAAAGCCAAAGGAAAAAATAAAAAAATTAAACAGAAGACCCACACAAAATAGGGCTTCTAATATCCATCAAGGAATATTTGTTCTCCACTGAAAAGTCCAAGTAATTATTTTATTACTTGATACTTCATCATCAGCCAACAGTTCCCAAGTGTTTGTACAAGCCCAGAAATGCAACACTCTTTCGTCATATTTACTGGATAATTTTATTACCAATTGTCTGGTTTTCCTTTTACAGTTTATTTTTAAAGTTTTCAAGTCAATTCTGTTATGCAGAAAGTCAGATTAAATAAAAGGCATTATGGAGCTGCAGTGTAGCTAATACATGGCAGGCGTGGCTTCGGTGAGTAGGGCAGCATATAAATATGAATAAATAAATAATTCTCTTGAACAAATCAGATTATCCTTTTCATTATGAAAGCATTCTTCATGGCTTTACTGTTTTACTCACCTGTTGTTTATCTTGTAATGCATTTTGAGCAGTGTCCAGATGATTCTGAAGGTCTGCTCTTTGAGCAGCTTTTGAAGCCTCTGCTGACAAAAGCAATTCAGTCTTCGCTTTTACCTAATAGAAAGTTAAAACAAGTACTGTAAAGGTAAAGATAAAGGTCACCCTTGCTTGAAAGCCAGTCTAGGGTTCAGTGCTCATCTCAGTTCAAAGCCGAAGAGCCAGCGCTGTCCACTTCTGCAAATGTTTCCGTGGTCATGTGGCAGGCATGACTAGACACCAGAGCACACAGAACGCTGTTTACCTTCTCACCAAAGTGGTCCCTATTTAGCTACTTGCAATTCAGTGTTGACTGAAAATAATATACACTTGTAAGTTAAACAAAATTTCTTTTCCCAGTTTAAACAGTTAAATACTGTTTTATACAAAACAGTCTGCTAATTTATGTAAGATGCCACTAAACCAAATGCCAGCAGAGCTATCAAACCTTGCAATTTCCTAAATCTATCACCACTTACAAGGATAACTGAATAACTCAGAAGGAAAAACCTTCACTTTTCCTTCAAATTTGACATTTAATGTTAATTGTAGCCTGGCAGAATCCTATTAACAAAGAGTAGAGTGAACCTCATGATTGAATGGCAATCATGATTGGAAAAAATGTGCTTTGCATAACTGAATATCCTCTTGTGTATTTCACAAAACAATTGTGTTCACAATGACTGTTGTGTGTACACAACCAAAGAAAAAACACACAGGATGTTGGTGAATACATTAAATTGGTTTAAAATGTCCTTTTTGTCCAAGTCAACAATAATCTCCCTTTGAACACAGTTGTAACAACTACATGAAAGGGGTGTTTACAAGCTTCAGGGACTAGGTGCGCAAGTGCCATGATACTTCCAAATTTGAGGGGGAGGGAGAAGCCAGATAGGTCAAAGAACATATTAAATCTGTGGGAAGTTTATAATCTAACAAATAACTAGCATAAAAAAAGAGTTTTATTTCTATTTTGCTTTGGAATAAATCCAGTTGCTAACCCTGACTAGAGGAGGCCTACTTAATGGCTGCAATTTGTTCAACCAATGTTTAAGTTTCACCGATTAATTTATTACTCTATATGGCACTACCAAATGTACTTAGCCATCTGCCTCTGTCAACCATCCCAACATCGTTCCCTCCTCTGGGCCCACAACAACGTCCTGAGGGAGAAGATTCCGTGGCCTAGCAGTGACTGAGAACATCGCCCCCTCCTCTGGGCCAACAACAACGGCCTGAGGGAGATTCCGTGGCCTAGCAGTGGCTGAGAACATTGCCCCCTCCTCTGGGCCCACAACAATGGCCAGAGGGAGAAGATTCCGTGGCCTAGCAGTGGCTGAGAACATCGCCCCCTCCTCTGGGACAACAACAACGGCCTGAGGGAGAAGATTCCATGGCCTAGCAGTAGCTGAGAACATTGCCCCCTCCTCTGGGCCCATAACAACGGCCTGAGGAGAAGACGCCATGGCTTAGCAGTGGTTGAGAACATTGTCCCCTACTCTGGGCCAACAACAACAGCCTAAGGGGAGTTAGTTTGTGTTCTGGTTTGGTTGTATTTTGTGAGGTTATATTTTATAATTTTTATTGTACTGTTGCTGTTTTGACTGTAAGCCGCCCTGAGTCGCCTCCGCGAGTGGGCGGCAATATAAATCTGAATGAATAAATTAATTAATTAAAACATGCTTTCTTGGCTCATTTTGCTTATAATAAGACAAAAGACTTCCTTGGAATGCCATAAGTACTTAATGCAAATATAATTTCCAGGTTGCAGTCAGCTGTTCTTGTAGATCATGTTTTTCACAGACTACCACAACTGACAGCCTCATGCTACCTCTTCACATACCTCTGAGCTTGCATATACACCAGTTTCCCAACCTATAGCCCTTGGGCCCAACCCGGCCCACAGCACCATTTCATGTGGCCCTGGCACCACTGGCAGAAGTGAAAGTGGACGCGTTTACATCAACTATAAAATGTGCCTGCCCATGTGTAAACATGCCTGCAGCTGTCATAAAAGCAGAAGTGAGCCTTTTATGACAGCTGTCAATGCTGGACAGCCCATTCAGTTGTCCAGCAGGGCATGGTCAAAAAGGTTGATAACCCCGGATATATACACATACCTTCTGCCAGCATGACAGAAATGTTTAGAAATATTTGCTCCTTTTAAAAGTTAACTATAGTTTCTTGCCAAAGATTGAATCCCAATTTGTCAGTGCACAGAATTATGGTGTAACCTTCAGTGGCAATCTGCCATAAATTAAGAAGTCAGCATAGATATTTCCTACTGCATGCCAAGTCAAGCAATCAGAGACTAACAGGAAACGTCTGCATCCATTTCTTAACTTGTGAAAATTCACCATGAATGTTTACCTGATGGTGTTGTGCTATCACATATAATTAACAGAACTCTGGCCATGAAATTCAAATACAGCTTACCAAAACACACCAGGTTCATAGCCTATGTGGTTTGAGGTTGACTTGCTTCAATAAAACCATTGTTTGACAGGGGAGGAGGCATTCAGACAAAATTAAAAGCTGCAGCAATCGATAAGGGAAACAAAAGTTTCCAGTCTCTTCCATATTGCCACACTTAAGAGCATGTAAGCTCAAAATTCACTGTAGCTCAATCCTCCACAATAAACTGTTTATCATATCCAAAACAGTTCCTATATACCAGTGGTGGCGAACATTTAGAGACTGAGTGCCCAAACTCAACAGGCTGCCGCAGAGAGGTAGGGTGAACTCTGTGCTGGGCGGAGGAAGGAAGTGCTCCCATTGGGGTGCTGGGCAGAGGGGCGGGGCAAACTCTGTGCTGGGGCGAAGGTGCACATGCCCACAGAGAGGGCTCCGAGAGCCCCCTCTGGCACACGTGCCATAGGTTTGCCACCATTGCAATATACATTGTTTGAATTCAAACAGTTTTCTGAAGCACATTTTGGGTAGATTCCTGTCACTGGGTTTTCCAGACACCAAACCTTCATGTTTTTATTACCATTCATCATAATGTTAGATTACCTGCAAATCAAGTTGAATCACTTTTTCTTTGCTTTCACTTAATTGACCATTTAGCTCACTTATAGTTGTCTCTAAGGAGAGAACACGGTCTTCAGAGGCTCTTAGATGTGCCTTCTGCTCTTGCACCTGCTCATGCAAATTTTCCAGTGCCTGTTTATGACTTTCTGACTGGTTTTTCAGTTTTTCTGTCATCTGAGTAACCTACAAACAAAGAAAATGGGTAATTACAAGGAATCATAAAACATCTACAATAGAAAGTTTGACATTGGCTGTGAGATGTTCATCACTTAGAAAATCCATGTAACTGCTGCAATATTCTTCTTCAAGTGCCGTATCCATTCTGGATATTGGCTTTCATGGCGATAGTGTTCATGTTATTAACTCCTTAGAACAGTTCTTCCAAGGACATTCTACACCTATCTCTCAGGTTTTTTAGCCATGAAGTCCGTCTACATCCAGGGCCTCTCTTCCCAGGGATCTTTTCTTGCAGAGTGAGTTGGAGTACTCTATATTTCATGTCATTCCTCATGATATGCCCTTGGGCAACGGCCGTCCCACTCCTGAACTTTGTTATCTGTGTGGGGAACTTATCTTGAGTGGCTATGACTTTATCATTATACTGGAATATTGAATTTTGTACAGTTGTACCTCACTTAAAGAGCATAAAGAGAGAAATACAAACAAACAAACAAATAATGTGTTCCACAGGATTGCTCTTTAAGCGAGTTTGCTCTTTAAGTGAAACACCATTGTAAGTGACCAATTGTGACTTCTGGTGTGTGGGGGGATTACGAACCCCAATTTACTTGTTAAGCAAGTTTTTGGTTGGTTTTATTTGTTAAGAAAAGCGACCATTCAGAGAAAATTCTGCTCTTTAAGTGAGTTACTCTCTAAGTGAGGTGCTCTTTATGCGAGGTTTTACTGTATATTGTATTGTTTTGTCTCTATCGTGTATATTGCTGAATTTATCATGTGAGCTGCCCTGAGTCGGGTTTCCTTAGTGGGTGGCATATAAGTGTGAAAATTAAATTAAATTAAATAATAAACTTAGAATTTCAGTAGGAAACTTACCTGTTCCTGCAAAGCATGGTTCTTTTCCTGCAGCTGGTTAAGAACAGCTGTTTCTCCTTCACCAGCTTGAATTTTGGCATACAAGTCCTCCCTTTCCTTTTCAAGCAATGAGATATTCTCCTTACTCTTTTGCAGCAGGGCTTCAAGATTTTGGATTTTTTGATCCTTATCACCAATCTGACGTAGTACTTGCTCCAAATCATTCTTGTGTTGAAGGAAAAATATAATAGCTGAATTAATTATGAAATACTTGTATTGATTTACTTATTATATTTAAAGTTTGCTCTAACAAAGCTTACATGAAGAACCAGTGAAAACTATTCTGATCTTTCAAAAAGTTTACCTACCGACCTATCTCAAAGCAGCAACAGAACAAAATACTGTCAATACGAGAAAAATGCAAAATAGCCCTATTAATCAAAATTCTGAATTCCACAAAATATTTTGCAGGCCATAACTAAGATAGGAAAAGACATGCCTACAAAACTTCCAAATGGGCATAACTCCCTAAAAACAAGGCCAAAGAAAAAGTCCTCATCCTTGTCGAGGACAGATTTGTTGTCTATAATTAATGAAATATCAAGCAAGAACACATTGGCAAATCTTAACACTCAGAGTAGACTTTTTGAAAGTCTACTTTGCACTATAACATTATTTAATTAACCATAGTGTTTCACATCTAAAAACCTCATACTAAAAATTCTGCTAGCTTTTGATACAATCATTGTTAGGTGTTGCATTTCAAACATGAACAATAATATTCATAATTACTACATTTAGCATTTTAAATATCAAGCTGTGCCACTTGAATTTGGCTGTGGCAATTTGGCAGCCAATAAAGATGCTTTAAATAAGCACTATACATTTGCTGTAAGCCTTATACCAGTGATGGCGAACCTTTTAAAGTACAAGTACCCAAACTCAACAGGCTGCTGCCTGCAATGCAGAGGGGCGGGGGGATTTCTGTGCTAGGGGAGGGAGGAAGCGCTCCCATTGGGCTGCTGGGCAGTGGGGTGGGATGAACTCTGTGCTGGGAGGAGGAAGCACTCCCATTGGGCAGCTGGGGAGAGGGGCAGCATGAATATGCTGGGGTGATGGCACACATGCCCACAGAAAAGGCTCTGAGTGCCTCCTCTGACACACATGCCATAGGTTCACCACCACTGTCTTATACTTTCAGCAGACAAGCAGGCAAATTCTGATGCAGATGAAGTATGTGTCTAGGTCATTTGATGGTATCCATGTATTAAAAAGAATCTAACCTACAAATCACCAAAGTATTGACAGCAGTGGGCACACAGAGTACTACTTGCACATTTTGGCAACGTGATATTCTCCTAGGATCACGCGTTCTTGTACCTGGGATTCTCGCAGCTTTGCTGTTGTGCTTTGCTGAAGATTCTGTTGCTCCTGGTGCTGTTGTTTCATTTTATCTAACTGATGCTGCAATTCAGTTTCATTTGCTGCTTTCTCCTTTAGCTTAGAAAAATAGTCACAGACTGTTGACTGAAAACTAATAAGCACAATTCAGTATTTTAATAATCTCTTATCAATTACTCTAATACCAAAGCACTTTATAACAAACACCTGTGGCATTAATTTCTAAATCGTAATTTATAAACATTTCATCAGCCAATAACTTTTTCAACAGTTGCACTATAATAACGTTATTTAATTAACCATAGGGGGTTTTTTTTAAAAAAAAAACTGCTAGATTTTCATATAGTAAGAATTGTTAAGTGTTGCATATTAGATAACAGTAACAATAATATTATTACCACATATTTTAGTTGATGCAAATCACAGAACATGTTCTAGCACCACAGAAAGCCTTTGGGGGAAAATAAACGTTAAAAGATTCTTGGTTTAACTAAGAGGATAATATATCAATTTATTGAAAGATATCATCAATTGTGCCATCTTACCTATATTCTATATTTATGTGAGGAAAGGGAAGACAAGGAACAGAATAAGAGATTTTTGGAAGGCAGAGTTCTTTAGCTAAGATTAACCATTCTGTTTTAACTCATTGTAGCTACAAATAAAGAACACAGGAAGTCCCAAAGAACCATTGGAAAGAAAGCAGAAGGAAGAAACTGCTGAGAACTGAATGGCTATGGGCAGCTTTCAAGATGGACTACTACTCAGTTTTCAAACAACCAGAGAAGATTCTGTAGCAATTTACTCTCCCTGTAGTAGCCAGTTATATTTTTGATTATACCTCTCCCTTTATTATAGTGCCGTAAACAACCCTTTAACTTGCAATGATTATGCAAATTAAATGTACTCAATAGACCACCATCTTCTCTCCACAGTCAAAATACATATTTAATATATACTTGAGTTATAATCCATTAAAGACCAAAAATATGAACAGGTTGCTTACTTGAAACTAATTCTTCAAGTGGCCACCCTTTGATACGACACATATGGATTCTGCACCTACACAAAGTTGTCTTCAGAATGTTTAGTAGGTTTCTAATTTCAGACCCCTCCTCCTCTCATCATGCATGTTCTAATGCACCCATCTTCTCAGGTTTGATGCCCCCACCCCCTTGGTTGAAAAAAAAGGAGGACCTTCCATGAGGAGATGGGTGGGTTGTATAAGTTCACTGATGACCACTCAAAAATGCACAATTATAGGTTCTTCCTCCTTGTAGTCTTTATGACTCACATTTGTGTGATTAGTGAGGTTTTTTCTGAAGGATGAGTGTCTCATCAGAATTCCCAAAGAACTGTTCAATTAAAAGCAGCCTCTCTGCTTAATCTCATGTCTAGTCTATCATGAATCTTAAAGGTTAATAGTTGTATCTGCTTTGCAAATATCCATTAAAGGCAGGAGTTCTCAATCTTTTCAGGGGTCAGATCATGCTCCCTCAGACAGCTTTGGGGACCAGACTGCCATTTTGCCCTTCCTCCATCACATGGCACTTTCGGGTGTGATGGAGGCGGGGGGGCACATAAAATGGCACCATGGGCCGCAGGTTGACAATCCCTGATTAAAGGCATTGCTTTCAATAACTATGTTGTGGAATGGCTAAGGATACCTTCTGTTATTTGTTTTACACTGATCTGGTGAAAATTATCCATTTAGAAGGGTTGGAAATGAATGACTCTTACCAGGGCCTGTTTGTTTTCTAGAATGGCTTTGTTCTACTAAGATGAACCAGACACATTAGTTGAAGAAGTAGCAAGAATCACCAAAACACAAAGCACCAGGAATAGATGGCTTATTGACAGAAATAATAATGGTTTTGTTCTGCTAAGATGAAAAGTCAGAGCTTAATAGACATCAAAGCTGTGCATTGACTTTTCCAGACTTGAGACAGGCGAGAGAGAAAAAGAGAAGTTGGCAAAATAATTGATTTATTCAGGTGAAAGCAAAGCAGCACTTTGGACAGAAACAAAATGTCATTATGGAACACCTGTTTATATATGTGATGAATCAAAAAGGGTGTACCATCCCTTAATGCAGAAGATAATTTTGGAAAATTCTGATGAAGGTATGTCATTTCAGTGATTTGTTGTTATGGCTATAGAAATGAACAATCATAGATGCAGACAAAATTGATATACACGGTTCCAAGGTCTTTTTGGGAAGGCGGCTGTTTTTGCAAAAACTGTAAAATGTTTCCACTCATATTGACAGGACTTCTGTGTACACGGTTTCTGTTAGGCTTGCAAAATTTGAAACTCAGAGGTTAAGGACGCTTTCATGAGTGAACTCTCCACACCATCAACTTTAGCTTGGTAATATCTGCACAACATACTTTCCCTCTGTCCAAAGTGAAGAGATCCGACTGCAATGGCAGCTAGTAATACTCTAGTTGCAAACCATGGTTATCTAGGCCACCATGCTGTGATCAAAATCATACTGTGTTTGTCTTCCCTGAGTTTGATTAGCACTCTGTGAGTTTTCAGGAATATTAAACACAGCAGCATCTCTCAAGGACAGAGTGCCCGGGATCTCTCATAAAAGAGCACATTTGTTGATGCTGTTTTAGGTGATTTGTTGATGCTGGAAAATCAAAAAGGTCGACTTGGGGAGAACCCCATCTCTAAAAGGTGTGAATATATACTGACTAGGCTGAGTAGACACACTTATGTGTCTAACTTAAATGCTTAGGTTATTTGTGGTCTGGTTCCCTTCTCATGCAATTTATGCAGCAATCCCATACGTGGAATGCCAGTCTGACTAGCTGTAGAAAAATGTGTGCTACTTTGCTTGTGGATATGAGTGATGGTTGCCTGTTGTGTTAATCTCAAATGTTCTGAGTGTTTTGACTACAACAAAGAGTTCCAGCATGTTGATATGTAAAAATTGGACTCATCTTTCAACCACACTGCATGCTTCCTCTGCCCTCACAGTATGTTTCCCAAGTCCATCAATTATGCATATATAGTTATCATAATGAAAGGACAAGGAAGCTACTAGTACATTTGTTTTGTAAACACCCTTGGTGCAGTTACCAAGTCAGAGAGAAGAACTGGTCATGCGCAAAGGAAAGGATAATGGCATGGTCTTACTGAAATATGGAAATGTAAAGACTCCTATGCAGAAGGAAATGAAAAATATGCTGTGTTGGTGGAACCACCACTGAAGACAGTTTGAGCTTCATTAGTTTTCGCTTTCTTTTTATGTCATTTAGGCTTTGGATCTACTTTTCTATGATCGGTTTTCTTTTAGGTCAGGGATAGGCAACCTACAGCCTGTGGGCCAGATTCGGCCCATGGGGTCAAATCAACCAGCCCAGGCCTTTGCACCAGCAACCAGTCCGGCCCACCAACTGTCTGAGGGAGCGTGACCCAGCCCCTGACTTCAAAAGTTTGTCAACCCTGTTTTAGGTGATTCTTTCAACACCAGCCAGGCTTGAAGAAACACTCCGATCTTAAGAATGAACTATATCTCTCAGCACTGACAAGGTCTTGGGTTCCTCTTGTTGCCATTGTTCCTGGGGTTTTATCTGACAAAATAAGAGGAGACATCAGACTCTTTGCTTTACAAATTTAATGTTGTAGGCATTGTCACTTTTTTCTTGGCTTACAAAGTACAGTATGTGACTTGTAATGATTCTTCTATAATTTTAACTTGGATTCACTTTTTTAAATCTCTACTTTAGCGGATCTCCTATAATTCACTGCTGATTTAAGTGTTCTTCACCAAAACAAAATAACTTAGACTGCTTCCCTGAGTGGGTTGCTCTTCACCCACACTGTTTTAAAAAAACAAACATGGCCGCAAAGCCCATGAACTGTCCAAATGTGAAGAAGATAACTACACTACCTGTAGAAAACCATTTTTTAAAAAAAATTATTAATTATTATTTATTATTACTCGTATTTGCTACCCCGCTCCAATCGGGCAGGCCCGACTCTGAGCGGCTTACAAATCGAAATATAGTCATCTTAAAACCCAATGTTAAAACTTTAAAAAATACATAAAAACATTAAAATCACGCCAGAAATTGAACCGAAGGGTGTCTGTCACTAGATCAGCCACCCTGTATGAGATCCCACGATCCTATGTCCCCACACTTGCTTAGCCAGCCAGGTTTTTAAACCTTTTCGGAAGGGCAGGAGCTCAGTTGGCTGGAGTACCTGGTTGAAAGGGGACTTCGCATCCACATCCCCACCCCCACTGTGCTTCCCAGGAGAGGCAAGCTGAGATCACCTGGATCATATATGGCTGACTGTGATAGGGCTATGCACACCACCTCTATGCAATCTTGGGCAAGAGGCAGCCCCAGACTATATTTTAAAAGGGGGCTGGTAAACTACACCTGGGTACAGTACTATATATCTAGAAAACACTGAATTGTCGCAATTGTGAATCCACTTTACTGAAATCATACCAGAGCCATTTGGTGTAATGGATAATGACATCCTATAAGATACTGCAGTGGCTTAATGGTTAAGATGCTGAACTTGATGACCCAAATTAAAATACAGGGGGGAAATCACAACAAAAACCAAAAAACTAAACAAAATACAGTACATATAATAAAATATAACTTCTATGTGCAGTTATCACCAGTGGGACTTATACACCTTCTCCATTAAATATTCTCGATATCATTAAATTTTTATATTCACCCTCTGGTTCCAAAAAGATAATACATCTTGCTCTGGTTTAACTCCTTTCCTTTCCAAAAGTATAGAAAACCAAATTTTGCTTGCGATATTTAACAAGCAAATGTTTAAAAGGATAAGAATTAGGAAAAAATAGCAGAAAGTTAACTGAAAAAAGGGGGAATATAGTCATGGCTTCAAGAGCACACCATTGTTTCTACTAGCACAACAGACCAAAAGGAACCTGTAATACCACTAAATGGCAGTAGAACAGATATGATGAGAAAAGGTAAAACTGGAATACTACTAAGCTTAGGAAAGACAGCATAATGTAGGTGCACAACCCTTGTACGTGAGTCACAGACTCTATGAAGATGTAAAGGTTACCAACAGGAGGACCCAAATTAAATATGAGAAAGAATTAAATTTCGCATATCATTCCTACCTGCTCCTCTGCACGTGAAAGCTTTATCTGAAGATCAGCCACCTGCTGTTCTTTGTCCATCAGCTTTTCACTAGACAGCTGTCTCTGCTCTTTCAGTCGGCCATGTGCTTCTCCAAGTTGATGCTCCGTCTCCAGAAGTTTATTGTGCAACTGGGAAGGAAAGCTGATCTCAATTTTTTTTCCCAAAATAAAATTTTGGGGACAAATCTGTAGCACTTTTTTAAAAATATCCTATTAATACATGCGATCTGTATCCTACATCTAATACTGAATAAAGCGTGCAGAGTTCACATGACCAGATTAAAAACTGCCCACCCAGCCACATCAGAAAGCCACTTCTCTCAAGTTTGGAAATATTTGTCATGAAGAGGAACTTGGGCAATGCCTCCATTCTACACCCTCACAACTAAGAAGAAAAAATCAGTGCCATGGTATTTTTTTCTTACTCTGTTTCTTTTTGTATATTCTAAATACAAAAATAGCAATGTTTTGATTTGATTTTTACAGTTTGATTCTCTACAATGAATTCAAGACACTCAAAATGCTATTTTTCTGACGTGGTAAGCATATTAGTCTGTGTAGGTGTACTAGACAAGAAACAAAAAACAAAAGTAATAATAAAAAATTAAAGATGAAAATGTTGTGGCTCTTTAAAGATTCTTATGTTTTAATGTGACCTTTTGTGGATCAAGTCCACTTTTTTAAAAAGTCCACTTCTGGGGAAATGAATTTGCTCCACAAAAGCTCACATTAAAATATAGCAGTTAATCTTTAAAGTGCCACACTGTTTTGTATTTTTGGTTGGTTGGTTGGTTTTGCATTGTTTCTTGTCTCAAAAGCTATGTATAATTTCATGCATACAAAACAGATCTATATGTGCATAACTCAGAAGAACACTCTTAAATTCCAGGCAAAAAGAAAAGCCAGTAGGCCAGATAGTCTCTCTATGTCTCTTCTATCAGTAGCAGTTGAGAGTCTGCAACATGTATCAGTGACCAGGTTTTGTTCATTTCACAATAATCCATGGGTATTTAAGGCAATAGTTCCTGATTTTGGATCCTTTGATGTTGCCACACTGTAATTCACAGAATTCCTGATGGTAAGCCATTCTGACTAGGGTTTCTGGAAGATAAAATCCAATGATGTGTAGAGCTACAACTTGGAAACCACTCGTTTAATATCTCCAGATCAAAAACAAGAGACTTGCTGAATAGATCTAATCCTACATGGGTACTATTTTTACTAAACTGACATAATATATAGAGTCAGTCAGTGTTGTGTTCAGCTATTATGTGGCATTAAAAGTGCTAGGTTTATAATGCAAAATTCTATTAAAATGAACGTGCTGCTAGAAAGACGTAAAAGAGATTTAAAAGTGTACTTAACAGGTTAATATGGTCCCTCCAAAATCAACCTAAGGCAACCTCCCACAACTCTGAGATATATCTACAGTATAGTCTTTGTGTTGAGAAGTATCTTCTCAAAAGGTACTTCCTCTGGGGACTTACTGAGCCCTAAGCATTTCCTAAAAACACAGCAAGGTCTTCCTTTTAGTCTGGCCTTTAACAGGCAGCACTATTACAGTCAAACCTTGCATAATGAGCGTTTCGCTTAGTGAAAAACTCGCATAACGAGCACGTTTTTTGCTAAGCAGTCTGACTCGCATAACGAATTTTTCGCTATGCGAGTCGGACTTTTTCCTATGGAAAAATTCGCATAATGAGCATTTCTATGGGGAAAACTCACATAGCGAATTTTTTCGCTATGCGAGTTTTCCCCATAGAAATGCTCATTATGCGAGTTTTTCCACAGGGAAAAGTCCAACTTACATAGCAAAAAATTCGTTATGCGAGTCAGACTCGCATAGCGAATTTTTCGCATAGCGAGCAACCTCGCAGAACGGATTAAATTTGTTATGCGAGGTATGACTGTATTTACTTTTCTTGAAATATATTACTTCAGTCCGTCCTCCAGAGAAAATCTCTTTCCTCACATCTTGTGAGCATAAAATCAATTTCCATCTGAAGCTGGCAATTAAATGCAAGTCGAGAACTTTTCTGCTTGGTTACTACGGATTCATGTTTTTCAACCAGCATACCAAACATGATTTTCAGCTGCAACACAGGCCAAAGAAAAGTACTATATCAATAGGTTTCCAATATGCCACAAGACATGCACAGAATTAAAACAAGACCTGGTTAGAAAATCAAGAGGAACTCTTAATGTAAGAGAGCTGCAAGGGAAGGAACCACCACAAGACTAAAGCAGAGTGTTGTGATTCACATGCACAATGCTATCTGCTGGCTTTCTCTTCCAAATAGAAAAGTAATGGTTATTTCGTGTGTGTCACAGAGACCATGCAAGAGAACAAGCCCTCAGGACAAAATTTATCTGTACCAACGGTGACAAAATCATAAGTACCATTTCATCTCCTTTCCATCTTCTATTTTTGTTTGCAATATATTATGCTTTGTTCTGAAATGATCATAGCAAAAAATAATAAAAGAAAAACATAAATGCACATCCTGCCTCTGTGATAATTTTCATTTTACCTGATTGAGTTCATTTTGAAGTTGCAGACTGTGCTGTTCTTTTTCCTCCCTTTGTTGCTGTAGCTGTTTGAATTCCACCCTAAGGTGCTGGTACCTGGCCTCGGCTTCTGACAGTTCTTCCTTCAGTTTTTGACTGGCTTCCCCTCTTTCACTTAACTCTTTCTGTAACCTCTGCAAAGAGTCCTCAGATGCAGACAGCCTTGCCTGAAGTTGCTGACAGTCCAAGTCCTTTTGATTAAGTGTTGCTTGTAGAGTCTTTCTGCCTAAAGATTCTTCAGTTTGCTTTTCTTCCAACTGAGTATAATCCAATTCTTTCTTTTTCAATTTTTCTAACAGAAGCTACAATACCAAATCAAAATTAAAGTGATATAGGGTAAGTAAATTGCATGACTGTAAGCAAAATCCCACAAAAACGAACCAAGGTGTAGTTTCTAATCGTTTCTTATTTTTGTTCATTTTTTTACAACAGTTCTCCTTTGGCAATATATTTTTCCAAATAATTTAATTTGTTTCTGTGAAACTAGCAAAATATTCTTAAATGACAGTCTAATGTTTTGGAAATGTTAATCAGCTAATAGTGAAGTGGCTACATTAAGATTTTTAAGCAAATATGATGCTATTGAATTCTTACCTGATGTTTCTGTGTTAATTCGTTAACTGTAGTTTGAAGTTTCTGAAGCTCCTGTACATATACAGCAACCTCCTGCGGTCCTTTGGCAAGTTCAGTTCTTAACTGATTGATGGTAGCCTTAAGAAAAGACATAACATCTTTAATTCAATTTACTGTATGTAGATTCGGAATAGAAATTTAATGAAACTACATTCTGACTGGCTTAACATGTCAAAAAGTAAAAATAATTATTTTCCAGAATATCCATCTTTGGAAGAATGTAACTTTTTAAAACAGTGAAATAGAAGGAATTTTATTTTGTTGATAAAGAATGGATTTAACAGTAGTGTGAATAATGTAAAAGAAAAATAATCGCATAAATAAATATATCTCCATCTATTGTAATGCAGCATTCTCACATGGTGACTAATCGTATGAAAAGATTAATGCAGGTTGTGGCTCATCTGCATTGAAAAATCTTTCAAACTGCAAGTTGAGCAAGCAGTTAGCATGTAAATTGCAAACTATGTTACACTGATTCCAAGAATACCAACTTTGTACCATCCAAACGCTAATGTTACAATGACACAACCAACTGTGGTTTTTGGTCAGGGGACCAAAAACAAACCTGGAAGTATTAATAAATGCAGAAATCCAAGGTGATATGAATTGATAATGATGGTATGTCAAAGTTACTAATTAAAATGAAGGAAGAGTCCAGCTACTGCAAACAGATTAGTATGTATTATGTTTATGTGAATATTGGCTCATATTCAACTATGTTTATAGATACCTGTGAAGTTGTGTGTTCTGCCCGCAAGTGACTGCACTCATCTTTCAGTTTTTCAGATTCTCTCTCACGCTCCAAAGTCATCTTGTCCATAAGTGTTTGAACTTGGACTAATTCCTTTTTCAGAACAGCAACATCTTCCACCCCAGGCCTCTGAAGCTTTTCAACACACACACAAAAAGACAATTAGTGTTCTGAATAACACGTGTTTCTTTTCTTTTTTTTTCTTCATCTTGGCCTCTCAGATTGGGAGCATAACAGGCATACCAAATGTATTGACCTACATTAGATTTGTTTATACAGTAACTGTATGCTATAAAATCAATTCTGACTTGCAGTGACTCTTTTGGTTGATAATGGACAGAAATAGTTTACTATTTCATTTTTCTGGGGGTGCCCTGGGACCATGCAGTTTGTTCATGACTGCACAGGCTGGGAAGCACAGTGGGGAATCAAACTCCCAGATTCTGGCTCCATACCAAGACTGCACACAGGCCAATACCACACACGTCAAGCTAATCCCATCATTTAAGCAGGAATCATTTAATTACACATGATCTCCTTCTGCCAGTAACATCATATTTATTTCAGTTTTGAAATAAAGTAGTCCTAATTTGGGTGCAAAGCAGGGCTGTCCCCCTGGTCACACCCACCATACCATGCCCACAGTGTGGTAGTAAAACTTTTTGGAGCCCACCACTGAATATGACTGATTACACATGAATGCAACAAGACTCAAGATCAAGGCACAGGCTCCCTCATTTGGTGGCATCAACTTACTTTTTATTTATTCTATTTAAAATACTTATATGCCACCTTTCTCCCCAAAAGGATCCAAGGTACAGGAATAATTTACACAACAGAGTATTGTCATCACTGTATCATATTGACAAGATTGAAATATGCATAACATAATGAAAGCTGCTACTTCTAGTATAATACTTCTAGAATAGCAGGTTCCACTCTTTTACTACTCAGGTTTCAGTGGGAGTTTTGATAGGAAACTCTTTTTATCAGAGGATATATTCACCAACATCCACTGGATATAATCAGAGTAGACCAGAGGAGGGCTAGCACTGTCAATGATGATTAATTTTGGGCATACGTGTGCGCGCGCACACCATTGCCTCCTGTATTTAGTAATAGCCTCACAGGTAGAAAACGTACACTGTAGTATAGTTCATAACTGACACACATATAAACACAAGCTTTCCAAAATATATAGACAACCACAGGGTAACAGTAGCAGCAGCTAATTAAAAAATCTATGCTATTATTATTATTATTATTAGTAGTAGTAGTAGTAGTAGTAGTAGTAGTAGTAGTAGTAGTAGTAGTAGTTCAAATTTATATTGCCGCCCACTCGCCGTGGCGACGCAGGGCGGCTTATAGATAATACATTACATTACAATACAATACAATATGTTGGGGTGGGCACAGGGAGAGGGGCAGCAAGGTCCTCATCCTGCCTTGGCTTCTTCTTCCCCTGGCAGTTGGTGTAGTAAAAAGAAAAAAATATTGCAATGTACAAAAATAAAAGCTACAGTATTGTATACAGATTTGCCATTTAGGAAATTATTTTGAATATAAAGCAAGATAAGAGATTATCTGACACTGTTTTCTTCCAAAAATAAATCCTCTCAAGTAAAAAATGAGAAGTTATTTTAAAAGTAATCAGACTGCCAAAACAGCCAAATGTGAACAATAACAAAAATTGATCATATAAGTGTTACCAGTTCTGTCCTTAAATCTTCACAAACAACTCTTTCTTTCTGTAGCTCTTGTGTCAAATTTGCTAGTCTATGTTCTGCAGCTTCTCGAAGACTCTTTTCTTCATCATACTTGGATTTAAGATCTGATCAAAGGAAAATTACACCAAAAACTTGTTCACTCAGTTTAAACTGAAACATGAATCATATCACACAATAAATAAGTCAAGACACTTACCTACAATTTCAGTGGCCAGTTGTGCTGCTTTCTGTTCAAAAAGGTCTTTCATCTGCTTAATATTGAACTTTTCAACTTGACTCTCTTCTAACTGTTGTTCTAATGATTCTACTTCTAAAAGAAAAGAAAATAAATTATTGGATAATTCAAACCAGAATGATTTACATAGATTTTTTTTAACTTTGGAAGAATGAACCTTTGGAAAGATAAAGATACAGTACACTTAAGTACCATGCAGTCAAATGATAACTATGTTTGTTTATACCTAGATTCCAGTGTCTGCTTAGAATTGCATCTATGCCTGATTTACTGAATCTTAGCATATGTTGAAGAAAAGCCAGACTCCTGCACTAGACTGTGCTAGCTCATAAGGAACAATCAATGGCCTAGGACCAGTGTAAAGTCATAATTGGAGTCAGCACAGAAAGAGATTTGAAATTCCATTTCTGCTTTCTTTTAAATTGAAGATTCCCATTTCTTTTTAATTTTAATTAAGAGCCCTGAAAAACCAGCATTTGGGAAACACTGATCTAGAGCATTTGAGAGCTATATTTTAGATACAACTATTTGTATTCTAGATAATGTATACAATACAGATGAGAGATCACACAGCAACATTTTCATGACAAGTTAATTAAAAATGCTTCTCTAAGTTATAATTGCTAGATGTCTACTAAAACAATTATTTAAATTTATGTTACCTGTAGATGGAGCAGATGCCAATCCATCAGTTTTGGAGTCCTCAAAAAAAAAAGATGGGGGGGAGAAAGAGGCTTAATTAGATCTTGGAGATTACTGAATTGTTTTCATAGCCATTTAATTGACTTTATTCAAATGCACATTATTTTGTATTTTATGCTACAAAACAATTTAGATAATATTTATGAATACAGTCATCACTAGAGAGTGGTAAAGCACCAAGATGACAAATAAGCTGTATGACTGAAAATAATCCTGGTTTTATTTTATTATCAGAATGAAAACAGAAAAGAGTAGGCAAATAAATTGTTAAAGCATGACTAGAAATCCGAAGGAAAAAAGAACTAAATAAGAGGGAATTACCCTACAGCAGGGGTTTGCAAACTATGGCCTGTGGGCCAGACCTAGACCACAGCACCATTTCATGTGGCCCACCGCCCCCACTCCTGCCACCACCACAAGTGGCAGAAACGGTGAAAACAGCCGAAAACATGCCATAAAGGCATCCACGTCTGTCATAAACGCATTTACAACAGCTGTGGACAGGTTTTATGGTAGTGTTTACAGCAGGAGGAACCACGTGTCCTGCCCACTCAGCTGTCTGAGGGGCCGTAGTCCGGCCCATGGCTGGAAAAGGTTGAGAACCCCTGTCCTAAAGACTAAGAGAAGAAAACAAGAGCCCATTGAACAGGAAATGTCCATGACAAACATGTAACAGCAGGATGGAAATATCAATGTTTTATACTTAGAATAAAAACTAATTATAATGTTACATTTTTAACAACAAACTTTACTCAGTAAACATTTTAATGCTGTATATTGCAAACACAAAAGATGCTTGCTATTCCTATGCTATTTCAGTAAATAAATTATGGAACTAATTCATTCAAGCCATGAACCTCACAAAAAGAACATTAATCTTCCCTTTTAAGGCTTACTATAAATTACTTGAGGTACACTTGCTCAAATATTTTTAAAAAGCAATTACTTGCTGCTTCTGCCCTTGAACTTTTTCTAATTCTTTCTTCAGTTCTTCAGAGTACCATCGTTCCTCCTGGACAAACAAAGTTAAACCCATTTTATGAGCTTGCAACCTCGATCATCTTCTAGTGAAATTTTGAATTTGAAACAGTTAATGCACATTTCTAACCTTAAGTGATGCTTGCAAGTCTTGAACTTCTTGCCGGAGTAGTGTTATGTCGTCACTGAACACAGCCCATGTTACAAAGGAGAAAGTTATTTGAACTTTTATTAAAATTATTGCAGTTATATTCTATTTAATTTTCCAAAATAATATATCTGAACAAACCACTTTTGATTAGCCTCTTAAATTCCACAGTTAAAGCTAGACATAGCTCCACCCTATGTAAAGCATGCTAAATACACTAAAACAATTAATATATAATATCTTAATATGATAGGCAGACTAACTTTCACCATGCTTACAAATAAGTAACTCACACTGAGTTTAGTAGGGATTAATTCCTACTTAACTATGCTTTGGATTTCCACATTAATCAATATTTTAAATACATATTAGTCTTGAAAATGTATAGATATGTTAGATTGGAGGAATGGTATAAAGAATTGTGGGATTTGGCAATAAATGATAACCTGACATTCAAATTAAAATTGAAAAAAGGTGTTACAAAGAAAAATGAATTTATGGAAATTTAGGGAAAATTTATTGAATACATGTTTGACAAATACAAAACAGTTAAGCCAAGTCAAAAATGTATGAAATGTTGAAAATAGGGGATAAATGAACAATTGGTTTAGTTAAACAAATATAGATAAAAGGCAAAGTCCCCAAGATGATGGGTATACACTGTATATGTATCTGTATTTTCTTTTTGTAATGTAAGGATTTCAGTTACTGGTATAAGGTTTATTTATTTATTGGTATATTTTATGTTTAAATATTTTTAATGTTTAAGAAATAAAATATAAATAAATAAATAAATAAATATTAGTGAAAATTAAAAGATACCCTAGCCTTACATTAGCATATACAGTATCTTTGATTTTTGTTAGTCTTTTCCCTTAAACCCTGAAATATCTAGTTAAAGCTGTCGGCCAACTTCAAAACATGGCTATGAAATCAACTTCTATCTAATGAGAAACTATGGTTACTGATTCATTTACCATTTGCCCAAAAGTAAAAAAAGCCTATTCGTATCTCAGTTCAATAAACCATGATATTATAATCTAAGCAATATTTGCTGCAGAAATCACATAATATTCTATGTGGTGAAAACAGCATCTTTACAATTGTACCAATGTATAATTATACCAATCATATTTAGTGCTATGAAGTGTGTTATCTTGTAAAATATCAATGCTGATGTTGATATTAAAGTGTTAACAAAAAAAATCAACTGGAAATTAAATACCGTAGAGTGATTCATAAGACATGAACTTTTAACCTTATAAAGTTTGGTTTCTAAACAATCAGCCATGGACATGCAACAGATTCCTTAAAAGTAACATGTCATAATCATGCATTTGTCTTACTGTTCCATGAGTTTTGTGGCAATATTTAGCTAATGGTGTACTGAATATCATTTTATCACCAAATGTAGCAAACAGGTTATGCTCTTTTATCATTGTACAGTAAAACCTCTACATACAAATTTATTCCGTTTCATGAGGTTATTTGTATGTTGAAAAATTTTTATGTCAAAAATACACCTCATTACCAGAAAAGGCCATTAGATGTCACCGTATAATTTTTTGTATGTTGAATTTTTCCTATTAAAAATTTGTATGTTGAATTTTTTTGGCCAGGATTTCTATTTGTATGTCGATTTATTTGCAAGTCAGTTTTTTTTTTTTTTGCAAGATTTCTATTTGTATGTCAATTTTTTTGCAAGTCGATTTTTTTGCAACACATTGCATTACCAGAAAAGGCCACTAGATGTTTCCGTATAATTTTTTATATGTTGAATTTTTCCTATTAAAAATATGTACAGTCAAACCTCACTTAACGAGTGACTCACTTAGCGAAAAACTCGCATAACGAGCGGGTTTTCCGCTAACCGGTCGGACTTGCATAATGAAAATTTTCGCTATGAGAGTCTGACTCACATAGCGAAAATATTTGCTATGCGAGTCGGACTTTCCCTATGGAAAACTTGCATAACAAGCGTTTCTATGGGGAAAACTTGCATAGAAAAATTTTCACTATGCGAGTTTTCCCCATAGAAACGTTCGTTATGCAAGTTTTTCCATAGGAATTTTCGCGATGCGAGTTTGTTTCGCATAGCGAAAAACTCACATAGCGAACAGCCTCACAGAACTAATTAAATTCATTATGTGAGGTATGACTGTATGTCGATTTTTTTAGCCAGGATTTCTATTTGTATGTAAATTTTTCCCAAGTCAGGGTTCCGCTGTATTAACTTTACTCCCTACGGTTTCAAAATCTCAGTACTGTACACACACACGGTATGATTTTGCATTTATATGACAAAAAAGCAAAATTAAAAATACTGACAAAATAACACAAATGGGATTCCACAGAGGAGAAAGCTATCTATTAATGAAATGAAATATTATGCAAGAAAATTTGATTATATTTTATATCAGAAATATTTAAGTCAGGAACCCAAGATGTTCTTGGGCTGCAAACCCCTGAAGTCTTGGCTGCAGTAGCTGTGGCTTCTATGAGACACAGTCCAAGTCAATGTGCATCCCACAAAAGAGGTGAAATATTTAAATAATTAGAATCCTGTACTTTCTCATTTGACTGAACCATTTACTGAAGGCAGATCAACACACTGCACTGCATTCAGTCTTCAGATTACCATGCCGTTATGTTACAAAATAAATACATTTAGTATAGCTAAGCACCTTCTTGGAGTCATGTTAGATTCTCCTCCATGGGTAGAATCAATCCCAGATTCATGAACTGCTTCATAATGTTTGAAGAGTTCTTCAGCTGATCCATGGGACTTCATGCAAAGGGGACAGATAAATCCCTATAAAAAGAAGCAAAAAAGCAAATATTTAGCATTATCCCCTTTTAAACCAGGGGTTCTCAACCTTTTCAAGCCGGGGGCCAGGTCACGCTCTCTCAGTCAGCTTCGAAGGCCAGACGGCTATTTTGCCCTGCCTGCA
Organism: Furcifer pardalis; assembly: GCA_030440675.1. NCBI lineage: Eukaryota > Metazoa > Chordata > Lepidosauria > Squamata > Chamaeleonidae > Furcifer > Furcifer pardalis. Next base: position 171,464,484 of record CP126892.1, on the reverse strand, counting down.
CAATCACAATTTTGTCCCAACAGCTTCAAAGGGGTGGGCATTGTGTTTCTCAGATGCCCTTGGAGGGGTGGGGAGCCACATGAAATGGTGCTCAAGGCCAGATCCGGCCCACAGGCCTTAGGTTGGAAACCCCTGTTTTAAATACTTCTACCAGCTTTACCATGATTGCCACTGAAATAGTTGTCACTCTCCCTAGTGGAATGATTATTATTAATAATAACTGTGTGCCATCAGGTCAATTCTGACTTATGGTGACCTTTTTCAGAGTTTTCTATGTGGTTTTACATTCCCTTCTTCAGGGGGCATTATAAGATTGTGCAGCATGCTCAAAGCCAAATAAACTATCTCTTCTGGGATGCATAGTGGAAAATCAAACTCCCAGCTACTGGCTCTCCAGTCAGATACATAACTCACTGAGGTATTCGGTCAATTAGCAAGAGTAAATTTGTGTTCTGTATTTTTCTTGGTCAGCTTTACAAAAATCCCACTATTATAGGTTATGCAGATATTTTGTTGTACCTGTATTGTACTTATTTTTAAAACAAATATTGTTGATTTTAAATTTTTACTCAATCCTGTATCAGAAATTAATATGAAACAGATGAAAGATAAACATATCAAAATGTGTGCCCATCCAATCAAAAAAGTCAAATCTCTTGAATTAGCTGTTTTGTTTTGTTTTTTTACTTTGAAGTAAAATAGCCTCAAAGCTGATCATAACATTTTATTTTCATCACATGCAATATATATACCTTTACAGTAGATATAATATTGCAGGGAAAACATACTTAATTCGTATCTAAATTAATAACTCGAAGTAAATAAGAAGTTTGCTTAGTCCACATTTCAAAGAAAATTTATCAAATCTGAAGTTTACAAACTAGATCTAGAACCCATTTAGACTTGGAACTATTTCTGATGCTTGTTTTGTAATAAGCACCAAAATAGCAAACAGAGAAAAAGCACAAAATTTAAAATAGCCTGCCCTACAATATGTCCATGCTTATTTTAAACATCATGTAAAATGTTTTACTTCATACAAAAAATGTTATTTTCACTTGAATATATATATATATATATAAATTTGGAAGTTTGCTTGCAAAATGTAACACATTTTGTGTTAGAACAAACATGCAATAACATGTTTTTTTTCCAAACATCACAAAAAACATAGAACATATTGTGCAAATTCAAAGAATATTTTACAATATAATGTGCAAATAGACAAGATAAATTTAATAGTACAAAAATAAGACCTTGATTTAAAGCTTGATGCATTTACTCATCCACATTTACTTATCTCCTAATTTTCATCTAGATGGCCACTAACAAATACAATTCATCAAAATGGTGCAGTTCCAACCAGCCAAAGGCTGAGGGCTGACTCAGTTGACATTAAGGTAGTGAATGTGTACTGAATCCATATCCCTCCCATTCTAGAGATGTTGGAATTTACTACTGTGACCTTATAAGATATCTCATCCATAAACCAAGCCAAAGGAGTGGCAGGTTCCTTCATTTTCTACATGCCAAGATATATGTAACCTTTTATCTCTGACTGTAGAAGAAACAGAATAGGAAACAGTTTACAGTTTTGTATGTGAAAACTCTGTATGCCTCAACCATATACTTAATGGTGTCATTTTTGAGAAACTTATTCTAAAATAACAGCCTAGAGCTGTTTTGTTTTCCTTATTTTTCTCTATTTTCTTTCTTTTCATATAACTGATAAAATCTATTCTTGTTGATAGTGTGATTTTGCACAAAGAGAACTCTGATACTAAATCAGGTATCTTTTCCTTGCCCATTTATCTAGTACACATTGAGGTGAAAAACTTGGTGTCCTACTAGCAGAGAATCTTTTTAAATTAAACTTCGTGGAGACACCACCAGAGCAGTAGGCAAGAAAGTTTGAGAACGTGCAATAAAAGATTCCCCAACAGGCTAGACAGACCCTACCACTACATCTTAGATGGCAACCAATTCAATCTTACTATAAAAATACATCAGTGTGTTCAAACATTTAAATAAAAATCATTCAAAATTATTTTCTGGTTTTTAAAACACCAGCATTTAATTTTATAGTCATTCCATTAAAGACAGCTGCAAGTCGGAGGAAAGGAAGACACCCACCACAGGTTGACATTCCGTTTCAGTAAAGTTTACAGTGTAAAATATGAAATAAAAAGGCCATACCACATAGAGTATCCCAAAAACAAAAAATATCAAGAAAAGTTGGAGAACCACGTCCAAGCAACCAGAAGTAAGAAGTACTCATTTCTTCTAAGCATTCCACAACCAAGCCACTGATATCAAATAAACAACACCCACTGTACTAGCAGGCAACTCATGAAGCTCCAATCTTCTGGTTTCTGTCCCACTGTGTTGGTTCTGGTAATGTTCAGACAGATCAATGGCAGTAACGTACATTTTCATACACACTGGACAGATGAAGCCCTGTGAAACAATTGTTTTTAGGCATGTGCATCTTTTTATATGCCATAAATAAATGGAATATCAAAAACAATGTGCAGATATTTCTGAATTACACTACCATTTGAAAGTGACATAATTTTGTTATATTTTAAATACAATTTCTTAAATAAATATCAACCTATTAACAAAGAAGGCAAGAATAATGTTGTTCCAAGATTAGAAATCAAGAAGGAATAAAATGGTTTCAGTTCAATGTAATACAGTCAAACTTCGCATAACGAGCTTTTCGTTTAGCGAATAACTCGCATAACGAGCAAGTTTTTTGCTAAGCAGTCTGACTTGCATAACGAATTTTTCGCTATGCAAGTCGGACTTTTCCCTATGGAAAATTTCACATAATGAGCGTTTCTATGGAGAAAACTCACATAAAGTTTTCCCCATAGAAACGCTCGTTATGCGAGTTTTTCCATAGGGAAAAGTCTGACTCGCATAGCCAAAAATTTGTTATGCGAGTCAGACTCGCATAGCGAATTTTTCGCATAGCGAGCAACCTCGCAGAACGGATTAAATTCATTATGCGAGGTATGACTGTACTATAAAAGTGAAAAACGTCACTAGCCCAGTTGTACTGGATTTAACTTTTGTGCAAGCAGTAATGCAAGGTAATATATATCCATATTTTTTCACTATTGTTTGCAAAACAATAAATAAAACACTGTCCTGAATGTGTCCTTGCCTTAACACAGGCATTCTCAACCTATGGCCTGTGGGCCAAACCAAGCCCCCAAAGCCTTTTCATCCAGCCCCCAACATCCTCCTCGTTCCTACCACCACTGCCTGGAAGCACCAAAAACGGAAAAAACATGCGTTTTGGGTGAGTTCTCGTGCAAAATCCCATGAGATCTCGTGAAATCTCACTGAAATCTCACAAGATCTAACCAAAATCTCGCAAAAAGAACTCATGTGGAAACACGTGACTGGTCTGCACAGCCATTCTGAGGGGAGTGATCCAGCCTCCAAAAAGGTTGAGAAAGCCTTGATGCAATGGCACCAATGGGCACAGACAAACAGTAGAAAAGCTATGTTAATCCACTGTCAGTCCTTCTTAGAATTTTACATATGCTTTTAGTATTTAATGCAAATTAGATAGGCTTAACAACAAATATCAACAATTAAATGGTAAAAATAAGAATAATTCCTTCTCCAGAAGCCTTCAAATTGCTATAAAAAGCATACAAAAGGGCATCATATCAACTACACACAAAGCTCAAAATCTTGTCAATCAACTAAAATTTAATTTTGATACAGCTTCAGATATTACAACAGAACAATGTTTCCACATCTTCTAATGCTTTGATGCTTCTAATATAAGGAAATGTCATCTGTTATTACATAAAGCAACAATAATTTTTCTTTTCAATTCTATCTGAGGTTGCCCTTGCTAGAAAGCCAGTCATATCTGACTCTAAGGTTCAGTGCTCATCTCCATTTATAGCCAAAGAGCCAGCGATGTCTGTGTCTGCAGCTGTTTCCATAGTTGAGGCAGGCATGACTAAACACCAACCAGAATGCAATGAATGCTGTTTACCTTACCACCAAAGTGGTCCCTATTTATCTACTTGCAATCTCTTGCTTTCGAACTGCTAGGTTGGCAGGAGCTGGGACAGATGATGGGAGCTCACTCCATCATGCAACACTTGGGTCTCACATTGCTGACCTGCCAACCTTCCAGTTGCTACGCTCAGCGTCTTAACCACAGCCACCACAGTCTCCTATGATTACATATATACACATGCAAAGATGGCTTTTTTTGCCTGTTATTATGCCTTTGTTAAAACAAGGGCATTATAAGACAACTCAGTAAGTCAAGGATCCACAGGTTATTAATTGTAAGCAGCTTTCCAGTTTCTCCCTCTCAACTGTTTCCATTTGTAACAGAAGTAGCTATACCAGTGGTGGCGAACCTACAGCACGCGTGCCAGAGGTGGCACTCAGAGCCCACTCTGTGGGCATCCATGTGCTTGTCTTGGCACAGAGTTCATCCCGCTCCTCTGCCCAGCAGTCCAATGTGAGTGTTTCCTCCCTCTCCCCAGCACAGAGTTCGCTTTGCCCCTCTGCCCAGCAGCCCAATGGGAGCACTTCCTCCCTCCCTAGCACAGAGTTAGCCCCACCCCTCTGTCCAGCAGTCCAATGGGAATGCTTCCTCCCTCCCCCCAGCATTTAGTTCACACTGCCCCTCTGCCCAAAGCCCAAAGGCAGTGCTTCCCTCTCCCCTTTTGCCATGTTGGCACTTTGCGATAAATAAGTGGGTTTGGGGTTGCAGTTCAGGCACTTGGTCTCTAAAATGTTCGCCATCACTGAGCTATACAAAGTGAAACTGTAATTTGCTTACTATATTGTTTTATCATGAACGCAACTTCTTCCCAGGCCTGTTTTCCCTAAAATACAGGAAAACAAACCTAAAGCTAACTTTAGATTCCTGTTCTGGTATGTTGAAAGAGAAGCAGCTAAGCAAGGGAACGTAACCATATTCAGATGACATGCTACGTAAACCAAATACGTAGTAGCATTCCATTATTTGTTTAGCCGCTGCCACTTTAAATAGGAGCAATCAGACACATACATTTTCACGCTGCTTGTACCTATTTAGCCAGGATTCTTACATACTATTGACTTATTATGATGTCTAACTACCTAATTACACATATGACCTGGGAAGACTAAATATTCAGCTACATTAGATGCTTAAAGGCTAGTTATCCATTGCCCAGCTCACAGACAATGACATATTTCTTCTAACACCCGTCACTGAATGCATACTTTCTCTTACACATGTAGCTACTGGCAGTCCCAGTCCAAGTTCATGTTTCTTCATATGCCTCATCAATATTGTAAAGACACAGTAGCCATGACTGGAGATCATCATAATAATAACTGTGTGACATTAAGTCACTTCTGACTTCTGGTGAACTTTTTCAGCGTTTTCAAGGTAGAGAATACACAGAAGTGATTTATCACAGTAGACCCAAATTCAAATACAGTAAAACCTCATATAACACTAAAACCTGGTTCCACAAGTCTTGGTGTTATATGATTTTTAGTGTTATCTGATGCATGTTAAAATCCTATGGGATCCATAGAGATACATTGTAACCACACAGGCTTTAGCGGTTGTTATCTGAAGCATCCCATAGGATCTTAATGTTATCTGATGCAATTCTTCCCCCCCAGATTCCTTAATGTTATGCGATTTTAGTGTTATTCGATACTAATGTTATATGAGGTATTACTGTATGTGTATACAGTGAGTTAGACATGTGGTTGTGCTGTCAGAAGTGGTCATCCTTCCCCACTTTTCTATACCTTCTGTGCATATATACAAATATTCCCCAGATGGTCAAAGGGCCCTGTATATGTAGATGTTATCAAAAAGAGATATTTCCCAAACCCTGGGTACTCATTCACAAAAATTACCTCTACCAATATTTATGTATCTCATCTTTTCTTCATCAATGAACTACCTTATTTAGTAGGATTTCTTCTAGACAGTATCTGTGGGAAGGAGACCGAAGGTAGCAAAAGGAACAAACCATACAAGATATTAATTAAAGCAAAACTAAGGAAACATGTTACAGGAAATATCCATATCCAATGTTCCCTGAAATCAATATTTGATATATTTTCACTTATCACTCTATATTCCCTAAAAGAAAAAATTGTGAGGGGAAAAGCAGTAGAAGTTATAGCATCACAAAATAAATTCAAACAACTATTATTATTATTATTATTATTATTATTATTATTATTATTATTATTATTATTATTATTATTATTATTATTATTATTATTATTATTATTATTATTATTATGTTCGACTTATAAGTCGCCCCACTCATGAAGTGTGACTGGGCGGCTTACAAACATGTCCTCAACTGAGCTGCTATCTTCATTAGATCAATAAAAAAGGCACAAACAAGTGTGCAACCTTTCAAGAATATAAATTGTGAAAATTTGATTTCAAATACAGTCAAACCTCGCATAACGAGTGTTTCGCTTTGCAAAAAACTTGCATAACAAGCAAGTTTTTTGCTAAGCGTTCCGACTCACATAACGAATTTTTCACTATGCGAGTCAGACTTTTCTCTATGGAAAAACTCGCATAACGAGCGTTTCTATGGGGAAAATTTTCGCTATGCGAGTTTTCCCCATAGAAACGCTCGTTATGTGAGTTTTTCCATAGGAAAAAGTCCGACTCGAATAGCAAAAAATTCGTTATGCGAGTCTGACTCGCATAGTGAATTTTTCGCATAGTGAGCAGCCTCACAGAACGCATTAAATTCGTTATGCAAGGTATGAGTGTATAGATTTGGGGTTTTTTTTACTAACACTGGTGCTACTGCTGTCTTTGCCTGCAATTCTGTGGAATCCTAATTCAGCCATTCAGCGGTAGGACCTAACATTGGAAAAGTTTATACTGTCAGCAACTAGGACATCATCAAGCAAAACAGACAGAGCTACCCAGTATAGCCTCACTGCCTTCCTTCTATTAATCTGTCATGTCGATTTATGTCCAGCATTGACAATGTAAAACTGCCTGGTCACTCTGTTTTACATCAATTAAGAAACCTCTGTGCCTTGACAAAATGCACACAGCTTTGAGTTCAGTGTGGGAATTCAAAACATGTCCAAAATGGAGGAACACATGCTTCTAATTATCCAGCTTTCTGTAAGTTGATGGACTACTCCAAAGTGAAATTTAATACTACTGCATCACCTAACAAGGCCTATTTCATTGTCTGCAGTATCCCTCCAACATGGAAAGATCCCTCCAACATGGAAAGGTCTTAATTTAGGCTTTCCCCCATCCCCCACCCTTAATTTCGTAACATCTTGCTTGATGAAGCTTTAGTATTATTGAAAGCTTGTACACTATTGTGCCTATTTTGATTGGTCTAATAAAGGTATAATCTCAGTATAATTTTGGTAATCACTGAATAGGTTTTACTTCATTCAGTATGGGAGCATATTGTGTATACTAGGCAATCAGAGCTCTGGGAAACCCAAATTAAAATTAAAATTAAAATTAAAATGATGAGATTAATATAGTCAGTGATAGTAAAGTGGAAGACAATTTTGACTTCTTTGCTACTTAACATCTGTGGCAATCTTTCTTCCAGAGAAGACAATGACTTTTCCACTAATTTTTACATTAGCAGGTCATAGGCATCTCCTTTAACATCTTAAACCTAGCCATTCCTCAGTGCCATGGGGGAAGTATAAACCTCAAATCAACCAGCCCCAAGAACCTCAGTGACCCCTTCTAATTTGTCCCAGACAGAACCTCCCTGCCCCAAGGATCTGCTTAACTTCTTCTGAGATAAACAGTGATAGGAATAAATAAACCACAATAAGTAATTATGATAAAGAATTAGCATGATTTAAATGATAGTTATTTTATTTAGGGACTACAGACAATTGATATGATGTAAAAGTTAAGTTCTAAGGTATGAATGATAGTCAAAATATCACAAAATGTAAACGTATTCTTTCTGTAGTTCAAGAGCAAAATAATCTTTATAGACTCTTTCCATCACAAACTTTCTAGCCAGACTTTTCCTAATGAAGTCTAACACAAGCTACATCTCCTGACTGACTCTAAAACAGATTTTTTCTCTCCCAACTCTCAACTATAACTGCCTCTACTCTACAAAGAGATCACAAAGTCCAGACTTCTCACCATTAAATTCCAATTAAGTAAACCAATCAAAATTCAAACGTTCAACTGCCAATCATACTACACTCCATCCACTCATATTTACTGAACAGGTAAACAAAGATTTTTCCATACACACCTAGTAATACTAATTATTTAGAGATCGACTGCAGTTATAAACGGGCAGAATCGCCACAATGTATAACAGGTATGGATGAGCAAACAAGCCATTAAAATGTCTAAGAACCGATAACATTTGCCATACTGTTGTGAATGGTCATTAATGTCAGAGGTCACAATTTTAAAGATGTCAGTTTAAAGATGTCACAATGTCAGACATTCTAGTTTTGAACAGCAATTCGTCCCCCTCAGAAAAAATAATCTTATGTATTGCTGCGATACAGTACCTCTGAAGAACTTTCACTGTTGACATCCACTGCATTTCCAGGGACTGCAGATGAATCAGAGTCAGACGTCTGAGATCCAGTTCTGCCTGGATTCTTTAAAAAATGAAGGAGAGAAATGTAAGGCATCCTAAGTGGCAGAGAAGTAAAGTGGCACATCCTTCACCACTTGCTGGTCCACATTAGTAGAGTAAGGGCGTTGATTTATCTTTCCTTTTGACAAATTGCTTAGTAGTAGATACTGAACTTTACAAAAAAAAAGAATCCTCCCTTCTCCCACAGAAACAAACTGAAGTATAATGACACTGCCAGAATTCTTGTAGTACAGTATCTTAAAAACTAGCAAATTTTACTATACAGTGGACCCTCATAAAATGAATGCATCATACAATGAAAAAATCGCACAACGAAGAGGATTTTGGAACAAATGGGTGCATCATACAATGAAAATCTTTATGGGGAAAATCGTACAATGAAAAATTTCTTTGTACGTTTTTCCCCATAGAGATTTTATCGTATGATTTTACCCATAGATATTTTCATTGTACGATTTTTCCTTAGGGATTTTCATTATACGATGCACACATCATACAGTGAAAGAAATCTTATACAGGTTCTACTGTATCTGAATTAACTGAATACAATCATAGAAGCTTACAGTAAAATTTTGTTTTCTTTTTTAAGGTGTCATAGATTTTTTTTTGCTATTTTTACCATAATAGAGAATCAGACAAATATGACCTAGACAACATCCCTAAGGAATACACAGTGGAGGTTTGGAACAGATTTAATGGCTTGGCCCAGATAGACAGAGTGCCAGAAGAATTATGGACAGAGATGCGGGACATCATGCAGGAGGCAGCAAAGAAAACCATACCAAAAGAAAAGAAGCGTCAGAAAGCTAAGTGGTTGTCCGATGAGGCTCTTAAAATAGCAGAGGAAAGAAGGGACGCAAAAGGCAAAGGAGAAAGGGAAAAATACAGTCCCTTGAATACAGAATTTCAAAGAAAAGCAAGGAGAGATAAGGAAACCTACCTGAATGAACAGTGCAAAGAAATAGAGCAAAACAATATCAGGGGCAGAACTAGAGATCTTTTCAAAAAAATGGGGAAATCAAAGGGACATTTAAAGCAAAAATGACCATGATAAAGGACAAAGATGGCAAGGAGTTAGCTGATGCAGAAGAGATTAAGAAAAGATGGAAAGAGTACACAGAGGAACTCTACAGAAAGGACCTCAACACCCCTGATAATTTCAATGATGAAGAAATTGAACTTGAGCCAGACATCCTAGAGAGTGAAATCAGGAAGGCCCTGAAAAACACTGCAAACAACAAAGCCAGCGGAGATGATGGTATTCAGGTTGAACTTTTCAAAGCCCTAGAAGATGATGGAATCAAATTATTACATTCTATTTGTCAGCAGATTTGGAAAACAAAACAATGGCCACAGGATTGGAAAAGATCAGTATATGTTCCAATCCCCCAAAAGGGAAATGCCAAAGATTGTTCAAATTATCGAACAATTGTGCTCATCCCTCACGCTAGCAAGGTGATGCTCAAGATAATACAGGATAGAGTGCAACAGCATGTGGAGAGAGAATTACCAGAAGTGCAAGCGGGTTTCAGAAGAGGCAAGGGGACTAGAGACCACATTGCCAACATAAGATGGATCATGGAAAAAACAAAGGAGTATCAGAAACAAGTCTACTTCTCTGCTTGTTTTGATAATGTCCCAGAAACCCTTCACTAATATTTAGCCCCCTGTGATGAATGTCTAACAGATGGATGTACAGTATTTGATTTCTGCTGTCTCCCTTTCAATCCTAGTTTTGTAATTTCTCTGTTCCAGAATTGCAACTTTCAGGTCTACTTCTGTTTCATTGATTACACTAAGGCCTTTGACTGTGTTGACCACAACAAAATGTGGCAAGTAATTAAAGAGATGGGAATACCGGAACACCTTATATGCCTCATGAGAAATCTGTACATGAAACAAGAAGCAACAGTTAGGACAGAATATGGAATGACGGAGTGGTTTGGAATAGGAAAAGGAGTAAGACAAGGCTGCATTTTGTCACCCTGTTTATTCAACTTATACACAGAGCACATAATGTGCAATGCAGGGATGGAGGAATCACAATTTGGGATAAAAATTGCTGGGAGAAACATCAACAATTTGAGATATGCAGATGATACCACCCTCATGGCAGAAAGTGAGGAAGACCTAAAGAAGCTCCTGATTAGGTTGAAAGAAGAGAGTGAAAAAGCTGGCTTGAGACACAATATAAAGAAAACAAAGATCATGGCAACAGGCCCTATCAGTACCTGGAAAATAGATGGAGAAGAAGTAGAGGCAGTGACAGATTTTACTTTCTTGGGATCAAAGCTCACTGCAGATGGGGATTGCAGCCATGAAATAAAAAGGCGACTGATTCTTGGGAGGCAAGCGATGAGAAATCTGGGAAGCATAGTGAAAAGTAGAGACATCAAATTGCAAACAAAAATTCGTATAGTCAAAGCAATGGTATTCCCAGTGGCAATGTATGGTTGTGAGAGCTGGACCATTAGGAAAGCTGAGCACAGAAGAATAGATGCCTTTGAGATGTGGTGTTGGAGGAGAGTTTTGAGAGTCCCCTGGACAGCGAGGAGAACAAACAGATAAATCTTAGAAGAAATCAACCCTGACTGCTCCCTAGAAGGTCAAATTGTAAAGCTGAAGCTAAGGTACTTTGGACATCAAATGAGAAGAGAGGATTCACTTGAGAAATCCTTGATGCTGGAAAAGGTGGAGGGCAAAAGAAAAAGGGGGCGGCCAAAGATTAGGTGGCTAGATGGTATTGTGGATGCAGTGAGAGCAGAGCTGGGTGGGCTGAAGAGGATGGTGGAGGACAGAAGTGCCTGGCGGGTGGTGGTCCATGGGGTCGTGGAAGGTCAGAACCGACTGTGCGACTGAACAACAACAAAAAGAGAATCATAGCTACCATTCTCAGAAATAATCTACACAAATTACATTGGTTTTAGACTAACCTAAGTCTCTTTCAGATGGGACACTTTTCCCACATTGTTCTGCCCTTGTTTGTTTTGGTAAATCATGGGATTTAAACAGAAATACCAAGAATAATACCCAGAAGCTGCATTCCCTCACATCTCAGGATTGGAACCATGCAAACATGAGCAGTTAATGTCTCTCCTGGCAAAACAGGGTGGCTGGAGGATAAAGTTTCAAAAGCCATCCCCATCAAAGGAATGCTAAAAAGCTGTAGGATCAAGAGCAACACAAGCACAACTGTCACCTCATCCCCCATCCACCTCTCACTGTTGCTTCTGTCAGTCTGCTCTATGAAGTTTCATTTCTTATTTTTCCTCTATTTCTCTTTCTATTAGTCACTTGGTCTTTCCCTCTATTGAGTTCATGCCTGGGCATACATAGAATATGATAAAGAGATGGAGTCAGGAGACCAAGAGAGACACTAACACATACATGGACTCATGGTTTTCCCAATAGACTGGGAGAGTAAAGGTAAATGTCACCCTTGCTTGAAAGCCAGTTATATCCAACTCTAGGGTTCAGGGCTCATCTCTCTTTACACCCAAAAAGCCAGCACTATCTGTATCTGCAAACGTTTCCATGGACACATGGCAGGCATGCCTCGACACCAGAGTGCACAGAACCTTCCCACCGAAGTGGTCGCTATTTATTTACAGTGGTACCCCGTGGAACGCATTATGCTCTTTAAGCAAGGTACAAATATTCTGCTTTCCATTTCCATCCCTTGTGCTTCTCATCCCCTATATCTCCCCTTCCACACAACATGTGACAGTAGGAAAATGGGCAGATGTCCAGGTCAAACTTTAAACTGCCAAAATGAAGCCACCTTCTTGGCTTTGTCCTTGGCAAAAATTAAATCCTCGTCAGTACATGATTCTGGCAGTAATCAGCAGACCAGTAAATGAGCCGGATTCTATATCTCTCCATATTCACACAGCATGTTGTTGTATGACAGCAGCCCCCAATTGAGCATGTTGGTCTTACATTTAGGGACTCCAGCCCTCAGGGTCCTCCAAGTGACGTAGGGGAAGTTGAGTTCCCCATACCTGTGGGGTGCACAGAAAGACCCTCCTTAAAGACTGTGAGTACATCTTACATTTCTGAACAACAATCAGGCATAACCTGGGCAAGAATAACCTTGTCTTGCTGGTTAATCTTTCTCACACTAGGTCAATCTAATGGAACTAAGGAATGAATGGGTAGGTGCAAACTAAGCATCTGTTAGTAATCAGAGGCATGGTGCCACATTTTTGCCACCAAAAAGTAACAGATGTGTACACACTGTCAAAATGCACCCATGCATGCAACAGCTTCCCACAACTTCCCACTGAGATTTAATCTCCCATTCTGTTTAATAACACAAGCCTTGGAAAAGTCTATGAGTAACACCTTCCCCGCCCTGAACAGAGGCACATCCCTGTCAGAGGGAGGGACGAGAAAAGAGCCCTGATTAACCCTGCCAAACATTGAGGCCTTCAACCCCAGAATACAGTAGCAAATGGAAATGTATACTGTATAAATACAAAGATATGCCCAAATCCTCTCCAAACTGCATGTGGCCCACCTGCACTTGTGAGGCAAAGAGTCCACAGGCTTTGCAGCCAATTCCTCCCTTCCAAGTCAGGTTTTCCTGGTTTTTTCCTCACCCATGTCTCTAGGCACACCTGCTGATAAGGGCTTCTGGGAACATCTGGAGAGCCAAGTTTGAGGACCTATACGGGCGTGTTTTACTTCCACTTCTGGGATCAAGGAGGGCAGCGTGGGCCGGATGAATCGCAGTAAACCCATTCGTGTGGATTCACAGGGGGCTTTGGCTTCTGGGATTTGAAGTCCAAGAACATCTGGACTGCCGGGGTTCACCATCACAGACCTATGTTCTAAATCTAGTCTAACCAGCAACTGTCTGAGAGAAATTTTTGACATGGTAGCCATGTTAGTCGGTACAAGCATATCATAAAGTAAATAAAACAAAAAGACAAAAAACATTGTGGCACCTTAAAGGCTATATTTTAATGTTAGCTTTGATCCACTTTGTTAGACATAAGGGTGAGACTTCGTGTCATTAATTTATACACATCAGGTACAAAGGTACACAATGGTTGGTTAGTATGACAGATTTGTTTACAAATCAGTGTGGATTTTTACAACCAGTAATAACAGAGTCTATTAACCATTTACAACTCAAGAGAACCAAATTTAAGAGTAATAGACCTGAACCCCAACCAGGGATCTTCTGTTATGATCGGTTGACACTGATTTGTAAACATATCTGTTATTCTAACCAACCATTGTGTACTTCTGTATCTGATATGTATAAATTACTCTAATGCCTTTAAGTCTCACTCTTATATCTGATCAAGGTTGCCCTTGATCGAAAGCCAGCCGTATCCGACTCTAAGGTTCAGTCCTCATCTCTGTTTATAGCCAAAGAGCCAACACTGTCTGCGACTGCAGACGTTTCCATGGACATGGGGCAGGCATGCCTCAACACCTGAGTGCACGGAACGCTGCTTACCTTCCCACCGAAATGGTCCCTATTTATCTACTGATCAAGGTTGCCCTTGATCGAAAGCCAGCCGTATCCGACTCTAAGGTTCGGTCCTCATCTCTGTTTATAGCCAAAGAGCCAACACTGTCTGCGACTGCAGACGTTTCCATGGACATGGGGCAGGCATGCCTCAACACTTGAGTGCACGGAACGCTGCTTACCTTCCCACCGAAATGGTCCCTATTTATCTACTGATCAAGGTTGCCCTTGATCGAAAGCCAGTCATATCCGACTCTAAGGTTCGGTCCTCATCTCTGTTTATAGCCAAAGAGCCAACACTGTCTGCGACTGCAGACGTTTCCATGGACATGTGGCAGGCATGCCTCAACACCTGAGTGCACGGAACGCTGCTTACCTTCCCACCGAAATGGTCCCTATTTATCTACTGATCAAGGTTGCCCTTGATCGAAAGCCAGCCGTATCCGACTCTAAGGTTCGGTCCTCATCTCTGTTTATAGCCAAAGAGCCAACACTGTCTGCGACTGCAGACGTTTCCATGGACATGGGGCAGGCATGCCTCAAACACCTGAGTGCACGGAACGCTGCTTACCTTCCCACCGAAATGGTCCCTATTTGTCTACTGATCAAGGTTGCCCTTGATCGAAAGCCAGTCGTATCCGACTCTAAGGTTCGGTCCTCATCTCTGTTTATAGCCAAAGAGCCAACACTGTCTGCGACTGCAGACGTTTCCATGGACATGGGGCAGGCATGCCTCAAACACCTGAGTGCACGGAACGCTGCTTACCTTCCCACCGAAATGGCCCCTATTTATCTACTTGCAATTTCTTGCTTTCGAACTGCTAGGTTGGCAGGACTATCTGATTCAAAGCTAACATTAAAATACAGCAGTGAGTCTTTCAGGTGCCACGAGATATGCTTGTCGTTTTGTTTACTCTCTGATATGGCTTGAGAGAAAGCCAGCCTTCTCCCACCCACCCACCCATCCCAAAATGGGTCTTTTCTTCAAATCCACGCCCCCCCCCTAAACCTCCATTACAGGACAAGGCCGGCGCCCCCTTAATCCTGACCACACTCCAATAATCCACCCCTCGTCCAGGTCTTTCTCAGCCCGGTCCTTCGTCCACTTTCCTCTTCCTCCTCCCTTGCTGCTCACGAACGGGGAGGAGAGGGAAGAAGGGCCTCAACCGCGCCAGCCGCCACAAGGCCTGAAGGGGAAGGGGGGGCGAAAGCGGCCGCTGAATCAGAGCGGATGGGAACCGAGGAGGTCACAACAGAGGCCGGGAAAGTAGGCAGGAAAGGTGGGCCGGGAAGGCAGCCTCCCAGTGGGGCTGCTGGGCCGCTCCTGCCTCCGGGAAGGGCAAGCCCAGCACCCCCCGGTGCCACCGCAAAGAGAGAAGAAGAGAAAGGCCCTTACCCTCTGCAAAATCCTCCTGAGCATGGTGGCAGAGGTGACCGTCGTCGTCCCTCCCTTCCAGCCTGGGGGATCACCGCCAGCTCCCGGGAACCATTGCTAGCTACCCAGCAGGGCCAGCGCAGCCTCTCCTCGCTTGCTGGCTGGCTGGCTCCCTCCCTCCTTCGCCGGCCCACCTCGCTCCGTCGCGGCCTGACAGCCAAGGCGGCGCAGGGGCGGAGGGAGCAAGGCGGAGCCAGGGACCCAATGGGCCTGGTCGTGGGAGAGGCAGGAAGGCCTCTGCCCCGCCGTTGGGTTCATGGGCGGCGGGATGGAAGACCGGGTTGGGGCGGTGTGGGGAGGAAATCTCTCCTTCTGTCACTAAAACGGGGGCTTCTTTACTGGCTGGTAGAGACTGCCCTCAGGGACCAAGTGGTTAAGACGCTGAACTTGAAGGCTGGAAAGTCGGCACTTCGGTACCCGAGGACGGAGTGAGCTCCCGTCTCTCTCCCAGTTCCTGCCAACCTAGCAGTTCGAAAGCGAGAAATTACAAGTAGATAAATAGGGACCACTTTTGTGGGAAGGTAAACAGCGTTCCGTGCGCTCTGGTGTTGAGGCATGCTGCATACGGAACTGTCTGCAGACGCAGACAATGCTGGCTCTTGCTATAAACAGATGAGCACTGACCCCTAGAGTCGGATATGACTGGCTTTCGAGTAAGGGTGACCTTTTCCTATACAGTCTTCGTGGCTAATTGCTATGATGATCGCCAATATTAAGAATTGGATACGGCACAAGAAGAAGTCGTCTCCGGCAGAAGCGTAGCATGCCTTGGCGGGGCCCCGTATAAAAATTTGTTTGGGGGCCCTTAGGAAGGGTAAAGATTTGTTTTGCTTACGCACGTTGGGGGCCCCCGTGGCCCGGGCCCCCTTATAATTGATACGGCGGTAGCTACGCCCCTGATGTCTACGGAACTGTCTGCAGACGCAGACAGTGCTGGCTCTCGCTATAAACAGATGAGCACTGACCCCTAGAGTCGGATATGACTGGCTTTCGAGTAAGGGTGACCTTTTCCTATACAGTCTTCATGGCTAATTGCAATGATGATCGCCAATAATAAGAATTGGATACGGCACAAGAGGAAGAAGTCTCCGGTTTCGTGTCGTGTCGCAGGCGATAGGAAGGAGTAGATGATGGCGCTTTCCCATCCATCCCTCACAGGGCCAGCCACTGCTGTTTCCTTAACCTCTCTGGCTTTGGCACAGGAGGAGGCAGTTGTTCTTCTTTATTTGCTAAATCCTAATATTGGCGGTCCTCATGGTGATCAGCCATGAAGACTGTCCTGAAAATATTCATTATTCAGTTTCACATCTGGCTTAGACACAATAGCAGTGGCCTTTCATCTGCCTTGTGCATCACAGCATGACACATGTGCCACTGCTCCAGTTTGGTGAGTCACTTTCTGGTCCTGAGTCTTTTTGGCACACAAAATCCTCATCAGCCCAGGGCAGTATTGAAGAAGCTGCTGCTCTCCATCAAGATGGTTTCAAGTGGGATTTAGACCACTTAGGGACCACCACCCTTCCCTGTGGATTAAGGAACCCAAACCATTAGTCCTCAGGGTTGTCAAGTTAGTTAACCTCAATGTTGAGTCGGCAGTATGGTCTGCTCTATTACCATAGCAGGATAACCTGGCCAGACTTCTTCAAGTTCTCCTCAACTTTTATTTTCCAGAGCTTTATGATGCATGCCAAGTCATATGAGGGAGTGGAGAGGGAATCCTCATCAAATTTGCAGATGACACAAAACTGGGTGGAATAGCTAATTATACCTTGGAAGACAAGAGCAGGATTCAAAAAGATCTTGATAGGCTTGAACACTGGGCGTCTTCCTCTGTGTCTAGGCCAGACATTAAGCTGCCAAAATAAAACCACCTCTGTAGTATCTTTTGGCTGACCTAGTATGAGAAAGATTAGCCGACACAAGGTGGCTGTTGCCCAGAGTACACTCCATTATGGTTCAAAAATATCACAATATTTGAGGAGGCCCCTTCAACACTGGGTTGAAACCAACAGAATGAAATTTAATAGGGAGATGTGCAAAGTTTTACACCTAGGGAACAAAAATCCTGATCCACAGTTAAAATATGGGGGACACTTGGCTCAGTAATGCTACAAGTGAAATTGTTGTAGATCACAGGCTACTTATGAGTCAACAGGGCAATGTGGCTGCAAAAAAGACCAACACTGTTTTAGGCTGCATTAATAGAAGTACAGTCTCCATAACCTGTAAGATATTAGTCCCTCTCTATTCAGTTAGGCCACATCTAGAGTGGTGTGTCCAATTCTGGGCACCACACTTTAAGAAAAATGCAAACAAATTAGAGCAGGTACAGAAAAAAGCAACAAGGATGATCAGCCATATAAGGAAAGGCTGAAGGAATTGGGCATGTTTAGCCTTGAGAAAAGGAGACTGGGGATAAGCTAGCATTCTTCAAGTACAGTAATACTGTACTTGAAAGATAATCATAAAGGGGAAGAGAAGAATCCAGTGGTGGGATTCAAAAAAATTTACTACTTACTCTGTGGGCATGGTATGGTGGGCGTAGCAGGGGGAAAGCCCTGCATTGCACCCAAATTAGGACTATTTTATTTCAAAACTTGGATGGGCAAGGGCAGCCAGAATTTCTGCTACCGGTTCTTGTGAACTGGGGCAAACCTGCTGAATCCCACTACTGGAAAGATCTGTTCTCTATCATCCCAGAGTGCAGGACGTGTAATAATGGGCTGAAACTACAGGAAACCAGATATAGGCTGAATATTAGGAAAAACTTCTTAACCATTAGAGCAGTACAACAGTGGAACCAACTGCCTCGAGAGGTGGTGAGCGCCCCAACACTTGAAGCATTCAAGAGAGAATTGGGTGTCCATCTGTCATCTCCTTTGATTCAGATTCCTGCATTGAGCAGGAAGTTGGACCCAATGACCTAAAGGGCCCCTTCCAATTCAGTTATTCTATGATTCTATATCTCACAGTTGGATTTAAGCTTGTGTCTAGTACCCTTGAGCATGTGCTGAATGCTCTTTTCAAAGCTGTGCAGGGCTATCCCATAAGTATTATATATATAATAGCTGATATTATGATCGTCTTCTAGGGCTCTAAAAGATGGGTGCCAAAAGTTAAGTAGCTTCAGGAAAATCACATCTTCCCGTGAGATTTTGGTGAACCACTTTCAGATACGTTGATGTGTTACTATTCATTATTGCTGCTTTTCTTGCTTTTCAGCTTTGCTTTTGCTTAGGGAGTGATCAAAGGATCGAGCTTAAAACTTAGGAATTAAGTTCCATACAATTGTGGGTGAGATGACGCATTTATGAAATCACAGATTTTTAGATTTCAAGAAGCACCTTAGCAGCTATTGGCAAGTTTTAAATAGGTAACCAATGATTTTGAAAGAATTCTGGTTGCTGAATTAGTTTAGGGAGGAGGATGACATGATCATACTTCAATACTGTATTGTTTTAATTTTTTGCCTTAGTGTTTGGTACTTTGCAATGTTTGTACTTTCTATACCTTTGAGGTTGCTTGTTGAAGAAACTCCAATGTTTGTAAGCTTTTTTTTGTTTCTCCAGAAGTAATAATATCCAGTTTATTAAAACCACCTGTTTGTCAATGATAATTTGCTTGTCCCAGTCCAGTGTTGCAGTTTCATGTTCTAATACTAAAGGTGGCTGGAATTCCTAATATAGAGATGATGCATGTCATCCTTAAATTTGGTCAAATGCTGAAAAATTATCTTGCCAACTTGTTCATACCTGCATATATAGTCCACTGAAAGGAGCTTTTGGCCTTTCCTAGTATCAAGGCCTTCTCCAGTGAGTCCTCTCTTATTTGGTGGCCAAAGTGCTTCAGCTTCAGCATCTGTCCTTCCAAGGAGTAGTGTTGATTTCCTTTAGGTTGACTTTGCAGTCCGGGGACTTTCAAAATGGTTCAAAGGCATCTACTCTTCTACACTCAGCCTTTCTTATGGTCCAGTTCTCACAGCTATACATTACTACTGAGAAGACCATTGCTTTAACTATACAGTAATACCTCAGATAACGTTTGCATCAGATAATGCTAAAACCGCATAACATTAAGCAGTCTGGGGGGGAAATTGCATCGCATACGTTAAAATCCTATGAGATGCATCAGATAATATTCACTAAAGCCTGTGCGGGTTACAATGTCTCTGTGGAGTTTTAACATCTGATGCATCCCATAGGATTTTAACGTTATCTGATGCATGCATCAGGTAACATTAAAAGTCGGATAACACTAAGACTTGTGGAACCAAGTTTTAGTGTTATCTGAGGTTTAACTACAGATTTTTTGTTGGCAGAATCATGTCACTACTAATCATGATACTACACTGGCTCTTTGAGGAAACCCAATGGGCATCTGGGGTCTTTTTTCTACCAGTGCCAGATCCCCCAATAATAATAATTTTGTGTCTGAAATTATTCTGTGTTGAAAGGATTTTTGCTGGCAAAACTCCCCTCAGTGGAAGCCCGAATGAGGCTCCTCCATGTCCCCAAGATCTTTTCCCACTGAAGTGGTCCCTATTTATCTACTTGCAATTTCTTGCTTTCAATCTTCTAGGTTGGCAGAAGCTGGGACAGATGACAGGTTCTCAGTCTGTCATGCAGTACCCAGGTCTTGAACTGCCAACTTCCCGGCCTTCCAGCTAACAAGTCCATTACTCTTGTAAAATTAAATAATGGCTAGATTCTTCTTGGTTCTTTACTAACATAAATGCAGAGACAAATTGCTGTTACTGAAAGGATTGTCACTTGCTTCTCTTTTCATGCACCAACTCATGCAGCTGACATGTGATGAAGAATACAAGTAGCAACTTGTTAACTAGCCTCAGCTTCTTCCATTTACATCATTGAACTTATATTACTGTAACTTAGAAGGCTGTGGCCAACACATTTAAGTTTGTAAAAACCTATTACAATTCTGCTTAAACTGGCTACGGTTCAATTCTATGCATATCAATTCAAAAGTAAGTTCCATTAAACTAAAGAGATGTACTCCTAAGTGATGGTTCCACACAGGTTTATTTTATTTTATTAGATTTGTATCTCCACCACCATCACCCATTAGTGCAGAAACACTGCTCTGGGTGGCTTACAACATTACATAAAACAAAAAGGCTAACTCAGGTCACTAAAAAGTTTGTTAGTTAATTATAAGTATTTTTAATTGTATTAGCTACCTGGGAGTAACTCCGCCATTTCTGGTCCCAAGCCCAGATGAGAAAGGAGGAGGGTTGGGTGTCAAGTTGGTACCCTGGCTCCGTAAAGCCTAGAACAATCTGATACCATACATAGTTTTTAGAAAAGATTTGGAGAATATATGAACACCTTGTCTTAATATTGTATTCATCATGCCAAAATAAAACATTACATAATTGATGTTCTTCCTTTTAAAAAAAATTGGGAGGGGGACTAGCCTTCGGGGAAACAATGGGCTTTTCCCAGGCCTTTACATCCCTAGAAATGATCTCTGAAGTCTTCCTGAAACTTCATAATTCCTGAGTATAACTTTACCATTGCTTATATTACAGACAGACAAGGGTATAATTGGGTAGAATGAGATAGCCTGTTTCAGATGACAGATTTTGAAGTACTCTGAAATGCCAACAAACTTGCAAATTATTTAGTTCATTATATTTTTATCTGCACTGCCAAAGCTTGGCCTTTCTGCCTGGGGCATTGAACTATGTTAGACTACCTCACTTGTGAATAGTGTGGTTTACCATTATCATGAAATTGGCTTTTTTATCACTAAACTGAAAGATGTCTGAACTTTACCAAATGACATCTATTCTTATTTCTACTACTTATATTATATATGGGGTTGAGAACATTAACAGTGTAATAAGTATATCTGCTTGGTAATACAAACGTGGCTGCTTCCCAAAACTGAATGATTAGGAAATTTCAAACATTGCAGTGAATTAATTGACTAATATATTTTGCCATAACATGAAAATCAGGATGAATTTACTGGGCTATTTATCATTACAATAAATTAATAAATGAGAAGGTTGGGTTTTTTTTTTATGTTTTGGAAAAAAAAATATAGCTTTGCAGAACTGAGTTGTGTCTTAGTTGATAGTACCTAATGCCTCTTAAGTGTATCTGAGCTTCCATAGACATT
The DNA here is from genome assembly GCA_030440675.1 of Furcifer pardalis. Classification (NCBI taxonomy): domain Eukaryota; kingdom Metazoa; phylum Chordata; class Lepidosauria; order Squamata; family Chamaeleonidae; genus Furcifer; species Furcifer pardalis. The sequence continues at coordinate 171,442,775 of CP126892.1, read as the reverse complement.
GTAAAAGTAAATAATTGAAGGCCCAATTGTTTGAAACATCAATTTCAAATCAACTTCAAAGGACAAACGCTTTTAATATGAATCAGCTTGAGAAAGCAAAGTGATATGTTCAAATCTGATCATCACTTTGATTAGTTACTTCTGCATGAAAGTTGGTCTATGATAGATTGGGTTGTCTATGACCATGAGATATCATAATCTTAATTTTATACAATTGTCAAGCAAAGTTTCCTAGATATGAACTCCAAATGCAGATTAAAAGCATCATGTAAAACTAAGATGCTTTCAAAAGATTTCTTCAGGTCAGGGGAAAATGAGAAATTAATATAATCATGTGACTATAGTATTAGTATCAGTAAAAAGCACATTGAAATCAATGGAATTTATGTTACTTGTGAATAATAATTCTCCTTAATTTTAATTGAACTACTCTAATTAGGAATCTGGGTCTGAACCATGGTTTTAGTCCATGCTTTTTTAACAATCACAGAATGCAGTCCAATGATCTGTTGAATATGTTTGGTCTAACAGACATGCATAGGACTAGGCCAGTGGTGGTGAACCTATGGTATGTGTGCCAGATGTGGCACTCCCAGCCCTCTCTGCTGGCATGTGTATTGTCACCCTAGAACAGAGTTCGCCCTGTCCAGCAGCCCAATGAGAACGCTTCCTCCCTTCCCAGCACAGAGTTCACCCCACCCCTCTGCCCAACAGCCCAATGAGAATGCTTCCTCCCTCCCCAGCACAGAGTTCACCTCATTCCTCTGCTCAGCAGCCCAATGGAAGCGCTTCCTCCCTCCTCCCAGTACAGAGTTCACCCCACCCCTCTCTCCAGCAGCCCAATGGGAACACTTCCCCCCCCAGCACAGAGTTCACCCCACCCCTCTGTTTCGGCACTCGATCTCTAAAAAGTTCACCATCACTGGACTAGGCTATTATGGATTTTTAATATGTAGCATAACAAAATACAAGATGCTATTTAAAATAGTTGGTACTCACTGTGGTATATTGGCTAGGATGATGGAATAGGATTCACATGAGCTGGCTTCATATCCCTACTCGGGCTTGGAAACTCACTAGAGAATAGAACTGATAAAAGCTCTGACTTGACAATATGTATCAACAAATTTAAAATTGGGACCCATTGTTTGTACTGCTAAATTTGCTTTATTCATAAGTTGTGGGTACCATTTATGTGCATTGAATGCATTTGAATTGCTGTTATAGTTGTGTACATATTACCATTCATGGCTCATCCTATGGAGTGGAAACACAAACAGTACAGTGAAAAGAGAGCTTTTACAAAGTACCTTTCTTGAAGTGGGATAGTCAAGTTGTAAAGAAACACTTCTATTTTCTTTTTCCTTTTAAAATGGGTTCATAAAAACTATCACATTCTTTCATCTTCATTATGTGTTATTCATAATTTATACTATATTATTAATATGCACTCTGGCTTTACAGAATTATATTAGCAACATGAAATTAATGTGCTAAAATAGATGCAGAGCTGGGGAGAAGGTTAAAATATTGCAAGAACCATTTATACAGTGAATGGTAATTGATAAGCAGAGTAAGTAAGTAAGCAGAGCAAAGGAGGCAGAAGAATTGAAGATGATGCCAAGGCTCAATTCCTAATCAGCAGGTTAAGCTGTGACCAGATCTGTGTATTTGATCTGATTTATATCATACCTTTGTCCCAAATTCAGGGCTCAAGATGCTAATAAAACCTTACATTTGTGTTATTCTAACCCTGGTGGAACGCTATCTAATGTGGGAATGGTGTGCTTCCTTAGGCTGGAGATGCCTGACAACATGTGCTCTCTCCTTAGCCACAAGAGGGCACACACAGTCCCAAATAACAGCTATCTCATTCTGAGGTACAGTATCTGAGTAAAGGTAAAGGTCGCCCTTGCTTGAAAGCCAGTCATATCTGACTCTAGGTTTCAGTGCTCATCTCTATTTGTAGCCAAAGGAGCCAAGGCTTTCCATGAACATGTGGCAGGCATGACTAAACACCATAATGCACGGAATGCTGTTTACCTTCCCACCAAAATGGTATTTATTTATATACAGTATTTGTAATTTCTTGCTTTCAAACTGCTAGGTTGACAGGAGCTGGGACAGAGATGGGAACTCACTCCATCGTGCAGCACTTGGACCTCAAACTGCTGACCTGCCGACCTTCCAGTCATCAAGTTCAACATCTTAGCCACTGCAGTTCCTTCTGAGGTAGCTTACTTTGTATTAAAGATGGAGAAAGATTTGTCCAGTACAAATTTTAATGCAAACATACAGTACTTGATTTCAGTCCAAAAGGCTAAATGAAGTTGGTTTGCCCTGCAAAATTCACACTGCCCTGATTCTGGCAAAGGAGTTCTATTCAAAATGCATACAGAAATGTGTACATTAGGGGAAAGTACCCAGAATACAACATAATAAGGTACCGTATTTGCCGGTGTATAAGATGCACTTTCCCCCCTTAAAATACACCAGAACAACAGAGTGCGTCTTATATGCTGGTAACAGCCCTCCCTCTCCTGGTGTTGTTTGGCAGCTAGAGAGGATAGCTGGAGACAGGGCTATTTTGAAAGCCCCCCACCCCACCCCTGCTCATGCAGTAAAAGCCCTGACAGAAATGAACCAATTTGGAAATATGATTGAAAAAGTAGGATAAACAAAGCAATCGGAAAACTTATGCCTTCCACCACAGCCTAGGGAAATGAGAGACAATTGGACAACAGTCATTGTGGGAGAAGGAGCAGACTACTGCTAAAGTTGTCTAGACAAGTAAATTATACAAATGAATGTAGTTCAAGGAAGTGAAATGTTACTAATTAGTGGTACTGCATATATAAATTCTGCCATATTATCCTACAAATGCATTAATCCTAACTACCAATGTAGCTGCTGAAACCCTTAAGTTCTTCAGTTACAGGTACTGCATTGAAACTGTGTGATAATAGTAATTATGTGAAATAATATTTAATTATGTTATTAATTTGTTCTTCACAGGCTGAGAACTAGCTAGGTGTCATAGAAGGCCTGGGAGAAATTGTTGGATTTGTGTACTATGAACCAGAGACGTAGCGGGGGGGGGGTGAGGGGGTGGCTCGCCCAGGGTGGCACTTTGCGGGGGCCGCAATACCCCCTGACTTCCTGGTGGCTGGGGCGGGAAGTCCACTGTGGGGATGGGCGCCAGGACCCTCTGCCACAGCCGGCACCCTGACAACACCCCCTTTGGGGTAGAGAGGACGGGCCCGATGGTGCGGTGGGGACCAGGAAGTACCCTTCCTCTGCTACCATCCCCCTCCTCCCCAGGCGTCCCCTCCTCATGGCCAGCTGGTGGCGCTGGGCAGTGCTGCACCAGGGCCAGCCCCAGGTTGAGACCCAGGGGCTGGGGCGGTGCAGCTGCGGCATAGCACAGCCCCAGTGGGGAGCCCACCACCGGGGTCCCAGGCACGCAGCCACCCTGCTTCTGAGCCCGGCGGCGGCAGCTCGTTCGCCTTCAATGGTAGCGGCACCCAGGAAGGCGGGAAGCATGTCCAGCAGTCACTGCGGCCCAGCACCCACAGCCAGAGCAGCACCGGCCAGGCCTTGCGGGGGGTTTGTCCTCGGCCTGGCTGGCGCTTCTCCGGCCGCAACTGCTGGGACATGGCAACCACTGGCCTCGCTTCCCGCCTTCCAGGGAGCCGCTACCGCCAAAGGTGAACAAGCTGTTGCCGCCGGGCTTGGAGGTGGGACAACCGCACGCCTGGGATGCCGACAGTGGGCTCCCCTCTGGGGCTGCGTCAGACTGCACCGCCCCGTCCCTAGGCCTCACCATGAGCTGGCCATGAAGAAGAGGATGAAGGTGGCAGAGGAGGAAAAAGCACCCCCCTATCCCCACCAAGGTAGGATTTTCATGCCTAGGTGGGGGGTGCGGCGAACCTAGGTGGGGAGGTGGCGAGTTTGGCCTGTGGCCCTGGGCACCTGAAACCCACCCTACGCCACTGCTATGAACTTTAAAAATATAACATCCCTCTTAAGTTTTAGATACTAAAATGTGATTTAAATGAGTGCTTAATATACGCCTCCACTCTCCCCAGGTTTTCTTCCTTTTCGAAGTATAGTACATGCATCCTTATCTTTTTTCATAATACTGTAATCATAAAAATTATACATGATTCACCAGTTAATGAAAATTAGAGGCATATTTCCTTTATCAACACACTAGGAGCACATTATGTGAATTAATTAGGAAATTGGTGATGATAGAACAATGATGGTGAACTTTTTAGAGACTGAGTGCCCAAACTACAACCCAAAATCCACTTATTTATCGCAAAGTGTGAACATGGCAACAGGGGAAGGAAAAAGCGCTCCCATTGGGCTGCTGGGCAGAGGGGCGGGACAATGTCAGGTAAAGAGGGATTTTAGGAAACCATTTTCAGTGCATCTGTGCTGTCACTCTGGAACAAACACAAATAACTGAGGAGAACTAGGATAGAATACAATATTTAGAGCCAGACCAAAACATGTTCATGCTTCAGGTAAAGCAGTAAATTGTGTTCTCTCATCCTTCCCCTCCCACACATCTATGTCTAAGTTACAGTGTACAATACTCAAAGGCAGCCGGATTATTCTGGAACATGGGACAGAAAATCTCACAAGGACCTCACCCATACCAGTAAAATACAACAATAATAAAGAAAACAATTAACTTCCTCTTCAAAAATCTGGTGCCTCTGGTGAACTCTGGAAGGCTATTTTAGGAAAAAGGAAAAATTGTGCCTGATGACAGCAGCTCAAATCTCAATATCTCACTAGAGGGCATAGGTACACCGTATCAGGCTATTGTGTTTTCAGCAAGCCAGACTGAGATTCAAATATCTTGCACCATTTCAGTCATATACATGTCTATGTATGCCTATCTCTTGCACAAACTAAGATCATCAACATATGATGTTATGTGCTAACGCAGCACAATACTATCCAGATAACAACAGTGCCACAGTCAGGAAACAAGAAATAACCAACATGCAAAGCAGATAGCTTAGCTCTAAGGAATCAACTGTGCAACTGAACAACAACAACAATGAACGTTTTGGTAGTCCAAGGTTTGATCAGGACACAAAAGAAGAAGAAGCTCTCGTGAACAGAGATAAGTCTCATGGACTCTGGCTGGTAGATCGGGCCCAAAACCTAGCAGCAAGGTTGAGATTCTTGAGAAGTAAAGGGACAGAATGCCCTTGTGGCGCAGTGGTTAAACTGCTGTGCTGCAGCCAAAATGTGAGTTCAATTCTGATAGGACTCAAGGTTGACTCAGCCTTCCATCCTTCCAAGGTCAGTAAAATGAGTACCCAGCATGTGTGGGGATGGGGGAGAGGAAATGCGTATTACCTTCTCAACAGCCCAGAGCACTATGGGACAATATATAAGTGTAATTATTCTGAACATTCTGCTCTGACAATCCTGATAAAAAGGGAAGGTTAGAAGTTGACTGAATACTCAGTTCCAGGAATTTTCAAGTGTCTTCTCACTTCCACAGACATAGTTTGACAGCTGTTGTGTTAGGCTAAAGTAGGCACTATACATGTCCTTAACTAGAAAATCTGAAGATTACTTAAGATTTTCCTGTCATATAAATTTTAACTGCTTAATACATGGAATTAATCACAGTGAAACGCCTTGCCAACTCCCTTCTTTTTTTGGAGAGGATAATCTTCCTCACACCTAGTCCTGAGTCAAGAACACCTGTATAAAATGTTGCCACCAATCTCTCACCAATCTGTTTCTTCAAGATCTCAAGAAAAATTTTGATATTAGGCAGCTTGTTGCACTTTGCAACAAGGTTCTCAACCATTTTAAGCCAGAGGGCCAGGCCATGCTCCCTCAGACAGCTTTGGGGGCTGGACAGCCATTTTGCCCTTTCCCCACCACATGGCACTTCTTGGTGTGGTTGGAGGCCACATGAAATGGCACCAGGGCCGCATCCATCCCAGGGGCCGCAGATTGATAATCCCTGGTCAAGATGATTAACAAGATATACAAGGCTAATATTTTAAGAAGCCCTTAATATTTGCTACTTTTCCTATTTGAATTACCGGTATCTTTCAACATGTACAGTTGGACCTGTCCTAGTCAAGGTGATGAAGGGACTGCAGTGGCTCAAGTGGTTAAGATGCAGAACTTGCTGACTGGAAGGTCGGAGTTCATTTCCCAGGAACTGCATAATGGAGTGAGCTCCCGTCTCTGTCCCAGCTCCTGCCAACCTAGCAGTTCGAAAGCAAGAAATTGCAAGTAGATAAATAGGAACCACTTCAGAGGGAAGGTAAACAGTGTTCCATGCACTCCAGTGCCTTCCACATGTCCATGGAAACATCTGCAGATGCAGACAGCACCAGCACTTTGGCTATAAACAGAGATGAGCACTGAACCCTGGAGATGGATACGACTGGCTTTCAAGCAAGGGCAACCTTTACCTTTACTACCAGCAAGTGCAGGCCACATATTAAGAGCCCACATCATGGCTTTTTCAGTGTCAATCTCTCCCAGGAATTGGACTTACTATTTATGGAGAAATCCCAAATCTGAGCTTTTACTTCCATTGTAAAATGTGCCTTCGGCTTCCAGTAGTTATCAGTCCTTAACAGGCTGCCCAAAGAGTTTCCCAGAAAGTCCAAATTTATAATTTCATGGAATCAGTTCTGTTTGCTTGTTTGATGCTGTGTACTTTGCTTAAAAGGGAAAAGGAAACACGATAGGCACACTAGCATACATAAAGTATAAACAATACCCAGACAGAATTGTAAAGGGATGCAAGTTTTCTCTTTCTTTTCCTCTCCTTCTGATGTTTCTGGTATGCGTGTGCTCAGTTGTTTATTTTCACTGTAGTCAAGCTTTTGTAGCCACAATAAAATTTTATAAAGGCACCCAGTAGGAAGGTGAAAGATGAAGAGATTACTTAATAATAGAGAAGACTTTTTCAGACAGTTCAGATCTGTTTGAGAAGAGACATAAAATATATTATGCAGTCTGTTCATTGCACAGGTAAGTTTTAGTCTTCGTCAGAGCTGCTTCCTACCACTCAATACACCATCCAAGCATATGCTACATCAAATCAGTGGAGTGCTCTGAGTTGAAAGTATTCTTTGTGTTAGGGTTAAACATGAGTATCCAGAATACTAAAGTATCAGTCTCCGCTGCTCCATTGCTAAAATTTTAATATGGCAATGGTCACCGCTGCTAAGGGGCTGAAATCCAACACTAAGTTGCAACTAAACTAGGCTAATTGAATCAATGGAGCTTACATAGGTGTTGACTTGTCAAATCCCTAATTATTCAATAGGCCTCGTTTTGTTGTGATTATATTTCAGCTACTGTGTATTAGTCATAAGAAAAATAATGAGACCAAGCTGACATAATCACCACAGATAAAATGTGAAGCTACATGTTGACAACAGCATGAATGAGTGCCAAAAAGAGATCCATCTTGTCTTCCATTTGATTTTGAAACTCATACAATTGAATTACTGTACTATAGTGCCCAACTGTCCTGTGCTTTATAGACTGCAGCAGGGGTGCCCAAACTTTTTGGGCGATGGGCCGATCATGTGGTTCAGGGAACCAGTCACTAAGACCCGGGGGCCGGGGGCGGCCCCCAATGCCAATTCATCTGGCCCACGAAGCCCACGTCACTCCTGGAAGCGGAAGTAAAACGCACCCGTTCAGGTGTGTTTTACTTCTGCTTCCAAGAGCGACAAGGGCTGGATGAATTGGCATCGAGGGCCGCACCTGGCCCCCAGGCCTTAGTTTGGGCACCACTGGACTACAGCAAAGCCTTGACTATGTGTCTCATGGAAAACTGTGTAGTTCTGAAAGAAAGGGGTGTGCCTAAACCAGGGGTGCCCAAACTTTTTGGGCTGCAAACCAGTCATGTGGTTCAGGGGGGCCGTCACTTTGGCCTAGGGGCCGGATCCAGTCTGCGAAACCCTCATTGCTCCTGGAAGTGGAAGTAAAATGCACCCATATGGCCATGTTTTACTTCTACTTCTGGGAGCAATGTGTGCATGTTTCTCTGACTCTTGTAACCTGGTACACCACCTAAAATAGATCCAGTTTTGTTTGTAGAAATACCTGGTAGGATCCTATTCAGTCAAAAAGCTTGTGCAATGTTTCATTGCATGAACAGTCCTTCATTTTAAGAGTTTGTCTTAAAAGGTATCCAGCATCTACTCAAAAAAATAGAACTTTTTGCAGTCAAACAGGCAGTCTCCACTTGTGAAAAAGCAAGATTCGGTAGAAGCACACCAGTTGAACGTTATGCTCTAATGTGATCTTATAGGATATCCACCACTGCATTCTGTCTTTGTACTTCTGCTGTATGCCTCCTGAAAAACGTGATGCAAAGGCAGAAATCTGAACTATTCCCAGGATTGTATTTCTCAAATCAAATCAATTGTATTTCTAAACACCCAGCATCTTCTCTTCACCCTGGCAGGCATTGCTAGCTGTTATGTGATTCCTGCAAACTTACAAGTGTTTGAGTTTAAGATATAAAAATATATCATCAAATATTTGTACTTTGATGCTTCTCCCTCTCATAAATTCATTCATCAGATTTTGTGATGATGGGATGGGATTTGCAAGTTCAGCCATCTACATCTGACTTGTGTAAATATAATCCCTGTTCTTTCTAATTGGCCAGCTGACTTTGTTGGAAATGACTGAGTGGAATCAGTGGTGGGATGTCAACAATTTTACTACCCCACTGTGATGTCATCACAGTGTGGGCGGAGCTGATGTCATGATGTCATGGGTGGAGCCAAAGAAAAAAATAAAAATAAAAAATAATGTAAAAATAAAATAAAAATAAGCACACACACACACACACACACCTCAACCCTCCCACCCACCCACCCACAACACAAACCCGTAAATAACTTAAATAAATAAATAAATAATACATTTAAATTTCATGCGCAGTGGGGGAACCAGTGAAAAGGTGAGCCCCGAAGGTGGTTTCCTCCAAAAGCTGCTACCGGTTCTCTGGGACACTGGGGAAAGTTACTACTGGTTCTGGTGAACTGGTGAGAACTTGATACATCCCATCACTGAGTGGAACTCAACTTATACTGCAGAGAATGCATGTCTTTGCTTGGGAAGGAGTAAGTAAAGAAAGAAGGACCTTGTCAGGTTTCCTAGAAAGTCCTTTACAGTATGGGCGCATTTTACTTCTGCTTCCAGGAACGACGAGGGCAGTATGGACCAGATGAATCGTAGTAAACCCATTCGTGTGGATTCACAGGGTGAACGAGTGGCCATTTTGTTTTTCAAATGCTCCTGAAGGGATGGGGTGCGCCACGTGACAGGGCACTGCAGGCTAGATTCAGCCCACAAGCCATAGGTTGGGAACCCCTGATGTAGATGCTTCTCAAAGCTCTTCTGATTTAGTTCCCCTCCCACTATTGTCAAATGCAAGCAGCTTCTTCTGTTTTATAGTCAATATAAATCCCCATAGAAGAAAGGCAAAGCTGAACAACTGATGAGGATGCCCTGCTGTCAAGGACTCGGTGGGGCTTTGGATGGAATGGAACTTCCAAAATCACAACTGTCTTTTTATGCCAACTTTCTTCCCTACAAGATCACACCTGTAGCCTTCTATTTATAGGCACTGTGTAATTTATCTTGGGGCCTATTTGATCAGTCATTTCAGATGAGAGATATTCTCCTGTCAATAATGTATATTTAATTGCTTTCCCCTACATTGTGCCATCTGGCACTTGGTAATACATGTGTCTTCTGATTTCTTAACATGATAACGAGGGGGTTACACAATGCCTGGCAAGGTTTGCAGAAATTTTCTAGTAAATTGCAGTGTTCAGTATGACAACATCCTTCGTGGATAAACTCCTTTGCCAGAAGTATGGCCACAAATTACATGGTTGAAGTAAACCAACAGGAAAACAGGAAAAAGAGGCTTATTCCTTTCAGACAGTCCACCCACCTACAATAATGATCTGCCTTCATGATTTTACTGTCTTGAACTATAATGCAATACATGTACAAAGACAATCTCATTGTCACTTCAGGGAAAACACGTGAAGTGTCTGAAGAGTGTTACCTGATTCCAGATTGCTTCCTTGATAGGGCTCCACTGATCACAACCCAATCTCTTACTACAGGGTACGTTGTTACTATGTCTATACAGTACTTTCAAATGATTCCTTCAGGGTCCTTATTGTTAATTGTATAGCTAGTAATAATAAATGAAAAGTGGAAGAGACAATAATACTAAGAAAAGTTGAGGACAGCAAGAAAAAAAGATCAAATATGACATCTTCATTAAGGGTATCCATAGCTTTCAGTTTTCAAGGGCTGAGCAATAATGTTAATGGGGGAACATTCATAAGACCACCATAAGTCAAAATCAACTTGATGACACATATCAACAACAATAAGCATGAGATGATTGCCTTAAACACTTAGAGTTAGCATTTAAACAGAGAGATGTGTAGTTACTGGACTACTAAAATATCACGTAAAAACATAAAGAACTTTTCATCACATTGGGTATTGCTGACCTTGAGATGAGGTGAATTAAAAAAAACCAGCCTTATCTTGGTTTTGAAGCTACAAGAACTGTATTTAGAGTTTCAGGATGGAGATAGCAAACTTAAAGAATCAGCTTGGTGTGTATAATGCTAGTTTTCATCTTGGATGGTTGAAAATAATTTGACTGAAATCCAATAGTTAAGTGGCAACCTGAGGAGAGCGATTGAATCAGTAGCGATTTGATGAGTCAACAACAAAGTGAGTTCTGTTGTTTCAAAGGGCCTACTCTATTTACCACTAACTCCTGGACCTTAGAGGGGGGGGGGGAGTAAAAACAAAAAAACAGAAATAACGTGGCATCTTAAAGACTAACTATTAAATTTAATTGTTTGGAATGTTTAATAGATATTAAACATTAAATTTAATATCAGAAAACAAAACAAAATAAACAAAATAAAATAAAATAAAAAACACTGTAGCACCTTAAAGACTAATTGCTATATTTTTATTGTTACTGTTTAAAGTGTTACAGTGCTTTTATTTTATTTTTATTTTGTTTTGTTTGTTTTGTTTTGTGATATTAAATTTAATGTGAGTTTTTGTAGATCAAGTCCTCTTCCTCAGATATAAGGAAGGATTTCAGCCACTGTCTCTGCCCATTTCTATTGAAAAATAAAGGGCAATGAGCCAGGAAACTATCAATTGTCTTTTTCATTGTTGGTTCAGGATAGCAGATATATGAGAGGAAAAGTGTAGGGGTGCAAGATTAAAAATGATTATGACAGTGTAGCTTCAGTTACACATTCTTTTGTTAGTGACTGGCCCTATCATTAGGCAGGATGAAATGGTTGCCTTAAGCTTCAGATTTTGGTATTCCCAGATGACAGAAAATTATTAATTTATTACATAGCTTTGGAAAAGGATTTTATACTACACTTTCCAAAATCTCCCAGCTTAGCCTAGTTGGAGAAGTGCAACATTTCTCCCTGCCACTATTCAACAATGAAAAAGGCAATTGATAGTTTCCTGGCTCATTGCCCTTTATTTTTCAATAGAAATGGGCAGAGACAGTGGCTGAAATCCTTACTTATGTCTGAGGAAGAGGACTTTATCCACAAAAACTCACACTAAAATTTAATAGTTAATCTTTAAGGTGCCACAGATGAAAGGCCACTGCATTATATTCTCAGGACAGTCTTCATGGCTGACTGCCATGATGATCGCCTATATTCAGATTCAGATATGGCAGAAGATTCAGATATGGCAGAATATATATATTTCTCTAGCTCTTTTGATATATCATTATAATTTCATTGCCAGGGCAGGGAGAAATACCCCATCACAAATCTAAAAATGACTTGGTGTCGCTGTGATACTGAATGGAAGAGAAGCTGCTATTTTCTCCATCATCTCTGGAAACAAAATGTCTAGGCTGGTTCTGTTGAGCTTTCATTTCAGTCAGGTATGCAACCTACTGGCAGTTTGCCAGGCAGTTTCGGTGTAGGGAGGGGAAGGATATATTGCACCCAGCAGCTATACTTTATTTATATCATGTGCTTCTGGACATGACCACAGAAATCAGCTTCCATAGAAACAGTAGGTTAATGCTTAAACCGTAGTAAGTGTAATAAATGTTACAGGTCAATATCTTAGTATGCTTGGGCATAAAAGGAAAAACTTTGACATTGCACTTGAAACATAACACAGGCGAGGCTAAAGTTGCAATTTGACAAAGTGCAATGACCCTACTTACCTATGTATAATTTGCAAGAAGTAAAGGGGCAGGAGGGAAAGATGAATGAGTCCTTTGGTTGGTGTTCAGCAGCTAATTACAAGCGTGAGTTTCAAGGTTAATACATTTGAACCAGAAGAGTCATTCTTCAGATGAATTCAGGATTAATCCAGCAAGCAGGTGGTCTTGTGATAGGCTGCATGTATGAGAGAAGATGAATAATGAACTATCACTTTTCATCTCAAATCAAAAGAAGGGAAGCTATCATTATAGTTTCCTAAGCACCTCATATTCCCACTGCAAGCTTCTGGTTCCTCTCTTTACTATTAATTTAATTTAAGGTCTAGAGATTCAATTATGCACATCTTGCAGTATTTCTTCTGTTTTAGTGTGTATGTTCCTGAATTGATGGGTAGTGCTGTACATAGCTTTGAGACATATGTGAGCAGAATATGTAGTGCAATGCTCAGAATGAATCTGTAACCCTTCAGAACCTGTACAATGCACACATTTTTAAACAAAATAATCAGAATACCATCTCATACTAGAACATGTTAAACCCAAAGACTGATTTTGTACTTTAAAAAGACTTGAAGTAAGGGCTGCCAACTTGAATGGCTTTGAAAGTGAGCTGGATAAATTAGTGGATTATGAAGCTGTCTTCAATGTCTTCTAATCATGATGGCTATATTAAGAACCAGATCTCTGAATGCCAGATCCATGCAGGAGAATGCTGCTGACCCTAGTGGTCTTTCTATAGGCAATTGGTTGACCACCATATGAACAAGATGCTGATACAGACAGAGATCTGTATCTCTCAGCCTGTTCATGCATGGGGTCCAGGGCTTTTGCCTGTTCATGCATGGGGCCAAGTGGTTTCAGGTCACTGAAGTCCCTTGTGTTGTAGCCATGCCCCATCTCCCAAGTAATAATAATCATATAGTGTTAAAATGATTCAGAATTAAAGTCACCTTTTCCTAGGTCAGTGGTAGCGAACCTATGGCATGGGTGCCAGTGGTGGCACTCAGAGCTCTCTCTGCGGGCACCCGTACAGTCACCCCAGGACAGAGTTTGCCCCGCCCCTCTGTCCAGCAGCCCAATGGGAGCACTTCTTCCTTCCCCCAGCACAGAGTTCACCCCGCCCTTCTGCTCAGCAGCCAAATGAGCAGTAGCGTAATGGGGGGCAGGGGGCAGCCCTCCCCGGGCGGCACTTTGCAGGGGTGGCAATATTTCCTGGCAGCTGGGGTGGGGAGACCACCACGGGGAGGGGCGCAGGACCCTCCATTACTGCCCTGGGCACCACTCCGGGCTGGAGGGTGACGGGAGGGCGCAAGCCCATTGGTACGGTGGGGACCAAGGGGCACTTTTCACTCCTCCTCTGCCTTCATCTTCCTCAGGCACCCTCTTCCTCACGGCCAGCTCGTGGTGCTGGGAGGTGCTGCGCCTTGTAGTCCTATTTTTGAGGCCTGATCTTATTTAGGCCCACATGAAACTTTTTTTCAAATCCAGACATGACCCTTACATGAAGCACAGGGCTATTTCAGGCCAAATTGTTAAAAAGAAAACAAACTGAGCACTCTGAAAGCTGCCTAATCCTTATGTAAGGAGTTTCTGGTGCAAGAGGAGATGGCATCCACTTTGAGTGTGGCCACATCACAGTTTTAAAGTAGTACAAAGAAGAGTTAAAGTAGCTCAAGAGAACAGTCTAACAATGTGATCATTTTTATCGTACAGTATTTCTGTTTTCAGACTCGGTTCATCCTTTATCATAAAAAAAAATACAGCCTCATGAGCCAAATTTCCTCTCCTACATAGCTGTGTTATCGCTGATGATCAGAACACCTTCAAAAGGCATTTTTCACAGGAACAAGTGATCCTCAGTATTTTCTAAACCTTGTACAGCAAGAAAGAGAGTGCAGTCCATACAATTGCTTTTAGCATGCCTAGTTTCCAAGCCATTCTTTACAAAGAGCATTATTGGGAAGCTCAACCACAGCAAGGTTTGTTTCATAACATGTCATTCTGTTTCAGTGCTGTTATCACATCAGACACCTTATGCAGCTGCCAAGGTTTGTGGGCTGCTTTAACGAGAGCCAGCCAGCCCTCTTTCTTCAGGAACAGAGATGGAGCATTATTTAGAGATGGTTATTATAAGACACACTGCTTATAGTGGGCAGTAGCTTTTATCAATCATGTTTTTTTCACTCTTTGCAGTTATTATATACCATCTGCCAAGAAAAGGTTCTCAAAGGAGTGTTCACAGAACAATGAAAGCTTTTTTTTAAAGATAACAAAGACCTGCTTAACATAATCCCTCCTGGCTCTGTCTTTCAGATTGGGACTTCCATCATTGTCATGGCATCATAGCCACTGTGGATGACAGGAACTGTAGTATAACACATCTGGAGAGGATCTAATCCAGAAAGGCTGTTCTAAAACATGCAACCCTGGAATTCGCTCTATTGCAGAGGTGCCCAATCTATGGCCTATGGGCCAGATCTGGGCCCTGATGCCGCAAAATGCACCTGTATGGAAGTAAAATGTGCCCCCTGAACCATGTGACCAGACCATGGCTCAAAAAGTTTGGGCACCCATGTTCCAGAGTTTAGCCCACAATTATGTCAACTTATTGACACTTGTTGGTAATGGTAATGATGATGAGGTTATATAATATAGACAGCAGACCTTAACTATTAGGAAAGGCCAAGGATTTTTTTTTAAATTGTTGTTAATTTATTGTTATTTTTCTCTATCAGAAAGGCACTTGTAAGGTAATGTCGCCCTTGCTCGAAAGCCAGTCATATCCGACTCTAGGGTTCAGTGCTCATCTCTGTTTATAGCCAAAGAGCCAGCACTGCCTGCAGACATTTCCGTGGACATGTGGGAGGCATGCCTCAACACAGGAGTGCACAGAATGCTGTTTATCTTCCCACCGAAGTGGTCCCTAGTTATCTACTTGCAATTTCTTGCTTTCAAACTGCTAGGTTGGCAGGAGCTGGGACAGAGACGGAAGCTCACTCCATCATGCAATATCTGGGAATCGAATTCTGACCTTGCAGTCAGTGAGTTCAGCATCCTAACCACTTAGGGACACTATGCGCCTTAAATTAAGAGGTTCATGCACCATTTACTTACTGTCCTAAGACAATAGCATGAAATGAACCAGCCTTGCCATTAACATTACTTAGAATGAAGCATGGTTTTTTTCCCATAAGACATTGCAAGCATTGCCTTTAGGAATTTGCAATGAGATGCAAAAAGCCAAGCCATGCTGGCTTCTACAGACAGTATCTGCTACAAACACGTGCTGTTGACTGCAGCTAGAAACTACCACTAGCTGGGGTGGGGAGGGAGGAGGCAACAAAAACGACTATGTTAAAGGAGTTCGAAGTAAAGTCACACAGGCAGCAATAATGCATGTTATAAATATTCAATTAATTTACAAGAGAAACTGTGTTGCAAGGACTCAATGTCATGCACATCATACAATACTTCCTGCAGTCCTGACAGGTACCCAAGGGACAGGTTGCAACCAAACCACAGGGAGTTGATGCACATCGTTGTAGAGTGACGCAGATGAATCAATTTAAAGGAACAATAATTAAAGCAAAGCAGATGCACAGACAGGCCCAACAAGTCGAAACATGGGGGATAAGAGCCACACTGACTTAGATGAGAGGCCTGTTAGTCCAGTATTCTGTTCCAAAAGTGGTCAAACAGGTGTCTCTGGGGAGCCCACAAGTGCAGAAGGTGAGCACAATCAGCTGCAGAATGTGAGCAGAAATAGCACTCTCCTACTCTTCTTCCCTGGCAACTGGGACTGAAAGGCAGTGGCCTCTGATACTGGCCATGTTATATTACCCAGTCTGGCCAGACATCCCGATGCGGTAATGGAGTAGGCCATACAATCAGTGACTCAATGCCAAGTGTTGGGCAGCGGTAAATAACCTGACTCCTTAAAGGGGCTACTGGCTACTGGCAGATGATCCCCTTTAGGTGGAGTGATGGTCTCCTTCAGTTGAGGAAATGCCACTGGAAACCAGGATATTAGGGCCAATGGCAAAACGAGCAGAGGAGGAACTCTGATTCCCAATGGCCATGGAGGCGGAAAAGGCCGTGCCAGATGGACTGGCTGTGAAGGCACACCTGGATAATATTCTCAAGACTGTGGCAGTCCATTGCAGTCCCAGTGTTCAGTCCTGCATGTCTCATTTCATACATGTTGCAGGAGATAGCTCCGTGATCATAGAATGTGGGTCACCTCATGGCAAGCTGGGATCCACCTTAAACAAATTCACACCAATGGCATTTTTCCTGCTTGGGGGTAAAATACATTCTTGGATACGAGTTGCAGCAGATGATGTTACCATCATGGCCATTATTCCAATCCCCCTCTAAACTCTGTCTGATTGGTGGCAACATGTGGGGAAAGGAGAAAGGTGGAAGAAGTGGGTGAAATTACAAATGGGAGACAACTGTATCTGAACCCTCAGCATAACTTGAGGAATGAAGCAGGTTGATTGCTCAATAAAAGCTTCTTGAAACAAAAAATGAAGCAGAGTCTTTTTTAAAAAAAATAATCTTTATTTCAGTGTTTTGTCTTCATTTTTAAAAGCCCTATTGTTGATTTCTACTGCTGCTTTTATTCCAATGCAGGTCAAAATCTTATTGTCATTTTACGCGGTCATGATGCAACCAATGCGACTTTTGGCAGCAAATTACTGAAAGTTATTAAATCAACATAGACATTGTGTGTTGTGCACTGAATTGCATAATTCAGCATGCAACAGAAAATGTCTGCACTGGCTTAATAATTTTCAGCAATTTACCACCGTAAGTTACATGGTGGTTTAAGACCATTAAGCAAAGAAAGCTTGGGCATATCATGAGGAACAACATGAAAAATGGAATCCTCAAACTCACTCTGCAAGGAAAGATCCCTGAGAAGAGAGGCCCTGGACATAGAAGGACTTCATGGGTGAAGAACCTGAGAGACTGGTGTGATATGTCCTCAAAAGAACTGTTCTGAGGAATTAAGAGTAGGAAGACTATCGCGATGATGATAGTCAATATCCAGAACAGACACAGCACCTGAAGAAGAAGAAGAAGAAGAAGAAGAAGAAGAAGAAGAAGAAGAAGAAGAAGAAGAAGAAGAAGAAGAAGAAGAAGAAGAAGAAGAAGAAGAAGAAGAAGAAGAAGAAGAAGAAGAAGAAGAAGAAGAAGAAGAAGAAGAAGAAGAAGAAGAAGAAGAAGAAGAAGAAGAAGAAGAAGAAGAAGAAGAAGAAGAAGAAGAAGAAGTTGTTACATGGTTTGTATTACACTTGTAGATTCAAATGATAGGGTTTGGGCTGGGCTATTGCTTTTGACTATTTAAAATGGTATGTTTACATTCTATTGTAGCATATATATTTTTGTGAACCAGCCAGAGAAAATATTTTGTTCACAAGCAGTATGGAAAAATTAGAAAGAAATAACTGGGTCCTCTTTGGTTGTACATGTAATCTAGCCAATGAGGAGGGATTGTCCTTAGCATGAAGACCATGAGAAGAGAAAAGGCCATGTGAGGAATAAGTACATGGCAAAGAAGTGGAAATTGAGATACAGTACCCAGATGAGAGGGAGGTTATGTTGGCTAAAGGGGTGCATGCTTCTGTTTGGGGGATGGCAGTGGGAATACACATTATGTGGCAATATCAGCTTCTGGAGAGCTCAGTTCTAGGCACATGAGAATATCTATCAGCTCCTTGCCAAGAGAAAGAAGGCAGCTGACCTCTTTCGTGAGAGCTTTTTGGCAAAGACAGTGTGCTTGGCTGCCAAACTTTTGGAACAGAATTAGTGTTTGTTAACTGTTTCTTTTATCTCGCCAAGGTTGCATCTTTCTTGTGTAACTACTTTTCCAGTGGTAGTTTTTCCATGAGGGCATCGGGGATACTGCCAACCTCCTACTTGGAGGTTAGACAAGGTGGTAGAGGTTATATACACACACCGCAGAGAATACAAAGTGTTTGTGTGAAAGTTTATTGAACCTCTGTATGAGACTTTTCTTCAGTTAGACATGAAATGTGAAGGAGTTGTTGTGCATGAGAACAAAACCAACATTTGTCGGCCACACCTGCTCTTGACTTTGGCTTTCCTTCCACTGGCCACTTTTCCATTCCAACCTTGATACTCATCTGTTACTGCTCTTTCATTATAATTTTCTGAATAAAAATAGCTTTTGCTTGTTTGCTGTTTGTCCTATTTCCCCCTTCTATCTTTTGCCCTTTTTAACAGCATATCCCTGAAAAACGTTTTCTTGAGGATTTTTTCCTTTGAAATCTCAAACTCAGAATCGAAGCAAGTCAATAATGATTTAACCAAGAAAAGCCATAAGACTGGATGCTGAGGAGTCTGAAATATCTGAGAGACTGGCCTGTTTGTTTTCTTATTCTTAAGATAGCCCTTATTCCTTATGGGGACTGCGGTGGCTTAGTGGTTAAGATGCTGAACTTGATGACTGGAAGGTCAGCAGGTCAGCAGTTCAAGACCCAAGTGCTGCACGATGGAGTCAGCTCCCATCTCTGTCCCAACTCCTGCCAACCCAGCAGTTTGAAAGCAAGAAATTGCAAGTACCTGTACTGTAGATAAATAGGTACTACTTTGGTGGAAAGGTAAACAGCATTCTGTCCACTCTGGTGTTTAGTCATGCCTGCCACATGACCATGGAAACAATTGCAGAAACAGACCACGCTGGCTCTTTGTCTATAAGCAGAGATGAGCACTGAACCCTAGCATTGGATATGGCTAGCTTTCAAGCAAGGGCAACCTTTTTATATTTACCTAACATTTCATTTATGGTGATTTTCACATTTATATTGATTACTCTGAATGTATACAATCATTTCATAAATAAATAAATCCTGCTCCAATAACACTGTAGAATAAATGTATTTAAGTGTAGGATACAACAGTAATGCTACATTCTTGCATTCATTTTACCATTTCTTTTTTTCCAGATAATCAAGTACAAGACTGTTCTTCAAAAGGTGTACATTGGCAGTTATCATTTCTGTGGGTTCGGTATACAGTATACAGTTTCAGTTATCTGTAGGTCTAAAAATATTTCAGTAAAACCCCTGAAATAGATATGTATTTCTATGGCACAGAGGCCACTAACTGCAATGTAAACTTTTGGGGTTGCTTTATCCATGGTTCCAGTAGGTCTTGGAATGTATCCCCTGCAAGTAGAGGGGCAGCCAGTACTTGCTAAATGTCCACAGAGAAAACAAATAAAATGGGAACAATTCAGAGAAATGAGATACGACAAAGTATCAGTAAAATACTGTAATGGTGTACCTGCTCAAATGAGAGGCTAAAGATGCATATTTTAACAGACATGATTGAGTTTTAAGGGGTACCACTGTGGTGTAGTGGATAAATTAATGGACTAAGACTCAGGTTTAGTTCCCCAACTCTGCAATGGAAACTCATGGGGAGGGGTGAAACTGGTAAAACCACATGTTAAGTATCTCACCTACCATGAAAACCTTATTAGGTAAAGGTAAATGTTGCCCTTGCTTGAAAGCCAGTGAATCCAACTCTAGGGTTTGGTGCTTATCTCCATTTACAGCCAAAGAGCCAGTGCTGTCTGCATCTGCAGATGTTTCCGTAGTCACGTGGCAGGCATGAATAGAGTGCACAGAATGCTGTTACCTTCCCACCGAAGTGATACCTATTTATCTACTTGCAATATCTCGCTTTCAAACTCTAGGCTGGCAGGAGCTGGGACAGAAATGGGAGCTCACTCCATCATGCAACACTTGGGTCTTTAACTGCTGACTTGCCAACCTTCCAGTCCTCAAGTTCAGCGCCTTAACCGCTAAGCCACTGCAGTTCCAAAAAGCCTTATTAGGGTCTCTATAACTCAGCTTTGACTTAATGGTGCAGAACAACAATTGGGATTTAAGCCCATGGATAAACATGCATAGCTATTTGCCCTGGTAGAAGCTTGCCTCCAAACTTGTCTTTGCTTACTTGCCTGGAGTGACTAGCTCTTAGCGCATGGTGAGCATTTGAGCGGTTAGCCCATGGAGGAGATATTAGCAACGAAGGTTTCGCTCACTGCATATGACTCTAGAGACAGAAATGAATGAAGGAGGCCATGACATCATCATTTATTACCACCTGCTTGCATCTGTCTTCCAGGCTCATCCCTCCACCAAAGGGTTGTTAGGCCGAAAAAGAGGAAGGTTTACAATTCAGTATGGCAGCATTACAATAATCTCTCAGACCCTGCTTTTGCCTTTCTATTTGTGGCTAGTTTCTCTTATGTAGATAGCTTGGGAGGCAAAGAGGAGGGGAAAGAAGTGACAGTGGCCCCAGGTACACCTTCCTCTTCGTTGTCTCTTATCAGTTTGATTAGCCAAGGGATTTCAGTTGCTACTTTCTAGCTGCTTTCTGCCATTATCTTTTCCTCATAATTGCCATTCAGCTGCTATTGACACAGTGGAATAGTCACCTTTCAGCTCCTCATTCACCATCCATAGTCTTCTAAGAACACAACACATCTTTGCTTTTACATAATGCGTTGGCATGTTCATTCCTAACTATATGTCACATTCAGGAAGCATATCTTGCTTGGACCACGTCAGCTCCATAAGTGTGTTAAGTGCTTCCCATCAACTAATACTTTGTAAGGGCAACATAGACGCAGCAATGACATCAATGTATGCACGCTTAAGCCTGGAAAGTGGAGATGTGTCTTTCTGAAATAAGGTCTTATGCAACAGGCTCTTACAGACCCTGGCATTTGTGAGTGGAAAGAGTATGGCACCTGTCATGTGTTTTGTGACGAGCCTGTAATAGGATAATGTTAACACAGAGTGTAAACCTGATGGGAGGTATAGGGCTAAGGATTGTGGGCTAAATTACTTGCCAGATTCATTTCCTGTTTTACTTTTGAGTAAGCACATGAAGCCAAGATCCAATTTCAGACAACTCCACACATATGGGAGATATTTAACCCTTTCCATGACAGCTGTTATTTTTAAATTGAATTCAATTCTCCCACCTAAGGATGGTAAGAAAACCATCAAGTGGTGATAAACGTGTCTCCATCTCAGGTGTTCTGAGGAGCTGCGGTGGCTCAGTGGTTAAGAAGCTTGCCTTGTTAGCTGAGAGGTGGCAAGTTAGCAGTTCAAAACTCAGGTACTGCATGACGGATTGAGCACCCATCTCTGTCCCAGCTCTTGGGGATAGGAAAGGAGCCTCATTTCGGCGTTCCCTGAGCAGAGTTTCTCGTGCCAAAATCCTTTCAACCCAGAATAATTTCTGACATGAAATTATTATTATCTCAGGTGCATGACTTGACCTGCATGCTTGACTTTTAAGAAGCTGCAGGATAAATTGTGCATGCTGCTTAGAATAAAAGAGCCAGTTCAAATGCCCACTGAGGTATTAAACTTAAACTCGTTGGATGACTTATGTTCATATTTTTCTCTATGTTAGACCAATATCACAAGGTAGCTCTTGTGAGGAAAGAAAGAGTTGTATAGGTCACTTTGGGGTCATTGAAAGAACCGTTGAATGAATGAATGAGCAGTTAATTAAGTAAACAGGCATATCTATTTGATGTTCTATCTTTAAGCATTGAATGTTTTAGGAGAAAGGCAGGATATCTTAAAAGGCAAATGATTACTCTCAAAGTGTATTCTAATGCCCAGAATTTTGGGGGGACTTTTTTTAATTATAATGTCCTGAATCCCCTAATTGGTGATCATGGGAATACTGATGGTGATCTTTTAAATATATGATATTAAATATATGATCTTTCACAATATATGATAGGATTTCACAACATTCTTTTGACAAAGGATAAATCCCATGATAGAGCTTGCTTACACAGCAGGCAAGATTATGAGGCCATTGTAAAGGTGAATCAGCTTTTGCACTCCATTTCTGTACATACCCGGTATTTTACAACTTGAAGTTTGAATTCCCAAAGTATGTTTCACAGATGTATTTTCCTGGGCTATCAACATTTTGATGAGAGGACAAACTTCTCGAACAGATCCTCAGTGCCCTAGCAGTTTGCACAGTGCTGGGGGGGAAAATTCAAACAAAAGATGGACCAAGTCTTCCTCTGAAGGCCACAGGAAGGGAAGGAAATACACAAAAGTAACAGTCACAGGGTTACCACATGCATTGTGGCAAAGGAGGATTGTCATTGATTCATTTGTTGGTACATCTCTGCTTGAAAAAACTAGTGCATCAAACTTGATTTTGACAAGCTGTTCTCATGATTTCTCACCTTTGGCTATATGGGGCTGATGGCTGTAATCCAGGGAAAGATGCCTATTGATAGAACTACATCTGCCAGCAGAATCTGGGAAAGGCCAGGTTTTTTCCTCACAGCAGTTCTCTGCGCATCCAAAAAATTGTTCTGGTGGGCTGGGAGATGTTTTGACCCTGATCTTTAAGCAGCGCTAAGAGCTGCCAGAGAACAGTTACTTAAGTCACAGTTTTCTCAGTGCTGACATGCAGAGACAAGCTAGGTCTTAAGAACAACATTTTACTATAAGTAATAAACTGACATGTGAACCAAAAGTGGGAGGAAAAGGTGCTACAAAGAAAAATGAGTTTATGGAAATTTGGGGAAAGTTCATGGACTACGTGTTTGGGGAAACCAATGGAGTCAATCCTTGTAAAGAATATACAGTGGTACCTCATTCAATGATTTTAATCCATTCCACGGGGCTCATTGTTGTATGAAAAAATTGCTATATGATGCATGCATCATATAGCGATTTTCCCTATGGGGTGCATTGGACAACGATTTTTTCACTAAATGATTTTTCCCATTGAAAAATTGTTGTACGATTTTTTCCATAGGGAAAATTGTTATGTGGGGTGCCATTCCCCCCCCCCAAAAAAAAAACCTGATTGTTATGCGATTTTGTTGCTATACGGGACAATCGTTGTATGAGGTTCAACTGTATTACATTCTGGAAATAGAGGGGTGAGGGGTAGGCTATATACAAATAAACTGGTTATTATGTTTAAAAAAGTTTAGACAACATAGCGAGGTCCCAGGTTGTGTAAATACTTTTATGTTGTAATTAGTAGCAATAGTTAATTAATATGTATGTATGTTTTATAAAATAAAATTATTTTTTTTAAATGAACATTTTAAAAATATTCCCAATTATCCAGAATTCCTCATTTCTCATCATCTTGTTGATTTCTGGATGGTACACCAATTTTGTCAAGAAGATTTTAATAAGCCCATGACTGTGTTTTAGTTTTAAATGACTGGGAAGAAAAGGTAAGAAAGATGATTTATCATGTCAATCAACATTAGACACAGTACTTGTTATCATGACTTCAGCCCTCCCAGTTTTAGTGAGAAATAGAACAAATGGTTCCATAATGCCTGTAGCAATGCTATTAAAGGCACTCAATGACTTTATAAAAATTAACTAATTCTCCAGCCATCCAGCTGAGGGAATGATAACTCCATAAATGAGAATTTATAGTCTAGCTATTCTTTTTCTTTTATTCCAAAGAGAGAGAAAAAACTCCATGCCTATTAAATAATCCTTTGTTCCCTCATATCAACTCCCTGCCCTATGGAATCATATCAACTTCACCCTATGGAACAGATACACACCACTTTTCAAAAATATGCTTTATGTTGATGGGGTCCAATAAATCGGTCAATATGTATGTAATATTGTTATTGATTGTAACCACATGAATACTTTCCTTAGAAATATATGGATTCACCTTGTGTGGTCATGTGACTGCTTTTGCTCATAGTGTACAGTATAACATTTCTTGAAGGGGGAAGCAGAAAAAGAATGGAAGGTATAAAAATACTTGCAAGAATGGGTGTGCTGCTTCACTTTTCCTGTATCATAATGAAGTGTATTGCCCAGTGTCATTAATTGGCCAAATAAAGACACTTTGGTTGAGATATCTCCTTGTCTGATTGATTTTTGGATTGACATCTGACAAGCCTGGTCTCAAGGAATAGCTTTCACACTGGAACAGTATATTGCTTTCATTTCAGTGAAGTCACAATGGCAAATTTGTATTTGACAGGCAATTTAAAAAATGAGTTAGGAAATTAAGCTAGACTGTGAAATTTTGCATTTTGAAGCACTATGAGGGGATAAAAATAAAATATGTATGTGGAGTTCTTTAATAATGGACATTTTTCTTTTTGTTTCTAAAGAGAAATTGAGCTATCTCTGTATTTCTGGCCAAAAGTTTTTAGAATACACACACAACTTCCAAAAAAACCTCAGTAAAATCAAGAGACAAAAGTCCTGTAATTGTATTATATCACTGCCAATAGAGGGAGAGTTGAATTCAGATTTCTTTTATAGATGAAAACTTGGAATTATGTGAAGAAAAACTCAAACGACTCCAGGGTTGTAGCCCCCCCCCCCCGGCAAAGTGCGGCTTCCCATAGGAATGCATTGAAAAGAGGCTTTGTTGCCCATCCTGGAAAAAAAATTTGCCCACCCACATCTAGAACCCAGGCTATGGTCCTGAAAGACTCTGAAAGTACTTTAACATATGAGGAGATAGGATTCTCATCTTTATAATCTCTGGATTCCTAATAGATTCTTTTGAGGCTGCCTAGTGTCAAATAAGCTTGCTAGATATCCTCACCTGAGCTGGGGAATGCTTGATGCAAGCCAGGTGTCTACTTTTAGTGTCTTGCACCATATAGCCACTAGATGCCTCCACTTGAATCATTACTAGATATCTTCTGGAGACCTGAGAGAAGCAAGACTTTGGTAGCCTGTCCAAATTTCCCAATTTTGGTGTGGTTGGATTGGTCTGAAAAGCAATGGTTACAATCAGGATGCACTCCTCCCATCCAAAAGGAAACTGATATTTTAAGGAAGTCAATGTTTTTTTTAATGTTTGCTAGATCAGTGATGTGATGGGGTACACTGAAAGAGCCTCCTCGAAGACTGTGGTATTTTTGAACCACAATCGGGCATACCCTGATAATGGCAACCTTGTGTTGCCAGTTAATCTTTCTCACACTAGGTCAGATGAAAGGAACTGCAGAATGAACTCACCAAAAGATGCCTTCATTTTGTTTTGTTTTTAAAATAATTTTTATTAAACTTTAAAATAGGAGAGCACAGTTAGAAGGTTACAAAAATACAACATAATTATCCGCATTGGAAAAAAAATCAACAACAACAACAAGAACATTCAATATCACAAAGCAAAAAAAATACAATAAATAAATATATTCACCCACATCCAACCCATCACCTCCCATAATCCCATAATAACATAACATAAATCCCTATCATCCACCCTAAAACCTTTCACCATTCTGTCATCTTCTCTCCCCTATCCTTTCATTGAAGGACCACCTCTGAGATGCCTTCATTTTGGAAGAAGATGGCAGTGGCAGCAGCTGATTTGATACATCACTTCAGTTTTTAAAAGGTTTAATTATTTTTCTCTGTGTTTTTGTTTAATTTTTAAAAAGGTTTGTTACTTTAAGACATGGGATGGTTTTCTTTCACTTAAGCATCAAACCATCAAGCCACACTGTTTCATCAGCTGCAGTAAGATCAATAAAAGACACCATCAAGGAGTACAAGGGCAAGAGTGTGAGTGATGAGCATCTGCTATCATTCCCTTAGGCAGTAATCCTTTGTGACAGTGAAAATGACCCAATGAAAGTGGCATTTATATCAACCTGGAGAGGTAAAGGACTGCACTGCTATAAAGTCCAATTCTTAGTACCAAGTGCTGGCCGTTCCATTTAGTCCACAATAATCATTCACGTGGTTGTGGAGCTCATGTAAAAGCAGTGTGTGTGAATGCAAAGAGTGGTCTGTAGAATGAATGCAAATATCATTACTGCAGGAAGTAAGCCAATTCAGTCTGGGTGTACCTGGTACAGCTTCCCTGTTTAGACAGACCCTAGGGGCGTGATGACATGGGATGAGCCAGTCTCTCAGCTATTGGATGAATTGTGGAGCAGTGCAATGTCCTGGTGGCCACATGCCATGCAGGGAATTGTGCTTTAGTCTGACCCTAATCCATGCCCAAGCTGGACCTTTTTCTCCAGCTATTAATTTTGTGGTTTGGAGTGGCGTGATTCCCCAGCAGATGGAAGGGTCACTTTAAGAGACATTGCTCCTTGTAAATTGACCTTTCCAGCCTTCTGATCACACTAGGCACATGTCACCATAACCAAAACAGACATCTGACAGCTGTAACTGTGCAAAGGCATTCTTGAGACCTGAACATCCAGACTTAGGGATGAGTCGAAGAGTATACCCATACTGAGAATATTCAGCTATTTGTGTGATGCCATCCACACAGCCTGAATTGCTGCTTCCTGTTTTGTTCTTTTGATTGAACAAGACCACCTCTATCTTTTCTAAATTAAACTTCCCCAATTCAGTATGTTGCAGACACCATACATTGGTTTAAAACAGGAACAGCTTCTTTGGAGCTGTAGAGATATTGATGATCATCAGCCAAGTACTAATGGCACTGAAATCCAAAATGCAGTTCCATGTATATGTTAAATAACATGGGAAACAAAAGAAAACTTTGATGAATACCATAGGGCAGTGATGACTAACCTTGGCACTCCAGATGTTTTTGGAATTCAAGTACCAGAAACCCAAATCAGCACTCGTGCTGTTCAGGGCTTCTGGGAATTCTGAAGTTCAGGGCTTTTGAAGTTCAAGAACACCTGGAGTGCCAAGGTTAGCCATCATGGCCATAAGCCAAGGTGTAGAACATGAGTCCTCCAAACCCATTTTCTGAGATTACCCCTCTAAGAAGGACTGGGGACACTATGAAACAGTGTCTTCATGTCCCACCCAAATGATGGCCCAGAAGAATGCCATGGTCAGTAGGTATGGAAAGACCAGTAGAACTAACAGGGACACTCACCCATCCAGTTTCCTGTATAGATCATCTACCAAGGTGATGAAAGCTGTTTCTGTCACATAACCAGTCTATGGTGAGTAATCCATGTCATCTCAGAAGATCTGAGCCTGAGAAGCCACTACGGGTTCTCTTAAAGTGGGGTTAGAAAAACTGAGTATAAAACAAGGACAAAACAAGGTGGATTGATGTGAGGTCAGTCAGATAATATACATAAATAACTTAGTGAAAGTTCACGGAGGCCAAAGAACACTTCTGAAAATAATGAGTTACTTCAGGGCATGACACACTAGCTGTCCAGAGTAACACACACTAGTATAAGTTTACATTAGGATGGTCTATTTTTTACAGCTTGGTCTCATGACCAGTTAGTGTGGGTTACGTGATGGACCCATGTGGCAAGGTATCAGTTTTGGCTTCTGCATCATCTGAGGAATTCTACTCAGAATGCCAGAATTATATAACCCATGTAAATCAACCCCCTTCTGCTGCACCCTGGAAACAAGCACAATCAAAGGGGAAATGTTTTGAGGTCATAACCAGTTTTTATTGTTACTTTGAAATACATGGATTTACTAACATCCTCTCAGTTTCCTTCCTACCACATCTCATTCCAAAATATACCAAGCATATTTGTCAAAAAAAAGTTCTTTAAATGATGCATTCTAGCCTCATACCTGGAAATTGGCATCTTTAGATAGCTAAGATTTAGGGATCTAAAACAGGGGTACCCAATCTTTTTGGGCTGTGGGCCAGTAATGTGGTTCAGCAGGCCAGTCATGTGGTTGCTCCCACCTAAAATGGAAGTAAAACGCACCTTGCAGTCTGTTTTGCGACAGGATGAGGTGGATTTTTAGGCTGTCATTTTCTTTGCTTAAACCAGGAGTGCCCAATCTACGGCCTGTGGGCTGGATCCAGCCCCTGGCGCCAATTCATCTGGCCATACAGGCACATTTTACTTTTGATTCTGAGAGCGACAAAGGTGGTGCAGGCTGGATGACTTTGATTCCCCATGGTGCCTTCATGGAGAAGAGTCAGCTTATTCAACCATGAGCAAGTTGCACAGTCCCAGAGCTCCCCCAGAAGAAAGGGATGGTAAACCATTTCTGTTTGTTCTCTACCTAGCTAGGGATGCCATATGTCAGGATTGACTTGATGGGATGCAATTACTATAAAAAAGCATGAGGGCTACTCCAAGATGACTTGGTATCTGGAGGAATACTGAGTCATGACACACACAAAGGGTTCTTCCACACACATAAAAGTCATCTGGAGGAGGGAAGAAAGAATGACCAGAGTGGGGTCAGGAAATGTACCTAGCAGTCTGTCATTCTTGCACCTCAGTACAAATCAGTATCTCTGCCATCTGAAGTGTTTACCTAACTCAGTCTAAGAGGAGGACTGGCCATAGAAGCACTCCTGCAGCAGAAAGGATTTGGGTGGCAGGCATCCCTCATCTACAGTCAGTGCAGATGAACACTAGAGGAAAGCATTTCTTTTTATAATAAGAAAAACAAGCAAGTTTGACTAATAACATCTTTAAATCTGAATGTTCTACCATCCTGATAGAAATAGAACTAGTCCTCAAGTATTTTAGAGATGTGACTAGAACTGGGGTCTGCCATGGTCTTACTGACTAATGTTGACAAGTTTAACGTGGATAGTGATAAAAAAGAATTGATGTCTGTAATGTTAACATCAGCCAGATGTTAGCAAAAAATTGGAAAAATGATGTGATTTTTAAAACAGAGGATTGGTATAAGGAAATGTGGAATTTGGCGCTAAATGATAAATTAACATGGGAGTTGAATGTTAGAAAAGGCATGGTCCATGAAAATAAGTAAAGGTAAAGGTTTCCCTTGCTCGAAAGCCAGTCGTATCCAACTCTAAGGGTCAGTGCTCATCTCTGTTTCTAAGCCGAAGAGCCAGCGCTGTCTGCTTCTGCAGACGTTTCCATGGTCATGTGGCAGGCATGACTAGACACCGTAGCGCATGGAACGCTGTTACCTTCCCTCCGAAATGGTACCTATTTATCTACTTGCAATTTCATGCTTTCGAACTGCTAGGTTGGCAGGAGCTGGGACAGAGACGGGAGCTCATTCCGTCCTGCAGTACTTGGGATTCAAACTGCTGACCTTCCGCCTCCCAGTCAGCGTCTTAGTGACTTGAGCCACTGGCAGCAATTTGTAGAACATTCAATTGTTAGAAATAAAGATATTATTCCTGTATCCGATCAATAGAGTTTTTGGAAGGTATGAAAATTTATGTGACTTGTTATAACCTCCTGGACATTGTATATAGCACAGTGGTGATTTGTAATAGAATGACGATATTAAAAATTTGTAGAAATACAAAGAGAATATAGAAATGCTATGTGTTGAATTTTAATGTGAAAAATACTTCCAATAAGTGTTTTTTTTTATTTTTATTCTTTATTTCCTTTTTTCCCCTTTGATATGTTGTATTTGTTGCAATGTACGTTTTTCTTTGGATTGTATTTTGTTTGAAAATTTAATTAAAACGATTTAAAAAACAAAAGAAATAGAACTAGTCAGTGATTTCCAAAGTGGGGCCCACACCCCACAGGAGGACTTGGAAAACTGGTTTAAAGTCAACTTGGTTCCACTGTTTAACAATTGAAACAAACTATTCTCTGTTCTGAATTTTCTCATCCCAGAAACAACATTAAACATGTTTCTTTCATGAACTGCACTATAGATGTGTGCTTATGAACTGCCTGTTTCCTTTCTTATTCATCAGTACTTGAACCTGAAATGTTATAACCATGTTGGCTGAGAGAATCCTAGTTGTGCAATCCGAAAGAAAGCTAAATTTTATAGAGCTTTCATGCAAAAGGAACATTTCCAAGTTCTGCTTCTACTCTTCACCCAACTCAGGAACATCCTGAATGTTTTGCCCAAGGCAAGAGACAAATCTTTACATCTTCTTGTTTTCAAAAGGCTTTACTTCTCTGTCTTAAATCTATTGCTTGGTGTAATCTGACACACAGCCTCCATTCTGAGCAAGTCTAGCATTTTGATTGGCCTTAAAAAAAGGTATTGCAAACTGCATTTGGGAGTTTTTCTTCTACCAACCAGCATGCCTATCTTTGTTTTGTGTTAGTATATGCTTTTATTTTATTTCTATTCTGCTAATATATACATAGGGCCGTGGTGGTTAAGATGCTGAAGTTGACAACCAGAAGGACAGTAGGTCAACAATTCAAGACTAGAGTGCGACGGATTGAGAACCCACCATCTGTCCCAGCTCCTGCCAAGCTAGCAGTCTGAAAGCAAGAAATTGCAAATAAATATGTACTGCTTTGGTGAGCAAGGTAACAGGGCTACATGCATTTTGGTATCTAGTCATGCCTGCCACATGACCACAGAAACATCTGCAGACGCAAACAGTGCTGGGTCTTTGGCTGTAAATGGAGACGAGCCTAGGGTCAGATACAACTGGCTTTTGAGCAAGGGAAACCTTTACCTTTAATATATAAATGTCTATTTGCACATTTTTATAAAAAAGTATGTGAAGTGAAGACTAGGACTCAGGAAAACTGAGTTCAAATCCAACTCAGTCATGGAAACTCAATGGGTGGAAAGGTGCAATGGCAGAACCATTCCTTAAATATCTCACATATCTAGAAAGGCCTATTAGTGTCAACCTAAGCTGGGTGTGACTTGACTGCACATAATAACAATTATTATATTTATAGTTTCATTTATTTAATTTCACAAGTTGGACCCATTATTCACTGTTTGCTACCTGTCAGTCTTAAAGATATACAGTAAATCTTCAATAAGATCATTTCCAAAAGAATTACATGAATAATCCATTGCAACATACCATTGTTATGTTACACCTGAGCTTTCAGATGCTCTTCAGTTCATTATTCCATAAACGTTAAAACAAAGAGTTGAATTATCTTGAGAGGCAAAAATAGATAATCACACTGACAGCTATCAAGGAGTTAAACATTGAAGCTCAGGATTCAAAATACTGCATTTTAAAGGTTTACTTCTGACCTCTTGGACCTTGTGGTTAGTAAAGTTGCTTTTCTCTAAATTATATTGTTTGAGGTTTCCAGGAAGATAATGTTTACTGTTTCCTTCTAAAATGTACAAAATTGCAAGGATGCTGTAATTTTAACAATCATGTCTGGATTACAGGATATAACAAGAAGACATGGTAATTATAAATTCCCTACCATGGAGAGGTTAAGCGAGTTGCTACTAAGTCAACTTTCATTTTCAGGTGCTACCAGGATATTTCTCTCCCCCCCCCCCAAAAAAAAAGATGTTCTCTAATTCCCTCCCCCACATCTGTTTGACTCCTATTTATTTACTGTAAATTCACATAAGGTGGAGAAGTTCCATACAGTCAGCAAAGACAAGACCTGGAGCAGACTGTGACTCAGGTCATAATCTACTGATTGCCAAATTCAGTCTTAGATTAAAGAAAACAGGGAAAACAACTAGGACACACAGGTATGACCTAGACAACATCCCTAAGGAATACACGGTGGAGGTGTGGAACAGATTTAATGGTTTAGACTTGATAGACAGAGTACCTGAAGAATTGTGGACAGAGGTTCAAAAGAAAGAAGTGTAAGAAAGCAAAGTGGTTGTCTGATGAGGCTCTTAAAATAGCAGAGGAAAGAAGGAACGCAAAAGGAAAAGGTGAAAGAGAAAAAGTCAATCAATTAAACACAGATTTTCAAAGAAAAGCAAGGAGAGATAAGGAAACCTTCTTAAATGAACAGTACAAAGAAATAGAGGAAAACAACAGAGGGGAAGGACTAGAGATCTTTTCAAAAAACTTGAGGAAATCAAGGGAACATTTAAAGCAAAAAATGACCATGATAAGGAACAAAAAACAGCAGGGATGTAGCTGATGCAGAAGAGATTAAGAAAAGATGGCAAGAGTACACAGAGGAACTTTACAAAAGGGACCCCAACACCCTTGACAATCACAGTGATGAGAGCTTTGAATTGATATCCTGGAGAGTGAAGTCAGAAAAGCCCTAAAAAGTACAGCTAATAACAAAGCTAGTGGAGATGATGGTATTAGCTGTAGATGGTATTAGCTAGTGGAGATAATGATTGAATTATTCAAAGCCCTAAAAGCTGATGAAAATAAAGCATTGCATTCTATATGCCTGTAGAGTCGGAAAACACAACAATGGCCACAGGATTGGAAAAGATCAGTATATGTTCCAATTCCAAAAAACGGCAATGCCAAAGAATGCTCAAATTATCGAACCATTGTGCTCATCCCACATGCTAGCAAGGCCATGCTCAAGGTAATACAGGATAGACTGCAGCAGCACGTGGAGAGAGAACTACCAGAAGTGCAGGTTGGATTCCGAAGAGGCAGGGGAACTAGAGACCAAATTGCCAATATATGTTGGAGAAAACAAACGAATACCAGAAACAAGTCTACTTCTGTTTCATTGACTTTGACTGTGTGGACCACAATAAGATGTGGCAAGTAATTAAAGAGATGGGAATACCAGAACACCTTATATGTCTCATGAGAAATCTGTACATGAGTCACGAAGCAACAGTTAGGACAGGATACGGAATGACGGAGTGGTTTGGAATAAGAAAAGGAGTAAGACAAGGCTGCATTTTGTCACCCTGCTTATTTAACTTATACACAGCTCAAATGATGCACAATGCAGGGCTGAGTTAATCAAAAGTTGGAATTAAAATCACTGGGAGAAACATCAATCATTTGAGATATGCAGATGATAGTACCCTAATGGCAGAAAGTGAAGAAGGCCTAAAGAAGCTCTTGCTTAGGTTGAAGGAGGAGACTCAACTTCAAGAAAATCAAGATAATGGCAACAGGCCCTATAAGTCCCTGGAAAATTGATGGGGAAGAAGTAGAAGCAGTGACAGACTTTACATTCTTAGGATCCAAGATCACTGCATGTGGAGACTGCAGCCATGAAATAAAAAGGTGATTACTTCTTGGAAAGCAAGCTTTGAGAAATTTGGGCAACATAGTTAAAAGTAGAGACATCACCTTGCAAACAAAAGTCTGCATAGTCAAAGCAATGATATTTCCGGTAGTGATGTAAGGTTGTGAGAGCTGGACCATAAAGAAGGCTGAGTGCAGAAGAATAGACGCCTTTGAGATGTGACGTTGGAAGAGAGTTTTGAGAGTACCCTGGACAGCGAGAACAAATAGGTCAATCTTAGAAGAAATCAACCCTGACTGCTCCTTAGAAGGACAAATAGACTAGTACCTCTGATTACGATGAGACTTGGTTCCACAAGTCTCATTGTTATCCGGTTTTTAACGTTGTGCAATGCATTGATCGCACAACGTTAAAAAAAACCCTATTCCCTTTCCAAAGAGGCAGGCGGATTGTAGCATGGGATCGGCTGCTTGGGTTGGAGGTTGAATCAGGCACATACCCGTTCAAACCCCCAACCAAAGCACCGATCATGTGATACAATCGCAGCCCCAGGGTAAGTCTGGAGAAGTCAGGACCAGTGCGGATCGGGTCTCCCGGCCTCCCCAGAGGTGGCAGGGGATCCAAAGAGCCCGAAATGGGTGAGAATTTGGAGGTTTTTTTTCCTGCCCATTTCAGGCTCCCTGCCCCCCATACTGCCTCTAGGGAGGTTGGGGGACCCAATCTGCACTCTTCCCAAAGTCCCCCGACCTACCTGGCCAGTGCTGTAAGGCAAAACATTGGGATTCAAATCCACGCGTTTTTCCTTACAGCACTGACCAGGTAGGTTGGGGGACTTCAGAAACAGTGTAGATCAGGTCCCCCGACCTCCCCAGAGGTGGCAGGGGCAGCAGAGAGCCTGAAATGGGCGAAAAAATGGTCCCCCAACCTAAGTCCCCCGTCAGCTTTCCAGCCACCCCGCCCCTGCCTCCGCAGCTGCGGGGTGGCTGGGAAGCCGAACGGGGGGCCTGCATTCAGCTTCCCCGCTGCTACGAATGATTGCATTGGATAATGCTAACAGATTGTTATCTGATGAAAAAAAAAATTTAAAACATTTGCATCGTTATCTGATTTCAGCATTATCCAATGCAATCATTATCCGAGGTATTACTGTAGTAAATATGAAACTAAAGTACTTTGGACATCAAATCAGAAAGAATTCACTTGAGAAAGTCTTGATGCTGGGAAAGGTGGAAGGAAAAAGAAGAAGGGCGGCAGCAGAGAATGAGATGGCTAGATGGCATTGTTGATGCAATGGACACAAAGCTGGGCGAGCTGAGGAGGATGGTGGAGGATAGGGGTGCCTGGTGTGCGGTGGTCCATGGGGTTGTGAAGGGTCAAAATTGACTGTGCGACTGAACAACAACAATAACACATAAGATTGATTTCTCATGAAAAGAATGAGGAATAAATCCAGAGTAATTTTACTGTTGTGGAGATTTGGTCACCTTATGGCCTATCTGAGGAACAAGTTTGGAAAACAGAACTATAAATCAACCAACTGCACTGATGAATTCTGAAAATGCATTGTTTTTTATAATTAATGAAGTACAGAGAATATTTAAGAGTCCAATCACACTGTAAATTTTTTTAAAAAGTCTACTATGTTATTCCTCCAGGCTCTGTAACTCTTTCAGGGCTAGGGCCTGAAACATCATGACTTAGTGACCTCCAGAAGGTCCTGTTATTAACTGTTATACATAGGTCTTCCAAGCTAAAGTCTGTGCCTTCCTTTACTGCAGGGGTTCCCATCCTAAGGCCTGTGGGTCGGATCTGGCCTACTGTGCCATTTCATGTGGCACCCCACCCCTCCCAGGGCATTCAAGAAACAAAATGGTCATCCCTTTGAAGCTGTTGGGAGAAAATGGCCTCCCCCATCATGCAGGCAAGGCAAAATGGCTCTCTGGCTGTCGAAGCTGACTGAGAGAACATGACTTGGGCCCTGGCTTGAAAAGGTTGGGAACCCCTGCTTTATTGAATCAATCCATCTTATATTAGATCTTCCTCTTTTCTCATGTCTGTTTAGTTTTCTTAGCATTATTATCTTCTCCAGTGAGTCTTGTCATCTCACAATGTGTCCATAAATAGACAAGATTTTGGGAGGGGGGGACCCTTGAACAGCAGCTAGTGTGGAGTAGCAGTAATGGAAGGTTGCATTGGTGAAGGATCTGTCATAGTCAACAGCAGTGAAACTCAAACTAACTCTTGCAGTATTGCACAGAAAGTGACAATGGTAAATACTTCTGGATATTTTATATCTTGCAACCTTTGATGAGACAACCCAAAATCAAACATCCAAGAATTAATAAGCAAATTCACATCTCTGTGGTGATTGAATACCTTTGTGCAGCCAAGACATAATGAATTAATCATTGGTAGCTGTTGCAGGTATCAGTTTGAGACAAGTCCAATCTACACACTGGCTAATTGTGGGGCTTCTAGATTTCTTCCCTCTTTCTTTTCTTCCTTCTTCTACCACTGAACTTGATGAATACCTCTGAGGAGGCCTGAAGCTTGCACACGTTTGTGGCATTTTACTCAATTATAACAAAGCTACAGTGGTACCTCACTTAAAGAGCATAATGCGTTCCATGTAATTGCTCTTTAAGCGAGTTTGCTCTTTAAGCGAAGCACCATTGTAAGTGACCAATTGTGACTTCTGGTGGGGGAAATTGCAAACCCCTATTTAGTTGTTAAGTGAGTTTTTGGTTGGTTTTAGTTAAGCGAAGCCACCATTCAGAGAAAATTCCACTCTTTAAGCGAGTTAGTCTCTAAGTGAGGCACTCTTTATGTCAGGTTTTACTGTATTTTACAACTGTGGTTTTGAGAGGGTAATAAAATGTTAATCATTGTACAGTACAGTCAAACTTCGCATAAAGATGGCCTCGCTTAAAGAGTAACTCGCTTAAAGAGCAGAATTTTCTCTGAATGTTTGCTTCGCTTAACAAATAAAACCAACCAAAAACTCGCTTAACAAATAAATCAGAGTTCGCAATCCCCCCCACCAGAAATCACAATTGGTTACTTACACTGGTGTTTCGCTTAAAGAGCAAACTCGCTTAAAGAGCAATCCTGTGGAACACATTATGCTCTTTATGCGAGGTACAACTGTACAATTACTTGGATCTTTAAATTTTCATTCTAAGTGACAGCTTCTCATCAAGGCTGTAATTCAGGAAATAAGAAGAGACATGTATTGGCAACAGCAAGAGAAGATAAATTTGTTATATCTTTATAGCACAAGTCCCATGCATGCCAGTTCATAAGTAAATCTCATGTTCAGAACATACTCCCAAACAAGAAAGTACAGAATTTTTTAAAATGATTTTATAATTGTTGTAAATCACCCTGGGTCCATTTTGGGAGGAGGGCAATAAACAAATTTAAATTAATTAATTAATTAATTAATTAATTAATTAATTAATTAATTAATTAATTAATTAATTAATTAATTAATTAATTAATTATGCATTTACCAGTTAATAACCTCAGCGAATTCACTGGAGGTTAATCCCTCTAGAATGAGGTAGACATTTTTCATATTTTGCATTATTCTATCTAACTAGTATATGATTAACAGGGTGAAGATTCTATGGCATGTCATAGTTTTATGTAACCTTTATTTGAATTTATAAGTAAGATAAAACATGTTTTAGAGCAGGGGTCCTCAAAGTACGGCCCACAGGCTGTCACTCCAGCTGCTGCTGCTGCCACTGCCACCGCCTCAATCCTTGTCTCCTCTGCTCGCTTTCGCGTGGCTCTAACAGTGCTCCATTTTTATTTTTGCCTGGAAAGTCATTTTCTGACTTTTTAAAGGTGTTATGTCATATTTCTGATTAATTTTATAGCAAACATCTTATTTTGGTCATTGGCAACCTTCCTGATAAGCCAGCAAGTTGAGCCGGCCTACAAAGTGAGAAATTGCCTGGCTGTTTATTTTCTTTTTCTTAGTCATCTAATGCAATTCCTCTGTTAATGAAAACTAATCCAGGGGTGATCATTTTACTCTCAAAATGAACATTTGATCGCTTCAACACTAGCACTTCTGCACTGGAAGTGAAGAATAAACCTTTTAATTTTGTGTGTTTAAGTATACTTTTTTTTAAAAAGGGTGCTAATTTCAGAAAAGTCATATTTTTGCTTTAAAAATCATATTTTTGAGTTAATTGGTCATATTTAAACAATTTTAAGGTCATAAATGCTTGCATGTTTCCAACATTTTTAGGTCATATACATCCTTGTCTTAATGATTAATAAAGTATTTTTAATTAATGACATCTGTCAAAGAACTGAAATTCCTGGGAAAGCTTACAAAAATCAAACTTTACTAAACATCATTATTGTTACCTTGTTTCCTGTTGCGTGTCTGGCCACATAAGAGGCACATCCCCCCCCCCAAAAAAAAAAAAAAGAAGAAGAAGAAGAAGAAGAAGAAGAAAAATCCACCACTCATTTGTATTCTTCTACAGTATTTCCATTCTGGATTCTGGCTAAAATCTACAAAACAAAGGATCCTGAAATAGAAAAATAAATAAATCTGGGGAAATCAAGTCTCTGGATTTCTTTCCATCCTCTGTTCTGAAGGTTTTTCTCCCCCCAAGCTTGGAGCTGAGATTCAGGCAGAAAGCAAGTTTTACTGTACAGAGATATCCATAAGTTTTCTTATACAGAACTCATTTTATTTTAAGGCAAGTCTTTAATAGTAAGTTTTGTTTTTGATTTATTATAGAAAAGATTTATATGATATGAAGAAAACCAGATCAAAAGAACAATCCTGGCAGGTCCTTCAGCTAATAAATAAACCACTAGTGCTACATCATAGGCTTAGTAACAGTAAAGGTAAGGATAAAGGTCACCCTTGCTCGAAAGCCAGTCATATCTGACTCTAGGGTTCAGTGCTCATCTCTGTTTCATAGCCGAAGAGCCAGAGCTGTCTGCATTTGCAGACATTTCCATGCTCATGTGGCAGGCATAACTAGATACCGGAACACATGGAAAGCTGTTTACCTTCCCACCAAAGTGGTCCCTATTTATCTACTTGCAATTTCTTGCTTTCAAACTGCTAGGTTGGCAGGAGCTGGGACAGAAACGGGAGCTCACTCTGTCCTGCAGTATTTGGGTATTGAACGGCTTACTTGCTGTCTTTCAGTCAGCATCTTAACCACTTGAGCCCCTGCAGTCCTTTTGGTACAGTAGTAACACAATTAATCTTAAATACTAATTTTACCACTCCTTAACTCTGAGCAGAAACGCTCCTTTTAAAATATTTTTAAGTACCCTCATTTTAACTTCTGTCTCTTGATATATTTTAATTTCTGTTATTTTTGATGTACTATGCTGGTCTTGGACCATAATAAAGATTTATGTATGTATGTATGTATGTATGTATGTATGTATGTATGTATGTATGTATGTATGTATGCCCAGCAGCCCAACGGGAGTGTTTCCTTCCTCCCCTGTTGCTTTGATCGCACTTTGCAATAAATAAGTGGATTTTGGGTTGCAGTTTGGGCACTTGGTCTCTAAAAGGTTTGCCATCACTGGCCTAGGTCCTCACTGCAGACCAGATTAATTGGCAGCATGGGCCAGATTGGGCCCATGGGCTATAGGTTGGGAACCCCTGCATTAGAGGTACTTGGTGATATCTATCCATATCTTTATCTCAGCGTAGGTTTGTTCTTCTGACTTCATACTGACCCATATGTCTCTGCACGTTCAATACCCAAGAAGTATAGTGATGTGCATTTTAACATGTAATGTAGCTAGAGATGTGTTTTAATACACACAGTGCTACAATATGTACACACACAGAGAGAAAAGTCAGTGTATTGTCACTTGCCACATCTTGTGTTTGCATTTTTTTTCTTGCTTCTGTAAACTGTGCCAGGTGATGAACATGTACTGTATTTAAATATACAAATCAAGAGGAACCATTGCATTACTATATTTGGAACTGCTATTTAAGACCTTGTCTTATATGTTCATACAAACTGTAGGGACTGAGAACTTGGGACTATCTGCATGTTGTTGAACTATATCTCCTATTTTCTCTGACTATTGGACATCCTGGCTGGGCTAATGGGATTTCCATAGTGTCTGGAGGATCATAAGTTGTCCACCCCATTCTATACCATACTGTCAATCAAATGCATCATTGCTTTAAGGGGTCCCCAATCTACAGCCTATGGGCCGGATCTGGACCCCAGGGCCACATTCATCCAGCTCCAGGCCCAAATTGCCGCCGACACAGAAGTGTCCCAACACCACTGGGGGTCCTGAAACTGCCATGTTTTTACACTGAAACGCCGCAAAAACACAGCAAAAAATTTTTTCAAAGATGGTGTGAAAATGTTTCTCCCTTGCTCATTCCTCCAAGGGAAGCGGTGGAGGTGGGGAAATGCCCAGAAACACAGTGCAAGCATATGCACCGATGCCGGCAGTGCCGCTGCAGCCAGGAAGAACCATGTGACCGGCCCCTCAGCTGACTGGTTAGTCTCCTGGCAGGAAAAGGTTGGGAACCCCTGCTTTAAGCAATAGTACAGTACTGTATATCCCTTCTGATAGGAACTACACCAGGGTCTTGTTCTGAGCGTTACAAACCCAGATACTTTCCAGTTAATTTTTAACTCTTATCTTGTATCAATTAAAGGTTGCTTTCCTTCCCAAAAGCCGCTCCATGCTAGTATATTCCAGAAAAATCCTGTTACAGTCCTTGCCATTGGGCCCGCATCTCCACCATAGGGGTGTGAAAGAACTTAACCTCCAGATAATCTTGAAAATGAAAGTTGATCATTTACAGAGATCCAGCCTCAACAAAAGATTCCACTGGCTCCATGTCCAAGGGTATTTATAGAACATAACCCAGCTGCAGGGTGTAGTCAGCAATCTGAAATTCATACATGTGCATCCAGTGATATGTTATTTCACAAACTCCCAGCCTGAGCTGATATTAAGGATATAAAAAAAATTCATTGGAAGAATAAGCCCCACAGAGAGAGAGAGAGAGAGAGAGAGAGAGAGAGAGAGAGAGAGAAGGACACACAAAGAATAAACACATACTCATGGTAAACCTCTTGGAAAAGTTTCTTCTTTGGAATGGGGGCCAAAGCCCCTCCCTCCAGGTCACCATGGCCAGAGGTATGTCTATTACATGAGTTCTCAAACTTTTAAGCCACGGGCCAGTCAGAATGGGAAGAGGTAAGGCTCAGGTGCCAGATGTTTAGCAGCAGCAAGCTGATGAAGGAGATGGCCTTTATTGAGGGAAGACTCAGTTTGTCAAACTTTATGCATGGGACGGTTGGGTATAGCAGCATCTTCTTTGCTTCAGGCAGTAAAAGATCCTATCCCTGTCCTGGAAACTACAGTATACCACAGCAAAAGAATAATTGGCCCAGCTGTTACTATTTATAAGAAAAATTCAAGGCAACTTTCATGGAAAATGCTGGAAACAATCTGATATAAATGAGAGGAAAACTAGATTCAGCTGGCTATTTACAAAATATATATACAGTATAGAAGGAATGGCTAACAGGGTGCTAAGACAGGGTTCCTTAAATTTGGCTCTGAAGATGGTCTTTGACTTGATCAGCAGGGGGTTGATTTGAGCTTCTGGTAATTGAAGTCCAAGAACACCTGGAGAGCCAAGTTTGAGAGACCCTGTACTAGGGCAAGGAAGGGATTTTTGTTTTCAAAAAAAGCTATTACTCCCACAGAAGAAAAAGATCCAAGTAAATAAAAATAAATAAAATAAATTATCCAAACAGACTCTTCTCCTTTCAGTGATCAACATACAGTTGCTGTAAAGTCACAGAGAAGATGGAGATGCCATCTGACTCTAGGAACCCAATGAAGGCCAAGCTTTCTAAGGTGAGAAAAGTTAATTAATTAGTATCATTAATTATTATCTTTTCTTTTAGTATATTTTTGAAAATAAATAAATGTTACAAAAATATAGAGCCTGCCTTTATATCCAAGACAACTCATTAACAGTAAAGTAAAACATTGGTAAAGAGGAATAACACATGGGACACAAAGTGCTCAAAGCATGACCTCCTGTTGTATAACTAAAATCAGGTGCTCTTACGATAAACCCTCACAGGTCAAAGAAAAGGAACATAGGTTGATTTCTAATGCATAACATGTTCTAATAGCACCACAGCACCAGACATTCTGAGATAGTCTCCAGGAATGTGAGACTGGGATGTCGCACGTCCCAATTCTTGATAGTCGTTTGTTCAAAAAGGACCAGAATAGATCCTACAGTAACTGGAAACATCAGGTCAATGGCACTATCAGGATATGATTTGGGAACAGGAGATCAGGATGAATGGTAATGCAACCATGCTGGCTTAACACATCATGAAGTATGCCAAGCAGGACCGGATTTACATGAAAAGAGGCCCTAGACTATTCCACTTATGTGGCCCTTTCACCTCCCATTTTTAAGTTTGTAAATTACATGAGAGATAATAAAATACATCATTACTGTGATATATATCAATATATAGGCCCCTCTTGATCTTGAGGCCTTAGGCTGAAGCCTAGTTAGCCTATAGGAAAATCCGGCCCTAATGCCAAGTAATATATAATTAACAATTGTGTGCTGTCAAGTCAGTTCCGACTTATGGTGACCCTTTCCAGAGTTTTCTAGGCAAAGAGAACTTACTGTTCCCTTCTGCTGGGGGAATCCAGGGATTGTGCACCTTGCCTTTGTTTACATAGGCTGGCTCTTTGGGAATGCACAATGTGGCATTGAACTCACAACCTCTGACTCCACAGCCAACTATCTAACCCACTAAGGTATCCAGCCAGAATGGGGCTGTTTATTTTAATCTCAGCCTCTAAAATAAACTAACTTATCACCATCCTGAGGACCCTGATGATGTCATATCTATGTATAACAGCATGAAAGACCTTGATGTGTGAGAGTCAGGGAAGGGACAGGGGAGCATAAATTTACTTCTCCCCACCCACTAAATATACATTAAGTCCACCCTACCAGAACTTGGAACTAGTCTTCTTTGGACTACCATTCTTAGGAACCAGCTAGCCAGCATGGCCAAAGATTGGATTGGCTGAGGGCTTTTGGGTGTTATAGTCCAAAGAAACAAAACCTTTCCAGGCTCTGCCCCTAACCATTCCTTTTTTAAGGAATCTTGTACAAGTTCTTTCTCTACCACCTAGGTGCACGCAATTTTAAAAACTGAATTAAATAAAAATGAGACATGATTCCAGATATATATATTTCAGTCTGG
The DNA here is from genome assembly GCA_030440675.1 of Furcifer pardalis. Lineage (NCBI taxonomy): Eukaryota > Metazoa > Chordata > Lepidosauria > Squamata > Chamaeleonidae > Furcifer > Furcifer pardalis. The sequence goes on along the minus strand of CP126892.1, from coordinate 171,400,366 downwards.
TATTCTAATGTTTAGAACTGTCCACAAATCCTTGTATCAGGATCTAATCAGCAATAAACACTTTATATAGCAGCATTTACCTCTAATGGCATGGACAAACAAAAAGTTAAAACTTCTGATGCAATCAACAACTTGTTTCCTTCAATATTGCCAACTTTTGCTTTCCTGAATAATCTCCCAACAGTTGAGTGGTACTGTATTTTAAAACCTAAAGCCTATTTGCTTCATAGCTTTTCCCAGACTGTGCCAATTGACTCTGATTTCAGGGGATGGTTAATCTGATCTGGTTTCACCCAATGGACTAAACCACATGCCCAAGTAACTTAGGCACCCAGGAGAAATCCTGTACTGGCAAAAAACTGGACTGGACTCTGTGCCTCCAAAAAGTTAGAGGTTATATTCTTTGCTGGCTTCAGGTACTGAAGAGCAACCTACACCATGTAATCCACGTTTGGCACAATATTCCTGCTCCATTCCTGCTTCCAGCTGATTCAGCTGCTCCCTTTCTAGTCACCGCTCAGCTGATTAGGGATAAAAATATCTTGTCTGTATCGACTGATCTTGGCACCAATAGGATGCATGCAGAAAACACCAGTAACAGGACAGCTCTCCCATACATTAGAGTAGAAAGATCTAAGGAATGTGCCACTATTTGTAGTACTGATCCACTGAAGAGGAGGGAAGGGTGAGGAGTGAAAAGGGTTCAAACTACATGCCATGTCTAATGTGTCATGGGTTTCCACTTCTTTTTCAAACTCTTGCGCGGGAAGAGGTAGAATTTACTCTTAAAGGTTGGCTGACCAGGAAAGGTCAACCTTCCCTTCCCTCTATGCATCATGGTCCTGCATGCTAATTTCTATGTAGAAAGATGTTTTATTATCACGGTACAGATTTAATGTGCCATGCAATTTAACTCCCTCTGTCCAGCTCCTAGGAAGAGATCTACATACTCCTCAACAGAAGATAGAGGCGTATTATGGGCTCTAAACCTTTCATTTCCACATACAATGATGTGTAGGAAGGCTAAGTGGGGGAGAGTGAACATCTACGTATATTTCCCACTGTCAGCACCTGCAACACCCAAAAGGGGTATGTGATCTTGACCACTCCTATATGTAGTTATTGCAAGCCATAACCTACTGCGGCTCCTGCTGCTATTTTAATACTCCTTGCCTTCAGTTCTCAAAGCATGCTTCCTTGCCATTACATACTTCTATTTTATTGTATGGCTGTGAAACATGGACTCTCTATCACCAAGACATCAAAAAGCTTGAGCTCTTTCACCAACAGAAGCTAAGGTCCATCTTGAACATCAAATGGGATGACTATGTCACCAACATTGCAGTCCTCTAGAAGGCAAATGTAAATAGCACTGAAGCTTCCATCATAGGCCATTATCTTAGATGGACAGGGCATGTCTGCCATATGGATGGTTCCAGGCTTCCTCATCACTTTCTTTATGGGGAACTTAGCTCTGGTACAAGATTTTGCAGAGCTCCTTTGAAGCATTATAAGGACCAGTTGAAACAAACCATGAAGGCATCATGTATAAACCCACAAACTTGGGAAGCAGTAGCCATAGATCACCCACTGTGCCTCCAAACCATTTCAGCTGCTACCGATCACTTCAAAGGAGAACGCCGCAGAGATGAAGAGGCTAAGTGACAAACACAAAAGCTTTGTCAAACTCAACTATGCCCTCCATCATCTATTCAGTATAATGTGTGTAGTTGCATGTTTCATGCCAGAATTGATTTATTGAGTCACCAGAGACCCATTCATAAACTGAGAAAATGACTTTCAAGAAAAATGTATGCATGGATACGAGTAGCAGCCGACGATTGTTTCCTTCCACAAGCTCATGGCTGTCTTTCTCTTCCTGGCTTTACTCCCACAACTGCCCTCCCAACCAATTGCCTGAGACTGAGAGCATGGTGCCTGGCCCTGGGAATTTCATGACGGAGTGGGAATGCAACCATAGCAGCTGGCCAGACCAGGGGTTCTTGTTACTAAGAGAAAGAGCCCACCCAACTCATGTCTTTGTAGACATGTGCAGCTACTTGCTGACCGTCTTCTTTGGCATCTGCTGTCATCACTGGAAGGTTCTGGCTCTGATGTTGTTCTTATAGGGAATGCTATGCAGCTTTTTATTCCGTGACAAATGCCAGGGCCTGTCGTACACAATAACAGCCTATTAATAATCCCAATAGCTGTAGCAAAATAAACCAGAATGATGCCCATACGAATCAAAATGTTAACACAGCAAAGGCAAGTCCCCTTTCACTTCCATCTCACTGACAGGAAATTGGACTTGGTTCTGGGGAAAACATGGTTCTGTTGGTGATAGTGTTATCATGTAAGGACCTATCCAGTGTGGGACCTTATTATCTAACAGAAAATCTCTTCCTCAGAATAACCCCCCCACATCACTTGGTCATCACAATCTGACCAACTCCAGGTGCTGATGGCTAGAGGGAAATAGACCCTTCTTGATAATGGTGCTGACACTCTAGAATGCACTACCACTGGAGCTGTATCAGGCCCTATCCTTGGACACTTTTAAGAAACAGCTTAGATCCCTCCTCTTCAAGGAGGCTTTAAGAATATCATACCTTTGCCATTAAGTTAGTTGGTTAAATTTGAGTTTGCTTGCCCTCAGATGCCATCAGGTATTTATTTCATTGTTTGTTGTATCATGTTGCTGTTGTTTATTTAATTGTCTGTACACTGCCCAGAGTGGGAAATATCCCAGATGGGAGGTTTAAAAATATAAATAATAAATAAAAGAAAAATAAATTTTAAACCCCTGCATTCGTGTTACCCAAGCAATCCCTCTAAGAAAGAGGAGGAAGCAAGAATGGTGTCCCACCCACAGGTGTTGGGGGAGGGGAAATGTTGGCCTGTGTTAATCCCATGGGAGAACCTAAATACGTAATGGTCTACCCCTAAAGAAGCTGGTCCTCAATAATCCATAACATATGAACATATGTCGTAGAAGGGATGGCTGTACCATTAGCCAGCATCAGACAGCCACCACAGGCAGTCCCAAAGCATGCTGTGTTCAGATGGTTCTGGAAAAAAACACAAGGTAGAAGTGGAACAGCCAAGATAGTTCCTATTATGCACTTTGGTCTGAAAGCTAGAACTACACTGAGGCCTCTGATCTGTTCAGGTCCCTTCCTTTGGGTTCAATTTCCCTTTCCTTCAAGCAGAAAGTCTTCAATGGACAGTTTGCTGACCTGCACCCTGACACTTCATCACCTTGCCAGGAACTTCTGCCAGGTGCACTGTTTACATTGGCATGCCAGCTCCCAAAACCATGGAAGGCTTCAATCTGACCCAAAAAAAAGTCTGGAGGCTGCCCCTTCTCAAAGCCTCACCCACTGGACCAGGAAAGATTCACCTTGCACACACTAGGTTTTGCATTGGGGAAGCTGTACTGGTCATGGAGAATCCTCCTGTTCTTTCTAATCAGTTGTCTCTTCTTCTATGTGTATGCACAGTAAAAACCCATTTGTGTGGATTGACAGAGACTTGGGCTTCTGGGAATTAAAGTTCAAGAACAGCTGGAGTGTCAAGGATTGCCATCACTTACTTAAGGGATCAGTTACACTCAGTGGTGGGCTGCTACCGATTTGGACCGGTTTGGCTGAACCGGTAGCGGAAATCTGGAGGGGTTCACCGGGGGAGTAGTAAACCCCTGGGTGACCGGTTCGGTCACCTCTCTGGCCGCCCTCCGGATTCTTTTTCCAGGCAGCCAAAAATGGCTGCTCGGAAGTGCACATGCATCAAAACACCATTTGATGCATGCACACTAAAAAATAGGCTAGGCTGCACCGCCACCACCTACCTGCTCCTCCCGAGTCCCTGACCCCAGCAAAGGTAAGGAACTAGGGTTTGTTTTCTTTGTGTTCCAGGTGTGTGTGTGTGGGGGGGGGGGTATTTTATGTAGTGTGTTTTTATTTTATTTTTATGTATACTGATTCTTTATTTTATTTTACTTTATTTTTATTTTTTTACTTTGGCTCCACCCACAACATCATGAAATCATGACATTGACTCCACCCACAACGTCATGATGTTGGCTCTGCCCATGACGTCAGCACCGCCCACAGTGTGGTAGTAAAAAATTTTTTGCTGCCCACCACTGGTTACTCTGTATAAAGCAAGCTCTGAAACTGGTGGGATGAAACTCGGTGCTGCTTCCAGGTTGGATAGTTAGTACTGATGAGTCATTCTCAAACAGTGCTTTGTGTGCCATCGGTGGAATGTGAAAGCTGCATTGTTGGGACTCTTGGTTTTAATTACATGAAATTATGGAATCGTCATTTTTGTTGATGTCTCAATCATACCAAGACAATTTTCTCAATAATAGCACTGCAATTTTGTGCATTTATCTCTGTGGTTTATAGTTTAACATTTATACTCAGTAGTTTATTGTTCAGTTTCAGGTCAAGTCAGAATGAACTCATGATGACCCTAAAAGAGTTTTCAAGTTAATTGAGATATTTAAGGAGATGTTTTACCATCATCAGCCCAGTGGGCTTCTATGGCAGAATCAGGGATTTGAACTCAGGCCTTTACCCACTACACCACATGCCTAAATGCTTTCACTGACATGGCAAGGAAGGAGGTTTCCTGGGTGAGGAAGGAAAACATTCAGCCACTGGGAATTCAAATGATTTTATTTGAATTTGGGAGCATAGCTCTATTATGGAGACCAGAGCTTGGGGGAAAATCATTTTAAAGTCCTAAAATTCCCAGAATCCCCTGAAGAACATGTTAGCTATAGGATTCTGGAAGGTATAACCTCTCCAAGTTTTGATTGGACTTAATATAACTAAGCTAGGAAGCCAAAGCTATATGATGGGACCTGAGAAGACTACAAACAGATCTGTATTTTTAAAATGTATAACATCTACTATCTGGCCAGGTTATCCTGCTGTGGTAATAAAGTAAACCATACTGCCAACGGCTCAACGCCGAGTGTCAGGTGGCAGCTAACTAACCTGACAACCCTGAGGATTAATGATCTTGGGTGCCAAAGTCCACAGGGAAGGGTGATGGTCCCCAAGTGGATTAAATCCCACTTGAATCCATCTTGATAGAGGGTAGCAGCTTCATCAATACTAACCTAAGGCTGAATAGGACTTTGCATGCCAAAAGGGCTCAGGACCAGGAAGTGACTTGCGGAACTGGATCAGTAGTACGGGTGTCATGGTGTGATACGGAAGGCAGATGAAAGGCCACTGCATTATATTCTCAGGACAGTCTTCATGGCTGATCGCCAAGAGGGCCATCAATATTTGGATTTGGATAGGGCAGAAGAATAATAACATATTTAAAAAAGGTACACAGGTATGTAAGTGTGAGATGTGGAAACAACAGCTATAGTATTTTGTTACCCCACATAAATAATCTTAGTCCTTTGACTAAGGGTTGTGGGGAATACAAAGCATCCCTTTCTAGATTCATATTTACAAAACAGACATGTTACTTTTCTGGTTTTATTCTTTGTTTGTACTTGACATAGGAGACATCATGTGGACACAGCTAATTATGCTCCGCCTTTCTTCGTTTTGATGTCACCTGCACAGGAGAACTTTTGGTTGGTACCATCAGGTTTCAGTTACACATCTCTTCCCCAGAGTGCTAAATCTCTTTCCCCAAGTACCTTCTGGTTCTAACTAAATATCCTTTTTTCTCAGCTTAAATGCAGGAGGTAGTTTTCTAGGCAGGGGATCACAACTGAAGGTAGGAAAGGTTAACTCTTGCCTCCCTACATGCAGTTAGCAAACAAACGTTCAGTGGGAAACTCCTACTAGTGCCAATGAGTTTTTCCCTTAGCTTCACTACCATGCATGGAGCGATTTCTGAGGGCACTTGACTGGGAAGAGTTAGCCTTATCTTTCTAGCACACTATGACCCTATTGCTGTTATGTCCAGCCTATATCTGTATTATATAGAGGTGTCAGTAGTGACAATCAAGTTAACTTTTGTAAGTCAGTGCAGAATGTAGCAATGGTAAATCCCACCCAAAGTTTCCATTCCACCATAATTATATGAAGATTCAGTCCAAAATGAAAAAGAGAGATAGTGCTGGAAGATGAAAATCTTTCTCAAGAATGTTTGTTCTTGCCATAAAGCTCCTCTTCCAGAGCTGGCAGACTTGAGGCTTATATCCATTCAGAGAATGTTGAGGGTCATTCTCTTGCTTAGTTCTCTTGGCATCCACTTCTCTCCTTATCTTAGGTGGAGCAATACCAAAAAGAGGGAATATTTTCTCAACTGGTGTAGGTTTGAGACATCCTGTCACTATAATAATTGTTTTATTAACAACAATGTCATCTTGTTTTGTGTGTGTGGATGTGTTCCATACTGGAGCAGCATACTCTGCCACAGAGATGCTCAGGCCCAAAGTTGATGTACGCAGTGTGGATGGTTGAGCTCCCTATGTTCTCATCCATGTTGAAAAGCATCAGTAGTTTAAGACTGAAGATTCTCCCACCTTCTGCCACTGTTCCTACCGGAAAATCCCTTGAGAAACTGTTGTATGGGGCTAAATCAAAACAAATTGTGTGTTTCGGGATAATGTGGTTGGGACAAATGGGGAAGGGCTACAATAGCAGAGTAGTCTCATTCAATTTGGATTGTGATCTCACCCATACTTATCATCAGGCTTCTTCCTTGGGATAAATGCAGCTCTCACATTAATAAGGTTCCTTGCCTTGAGCAAGATGGGTCAGAATTTGGAAACTATTACTGTATATACTCAAGTATAAGCCTAGTTTTTTAGTCCCAAAAATGAGCCCCCAAAAGGGGAGACAGCTTATACTCTGGTCAGTGACCACGAGGGTCCCAAAACCATGTCGGATTGAGATGCGCCAAAATTTTAATTAATTTTATCATATTCTCATGTATTTTGATTATTGAAACTCCCTAGCAGCTACTGCATTTCCCATCCTCAGCTCATACTCGGGTCAATCTATTTTCCTGGGTTTTCAGGTCAAAATTAGGTACCTCAGCTTATATTTGGGTCAACTTATACTCGAGGAACTTCAGAGGAACTGGTAATTTCAGGCTCTCTTGGATTGCCAATGCTTCAATGTTCTTCCATAGCATCTTTATGTGCTTTTTCTTCTTCCGTCTCTAGGCCAAAAGTGAAACTGCCAAAACGAAACCACCTTTTGGTGACTTCATTTCATAGTCCCAATACTAGTACAGTGATGGCAAACCTTTTAAAGACCGCGTGCCCAAACTCAACAGGCTACTGTCTGCGCTACAGAGGGCTGGGGTGAACTCTGTGCTGAGGGGAGAGAGGAAGCGCTCCCATTGGGCTACTGGGCAGAGGGGCAAGGCAAATTCTGTGCTGGGGAGAGAGAGAGGAAGCACTCCCATTGGGCTGCTGTGCAGAGGGGCAGAGTGAACTCTGTGCTGGGACGACAATGCACATGCCCACAGAGAGGGCTCTGAGTGACCCCTCTGGCATGAGTGCCATAGGTTCACCACCACTGTACTAGTAGATGATTAGGTTGGTCTCTGTGCTGTAAAAAGGTTCCCCTGGAAACATCTTCAGGGAAGGCAGGTTTTACAGCACAGATGGCTGCTGGGATGGCTTTTTTAAGCACCCTGCCCAGCTAGAAACTGGTGCAGCAAATGCTGAGCTTTTTCTTTTGCAGTCATTTTTATCGCCTCATTTTTCTCAATTACCCCTAGAATTCCACTGAGTTTTATAAATTCTTTGCATTTCAGTGTGGAAGAAGCTGCTGCAGAGGGAGCGGGTGGGACAGATGCCAGACTGAACACAACAATCTTTTATTGCTTGTGTTTGCTGACTCTTTTCTTTAATTTCGTGGCCATGCCAGGGTGTGACTTGATATGCAAAGTGTCCTACATGTGCACAAGTTTTGCCTGGTTCAAAATCAATTCAAATACCAAGGAGTACATGATAGAGCTGGGATGTGCATTATCTTGCCAAAATACGGTTTATTTAAAACCACCTAGCAGGAATTGTTTATTTAGCACTGATTCCTAAACTTCTTTATCTATGTGTGTGTTGGTGTATGTTGTGTATTGTGCCACTTGCCCTATAAAGTTTGTAAGATTCCATGTAGCCTGAAAATGTGTTGTTGTTTTTTCAGCCCTTACTGGTATGCTACAGTGGCTTAGTAGTTAAGACATTGAACTTGATGCTAGGAAGGTTGGCAGCTCAGCAGTCTGAGACCCAAGTGCTGTGCAACTGAGTGAGTTCCCATCTCTGTCCTGGCTCCTGTCAACCTAGCAGTCTGAGAAATTGATACCACTTTGGCAGGAAAAGTAACAACAGTGTTCTGTGCTCCTTGATGTCTACTCATGCCTGCCACATGACTACGGAAACCTCTGCAGATGCAGACAATGCTGGCTCTTGGGCTGTAAAGAGAGATGACCCCTAGACTAAGACGTGACTGACTTTCAAGCAAAGGAGACCTTTACCTTTAATATATACATGTCTATTTGCATGTTTTCACAATAAGTATGAGTAGTGAACCTGTCTGCCCAGGTTATCCTGCTATGGTAATAGATTAGATCATACTGCCAGCAACTCAACTCTGAGTGTCAGGCAGCGGTTAATTAGCCTGACAAACCTGAGGACGAACGGCCTTGAGTGTCGAAGTCCACAAGGAAGTGTGAATCCACTTGAATCCATCTTGATGGAGGGCAGCAGCTTCATCAATACTTTGCATGCCAAAAGGGTTCAGGACCAGGAAGTGACTTGTGGAACTGGATCAGTGGTACAGGTGTCATGCTGCGATGCAGAAGGCAGATGAAAGGCCACTGCATTATATTCTCAGGACAGTCTTCATGGCTGATTGCCAGGATGATTACCAATATTGGGATACAGCACAACAAGAAGGAGGAGGTGCCTTTAAGATGAGCAGATTTATATCAATGTGAATGTTCATGGGTTGCTGTCTATTTTTCCCCCAAACAAAACAGACCAAAGTCCACCATAGGCCTAGAGCTGTTGAGGCCATCATACTTTCACACATTTTTGGGTGGGGCAGGGTGATGAGGTTGAAGCAGTCATGAAGTGAAGGAATGACATTTATAGCAATGATTAAACACACAAGCATCAGGGAAGACAATGATCCAAAAGATAAAGTTAAAGGTTTCCTTTGCTCGAAAGCCAGTTGTATCTGGCTCTAGGGCTCAGTGCTCATCTCCGTTTTAAAGCCAAAGAGCAAGGGCTGTCTGCTTCTGCAGACGTTTCTGTGGTCATGTAGCAGGCATGACTAGACACCGGAGCATACACAACGCTGTTTACCTTCCCACCAAAGTGGTCCATATTCAGGGGCGTAGCTACCGCCGTATCTGCCGTATCAATTATACGGGGCCCCCGGGCCACGGGGGCCCCCAACGTGTGTAAACAAAAATATTTCTTTTAATTTTATGCAGTTTTTTTTCTTTTGTGAGAAATCTTTACCCTTCCTAAGGGCCCCCAAACAAATTTTTATACGGGGCCCCACCAAGGCACGCTACGCTCCTGTCCATATTTATCTACTTGTAATTTCTTGCTTTTGAACTGCTATCTTGGCAGGAGCTGGGACAAAGACAGGAGCTCATTCCATCCTGCGGTATTTGGGAATCGAATTGCTGACCTCCTGTCTTCCAGTCAGTTGTGTCTGCCAGCAAACTTCTCTTGTTGTCGACGACATTTGATATATGCTTCTGCATGCTTTGTTGAATTTTTCTTCCTTGTACTCCTGGTGCATTAGTGCTAATACTGGCAAAGTACTGCGGGACTAAACTCCCTTCCCTCCTCTTCCAGGACAAAGCAGCACAAAAAAAAATAAAGCTTGGTTTTGAGAGAATAAAAAAGTGCAGGAACCCATTGAGAAAATGTCATTTAGATGGGGATTTTAAAAATATAAAAATAGGGCACAATCTAGGCTTTAGAGCAGAACCGATGATGCATCTAGAACTATTAGTCCATTGTTGCCAAACAGCAACAGAAACTGGAAAAGTCTCATAGCTCTGAAGAGGAACAGAATTATTAGTAAATATAGTACTATATAGCATAAAGTAGTTAGATCTAGTTCCTGAATACTTATGTTATAGTAAATATTAGTATTTATGGTGCCATAAAATGCATGTTGCTGAAAAGCAAATAAAGAAATAGCACCTGAAATTATTATAATTTCATCCCCAAGTTCTTTGTACCAGAGTTAGCTGTTAAAAATAAGGAACCAGTCAAGGGGAGGGGAGAGAAATGGCAATTTTAGCCTCATAGAAATGTTTAAATGTTCAGGAATTTGAACTAGAGAATAAAGCCTTCAAAGCCCTCTACCAGAATGGTTTTATTTTCTGCCACATCCCAGTTTTGTTAAATAGAAGGTTATTCTGTCACATGAAAAGAAAAATCTGTGGATTTGTTTAAATCAAAAGGTCTCTGAAACTTATCTGAAAGTACTTATGAAAAATGAACCATACAACATTCTTAATCATTTTTACTGAAGGGCAGCTGCAGAAAAAGATAAATCATATGGGCCAGAATTGCTTCCTAAATAATCTTGCAATAGCACAAACACTGTATGATTGCTGTTCTTGTACCAGAGTTGCAAGTAGTTTTGTGAGTTCTTCTGAGAGTGTATTTAGGGACAGTGTGCCATAGATGTTGGAGTCTTGGATGAAGACTTTGGGGTACTTCTTCTTTCTTGTCCTGAAAAACCATGGACTGCCAAAATGAAACCACTTTCTTCACTTTGTCATTCATTGCCCAAACCCAAGTCCTCATTAGTACATGTCTCTGGCAGCAATCGGCAGACCAGTAAATGAGCTGGATTCTGTGTATCTCCACATTCACACCTTGTGTTGTTGTCTGCCAGCAGCCCCCACTTGAGCATGTTGGTCTTGCATTTAGGGACTCCAACCCTCAGCCTATTCGAGGTCCTCCAAGTGACGTAGGGGAGGCTGAGATCTTCAGCTATATCCGCCTTTAATGTTGTTCCTAATTGTTGCTGATCCAAAGCTAGTGCTAAGACAGTCTATTCTCATTATCCTGAATCTTTAAAACTTCAGTTCCTGCACAGTATCAGGCATTCGTTGAGTCTAGCAAATGTCCTGAAGTGGAAAGTTTTCTGCTTTCTCTTCATCTGGTTCTGGTTAAAATAAAACCATTAATGATTGCAAACTCTCCACAGGGCTTCCTAGAAACTCTTAAGTCAAGAGGTTTGTGTGCCTTTGTTGCAATATTATGTAAAATACTTTGAATACAGCTTACGGAATTGTATGCTGATTTCCAGGAAATACGTGGTAAAACATCCGTCTTTTAGGAGGACTGACACTCCATTTCTTTAAAGTAAACCTGGTTGGGTTTTTTTACTCCTTCCATAAGAGTTGTGAACTTTGGCTGATGGCTAATTCTCCTTCATCCATCCATACGCCTTCATCTACATTGATACATTACATTGTCCACTTGGAAAACCTATACAACATTAGCTCAGTTTATAACAAAGCCACTGTTGCCCCCTTTTTAGAAAGGCATGGTTTGAGGTTCAGCTTTTCAGCCCCTGCAGTCTGGATTCTTTCCGAAGTTAAAAAAAAACAGCTGGCAAAGGCAAACATCTCTTTTAAGGTAATCAAGGTTGATCTTTTCAATTAATATGAGCTATTTAAATCTGTGGCTATTCAGTCATTGATTTCTGCATAGGAGAGTAAAACAGTTTTACTGTACTTTTAAAAATGATAACTTAAAACCACTTTGTCCAAACATCCCCAAATTTGGTACAGAGCAAGACCAGCCTATCTGCTCCATGTGTGCCAGAATTGATACTGATCTGAAGTCCAGTTTCAAAGTTATAATTTTTGTTTAGGCAGTTCCCATTTATAGAATTGTCATGTACTATGTTGATTTACTTTCTCTACTACCCAATAGAAATCCTCACTTTGTGTCCATTGCCTTAACTCAAGCTGGGTCTCTTTAAGCAGTACAGTCTCAGACTTCCAAATGCCAAGTCTTCTAATTTTTCCTAAATAAAAGTGAAGACCTAGTCTGGCCAGGTTATCCTGCTCTGATAATAGAGTAGCCCCTACTGCCAGCGACTCAACACCAAGTGTCAAGCAGCAGTTAACTAACCTGACTACCCTGAGGACTAATGGCCTTGGGTGCCAAATTTCACAGGGAAGGGCGACGGTCCCCAAGTGGATGAAATCCCACTTGAATCCATCTTGATGGAGGGCAGCAGCTTCATCAATCCTGGCCTAGGGCTGAGGAGGAATTTGCATGCCAAAAGGGCTCAGGACCAGAAAGTGACTGGCAGAGCTGGATCAGTGGTACAGGTGTTATGCTGTGATACAGAAGGCAGATGAAAGGCCACTACATTATATTCCCAGGACAGTCTTCATGGCTGATCACCATGAGGTTCGCCAATATTTGGATTCAGATATGGAGGAGGAGGAGGAGGAGGAGGAAGAAGAAGAAGAAGAAGAAGAAGAAGAAGAAGAAGAGGAAGAGGAAGAGGAAGAAGAGGAAGAAGAAGAAAGGTGGAAACATCTTCCAACAATGGCACATATTTCAAAATTATTTATGCCTTCAACTGAAGTTTTACTTTATCTTCATTTTCTTTGGGAGTGCAATGTCTGTGTTACATAAAATGAATATTTTGTTAACATTGAAAAGAGGTTATGCTCTGGGTCTAAACAAATCTGTATTTACAGTACATACTTCTTTTTCCAGCTGTTTCCCATATTCATTAACAAAGTACATTCAACATTTCTTAAATCAGCACCTTATTTAGTTGATTTCATCAAAAATGTTAACATAAAACACATGGAAAATTACTACCCCCAGAGTTGTTTAGTTGTGGTGACATCTTCAACACTGCAATTACCTGGGTTACAGCTACCACAGAATTCTACTAAAACAATCTAAGTCCACACATTGAATGCATGTGGTTGCCCAATTAGAGAAAAATTATATATAGTGTCGACTGTCTCATAATTCAAGTGGAAAGTGCTAAGCATTTTCATAAAGGAGTAGTCCACACAGAAGGTAGAGGCAGCCATGTTGAGCAATAAGGAAAGTCCAAATTCCATGTCAGGATACTGTTATTTGCCCCATTGCCACCACCTTCTGTAATAATGGGCCTGATGAATTGGCTCTGACACACACACCAAAAAAAGCTTGCTCTCTTTATTCTGCCTTTTCGAAGAGTTGGCCTAATTAAGATATAATCCTGGTGCTGAGTGTGGAAACAAGTTGGTAAATAGATAGCTGGATAGGAAAGAACTCATTTCCTCTGTGTTAAGGAGATGATGTTTTCCACCAGCAACACTCTTCTTTCTTTTTGATCATGTTTAGCAATGGAGGCTGTGTGTGATATGTATATGACAGACACACAAGTAGCACAGAACTGTTCAGTGGTGGGCTCAAAAAAAAATTTACTACCACACTGTGGGTGTGGTATAGTGGGTGTGGCCAGGGGAAAGCCCTGCATTGCATTCAAATTAGGACTACTTTATTTCAAAACTTAGATGGGTGGGGGCAGCCAGAATTTCTACTACCGGTTCTGGTGAACTGGTGCAAACCTGCTGATGCCCACTACTGGAACTGCTCCTGTAGTTTGGAACACATATACTGTATCTGAAAATAGAGTAACACTTTGATGTAACTGTAGTTACATCATATGCAGCCCACAGGACCATTTCATGTGGACCCCCACTGCCTCCTCCACACCCAGAAGTGCCACGTGGTGGAGGAAGAGCATAATGGCCGTCCAGCCCCTGAAGCTATCTGAGGGAACATGACCCAGCTGCCAGTTTGAAACGGTTGAGTACTCCTGCTCGAGTTCAATAAGCATAACATTAGATGTAAGTTCCAGGTGTGAAACTTGGAGAAGGTGCTCTCCAGGGTTGTGAGCCTCCTATCAATCCTAGCCAAGATAGGCTATAGTTTATATGCACTGTGGTTATGTGGGCTGTGACCAGTAAAATGGGATAGAGAAAACTGTTATTAACACTGATATAGCTTAATGAATTGGATGCCTGGCTACAGAGCCAAGGGCTGGGAGTTTAAATCCCCACCGTGCCTGCTGCAAGAAAAGTTCACTTTGTAGCCTTGGGCAAGCTGCGCAGGCCTAGAATACCCCCAGAAAAATAGATGGGTAAACCGATTCTGAGCACTTTATATCTAGGACAGGGGTTCTCAACTTACGGGCCATGGGCCATATCCGACCCACAGCACCATTCCATCCAGCCCGTACCACCACCCTTTCCCCCTCCGCCTGGCTTGGCGTGTCCTTAACGCTGCTCCATACCAGGGAGAATGTTTTAAGATGGAGGCACCACATCTTTCCAGGATGCCACTCTGGCTGAGCATGGGCCTTTACTCACAGCTGGCCGGGAAGCAGGGAAGCAGCGACAGTGGCGACGTGGGGGTGAATGTTTGCAGGCTGGACTGGTCGCATGGGTGTGTGTGTTGGAGGCTGTGGCATGGGGGTGAGTGTTGGTGGGCCGAACTGGTGTTCCCCCCACAGGTACAGATGTCAGCCACTCGCCCAACAAATTATTTTAATTTTTCTTAATTTTATTCTGATAATTATTTCTGGGAAATGTGAAACTGTGTACAGTACATTGTTTTGTGTAAATGTTGGGTTTAATTATGATGATGTTACCCTACTATGAATTTTTAGAACTGTTTGTTGTTCTAGAATGGATGACTGAAAAGAATTTGAACGAGAGTTCTGGAAATTTTTGTGTTTAAATGTATTGCACAGAAATTCCCTGAGACTTCACCCAATGCCCTGAAACCTAATAACACTAAGAAAGGAAGCCTTGAAGCTGTCCATCTACAGTTGACACCTGAGCAAATGCTCAGCTTCCTGTGGGAGTGGCATCCTAACTCCATGAAATATTTTGCTGTGCTTAAAAGAGAGCCTGGCAGACCACCACACCACGAACCTGGCAGACCACCAGGCCATGAATACTTTAATACATGCCTGAAGAAATGGTCTTGGACCACGAAAGCTTGCACAACGTTTTGTTTTTATTAGTGATCCAAAAAAGGTATCACCTGTTTCCTGCATCTTTTGCATCTTTACAAGCTGATACCTGAATAGCAAACCATTCACCTGGCTGCAGTCTTTACCACTGTGATGAGTCTCCCCCCACAAAAAATGGCAGTAACCGTTTCTGAATTTCTGTCTACTAATATTAAAACTACATGCAGGTCAAATGCAAATTTGTATCCCTCTTATTTTTCTTTTGGTCTTTTTGGGTGAAGGGCTTTCATTTTGGAAGATAGTTTGAAATATCTTGGAGAGGGTAGAATAATGAAAGGAACATTTCTTCAGCTTTTCCAATCAATTTTTTTAATAGAACAGGGAGTGATAACCTTTCTTAAATGGCCCATGTTTCTGCCTTGGTTATGCTGCATTGGGGATAGTTCTGCTTTGACTGAATATAATGATGTTTTTACTAAGGGCAAAGTTTAGTCAGACAGACAGATAAGACGTTTGGTCTCTTGGATGAAGCAATCAAATGTACATGCCAAACGAACAAATCTATAGACTTTGAACAAAGTTTTCCTCTCCTAAACCCATCCCTCCATTTCCTTGTATGAAAAAATGCTGGGTCTAGTAGTTGGTCTAGAAAGCTTGAATCATCTGACCTTGGGGTTTTTTCCTGGTTTTTTGCAATAGCAGCACAATAGTAGAGTGACCTTGGCCAAGGAATGTAAATCAATGCTTTCAGCTCTATAAAGAAAGGGCAATGCCACGATTTTAATCTGTACCATCATGCTCTTGTGGAAATGAAAAGCACATGCTGCATTCAGAATTGCTACTCTCCTTCAATGATCTGGCAAACATCCAGCTATGTAACTGATTGATCTGTGGCTGGGGTAGCAAATAAAAAAATACTATAGGAACAGGAAAAACATGCTTTTGACCGATAGTAGCACTGCTTGAAGAGGTAAGGTCAGCACTGGTAAATTTGAAGGATGGTCAGGTGAAAAAAGATAGAGGCCCTGAACCCCCTTACAATCAGTCATAGAAAGATTTCATTCAGGTACAGATAGAGCTGCTGTAACTCCCTCCTCTTTAAAACTATCAAAAAGGTGAAGACCATGTCTTCTTTCCCCTCTAGCCATCCTTCTTTCTCCCATGGCTGGAAAAATATAAACTACATTGGCTAAATACCCCTGGGCCATTGCCTACAGACAAAGTTTGGAAACTTTATTTTTTGGACTACAGTTCCCAGAATCAATCACCAACTAGGTGATTATGGAATCTATCATTCAAAAAAGAAAAAAAAAAGGTACCTATTCTGAGGTCTGATTTTGACCCATCAATTGCCTTTTCTCCATTGAGTATGGCCAGTGGTAAGGGATTTGGGGATTTGTAGTCTAAGGCATCTGGAGAGTCACAGCTGTCCCAGTCTTTGCCGTCAACGTGGACAAACTAGCTCAGGATAGATGGATGCTGCTCAAACATCTATTATTTTGTTCTGGTTTGTATACCTTCCACTTCCTATTGCTGTCCAAGAAAGTGGAAGCACAGGGCCCACCATGTAGCTGCTTTCCATGGGAAAGTTTACATCCGCACACCAGTTTCCAAACAGAAGCATCAGAGCAGACAACAAAGGAGCAGTCCAGCAGTTAAGATCACGTGCCTCTGGGCTGCATCCTGTAGGAAAAGAAGCAACTGTTTGCTACAATAACTGCAGGAAATATTCCAGTTCCTTAAAGTGTGAATAGGTTAGAATTTGGCACGAAGCCTGCTAAAATAGAAAGGCTGCCATGAGCAGAAACCAGTGGATCCTAAGAGCAAGTGCAAAGGACATTTAGAGAGGAGCATGATGTGGCATTCACTATGAGGGAGAGAGGAAAGCTTGCAATGGCCTTTGAACTGTGCCAACACAAGCTCTCCTGCCACCTGGAACAAGGCATGGCATGGAGTGCCAACATCACAACTTGTTGCAACAGCTAAATCACACCTGAGGGGAAACTTCCTGTCAGCTGACAATGAGTCTTCACACGCCTCAGCAGTCTGGTGCCATTTCCCAGATATCATATACACTGGAGGGAGGTGTGTGTTAGATCAGATACCCACATCTCAGCCAATGGGGAGAGCTGTTTCCCAACCTTTTTCAAACTACAGCTTCCTTTTATAATAGCCAAATAACCTTTAACCCAGTGTCACATTTGCATACAAAGAGATTTTTCTTCTTCCGTGTCTAGGCCAGACGTGAAACTGTCAAAATGAAGCCACCTTTGGAGAGTTCCTTTCGTGTAGTTCCTTTCGCCTACCTAGTGTGAGAAAGATTAGCTGGCATAATGTGGCTGTTGCCCAGGATACAACCAATTGTGGTTGAAAAATACTCTACCATAATCTTCGAGGGAGCTCTTTCTGTGTACCCTATAAAAATATTTTTAATGAGGCAAAGAAAGTACATTAAAAAACAAATATTTCATAATATAATTCTATAATTCTAACCTAACATTAATGTGGTGATTATGAATATATCAATGAAGCCATCCGCACCCCTAGAAAACACTATGGACTATGCAACCCATAGATAAATTGTTAACTGCTGAACTGCCAAAAGAAGTTTTCCAAATCAGCTTTTGCCCACCAGGTTACTTGAGCCAAAAGCAGATGTTAGAGACAGTTTGTGATTAGAAGAGTACAATTTGACTAATCAAAGTACAGTACAGTATATGAATATTCCATTAAAAGGATATTTTGCCTCTAAGAGAATGCATATTTGCTAATACTGTATGTGTTTGATGATTTGTTCTTAAATTTAACTATAGGATTCCTTTCGCATCTAATTGCACAGAGCAGAAAAGATTGTGGCAACTACCTCTACAACACTAACATGCTGTCTAGTCTGCTCTTTGATTGAGTTGGTCCCATCACATTCACACATTGATTGGACTAATCTATCCCAACCCAACTCCAATCTACCTTATTTTGAGACCTCATCATAGGTTCAACTAAATTGCCTTGCTTTATTTTATCCCATCACCAAAATGTATACAAGTCCCATCAATGCTGGGCACGAGGGAGAGGTGACAGCCACATTACAGCTAATGCTGTGACATAGCTTTCACCCTGGTGCTCATGACTGATGGGATCCAGCCAAGAGCACGGGATGGACAGGGAGTAAAAGCCAAACAGGGCTTCCGCTGTCAGCTGCAAAGCACTGCCCTCCCCCACCCACCTATCCACCCAACACACACTAATTGGATTCTGGTCAGCAGTGGTGGTAGAAGTGGCCTCTTTATATTTGGTACCCACATCCCAGCTAATGGGGAGAGCTGATTCCCCATCCGCTTAGAAGCATGGCTATTATTAAAGGGGGGGGGGCTGCCACAGCAGCATCAAGGACATCTTGTGTTCCAGTTGAAAGTAGGGAGTCACACACCCCACCATCTGCTGGGAAGTTCTCCTGCAACAGGAGGAACAGCCAAAGCTCCCTATGCAGCTAGGTAAAGGACCTGCTTCTCAACTAATCTGGAGAACGATTCCGCCCCCTGCTTCCTTGGAGAAGTAAATATCAGTCTGCAATTGCAGGGAAATTTCAAGGGACTTAGTAACAAACAGCATTTTGCTCCTCCCTCACCCCCACAGCCTCAAGCCACTTTTTAAAACCCATTCAACACAAGTCCTAAATTATGGGTTATCTCTAATTTCATCTAGTCTTGGTTAGCTGGGTTTTGACCAGATTCTGTGCTCATTTCCTCTTATAAATTTCTCTATAATCAATTTTCAGGAGGGCGGGGACAGTTCTGGCTCCCATCCCAGCCTTTGTCTGCCCCGTGTCTGCAGTATTGGGAGGGGTGGGTGGATATCTTGTAGTGTCAGAAAGGCTAGTCCTTGTGATAATGGCAATGATCTGTCCCTTGGTCTTAGGTTTTGACCCTGGCTCTCAGAGAATGGGGTGCTGCTGACCTGGCTATCTTAGTGAAGACAGAATCTCAAATAATTAATAATAATTAGCTATGGATTATTTAAATTTCCTTTAGGACATCCAAATGCTATGTTATTTTCTCAGTACAGTAGTTTAATTTTCCCCTTTTCTTATGAGAACATTAGTAGAATATCTAAATTAATCACTCTTCTGGGCTAGGGAGTTTGGCTTGCCTGGAATCTAAGTTGCTCAGAAACCTTTTATTTCAGGCAATAATTAATTTATAAGCTTGTATGGTTTTCCTCATGAATGAATTCTGCAGGAGTTACATGTGTAAGGAGAGACTTGGCAGGGACTTGAGCCAAGTATACATATGTTTGTTACAAGCATCAATATTATACTACCTACACTCCAAAAGTGCAGTCCAAACTCGTAACACTTTTCTTAATGTGCAAAAGATTCTTCATGAGTATATGATGGGATGATGAGTGTTTTAAAAAAAAGGTTAGATAGCATCAACATTTTGGGAAACAGGAATAGAAATATTTGAGCATACAGTATCTACTCTGAACTCTGTTTCTTCTGAAAAAAGAAAGTTTGCTTGACTAAAGCCACCTATAAGCTTTTTTTGTTTCCAGAATAGACCATGAAACAGTTGGTCTGTGTGCATTTGGAAAAGAAAGTGATGATCACTAAGATTAGGGTTGCCATATGTCCTGGAAAACCGGGATTGTCCCGGATTCAAGGTTGGAAAAATTGTCCTGGCCAGTTCAATAAAAATCATGTTAAATTCCTAGATTTTTAAAACTTACTGATTGTGTATTATAACACACCAATAAAATTAATTCGAACTCTTGCCATCAAATGAGCAATTTCCTGCCATATTGGAGTTGGTGTATACCTGGAAACGAATCTTAACATCCTCGCCTCAACCACCGCCTAATAAGTGTGACCAGTGTGTTTCCTGGAACTGAGGACATTAAGAGTTGACTGCAACGCAACTTCTCAGAAGTACAACAGATCATCTTACAGTAAGAATTAACTGTTGCAAATACATTTGTTTATGTATTGATACATTTAATGTGAAAGTGTTTTATAGCTGTCATTATATTATGTTTGTTTTTTAAACAGCTATATTGTAGATAACCCACCCATTTTTGTCAAGTACAGTATACAGTAATACCTTGGATAACGCTAAGACTTGGTTCCACAAGTCTTGGTGTTATCCGATTTTTAGTGTTATCCAATGCATGTTAAAATCCTACGGGATGGATCAGATAACATCAAAGCTCCATAGAGATACATTGTAACTGCACAGGCTTTAGCGGTTGTTGTCCAATCCACCCCATAGGACCTGAACATTATTTCATCCATTTCTTCTCCCCAGATTACTTAACATTATGAAATTTTAGCGTTATCCAATCCAATCGTTATCCAGTGTTTTACTGTACTTCTGTCCTGGTTTTGTGGGAGAGAATTATGGCAACTCTAACTAAGATGCAGCACAAATTTTTTCAAAGACGAGTTCTGCCATGTTAATCTTATGCCTTTTACTAAGAGTCAGAATTTGTGTGCTCACTAGACACAGGTTTTGGAGCAGTGGGGTCACTGAAAGTTTAACCATGACCTACAATAGCACTGCATGAGCTAAAATCATAATAGGTCCTCTCAACCAAAACTCTGGGTTCTACGTTTAGAAACAAACATTTGTTTGACCTAGTAGGCACTTTTCTCACCTCCCTATCTTGCAAATTAACATGTTTTGTTCTCTGGCTGGTCATCAAAAAACTAACACTGGCTTCATTTTCATGCCTGGCTGCTCAAGCATAGAGCTCTGAGGCAATCTCATTACTGAAAGACAAATGTGTTTTCATCTTTTAAATCTGAGTTGACTAGCTCATATACCGTATGTACTCAACTATAAGTCATCCTGAATATAAGTCAAGGTACCTAATTTGACCTCTAAAACTAGGAAAACAGATTGACCTGAGTATAAGTCAGGGGTGGGAAAATGCAGCAGCTGCTAGTGAGTTTCAGTAATTTAAAATACTGTACATGAAAATACAGCAAAATTAATTAATTTAGACATTTGTGTGGTTATTTTTTTTAATGTTTACATTGACCCGAGTATGAGTCGAGTCCCATTTTTGGACCTCATGGGAGGGGGGCTAAAAAACTAGATTTATACTCAAGTATATACAGTAGTCTGATTCTGAGCATGACAGTTGATTATTTGAACTATCCCTCAATTCTTGGGTCATAAAAGGATTTCAATGCCAAAGACTTTTCTGAGTAATAGCTGTCCTAATTGAAAGATACTTAGCATGTGGTATCTCAAATGCTTCTAACATACATTAATGTACGAGTCTCTAAGCGATAGGGTCAGAGGTGTAGCAAGGGGGTGAGGAGGTGGCCCGCCCCGGGTGACACTTTGTGGAGGGCAGCGACATAGCTGCCCCATACTTCCTGACAGCTGGGGTAGGCGCCGGGATCCTCTGCCACCACCAGCGCCCTGGGCCCCCAACAATGGGCTCTCCGCTGGGCTCGCGCCACCCCAGACATTCGCCCACGCCATCAGGGTCCCAGGTGCACGGCCGCCTCACCTACTAGCCCATCAAAGCCCAAAGGTAAGACTTTCCTACTGGGGGGGGGAGCTGGAGGGGCGAGTTTGGTCTGTGGCCCTGGGCGACTGAAACCCACCCTACGCTACTGGATAGGGTGAACTTAACCATGAATGCTCTGACTTGCATGGAAGGGAGAATGCAAGAAACAACATATAAAGATCCTTGTAAAAAACCACATAGCTGCTGTCACTCAAGCAATGCTCTGTTTATAGTTGGATGAGTAACTGTTGTGCCTTTGAGAGAACAAACATTGTCACTTGGACACAAATGTAGCCTATACCAACCTGTCACACATATGAGAAGTCTGACCTGTGAACAGTGTACTGTATATACAAATGAGATGGATTATATTACATTAGCTTATGTTTCACACTATGGCAAAGTGCTCTAAAATATCACCTTTAGGGCCACATTTTAGTCCAAACATGAAGCAAAACCCCAGTTGTCTTCAAACCCTCTAGTTGCCACATCCAATCCCAAATCTGTTTACTTTGGGATCTGATTTCAGAGCCAAAACTTGAGACAGCCGGGACAGTGTTTTTAAAGTAACACCAAGGGTCATTGGATGTCAGTGAAGCAAGCAAGGATTTGGAGGGAAGCATATACTGGCACCAACTGTCAGAGGCGGTGTTTGGCTTTCAATAGTCATGTGTATCTTTAAAGGGGGAAATACTCACTGTATGACTGGATAGCTCTGTGAGTCACAGCACTCAAATTAGGATTTACATTCGCCACTGTATATAAGGAGTAGCCCAACAGTGTGGCCTTGGGCAAGTTTACAGTCCAGAGTACCAACAGAAAACAGGAATGGCAAACCACTCCTGAGTAATGTGTGCCTGGAGAATGCTGGAAAGTAGGTTAGACTCAATTTGGCAATGTGTAACTATTACTATTATTGACACCATGGCTATGTCTCCATCAGTAGTTTCCCAACGCGACGTCCACACCCCACAGGGGAGCTTCAATTCCTAGAAGCCTAAGTCAGTACATTAGCTGATCAGTGCTTTGGGGAATTGACTTAGGCTTCTCAGAATTGAAGTCCAAAAGCCAAAGTTTGGGAAATATTGGTATAGATCAGTGGTGCCCAAACTAGGTGCCGGGTGCCGGGTAAGGCCCCCGGGCCTTAGTGACCAGCTTCTTGAACCACATGATCGGCCCATGACCTAAAAAGTTTGGACACCCTTTATCTAGATTCTTCTTCTTTTGTGTCCAGATCAGTAGTGAGATCAGTGGTAGGATTCAGCAGGTTCGCCCCAGTTTACCAGAACCGGTAGCAGAAATTCCAGCTTGCCCATCCAGCTTGCCCATCCAGCTGGCCCATCCAAGTTTTGAAATAAAGTAATCCTAATTAGGGTGTAACACAGGGCTTTCCCCCTGGTCACACCCACCATACCACACCCACAAAATAGGTAGTAAAAAAAATTGAATCCCACCACCGATCTAGATCAAACTTCAGACTGCCAAATGAAGCTTCATTCTTGGCTTTGTCAATGGCCAAACCTCAGCCCACATCTGTGCATGTTTCTGGCAGCAAATGGCAAATCAGTAAATGAGTCTGGTTCTATATCTCTCCACATTCATACAGAGCTGTTGTCTGCCAGCAGCCACCCCTTGAGAATGGTGGTCTTGCATTTAGGGATTCCAACCCTCAACCTATTTAGGGTCCTCCAAATGTGACCTTTACCTTTACTAACTAAATTAGCATTGAATTTTTATTTGGGGAAGAGAAAGCAGCCCACATAATATTAAGTCTGATGTTACTAAATGCAAGTAAGCAAACAAACAAGACATAGAATGTACAGCAGAGACTTCTTGGCTCTTTTCCCAGCTCAAAATGTTAGCAGAGATTTTTCTAGTGGTATGTAATTTCAGAAGATGCTGCAACTTCAGTAATCAGGTAATGACTGTTATATCATCGTCTTCCTCTTTATCCGGTCACCAAAAACCACAAGTTTGCCTTCCTCAACCAAGCATCTTCCAGAGGCATTTCACTACACTGCCCACCAACTCTAATACACACAGCTAATGACCCTGCTAGCTATGGACAATGGACACTTTAGGTAACACATCTAGAAGATATCAGACAGATGAAGCCTGCCTTAGCCAGTTGCTTTTTTGTTGAACAGCCATCTTTCTTTCCATTTAGGAGAAGTCTTCTAAACAAATAATAGAAGCAAGAGCTCTTCTCTGTTATACTGGTAGCCAGGTTCTTCTACTTAGAAAGTCTTTCCAGTCTTTTGTTATCCAAATGTTTTGGAGCAGTTCTCATTATCTTTTACCATTGTAAGTCCTGGCTGGGGTTGAAGCAAGCTGTCACTCAAAACATCTGGAGAACACCAAGTTGGGGGAGATTGTGCTTAAATACCACAGCTCATAGGCAGTGATTGTCCTATATTTTAAAACTTTAACAGCCTTCTGACCTTTCCCACATCTCGCAGAAGCTAATTACATATGCTAATAATGGTTGTGTGCATAAATATTTTATTTTGGTTCCACAGCCAATTAATTATATTGGATGGCCCCATATTGTTCTAGTATAATACCATTCTGGTAGTATAAAATAATGAGAATCTTTCTCTTTCTGTACTTTCTAGACATCATGCTTAATTTTATAAACCAATTTCCCCTTTAGGGTAACCATCTTTTTATTCCTAACTAAAGAGCTCCGAGCACCAAAAGGCTTCTCTTGATTTCTCTTCGCCTGCTCTTTGCCTTTTTATGGCCACATTTTTTGAGATGGTACAAACAAAACAGAATGTTGTTCAGGTGCAAATTATAAAAGATGCTATGATACCAGCTATTCTATTTTCAACCCCTTCTTTAATAATCCATAGCACAGAATTTATCTTTTTTCATTGCTGCTATCTGCACTGCATTGACCTTTTCACTGAGATGTCCATTTTCATCACTAGCTGCATCTAACATAACTGTGATGATAAGATTCCATGCCCTTTCCCCAGGCTTCATTCCTTTATAGCTTTATGGCTATTGGATCATATTTGCCATTTCACTGTCCCCTTTTTCTAGTTTGGCTACATGTCCTTTTGAAGCTAATCACAGATTGCTTCACTAGCCACTATCAGAGATGGATACCAATGTTTGATTACACTGGAATGGGCAATTTGTAGCATTCCAGATGGAGTTGGACTCTAAGTTGCATCAGAATTAGACCAGTATAGCTAATAATGGAAGCCACATTCCAAGAAGATCTGGAGGTGCACAGGGTAACCTAGTAAAGGTAAAGGTCACCCTTGCTCGAAAGCCAATCATATCTGACTCTAGGGTTCAGTGCTCATCTCTGTTTCATAGCTGAAGAGCCAGGGCTGTCTGCTTCAGCAGATGTTTCTGTGGTCATGTGGCAGGCATGACTAGACACTGGAGTTCACGGAACGCTGTTTTACCTTCCCACCGAAGTGGTCCCTATTTATCTACTTGCAATTTCTTGCTTTCGAACTGCTAGGTTGGCAGGAGCTAGGACAAAGACGGGAGTTCATTCCGTCCTGCAGTATTCAGGAATCAAACTGTTGACCTCCCGCCTTCCAGTCAGCGTCTTAGCTACTTGAGCCACTGCAGTCCTCACCCTACCTCTGGATTAAATTCTGCTGCTATCTTTATTCAATACAAGAATGGTGGAGAAATTGAGAGATAAATAAAGAGGTCATACTCCCACCTGTCAACACCAAAGGACCTGGTCTAGATTGTCCATGCTATTTTTGTCTTTTGGATGCTGATGCATCAAAATATGTATTGAAATTTGGTACCTAGAGCAGCAATTCAGCTGCAAAGAGGTGCCATTTCTTCAACCTGCAAAGATCAGCCCTTTGTCCAACTATTCAAACCACTAGAAAAGTATAAAGAGGAAACCTCTCATCCTCTAAATACCATGACAGACTTATGAACTAACGTGATTGCTGGTTTAGTTCTCCCAGGCCTTAGCAGCTGCCTGCCAGCTTACAATGAGTTTTGAAGAAGATAATAAATGGACTACAATTAGGTAAACTATCATCTATATGTAGCTGAACTGAATCTACAAAATACCTCAAACTGGTCGTGGTTACACCAGAAAATGTGAAAAATAATGTTGATCCACAAAGGAACTTCAATAAAATGACCGAACAATCAAACCATTCCTGACATATTCCTGGAATAGACATTCTCTCAAGGAAAGGGAGAGGCAGCTTAGCAAGTGAGAAGTCTTCCTACCACCTGAGATTCAGAGCTAATAGGCAGGCCTTTGTGATTCCACATTAGCTAGCACCCTGTATTGCCATGGGTGAATCTTCGTGATGTTACAGGGGGAAGATAAGGATTGGGAGGGGGACTAGAATTGTTTCTGGACCAATTGACTATAAAAATGGGCCTGTGTGGAAAGAGGTACAGAATGTGGGTAAAACCCAGCAAGCCATGTAATGTGTCAACAAAGCATTGGATGAGAGAGAAGAAACATAGTGTCCTGCTGTGACCCTGAGGCATTTTAATTACTTAAAGGATTTTCCTCTTCTAATTATAGGCCATCTCTATCTAATATCTGCTTTTGGCTCATATATTAAAGAGTTTTTGGCAACTGTGGAGACAGTTAGAGAGGTGGTTGCTGCTTTTCTGCCAAGGATTGCATCCAGTGGTGGTTTTAGCTCCAGTGTATGATATCTGGGGAGTTTTTCCAAACTGTTGAGGTTTGAGTTTCTTCCAGGTGTTTCATAGTTGCTGCCAGCATCTTTGCAACAAGAAGCTTTTCAAATTGTGCTGCTGACACCACACTCCGCTCCCTCTCTTGCTCCAGATGGCATAATTGCTCCAAATCTGAGTCTCCAGTTCCTTCCTTTTCTCTTGGCTTATTTGTGTACACAACATACTACAAGTTTGTGCTGGGCCTGTGAGCTTTTGGAAGACTAGGTGGAGATATGTGGAAAGTTCTGCAAGGTGCATCACACATGCATATACTGTACTCCAATACTGCTCACCTTAAAATTTATTGTCACCTGAGGGACATGAGGAAACATAGCAATTCCTTGACATGCCAGCCCAGGGACTTGGCAAGTCTGTCAGAAATTGATCTTTAGTATGCAGTGTGTTTGGTTCTTCACAGGAAAACGGGTCACACACAAGGCAACAGGGCATTCTTTACAAAAGAGTGCAGAATCTAACATCTGGTATAGAGCTTTGGATTACTAAGGTCTGTTTTCCTTCTGCTTTTAAGAAAGCATGGTTTTAGGTGGTCATGAGAAAAGGACTGAAAACAAGAGTGCATTCACTGGTAAACATAATCTCTGATGCCAGAGGGAGAAGAGTGAGCCCCTAGCTGGTCGTGGAAGTGCAACTTGAATTCAGAGCACAAATGGTAGGCAAATGTGGCTGGAATAGCTGGAGAGACTGCAAGTACTGTAATTGGAAACAGAGAAAGTGAGCCAGGATGCAAGCTGTAAAAGAGACAAGAAAAGCCAAAACCAATACTGATTTTCTGTGATTGAGTTGAATCTCAAACTACAAGAGAATGAGATTGGTCAGGGAATCAACCGATATGGCATATCTTCCCAGAAGCCCCATTAATAAGGGATCAAAGGAATGGGGTGCTAAAACATCTGGCGAGCCAAAGACTTCTTCCTCCTGAGTTGAGATCATTGCTCTATTCCAGTGATAGCCAACCTTGGCACTCCACCTGTTCTTGAACTTCAATTCCCAGAAGCCCTGATCAGAAGAAATACTGACGGGCTTTTGGTAATTGAAGTCCAAGAACACCTGGAGTGTCAAGGTTGGCCATCACTGGTATATAAGGAAAAACCATCTGCAAGCACATAGAAAAATATAACACCACCTTGAAAACATTAATCTCTGCAGAGTTTGGAAGCTAAGCAGAGTCAAGCCTGATTGATATTGGATGGGAGACCAATGGGGATCTCAAGGTATTGCTGGACAAACTCTTGTCTTAAAACCTTGAAGAGCTGCTGTCATTGTTTACAAAATAGAGCTAGAAAGACCCAATAACATCTGGAGTGCCAAGGTTGGCCATCACTGTCATATACTGTATTTGCCGTAACAACCAGACACACACATTCATTCCACTTATCTCTGAAGCCTGAAAAAGTGAGATGTTTAGGAAATGGCCTTGCCTACCTATGAGGACTTTCCCTTCTCCCATCACCATCAGCTACTTGTGGCCACTGCCCTGCATCCCTTGATGCATTTGTGTAACTGTAATAGACCCAGTTTTATTTTTAAATATGTCTGGGAGAGTATCGTATGCAGTTACCATAATTTTTCTTAGCTTTTTGAAAGCAGGGCATGGTAAAAATGTGACTAATTATTTTTCCTTCATACTTAGATGAATTAATGGTTTCGCTGATGTTCTTGATGGGTTAGGTAACTTGAGAACTCAGGTGACAAACAGTTTTCTCACAGTGAATTATTCAAACAGTTGGAGAAACAGCTCTCCTACTGCGTGCTTTAAGAAAGAGACCTGTGTGAACAAGAAGTCAAATGCTCTGGCTAGGTCTAGTGTACCTAAAGAGAAATAAATGGTATTACCTTCAAGCTTCATTAAATTCACTAGAACACAGGGCTTGCAGAGAACAGTTTTTGGGATGGATTCAATATTAGCAGGAAGTTATCTCCCTTCAGGCACTAACAGTAGTTTTTACTGTTGTTTCATTTTGATCATTTCCTAATTGCTGGGATGGGGCTTTAATAGTGTTTTCTAATTAGATTTTATCTCACTGGTGATTACGATTATGTGCAATTACACCTTAACTCCCTTTTTGGATGAAAATTGGTTTTGCAAGCCAAGGAAAAAACTAGATGAGGAGTGAAGGATGCAAATACCCCACCCCCAACTCTTTACAGAATTATCTGCTTTCTTTGCACTCCCGGTAAGGGGTGTGTGCATGTATAATACAGAAAACAGTTCTCTGTTTTAAACTGTCCTCTGTCAGAAGGCCTGTGCAGTTCACATTTGATTCAAGAACAGAGGATACCTGGGGCCCTTAAACTGCGTATTTTTAGTTTTAAAAATCTGGCTTCTGGGTTGTGTGGTTACTGTCTTCACCTTTTGGAAAATATACACTTGAATTCTGTTGAAATATTCAAATCATTTCTAATTTTTCACCTGGAACATATTAACTGGCACATGTTTTTATGCACATCAGTGTCATCTTATTTTTGTGATGTATTTTTTGTGATATACTGTATGTATAAGATACCAGCTTGCCTTCAGTATATGGTTATTTAAGAGTTCAATACCAACTGTCCCATTATCATCTCCAAAAGGTCCTATTCTCAAAAGTCCTGATCATCACTTGTAAACTCAAGCCTGTGGTATCCTTTATGGAGTTGATTCATCTGCTCTTCCTCTTCAACCTTTCCTATCATTTTTGTCTTTTCCAACAAATCATTTCTTCTCATAATGTACCCTAAGTATGAGAGACAGCCTCAGTTTCATCACTTCTGCCTGCATAGATAGTTCAGGCTTGATTTGCTTTAGGACCAATTTGTTTGTCTTTCTGGAAGTCCATGGTATCCAAAATCTTTCATCTAGCCCCAAATTTCAAATGAATCAATTATTTTCCTGAATGGTGTAGTAAAACTTTAAAAAATATTGGCCACAGAGCAGGCATTTAGGGTTCTGTTGCCTTTCTTCTTATTGCAGGGATGGTAACATTTTCACCGATGGGTTGTGAGGATGAAAAAATCTGAACAATAAAAAGATTTTTAAAGCATCTTTCATAACAGCATCATTTGACTTCTACTCTGCCAACATGTATGCACCCAGAAGAATTTTACACATTGTGCACAATTGTACATTAAGATCCTAAACACATTCTATATGTCAGGCAGTACTATGATTTTGACACAGTTGTGTTGAACAAGTGGCTAATTATTGACATACTCTTGGTGGGCTGTTTGTCTTTGTTGCAGTGACCTTCAAGCATTCAAACTGGAGACTCAGCTGCTCATATCTATCAATGTCCAGCTTAATAAACCTGGTCATCAGTCCAAGAATACATTTTAATTGTTGTTTTAACGAGGTGCAGTTTCTTAGGGTTCTCAACATATTTCTTTCCTTGGGATTTAAAAAAAATGACAACCCGAGGGACCTAATCTATCATATGATTTGCTTTCAGGATGGTCCTTTCTTTGAGCAAAGTGAGATGGCCAATGCCTAGAGGAAAGGCTTGTCATTAGACCTTATGTGGCAGTTGCCTCAGGTGAAGAAAGGCTAGGAATGATGATAATGTGCCCCCCCTCTTATCTGTATCTTCATCTTTTGAAGCCACCGCTGGTGGTAGCCTTTTGTTTCTCCTCCTCACAGTGCCTGTCTTTTTCCTCCAGCAGAAAATTCCTTAGGCCATCCTTGTATGCATTAAAAAGCCATTGGACCTGCTCTTATCAGAGTCTATGATTTTATCTTTTTCAATCATGCCTTTTTTATCTCCATCTTGTTGTTGCATGACACTGAGATCATCAGGAGAAGGCTTCAAAGCAGTGGTGGGATTCAACTGGTTTGCCCCAGGTTCGACAAAACCAGTAGCAGACATTCCGGCTGGCCCTGCCCACCCAAGTTTTGAAATAAAGTAGTCCTAATTCGGGTGTAACGCAGGGCTTTCCCCCTGGCCACACCCACCATACAATGCCAACAGAATAAGTAGTTTAAAAAACTGAATCCCACCACTGCTTCAAAGGTATTTTTTTTTTCATTCTTTTCATTAGTGATATAGTAAGTTAGAGCCTTTTCTGAGATAAAACTTGGTCAACCAGTCCCCTACCCACCCACTCAAAGTGGTCCAACTGAATATCAGAACAAACATGAGAAGAGGGCTATTTTAAAGCATTTATTTTAAAGCATATATTTTAATGCATAATATCAGAACAAACAAGAGAAAGGGGCTGTTTTAATGCATGTGTGAAGAGATGAAAGCTTATAAGGTATTATAAAGATTATAAATTATAAAGGAATTAATGCTTCTTTGAGACACATTCATTTTTTTATATAAATTGGATACAGAGAATGTGAGGCCTTCTGTGTATTTTTGAACTATAATTCCTATACCCACCTGCTTCTAGCCATGATGGCTGGAGTTAATGAATAGAAATTCCAGCTCTATCTAGCGAGCCTCATTTGCCTTATCTTTGTTATAAAAGGAGATTAAAGAAAACAGTACTGGAGCTACTTTCCCTATTTTTCCACTGCTTCCTCAGATGGAGTATACTGTGTCTCTAGCGATTATTAAGTACCTGATAGTTGGGGATGGAGAATGCACATTCCTGTCTTCACTGAAAGATGGATAGATCTTGGCAACAACAACATAGCACAGTGTAGACAGGAGAGGGCTTAAGAGTGGTGACCCCTTGTATTCTGGCAACCCACTCCAGTGTCCTTGCCAAGAAAACCCCATGGGCAGTATCAAAAGGCTAAATGATATCATGCTAGAAAATGAGTCCCTCAGGTCAGAAAGTGTCCAATATGCTACTTGAGAAGAGCAGAGGACAAGTACAAGTAGCCCCAGAAATAATGAAGCGGCTGGGCCAAAGCTGGAAGGATGCTCAGTTGTGGATGCATCTGATGGTGAAAGTTAAGTCTAATGCTGTAAAGAACAATATTGCATAGGAACCTGGAATGTAAGATCTATGAATCAAGGCAAGCTAGGTGTGGTAAAAAAAAATCAGATGGAAAGACTGTGCATTGGTATCTTGGGAATCAGTGAACTAAAGTGGACAGGGATGGGTGAATTTAACTCACGATACCATTATATCTACTACTATGGGCAAGAATTCCTTAGAAGAAAAGGAGTGGACCTTATAGTCAATAAAAGAGTGAGGAATGCAGTAATGGGATACCATATCAAAAATGACAGAATGATCTCAGTCTGAATTCAAAGCAAGTCATTCAAAATTACAGCAATCCAAGTCTATACCCCAACCATGGATGCAGAAGAGGCTGAAGTCAACCAGTTCTATTAATACCTACAATACCTTCTAGGTGTCTTTATCATAGGAGATTGAAACGCCAAAGTAGGAAGTTAAAAGGTAATTGGAATAAGAGGCAAGTTTGGCCTTGGAGCACCAAATGAAGCAGAGCAAAGGCTAATAGAGTTTTGCAAAGATAATGCACTGGTCATAGCAAACACCCTCTTCCAACTCCCTAAGAGGTGACTCTACACATGGACATCACCGGAGGCCAGAACTGGATATGGAACAACTGATTGGTTTAGAATAGAAAAAGGAGTATAAGCCTGTATATTGTCATCCTGCTTATTTAATTTATATGGAGAATACATCATGTGTAATGCAAGACTGGATGAATCACAAGAGAGAATTAAGATTGCTGGGAGAAATATCAACAACCTCAGATATGGAGATGTCACTATCCTAATGGCAGAAAGTGAAGATCAAAAGAGCCGCTTAATGAGGGTGAAAGAAGAGACTGCAAAAGTTGGCTTGAGACTCAACATTAAAAAAACAAGATCATAGCGAGTGGTCCCATCACTCCCTATCAAACAGAAGGGGGAGAAATGGAAGCAGTGACAGAATCTACATTCTTGCGATCCAAGCTCACTGCAGATGGTGACTACAGTCATGAAATAAAAATACACTTAATCCTTGGGAAGCAAGCTATGGCAAACCTAGGCAGCATTATAAAAAGTAAAGACATCACCTTGCTGACAAAAGTCCACATGGTTAAAGCAAATATCTTCCCAGTGGTAAGATATAGCTGTGAGAACTGGACCATAAGGAAGAGTGAAGGCAGAAAAATAGATACCTTTGAACTGTGGAGCTGGAGAAGACTCTTCAGAGTCCCTTGGACTGCATCAATGATGCCATCTAGCAATTTCATCATCTTATGTCCCCTTTTCCTTTGATCCTGCCTAGCATCAGGGCCTTCTCCAGTGAGTCACCTCTTCTCATTTGGTGGACTACAGAGGATGGAAGATGACAGAGGAGCCTGACGTCATGTGGTCCATGGGGATGTGAAAGGTCAGCCTCTCCTGTGTGACTGAACAACAACAACTTTTAGACTTCTTTTTAATCTTTATGAGATCATTTTCTGTATGTTTTTGTTTTTGCTCCCCTAACCAAACAGAGAAAACCTACACATGAACTTCTCCATGATTGCTGCAAGCAGATCTATATACAGTATAGTTGTACCTTGCTTAAAGAGCATAATGCATTCCACAGGATTGCTCTTTAAGCGAGTTTGCTCTTTAAGTGAAACACCATTGTAAGTGACCAATTGTGACTTCTGACAGGGGGAACTGCGAACCCCAATTTATCTGTTAAGCAAGTTTTTTGTTGGTTTTAGTTTTTAAGTGAAGCAAACATTCAGAGAAAATTCTGCTCTTTAAGCGAGTTACTCTCTAAGCGAGGCGCTCTTTATGCAAGGTTTGACTGTACATAGATCTTATAAAAATATGGTTAGAAGTCTTCTGAACCACAGATATACTTATTCAATACACTAGTACCCCGGATAACGTTGAGACTTGGTTCCACAAGTCTCGTCGTTATCCGGTTTTTAACGTTTTTAACAACGTTTAAAAAAGGCCTGTTTCCCTGGAGGCTGCAGCAAGCCAGAATGTCGGGATTCGAACCCTGATGTTTTGGCTTGCTGCACTGGCTGAGGACGTCAGGGAAGCCCAGAAACAGCTTGGATCGGGTTTCCCCACCTCCCTGGACCCGGCCGGGGTGTGTGTGTGTCAGAGACCCCAAAATTGGTTTAAAAAAAGTCCATTTTTTTACCAATTTTGGGGTCTCTGACCCCCCCCCCGCTGCGTCCAGGGAGGTGGGGAGACCCGATCCAAGCTGTTTCTGGGCTTCCCCGACGTCCTCAGCCAGTGCAGCAAGCCAGGATGTCGGGATTCGAACCCTGACGTTTTGGCTTGCTGCACTGGCTGAGGACGTCGGGGAAGCCCGAAACAGCTTGGATCGTGTCCCCTGCCTGCTCCAGAGAGATCAGAGGACCGGATCTACAGCTGCAGGGTGGCTGGGGAAGCTGATGCGGACTCCCTGTCGGCTTCCCTAGCCTCCCGCCCTTGCCTCCGCAGCTGTGGGGTGGCTGGGGAAGCCGACGGGGGAGCCCCCTGTCAGCTTTCCAGCCACCCTGCTGCTAAGAACGACTGTATCGGATAACGTTAAAAATCGCGTTATTTGATACAAGATTTTTCCGAAATCTTGTAACATTATGCGGTTTTAGCGCTATCCGGTACTAGCGTTATCCGGGGTATTACTGTATTCTTTTGTGCCTAACACAAGAGTGTTAACCAGGAGTTCTCAACCTTTTTAAGCCGGGAGCTGGGTCACGCTCCCTCAGACAGCTTAGGGCCGGATGTCCATTTTGCCCTTCCTCCACCACATGGCACTTCTTGGTGTGGTGGAGGTGGTGGTGAGCCACATAAAATGGTGTTTTGGGCCACATCCAGCCCACAGGCCACAGGTTGAGAATCCCTGGTGATAACTCTTAACAAATAGTCAAGAGCCCCACACTAGAACTGTATCAGTCGACTGGAATAAAATATCAAAGAATCATACTTTATGATCTGGTGTTTAATCCTTGACTTTGCTGACTTTTAAAAATTTGTTTTAGTTAAAATTGTCCTAAAGTAGGACAACAGAGATTCCCAACCTTTTCAAGCGGGGGGGGGGGGGTTATACTCTCTCAGTCAGCTCCGAGGGCTGGACGATTATTTTTCAGTGTCTGCACGATGGGGGTGGCCATTTTGTCCCAACAGCTTTAAAGAGTTGGGCATTTTGTTTCTCAAATACCCTTGGAGGGGTGGAGGGGTCAGGTCTGGCCCACAGGCCTTAGGTTGGGAACCCCTGTTTTGCAACATAAGACTGATTTGAAAATATTTAAGAAAAACAAACACAAAAGAGAGTGGTTAAATAGATATTTTTGTCTGTTGAGTTGTCTACAAAGGAATAGCATGAGATATTATAGATGCTGAAATGTCACCTTGTTCTGACTGATAAATCAAGTCCAGAGGAGAAGGAAGGAAGAAATTATCACAACAATCTGAAAGTCTGGGGTTTGGAATTTCTGATCTCTCATATTTTAAATAAAGCTTTGCAAAGGGTCAAAGAGTGCTTTAATGCTTAAGCATATAGTGTTAACAATGTCTGGAGGCCAAATATAAGTTTCCCAAATAAGGAGACCAAGTTAGACTTAGGAACTGATGCAACTGTTTGGACTCAAATATTGTTTTCAAATGCAACATGACAAAGTCCCTAACGGTATATTAGGCAATATGTTTGTGAAGAGCAGCCCATAAAAGCCATGGTCCAAAATTCCAATGCTGTTCTACAAGCAAAGCTATCTACCATATATTTACTTCTGTGGTGGTAGGCCCAAGCTTATATTTTTTAAGAAAACAGAGCAGATCAAGCATGGTGGTATTATTAATGAACAGTTCTTGATGGTCAGGTATTTGGGAAAGGAGCTGGGATCTCGCTCCTGAACATAAATTTAACCAGACCTAGTCAAAGTTAATTATAGGGACCACAACTCCCAAATGCCTCAGCCAGCATTCTCAGGCTGGAAGGATTCAGGAAGCTGTAGTCCAAAAGAGTAACTTTTCAGTGGACTGGATCTAAGGTTTTTGGTTGTATTTGTTGTGATAATAGCAGTCTAATGTGGTTGTCGTATGCCACTTAATTTACTGCTAAAGTTATTTTATTGGCATTTGAGGGAAGTCCCCACCCTGACTTCCTGCTTGTTTTCTTGCTTCCATTGTTTTGTTGATAGTTCTTCCTTCTTCTGATTTTCAAGGAAGCAGCAAACATGGAGATTCTCTCCACATGCTGGAGACTTGATTTTCTTCTCTTTCCCACCATTCTGAAAATGTGGCAAGTAATTAAAGAGATGGGAATACCAGAGCACCTTATATGCCTCATGAGAAATCTGTACATGAATCAAGAAGCAACAGTTAGGACAGAATACAGAATGACAGAGTGGTTTGGAATAGGAAAAGGAGTAAGACAAGGCTGCATTTTGTCACCCTGCTTATTCAACTTATACACAGAGCACATAATGCGCAATGCAGGGATGGAGGAATCGCAATTTGGGATCAAAATTGCTGGGAGAAACATCAACAATTTGAGATATGCAGATGATACCACCCTAATGGCAGAAAGTGAGGAGGACCTAAAGAAGCTCCTGATTAGGTTGAAAGAAGAGAGTGAAAAAGCTGGCTTGAGACTCAATATAAAGAAAACCAAAATCATGGCAACAGGCCCTATCAGTCACTGGAAAATAGATGGAGAAGAAGTAGAAGCAGTGACAGATTTTACTTTCTTGGGATCAAAACTCACTGCAGACGGTGATTGCAGCCATGAAATAGAAAGGCGACTGATTATTGGGAGGCAAGCGATGAGAAACCTGGGGAGCATAATGAAAAGTAGAGACATCATATTGAAAACAAAAATTCGTATTGTCAAAGCAATGGTATTCCCTGTGGCAATGTATGGATGTGAGAGCTGGACCATTAGGAAAGCTGAGCGCAGAAGAATAGATGCCTTTGAGATGTGGTGTTGGAGGAGAGTTTTGAGGGTCCCCTGGACAGCAAGGAGAACAAATAGGTCAATCTTAGAAGAAATCAACCCAGAATGCTCCTTGGAAAGTCAAATTGTAAAGATGAAGCTAAGGTACTTTGGACATCAAATGAGAAGAGAGGATTTGCTGGAGAAGCCCTTGATGCTGGGAAAGGTGGAGGGCAAAAGAAGAAGGGGGCGGCCAAAAATGAGATAGTTAGATGGTATTGTAGAGACAATGGGCACAGAACTAAGCGAGTGAGGAGGATGGTGGAGGACAGAAGTGCCTGGCGGACAATGGTCCATGGGGTCGCAGAGGGTCGGAATCGACTGTGCGACTGAACAACAACAAAAACAAATGGTAAGTACAGTATAAGCAAACATGTCTTTTTTCTACTTTAAAGGCTTCTAGAGTGATTTTATCATGCAGTGTACTACAGTAGTTTGCGTGAAACCAAGGAGAGGAGCAGTGATGAGACGGGGCTATTCTATTCATGTTTCCTCTGTACTGTTTTTATTCTACCTCATACTCTGTTAATTAGAGGGAATAACCAAAATCCCCAATTAGGGAGAGTTAGAAGTGGGGAACTCCTCTTCTTTGCCACCTTAGTCTGTACACTGAGACCATGCAAGTATTACAAGAGGAGCGAAAATTGAGAAGTATGGATTGCTCAATAATTTACTTTCATTTTGATTTTCATTGATGCAGGGGTTCCCAACCTATGGCCTCCGGGCTTGCTCTGGCCCCCAAAGGCATCTCATCTAGCCTGTCACTGCCTCTGCTGCACTCAGAAGTGGAAGCAGGCATGTTTATATCATCCATAAAAAGTGCCCACACAAATGCATCCATGACTATCATAAATGTGGAAGTGGGCGCATTTAAGTCAGCCATAAATACACCCGTTTCCGGGGCACGGTCCGGCCCACTCAGCTGTCCATGGGGCGTGGTCAGGACCAAAAAAAAAGGTTGGCCACCCCTGATGTAAAGTGTAGCATGAGTATCTCTTTGAAGCAGAGTGTGAGCTCTTTAGCCGATAAATCCTTCAAGAGTTTACAGTAGTTATCAACTGACAATCTCATCCATGTTTTTAAAAGAAAACAATTTGTTTAGGTGCTGTCACAGATATCCTAGTAGACTAGTAGTTTGGTAAGATGCCTGGGGTGGACTACAGTTTCAGCCTCCAACCCAGAACCATGAATGACTATGATTCTTAGACTAAACATTCCCTAAAGTGGCTCTGCAACTACGCTGCCAAGTTTCCAACAATGCCTGTAAGAAACCTTGGGGGGGGGGGGGGGGAGTTGAAAGATAATAATACCCCAAATTGCAATTTGTAAATGACATGTTAATACTGTTAACATTAATCATAGCTAGCAGAGTTTAACATGCCCCAGCCAAGAATTTAAAAATAAACTACAGTGGTACCTCGCTTAAAGAGCATCATTAAAGGCCCACAAGAACGGCCTGAGGGAGAAGACTCCATGGCCTAGCAGTGGCTGAGAACATCGCCCCCTCCTCTGGGCCCCCAACAATGGCCTGAGGGAGAAGACTCCAAGGCCTGGCAGGCGGCTGAGGACCTTGCCCACTCCTCTGGGCCAACAACAACAGCCTGAGGGGAGTTAGTCTGTGTTCTGGTTTGGTTGTATTTTGTGAGGTTATATTTTATAATTTTTATTGTACTGTTGCTGTTTTGACTATAAGCTGCCCTGAGTCGGCTCGGCGAGTGGGCGGCAATATAAATCTGAATAAATAAATAAATAAATAAATAAATAATGTGTTCCACAGGATTGCTCTTTAAGCGAGTTTGCTCTTTAAGCGAAACACCATTGTAAGTGACCAATTTTTACTTCTGGTGTGGGGGGATTGCGGACCCCGATTAATTTGTTAAGCGAGTTTTGGGTTGGTTTTATTTGTTAAGCGAAGCAAACATTCAGAGAAAATTCTGCTCTTTAAGCGAGTTACTCTTTAAGCAAGGTGCCCTTTATGCGAGTTTTGACTGTATTTACATTCTGTCTTCGACCTGTATTATTTGCTGCTTCACCCCACCCTACACTCAGGGCTGTAGCCAGGATTCTAGATTGGGGAGGGGGAATATTTTTTCAGGAGGGGCAAAAAGAGGGGTTTAGCTCAGGGGAGGCTGATACCCCCCTGGCCACTCCCTGGCTGCAGCCCTGCTTATGTTACCCCAGATCCATTCCTCCAAGCTGGTCTTTGAAGTTTTTGGCCCTCCAAATTGTTCTGTAAAGCAGATTAACCTATTAAACAAAGATGAGCTTGAGTCCATTCTATAAATTGAGTTAAGAGTTAAAGAATTCTGGACACTGCAGCTATGTTCTGAAATAAAGAAGCTTACAACATTGAAGAATGGTGCACTGGATTAAAAAACCCTGTTTTTTCATTGTGAAGTTATCTATCTATCTATCTATCTATCTATCTATCTATCTATCTATCTATCACAGCCCCCCTTTTTGCGTGGCTTAGTGGTTAAGATGCTGAGCTTGGAAACTGGAAGGATGGGTTTTGATACCCAAGGGCTGCTGTTGGGGACATGAAAGGAGCCTCATTCAGGCGTCCCCTGAGTGGAGTTTCTCCAGCAAAAATCCTTTCAACCCAGAGTAATCTCTGACACGAAATTATTATTATCTATAAATCTATCAGCTGCCTCATTAGTGAAAGCACTTCTCTGAACATTTTGCAGCTTAAAACGTACACCTCACAAAACCCTACAAAACAAAATACATTCAACAACATGGTGATTTAACAGTATAGATCTAAAATTCATATAAAAAGAGGGAGAAGTATAAATTAACATAAACAGCATCCTAGAGACTCTGTTGTTGAAGGCTGCTCTCGATTATTCTGTTTTTACCAATTTCCTGAATGTAAGGAAAGAACAAGCCTTCTTCTTCTGCCGTAGCTGAATCCAAATATTGGCAATCATCATAGCGATGAGCCACGAAGAATATCCTGAGAATATAATGCAGTGGCCTTTCATCTGCCTTTCGCATTGCAGCATGACACCTGTCCGACTGATCCTGTTCCACAAGTCATTTTGTGATCCCGAGCCCTTTTGGCATGCAAAGTCCTCCTCAGCCCCAGGCCAGGATTGATGAAGTTGCTGCCCTCCATCAAGATGGATTCAACTGGGATTTAATCCACTTGGGGACCATCACTCTTCTCTGTGGACTTCGGCACCCAAGGCCATTAGTCCTCACGGTGGTCTGGTTAGTTAACCACCACCTGACACTTGGCATAGAGTTGCTGGCAGTAAGGTCTACTCTATTACCATAGCAGGATAACCTCGCCAGCCTCTCGGGAATAAGTCTGGTGTACGTGAATTGGTAACTTATACCAAAAACAGTGCCACCTCAAAAATTTCCCAATTTTATTACCATTGTCTTTTTGGTCCCTCTGTATGGCCATTATTATTATTATTTTTTTGCAACATGTACTAAAAGAAGCAGGTGAAACGCGTGTTCAATGAGAGAGATCATCAAACAAGTATTGAGGTCATAAACCGTTAAGATATAATCTTAAAATATTGTGGCTAAAATCATATTGCATTTTTTCTACACAAGTAAGGACAACATTTCCTGGGCTGGATTCCATACACCCAATTGGAATAGACCAGGTGAGCAAGAGTTACCTCAAGAAACAGGTCAGATTGCTTGTACAATTGCCTTTGGGACAACTGAAACTTAAGACCAGTGCAGAAGTATCTTTTGAAATTGAATTACAACAAAATTTAAAATTTAGCAAGGTTTGAAACTTTGCCCTTCCTTATCTTTAACAACACTGAGGAGGGCATAGCCACTACAACACCATTATACACATATTTCACTGTATAACTGGAATGTGCGCTTCCATATGTTATTGGTCTTCAACTAACCTAACTTGTCACAGAACATGATATCATAAGAAAATCCCTGCTGGATTAAATCAGTAGCCTATGTAACACAGTGTTCTGCATCCGTCATGACCAAGCAGAAATCTTTGAGGAGCCTGCCATCAATAGTCTTGTTCCAAAATTACTGCCTAACAAGTAATATCTAAAAGCCTAGTACGGTACTGTT
Organism: Furcifer pardalis; assembly: GCA_030440675.1. NCBI lineage: Eukaryota > Metazoa > Chordata > Lepidosauria > Squamata > Chamaeleonidae > Furcifer > Furcifer pardalis. The sequence goes on along the minus strand of CP126892.1, from coordinate 171,360,266 downwards.
CTGTTTCTAAAACTGGCATAAAGACATTCTCGTGACCAGAGTTCAACACTGACAGTCTTACTCTCCATAAACTCTCCAGGTCCCTTGACTTTAACAGCAACTGGACTTTGAGAAATTTGTAGTGCAATCCAACGCACATCTATTCTGAAGTAAACTCTAGATGTCTTGGAATGCAGCTGTAGAAGGCAGATTTTACTCACTATCTCATCCCCCCCTCCTCTATGCCAGGTAAAGTTTCTCATGCAAAAGCTGATAAGATTCACATGCTTGTTGTTCCTGAAAGAAGAAGTTGTGTTTCTTTGAATTCCATTATGTAAGATAAACAGGGTCGGGGTGGGCAGCAGAACTTTTTGCTACCACACCGTGGGCGGAGCCTACATCATGGGCAGAGCCTATGTAATGGGTGATCTAGTCATGCCTGCCATATGGCCATGTATACATCTGCAAACACAGGCAGCACTGGCTCTTTGGCTGTAAATGGAGATGAGCACTTGCAGGGACAAAACCTGACATCAAATCTGAATACCAATCAGGGATCTTCTGATATTAGGCAAAGATTGCTCTTGCTCAAAAGCCTGTCGTTACCAATTCTAGGGTTCAGTGCTCATCTCTGTTTATAGCCAAAGAGCCAGTGGACTTGATCCACAAAAGCTCACATTAAAATACAGCAGTTAGTCTTTAAGGTGCCACAACGTTTCTGTCTTTTTGTTTTTGTTTACTCTCTGATATGCTTGCACAGAATAAAACTTTTTAAATAGTAGCTGTGTTAGTCTGTGTTTCAAGCATATCAGAGTAAACAAAACAAGAAGAACCTCCCCTAGCCTGCTCCAGACCCTTCCCGTACACACACACACACTCCATCCCTCTCCCCCACACAAATACACACCCTCCATCCGAGACCCTCTCCCATGCAGCATGGAACACAGGGGGAGTGAGAGGGACCCCAGGGGAGGCGGCCACACCAAAGCCAGCTTATCACCCCTGGGCCATAGACTCCGCTGCACAAGGCTGCCTGGATTTAGAGGAGGAGGATGTGGAGGAGGAGGGAGCAGGGCAGGGAAGTGGGACTGGAAGGGCAGGGAGGGGTGGGGTGGTGCAGGGAGGTGGGGGAGGCAGAGCAGGAAGGTGAGTGTGGCCACCCAATTTCGCTACACCCCTCCCACTCAATTTCACCATCCCCCTTCCCGGAGGCCACCCAATTTTGCTACACACACACACACACATGCACACCCCACGGGCAGCTGCGAACCTGTTACTGCCCACCACTGAGCTAACAGGGCCCCCACCCCGCCCCGTGGTGCCAATGTTATATATGTGAGTGTGGCATTGTTGCCCCTCCTGACATTTTTTTGCCCCTCCTGAAAAAAATTCCAAAGCTCCCCACCCCCAAATCTAGAATCCATGGCCCTGAGGATACAGTTCCATTTCTAAAGCAATAGCAGAAAAAGATGTCATAAAATATCTGTTTGAAGAGAAAAGGTTTAAGCTTTCTTTCTTTTTGTTTGACAAAGTGTTCCAGTAACCTATGTTTCCTCATTTGACACCTGTCATCTGGAGAGTATAATCATCAAAGAAAAGAAGTATAGAATGTGCTGTAGTGAAGCACCAAAGTACAATTTATAGCTGCAAAAGGTTCTTTGATAACAAGGCTCCCAGTCGCTCAGAACTAGATTATATGAATGTTTTCATTTTTTTCCCAGCAACATAAAAAAGGATATCATGGCTGAAGTCCTTTCCCCTAAATTATACAACATAAGATCTGATGACATCATCAGCCACAGCAATTTTTCAGAAACGAAACTTTTCAAAATTTCCTCCAAAGGTTCTGATTTTCAGAATCCTTTTCATCAAGGGAAAGCTTCTAGAAGCCGTGGGGGTGGGAGGTGGGGGTGGGCAGGGTGAGAGCCTTCAATTTCCAAAAATCACTGCCACCAGTATGAAGTTCCAATAGTAGAAGTTACCCTAAGGTGCTTGTTGTTCAGTCGCACAGTTGATTCCGACCCTCTGCAACCCCATGGACCATTGCCCGCCAGGCACTTCTGTCCTCCACCATCCCCCTCAACTCGCTCAGTTCTGTGCCCATTGTCTCCACAATACCATCCAACCATCTCATTTTTGGCCGTCCCCTTTTTCTTTTGCCCTCCACCTTTCCCAGCATCAAGGCTTTCTCAAGCGAATCCTCTCTTCTCATTTGGTGTCCAAAGTACCTTAGCTTCATCTTTACAATTTGACTTTCTAAGGAGCATTCTGGGTTAATTTCTTCTAAGATTGACCTATTTGTTCTCCTTGCTGTCCAGGGAACTCTCAAAACTCTCCTCCAACACCACATCTCAAAGGCATCTATTCTGCACTCAGCTTTCCTAATGGTCCAGCTCTCACAACCATACATTGCCACAGGGAATACCATTGCTTTGACAATACGAATTTTTGTTTTCAATATGATGTCTCTACTCCTAAGGTGCTAACAAGTGCCAATTGGCAAAACCTCCCCCTCCTTTTTTTGTTTTGTTCTCTGTCTGCTGCCATTCTTCCACCCACCATTTGCAGTGTGAATTAATTACTGTTTTTGATTATCAGAGAGTAAAAGGAAAAAGACAAAAATGTTGTGGCACCTTAAAAACTAACTGCTGTATTTTAATACTTTTGATTAGACAAGGGATTGTTGCTGATATTGACAACATTATCCCTTTGTGTATTCAAAGAAGTCAAAGAGTTCAGAACTCTCCAATTGTAGATGTCAAGGGCATATCATGTTTACTACAAAGTAGAAATAGCCACATCGTTTTGCCAGTTAAAAGGCACTGGTCTCCCTGCATACTGAGTACTTCCTCTAAGGGAGGAGTTATCAACCTTTTAAAGCCGGGGGCCAGGTTATGCTCCGTCAGACATCTTCGGGGGGTGGACGGCCATTTTGCTCCTCCTCCACCACATGGCACTTCCTGGTGTGGTGGAAGCGGTGGGTGGGGCACAAGAAATGGTGCCATGGGCCATATCCAGCCCTCAAGCTGCAGGTTGAGAATCTCTGCTCTAAGTAGTTGAAATGTTTGAAGTGGTAGCACTGTTAGTTGTGCAAGCATATCTAAGAGTAAACAAAACAGAACAGCCAAAAAAAAAAAGACAAAAAAGACATTCTTCTTCTTTTTGCTGTTCTGTTTTGTTTACTCTCAGATATTCTCTAAATAGGATACCTGTACCAAATGTTCCCTGGGTTTGTAGTAAAACAGAGGTTCCCAATCTAAGGCCCGTGGGGTGGATCCGGCCTGCAGCACCATGTCATGTGGCCCCTACACCCCCAAGGACATTCAAGAAACAAAATGGCCATCCCTTTGAAGCTTTTGGGACAAAATGGCTGCCTCCATCGTGCAGGCAGGGTAAAATGGCTGTCCAGCCTTCAAAGCTGACTGAGAGACAGTGACCTGGCCCCCAGCTTGAAAAAGTTAGGAGCCCCTGTAGTAAAAGCACTATGGTTGTCCCGCGCACATCCAGGGAGTTTCAATGGCTGAATGGGGATTTGAACTCAAGTCTCCTAAGACAGTCCTAGTATATATGTTATACCACACTCTGTGAATGTTTGTGTAACTATAAATTACTGTATAGTAGCATATTTGTACAAGGCATGGTTGTCAATGCCTGAATGGTATACATGCCTGAATGGAATGCTAGTGTGATTGGCAGGTGGATGATAGAATGTTTAATGGGCTGGCATGAGTGGAATTCAGTGGGGAGTCTAGGCTTGACGCATCTGCATTTCACACACAGCAGAGAACCCCACCCTCACCCCAAGTGCTTCTTTTAGAACTCCCTCTGGATGTTTGGAATGCAGGCTTGCAGACTACAAAGGTTGCTTCCGGAATAAACATCTAGTATGTGGAAGAAGATAATGAGTATACTGGATGTTTTAATGATACATTTCCCCTGGTCCTGCCCCCCCCCCCTCTTGTCGATCTCTTGCAAGGCATGCTTGTAAAGACAGGAGCTGCTCAGCAAGTTTCTCCATCAAAGCAGCCAGCAACTGTGGGCAGGTGATGGTCTCCAAGGAGCAAGCAGGAGGGAACAGCGATGGTGCTGGGTGTGTGTGCAATTGGCTTATTTGGTGGGAAGTTTGGGGCTACTATCTTTGGGCTATGGATGCAGATGTAAGGTGGAGAGGAACAAACTCATTGGAGGGGCTCATACTGTGAAGAACATATGGCTGATTGAAGAGAAGGAAAGGTAGAAGTTCAAAGAATTTGGACAGGTGCAGTTTGGATTACCAAGAAAAGGGAGAAATGGTCAAAATATTTTTCCCCTAGAACCAGTCTGGTACTACAGTTGAACCTCGCATAACGAGTGTTTCACATAGCGAAAAACTCGCTATGCGAGTCGGACTTTTCCTATAGAAAACTCGCATAGTGAGTTTTCTCCATAGAAACACTCGTTATGCGAGTTTTTCCATAGGAATTTTCGCTATGTGAGTTTGTTTTGCATTGCGAAAAACTCGCATAGCGAACAGCCTCGCAGAATGAATTAAATTCGTTATGCGAGGTATGACAATGGTAAAGGGAAAATTACACTTGTCCTGTTCCTCTGCAGAAGAGCAGGAAAGGTGTCTCATTTGCCTACTTCACCATACAGTATAGTCAAAGGGTCTGTTTGGGTGCTTGTATGGAGCAAGCAGGCTAAATGTTTATAACCTCTCCCGTTTCCAAAAGCAACCTTCTTCTTTTGGGTCTAGGCCAGATGTGAAACTGCCAAAATGAAGGCACCTTTTGGTGAGTTCATTCTGCCATGCCTTTTGCAGAACACGCCATAAGGGACAATCTGAATATGCTCTTTAAAAGAAGTATGTTTTAATGTTAGTTAGAAATAGCCTGCTATAGAAGTCTGTCTTGAAAGCCTGGTGTATAGTCAAAGAGTTTGTAGAAACAGCTGTTTTGGATTCAAAAGATAGAAAGATTATATTTGTATGTTGCAGAGGTTTTAACCTTTATCATTAAGACCTTAAAATCTATTTTCCTCTTCCTGTCAATTAAATATTTTCCTTAAATAAAATCCTTTTGCTTATTCTATACCATACTCTCCTATTATTATTTCTATGAAAAACTGTAAAAGATTTTTAAACAGACTACAGATAGAAAGCAATAAACCCACACCAAGCAAGGCTACATGTTACCAGAAGTGATCCAAGAAAAGCAAAAGCTCTTTTAAACAATACAGTATCTGAATATAAAAGACACTGACTAAGAGCAAGGATACCCTAGTTGAGGTATAAAGAGAGTGGGAGACATTGATACTGTATATACTTATGTGTTAGTACAAAGCCCTTGAATTATTACTCTGTGGGTTCCCCACACTCCACAGTCATCTTTCTATTTCACTTCTAGATCATGCAACTATTAATATCTCCTTCATAGGTCAGTTTCTAAAAGCACTGCTCTAATCAATTTTCTTTCTCACCTTCTCTTGTTTCAGGATAGATGATAGTGAATCTGCTAAGCACTGCCAGGATTAGCTGTTGCTAACTGGGTAATGCATGGCATTTGTTTCCAGCTGGGTTAACATGACTGGGTTTTCTTCTTCTTCCCTGTCTAGGACAGACATGAAACTGCCAAAATGAAGGCTCTTTTTGGTGAGTTCATCTGCAGTTCCTTTTGCCTGATTTAGTGTGAGAAAGATTAGCCCAGCAACACAAGGTTGCCATTACCAGGGTACACCCGATTGTGGTTCAAAAATACCATAATCTTCTAGGAGGCTCTTTCTGTGTACCCCAGTTTATGTCTGGATGAGTGGATTGCCCCAGTGTAAGGCAAATGTTGCTAAGAGAGAAGCAGCAAATTTATGTCTGGTGCTTCTCTCTTATCAACATTTGCCTTATACCACTAATCTCTCTAAGTCATTACTGTATTGTCTATTCTAACAGAAAGCCACTCTCCAATGTCTCCTTATATCCACGATTTCTGCTTAAATGGAGATGCCAGTGAATAATCCTGCAAACAGATGCAAACAAACAATGCCCACCACCAGTGTTGGCCTTTCCATTAATTACAGTGAGGAATTCTATCAGGCAGCAGATTTTACATATCATGAATGGGCAGTATATTGACAGCCTTGTTGGTATATAGAGAAAGGTATTTTAACAAATTGGTGCTTTACTTGCTTAGTCATATGTTTTAGTTGCTTTTAAATTCAAGAGTATTTTAAAATTACAGTTTGCCTAAATGTGTTTTAACTTTACAATATTATTTATGTCTGGGAGAACAGTATGGTTATGCCTAGGCATAAATTATTATATACTGTAATATGAATGTTTCATTTCTTTTCAAGTTCCTCTATATTACTGATAGCTGTAAAAAGATTTGTAGTTACTTGGAATGCTATATGTTCCAAATTCTTTACAGGGCAGAATTTTGGATGTGCAAGTTGAATTTTATTATTTGTGAAGGGCAACTGCGATAACCATTCAGTGCAACAAATGTTTGCCTCTATGGGCACGCAAAGCTTTGGCTACATAGAAGAGCTGCCAAAGAGGAAAAATTAGACAGGAAAGAACATCATTTGTAGACCTTGGCATCCTAAATCCTTGGCATTACTTAAATGTATCAGAAAACTCCATCCAAAGATCACTTTCAGTGAACAACAAACACTGTATACATCTCATCTGCATAAACAAACAGAAGTCCTGTGCCACTGTTATCTTCATGGATGAGATTTATAGAGGAGTAGGAGCGATCGTTGTAGTAGCTCCATTCTCCCGCATATCCCTTATCGCCCTCTCTACACATGGAATTGGAAGGTGTCCAGCGGGTAGCCTCTATCCACAAAATGTTCTTTTCAGACTTAAGAATATTTTGGAACTTACACACAAGGAAAACACTTGAATTAAGTGGCAATGTCCGGTAGCATAGCTTAACCCATCACTATGCAAGGTGAAACGTCACCTGCTGGTATTTTTCTGTATCTGTGTTTTTCTGTGTCTCATCTTCCGTGCCTTTTGAATATCCCTTGCTGCTGCTCATGCTTCTGTGAAATGAAGTTGAAAAACTCTGGAATTACTTTTTTAGACTAAAGCTCACATATAGAATGCAAAAGTAGTGGGGAAGTAGTGTTCTTTTTAGGATCCTGAGTTACAAAATGTTCCAAAAAGGAGTGAACTCTTGCCTCAGATACCAAGAGGAGATTTAGAATGCATTCTAAAGACTTCCCATTTCTTTTCCTATTTAAATATTCAGAGAACTAGGTCACTACAATATATATTAAAATTATCATGCCCAAGAGTTTCCAGCATATTTGAAATCCAAGACAGAATATTTATAGCTTCCATATCTAGATTTACGGTGTTAATACACAATTACTAATTTACATAGTGAATTGTACATTTCATTTAGTCACCACATCAATTTTCTTCTTCTTCCCGTTGCTTTTTTCAATAACATCTTTTACAGTACATTATTTTCAGACTAGAGTTTTGTATTACTCTGAGTGTGTCAGAAGAAGTATTTGTATACTTTTCCAGTTTTTAAGACAAGATTTATCACAAACTTTATTGCCCGAGTGTTTATAGCACTATCTACTAGACATCATATAAAATAAATGATTACACAGCGAAGTATAGAACACTGCCAAGGATTCTGTCACACAGCTTAGTTAGTGAATAGATTTCATAGTTCACTTGGGTTTTTTCTGCTTAGTCTTAGGAAGAACAGAGTTGTTAACACCTCTTCTCACACAGCAGTTTAACACTCCAGACTGACTGCATTGTGTTTAAATTTAAGCCTGGCTGTCAAAATCTCTCCAGTAATCACTTACTGTGTGCCCCTCTTTCCAAGTACAATCATGAATCCTCTTTACTGCTAAACTTGATCCCAATTAATATGGAACAGTCTGTCTTGAAACAAGGTAACCTCATAAAATCTAGTACAGGGGTGATCAAACGTTTTGAGCTGTGGGCCAGTCATGGGTTTCAGTGGACTGGTCATGTGGTTCAGCGGGCTGGTCACGTGATTCCTCCCATCGGAAGTGGAAGTAAAACGCGCCTTGCAATCTGTTTTGCAACAGGATGACATAGATTTTAAGCTGCTATTTTCTCTGCTCAAGCCAGGGGTGCTCAAACTATGCCTGCAGGCCAGATCCAGCCCCCATTGCCAATTCATCTGGCCCACACTGCCCTCATCACTCCAGGAAGTGGAAGTACAGGCGTGTTTTCCGTTTCCGGGAGTGATGAGGTCAGTGTGAGCTGGCATTGGAAGCCAGATCTGGCCCACAGGCTGTAGTTCGGCACCCCTGATCTAGTGCATGTTAGCTGCACATCTGCAACTGCTATTCACCAATTAATCATCCAACAGGGATTAACAGACTGAGACCAAATCTTCAAATAATGATCCATCTATTCTTGAACATTTAAAATATTCATTATTGGTAGTAGGAACTCCTGAAAATGAGCACACAATATTCAGAAGGAAGCTGATGCTGTTATCTGATTCCCAAATACAGTACAAGCAATGGACACCAAAGGTGATGAATGCCAATACCTTGTTGTTACCGTCTTTCACTAGTGGGCTACTCAAGATTGACTATTATGGGAAGTGTGGGGGTACTGATAGTTATCATGGCCTGAGTTAGATCTCCACTGAGAAAGGCCAGTCTCTATGTCAGTGTCAATTGTAGATGACACTGGTGTCTCTCAATGTTTATTATTTATTTATTTATTTATTTATATGTTCATATGTATCCACCATCCTTCTCACTAAAGTGACTCAGAGCAGTTTACAAGTAATAAAAGACATCACAATAAAAACAAAAACACTACCTAAAAGCCTCAAATATAAAACTGTTAAAATTAAATTTTAAAATTAAAATCTAAAAAGATTAAAAGCATACCAAATTCCTACAATTTACTAATCTTACTGATTAAAAAGTAGAGGGAGAGAGGGGCTTAAATCATCCAGCGAGCTGGGGTCATTGTGCATCCTATACCCCATACCTGCCCCGCCAGCCACGTTTTTAGATTCTTCCTAAAGGGCAGCAGCCCTGTCTGGAGACGTAGCTCCGTTGGCAGGAGGTTCCATAGGGCAGGAGCGGACACAGAGAAGGCCCTCCTTCTAATGCCAGAGAGATGTGCCTCTCTGGCCGATGGAACAACCAGAGAGCCTCTCCAGTCCGCTCTGGTGGGATGGACAAATGTTCTTGGGGTGAGGCAGCATCTTAAGTATCCTGGCCCACTATCATGTAGGGCTTTAAAGGTAATAACCAGCACCTTGAATTGCACCCGGAGACATACTGGCAACCAGTGCAACTCCCAGAGCATACCGCCCACACCCCATCACCACCCGGACAGCCGCATTCTGGACCATTTGAACCCTCTGAATGGTTGTCAAGGGCAGCCCCATGTAGAGCGCATTGCAGTAATCAAGTCTGGAGGAGACCAGAGCGTGTGTGATCATGAGCAAGGAGTCCCAATCTAGGAGTGGGCGTAACTAACGAATCACATGAAGTTGTGCAAAAGCCCTCCTGGCCATGACTGCCACCTGCTCTTCAAGCAGTAGTTGTGAGCCCAGGAGGACCCCCCAAGTCCAGGAGGACCTCCCAAGTCCAGGAGGACCCCCAAGTTACACACTGGGTCTGTTTGGGGCAAAACTGCCCCATCCAGAACCTGCCTTGGCAAAAAGACGAAAAGAGAGAGAGCAGCCTCTGAGATGGAAGCCAGTAATGGAAATTGCCTTTTCGATTTTTTTATTATTATTATTATTTATTACACTTGATACCCCGCCCCAATCGGGAGGACCCGACTCTGAGCGGCTTACATGAGACTAAAAATAAGAATAAAAACATAAGACAATCTACATCAATAAAAACATCAAGTTAAAAAGTCATCGAAACTTAATCACAAAAATTAAAACAATACACAGTCCCACTTCCAGACCCAGGGTGGCAATCCATCAAATAAGCCACCTGGTAAGTGAACTCACATTCCCAGGTCCCCACACTTGTCCTGCCAGCCAGGTTTTCAAGCCCTTCCTCAAGTGCAACAGTTTCAGTCTCAAGCCTCTTGCTCCTTTGGAACAGAAGGATGCGACGTGTAGATGTCTCCATTCCCACCCCCTTCAAAAACAGGAGGCTTGCAGTTGCAAATCTGAAGATTCAGCACTGGAGTGTTCGTAGGGAAGAGATGGCCAACCTCACTTCGACTGGCTTATTTCCACAGTCTTCACATTGCTTAAAGGGGACCAAGGAGGCAATAAAACAAACAATTCTGTTGATTAATTAGCTAACTTTTTTGGGAGGGGACAAGAATAACAACTACCTATTAACAAGAGATGTCTGAACCAGGTGTGATAAGAAAAGAACTCAGGGATCATTGGGCGGGAATCGCACACACTGTAGAAGGTATGTGGTACCATCCAAGTTGTCCGCTCATGTGCAGTATTTAACCCTTTGGTGTGCATTCACAGGGATCTGAGGCTAAAAAAGAAGAAATAGAAATATATGTTGCAATAGTTCAAATAGGTTGTGTTGCTCTGAAAAAACAACCCACATGACTTGTGGTATCCTCTCGAGGACCAGTGTCCTGGAAGGAGACCAATCAGAACATAATGCACTCGGAATTACTTTTCCCACACTTGGCATACCATAGTATGCATGAATAAGGTATTTAAAATACAGTCAAACCTTGCATAAAGAGCGCCTCGCTTAAAGAGTAACTCACTTAAAGAGCAGAATTTTCTCTGAATGTTTGCTTCGCTTAACAAATAAAACCAACCAAAAACTCGCTTAACAAATAAATTGGGGTTCGCAATCCAACCCCACCAGAAGTCACAATTGGTCACTTACAATGGTGTTTCGCTTAAAGAGCAAAATCGCTTAAAGAGCAATCCTGTGGAACGCATTATGCTCTTTAAGTGAGGTACAATTGTATATATATTTTGTGCTAGTGTATTGTATAATCATTTTTTATTATTGTTGTTATTATTTTGGTATTGTATATCTGTGCTAGTACTGGTAATAACTTTTCTCAGCAGGAGGGAGTTGACTTTTTAAAAAGGGTATATTATTATAGGGATTATATTGTGTAAAATTTGTGCCATATGTATATTATGCTGTTGCATCTATATTTGAGATTGTAAGACTGTATTGTATGTTATCTATGTTGGTAGCCGCTCTGAATCGCTTCAGCGAATAGAGTGGCATACAAATCCAAATCCAAATCAAAAATCTTTCTAATGCAGGAAACACTACAAAAATACACTGCAACAGTTTATGTGCTAATGACACTCACTAATCTTTGTTGGCTAATATTCTCCTACAAAATAGTAGTGTTGCATTGCCGTCTACAAAAAGGTTATAAAAGTCTGCCTAACAATAATAGTTGTTGGAGTTAGCTGTCCAAAATGAATAAAATATTTTGGTTAAACATGGGACAGCAGCCCCATGTTTATCAAAATGCAGTCAATAGCAGAGCTTCAAGAAGTTACTTATATAAACTACCACTTCCAAATTTCTTTGTCAATCATGGGCAGGCTAATTTAGAGCTTCTGGAAGCTGCGGTGGCGGTTGGGTTGCCATAATTCTCTCCTGCCAAATAAAATTTCTTGGGCCACTCTTGAAATCACCCTTTCTCCCCTGAGGTCACTGCACCCTCCCCTTCACACATAACCCACTGAAATACAGTCAAACCTCGCATAAAGAGTGCCTCGCTTAAAGAGTAACTCACTTAAAGAGCAGGATTTTCTCTGAATGTTCGCTTTGCTTAACAAATAAAACCAACCAAAAACTCGCTTAACAAATAAATCAGGATTTGCACCACCACCACCCCTGAAGTCACAATAGGTCACTTCCAATGGTGTTTCACTTAAAGTGCAAACTCACTTAAAGAGCAATCCTGTGGAACACGTTATGCTCTTTAAGTGAGGTACAACTGTAGAGTCACCCTCAAAGTCCACACAAGGATCCCTTGTAAGAAACTTCTATAGAAGGGCCCAAAACAGCAATGCAGTCCATGGTGCCTCCTCCATTTCCCTCCAGAAGGAGAAAAGCAGGAACCAGGAAGAGACTTATTTTGGAACAGGACCTTTGCGATTGAGGGCTCTTCACTTTCTGTCCACCCATGTCCCCTTCCTCTCTAGGAATACCGATCCTATGCAATTAAACCTTTGTGGTCATGAGAAGGAATTCTCCATCCCAGTGTATGGTGGAGATTTGGCTTCTTAGATATGGGTATTTCTTACTCCCTCCCGGCTTTCAAGGAAAAGGCTGAGGATGACTTCTTGTCCCCCAAACTTTAAGGTGAGCCAAGGGATTTTTTTGCAAAGAGTTATTTCACTGCCTCCATGCCTTTCTTTCAATTATCTCGCTTGCAAGTGTTTCCCCTGCCCAGTGGGCTTCTCAGAGTGCTGTTCTGCCTTCACAGCTTTCAAGCAGGATAACTGAAAGAAAGGCAGGGAGACAGTAAAAAAAACTCTTAGCAAAAATCTCTTGTTGAGGGGTGATCTTGCTTCCTTTGTTCAAATTAAAAGTCTTTTACATGTTTTTTCTTGAACCGGCCGGGACAGCTTGAATCCAGAAAAATCCTGGAAAACTGGGACATATGGCAACCCTATATGTAGGTGTTGATGTTCATGGGGAATGCCTTTGCATTCAGAAATCCTCCCTACTCTGTTGAACAGGTCCCCCAAAGGATCACAGCACAAATATATTATGTTGTACAGTAAAACCCTGACTTACATATGCCTCGAGTTAGAAAAATTTGACTTATATAATGATTTTGTGCTAAAACCATGTTTCGATGTACACAGTTTCCTATGGGTTTGCTCCAAATTACATAAAGATTCTTTTTCCTATGGGTTTGCTTTGAGTTATGCAAAAATTCATTTCCCTATGGGTCTGCTTCAATTTACATAAAAATTTCATTTTTCCTATGGGTTTGCTTTGTGTTACATAAAAAACTGATTTAACCAAAAGCCTACAGAACTGACTTTTTTTCGTAAGTAGGGGTTTTACCGTACTAATCAAATGGTAATTGGGTTACAAAAATATGAGCTGTTTGTCTAGTCCAGCATTTTGCTTCCAAATTGGTCAAACAGTTCCTTATGAAAAGCCCACAAACATAGAATATGAGGGCAACAGTACTTACATTATATTTCCTAGGCACTGATACCAAATGACAAAACTATAATGCTCTGCTTCTTGAATTAATACAGTCATCATGATTTACAACCACTGATAGTTTCATGTGTTGTTAATTTGTATAAAGACGTTTTTAAAGCTATTCATATTGATAGCAGTCAACACTTTTATGAAACAAACAAAAAATGCCCATTCTTTCTCATGAGAAGGGCACCGTTGTTTGATGGTCACACAAAAGGTCCATTATTCGATTCCTGGCATGTCCAGGTAATGTGAAAGGCCTTCATTTAGTCTAAATAAATAAATAATGTAAAGTAGTTTTTAAAGTAAACAGTTTCCTGGATATGTTCCCAATTTTTTAAAAAATTGAATTACCATGTATGGTTTACATGAATTCTATTGTATGAAAATAAATGGAAGTATTAATCTACTGCAGAAAAAAACAAATAGCCCTGTGGCATCTTTAAAATCAATAAGTTGCACTTGACATAAGTTTTTGTGAACTGTGGCCCTTGACACTTAATGAAGCAGGCTTCCAGTCACAAAAACTTGTGCCAAATAAAATCTGCCTGTCTTTTATCTGGCACAAGACTCTGATTTATTTTTACTGTCCAATAAAACTATTCAATGCTATATCAGATTAGGTCTGTTTCTCACTAGAGAAATGGGAAATGGTTGGCATTGAGGAATAGAGATGAAACATTAATAGGTCTCCTAATCAATTGATCTGAAAGAACTCCCAACTCAAAGTTTCATGAACAACTTACCATTCTCATCTGCTCTGAACAGGAGCCTAGCTCAAAATTCTGTCTTTCAGATGCATAATTCTATGTCCAGGTGGATGGCATGCTGTGGGAGGTATAATTCAACACTCCTGGAGACTGTTTACAGACAATCGTACAATACTGTATATCTATAGTAAAGCACCATGAGATCAAGAGGGTATACAGATCTCTGAAACTCTTGTTTTGAAACACAGAAAAGACAGAACCAAACATTTTCAGATTTTTAATAAGTATTGGGTGGTCCAAAGTTGATCCCCAAATAAATGAGCACAATCTGTTTAAGAACAGCTATGCAGGTCAATCATTTTCAAGGCCAGATTTTTGTTTCAGCTGCCCCTCCTGAGTTCACAGAGGTTGTCTGGTGGTATCAATGATATTGACGTTTGTCCAAAATAATATCCATTCTACTCTCCCAAGTTTAAACACACTCTGGTATTGCAACAGGAGCTGCTCGAAGGGCAGAGTGCATGGAGTGCAAATGTTGTCCCTGCCAGATAAGCAGTCATTAAATCAAGCCACTATCTACTCAACCTAGCAACTACATGAACAGGAAGCAACTTGGAAAGTATAGCTGTTGTCTGCTCTGTGGCTTGCACTCTAGCCTTTCTGATTATGACAGCAGGCCACAGGTAATTTCCACTCTGCAAATGCAGCTTTAGCTGATCTTCGATTAGCTCCAATTTTCTCTAATTCCCACTAGTTCTCTGCAAGAGTAGATTTGGAATTCTTTCTAATAGATCTCAATAACAAAAAAAATATAATGACATTTTCACACGCATGGGATCATGACACCTGTATCACTGGCATTAATAATAACTGGTTGCGGTCAAGTCAATTTCAACTAATGGCATTTCTGTCTAGGTATAGAATACGGTTCTCAGAAATGGGCTTCCATTCTCTTCTTCTAGGCAGACCAGGGTACCCGAGGCTAAGCAGTTTGACCAAGGCTATACAGACTGGCTCTTCTCCCAGGAAGCATGGCAAAGAATCAAATTCCCAATCTCTCCCAACTACTGAGCTATTACAAAGAATTATAAAAACATATAAGCAGGAACAGCAAGTAAACAAGGCAGAATCCTATCCAGTACAAGTCTAAATGTATATCAGTGACTAACAGATTCATGTTCCCTTCACAGTCTTTTATGAATGAACCATTGTGAGAGTATAGATCTGTCACTACTTATCAGGGATCAAAGCAAGAAGCTCCTTACAATTCTAGCTCCATGCTAGAAATAGCATATTTTCCAAAGTAGAAAGCACATAGCAGACCAAGAGAAAGAAGTTCAAATTGCAAATGAAAAGAGGTAAAAGCACTATTCAGCTATTGAGCCTAGTTTGAATTATTCTGCAGTTCTATCTTAGAACTGGAAGGGATTCTATGGGTCATCAACTCTGGCACTTGCTGAGAAGGTACAGTGAGAAACTGAACTGCGAGGCTTCAGCTCTACAGCCAGATACTGTACCTAAACTATAACCTGCATGTTTAGCATTTCAGCGGCCCTCGAGGGAAGCAAACAACTGACATATGTTTCTTTCAACAATAACTATAATTAATTAGCTGTTAATAGGAACAACTAACGAGTTCAGATTCAGATATCTGTGAAGTGCATCATGAAACAGAAACGCTACATAAGCGTAAATTAATAAACAAGTGCTGCCTGCCTGCCTGTCTCTGTTTGTCTCTGTCTCTCTGTCTGTTTCTCTCTATCTGTCTGTCTGTATCTATGTGGGCATGTTTAGCCTTGAGAAACAAAGACTAAAGAGAGCATGACAGTACTCTTCAAATATTTTTAAGGCTATTACTTCTCGGGAGCCACCATCTTTGGTTCTGGCTGGGGCGGTTTTGCCCCAAACAAACCGGGTGCGTAACTTGGGTGTCCTCCTGGACTCACGACTACTACTTGAAAAGCAGGTGGCAGTCGTGACCAGGAGGGCTTTTGTACAACTTCATGTGATTCGCCAGTTATGCCCGCTCCTAGATCGGGACTCCTTGCTCATGATCACACATGCTCTGGTCACCTGAGACTTGATTACTGTAATGCGCTCTACATGGGGCTGCCCTTGACGACCATTTGGAGGCTTCAACTGGTCCAGAATGCAGCTGCCCCGGTTGTGATGGGGTGTGAGTGGTATGCACATGCCTCACTGCTGCTTCAGGAGTTGCACTGGTTGCCAGTATGTCTCCAGGTGCAATTCAAGGTGCTGGTTATTACCTTTAAAACCCTACATGGTAGTGGGCCAGGATACTTAAGAGACCACCTCACCCCAAGAATATCTGTCCGTCCCACCAGAGCGACCTGGAGAGGCTCTCTACTTGTTCCATCGGCCAGAGAGGCACATCTCTCTGGCACTAGAAGGACGGCTTTCTCTGTGTCTGCTCCTGCCCTATGGAACCTCCTGCCAATGGAGCTACATCTCCAGATGGAGCTGCTGCCCTTGACATTCCCAGAAGTGGAAGTAAAATGTGTCCATATGAATTGGTGTCAGGGGCCAAATCTGACCCACAGGCCATAGTTTGGACACCCCTGCCCTAGCCTAAATACCCAGCCTCTCCCTGAAAAACCATGAGGCCAATTTTCAATTATCCCACACCAGTCCTAATTCTCTGCACATCTTATGGTGTCTCATCACAACTAGAGCTGGGTCCCCATTGACTCCAGCTTGAAAAATATTTTATCTTCCCACTGAAATTACTGGAAGAGAAATGTAATGGGACATGCTGGGACACAGCATGAAAAGATTGAAATTTGGGACCACAACTCCCAAGATGCCCCAGGGACAACCCTGGCTGTAGTATTTTGAGAAATATTGTCCAAAAGAGTAATATTTCTAAGCTCTGATTTCAGTCTAGTGTACAGTTGCAATGTGCACTGAGATGTTACTATAAAGGCGATGACATAATTGGATTCATCCCCTTGCTGCCCATGTTTTGCACGACTCCACTAATTGTTTCAATTGTGCATCTTTGCCAATAGAATATCTCCACTAATGCAAGTTGTGGCAACATACTTGGGGCATAATTCCAGCTTTATTGTCACCATAACTGGCTTAACGATACCATGAGATACATTTCTATATTTAAAATTACTTACAAATTAGAATGATTTACACTCAGATCTATGAATGGAAACAAACCTCAGGGGAAACAGGACACTGCTCAGCACAAGCTCAGTCTTGCTTTAAAGCACTATACTGTCTGTGGAATGTGTTCCAGAAAGATTTAATTGTGTGTGGAGTGGGTGGGGGGAGAGTTCTGAAACAGAAAATCTTCCTCTTGCAACCGAAGAATCCTGGTCTTGCTACAAAACACCTCCATTTTATAAGGGCAGAAGACTATACTTTGATATCTGAAACAGTGTGGCAGGAAAGACCAACCAGCTGGAGGAGAAGGTCAAAACATTCTTCACATCACAGTCATAATTCAAATAAAATAAAATGATGGTAGCAGGGTACCAATGCTATTTAAACACGGTTTGATTAACATATTTTGTTTTATTTTATTTATTAGACTTATACCCCACCTATCTGGGATACACTCCCACTCTGGGCAGCTCACAATGTTAAAAAGAGCAAAATAGACACCATAAAACCATAGAACGGGAGTTCTCAACCATTTTAAGCCAAAGGCCAGGTCACACTCCTCCAGATACCTCCGGGGGCCGGATGGCCATTTTGCCCTTCCTCCACCACATGGCACTTCCAAGTGTGGTGGAGTGGCCACATGACATGGTGCTATGGGCTGGATTCAGCCCATGGACTGCAGGTTGAGAATCCCTGATAGAACAACCACGCCAGTCAAATCAGAACCGAGGACCACTAGCCCAAGTGGCAAAAAACGATGGGAGGGTCTCCTATTCACTCTTCAACGAGCTCCCAAAGGTCTGTAACAACAACAAGCTTCTTGAAGGTTCGTAAAGAGTCAATCAAATGCAGCTCCCCAGGTAGAGCATTCCAGTTAGCCGGACCAGGCACTAAGAAAGCCATCCAATGGGTAATGGACTTTCTAGCCAACCTGGGAGTTGGTACTTGGAGTTGAGCTGTCAGAGAAGAGCGGGTGACGTGGGCCTGATTTCTGAGAGGTTTACGCTCCGCCAATATAAGACAGGTTGGGAGGGAGGTTGGGAGGCAAGCTTCCCTCACAAAAGACCTGTCACAAGTAGCACTATCTCTACAACCTGAAAGCAGAATTGACCATAAGACAACTATCTATTTTAATAAGTTACTTTGTTTACAACAAAGCACTTAGGAGGTCACACACAAGGTCTTAAAAAAGAATGGTTTTCTCAGATGTTTATTTAAAGAAAAGACTCCAGCACTTGGGGCAATGTTTCACTATCCTATGCTGTGATTAATTCTCGTTTCACCATTACCTTGGGACTTGATGGACACATAAAACCAATGCACCCAAAGTTGCCAATTCCACATGACAAGCACCTGCATACTAATCAATACCTTTCAGAATTGTTAGAGTCTGTGAAGATCATGTACTTCATATGCTCACAAGTAAACATATTAAATATTTCCCCTTAGCCAATTAAGCGAGAAAATATACAAGATGTTGTACTTGTGCCAGTACAACTTTGTTTTGTATGCAATATATTCAGGTTTAATTAATTAACTGATCTATTAATTGACTAAAACTGGGTCAACTAGTTGGTTAAGGCTTCTTTATCCGAGAACTGAATAAATCTAATATGCTCAGATAACGTTTATTTAATGAGTATAATCATAGTATACTCAGATGTTTATTAAATTTCCATATTGTCAAAAGTTAACCTCAAGAACACAAATGTACTAAATTAAAGCACAACGGCACAGAGAAGATGATTAGAAACACATAGAGATAAATTAAATATGAGCTTTAGTTAAGTGTTTTGACATGCTGTCATCTCAACTTATTGTGGCCTTATGAATGAGAGATTTCAAAATGTCCTGCAAGTTATAATCTGTAGTTATAGTCTGTATAGACTTATAGTCTTAAGGAATCAATCCATCTTGCATCTGGCCTTCCTCATTTCCTACTGCCTTCCACAATTCCAGGTCTTTTCCAGAGAGTCTTGCTTTCTTATAATATACTGGAAGTAGGATAATCTCAGCTTCATCATTTTTGCCTCTGGAGACTATTCAGGTTTGATTTGCTCCAAGACTCATGTGTTTGTCTTTTTGGCAGCCCACGATATCTACAAAGCTCTCCTTCCGTACCATGTTTCAAACAAATCATTCCCCACCCCCACCCGTCAGCTTGTCTGGCTTTCTGTATTATATGTTCTGCATACAGACTGAATAAATAAAGGGATAAAATATGCCCTTGTTTAAGAGTGGACCCATTAAAATCAATGGGCTAAATCCTGTCCAACACTGACAGAGTATAACATTCTACTTGAGTTCTTGATCTCAAAGGAAACAAAAGTGGAGTGTAGCTGCACGTACATGCTGGACTTTAGAAAAGCAAACGTCAATAAACTCAGAACAATGATAGATAAAATTGCATAGCAGGAGATCCTTTCAGTCAAAGATGGGTAGGAGTTTCAAAAAAGGAAATTTTAAGGCAGGGGTTCTTGACCTATGGCCCGCAGGCCGGATCTGGCCCACAGCACCATTCCATCTTGCCTAAACCCTTGCTCCCACCACCACTATCCTTTCCCCCTCCACCTGTGCTGGTGTGTCCCTAACACCACTCCATAGCAGGGCAGATGTTGTAAGAAGGCTTACAACATCCGCACTGCTACAGAGCCGCATTAGGGACATGCCAAAACAGGTGGAGGGGACAAGGATGGCAGCTATGGCAGCAGAAGTGAAAGTGGCAGACACCCGCGGCCACCCACTTCTTTCCTGGGTGCTGGTCTGGCCGAGTGCAGGCAAGGACAGGCACGACCACTCCTTCACCCACAACAGGCTGATAAGCAGGGAAGCGGTGGCAGCAGCATGGGGCAGTTTGTGGGCCGGACTGATGGCATAGGGGTGAGTGTTGGCAGTGGTGGTATGTGTGGGGAGTGCTGGCAGTGGCAGCAAGGCATGGGAGGAGAGTTGGCAGTTGCAGAGACAGTGGGGGGGGAGTGCTTATGGGCTGGGCTGGTGGTATGATGTCAATCCCAGGGAAAATGCTGGAGCAGATTATAAAGCAGTAACTCTGCAAGCGATTCAGTTATGCTATGATTCTACCAGTGGTAAATCTGTGCAGTCTCCTGACCTGTCGATATGAAAGCAAACACAGTGGTACCTCATACAATGATTTTAATCCGTTCCATGGGGCTTGCTGTCGTACAAAACAATTGCTATACAATGCATGCATCGTACAGCAATTTTCCCAGCATTTTTTTTTTTTGCTAAGTGGTTTTTCCCATTGAAAATTTGTTGTACAATTTTTTCCATAGAGAAAATTGTTATGTGGGATGCCACCACCCCCCCCAAGACCTAATTGTTATGCGATTTCGTTGCTATACAGGGTGATTGTTGTATGAGGTTCCACTGTATTACCTTTTGAAACAACATGGGTGGCGGTGACCTGTTTTGGTATCTGTTCAACAGCTGTTTAACTGATCATTGTGCAAAATGGACAACTAAACAAGATTCTGGTCAAAGTAACTTACATTAGCAAGCCCCATTCATTCCAATTGTTTATTCTTATTGGGACTAAACAAGGATTTAGCTTACATGAAATACAACATACAGACATGAAAAAGGCAGTGGAAGATATCAATTAGCTTTCCTATTGCTTGCTGTGACTACAGATATTGAGCAATGGGGCTGGGGGGCTTTCAAATAAGCAACCCTAAATAATAAAACAAGAATTTTTAAGTTACTTCTCAAAATTTCCAGAGCTAAAGTACTGTACTTGGGAGACTGGTTCAGATGCAACACAACTTCATTGCTTACTGTTGCCACATTCAAATTCAGAATACAACAATGTCTTAATGTCCAGCTTCCAGCAATAAAGTATAAAGATTGGATTTTCCCTGGTAACTACCTAACATGTTTGTGTGTTCACCAAGAATAAACTTTAAAAGTACACTTTTACAATGTGTACAGTACTTTGTTTTACATAGTTTTAAAAAATGTGATAACACCCATAACAACTTCCTTCTGGAATGCATCACTATAATCTTGACACTCTATCTGGTTAAGGCTTGCCATACCATACAACCTATATCTAAAAACAAATACCACATATGCACTGTGGTTTAAGTGTAATCTAGCTTTAACATCAATCATTATATAATTATTGTATACAAATGAAGCTGCTTATTCCATATTACAGTGTAGTAAAATCAATCCTTTTAACTGTAAGTAAAAGTGGACAAGAGCATGGCATTGCATTAATGATAAATTGGTTTGATGATTCATAACATGTTAGTCTTAAATATTACAAATTAAACGTTTCCCTTCTAATTTTAACTCAGGAATTAGGGGTTCAATTACAGGATATGTACACGACATAGTTAACAAGCCACCGAAACAAAATTTTCTTCCAATTAGTAAGTGCCCAATATCACATTCATGGGGAGTCAGCAGGAATGATTTTCTGAACAGACTTCAGTTCCTATTTCAATAATTCCTCTGAAGGTCCATGTTTCTTTTAAGATTCATCCTTGCTTTCCATTATCTGTCACTTACTGTTTGCCATTTAGAGAACAATGTGTCTTACAATTTTTTCATCAACTGAGTGAGTCTAATTATGTACAGTGGTTGCTTGTCACGAAGGAGAGAGGTAACAGGCAAGGTACTGCAGGATTTTGCCCTCAGCCCAGTGCTGTTTCATAGCTTTATAAACAAGACAGACCCGTGATTGAAAACGCCTTCTATATGCTTCTTAATTATACAAAACAAAAGACAGTTTATTTTTATGAATCTTGGTGGCATTATTCAGAAGGTATCATAATCAAGTATGAGATAAACCAAACAGCACCAATTGGAATAAAGTAGATCCACATATATACTGATAGAGATTTAAATAGGCTAAAAACTTGTTCTTTTTCAGTTCATCAATACCAACAAAAATCTAATCAGAAAAAAGTGAAGAGTAAAACTGTAGTGTAAATGTAAGCAGAGGAGGAAGCACATGTGTTTTCTCTTTCACACTGGTTGTACAATAAAAAACTACACAAGAAATCTCCCTTATAAAAATTCAAAAAACACATTTCCACTAGCACAACAGACCTTGCACACTGACACTGCTGGACCAATGTAACTGTTGCCCATATTATTATTTTGAAAATACAATACCCAACCTTTCTCCTGACTTGGCTAAGAGCCAACAAGGATGCCAACTTCTCGTTCTCAATAGACAACAAACTTAATTTTTTGTCAGGCTAAGTCTTGCTCCTAGAAAAAAAATATGCTAATGAGATTAATATAAATTAGAATTTAAACAGAATCATGGTTGTAATATTTATCATGGAGCTTTAAAACAGGCCTTTAAACATTTATAAGAGTTTTGTCATATTTAGCCTTTGTCCTATTAATGATATTTAGCTGAACATTATGTCACTCACATTTTAGCAAAAATATGTAGGATTTAGACTTGTTTGACTAAAAGAGAGACTTTATTACATTAATGTCCCAGATTTCTGCATCTAATGGACCTGTGTCCAAATTTCAAAGCAAACTCCAAATTATGAGTTTGTAAAGCAATAAGAACAATAAAACAGTATGTTCTTCTGTGTACTGTTTCAAAGAAAGACAAGATTATTCTCCTGTCATCCTCCTTTGTAAATAAAGTCCAGTAGTAAATTAGGTTGGGTACCTATGCAAAGGATGAAGACATGACTTATATCTACCCACTCACCCTCTTATTAACCTGTGGAGAATATCAGCCACATGGAGGCTGTCCAGAGAATACACTAAAGAGTAAGCGAATGCTTTTTACAGATGTAGCAATAACCTCCGTTTGCAAACCTGCATGGTTTCTGGATGCTGGGCTACAATAGTCAAATACAGTACAGTACAAGCTTTTTCCAACACTTTTATTCTACCATGGGTGTACATATTTTGGTGTAAACTGGTAAACATTACTTGTTTCTTCAGCAATCTTTCACTTTTGTTTTCTTATTGACTCTTTCTCTCTAGGCAGCAGAAAAGACTGGCTCCAACAGGATGGAGCCACTTTAACAAGATCATATGCAAGCCAGACCAAAGGATGTCTGTTGTTTGAAACAGCAAGACACCACCTTAAACCTGTGCTGTGTAATTAAGATGATCAGCCTGCTAAGACCCAGAATAGGAAGCCATACTAAAATAAAGACAGGGATCCTATACTTCAGCAGTTACGTAGAACTTTCAGCAGGTGCAGCTTAACACAAAAGCAACACATGTTGAAATTTTCCTGGCCGCACAACTATCAGAGCACTATCCTGTGTCTTTAAAAATTAGAGTTTGGGATGATTATTATTATGGGTTTGGTGTTTGTTTGTTTCTGTGTTTTTGTTTTGCTACATTTATTTTTTTTGTTCCTGCCCAGAGCCACAGAGATACTGTGGAGCAGGTAGGACTAAATCCTACCAGGATATTTCAAGTCTGACTGTGAGGGAAAACCATCCCATCCCCACTATATCCTGCGTACATCAGCTTTGGTCCTGAGCGTTTCCACAGCAGAGTACTGTATACTGCTCCAGTATGGAGCGCATCCTTAGACATGAAACAAGTTGACATTGCTGTTAATGAAATAATGTGTACAGTGACCGGATGCCTCAAACCTATACCAGTTGAGAAAATATACCCTCATGTTGGTACCACTCTGCCTAAGTTAAGGAGAGAAGTAGCAGCAGCTGTTGAGATGACTAAGCAAGAGAATGATCCTAGACATCTTCTGAACTGATATGAGGCTCAAATTAGCCAGCTCAGATTCAGGAAGAGCTTTATGGAAAACATTCATTCTTAAGTACACAAGGTAAAGGTTTCCTTTGCTCGAAAGCCAGTCGTATCTGACTCTAGGGTTCAGTACTCATCTCTGTTTCAAAGCCGAAGAGCTAGCGCTGTCTGCTCCTGCAGACGTTTCTGTGGTCATGTGGCAAGCATGTATGCAAGAGCAAAACCAGGTTAGAAGATGGAGGAAGGAATTCACTGGACAAGGAACAAAATTAAAGGAGGATATATAGCTAAAGATCTCAGCCTCCCCTACTTCACTTGGAGGACCCTGAATAGGCTCAAGGTTGGAGTCAGTAAAAGCAAGACCAACATACTCAAGTGGAGGCAGCTGTGGACAACAACAGCCTGTGTGATTGTGGATGCAAAATCCGGCCCATTTACTGGTCTGCCTTCTTTTGTGTCAAAGCCTGGAAGGCCAAAATGAAGCCATTTTCTTGGCATTGTCCTTGACCAAACTTAAGTCCTCATTGATGGGTATGTCTGTCAGTAATCAGCTTACTAGACCAGTAAGCATGCCCCAACAAAGGTTTAATTTTGGCCAACAACAAAGCCAAGAAAGGGGCTTCATTTAGCCAAAGTTTGATCTAGACAGGGGGTGGGGGGATAGAGAGAGACCCCCACCCCAGGTTTATCTTCTCTTCACAAAAAGGGGCAGCCACAGCCTCATTTCCTTGCACAAGTTCCTTTCTTTGAACTGCTAGAGAGCAGAGGTGCTCAAAGTATGGCTCGGAGGCCGGCAACACCAATTCATCCGGCCCATGTGTTATAGCATTTAAAGGTAGGACAAAACAGCATTCCTTTGGTCAAACAGAGAAGAGTTTATTACGCATAATAATGATTCTCATGAGTGTTGTCACTCCAAAGATGAGAATAACATCCATTGAAAGACAGAGCATTTTATACAGTTTCCCACGCATTTCTGTTTACTCAAAACGTCTTGACCTGATTGGCATGACATGTCATTGTCAAGTTATACAAATTATTATTTCATACTTTCATCATAACATTTGTTTACCCATTACAGGGGTCTCAAAGGAAACTTAAGCAACATCTATTATTTGTAATCAGGGAACATATACTTCTTATGACCCAAGTCCAGGTCAACCTCACAATTTCTGATCATGGGTTATTTAGCAAACATTACTCATTTAATCATCAAGACCTTATTCTGGTCCACGTAAGCATTGCAGTTGCCCTTTGTAAGCAGAATTTCTAAATTGCCACGTCGCCTTAGTGCGGCCTTAGTTTCTTTAGCATCAAGCAACGTTTTAATTTCCATTTTATTCACATTTTATTTCTATTACAGTAAAACCTCGGGTAACACTAAAACCTGGTTCCACAAGTCTTGGTGTTATATGATGCATGTTAAAATCCTATGGGATCCATAGAGATACATTGTAACCACACAGGCTTTAGCGGTTGTTATCTGAAGCATCCCATAGGATCTTAATGTTATCTGATGCAATTCTTCCCCCCCAGATTGCTTAATGTTATGCGATTTTAGTGTTATTCGATACTAATGTTATCTGAGGTATTACTGTACCAGTCAAACCTCACATAACACTAAAACCTGGTTCCACAAGTCTTGGTGTTATATGATTTTTAGTGTTATCTGATGCATGTTAAAATCCTATGGGATCCATAGAGATACATTGTAACCACACAGGCTTTAGCGGTTGTTATCTGAAGCATCCCATAGGATCTTAATGTTATCTGATGCAATTCTTCCCCCCAGATTCCTTAATGTTATGCGATTTTAGTGTTATTCGATACTAATGTTATCTGAGGTATTACTGTACCAGTCAAACCTCACATAACACTAAAACCTGGTTCCACAAGTCTTGGTGTTATATGATTTTTAGTGTTATCTGATGCATGTTAAAATCCTATGGGATCCATAGAGATACATTGTAACCACACAGGCTTTAGTGGTTGTTATCTGAAGCATCCCATAGGATCTTAATGTTATCTGATGCAATTCTTCCCCCCAGATTCCTTAATGTTATGCGATTTTAGTGTTATTCGATACTAATGTTATCTGAGGTATTACTGTACCAGTCAAACCTCACATAAGACTAAAACCTGGTTCCACAAGTCTTGGTGTTATATGATTTTTAGTGTTATCTGATGCATGTTAAAATCCTATGGGATCCATAGAGATACATTGTAACCACACAGGCTTTAGCGGTTGTTATCTGAAGCATCCCATAGGATCTTAATGTTATCTGATGCAATTCTTCCCCCCAGATTCCTTAATGTTATGCGATTTTAGTGTTATTCGATACTAATGTTATATGAGGTATTACTGTATTTGATTATGCCACATCACATGCTACCCTCTTCATTGGCAGTCCAAAGTAAGTGGCAATTTAGAAATTCTGCTTACAAAGGGCAACCGCAATGCTTACGTGGACCAGAATAAGGTCTTGATGATTAAATGAGTAATGTTTGCTAAATAACCCATGATCAGAAATGGTGAAGTTGACCTGGACTTGGGTCATAAGAAGTATATGTTCCCTGATTACAAATAATAGATGTTGCTTAAGTTTCCGCTTCTGGGAGCGACGAGGGTGGCGTGGGCCGGATGGATATGAGTCCGGCCCCAGAGCCATACTTTTTGGGCACCTCAGAACCATGTGTGACCGGCCCGCGGACTGAAAAGTTTGGGCAGCCCATACTAGAGAGAGAGAGGCTGACTGTCTTACAAAGGGCCTGGCCGTGCGAAAATCGCGCTCCTCATCCTCCTCCTTCACCTCCCCGCGAACCGGGCCTGCCCGTCACCCTCCACCCCATTTCCCCGCCTTCTTCCCTAGGCCAGGTTCCCCTCCGCCTCCCCTCAGGCCCGCTTTCTCCTCCCTCCGCCCAGCCTCGCCTCCGAGGCGGGCCCGGCGCCTGCGCCTTGAGCTGAGGGGGAGGCAGGGACGCCGCGGGCGGGCGGAGGAAGGCCCAAATACAGTTAAATAGTTGGGGAAGGGCGGCCGCGGGAGCGCTGCGAGCCGGCAGAAGAGGAGGGACGGGCTGGGGAGGAGCGCGCCGGGTCAAGCCGGGCCTCGGCTGCGTCGCCGCGGGAAACGAGGCAGGAGGCGGCGGCGGCTGAGCAGACGGAGGAAAGCTCCATGGCGTGGTTTGGGCTCCTGCTGGGCGGCCGCGGCTCCCACACCTCCGCCCGCCGCTCTCGCTTCCCCTGAGAGAGGGACTCGTCGCCCATTTTGTTCCCCCTGACGGCGGCGGCGCCGACCCAGCCTCGCCAGGGAGAGTCAGCGGGGCCTCCGCCGGCCTCTCGTCGTCTGCCTGCCTGTCTCTTCCCACCCAGGCGGGGTGTGGCGTGCCGCGTCGGGGGGGTTTGGAGCAAGGCTTCGGCATTATTATTATTATTATTATTGCTGCTACTGTTTTCTGCCTCTATGATGAAGTTCAAGCCAAACCAGACACGGACCTACGACCGAGAGGGTTACAAAAAGCGGGCGGCGTGCTTATGTTTCCGCAGCGAGAGGGAGGACGAGGTGAGAGCCGGTGTGTGTGTGTGTGTGTGTGTGTGTTTGGGGGGCAACTCGGCCGTCTGGAAGCCTTCCCGGTCGGTGTCGAAAAATTGAGGGGGGGGGGGAGAGAGAGAGACCCTTCCCTTGTCTGCCACTCCCGCCATTCAGCCTCCGGCGGAGCGACGAGGTCGTCTCGTCCGCCCTGTTCCTGCGGGGCGGGGTGGCCTTGTCTCCCCCTTGCCAGGCTGGTGGTTCCCACCCTGACCCCTTCCCTTCTCCCAGGGCTGCATTTTTGCTGAAATGTGAAATAATTCAGTTTCTTCTGTAAAGTCGGCCCTTAGTGGGCTGTAGAGCTGGAGGGAGGGAG
Organism: Furcifer pardalis; assembly: GCA_030440675.1. Taxonomy (NCBI): domain Eukaryota; kingdom Metazoa; phylum Chordata; class Lepidosauria; order Squamata; family Chamaeleonidae; genus Furcifer; species Furcifer pardalis. The sequence goes on along the minus strand of CP126892.1, from coordinate 171,332,673 downwards.
GGGGGAGATAAATGAATGGATGGGGAACCTCCCATCCAGTTATCTTAACAACTTTCTAGCTTCATCGCATTAGGACAGGGGTGCCTAAACTACGAGGGCTTTGTAGGCCGGATGAATTGGCGTAGGGGGTCATATTATTATTATTATTATTATTATTATTATTATTATTATTATTATTATTATTATTATTATTATTATATTTCAATTTCTATACCGCCCTACTTGGCAGAGCCAACTCAGGGCGGTTTACAACACATATAAAATTACAGTTACAAGTTCCTAGACCAGGGGCGTAGCTACCACCGTATCTGCCGTATCAATTATACGGGGGCCCCAGGCTATGGGGGCCCCCAACGTGCATAAGCAAAACAAATCTTTACCCTTCCTAAGGGCCCCCCCCCAAACAAATTTTTATACGGGGCCCCGCCAAGGCACGCTACGCTTCTGTCCTAGACACAACATATCAATAAATCATAATACAGTAAAACCTCATATAACACTAAAACCTGGTTCCACAAGTCTTGGTGTTATATGATTTTAGTGTTATCTGATGCATGTTAAAATCCTATGGGATCCATAGAGATACATTGTAACCACACAGGCTTTAGCGGTTGTTATCTGAAGCATCCCATAGGATCTTAATGTTATCTGATGCAATTCTTCCCCCCAGATTCCTTAATGTTATACGATTTTAGTGTTATTCGATACTAATGTTATTTGAGGTATTACTGGTAGTCAATATCAACATTACATAATACCAAAGCATAGATATCATTACAGTAACAAAAAATTAAAAAAACATCAATATCAAGTAGTAGTTAAAAATTTCCATATCTCAAATTTACAGAAAGAAACAGAATTAAACAAAACATCATATCCAGCCCATGGGGCATAGTGATCACACACACACACCCTGAACCACGTGACCAGCCTGTGGCCTGAAAAGTTTGGGCACCCCTGTGTTAGGGAGAGGGCAAACCGATGTGACATTAACCTAAAATTGGGCTGAAACTGATAAGAAAGGCCCCAACCGAAATCAAGCCTTTCTAAGTTCACATCGCCCTGTAGAGGCAAGGGCTCCTTGACCGCTGCGCATCTTTGGTCGGCTGTGAGAAGCCGGATAGATCTAGCTGTAGCTGAAAACGGCATGGTCTGAGTTGAGCCGAGAGAGATCAAGTTGCTTTTGTGACTCCTCATCATATTCACTGGCATCCCCTCCCCACATGTGTACTTGCCTAGTAGACAGAATTAGGCATGTGTTCCTACTTAATGCCAGAGCAATCTGTATTACTGGTTCCTGCAGATAACCTTTTGCTGCTTCCCCATCCTTGCTCCTTCATGATGCCTTTGTTTAGATGGACTATAAATTGTTATATCAACAACTGCAAATCTAGTACAGTACTAAGTTAAAATCCAGTTCATTGAACAATGAAGTGCTTTTAAAAATAGGGTTGTGCAATATAATGCAGAATATACAATGTAGAGATGTCGAGCACAAAGCTGCTTGCAATGTAAAGGATGCATAAAAACCTGTTTTCAGATACAGTACTATACTGTCTTTCCACTTCCTTAAGGAGATAAAATGGTGCATGAGGTATACAGTGATGTTAGCTTCATACAAGGTTGTACAAATCTTTTTAAAAGGCTTCAGTAGGACTACATTTTTAACAGTTCTTGCACATCAAATCATATGAAGAGAAATTAACATACTGTATGTCCACTTAAATCACAGATAGTGGGGTAAAGTAGTCAAGATTCCCCACTATTTAGGGGACATGTAAATGTCTTTTATAGCTCCAGAAATCATTGTTCCCTTGTTAGGAAAGTACCATTTTTTACAGTCTTGTTAGTGCTTGTAAGGATAAGTTTTAAAATCATGAAAGTCTGTGAGACTGTTTCAATTATATGCCTTCATTCTTGGGATCAGTTGCCATTGAACTCAGTGTTCCTTTTGAGCAAAGGTGGAATTTTTTTTTGTCTAATGACATGCATTTTCAGAGCAAAATCTAACTATATTGGCATAGACAAAATGTGTCTATTTTGTTGATCTCAGCTGTCTCTTTTCCATCCAGATGCTTGAAATAGGCAGTTGCATAGTCTTTTGCTTGCAAAAAGAATGTGCAGCTAGCAGAAATTCAGAAGCCACATCTCTTCATCCACCTGAGAATTAGTAGGGCTTTGAATGTTAAGTACAATATAGAGTTTTCCTAAGAAACAGGACCTGGCACAGGCATCTGCTGTGAACTTTTGGGGCCCTCATATGTAATTTTCCTCCACTATCCAAGAAAAATTTGGTACATGCCCTGAAGAAGTTATCTTGAATCACAAAAACTCACACAGTACAATATTTGATTTTAGTGGTCTAATAAAGGCATTGCCTTGCTTCTGTATAGAATGTTCTTCGCTTTACTTATACTTAAGTATAGAATGTTCTTTGCTTTTCTTATACTCAAATGTTTCTGCAGTAAATTGTCTAAAGAGTAACAAATGCTTGTTATCCTTTAGAGCAGGGGTGGCCAAGCTTGGTGCCCCAGGTGTTATTGGACTTCAATTACCAGAAGCCCAAGTAAGCACGCCTGTGATCAGGGCTTCTGGGAATTGAATTTCAAGAACACCTGGACTGCCAAGGTTGGGCACCCAAGCTTTAGAGATACTGTGAAGTTGTAGAGACAAATTAGGACACTTGCCTTCATTACACGTCTTCTATTCACAACACTAGTAACAGGATGGTCTTGTTGCAGGGCCAAGAGACGCTTCTGCCAAAAGCAGCCTTAAATGTACAGTATCAGCTTTTGGCAATTTTTTTTCTGTTGTGTAACCCAATTCTATAGTGCCCCTGTATAGTTAGATTATGATCTAAAATGCATGTTGGGGGGAATAGATGGGAGACAACGAACTCCCATTTATGCACTACAGAGACACGCAGCAGGTTCATGCACTCTAACCGATATTGTGACTGACTGCAAAGATAGAAATGCTTTTTGCACGAGACACTGTCTCTCGTGCCCGCCCGTTAGTAGTATGGCACATGATGATGAAGTTTGCCATCATGCTACTATACCTTTATAAACCTTACTGGCTTTTCATTATAGAAATGTAAGCAATCTCCATCCAGTTAAAACTAAAGTATAAATTAAGAATTTAGCTTTTGAGGTGGCCAATTGACAAGTGTAAAAGTGTTCTGCTCAGCCTGCCACTTATGTCTCTGGCATATGTGTGAAATCATAGCCATTTTGAATTCTAAAATTATTTACAGCAAACATTCTTAACTTGATCAGTGGGTTGGAAACTGAATTTAATTATAACATTAAAACCTGTGCTTAGATGGTGAATTTAATTTTAAAATATTAAAGCTGAGCTAAACCTTAAGTTTTTTTAGTGAAAGAGGTAGAGGCAGGAGTGGCATCTGGTTGCTAAGGCTAAGTATTATAACATCTCATTTAGTGCTGTATCACTGCAGACTTTCTTCGAGATAAGAGAATAGCAAGTGATCAGGTATTAGGATTCAGAGAATTTTATCTGGCATTTCCCCAGGGTTGCCTGCTGAACTAGTATGTCTGATCATAAATTTGCTTTAAAGTTTCTATCAGAGTTCTGCAGCTGCTTCAATTAAGAAATTGTAAATGTTTAGAATTCTACCAGCCCAGCCCCATGGTCACTGACATTCTTCTTAGAGAGAAATTGCTGGACATCTTATTTGCTTTGTAACTATTATTATTTGTGTCCAGATATGATTCTGGATAGTTGAGACTTCTCACTCGGAAGCATGTTTTCTTTAAAAGTCTTCCTTCCTTTCAAATGTGTTCATAGGATTGAATCCTTACGCTTCTGTTTGACAATAGTACATACAGTATGTGCAAACAGGCAAAGATTTTTTTCTAATCACAGTAGATACTCATAGTGTAAATAACAGGAGGATGTGAATATGAGTCCACAGGGAAGGGTGATGGTCCCCAAGTGGGTTAAATCTCACTTGAATCCATCTTAATAAGGCAGCAGCTTCATCAGTCCTAGCCTGGGGCTGAGGAGGACTTTGTTTGCCAAAAGTACTCAGAACCAGGAAGTGAAGAAGACCATGTAATTATTTTATGAGAGGAGGCAAAAAGACTAGTCAGTTGGCACACCTGAATCAGCTAATCAGAATGTAATGGAGTTTCTGTAGTGTTTCTGTAATAAGCTACTCATAGTGAGAGCTGTAGAGGGAACTCTAAGCCATACTAAAATGAAGTTCTGTACAGTATTGTACACTAGTACCCCAGATAACATTATGACTTGGTTCCACAAGTCTCGTCATTATCCGGTTTTTAACGTTGTGTGATACATTGATCACACAATGTTAAAAAAAAGCCCTGTTTCCCTGGAGGCTGCAGCAAGCCAGAACGTCGGGATTTGAATCCTGACATTTTGGCTTGCTGCAGCCTCCAGGGAGGTGGGGGAACTTTGGAAACAGCTTGGATCGGGTCTCCCCACCTCCCTGGACCTGGCCGGGGGGGGGGGTCAGAGACCCCAAAATTGGTAAAAAAAAAAAAAAGTCCGTTTTTTACCAATTTTGGGGTCTCTGACCCCCCTGCCGGGTCCAGGGAGGTGGGGAGACCCGATCCAAGCTGTTTCTGGGCTTCCCCAACGTCCTCAGCCAGTGCAGCAAGCCAAAACGTCAGGGTTCGAATCCCAACATTCTGGCTTGCTGCAGCCTCAAAGAGGGTGGGGGAACTTCAAAAATAGTGCGCATCGGCTCTAGGGAGGTCGGGAGACCCGATCCAAGCTGTTTCTGGGCTTCCCCGACGTCCTCAGCCAGTGCAGCAAGCCAGAATGTTGGGATTCGAACCCTGACGTCGGGGAAGCCCAGAAACAACTTGGATCGTGTCCCCTGCCTGCTCCAGAGAGATCAGAGGACCCGATCTACAGCTGCAGGGTGGCTGGGGAAGCTGACGGGGACTCCCTGTTGGCTTCCCTAGCCACCCGCCCTTGCCTCCGCAGGTGTGGGGTGGCTGTTGAAGCTGACGGGGGAGCCCCCTGTCAGCTTTCCAGCCTCCCCACCCCTGCCTCCGTAGCTGCAGGGTGGCTGGGAAGTTGAACGGAGAACCCCGTTCAGCTTTCCAGCCACCCTGCTGCTAAGAACGACTGTATCGGATAACGTTAAAAATCGCCGTTATTCGATACAAGATTTTTCCGAAAATCTTGTTACGCGGTTTTAGCGCTATCCTGTACTCGCGTTATCCGGGGTATTACTGTACTCTATCTTTTAATTGTGTTTGAATAGTATATTTTCAAACAGTATTACAGTGACAGTTATGTACATCTTGCAAATAATCACTTGTCCAAAAAGTTTAAGGAAGTCTGACTGAGTAGCTGGGGAAACTTTCTAGTTTCCAGAAACATGTGGAAAGAGGCAGCCTTTGCTGTGAACTAATTGTTGTTTTCTTATGATTACAGGAGACTTAAGAGATTTGGTAATCACAGGTTTGTCAAGCTTTGGGGAATAACAGCAATGGTTATTTGCATTTTGTAATGTTATCCTGGATGAATCAGCATTAAAAATTACTTTAGTTTATACCAAAAAAAATGTGCACATAATTGTCGATTGGAATCTAGCAGTTGGCTAGATTCATTGTAAGTGTAACTTCATGTAGGTAAACTGCAGAAATTTGAAATGAAATGTTCTTTGCAAAGGACACACCGCTTTTCTCATATTTTTTCCCTTCCCAAATGCCTGTTACATCTTGGAATTTCGATACAAGTTATACTATGTAGTATACGATACTGTACTGTGTTATGCCAGAGGATTGTTAGTTGGCAGTGGTTGCTTGTGGCTTTCAATTAGCCTCTGCAAGGCTAGCCAGGATCCAAGTGTTCTGAGTACCGAAGAGGACGATGCTATCTGTGCACTTCTGTCAAGACAGATTCAGGAGGAGAGGGCCTTTCTAGTAAGTAGGGGCGTCTTGATTGGCTAGTCCCTTTTGATAAAGAATTGCAGTGGAGCTTTTTCCATGCTCTTAAGATTCTACAGATCCAGGGCCACAACATACCAATGTGGTGGGACCCCACATCCTGTTAATACCTCAGCTTTTCTATGCAAGTTTGGCACTTCATAAAGAAAAAAAAAGATGTACAGTATTTAACTTTTTTTTATTAAGGAAGGGTTTATCCAAAGCAAAAACCTGATTTTTTTTCAGCACTGCATTCTTGTTATTATTCTGCCAGGTTTTGACAAAATTTATTCACAGAGCCTACAAGAGTAAGCAAGAGTTTTGTACAGACCAGCTGACTGGATAGCTTAGCTGTTTGGAACTTGGCTATGGAGGCAGAAATTGTGAGTTCAGTTCCTTGCTGTGTGTCAGAGGTGAAAAGTCTGCCTATTTAGTTTTGGGCAAGTTACACAGTCTCAAAATTCCTCCAGAAGAGGGGCTGGTAAAACATTTCTAAAAACGATATCTGCAAGGCAGTTGTCATAAGGTGGCATTAACTTGAGGACATGTAACTAGTGCACAGGCCATGTGTTGCTGACAGTTACTTCAGAGAATGCAGCTCATAAATGTTCTACTGAATAAAACTCCCTAGTATATAACTCTTTAATACAAACTGTTTATACACTGAAGTAATTTACCTGTTATACTCAATTCAGATTCGAAAGAACCATGCAAGGATATCAGCGGGAAAATTCTCCAGTGCTTAATTTTTCTTTAGAAAATATGGGGGGGGGGGGGCACTGTTTCATACACTTCGTTAATAACAGCAAATGGGTGTCAATACTATATTAGGTGAGCCTGGCAATTTCAGTTGCCAGCAAAGACATACAGTACTTTATTCTTAATCAGAACTTTAGAATGCATTTCAGCTGGGTTTTTATCCAGATGTTTACCTCTATGAAGTATGTGTTAGGATACAGGTACATATACAAAACAAGATAAAATCAAGCAAGAAAGGAATAAAGAGAAATACACAGATACTAGTTATAGTATCGTTGTTTAGCTTTGCAGATCAAACCAAGAACTATGATTAGCATTCTGAACAGTATGGCAGTTGAGATTTAAACTTAGTTTTTAGTGCTAATATGACACTCTAACCACTGTATCTAATGTTTTATTTCAGATAGTAGGAGCTGTAGAGCTCTGTTAAGAAATTTTGTATAGTAAACCTAAATACATGTGCTAAATCATATAATCATCTAATTGGGTGTTTGAAAAATCATTTGAAATTTTTCTTGGTTCCACACTCCAGAAATTATGTAGTGAATAGTCATTATTGTAAATTGATTTTCCTACAGCATTGAATTTAGAACTGATTGTTAATCAAACAAGGTGAATTAAGTTTTCAGATGATTTTAGCTATCGTAAGCATGTATGTGTATTTTCTCTACTGATAGGGTCAGTCATTCAGAACAATGCTATGTTTTGATATGTCATGGCTGTGAATCTTATGTAATGGCACAAAGCCATGCATTTAAGCCCCAGGCAGACCAAACAATGTCTCCTCCCTCGCTGCAGTAGTAACTGGGACCTCTGATAACACGCCTGTACAATGTAAATGCTGATAGAAACAAATTCATTAAGCTCACTGTTTCCATAGAAAAGAATAATCTCGCTCATAATTGTTGGTGGGCAGTCACATGACTATGGAAAGTACTAGTTCCTTCACTGAAAGGAAATTATCGTTAAATCAAGGTAAAATCAGAAATTGCTTAAGCTACTTGTCTTTAAAATATCAAATTAATTCTTCCTAAGTTTAGTAGTACTCTGTGATGCAAGGGAGATTATTAATACATAATTTGCCCTTGTATAAACAAAACAGAACTTCAGAAATGAATATGCCTGGGTTATATCAGCCATGTTGGGACATGCAATAGAATGCATAGCGATATAAATGGCCTTTTTTGTTTTTTCAGCACAGTAAACTGATCAGGTATGAAGAAATGCTGCAAAGTATACAACCAAATTATTCTGCTTTTAAGGCAGAAAATGTCTCTGCAGACTCTTTTGGTTCTAATCCATCACCTTTCTGCTTCCCTTCAAAATCTTAATAAATTAATAATTCTTTTGTATAAGTGGTGGGGGAAATACTGGTATACTTTTGCATTATTTAGGATAATGCTGGACTTTGTTCAGTTTGTTGGAAAAAATCTTTAGCATTCTTCAGAATAATTGCATATTTTGTAAATGAGACTAAAGGTGGTTATGCACAGTTTAAGTACCATGCATTACTTTTCATGTACTTGGGATGCTTCATCTCTTTATTTGGAAGGTACATAGTCCTCACTATTACAACTTTTTGTTCTCAGTTTGATGATAATCTGTGTGATATGTATACTGGTATTGCCAGGCCCTCTAGATCAGGGATTCTCAGCCTGCAACCCACGGCACCATTTCATGTGGCTCCCCACCGCCTCCATCACACTAGGAAGTCCCATGTGGTGGAGGAAGGGCAAAATGGCCGTCCAGTCCCCAAAGCTGTCTGAGGGAGCATGACCTGGGCTCCGGCTTAAAAACCCAGTTGAGAACTCCTGCTCTCTATAATAGCCAGACACACCCCAGTTTCCAGACTTGTAGTTCAAGTAGTTGTTTATATAGTGATTGGCTTCATTCCATGTGTATATGTTGTCTTGTTTTAGATCTTGGTGAATTGTTTATCTAAAGCTTTTGATGGGGTATGGTTGGCTAGCTTTTTCAAATATTATCATTATGTTGGTTGATTAGACCCACAATTTGGAATTTTTTTATGTTGTGTTGTGTTGTGTTGTGTTGTGTTACATGGGTTCTAAAATATTATTTCTAACTTTCACAACTGCTTCAGCCAGAACTGCAACAAGGGATGACTAGTCGCGTTTGCTGAGTTGAGATGTTAGAATACTTCCATGCAATTTCTGCAAGCAAAATATTAGTGCAGATTTATTGCAATATTTAGATGTTCCCTTGAGAAAATAATTGTCAAGACTTTGGATTTCTATTGAAGGTAGAGAGGAATTGGTTATGTTTCCTAGCATTAGAAATATTCTTAATCCTTTGCTTTATGAGTACAGTAAAACCCTGGATAACGCTAAAACTTGGTTCCGCAAGTCTTAGTGTTATCTGATTTTTAACGTTATCCGATGCATGCATTAGATAATGTTAAAATCCTATGGAATGAATCACCCGTTAAAATTCCGTAGAGATACATTGTAACTGGCACAGGCTTTAGCGAACGTTATCCGATGCATCCCATAGGATTTTAACTTTATGCGATGCAATTTCCCCCCAGTTTTCTCAACATTATGTGGTTTTAGTGTTATCTGATGCAAACGTTATCCGAAGTATTACTATATTTTAATACAGTAGTCTGAATTAGGTTCTCCTTTTGTTGCTACCAACTAGAATCCTATTAGTTAGTTATACTGCTCGAAGTGCTGCAGCATAAATTCTGGTAACAATTCTGGTTTGGTAACAATTCTGGTCTGAAGAAATGGACTTGATCCACGAAAACTAACAATAAAAATATAGCAGTTAATCTTTAAAGTGCTACAGTGTTTTTATTTTGTTTTGTTTATTTTGTTTTCTTTTCTGATATTCTGGTAACAAATTACAGTAATACCTCGGATAACGTTTACCTCGGATAACGCTAAAATCGCATAACGTTAAGTAATCTGGGGAGGAGGATTGGATCGAATAACGTTAAGGTCCTATGGGATGTATCGGATAACAACCGCTAAAGCCTGTGTGGTTACAGTGTATCTCTATGGAGCTTTAACGTTATCCGATCCATCCCATAGGATTTTAACATGCATCGGATAACACTAAAAATCGGATAACACCAAGACTTGTGGAACCAAGTCTTAGTGTTATCCGAGGTATTACTGTACTGCTATAGTAGACCCACTGTAACCACACATGGAGTACATTCTAAAGAAAGTTCCTGAAACATGGGAAGTAGTATACAGTACTGTACTCTATATAATGCATTGTATATAGTGACTCCTACTGACTAGTTCTTATAATTACACCCTGGAAATATGTATCTTTTAAAAAAACATTTTCAAGATGTGAAACCACAGATACATATTGCATGAGTATGACTCTACACTTCTATCTCTCATAATGTACTAGTTGCATGAATTGGTGTGCAATAAGAGATACAGACAACAATGTATTAACTGCAGCTGGCATCTGTAACTTGTGCTATTACATACATGCCTTACACTAGTGTAACTAACCTATAGGACTGTGGACATATTTTAAATTGGAGCTTATTTATTTATTTAATCATATTTCTATGCCACCCTCCTCACGAATGACTCAGGTAGGCTATCAACAAAACATAATCATCAGTAAAACCAACAATAAAATACCCACCCATCTCAAGAAAAAGTTAAAATTTAAAGATTAAAAAGAGAAAAAAGATTGGGGAAAAAAGCACTGGTTAAAAACTTACAGAGGAGAGGGAAGGAGTTAAATGAGCCAACAGGCAGTCGTGAGTCCAGGAGGACCTCTAGATTATGCACCAGGTCTGTTTGGGGTAAGACCGCCCCATCCAGAACCAAAGATGCTAGCTCCTGGGATAACACAAGACCCCTGACCCATAACCACTCAGTCTTTCCAGGATTCTGTTGTAGCCCGTTGTCCCTCATCCAGACCCTCACACCCTCCAGACACTTGAAAAGGACTTCCGCTGCAACACTTGGGTCCCCACGGGCCAAGATATACAACTGGATATCATCTGCATATTGATGATACCTCACCCTGTGGGAACGGATGATCTCACCCAGCAGTTTCATGTAGACGTTGTATAGGAGAGGCGAGAGTACCGAGCCTTCATTAATATAACATTTGATGATATTATTCTCCATTGAAAGAATAGTGAAAATATTATGTGCAGCCACACATAACTACTTGGCTTGCGCTCCATAGATATATCCCATAAAGATCATTTTTATTAGTAGTTGCTTAGATAGACAAAGATTAGATATATAGTGGTACGTTGCTTAAAGAGCATAATGTGTTCCATGGGATTGCTCTTTAAGTGAGTTTGCTCTTTAGGTGAAACACCATTGTAAGTGACCAATTGTGACTTCTTGGGGAGGGGGTTGCCAACCCCGATTTAGTTGTTAAGTGAGTTTTTGGTTGGTTTTAGTTGTTAAGTGAGGCGACCATTCAGAGAAAATTCTGCTCTTTAAGCGAGTTAGTTTCTAAGCGAGGCGCTCTTTATGTGAGGTTTTACTATGTTTAAGAGAACCATATATTGCATGAAATCCCTGGAGTGAGAAAGAGAACTTTTGTTGTGAGGGGTGGAAACATGTAGAGCAAGGAAATTGTCACAGTGATTTGAGTGCCTTTGAATAAATAACATTTTATTTCTGGAGCCAGTTTCATAATACAGAGACACTGAACCACATAGGCAAATGTGAAGTTTCAAGTTTAAAACTTGATAAATTACTTGTGGCTTGAAAACCATATAAGTAGAATGCTTTTCTTTTAAAAGAAAAAGAAAATGTGTTTATGTTTTTGTCCTGTTTCATTTTAGTTTGCGGAAATCCTGATACTTATTATAGTAGGCCCCACTATAGTAGGGCCAGTGTATCAGTAGGATCATCGATGGACAATCTCCAAATGACCCATTGGTATATATCAGCATACTCTAGTTGCAACTTACTATGTAGAAATAAATCACAATTAGAGTATCCCCATTTGAATCAACTGAACATATGGAAGAGTTGACCCACCAAAAACTACGGTAATGATTCAGTGTCTCATTCTCATTTACTATGCTAAGCAATAGGATTTTAGCCATTGAGTTGTAGCCTTTCCTTAAATAATACCTGTTAATTTAAATCTTACATGTCTTTTTTGTCCAAATAGTTTATTTAGTGCCATCTTTTGAGTTTAGAAAATCTAATTTCATAAAGTCTCCCACTTTGTGAATTTAAAGCCTGTCATTTAAAAAACAACAACCACAGTGTGCATCTTCATTGCAGGTGCTGTTAGTAAGCAGCAGCCGCTACCCAGATCAGTGGATTGTTCCAGGTGGAGGGATGGAACCAGAAGAGGAACCAGGTGGTGCTGCTGTCAGAGAAGTTTATGAAGAGGTAAATAGTTAAATATTCTCTTTATGGAATGATATATAGATGTATTATCTCTGGAATTTGATAGCTTATGTAAGTAAAATTTGAAAGTTGTGTATGTAAAAGCTATTGACTCTTTAAGACTGGTTCACAACATTTTCATGCCATGGGCCAGACCTGCCCCAACACACAGCTGTGGGGGCCGGAGGCGTGGCTGCTCCCGGTGCTTACATTTGCAATGGCTGCAATCACACTGTTTTTCCAGCTTCTTGCACAGCGGCTGCCACTCCCCACAGTAGCAGGAAGCTTCTTGGAGCATTTTTGCTCCATTTTGGGGAATTTTCACCGCTTTTCCGCTGCATTTTGGCAGCTCGAATGCAGCAGTTGGGGACTTCCTGGTTCCGCGCTGGAAGCCCAGGTACTGCCAGAAGCTCCGCCTGGCACCAGACGTGCCCAAACATCATGTTCTAGCTGCCGAAATGCAGTGGAAAAGTGGTGAAAAATTCCCAAAACAGCAAAAATGCTCCGAAAAGCCTCCCCCTGCTGTGGAGAGCAGTGGAGGCTGTGAAAGAAGCCCGGAAAATGGTGTGATTGCTACTGGCGTGGTAAGTGATGTGTTCAGACTTCTGGTGGTCGTGGTAGCTTCTGGAGGTGTGGAGATGACCTCTGCGGGCTATATTATTGAGCTCCATGGGCCATAGGTTGCAAATGCCTGTTTTAAGGGAAAGAAGCAAGTGTTATAAACAAGAGGCAGTAGAAGAAATTAATCTTTTCTGTAGGCTACCTTCATGGCAACTGCTACTCTTCCCAGAGAGATTGGGGCAAACAATTAAAATGGCAGCAGCGTTTCACTTGTCCAAAATGTTTAACTCTGAGCCAATTGAATTTTAACTTCATTGCTGGTGACAGAACAGCGTTTCCCACTGAATCTAAAGATGACATTGTAACTTTGTTGATGCAAAAACTTGTCTTGCTGCCTGCTTTACTCTCCATAATCACCTGCCTCAGGCTATAAAGTTTTGTCCATAAAGTCTCATAGTAGTTTATCAAAATACCACAGCAGTTGAGCTGAAAGAACCACACTTCAGGGATGTTAAACATGCTTTTATGTTAATTCAGAGAGATGTTTTAAAATAGACATGTTTGTGGATGTTACCTGAGAAAGCAGGAGATTTGCGGATAGATTATTTTAGTCCTCACGCAAAATGGTTAATATTGACATATTTATATATCTAATGAATAATGCTGGATATGATTTTTAGCTAAATTTAAATCACAAGACAATAGAAAAGATATGTTAGGCTGCATGAATATGTGTTTTTGTGTATAATTCCAAACAGCAGCTTCTTGACTTGTTAGCCAACATTTTATGGGGGCACAAAACATGTTAACTGTGGACATTCTTCAAATACTTCTCTGTAAATGTATTCCATAAACAGGATAGCTGCAGCTTGTGCCATGACTTAATCATATAAAAAAGTACAACCACTGAAATCAGTGTCAATTTTATACTGAAATTTAGCCATAAAATAGGTACTGGACATGATAATATTTCTTTGCTAAAATTCATTTTGTCCCATACAGTATCCGCATGCAAGGCTGTTTTGCAGTTATTAATGTCTCGTGCTTGAAAATACCAGCCAAATGCTCAAAACTGAAATATTAACGTAGTAGTATAATCTAGATAGAAAATGAGTTTTCAGAAACAGTATACAGTGAAACCTCGCATTAAGAGCACTTCCTTAACAAATAAAACCAACCAAAAACTTGCTTAACAAATAAATTGGGTTTCACAATCCCGCCCCCTGTCAGAAGTCACAATTGGTCACTTACAATTGTGTTTCGCTTAAAGAGCAAACTCGCTTAAAGAACAATCCTGTGGAACGCATTATGCTCTTTAAGCGAGGTAACACTATTTAATTTAGCATGTGTTGTAGTGGACCATTTCCATTTATTGAAATATGTTATAGTCATATCATGCAGTGAATTTGCATGCCTCTTTATGTGGACTGCAGTGGCTCAAGTGACTAAGATGCTAGGTGGGAGCTCAACAGTTTGATTCCCGAGTACTGCAGGACGGAATAAACTCCCATCTCTGTCCCTGCTCCTGCCAACCTAGCAGTTCGAAAGCAAGAAATTGCAAGTAGACAAATAGGGACCACTTCAGTGGGAAGGTAAACAGCATTCCGTGTCTAGTCATGCCTGCCACATGACCACAGAAACGTCTGCAGAAGCAGACAACGGTGGCTCTTCAACTTTGAAACAGAGATGAGCACTGAATCCTAGAGTCGGATATGGATGGCTTTCGAGCAAGGGAAACCTTTATGTGCATTCAGTTTAAATGTGTAAATGATTTCCACTGAGACTCTACAACAAACCAGAGAACATTCTCTTTATGAGAAAAGAATTTGTCAGTAAGCAAAAAATACATCATTAGAACTAGTTCATTTCAAACAAAGAATAAATGTGAGAGCAGATCAGGAGTTTTTTAAGATTATCACTTTGTGTCCCTATCATGTTTCACAGTTTTAGTCCAGTACATGTGATTTGTCGAAAGCCATGCTTGGTTGTGATCAGCTAGATTAAACCGCACAATCCAAGCCCATGATATCATCTTTTGGTTTTTAACAAAAGCCACAAATTAAAGGCAGATGCAAAAGACATACAGTTAGTATGAGATAGTTCTGAGGACAGGAGTGTGTTTTGAGTGTTAGAACCGAGCAGTTGTTACACAAATCTACACCTAGTTATCTCCATTCTTGTCTTTGATCTCAGCAGTATAAAGTGGGGTTGAAAGAGCCACCCAGTGGTGGTTCTTCTTCCATGTCTAGGACCAGACGTGAAACTGCCAAAATGAAGTCACCTTTTGGTGAGTCCATTCTGCATTTCCTTTTGCCTGACCTAGTGTGAGATATATTAGCTGGCAACATAAGGTTACCGTTACCAGGGTACCCCTGATTGTGGTTCAGAAATACCACAATCTTCGAGGAGGCTCTTTCTTTGTACCTGTACCATGAAGACTGTTCTGAGACTATAATGCAGTGGCCTTTCACTTGCCTTCTGCATTGCAGCATGACACCCATACTACTGATCCAGTTCGGCAAGTTACTTTCTGGTACTGAGCCTTTTTGGCACACAGTCTTCATCAGCTCCAGGCCAGTATTGATGAGGCCGCTGCCCTCCATCAAGATGGATTCAAGTGGGATTTAATCCACTTGGGGACCATCACCTTCTCTGTGGACTTCAGTGCCCAAGACAGCTAGTCCTTAGGGTGGTCAAGTTAGTTAACCACTGCCTGACACTCCGCATTGAGTCGCTGGCAGATTGGTCCTACTCTATTACCATAGCAGGATAATCTAGCCAGACAGTAACTAAGTGGTTACAAGTATTAAATAGTTGACCAAGAAGCTCTTGGAAGTCATCTGCAAATTACCCAGAGATATACCTAAAACAAGACTGAGTAATACCTTCATTTACCACTAAAATATAAGAAACAAGCTAGGTTTTTAATCTATTGAGACAAACATTGCAAATTTAATTTAATTTAATTTAATTTAATTTTTAGACTTTTATGCCGCACCCTCTCACAAAAGCGACTCTGGGCGGCTTACAGGGATGCAAGATACAGTTACAAATTACACATGATCAAATAACATCATACTACGGATTAAAAATCATCACAATTTAGATAAACCCAGAACAATAAATACACAATTAATTAAAAGATTTGGCTATAATTAGCAAAATACTAAAAAAAAAAAATCTTGAGAGGCTGAGGTAGAGAACAGACACAGTCTACCTGGAGATTCCCTTCTAGCTTTTTCTTACCCAAGTTTAGGAATACAGTGTTGAAAATCCATGTGTGTTAACATAATGCACAGTATCAACCTCACACAATGCATATCTCTGTTTTGCCTTATTAGTTGCATGCTTGCTAAAACAAGTAAGGCATTTGCCATATTGAACACTTCTAAGTTAGTTGAGCTTTATAAAGGAGAATTAGAACATGTCTTCTAAATAAACTTTATGTTGGGAAGATATACAGTACTGTTGAATCCAGTGTAGAGGCAAAGGCTCAAACTAAGGGATCATGAAACTGCATATTTGATGTACAGAACTTTGTTGTTTATTAATACAGTATAATAATTGAACTGCAAAACCTAGGAATTGGTCATTGGTAATGAAAAATCTGATTATCTTTGTTGTTTGCAGGCTGGAGTAAAGGGAAAATTAGGCAGATTGCTGGGTATATTTGAGGTGAGCTGTTCAACTATTTTGTTCTTGGATGTGTACTTTGTGAACTACGTCAATAAGGATTAGAGGTGTGTTACCTAGAGATACTTGTTTGAATTAATTATATATCTATTTACAAAACATAAATCCAAATCTGGAAATCCAAAAATATTGCAATATCATGAAGAGATTCTTTATGGATTGAAGAAAAAATCATAAGGACAATTTAATAAAATAGCAGTACTGTACTTCTCTGGTATCTGCATTGTAGATGCCAGTGGAGCAGAATAAGAATTTTGTTTTTAAGATCCAACTCTTAATAGGTCCAGAAAAGTTATTGATCTATGAAATTTATTCAGATGGAAATTTGATGAAATCCAAAACCTTGTAAATCCATCGAAAGCAGTGATGAGGATCTGCAGATCAATGTGTTTGTATAGTGGCTGTCTATATAATTTTGTTTTTGCAATACAAACATTTTTGTTGTTAAAAAGTTTCAGGATTGTTTGTTACAGCTCTAAGGCAGTAGTGGCGAACCTATGGCACCCATGCCAGAGGGAGCACTCAGAGCCTTCTCTGTGGACACGTGCACCATCACCCCAGCACAGAGTTTGCCCACCCCTCTGCCCAACAGACCAGTGGGAGCGCTTCCTCCCTCCCCTGTCTGGGGGGTAAGGTGGGCAGATCACATGCAGTGTGAGGGTGTGGCCCTGACGGCAGCCTGTTGAGTCTAGTGGTGAAGATGAGTTTGAGAACTCAGTCTCTAAAAGGTTTGCCATTACTGTTCTAGGCCAAATTGTATTGTGTTAGATCTCATAATGCAGAGTTCCTAATGCAGTGAGTGCTGGTGGACAAAATGGAGTCCCTACTATAGCAATGTGGTTCTCTCAATAAGTAGAGGATAAAACTATCATCTGTCTCCAATTTCAGAAAGAACATTGCAGGTGTAGTGTTGATTCTGCCAATATCACATTCTTTATGTTTGTTTAGTTTATTGGTTTGTTTTTAAATATTGAAATTATACTGGAAAGGTAGGTTATAATATATTTTAATTTCTAATTTTGCACATGTAAATTAAAATGTTTTGTATTCTCTTTTCTTCACACTAAAGCAGAATCAAGACCGGAAGCATAGGACTTATGTATATGTTCTTACAGTGACTGAAATTCTGGAAGATTGGGAAGATTCGGTTAATATAGGCAAGTCTTTTTATGCTCTACATACACTGACTTTGTAATGTAATATCAGAACAGAATGCTGTTTTTAGGAGAACTTTTGCTTAACTGCTAACTTGCAGTATCGTACTACTTAAGTTATAGAAGTACATCTAAAGTTCATGTGAAGACAGTCTAACTGCAAGAATCTGACTTACAATTAGAATCTAGTAATATTCAGGATACTGTATTTTGGTACACTAGTACCGCGGATAACGCTGAGACTTGGTTCCACAAGTCTCGTCGTTACCTGGTTTTTAACGTTTTGCGATGCATTGATCGCACAACATTAAAAAACCCTGTCCGCTTTCGGAAGAGGAAAGGGAAGAGGGGGTGATCAGCCTGTCTTTTTGGAAAGGGCAGTGGGGATTCCATGAGTGGAATCCCCACTGGCCTTTCCAAAGAGGCAGGCAAATCACAGTGCGGGATCAGCTGCTTGGGTTGGGGGCTGAACCAGGCGTGCACCCGTTCAATCTCCCAACCCAAGCGTGATCGCATGCTGTGATCACAGCGCCCGGGTAGGTCGGGAACAGTGCTGATCGGGTCCCCTGACCTCCCTGGAGCCGGCAGGGGTGTCAGATAACCTGAAACGGGCGAAAACCTCTTCCGTTTCCCCCCCCCCGCCCATTTTTGGCTTCCCCCCTGCCACCTCCAAAGAGGTCAGGGGACCCAATCCGCACTGTTTCTGAAGTCCCCCCACTTCCTTGGCCGCTGCGGTAAGCCAAAACGTTGGTACAGTCAAACCTCGCACAAAGAGCGTTTCGCTTAAAGAGTAACTCGCTTAAAGAGCAGCATTTTCTCTGAATGTTCACTTCACTTAACAAATAAACCAACCAAAAACTCGCTTAACAACTAAATCGGGGTTGGCAACCCCCTCCCCAATAAGTCACAATTGGTCATTTACAATGGTGTTTCGTTTAAAGAGCAAACTCGCTTAAAGAGCAATCCTGTGGAACGCATTATGCTGTTTAAGCGAGGCACCACTGTATTCGAATCCCAACGTTTTGGCTTACTGCACTGGCAGGGGAGGTGGGGGAACTCCAGAAACAGCGTGGATCAGGTCCCCCGACCTCCTCGGAGGTGACAGGGGCAGCAGGGAGCCTGAAATGGGTGGCCGGGGAAGCCGACGGGGGGAGCCCCCCGTCAGCTTTTCAGCCACCCCACCCCTGCCTCCGCAGCTGTGGGGTGGCTGGGAAGCCAAAAGGGGACCCCCGTTCTGCTTTACATCCACCCTGCTGCTACGAACGACTGCATTGGATAACGCTAACAGATCGTTATCCAATTCAATTTTTTAAAATAAATTTTGCATCGTTATCCTATTCTAGCATTATCCGATTCAGTCGTTATTCAAGGTATTACTGTATTTGGTATTTTGGTACTGTATTTAACAAGAATGGGATATTGGCAAAAGGGAGAAAGAGACAGTAGGTAAAAGCAAGAACCATGTTCTTGAGCAAGGAGCAGATATTACGAATTTGTATAGTCAAACCTCGCATAACGAAATTAATTCGTTCTGTGAGGCTGCACGCTATGCGAGTTTTTTTCACATAACGAAAATTCCTATGCTCTTAGGTGCTGAATAAGGACCCTGAGAATACAGAGCTATAAAAAGGCTTCTTATACTACAGCTGGCTAAATGTTTCTAGGACTCCACTTTTAATGAATTACGTATAATGAACATAAAGTCAAACCTTCTCTTAACGAGCGACTCACTTAGCGAAAAATTTGCATAACGAATGAGTTTTTCAAAAAGCGATCCGACTTGCATTATGAAAATTTTCACTGCGAGTTGAACTTTTCCTATGAAAAAACTGGCATAACGAGCATTTTTATGGGAAAAACTCGCATAAGGAGCATTTCTATGGGAAAAACTCGCATAACGAAATTTTTTTGCTATGCGAGTTTTTCCATAGAAATTTTTGTTATGCGAGTTTTTCCATAGGAATTTTCACTATGCGAAAAAAACTCACATAACAAAAATTTCTATGGAAAAACTCACATAGCGAAAAATTTTCGTTATGCGAATTTTCCCCATAGAAGTGCTCGTTATGCGAGTTTTTCCATAGGAAAAGTTTGACTCGCATAGTGAACATTTTTGTTATGCGAGTCGGATCACTTTTTGAAAAAACCATTCGTTATGCGAGTTTTTCGCTAAACGAGTCGCTCGTTAAGAGAAGGTATGACTGTATGTTCATTATATATAATTCATTAAAAGTGGAGTCCTAGGAACATTTAGCCAGCTGTAGTATAAGAAACTTTTTATAGCTCTGTATTCTCAGGGCCCTTATTCAGCACCTAAGATCATAAGACCAGTTTGAAAATCTCAAGAACAGGCTTGAAGATCTTATGTTCCTTAACACTTATGCTATTCACAGTTCTGCTTGTGACTGCTACGGAGAGTAGAAGCATGTTCTTAAACAGGGATTCTCAACCTGCAGCTCACGGGCCGGATGTGGCCCATGGCACCATTTCATGTGGATCCCCATTGGCTCCACCAAACGAGGAAGTGCCATGTGGTGGAGGAAGGGCAAAATGGCCGTTCAGCCCCAGAAGTTGTCTGAGGCAGCCTGGCCTTGCCCCCGGCTTTAAAACGTTGAGAACTCATGCTCTTAGAGAATACACTAGTACCCCGGATAACGTTATGACTTGGTTCCACAAGTCTCGTTGTTATCCGGTTTTTAACGTTGTGTGATACATTGATCACACAATGTTAAAAAAAGCCCTGTTTCCCTGGAGGCTGCAGGAAGCCAGAACGTCGGGATTTGAATCCTGACATTTTGGCTTGCTGCAGCCTCCAGGGAGGTGGGGGAACTTTGGAAACAGTTTGGATCGGGTCTCCCCACCTCCCTGGACCCGGCCGGGGGGGGGGGGGGTCAGAGACCCCAAAATTGGTTAAAAAAATGGACTTTTTTAAAACCAATTTTGGGGTCTCCGACCCACCCCACCCACCCCCGCCGGGTCCAGGGAGGTGGGGAGACCCGATCCAAGCTGTTTCTGGGCTTCCCCGACGTCCTCAGCCAGTGCAGCAAGCCAAAATGTCAGGGTTCGAATCCCGACATTCTGGCTTGCTGCAGCCTCAAAGAGGGTGGGGAAACTCAAAATTAGCACGCATCGGGTCTCCCGACCTCCCTAGAGTCGATGCGCGCTATTTTTGAAGTTCCCCCACCCTCTTTGAGGTTGCAGCAAGCCAGAATGTCGGGATTCGAACCCTGACGTTTTGGCTTGCTGCACTGGCTGAGGACGTCAGGGAAGCCCAGAAACAGCTTGGATCGTGTCCCCTGCCTGCTCCAGAGAGATCAGAGGACCCGATCTACAGCTGCAGGATGGCTGGGGAAGCTGACGGGGACTCCCTGTCGGCTTCCCTAGCCACCCACCCTTGCCTCCGCAGCTGTGGGGTGGCTGGGGAAGCCGATGGGGGAGCCCCCCGTCAGCTTTCCAGCCTCCCCACCCCTGCCTCCGTAGCTGCAGGGTGGCTGGGAAGCTGAACGGAGAACCCTGTTCAGCTTTCCAGCCACCCTGCTGCTAAGAACGACTGTATCGAATAACGTTAAAAATTGCGTTATTAGATACAAGATTTTTCCGAAAATCTTGTAACGTTATGCGGTTTTAGCGCTATCCGGTACTCACATTATCCGGGGTATTACTGTACTGACTCTATAACACTTCATGTGTTTGGACTATATTTGCCTAGTTTGGCATCTTTCAGATATTGGAAGTTGGAGCTGTTTTTGGAAGTGTACTAAATACAGTTGGTGTTAAATTGAATTTCAGAATTTGTCATCACACCTTTGAAGTTTTTATTTCTTTTCTTTGTTCAATAGGAAGGAAAAGAGAATGGTTTAAAGTAGAGGATGCAATCAAGGTTCTTCAGTGCCACAAGCCTGTACATGCAGAGTATTTGGAAAAATTGAAATTGGGATGTTCACCAACAAATGGAAATTCTGTAGTTCCTTCCCATGCTGATAACAATTCTCTGTATGTTACTTCAGCACAGACTTCTGGGCTGCCTTCTACTGTAAGATAAACTTGGAATTACTTTTTTTTTTCATCATCACGACAAAAGATGTTTTAGTGGTCACGTGCTATAGTCTTCAAAATTCTGATTGCGCGAATTCAAAATGTTCAGAAATAACAACTTTGTGTCTCTTTTTTTTAGCAATGAGTTAATACTTCAGCAAACCCAAAGCCATACAAGATTTTAAAAAGATGCCTTAAACAGCCCTCTTTGTGGGTTTTTTAAAGCATAGATAATCTAAGTACCTAATTAAAAGGAGTGAATTTATAACTTGGCATTTAGTTTGGTTTTATCTGTTTCTTCTGAAAATAAAGTATTTCCAGGGGAACTTTCCTTTAATGTAGACACTCAAATCTATACTTCACATAAAGAATAAAAATAAAAATGGAGGAATTGAAAGGCAGCAAAAATCAACAAAAAGTGCCTTCTGTGTGAAGCTTCCTCACCAGTATTTTACGCAAAATTCTTAACCGGAGCAGTGCCACCCTTGCCAATCCTTCATTTGGTTATTGCTTAAAAGTTGTTTAGCCAATTAGAACCCTACATGAACAAGCCAGCCATTTAACAGGCTTGCCCTCCCACCATTCCCCCTCAAGTCAGCATTGGCTTTATTTACTATTCAAGTAGGTGTTGGTTCACTACTGGAGGCCATCCCAAATCTTTCAGTGTCTTTTTGTAGAACATGTGAACTGGATCATCAACGGGAAAGAGCTATCCTGAATTTTAAGAACATGACAGGATATATATTTATAGTGGGTTTCAGTCCTGTTTTAATGTCTGCCACTAAAGCATGGGTGTAGAAGTTTTCTGAATTGTAAGAGTTCTGTTTTCAGAAATGTGTGAACTTCTCTTCCTCCTTAAAGTTGGAACTGTGGTTGAGGTAATGAACTACCTCTATTGTGAATGTTGGTTTTTTCCATTATTTCTATGTAACATAAATTTATTGTAAATAATCCAACTAGTGTATAGTGTAAAGTATATGTAAATACTGTTGCTTAAACAATTAGGTTAGGCCAACTGGGACTTCAGTATCCTAATACCTGTGTAATAGGCAGAAACGCCAAGAGCTGAATATTTTCCATTCACATCTTTACTTATTGTGTTTCTGCTTGTCACACTGCTGTTAAAGGAATGAGTTCTATTTGAGATAAAGTGAAAACCGTACAGAAACGTCAACACAAGGTGTAAAAATGCTGCTATTAATAAAGCCACTTGTTACAATTTTTAAGGAAAACATCAGTGCCATAAACTTTCCCTCTAGAAATGTGATAATCTTGTGCCATAATAAATACAGTTAAATAAGGAACACAAGTAAGATTTTGAATATTTGTGAGTGCTAATTTTAAAACGGTAAGTACTAAACGAGATACAACTGAGCATCTGCCACAGGTAAGATAGGAAATACTGTCTTAGACATTTAAGAAGAGCAGTAAGTCACCATCAGTTTTCTGCTAGAAAAAGCTTTATCAGATTAAGTAAAAATACACATTGTGGCAGATCTACGAATGTGAATGTTTATATTAATCTGATGGGGGAAATAGATGGTTCCTAATATATGTGCATTTTTCCTAAATTCTGAGTTGGTACTTTATCCCCACTCTCCTATGCATTATTCAGTTGTTATTCACTAATCACATGGTAGTAACATGAGAAATATCATAATGACAAATAGAAGAACAAATGGTTTTATGGTCCCCACAACCACTTTCATCTCGAGTTTTGCTTTGGAATATAAAATCACATCAAGCTTATAGAAGCTGCATATTAGTAATGCATGAATATTTCCCCTCTCTAACATGTACTGTGTAAAAATGTACAGTTGTCAATGCTAACCAAATCAAAGGTGATGGCTTATAAATAGTCTAGGCTGCTGTGTCACATACTTTTAAATATATCGGTGTACAGATCACTTCAGCCTATGCAACATAAGATAAAGCCCCTTAATCAGATTTCTGAAGTCTCCCTAGCAAAGATACACTGGAATGGCAAAGATGCATTGAGTTATTGGCTATCAATGCTGTATCATTAATAGGCATGCAAACCCCCCCCCCCCCAAAAAAAAAAAAAGTTGCTTAATCGTAACAGGCAGTATCTGGGTCAGTATGTGCATGTGGATCTTGAGGTGGCAGCTGGCATGTTGATTTGAAATTGCATGGCCAGCACCTCAGATTGAATTCTGCGTGCATAAATATGGAACAAGATACTAGCCATAGTTTAGAACAACAGGCAATATGAAAGTGTCAAATACTATTCCTCTTATGCCTGTTGTATACTACCAGTAAATGATTTGATCTTTCCACTTAAATGTTGAGGAATTCAAGGCATGGTAAAATGTATTGAGGAATTAAAATCTAGGACTCAGTTTCCTTTAAGTGACCATTGAACGCGT
The DNA here is from genome assembly GCA_030440675.1 of Furcifer pardalis. Taxonomy (NCBI): domain Eukaryota; kingdom Metazoa; phylum Chordata; class Lepidosauria; order Squamata; family Chamaeleonidae; genus Furcifer; species Furcifer pardalis. Next base: position 171,308,797 of record CP126892.1, on the reverse strand, counting down.
AGCAGGCTTCACAAGCACAGGAGCAGAAGTTGATTTGGACCAGATTGTAATTACTATTGGGCAATGTTTTGGACTTCTATGACCACATTTGTAACACCAGGGGATCACTAACAAATAAGTATATTCAAGTCATGACTTAACAATGGAAGCTTATTACAATAGCTGAAATCCTGTTGCAACTAGAGTAGGCCCAGCAAATCAGTGGAATTGATGAAAGAACTGACATGCCAAATCCACTGTGATTCACTCAGCCTGTACCGGGGTGGCCAAACTTTTTGGGCCATGGGCCGATCATGTGAGTCAGGGAGCCAGTCATTACGGCCCTGGGGGCTGGGTGCAGGCCCGATGCCAATTCATCCAGCCCGCGAAGCCCTCGTTGCTCCTGGAAGCAGAAGTAAAACGCGCCTGAATTGGTGTCGGGGGCCACATCCGGGCCTTAGTTTGGGCACCACTGGCCTATACTCTAGTTGTGACTGATTACACTAAGCAAAATGATTTCCACCAGTAAATATTTGGTTGGGAATACTTCATACAAACACCGCAGGAGTATTTATGTAGGGTATAAAGGCCATTAAAAGTGAACATCTCATTCTTAGTGCTTCTTGCAAACCAGTTGGCTGTGGTCAAAATGTTGGAAACACTTGCTCACCTTGTTTCTAAGACGTGAAAAATTTGAAGGCAAACTACAATTCTAAGATGTAAAGATTTTGAACTGTGTGCATGGCTTTCTTTTAAAGACTGATGTAAGAATTTTGACATTTTATATCTGAAATGAACCTCCAAAAATAAAAAAAGAAACGATTTACAAAGACTGGTTCTTTTATTATGTAGCACTGGATTTAGTGAATGCAATTGTCAGCAACGCACTTCCCCTTAGTTTCTATTTGTTTCATGGTGGGCAAAGTATATCTTGTGGTTTGCATTCAGCCCCTAAGGGGGAGAGCGTGTGGGGGGGGGGGGTTCCCAGTGGGGAATGGCTGGTTTTCTCTCTTTCTGGAGGCATTCAGGAATAGAGGGGTTTTGGGTTTTTTTGCTTAGGAGAGTCACATAGACTCCCAAGTTTAAAAAAAGGTCCCACAAAACAAAATCAAAATGGAAAATAGATATCCTGTTTTGTTTCCTAGCTCTACCAGGATTGCACAACCTAATTTTATATGCTTCCATAACTAAGCACCAATATGTATATGGGTGACAGCTGTATTTAAAATCAAGGGTGAATGAATGTAAAGCTAGAACTGAACTATCTTTTGTAGAAAACAAAATTGAATTATTAAAGAAAGAGAATCGCTTCATTTTGGTGAAGTTCTTTACACTCATCACCTATCTGTTCTTTCTGAGAGCGTGGAGAGATGTGATCTTTCCCAACATTGGACACATTCAAGAGAAAATTAGATAGCTACGTCAGATAAACTTTAACTTTGATTCTTGCACAGTGCAGGTTTGACTTTATGGCTTTCTAAGCCCCTTCAACTCCATGATTCTATGATCTATAACAGGTGCCCACATTTTTCAGGCTGCAGGCTAGTCACGTGGTTCCACCAGAAGCGGAAGTAAAACTCACCTTGCAATCTGTTTTGCAACAGGATGAGATAGATTTTAAGCTGCCATTTTCTCTGTTTAAACCAGGGGGGGGGCAAACTATGGCCTGCGGGCTGTATTTTGAGCACCCCTGACCTATAATTAACACTTTTGAAACAATTAAGTTTTCATATTAATCATGCCCCGTCTTACTCCTGTGTTAAATCTTCATGTGTTTATTGTGGCAAATATACTGAGAAGTAAAGCCTTAAGTCTTAAGTATTTTGTTCTTATTTTTAATTTAAAAAATCCCTTTCCTACTCAACTTTCACACATTAACATGTACATTCCTAAAGGCAATTATTTCATGTGATCATTTCTTATGCTTGGGTGTATAATTCTGACTTTAGCAATGTGCACTGGAGGCAAAAGTAATGAACCAGAATTAGACAGTAAAGGTCAAATGACAACTTATGTACATAGATGAGTTCTTAATATTTCTTTAGTGGTCATCTCTGTATAAATGCCACTAATTTAGAAACGATATTTCCAGAGAGCATAATTTGCATTAAATCAATAAAACTGAACTCTAAAAAGGTTGCTCGCTATAGTTTCACTAGGAACAATGTATGATTAAGAATACTCCAAAAAACATCTCTATAGATTCAAATATTCAGCCTTTCATTTAAAGGCTACAGTACCATTCATTTTAATGAGTGTACTGTGTGAATGGTTGAGGACAAGCTTGTGGTTGAGAGGGTGTTGTCCGTCTTCCTGATTCATGGCTAAGTTTTTTTAAAGCCAGCAGGACTTCTCAGCTTTTACACCTAACATGCTTGTCGTTCAGTGAAAGCAAAGCTCACTATCCTATTTACAATTATGGAGCGCATACCCCGTTTCCCTGGACCACCACCTATAGTAAGGCACACACACACACACACACACACACACACCCTATTTTTCCCCACCTCGGAAATATAACACACACCCCGCCCCCGAAAAAAATAAGGCACTCACCTAAATCTTGTCCTGGCGATCCGCTGTATCAGCAATAATTGTGTACTGTGTTCTTCGTCATGTAAAAATAAGACATTGTGCATATTTTGGGAATTTTTAAAAATATAAGACAGTGTCTTATTTTCGGGGAAACACGGTAGCCACTTCTTAGACAGCTAAGGAGCCAGGTTACCCTTCCGGCAGTGCTTTGGCCACAAGGGCCCCCAAAGCCAAGCATTATCCGTACATTTGGCCACATAGCTACAGCACTCAGGAGCAGATGTTGATTAGGAAAACTCCCAGCTGTATGTACAACAGGTTGTACATGTGGAGGGCCAAATCTATTACAGTTATTACAATCACATTTTAAATGTTGCTCTTTAAGATGTTTAATCAGTTAACCACTGGCAAGTCATGTGGATACAAAACATGAAGCAGTTACAAAGCAGAAAAATAGCCATTGGTGGCTAGAAAACTCCAATTCATTTCTAGTCTTGGACCAGTAGTCTATCCTAGCCTTTGACCAAAATGTGCCACTTTCAGTAGGGCTGATATTGAGTGATCTGTACCTATTTCAGAGTTATTAAAAAAGTGGAAAAGAGAGCAGAGCCACGCAGGTTGCCTTGAGCTCATGGACAAAGATGATTAAACATGCTAAAAGAACCTGTTCTGTATAGGGATCAAAAGTAAAGCAAGAGCAAAGGAGACTTAAGTCTGATCACACGTCAGCAGCCTACAGACTAGCACTTGAGTGCAAAAGCCATTCCCCTTTTTAAATCCTTGGTTTGCATTCCATAAGAAAGTTCAGAATAGGGCAAAAAGTTCAAAATAGGGCAACAAGGCTGATGAGGGAGTGGAAAGTTTGAAAGATCTGGGCATGTTTAGTTTTGAGAAAAGAATACTTGAGAGGAGAAATTGTATTTTTCAAAAAGGTCTTACAGAGAAGGGACAGGCTTTGTTCATATGAATGCTCCTTTTTGGAACATATGTATAACTAGATTAAGTCTGGCTATTTCTATCTTGTCTAGTTTCCTTAAGTGTCTTTATTGTTTCCATTTATATACTGCCCATCTAGCCGAGTGACCGTTCTAGGTTGTTCACAATATACTGTGAAGCTGATATTAAATATGAATTTTAGTTATTACTGTAGTTACCTTTTTGGAAATTTGTGGCAATTGACATTTAGTAGGGTAGAAGCTGAACTAGAAATAAAACCTCTGTGCAAGACAGTAAAATGTCCTAAGTCAGTGATGGCGAACGTTGGCACTCCAGCTCTTCTTGAATTTTAATCCCCAGAAGCCCCAGCCCCCGTGAATCCACACAAATGGGTTTACTGCGTGTACATGGGAAACCAGATGCAGGAAGAAGTATTACTCTGTTGCAGAGAAATCGAGATTGGTTTAGTTGCAACACATCGTCGTTTAGAGTTGCTACATTCAAAATCAGTGCACTCCGAACAATGATCAGCCACTGGTAGTGTACAGTAAACCTATTTGTGTGGATTCACAGGGACTTGGGCTTCTGGGAATTGAAGTTCAAGAACAGCTGGAGTGCCAAGGTTCGCCATCGTGGTGACCGAAGTTGATCCAGGCTATAAACAGCATCCATGCTGTCATGTTCCTTTCCTACCAGAGGTTGATCATCCTTAGAAGTGCATTGATTTTGAAGGTAGCAACTCTAAACTCTAAGCCTCGGTCTGCTGACTTGTTTGACACCCCCTCTCTCCAGTGAATCTTTTAACCTCTTACTTGACCTTTTAATATTTTTTACTCTTCCAACCTTGAAATTTTTAGACGGTGTTTTTTATTGTTAGGTCTTGTTATTGGTTTTGTTAGCCGCCCTGAGTCACTTTGAAGAGGGTGGCATACAAATATGGTTATGAATAAATAAATAAACGAGGTGTTGCAACTAAACCAATCTTGAAGGTTTCTCTGCCACAAAGTAGTACTTCTTCCTGCACCTGGTTTCCCATGTAATTTTGATGTAAAGGAATAGCAATAATATGTGCATTTCATTTCATTTCCTATTCTATGTGATCAGTTTCCCAACCTTTTTCAAATTGCAACTCCTTTAGAACAGCCAAGTAACCTTCAACCTCCCCATTGGCATAAGAAAACATTTTCAATGGGGAAAAACACATTAAAGATGGGTTTTTGCCCCTAATGTGGGCTATATGTCCCATCTCACAAAATGGTGCTCTCTACCATGCTCATTCCTCCCAAGACTCTTGATCAACAGTGTAGCATAAACATGGCAAACCTCCAGAAAACACTTTGTGATCCCCTTGGGAGCCCATGCATGACTCTGCAAATGAGATGTGTGATTTTATGTCTTTTTGCTCTTTACTCATCTCAGTATTTCTTCACTGGTCACACTTACACTATTGCATTACACCAGGGGCTCCCAACCTTTTCAAGCCAGGGCCCGGGTCACACACTCTCAGCCAGTTTAGAGAGCTGGATGGCCATTTTCACTACCTGCATGATGGGGTGGCCATTTTGTCCCAACAGCTTCAAAGGAGCAGCCATTTTATTTCTCAAATGCCCTTGGAAGGATGGGGACCACATGAAATGCTGTGGGCCACATCCAGCCCACAGGCCTTTGGTTGGGTACCCCTGCTTTACACTTATCTTTAAGTGACATCATTCCACTTCCTAAATGACACATGCAAACAAACATATTTGCTACTACAAAGATGGTTTAGTAGATCACAGCAATAACTTGGGAATGTAAATGCTATAAAGTGGGGGATCCAATCACAAGGATAAGTAATTTTTGATATTAAGGTATAAAATTAATTAATATTTAAGTATATTTCAAAAAATTTAGATAACTTGAAAGAGATAAATGAAGCTAGATTTTAAAAATGAGAAGAATATAGAAAAATTGGCTTTTTCTGGTTTGGTTTTTTTGGGGTTTTTTTTTACTTAGGATGTTACCAACTAGGATACCTTAAGTTAAAAGAATAGCAGGATATGGTTAATAAGTTTTGTTATGAGGACAAAGCAAGGATTCGTTTTTTTTAAAAGATTATATAAAGTTTAAAAATAAGGAAGGTTCGTTCTCTCTAATTTGAGGTTATAAAATATGAGAATATGGAAGCAATTCATAACAAGAAAAATGTTATATTTGGAATAATTTTAGAAAAAAAATTATTCCTGCTGTTTCTCCACTCAGTCCAGTAGTGGAAGATTCAGAGGTACTGAAAATTTTCTAGTAAATTTGAAAATTAGAGGAATTATTTTTAAAAAAGTAATAAAATAAAACATTAATTAAAAATATAGAACAAACAGGTGAAATATTAGGAAAAGAAAAAATATTTTGGTCCAATCTTATGCAATTAAAGCAATGAACAAAAATGATAAAGAATGGTCAATGTAGAGGAATTACAAAATTTGAAGAGATGATTGCAAAGGGAAGGTACAGATGGTAATATAGTTATGAAGGATATAAGTAATATTTACAAAATATTACTGGAGGAAGAAGACCAACAAGACTATTTTAAATCATTATGGGTACAGGATTTGAATTAAGAAATAAGTAATCAGGATTAGAAGAAAATATGGGATGTGCACATCTTGAAATCTATGTTGGTAAGGATAAAAAAATATAAGTTGATTTGTAGATAGTATTTAACACTGCCTAAACTAAATCAATTAGATAAGAAATATTCTGCATTATGTTGATGTCATGAAAAAGGTACTTATTTTCATACATAACAGAGTTGTGATCATGTACTGTATTGAAAATTTGACAAATGGTCTTCAATGGTATAAATGAAGTACATCCTAAAATAGCTCTCTTATCAAAATATAATTAGGTGAAATGTAACTGGTCAAGTAAGGAACAAATTTCAGATTTGTTAACAGAAGCAAGATTAAGTATAGTTAAGAAATGGAAAATAAAGCTTGATTTGCAATTAAATAAATGATATAAAGAGGGTTGGAATATTGCTATTAATGATAAATTAACTTCTAATATGATAAGGAGGGCTATTGAAGCAGAATAATTTTAAAGATATCTGGGGAGAATATACAGAATATGTGTTATTAAAGGGGAAAGGATTGGCACCTTTACAAGAACTGGTATAATTGGAATCTGAATGAAGATCCTTAACAGTGTAGAAAATGATAATATAACTGTTGATTCTGGGTGTCAATATACTCCCCCTGAAGGATCAGACTCAGTTCAGAGGATACTATTGCATCTTTCTTTGTGTTAGCTGGGCTACATGTCTAGAAAAACACTCTGGAAACTTCAGTTAGGATTTCAAAGTGACACATTTTGTTTATGAAACCCTGTACAAGCTGGCTATTTTGTCATCTAAAGAATTCCACAATTACTTACCTGGACCTGAAGAATCTTCTCCAATCAAAGATCTACAATTTAGAGTTTACTGAAGGGAATACAGAACTGTATATCCATTTTTTTCTTTACACAATCCCTAAGAACACTAGCAATCTTTTTAAAATTTTACTTGAAAATGAAAAGCTCACTGTATAATGAATAATCACTCTTCCTTTTATTTCAGTGTCATAACATTACAGTCAGAAGATGTTAAACAGAATGTATCAGGCATTTTAAAATAATCCTGAAAATGGCAGGAATGTACATTAAGCTCAAATATACAAAAATCGGATTCAACTAACCCAGAAGATGCTCTACAGTAACCATAATGTGCTGGAAATATGCTTCTGTTAAAAGCAAAAAACTCCACATTTATTTTAAGCTATAATTACTCAATACTCATGTTTATTTGTCAGTTACTTGGTTTATCCATGAAAGGCATGGATATGTATCATTTGGGTTTTCCTCCTTGCAAGAACATTATTACAAACACAAGAACTAGCTATAGTTACTAATTTTGGGGAAAAGATGATTACTGCTCATAATTCAGTATATACACCAGGGGCATCTTTAAATCAATTAATTATTAGCACCAGGATTAACATGGAACACCTGTAACGAAGTTCTGTCAAGAAACACAGTCATTTTAGCTAAACAAACACAATCATAAAGGAAATCATTTTCAAGCTGAAGATCTACTTGAGGTGGTTAAAGAATAATTTGACTTGTTTTATTAAGGACAATGAAATAATCCCAGCCTGTTCAGATATAAAAAGTCTACGTATTTATTAATGAGTAATTTTATTAGAACCACACATACTCAGTAGAGTTGCATTAATATATGAATAACTACCAAAATTACTTTCAAAAGTTAATTTTGCTAAAAGGGTGGAGATAGTTTTATATCAGATATCAGTTCCGTCAAATACACTCGGACAACATTCAAGTACTGTATCTCTTAATAACTCAAGTTACATTATTAGAATTTAAAGCAGGAATGCCCAAACTTTTCAGGCCGCATCCAGGCCCCAATGCCAATTTATCCGACCCGCGAACCCTTCATTGCTCCCAGAAGTGGATCTAAAGAATTTTACTTTCACTTCCAGGAGCGACGAGGGCTTTGTGGGCCTGATGAATTGGCATCGGGGGCTAGATCCGGCACATGGGCCATAGTTTGGGCACCCCTGATTTAAAGGGACAAACAGACAAGACTGAGAGATTAAAGTCATTTTAATTAAAGTCACTCTTAGCAGTTAGAGCTAGAATCAAGAGCCATTTCAGAATTTCCCTAACTACTGTCCGCATGGAATACCCAAATTCCTATTTTAGAAAACATCCAGTTCTTGGGGTTGCTCACACCTCCCTAGAGCCTGCTGCTAAAATTTAAGATCTTGCTTCAAATAGCTGCTTGTGTACATTTGCAAACATTTACTGCATGCAAGAATTGGGCCAAGGGACAAAACATAATTTAAGCATTATTAAGTCCCTTCTATAGCAACAGCAGACAGCTAAGTGTGTGCTTTAATCATTAATCCTATGCACACCCATAGCAGAACTAAATTTATTGAACTCAGCGACGCTTAACTGCAAACAAACATGCTTAGGCTGAAACCATAACTTTCCCACAGAAATTCAGCATTAAATGCTTAAAGTTATCTGGAATATGCCCAAGGTTTGAAAGTAATGTTCTAATGATAGAGCTGGTCATGTGCACTTCAACATGATGCTGTTTACAGTTTACTTTTTTTTTAAACAACTCTTCTGTCAGAGGTTTACTCCCAGACTGTAAGATACACAAATGCAAAGCCTCCACTGTCAAAAAATCTTTAAAAATAAGAATGTAATCCATAATAAAAGCATTCTGAATATCAGAAAAGTGACAACATAGCAGTGTCAAAATACACAAAACATAGCTATTTGAAACATGAATATCAAGTAAAAATGATTTTTAAAACCTAACCAGATTTACTAGGGGTTAAATCAGTAGAACTCCCTCCAGAATAATACATACTTAAAATTACACTACAATGTAACTATATCTACTTGTATATGTATGTTCATTCTAATAAATGAAATGCATAGTAACTTAAAACACTTTACAAACTGAAAGACATATGAACAGTTCTCTATTACAACAATTCTCAAGTGACAGAAAAACTTCAAACCCAGATACAATCCCATATACAGCCTCAGCTAGACACAATTTAGGGGATGGTCTCTTTTTTGTTGAAGTAGATTATTAGAAGTCTTGTCGTACTATAATGCAGTTGATTTGAGGGACAATACCATCACTAAAAGCATTTTGTCTGTTGAAAATGTGATTTTAATAGATATTCTTTATCTTACATAAGAGCACAATACATACACCACATTCTATAGAAACCCCAGATGATACTAGAACAGATATGATGAGTAGAGACTTATGGAACTCAGTACTAGCCACCCTGAACTGCAAGACAAGACATTAGCCATAGCAAGCTAGCATTACAATGAAAGCCGAGAAATCAGAAAATGGCCAGGAGAAAGAAGCAGGGTCAGACGCAGTTGTTTTAGGGAAAACAGATGTTGGAAATGCAACCAAAATCTGTTCTCATCAGTTATTTACATTTTAACATGATGGCTTGAAAAATCAAGTGATTTTTTTTTCTCTAAACAAAGGACCAGGTAAAGTAAAAACAATAGCTTAAAGATTGCAGATAAAGTCTTTGACAAGGCTTGCTGTAAATACTATAAGAACCAGTTCACCTGTACAGTAACATCCCATTTTATGCAGATTTTGTTTGTTTGCTTTAAGATGCAAGTCACCTTAAAATGTGTAGTTTGACACCTCATAATACTTAACACAGAACAGACAAATTACAGATACACTCAAACTGCTGTTTGTTTTGCTAGCTTCCTGGTTCAATGGTACTTGCAATTAAGTACATATCAATGATGTATCTAACCTACTTAAGACTCTGATAAAGAACGATTTTTACCAGAGGCTTTTTAAAAACAAAAATTATGAGCACTCATGAGGTATGGCCTATTAATACAAGTCAACAAAACATCCAATGTTTTCACTACATCCATTAGGTGGGAAAAATCAAAATGCTCCAATCTGGCTTCAGTTTCTTTTTTTAAAAAAAGTATACGATTGTCACAATGGAAAAGTGAAAAGAAAAAAAAAGAACACAGCAAAACAAACTGTACAAAGGCAAAGTAGAATAACAAAATATTTTACTAAAACATAAGATTTACAGAAGATTTTCCAGACAAGCCATACAAAATGGTCACAAGCTTTTATTCCCTGAAGGGAAGGGTTTTTACACTTGACAGCAGAATCGCAATATTATTAGCAAATGGATGTTTAATGTTCCCATTTTTGTTCAAACAACCAAGCTTGTCCATCTACAGTGTCTAGGTTAGATTTGGCTAGAGGGCATATCCTAGAATATAATTGGTTAGCTGCTTTAACCAATGCAATTAGCATCACCATAAAAAGGGAAGAAAGAACCCACACAATTAGAACAAAAATATCTGCAGCTAACCCCGACTAATTCATTCACAGTGCTCACACTTAACTCATGATGGGGAATTTTTTTTAAATTAAAAGCAGAGATGTGCTACTGCTTTTAAACAATTTCACAAATAATCCCGATGATACTTCTAGCCTCTGCTCATGCAGAACAGGAGTGAATTAGGACAAGACACAGAATTGCTAGTGTGCATTTAAATCACCAAAGAACTGATGTCTGGGTTTTATTCTGTAATGTTTTCTAAGACTGTGTCCATTAAATGCAAACAAAAAAGGAAGAGGTCTTGGCAGAACAGGAAAAAGTGATGCACACTGATTCAGAGCACATATTAAATATTATTCATGGCATATAGCCTAGTCCATGCTTTGGCTGTAAAGAGAGAGAAAAAAGTATATTAGACACTGAAGTATCCCATTTATATTGGTTACAATATCTCTACTCCCATACATCTCCTCCCCCCAAGACACATCAATATACAATAAAAAACAGTTTTCTATCATTGTAGATAATTAAAAATTGTAAAGTGTTCAAGTGTCACTTGTCATCACAGTTCCAACAGTTTTCCGTTCTCATTTTCCAGCTCTCGCAAGTCTTGCAGAGTTATGTAAGGTGCAAAATAACTACAAGAAATACATGGCACACCGATTCTGTGAACTCTATCATAAATCCATACTGTACACAGGCCTTAGTCATCACTACAAAGGCAGCAGGAGTTTACAAGCTTATCATCTGAAAATGCTTAGAGGGGAATCTGAGTACAAATGTACACTAGCAACCTTACAGACTTGGCCATGGTCGCTTCTACAACTTTAGGCTAGAACCTAGGCCTTCAATCGATAAAACTCAGCTCCAAGCCCCAACTAGAATACAGTATTTGGGTAAATCACCCGCAGAATTCTGAGTCAACACTTTTTTTTCTTCAGGCTAGAACCCAATTGGGCTCTTGTGCTTGCAGCTAACTTGCATCTGTTTCGTTACAAAAATAACAGTTGAAAGGAAGCCCGAATAGCATTGGGTGCAGAGCACTGACTAGAGGACCCTTAACTTTCTACCCTACTGCTAGGTCCCCTCAAAAGTGAAACTGATCTCTGCATTTTAAAGTATGCCTCTAATAAGTTTTTATCCAACTGGAATCAACAGCTTCTTTAAAAGGCAAGTACAGAAATCGTGAAATATCAGCTCCTATTCTTTCCCCCTCATTGCTCGGTCAGGCTTCCTTTCTGCTTTTGATTTACATAATAAGAACAGATCATATTAAGTTTTGCACATTGTCTTTCTGCAGTTAACATCCCATTTAATCTGATCTCAAAATGTTGGATGCATTCTGCACCTACACCTAAACTCTTACATTTGAAACTTCCATGTGAAGACTGACTTTTGTGTTTTTGTAAGACTTTGGGCTTGTCTGGGACAAGATGGCTGGTTTTATACATAAATCAGTTAAAATGAACCTAGAAGAAAGCTACATCCCACCTGTTTCTATGGCTTGGGCTTCATTGGTCTTCCACTGCTCAGCTACATCATTTGCTAGAGGATCATCTGGATTTGGGGCGCTTAACAAAGCCTGGATTGATAGCAGAACTGTGCGGATCTGCAATGCTGGAGACCATTTATCTGAGGAAGCAATTCAGAGAGTACTAAAACCACCTTTTTAGTACAGAATACCTCCCACTTACAAGAATCACCGAAAATGTATTTCAACTTTCTAAGAAAACTGATGAAAACATGTCATTTTCATAGCAACTACAAAATACTTACCTTTCAAAATATCTAAACATATTCTTCCCAATTTGTCTACGTTAGGATGATAAATTTTGGTCATGAAACGTACTTTCGGAGCTGCCATGGGGTATTCTTCTGGAAGGAATAGTTCAAGTTTAAATGTCCCACCCTCAAAGGGGGAATCCTGTGGACCTGCAATAACCACATGAAAATAACGTGCGTTGCTTTCATCTGGCGTTGCCTTTATTCCAGGAACAGGTTCTGCTAGCAAGCGCTGGGTTTCCTGAAAAAGAAAAACATACCAATGGAAACTCTCATGGTGCTTCTTGACCCAAGTAGCAAGCCAGTAACGAGTACAACACACAAATTAATCTAATCTGGTTTATTTAACCAAACCCACACAGAACTAGCACCCTATGTCATAGATCAGTAGTGGTGAACCTATGACATGCATGCCAGAGGGGTCACTCAGTGCCATTTCTGTTGGCACTTGTGTCATTAACCCAGCACACAGTTCGTTCTGCCCAGCAGCCCAATGGAAGCACTTCCTCCCTCCCCTCAGCACAGACTTCACCCCACCCCCTGCTCAGCATCCCAATGGGAGCACTTCCTCCATCCCCCCAGCACAAAGTTTGTCCCACCCTTCTGTTTGGGCACTCAGTCTCTAAAAGGTTTGCCATCACTATGGCAGATCTGTTAGTATTAACTAATAATATAATTGGGTGCATACAGTGGTACCTCATAAAATGATTTCAATCCATTCCATGGGGCTCGTTGTTGTACTAAACAATTGCTATACAATACCTGCATCACACAGCGGTTTCACCTATGGGATGCATCGTACAATGGTTTTTTTCGCTAAGTGGTTTTCCCATTGACAAGTTGTTGTACGATTTTTCCATAGGGAAAATTGTTGTGCGGGACACCAATTTTCCCCCAAAACCTAATTGTTATGCAATTTTGTTGCTATACGGGGCGTTTGTTGTATGAGGTTCCACTGTAAAACCAATTCTGATTTAGGATGGTTTCAGGGTCTTCTAGGTATAGAGTACTGTACTCAGAAGCAGCTTACCATTCCCTTCTTGCAGCGGACATTTTGGGATTGTGAAACTGGCCCAAAATCAGACACACTGGCTCTTCAGGGATGCACAGTAAGGAACTCAGCTCCCAACCTCTGGCTCCAGAGTCAGATAACTAAATCACAGCTATCCATCCAGCTTAACATTACTAATAATCAAAAAAGCCTCGGGAAAGGTTGCCAGACATTATTGGCCAGTATCCTGTTGTGCAGATCTACCTGTACAATAGGAGTGATGTGACTGTCAAGGGTGTATCACCAAAGGATTCTTTCTTTTTAATTACACTGTGTGAACAAAGTCACTTCCACCCCAAAAACAAAAGAAAAGAAATCTTTAACCAACCACAGCCTGTTGCTGACAATGGCATCATTCCCATTATGCAAGTGGAGCTGTGCCAATTGACACTGGCTATTTTTTCCTACAGCAGGAACTATAAGCACTATTACTTAAATAAAAGAGATTCAGGCATCCTTTTGTAAATTTAATTTCATACTGCTGTATTTAGTTGAAACAGAAGCACAAACAACACCATACTATCATATTATGATTTCTTTGATCAGCAAGAAAAATAAATGATCAAAAACATGTCAGAAGATACCAAGGAAGATCTTTTCAGCCTGCACCACACTGAGGAAGCTTCTTAGCTAAATAAAGAAACAGTTTCATAAATAATTCTTTTGAAGAGGCTTTTTTGGCAGTATAAAGCTGATAATAAGACACCATTATACATTTTTTTCTGTGCATTTTCAGGACTTTCATGAACAATATCCAGGGACTTCTTTGTGTTTGGCATTAAATTTAATTCTTCCAAACTAGATAAATGGGAGAAGAGGGGCTTTAAAAGCCATCAGAGCAGATCAGCCACCGATGCCCTCTTCCAAGCCCTCACCACCGGCCGGAGTAGGAGGAATTTAAAAGCTGCCAGAGCCAGCGGCTGAACACCAGACGCCAATGCCCTCCTTCAAGCCCTCGCCTCTCATCGGAGGGCTTTAAAAGCCACCAATGCTTTAAAAATAAACAATGCCACCACTGGATGCTCCTTGGGCCATCTTGGAATGGAGGGAAAGGGACATAGTGGAGAGTGAAGTTTGTGAGGGTTTTTTTGCGCATTGTTTTTGAAGTGTTTTTATGATGACTTGATATTTTGTAACTGTGATGGGGGATATTTTGAAATATTTTTGTGCTGTGATATCTTGTAATTGAGATATATTGTTTTTGTTATTGTATATTTTGTATCTTTGTTAGCCGCCCAGAGTCACTTGGCGAGTGGGGCAGCATACAAGTCGAAAAATGAAATGAAATTTGTCACGATCCAGCCGGCCCCCACACTTCTGGTAAACCCCTGGAAACCAAAACAAACCTACACAGGGCGAGCTGGACGGCTAATTAGAACAGAGATAGAACTCTCAGCTGCTTATCAGCTCTTAAGGGGTTATAATTGGGTAGCGTGTTCAAAGATTTGTGTGTGTGAAAGGCAGCTCTTACCCTGTTTAGTCCAATGAAGACACGTTGTTCAGAAAAAGGATGAAGATTTATTGATCAGGTTCATAAAGCATAAAAGTCAGTAGCACAGGTCAGTCCAATAAAGTCCACAGGCAAATCTAGGTAACCATTTTTAAGGAGCAAAAATGCATAGCTCCTAGGCTAAAGATTGCTAGCCAATAGAGAACCAGAAACAAAAGCTCTCTAATCAAAAACAGGTCTTAATCCATGAAGAAACAGAGACGAACTCTTTCTTCTCTCCAAAATGGAGAATTTTCAGTCAGGTGGGACAGCTTAGCCAATCAGGTATCAGCAAGCAACAGAGAAAACTTTCTCAAAACAACAGTACATTGTTTATACACGTGCACACAGAATGCACTGGGGCTAGCCATAACATGGCTCTTAGCTAGCTTACAAAAGATAAGAAATACTGAAAACATGGCTGAAAAACATGCTGTTACACAGCCTTGAGGCTCAGAGAGAGAAAAATGGATTTTTCTGAGGCCTATTTGAAAATTGGCAATTTCAAGCCTTAGGAAATAGGTTCATTTCCTGACAAAATTCAAAGAACTAATGTACTAAAACCTCAAATGTTTCTTCTTTCCCATCTCTCCAGTGTGACTTTGTACTTTCAAAACTAGTGATTAAGACTCCTTGCTCTTGCTAGACACTGATCTACCTTCTATCACTGTCATATCATCCACCCCCTTCCAGATCTACCACTATTACTTTTTCAAGTTTTGTTTCATTAAGGGCAGGCTGTGGGCCTTATAGGTAAATATTATATTACATAGCCTTAAGTGGTCTGCTGATTCTAAACAATCAATGTTACAGTACAAGAGGAACAAAGATAACTTTAGATCATACTCTCAGGTTTGCTCACTGACCATTTGACATTTGATCCCTTATCTCTATACCTCTTTGCAACTTTTAAAGGAGATACAACTATTATTAGATCTCAGTCAAGAGCTAGAGATTACCAAACACCTGTCATACATGGCTAGTCACAGCTGCAGATCTTATTTCATCATCATTTGCTTACGTGATCATTAGCCCATTTTACTCCTCCTTGCCACTTCAGTGTGAATCACAAACCTAAACACCTTCAAAACTGTTGAACCATTTCCTGTAATTAGTTTTCTATCATCATCTTACTGGATCTTAGAAGGATCCAATATCTCAAAGACACTTACATTTATTCTGTATATTTGCTTTACCAAAGATCTGCATTACAGTACTTCATAAATTAGTCTTCTTAAGAACGTACAATAAAAAGTAAAAGATTGTTATTTTCTCTAGCTGATGATGTAGAGAATTTACTGAAATCAAAGAAAACTGAAGCCACTTGTATACCATCAGAGCTAAAGATTCTGTCGGAAAATTTAAAGGTCGCCCTTATTCGAAAACCGGTCGTATTCAACTCTAGGGTTCAGTGCTCCTCTCCATTTATAACCAAAGAGCCAGCGCTGTCTGTGTAGGCAGATGTTTCCGTGGACTTGTGGAAGGCATGCCTCAACACTGGAGTACACGGAACACTGTTTACCTTCCCACTGAAGTGGTCCCTATTTATCTACTTGAAATTTCTTGCTTTCGAACTGCTAGGCTGGCAGGAGCTGGGACAGAGACAGAAGTGCACTCCGTCATGCAGCACTTGGGTCTCGAACTGTCAATATTCCAGTTGTGAAGTTCAGCATCTTAACCATTAAACAACCCCAATCCTGTACAATACAGTACATCGGGACTGGAAAAGTATCTCAGGGCTAGTCACTTATAATGCGAAAATGATGTCTAGGAATGTAACATGCGTTTTACAGTCCTAGTTAAGCCAAACATTGGACAGGCTTCCAAACTGGCATTTCTACAGAAAAGTATTCTGGCTACTTTCCAGGCACAAAAATAGGTTCATATTACTGTCAGTGTTGACAGACCAAAGGTGGGAAAACTGATGCCAGTTCAGGAACGATTTCTCTTCCTTAACTGCATTGGAGGATAACTGTAGATCTAATTTCCTAATTGCGTAAGTCTCTTGAGTTTTACATAGCCTTCACTTCAGACAGAAGTGTTGCTTTAGGGTGTACAGTATTAACATGCAGAAGCACAATGCAACTTGGGCTACAATGAGGAAATGCAGCATTTAGATATGCAAATGTTCAAGAATTTTGTAAAATGGGGCACACAAAAATGGACTGAATAACCAATATATAATTAACATTGGAGGGGACTGTGGTAGCTTAGTGGTTAACAAGCTGAACTTGATGACTGGAGGTTGGCAGATCAGCAGTTTGAGACCTGAGTGCTGCACAGGGGAGTGAGCTCCTGTCTCTGTCCCAGCTCCTGCCAACCTAGCAGTTTGAAAGCAAGAAATTGCAGGTAGATAAATAGGAAATACTTTGGTGGGAAGGTAAACAGTATTCCCTGGACTCTGGTGTCTAGTCATGCCTGCCACTTGGCTCTTTGGCTATAAACAGAGAAGAGCACTGAACCCTAGAGTCGAATACGACCGGTTTTCGAGCAAGGGCAACCTTTACCTATTTAACATTGAAAATGAACTACTGTACATTATATCCAAATTACAGTCACTGTTATATACAGTAATTTGTTTTTAAAAGTCAGGTATTGGAAAAAAACAACTATAACTAAGAAGAAATAAGACTAGCACCTTCAAATAAATCATACAGAGGCAATCAGACCTGTCTTTTTGAATTGTCATTAGAATTAAAACATGACAGTCACTGTAACTTTACACATTTCACGCCGCCTCTGCTGGCAAGTGTTCCAAGGTGAACTCAATGTACCACTGTAGATAACATGGGGATAACAAATAGTGGGTTGCTGTAGTAGCTGCTGTCAAAGGCTACTTAGTCTTGAGAAATCCCACGCCACTGGTACTAGCAGCAACTTTCTTAGGACTAGAAACACAAATACGCTGTACAACATGCTCGATTCCAAACACATTTCAGGAAAACAACATGTGAAAAGCTACCTGGCTAAAAACCACCAAGGGCAACTTCTCCATAAAAGCTCACATCAGTTGATGATGGGTTTCATGTAAATAAGTTGAGGAACTCAATGAAACCAAAGTTCAGTGTCTCGCAATGTTTCTCAATCTTTGATTGATTAATTAATTAATTTTTCAACTTGTATTCCGCTCCACCCGCAGAGCGACTCTGGGCAGTTAACAAAGTTTATATATATATATATATATATATATATATATATATATATATAGATAGATAGATAGATAGATAGATAGATAGATAGATATAGATATATAGATATAGATAGATAGATAGATAGATAGATAGATAGATAGATATAGATATAGATATAGATATAGATATAGATATAGATATAGATATAGAGATAGATAGAGATAGATAGATAGATAGAGATAGATATAGATAGATAGATAGATAGATATAGATATAGATAGATAGATAGATATAGATATATATATAGATATATATATAGATATATATATATAGATAGATATATAGATAGATAGATATATAGATACACACACACACACACAGAGTTACAGTTTACAAAGTACAATACAACATATCATCACAAATTCAACATCAAAAAGTTAATGGACTTCAATTCCCAGAAGCCTAAGTCAATTCACCAAAGCACTGATCAGCTAAAGTCGGGTATACCCGATTGGGGCGGGATAATAAATGTGAACAATAAATAAATAAATAAATAAATAAAGTACTGATGTAGGCTTCTGGGAATTAAACAAAGTCCACCAGTTTTTTGCAGAACATAGCTTGGGAAATGCTGGTCTAAAGCAGAACATAAATCAAGTGCTTTTACCCTATAATTTTTGCAAAACACTTAGCTCCCTTCACTCAATCTCATTACCAGATTTGCTAGGTTACTGTCTATCAGCTCTAGATTCAAATCCATTGGCCTAACCTGCCTGGGGGGGGGGGGGGAATACAACACAACCATTTCCGTAAGCAGAATCAGGAAAGGATAACCTTTCCTTCCTACTGCAGGACAGCCTCTATGTTTGGACAGTGCCAAGAGCCACAAGCAGCAGGAGAAGAGAATTTGGATGTAGGCCACTGTGCTTTCTGCACCATTCACTAAATGGCCAGCAAGCAAATAAAATTCATCATTGAAATGCCAACTCAGTGACTTTATACTGTATGCAAACCATCAGACTGCTCTTCTAAAAGCTTTAATAGGTTTCAGTATATACTCGGATGAATCACAAAACCTATGCTGAGCTAGGTACGGTATGGCTCTATATATACAGCAGCAGCATCTTGCCACAGGAACTGACATTACATAGTAAAGATCGAAACCCCACACATGGCAATCAGGAAGGGTCTTCAAGTTTTGCCCTGCTAGCCATTATTTGGGCTGCCCAAATAACTTCTCTGCAGAGCCCCTTCCTTTCCCAGATCATTCTGAAGGTGTGGGGGAAAGTAAAAAAGGGCTAAGTCCAGTTCATTTTAACTGCAGATTCTGCCTTCTGAAAAAATAGCATAGTCCTTTAGTCCAGTGATGGCAAACCTTGGCACTCCAGGTGTTCTGGAACTTCAATTCCCAGAAGGCCCAATCAGCACGAGTGCTGACTTGGGTTTCTGGTAACTGAAGTCCAACACCACCTGAAGTGCCAAGGTTCACCCTCACTGCAGTCTAGTCTAACTAATAGAAAATTCCAAGATGGGGAACCCAAAATACAGTATCTATGCTAAAAAAGTAACAGATCAAAAGTAACCAACTTTCTAGAATGTCAAAGATTAAAGTCAAATATTAACGTGAGAAAAGGCCACCCTATAAAGTGACTTCTGGTGCAATCATCTATTTAAAAGAAGGCCCTAATTATTTACTGCCACTTAAGTTTATATAGGATTGTTACTTTCAATACAGTGACTGTAACAGGGGTTCCAAAATATGTATACATTTTCCAAGAATGGTTTACCACTGTCATTTTTGTTGTTCAGTCGCAGAGTCGATTGCGACCCAATGGACCATTGCCCACCAGGCACCTCTATCTTCCACCATCCTCCTCAGCCCGCCCACCTTAGACTCTCCTTCCTCCTAGCACCACACTATCCACAATATCATACTGGCTTTCAAATGGTACCCTTAATGTCGTTTTTTTTCAAAATTATTTGAGGCAACTGGGATATTATTTCTAGGTACTGGAACCAGTATTTAGAATTGTGTATTCTGATCTCTTTGGAACAAGAAAGGGAAGGCCAGGTTTGCTAAAGAAAAGGGACAAGACATACTCCTACAGCAAAAATCCTTTCAACCCAGAATAATTTCTGACACAAAATTATTATTATAGTAGAACTAATACTCCCCCCACCACACCCTGTAATTCACAGTGGTATGAATGAAACGTTCTGCAGATCATTTTGCAGCCTTTAAAAGTAATTGGGAGCAGCAGGAGGTAGGCCAGAGTATCAATTTTGGCAGAAGCAACAGGATCCAGCAGAAATACACTTCTAAATCCTTGCCACTGTCAAGGTTTATTCTCCAGTTGTGCAAAAGTACAATGCCTGTTCAGAAATGACATGTATATTTCACTTTACAGAGAATACCAGCTTTAATTTTCAATTTTTAATGGGTTTGAAAGCAAGTGTACAGTGTCATTTTATTATTTATTTATTTATGTATTTATTTGCTGCCTTTCTCCCCGTAGAGGAACCAAAGCAGCTCACAACAATTAAAATCATACAATAATAATAAGTTAAAAATAACACGCAAAACTATGTATTAAAAACAATTAAACATTGTAAATGTTAGATGTGATAAAGCTGAAGGTTCCAGTAGCTAGGTTTCAGTAACGTTTACAGCTCTTCATTCCTCCCTGTAACTAGAAGCAGCATTATATCACACTTTTATCTTCTATTTTACTGTTCTAACTCAGCGGGCTAAAAATCATTTAAATATGCAAAAAGAACTTTTACACTTCCCTTGGGACACTGACTACAGAATACTTATCTCTTTTTCTTTAATACAGATATTGTACATTAGTATCAGGTATGTAAAAACCCAAAGAATAAAGCTAAATATCTTTAAAACCAAAGAAAAGCTAAATCACACCAACAATCGATTTCAGCATCCTTATTTCCCACTTGGGACCAATTAAATCCCAGCAAATCATGGGAGCCCTTCCACAGCTTCTCATTCATATATTCATAGTACTATTTTCAAGGTGTTCTAAATTTAAAAAATTGCAAACCCAATCCGAAATATATTTACTTCAATTCCCACTGATGTCAGTGACGGTTAACATGCTGCTAAGTATAATTTGTGTTGCAGCTTTGAATTTTCAACCCAAGCTTAGCAGAAATTCTACTACTGTACTTACAAGACTCTACTATAAGTAAGGAACAGTTCATCACAATGGCATCCCTTCCAATCTGACTCAAACAGGAAGTTATACTGGGACGGAAGGAAACTGGCTGGAAAGACTTACAGAATTGAGTGTAGGACATTAATAAGGTGGAGACGACAACACACGATGAATTTCACATCATTTGCAAAGCCCTTCTTGCTCAAATTCACCACTTCTGAGTGAACAGCAGGACCCGAATTCTTCCCTGGGCCCCATGGTGGACCTTTTAGTAACCTCCCCTCAAAATAATTGGGAGGGGGGATTAGTTACATCAAATAATGATTGGAAGAGTGTTCTTTGATCTGGAGGCCTTACATGAGAAAGGGCTTTAAGTACCAATATATAATGCTACTTCTGTCCTACACCTACTCCTACCCCCACTCCCCAGAATATCCTGTTTTTACAGTCCTTTGGTTGTCCACTGTCACAGAAACACCAAGAGCAATTAGCATTCATTTTATAGTAGGGACACTTTCTGTAGCCATAACAGAACTTCCAACAGATGTGCCTATACCACTCTCAGGACTTCTTCACTGGTACATTAATGGATTATTCTGATGTTTGCAAGTGTCCATGCTATGCACCACTATATTTTTGTGTGTTCTGCTGTCAATTCCAATTCATGGCAACCTTTTCTGGTGTTTTCTAGGAGATGCCTTGGGACTGTGCAACTTGTCCAAGTCCATACTGGCTGGCTCCTATGGGATGAACCTTTGGCACCATAGTCAGACACCTATCTAACCCACAAATTGCATGTAGAGCCAGTGAAAATTTGCATGTTTTTTTTTAGATTAGGTACGTACTTAATATTACCTATCAAACCACAGAACATCTGCGTGGCACAGCCGGGGATAGACATAAAATGCCAACCCAGTTGCCACCGCTGTCAACGGACTTTTTTTTTCACTGAACTATGTAGCCTGGAGAGAAATGTGTTTTGATTTGAACTGTGTATTATTCTGAAACATGTATTGTTTTTATGAAATATGTATTGTTTTTGAAATGCCTTTTGTTCTGGATTGATGTGATACTTTGCAATTCGCAATTTGTGATGTTTTATTTTGACTGTATTATTAGGTATTTATTATATATTTTGTTTGTTGAAATTGTGATAATTTGTGATGATTATTATGATTGTGTGTAACTTCTAATTATATACTTGTTCTGTTAACCGCCCTGAGTTGGTTTTACCGAGTAGGGCGGTATAATATGAATAAATGAAATGAATAAGATCAATCTGCACCTGCAAATTGACATTTCAACATGATTTCAAACATTGTGAGCTACATCAGATAAATTAGACTCAACACAGGCATCTAAAGCGTCAATAATAATAATTATTATTATTATTCCATGTCAGAAATTATTCTGTGTTGAAAGGGGTTTTGTGGAAGAAGCTCCATCTCAGGACATGCCTAAATGAGGCACCTTTCATGTCCCCAAGAGCTGGGACAGAGTCGGGCGCTCAATCCATCATGCAGTACCGGGGTCTCGAACTGCCAACTTGACAACCTTCTAGCTAACAAGGTGAGCTTTTTAACCACTCATCCACCGCAGTCCCACAATAATAAATACATTTTCTTTGATGAGTAGTGTGCAATTTTAAAATCTTCCTAAATTTATTACAAATTCATCAAAATCTAGCTTTAAACCCTTTCCAAAGGACGGAAGGCATGAAAAGTGGTACCATAAATGGTCTCAGACCACTTCCCTGAGTCAATGCAAAACTGATCAAACCTTTCCACTGCTACTTTTCTCCTTATCTCACGTGGCTCGATACTAAAATAAGGATATATTTTCTATACCAGTTGAGAAAATATACCCTCTTATTGGCATCGCTCCACCTAAGATAAGAAGTAGCAGCAGATGCTGAGAAAACTAAGCAAAAGAATGGCTCAAACATCCTCTGAACAGATATTAGCCTCAAGTCCACCAGCTCAGATCCAGGAAGACCTTTATGGCAAGAACAAATATTATAAGGGATATGCAATTGCAAAACCAAATTAGAAGATGGAGGAAGGCGCTCACTGGACAAGGAACAATTTTAAAGGAGGAACTCAAACCACCCCCACCACCCCCATGTCACTTATAGGACCCTGAATAGGCTGAGGGCCAGTTCCTAAATGCAAAACCAACATGCTCAAGTGGGGGGCTGCTGGTGGACAACATCACACTGTGATTGTGGAGAATTACAAAATCCGTTTCATTTTCTGGTCTGTTCTTCTTCTTCTGCGTCTAGGCCAAAATGAAGGAACCTTTAGCTGAGTTAACTAGTCTGTGAATTACAACCAGAAACGTGTACCGATGATGATTTAATTTTGCCCATCGGCAAAGCCCAGAAAGTGGCATCCTTTTGGCAGACCCAAGTTTGATCTGGACAGGGAAGACGACGATGACCAGATCGAGAGATTAAGAGCCCACTCCCTAGAACCTTGGTCTGCAAATAGTGGCTCTCCAGGTGTTTTGGACTTCAATTCCCAGAAGCCTCGATCAACAGTAGTGCTGACTTGGGCTTCTGGGAATTGAAGTCCAAAACACCTGGAGAGCCACTATTTGCAGACCACTGCCCTAGAACAGGAGTGTTCAAACTTTTTTGGGCTGTGGGGCCGGTCACGTGGTTCAAGGGGCCGGTCACTATGGCCCGGGGGGGCTGGATCTGGTCCCTGGCACCCATTCATCCGGCCCTCGTCGCTCCTGGAAGTAAAAACATGCCGTACTTCCGCTTTACGGGAGCAATGAGGGCTTTGCGGGCTGGATGGATTGGTGCCAGGGGCCGGATCCAGGCCATAGATTCGGCACCCCATGCCATAGAATTTACAGGAGATCTTCTCGAGCAGCCTTTGGTAATTTTGGACTTCAATTCCCAGAAGCCTATGTTAGTACATTGGCTGATCAGTGCTTTGGCGAATTGACTTAGGCCTCTGGGAATTGAAGTCCAAAAAACCAAAGGATGGGGATGCACTGTTCTAGAAAGGGCTTCCCTGCCTCGTTTCCTCCGCCAGCCAACCTGGCCCGTCCCCAGGTCCCATACCCGGGTGGCGGCAGCCCGCCCTGTGACAGCCGCCTCGCCTGCCGCAACGGGCGAGGGCGGGGGCACCGCGGAACCCGGGCCCGGGCAAGGCGGGGAGTGGGCGGAGGAAGGCCCCGCCAGCCGCTGCCCAACGGGTCTCATTCATTCCCCGCCGGCCGAGGCCAGGAGGTCGCCACTCACCCACCCACCCACCCCGACTGCAATGGCGGCCAGCCAGCGCCGCGGCTCCGACCTAGCGCTGCCGCCCCCCGGAAGCGCCGCGCTGCCTCCGCTCAGCCTGGAGGCGGCCTCCTCCTCCCGCTCCCGGCCTAGGCTCCCTCCAGGCCGCCACGGGGCAGGAAGCGGGAGGAGGAAGAGGAGGGAGGCGAGGCGGGTACCTTGATGATCCTGCGGGGTAGCCCGGCCATCTTGTCTGATCGGGGATTTTCAGGCTCCGCTGGGTCTCGGCTCGGGACTTACGCACGACCGGAAGGGGCCCGCGCTTCACTTCCGTTGACGTCACTCAAGGGACCTCCCGGCGCACACTGGGAAATGTAGTCCTGCTCCGTGAAGGGGGGAAAAGGGCGGAGGGTGGCATTGATTTGAGAGAAGAAGATACAGTAGTAATACCTCATATAACATTAGTATCGAATAACACGAAAATCGCATAACATTAAGGAATCTGGGGGGGAAGAATTGCATCAGATAACATTAAGATCCTATGGGATGCTTCAGATAACAACCGCGAAAGCCTGTGTGGTTACAATGTATCTCTATGGATCCCATAGAGGATCAGATAACACTAAAAATCATATAACACCAAGACTTGTGGAACCAGGTTTTAGTGTTATATGAGGTTTTACTGTATCTCTATGGATCCCATAGGATTTTAACATGCATCGGATAACACTCAAAATCTTATAACACCAAGACTTGTGGAACCAGGTTTTAGTGTTATCTGAGGTTTTACTGTACTATATGTCTCAATAAAGTTGCACAAAGTGCAACTTCCCAGTTTTTTCTAAAATTCGTAGCCTTGAGAAAAAGACAACTATGAATTTGTAAGAACCAAATTCAATTCTCTTCACAGATCATGTAGTGCCAAATGCAATAACTACATTGGATTGTGTCATTAAAGAGAAGCACAATACAGTACTGTAATTTTATGGGTTCTGCTTAAGGAAAAAACATTTTATTTTTCAAAGTGAATCATAATGCCATTGCCAGTTTAGTTCCTTACATCATCAATCTAACTATGTCCATTTGGAATAAAGTGGCACTGTGTTCAAAAGGAATTACAGTAATACCTCATATAACATTAGTATCGAATAACACTACAATCGCATAACATTAAGCAATCTGGGGGGAAGAATTGCATCAGATAACATTAAGATCCTATGGGATGCATCGGATAACAACCGCTAAAGCCTGTGTGGTTACAATGTATCTCTATGGATCCCATAGGATTTTAACATGCATCAGATAACACTAAAAATCATATAACACCAAGACTTGTGGAACCAGGTTTTAGTGTTATATGAGGTTTTACTGTATATGTAAATGGAGGAAAGGAGAGCAAAAGAGGCCCTTCCGTCCCAAGGAGGAAGTCTTAGTCTTTCCCCTTTTTCCAGTTGTCAAGGTCATTGCCCGAAAGCCAGTCGTGCCCGACTCTAGGGGGCGGTCTTCTTCTTTTTGTGCCCCCCCCCCATCAAACCCTGGGGTGCCAAAATGAAGCCACTTCCTTGGCTTTGTCGTTGGCCAAACTTGAGTCTTCTTCATCAGTGCATTTTTGCTACTGTGTTTTTTATTTTATTTTATTTTATTTTGTTTTGTGAGATGCCTTCATCATCAGTGCATGTTTCTGGAAGCAATTGGCAAACCAGTAAATGAGCCAGATTGTGTAAATCCACGTGTTCACGTTGTCTGCCAGCAGCCCCACTTGAGCATGTCAAGACTCCAACCCTCAGGCTATTCAGGGTCCTCCGAATTATTATTATTATTATTAAACTTATATGCCGCCCTACTCAGCGAAAACCGACTCAGGGCGGCTCACAACACAATCAAATACAATGCAACAATTCAATAAAACAATAAAATGTCACAACACAATGAAATATCATACATCAATGATATAGGAGAGGTTGAGTTCCTCAACCATATCCTTTTTAATGGTATTCCTTGTAAAGTGAGCTCCTCCCTCCCTCTTCTAATTTTCTTTTGCTCTTGTGCATCTTCAGGAATGTTTGTTCTTGCCATAAAGCTTTTTTTCTGGATCTGAGCCGGTGGTTCATATCTGTTCAGAGGATGTTGAGAGTCATTCTCTTGCTTAGTTCTCTCAGCGTCCGCTACTACTTCTTATGTAAGTGGAGCGATACCAAAATGGTGTAGGTTTCAGGCATCCTGACACTACGCTATCTGTGTCTGCAGATGTTTCAGTGGTCGTGTGGCAGGCACAACTAGATGCCAGAGTGTGCAAAATTTTATTATTTCTGCTGTCAAAGCAGTACCTCTTTATCTACTTGCAATTTCTTGCTTTCGAATTGGCAGGAGCTGGGACAGATTACAGGAGTTCATTCTGTGCTGGAAAATAGAAAAATATAAAACTAAAGAGACCCCATCTCTGCCCTCTCAGTAACCTACAAAGTGGTGTGACATGATTCAGTTAAAACTTGCCTGCCTGTTGTTCAGGCTGAGGCAATAAACTCTTTCCTCATTAGAATAGAGGGCTTATAAGTGTACCCAATGGTAGAGGATAGATAAGTGTGAAGTTTTGGCCACTAGCCAATGTTAGTGTGTAGTTTGGATTCCTTTGTCCCTGGAACCAATATACCAAGGTGTCAAGATTGTAAAACCACCGCATGGTCGAAGTGCCATGCATTTCCTGTTTACTACTGGATATACTGTATAAACCTTTGTCTTTGAATCCTCGAGGTGCTCAGATTCTGAGTAGCTATAGTATCTGTGAACCATTGCGCAATAAAAGACCTTTGAATCTGTATGATCTGGAAATTGCTGTCCTGTCTCATCTCTGATACGACAATTCTACAACAGTTTCATTATGCAAAACTTGGGTCTCAAACTGCTAACCTTCCAGTCATCTTAACCACTGCGGTCCCTCCAACTTTCCAATACATAGGAGCAATTTGCAACCTAATAGTTCCAAGAAGTTTTGTGTTACTGGTACAAAACGTTTCACATAGATTTCTATTTGCTAGTGTTGCTTTGCTGAATTCATTAATGTATTCCAATCCAACATAATAGACAGCTGTTGAGAAATAGGGTGAAAATGTTGTCCACAAAGGCATTTAGAGTGAGCTGGTATTCAAGCTTGTTGTACTATTCTTTTGTTCTACTTTGGCATTTTCTTCTTTCACTTTCACTAAAAATCATTTCAGGTCATTGTTGTTTTCTGCCAGTAAGACTGTATCATCTACACATGTTATACTGCTGATATTTTTCCCCACCAATTTCCACTCCTCCTGAATCTAATCTGGTTTTTGTTATTATGTGAGCACAGGCCTGAATGATAGTTATAGTGATAGGTTTTCCATTAAGCCCTAGCAGTCTGTGCTATATCTTGCAACAATGTTAGAACCACTCAATTTCTTCTGGGTTTATCATCTCCATATTGTACTTGTCTAACTAAAATATACCATTCCAGTCCACTGTAGCTCACTGATACTAAACACTCCAATATTTATATGTGGTTGTTGTTGTTGTTTGCTTTATGGTTCCATGTTCCAGTAGTATATGTTGTGAGTAATGGAGTGACATGTTGTGCTACCTTTGTGACCTTGGTCAAGCTATATAGTCCCAAAGAGCCATCAGGAGGAGAGACAAGTGAACTACTACTGCATACTATAGTTAGAAAACCCTAATATGGGTACCATGCGTTAGAATTGGCTCAACAATAAACAATATAATTTTTAGTTATTGAAATATAATTCATAGTTAACTGTAATGTTCTATTGTTCTGCTGCAGCATTGTGGATGATGACCAACTAATCAATATCACTTTATTATTATGTCAAAAGTATACTGTAATTTATGACATTTTACACCATAATAGACTTGATAATTTTTAGGTTCAGGAAGACTTTGTAGCTTTTGCTGCAACAGGCTAATCATTTTGCTGAACAAGAAGTACACAAGCTAAACTTTTTCTGACATGGAACTAAACATTAGCTTCTGCTAAATGTAAACAAATATATATTAATATGAATATGAATAAATAAATAAACAATTCTGCTCCTGTTAAAAGGCAAGTTCAGAAACCGACATCTCCATTGCTTGAACTATGGGCACAACTCCACGCCCTGTAGCCTGCCACCCTGCTCTGGACTGGCCCATACCAGTTAGTTGAAAGTAACTGAGCTGAACAGATCCGTCCACAAATAGAAAAAATTTACTGCAATCTCAGTATCAAATGTGCCTAGCAACGACTACCCTAATAACA
Organism: Furcifer pardalis; assembly: GCA_030440675.1. Taxonomy (NCBI): domain Eukaryota; kingdom Metazoa; phylum Chordata; class Lepidosauria; order Squamata; family Chamaeleonidae; genus Furcifer; species Furcifer pardalis. Next base: position 171,280,302 of record CP126892.1, on the reverse strand, counting down.
TCAGAGGAAAAGTATCAATTATCAGGACATTTAAGCACCACTACTCCTGTATTTTTATATTCACAACAGAGAAAGTCAATGAAAGAGAATCCTGGAGTTTATAAACCTCAGTAATTTGGGTTGGATGGGTTCTGAACCCAGAAAATCCTATAGCCTGCATCGAGTTGGCAAGGTTGTGGGAGTTGTATTTAATAAATTTCCCCAGCGTTGCCACCCATATATTACTGAACAGCTGGCTCTATAACTCAGTGGTTTAGATATCTGGCCACAAAGCTAGAGGTTGGGAAGTTTAGTTGCCCACTCTATGTTTTGCAAAATCCAGCCTATGTGGCTTTGGGCAAGCTGGACGGTCCCAGGATGCTCCCACAAAAAGGGGTACGGATCACACACACACAGTGTACAGTATTTGCAAGGGATACCTACAGCGCATAAATAAAGCAGCAGATAACAGCAAACCCTATGTTTTACATTGCAGACAGTGGCCGCTAGTGGCCAGCTCAGGTAATGTGCCATGGTTTTTTAATTGGATATTTTTACTTCATTTTGGCAGTTTCAAGTCTGGGCTAGGCAAGGAAGAAGAGGACCAGCATGGATACTGAACCTGCATGTGTGTGTGGTGGTGAGGAGGGGGACTGGTAGTAAACTTCTTCTGAATACTGTGTAATTAGAAAACCCTAAAAAGGATAGCCATAAGTCAAAACTGAATTAACAGCACACAATTGTTATGTTATACTATTGTATGAACTTCCACCTAAGTTTCTTGTTAGCTCTCACTTTTACATCCCTGATACAGTATTTCTATTCTCATTGACTGCCTCCAGGCTTTGGAATGTATTACAGTACTTTGAGAAGCCAGGCTGGACCCCTCTCTTGTCCTGTTGTCAGGAAAAGACTTTCCATTTAATGTTAGGCCTTAAGAAATGTGTGGGAGGGGTCTAAGGAATGCTACATTCATTAAAATTGGATATTTTAATATGTTTTTATTTTTAATGCTATTCTTGGTTTTAATAATGTTTAACTGTTTTAATAATTTTTTGTATAATATTTTAAACTTTTGAGGATTTTATTTTTCACTATTGTGAGGGGAAAGGTGGCATATACATTTTAAAAAATCAAGCAGTCAGATGCTTCCTGTTTTGCTTTGCATGGGTTTACATATTGCCTACCCAGATATTTTTACTTTATTAAAGTTTCCATAGTTATGTTCTGACTAATAAGTAAAAAGTTGTCACTTTAAAAAAGATCTCTCTAAAGTGGATTTCTTTTAGAGCTGCAACATTTATTCCCGAAGCTCAATCTTTGCCTTTGTCAGTCACAAATTGTGAAGTTGTGTGCCAATCCCCTTTCCAGCTACACCAAATTCATCTTGCTTCCACTTTGTTTTTACAAAGCTTTCTTGGAAGATCCTGGTTAGTCCATCTCACATTTTGGAATTTGAAATTCTATTCTTGGTAAACAGTTTGGCCAAAGTGAAGTTTTCTCAAATGTCGAGGCTTTAAAATTAGGACTGTGGTTGGTTATTGTGTTTTTAGGATTCTTGTGCTTTTTGCACCTAACCCCACGACCCTGTCTCATATTTAGAAATGTAGTATGTTTTATTCTACATTCATGCCCAGAATTATTTAACAGATTAAAATTTGTGTTTTACATTGATGTTGAAATCACAGAGGGCTCTCCTGTTTAAAAAAAATAAATAAGGGGAAGGGACATTGATTTGTTTATTTTGCCCAATTAACAACAACACTAGGTACCAATGGAAAGGCATTTTTTCCTAATGCCTTGTCTTTCGCAGCATTGTCTTTTCTAGCATATTTTGCCTCTTATTTTTGCTTTCTGTTTCATCATTTTTTACTTCCATAGACAAAATCAGGCTTGATTTGATCTAGCATCCACTTATTCATCCTTTTGGCAATCTAAGCCACAAAGCATTCCTGGAACGCATCTTAAATGAATAAAAAAAAATTCTTCTCAACTTTCTTAACTTTGTCCAGCTTTCACATCTCTACATGGAGATCAGGAACACAACAGTGCGAATGGTCTTGGTTTCCAGCAAAACATTCTTACACTTGTAACAAAATGACTTTTGGAAATTATGACTTTTTTATAAGCCCTTGGACATTGTAAATATCACAGGGGTGTTATTAAAGAGTGATTCAGAGTAGCAAAGGAAACTAAATGTATTAGAGAAAGGGTTAATATGAGTTACTAAGGAAGAACTATGTAGTTCTACCTATGTGTTTAATAGAGATAGTATTTTTAGATTATGGAGCGATATACTTGGTTTATGTGATGTGTTTATCTTGACTTAGAAGTGAAGAATGTGTTTCCTGTCTTATGATTGAATTTTTAATCTTTTTTTCCCCTTCATTTTTGTTTGTTTTGTATCTTTGTATGCTTTTATATCTTTTTTCTGTATGTTTATTCTGTTAAATACCTATATAAAAATAAATAAATAAATAAATAACATTCTTACACTTGAAGATCTTTTCTAATTCCTTCATTGCTGTTCTTACAAGTCTTGGTCTTCTTCTGATTTCTTGGCTACACTTTCCGTTTATCTAAAGGTAAAGATAAAGGTCACCCTTGCTCGAAAGCCAGTCATATCCGACTTTAGGGTTCAGTGCACATCTGTTTCATAGCTGAAGAGCCAGCGCTGTTACTTTTTAGTACTGTAGCTCCCAGATGAACCTCACAGGGATATACTGTACCCGTTGGGCGTGTTTGTTGGAGAGTTCTGGAAATTGAAGCCCACCCCAAAAATAGTTTCCAAACTCTGGAGAAAGAAAGGGAATTGCGAAAGTTCTCTTCATCCCGTCGCCTCTTAACAGCATGCATTAATGAAGAAAACAGATGCCATTATTAAAGCTGAACTACTTTTGTTGTTCAGTCGCACAGTCGATTCCGACCCTCTGCGACCCCATGGACCACTGTCTGCCAGGCACTCCTGTCCTCCACCATCATCCCCCTCAACTCACTCAGCTCTGTGCCCATTGTCTCCACGATACCATCTAGCCATCTCATCTTGGGCCGCCCCCTTCTTCTTTTGCCCTCGACCCTTCCAAGCATCAAAGCTTTCTCAAGTGAATCCTCTCTTCTCATTTGATGTCCAAAGTACTTTAGCTTCATCTTTATTATTTGACTTTCTAAGGAGCATTCTGGGTTTATTTCTTCTAAGATTGACCTATTTGTTCTCCTCGCTGTCCAGGGGACTCTCAAAACTCTCCACCAACACCACATCTCAAAAAGGCGTCTATTCTGCGCTCAGCTTTCCTAATAATGGTCCAACTCTCACAACCATACATTGCCACAGGGAATACCATTGCTTTGACTATGCGAATTTTTGTTTTCAATGTGATGTCTCTACTTTTCACTATGCTCCTCAGGTTTCTCATCGCTTGCCTCCCAAGAATCAGTCGCCTTTTTATTTCATGGCTGCAAGCTCACCAGTGAGCTTTGAACCTAAGAAAGTAAAATCTGTCACTGAACTACTAAGCTAATGGAAATGGTGGCGAGGGCGGGGAAGTCTTCTCGGGACTACATTTCCCAAGGACCTTTGGAGAGGGCGAAAGAAAGCGGGTGTGCTCTCGGAAGGTGGCACATGCGACTTCCTTTCGTCGGAGGGACTAGAGATTTCTCGTGGGTTTATGCGTCAAGGTGCTCTGGTGGTGTGTGGCCGGGTTGGTTTTTCCTGGTGAGTCTACTTATTTTTAACGCCCCGTTTTCCCAGAACCGGTTGCAAAGGTTGGGTTAAGTCCGAAGGCTAAGTGTGGAGCCTCTGGAGAAAACCCCGTTTGTGTGGGTAAGGGATGGCATTAGCAGACAATTACACTTCTATACTGCAGTGGCTCAAGTCACTAAGACGCTGACTGGGAGGCGGAAGGTCAGCAGTTCGATTCCCGAGTACTGCAGGACGGAATGAGCTCCCGTCTCTGTCCCAGCTCCTGCCAACCTAGCAGTTCGAAAGCAAGAAATTGCAAGTAGATAAATAGGGACCACTTCGGTGGGAAGGTAACAGCGTTCCATGCCCTCCGGTGTCTAGTCATGCCTGCCACATGACCATGGAAACGTCTGCTGGCTCTTCGGCTTAGAAACAGAGATGAGCACTGACCCCTAGAGTCGGATACGACTGGCTTTCAAGCAAGGGAAACCTTTACCTTTTACCACCTCATAGCGCATAATGCAGTCTCTGGGCGGTTCACAAGGTAATTAGCATTTCCCCCACACACACACACATGCTGGGTGCTCATCTTTACCGACCTCGGAAGGATGGAAAGCTGAGTCAACCTTGTGCTCTTGTCAAGATCGAACTCGCAACCTTTTGGCTGCGGTACAGCATTTTAGGAAGGGGCTGCGATGGCTCAATTGGTTAAAATGCTGAACTCGCTGACTGGAAGGTTGGAGGTCAGTTCCCGGGTACTGCATGACGGAGTGAGCTCCCGTCTCTGTCCCAGCTCCTGCCAACCTAGCAGTTCGGAAGCAAGAAATTGCAAGCGGATAAATAGGGACCTCTTCGGTGGGAAGGTAAACAGTGTTCCGTGCACTCCGGTGTTGAGGCATGCCTGCCACATGTCCGCAGAAAGGTCTGCAGACGCAGACAGCGCTGGCTCTTTGGCTATAAACAGAGATGAGCACTGGACCCTAAAGCCGGATACGACTGGCTTTCAAGCAATGGCAACCTTTACCTCTAGATAAAGGTGCCTTGGCTGCTTAATTTAGAAAGACAAGATAGACATATTTTAGTTTTTAAATGATGTGTGGAAAAAGAACACCTGATATCAAGTAGGGAATCTAGAAATAACAGCTTCCATATCTGGTAGTAAGAAATCACTCCTCTTCATTCCCTGTCTTTTATATCTCCCTTTTCTGAGCTATTCCTGTTCATATGCTCAAGAGTAGCCTCCTGTAGACTAGTACAGTTGTACCTCACTTAAGTACTGTACAGTATCTACAAACCCATCATCTCTGCCCTTTGACCCTGGTAGCAGGGGCTGATGGGGATTTGTGCTCCACAAAATCTGGAAGATTAAAAGATACACCCATACAAATTTATTTCATAAATCTTTTGGGGTTCTCTTGACTTAGAGCAGGCTTTCTCAAGGTTTTTGGGCTGTGGGCCTGATCTGGACTGCTGATCAGGCTGGTTACATTGTTCCTCCCACCCGGAAGCAGAAGTAAAATGTGTGCCACCCATGTGCAGCATGTTCTGTGCATGCACAGAATGTGTTTTAATTCCACTTCCAGAATTGGCGAGAGCGTCAGGGGCCAGATGAATTGCCATCAGGGGCTGGGTTTGGCCCACGGGCCGTAGGTTGAAAATGCCTGTCTTAAGAGTGTTGAGGCTGAGGAGAATTTTCCCTCTCCACAGTTAAACTAATACCCTCTCAGAGGAATATGATTTTAAATTCATGTTGTAAGCCGCCCAGAGTCGGGTTTACCCGATTGGGGCGGGGTAATAAATGTGAGTTAATAATAATAATAATAATAATAATAATAATAATAATAATAATAATAATAATAATAATAATAATAATAATAATAATAATAATAATAATAATAATAGCAAAGTAGAGACTTTATGTTTGCTGAATGTACGGTAAGGAAGCCTGAAACATTGCAGATTGATGTGTGGCCTGTAAACTTGTTTAACATTTGGTTGATGCACTGATGAACTGTTGTCTCCCAAACAGTGATGAAACCTGGGCTAAACTATTCAGGTTCCCTCTAAATGCACCTTTGAAGTGACTGCTGATTTACTTGCCAGCATGGCTATAGCATCAAGAAGGGCTTTTTTGTCCAGTGTTGCATGGATCCGTTTGGCAGCCAAACAAACTCTTGTACCTAGTAAGTCCTGCAGATTTCTGTGTAATTGTCACCCTGAACTCATTGTTCTCATCTGATTCAGAGTTGCTATAAGCAATTGGGGTGGTGTATAAATCGAACAACAACAATAATAATAATAATTCAGTAGCTAAGCAGGGTTGGGCCTGGTTATTGGGTTGAAGACCATCAGAGAATGCCAAAGATCTCCATGTAAGACTAGAATCTTGGAATGCCTTTTCCAGTAAGAGCCTCTGATCTTGGAATGCCTTTTCCAGTAAGAGCAGACAGTGTTAGACTAGATGGACCAGTGGTCTGAGAGGGTATAGACAAGTTACTTACTTGGTTGATCCGTACTTCACATGTCTAGTTTGATGTGGCAGATTGAAGCATCGTCTTCCCACAAGATTTTAGCAGTCTCGTGCCATCAGGAGTTCCTACCACTACCGTAGCAGGGTCCAAAGGCGCACAGGGAACTGAGGCCCGTGTTTTCTATGCTCCTTTGATACAGTGGCTGGGCTCATGTCGATAGGCAGGTTAAGCTAGCAAAATGTTGTTTTGGCAGTGGAACGGCAGCCTGTTACTTGCATGATACTCTTTATGGACATTTTAAAACCTGAGCACTTGTTGTTTTTCTGATAATCTCATGCAACAAGAGTTTGCTTTGTGCACAAAACAGAACATAATTCTGAGTAGCTTGACTTGAGGTAGAAACAGCCTTGCTTAATTCTTCCATGGAGGTTTGCTTCCTTTCTCTCCCTTCTCCTCCTCTTGGGAGTTGCTCCAAGAGATATGAGCTGAAGAAAAGAGACTGAGAACTTTACAGGCTGTGGTTTTTCAGTATAGCCACCTGTGCAGAGCAAAATCCCTGCCTTATATTAAGCAGGAATTGAGAGCATTATTTTTTTACTATCAATCTTATCACTCACACATATACACACCCAAGCTTGAAAACTGCATCCTGTAACCTCATGCCCTCCAGATTCATCAGATTACCTCCTTTGCCATGCTTCAGCTGGAACTTGGTATGAGAGAAGCAGATGATGGGAGGTGACAGAAAAGAGAGATCATCTCCTTTTTCCTTCTAAACTGTGTGACACTTTTGCCTTGCCACAAGATCTTGAAAAGTGAAACAAGGGAGTTCACTTCAGAACCAGAATATGCATCACTTCTAGATTTTAAATGTGGGTTTGAATGACAGCTGCAGCTTTATGCCCACTATGTTGAAAGAATCTCACACATCAGTTTCACTGCTAATTTTTTCCATTCTTGATATTTCCAGATTCAGCTGTGTATTGTGCTTTCCCAAGATCTACACATTCAGCTCCTCCTGATGAATATAACTGGTATGTATTTAGTAATTCAGATTTAACCAAAAGCTGAGCAGTAGAATTACTGTTTTTATGTTAAAGTTAGGAAATGTCTTCAATACACTGTTACACTTGTCAAAAGTTTACGTTTGAGTCATTCTAATAAATATCTGACTACAGGGACAGGAAATCTAAGGTAGCGTTTCTGGGGTTACGCTTTCTAGGATTTTTCACTATTGGCTATGCTGGCTGAGGCTGGTGAATGTTTCACTCTGGTTACTTTTGGTGCTTGTGAAAAAATAAAATACCTTTGGATGAAACTTGGGAACCTGAAGAGTTGTAACAGTGTTATGCCTCAATTATAGATCTCATTTCATGTATTGTAGATTCTGCAATGGAACATTACTTTGGGGGAATAAAATATCTGATTCTGGTCCATGAGGTTTATGGAAGAACAGCAAATATTCAGATACTTTTAGAATAGACTTTTTAAATAACTGGTACACATACATTGAATAGCTATACTTTTCCTCATTGAAAACCAGTAGCGTTGGTTTGAATGATGTTGACTTTTGTGCTGTCCTCACACCATAAGAACGGCTTCCCATTAGCATTATCCTTTTGATGGTGGAAGTACATCTTTGTGGGACTATGGTTTGTCATTGAAATGAATACCATATTTAATGGAAATGGAGCTTAGCCATGTAAGTTCTTCCATTCGATGCAAATGACACACTCAACTATAATCCCTTTCACGAGAGTGTGAGAGCTTCCAGGAGTTAGAAGCCCTATACTACTTGAGATCCAGAAAATCCCAGGTTCACATTACTCAGTACTCGGGCAAATAGAAAGTTATATTAGCTCAGACTAGTGGCTTGTGCTCCTACGTGCTGTTCTCAAGGAAATACATTTATATATAATAAATTCTTCTTTTATGTCCAGATCAAACTTTAAATTGCCAAAATGAAACCACGTTCTTGGCTTTGTTGTTGACCAAATTATATTACTTGGGGTTGCAGAATACTGGAGAGAGCTAGTTTTGAAGTCCATGTGATAACAGATTACTCATCTCCTCAAAGTACAGAAAATGCTCAAGTTCATTGATTTGTTGAAAAAACATTTAATCAATTGAAAAAATATTGTATACATAGCTTCTGTTTGAGTTTTTTCTGGATTTTTTTGGTGTTTCTTTTATTATTATTATTTTAATGTCAAAATGGCACAAATGATTGATGAATATTTTATTTTTTCAGCAAAGTAGAACTTGCTTTGACATCAGATGGGAAGACAATTGTTATGTATCACCCTTCGGTAGATATTCCATATGAGCACACACAGGTAGGTGAATTTTGAGAAATGTATTCTTCCAATCTCAGCTAAATAATGCAAATCCATGGGTTGTATACACTCTTGGGAGTTACCTGTTAGTATGAATGTGATGTAAAAGATATACAGAACCCTTCTCAAAATTAATTTTGTTGTGCTAGTGTTGCCTAAATTGTTGGTTTCTCCACTGATAAAAAAGGCAATATATGCAGCATCTGTTGAAGCTGCATATCATCCTATTGGTCTTGGACAACATTTTATCCATCAGTTTACCTTCCTATCTTTATTTTCTACAATCAGATTTCAACAACAGGCACAATATTCCATATATCAAACAAAGATTCCCTTAAGTGGCTTATTTTCTTTGGCCAAAAGGAAAGAGAGCAATCTTTGCTCTTAATCTCACAGCTCACTGTTACTGGATGAGAAAGTGCCCCAAGATCACAAGGACGTAGGTGCTGGTGAAAGTGTAGATGAAACTAGGTGTTCATATACAAGAGACGGTCCATAAGAGAGAGAAGTTGTTGGGTAGAAATGGGGAAGATTATCCTGCCATAGAAAACAAAGCAGACACAAGAAGACAAGGAGACAAATGGAGTTCTGTGAGCTTCTAGGGTAGTGTTTCCACTGGTGGACTTCAGTTCCCAGAAGCCTAAGTCAGTACATTGGCTGATCAGTGCTTTGAGGAATTGACTTAGGCTTTTGGAAATTGAAATAAAAAAAGGTTAGGAAACACTGTTCTTTTGTACATGTCCAGGACTCAACATGCTAGCTTAGTCATGCTTAGAGACTTCTTTGAGCTGCAGCACTCTCTACATTGCATTATGAGGTGGCTAGACAGCTTCCAGGTAAAAAGTACTGGGCATTCTTCTAGATGGAGGGAGGAGGAAGAGCCTAGAAGGTCAAGCAGAAGTTTATGCTATCTCTTCCTTTCCCCATAGTTCACCCATTCAGCACACACTAATAGACCAGTAGTATATAACTAAATCCAGATCCAAGCGTGGTAATGCCTCTGAATACCAAAGGCTGTAAAGCCAAAGCAAATGTTGGGAAGGTGAGAGGTATTACCTTCAAGCCCTTCTAATGAACCTGCAGGGAAGTGTGGCTGTAAACAGGATGCTGGGCTAGATGAATTTTTCATAGCAAAGCTCTTCAATATTTCAATTTCTTCTTAAATATTTGTACTATAACCAGTCCTTCCTACTTGCCAGAGCTTGGCAAAGTTCCTTTTTTGAGCTACAGCTTCCAGAATTCGGTGTGGGATTCTGGGAAGTGTAACCCCACAAAGTAACTTCCTCAGCCTGTTGTTTTTGCTTTGTTTTATTTCCATATTTCATAAAACCATCGTTTTTGCTCTCTTTTTTTAAAAAAAACTGATTTTTTTAAAAATGCTCTATAGCTCAGGAGATTGTGCCTTTATGGTAAATGGACTATTAGTCAGTCCCTCTGTTTGTAACCTTTCTTTGAAGGAATAAAACGTGTAATTTTTAAAAACCTGTCTATGGGTGTTATACAGCCTATTCCACAAAGAGATCCAGTGAATTTTAAAGAAGAATCACATGATCAGGTGCTGAAATCAAGACTGGATGAAAAGCCCAGCGACGACATGGGTCCCACTATTGAGCAGCTTAGTAAAATGTTTTACACAACAAAACATCGCTGGTATCCTGTAGGACAGTAAGTATATTCTGAGATATTCCTTGCATGAGAAGATGGCTGTGGAAATTATGATCTAAATAATTTTTACACAATTTCTGAACTAGATTCCAGCAGTGGCTTGCAACCCTGGCCTTTAGGTTTATAGCATACAGGATGTTAATGATTGAGGAGGGAAGCATGAAATGCATGTTGATGATGCCTAGTCACATGGATGGGAATACATCTGTTTTGGACCTGATTGTTTACTAGGAAGCTGCTTTATATTGAAAAAGACCAATGAAACATCTAGCTAGCCCAATGCTGTCAACCTTGACCAACAATGGCTCATCAGAATTAGGCAGGACTCTTTCATAATTCTAGTTGAGATACATTTCTGGTATTCTTGGTTGTCTCCCATTTGTAGAGTAACCAATTGATTGCTTAGCTTTGACTCAACATGTGTTCATGGTGATCTGGTAGCAAAGTATTTTCCTTCTGGACTGACATGCTTTTTATGACCTGTTCTTTTTTCCATCCTTGGCTGCTTTTTCTTTCCTGCTTCTCCTTTTCTATTTGTGAAACTTTTTCTTATGATTGCTGGGCAATTGTTATACAAAAAAGCACTTCTGGTTGAAGTTAGGGAGGGAGGGGCTACTACTGATAACTAAGTAAAAGCAATTTTCTAGGACATGAAAACAGATAGAATATGCCACATTCATTTTTTCCATGTCATATTTACATATAGGTATGTTAACCATTTAAATCAGGGGTGGCCAAAGTTTTCGGGCCATGGGCCAGTCATATGGTTCCTCCCACCGGAACCGGAAGTAAAACGTGCCTTGCAATCTGTTTTGCAACAAGATGAGATAGATTTTAGGATGCCATTTTTTCTGCTTAAACCAGGGGTGCCCAAACTACAGCACACGGGCCAGATCCGCCCCCATTGCCAATTCATCTGGCCCGCACTGCCCTTGTCACACCTGGAAGTGGAAGTAAAACACATCCATTTGGGCACATTTTCCACGTTCAGGAGTGATGAGGGCGGTGTGGGCCAGATGAATTGGCATTGGGGCTTGGATCTGGCCCACGGGCTGTAGTTTGGGCACCCTTGATATAAATGATGGTGTAATTAATTTGTCTTATTTACTGATTAGTACTAGCCTGCAGTGGCCCAGTGGTTAAGAAGCTCGCCTTGTTAGCTGGAAGGCTGGCAAGTCAGCATTTCAAGACCCTGGTACTGCATGACGGATTGAGTGCCCGTCTCTGTCCCAGCTCTTGGGGACATGAAAGGAGCCTAATTCAGGCCTCCCCTGAGTGGAGTTTCTCCAGCAAAAATCCTTTCAACCCAGAATAATTTCTGACACAAAATTATTATTAGTATCAGTATTATTATTATTAGTAGCAGCAGCAGTAGCTTAGAGGTATCTGGTCTGATGTAGTATGAAGACTCAAGTACTATTTAGGAAAGTCTGTAGATGATACAGTGAGGATGATACGGATTTTACACAAGTTTTGGCCTATTCATGGTGACATTTATGAAGAATGCCTGTAATTGTGTCATGAGTCAACAGCAGTTTAGTTCCACGTCTTATCCACTGTGACTGAATGGTACTCTAGACAAGAAAAGCTTATTCAAACTCTTTTTAACCACAACTAGCAAGAATGGCAGAGGACAGAAAAAGGAAGTTACATCTGTCTGGTGCTTTGCTTTGAACTGGGAACAAGATTTCCAGGGAAATTTGTTGCTTTGTATGTTGGAGACTTTTAGTCACAATAATAGTATCAGATGTATTTTGGTAAGCTCTAAACCAAGGGTTCCCAACCTTTTCAAGCCAAGGGCTGGGTCATGCTCACTCAGTCAGCTTGGAGGGCCGGACGGCCATTTTGTCCTGCCTGCACAATGGGGGTGGCCATTTTGTCCCAACAGCTTCAAAGAGGCAGCCATCTGCACCATGGGCTGGATCTGACCCGCAGGCCTTAGGTTGGGAACCCCTGCTCTAATCACGTTACATTTCCAACACACTGTAATTCCACAATCTCAAAATTAAAAAGACGCTTTCTTTACTGCTGGAAGCTGTACTTCACTTCCAAACCAGTACCGGAAATCCTTGCCAGATGCAGGAGATTGCCTATCCCAGTGATGGCGAACCTTGGCACTCCAGATATTCTTGGACTTCAATTCCCAGAAGGCCAAGCAACCCTCTGAACCCACACAAATGGTTTACTGTTATTCATCTGGCCTGCGCTGCACTTGTCGCTCCCGGAAGTGGAAGTAAAACACGCCCATATGGTTAAGACTTCTAGGTTAATACTCTGAATGGGCATGTTTTACTTCTGCTTCCGGGAGCAACGAGGGCAGAGCGGGCCAGATGAATCGCAGTAAACCCATTCATGTGGATTCACAGGATGCTTGGGCTTCTGAGAATTGAAGCCCAAGAACATCTGGAGTGCCAAGGTTTGCCATCACAGGCCTATACTGTACAAGGTTTCATTTAAATTTTAAAAAATTATTAAAATAAGTAGAAATGTTATTTCAGGTTTTTAAAATAACAAATGTCCTTATGAAAGTTCCTGCATACAAATGCAATTATCTGTCAACTAAAGTAGACCCATGGAATCGATGGACCGTATAAAATAATTCAGTTACAAATTCCTGTTCATTAACTGGTTCCATCATACTGGAACTAACCTAAGCAGCATACTTTCCTTGTTTTGTTAAGCTAAAGAATTTGAATGAGCCTGCACCAACACATAGATATTTAATGAAGTTCTATATTGTTTTTACTTCCAGGTACCACACTAGACGCAAAAAAAGAAATACCCCGAAAGACAGGTGAACATGATGTTTTAATGTCGTCTTTACAGTCATGGAAGTTAAGTCGTGTTTAGGAGAGATGCATCTCGGGATACTATAAAATGAAATATATCCTATTAATGTCTAAGGCTTTCTTCATGAAATTAAGAAAATACAAAAATGACAAGACACTGCATTGGTACAAATATATAGTATAGGATTATTTGGGTATCTGTATGCTACAATATATGACCTGTACATATTTAGTTAAATAAAAGTTTTTTTGGCTGCTGTCCAGTTTCTGCTATCCGTAGCAAATAGGACCAACACAAAGGTTCCTGAAATACATACATTTTATATACAGGTGTCAAAATACATACACATTTTAAGAAAGAAAAAAACCTATTATAATTGTAATAATATATATACACCAATAACGGAAGATGAATACAAGTCATGTTTGACATCTGCAATTACAAGATGTGCTTAGAATGGTTACCATCTGCATCCAGACATTTTAGGCAACTAAGTTGATTACAGCTCCCAGGAGCCATAACTGGCTTGACAATGATGTTTGCTGTAGAATCGCTCAGGTGAAATCCCAAATCCAGTTTCCACTGTGCCAAGAAATTCATGGATAACCTTGGACAAGTCACACTCATAACCTAGCAAGGTTTGTTGTGAGGATAAAATATGGAAGAGGGGAAGCCGTGCACACTCCCTAGCTCAGGAGTTCTCAACCTTTTATTTTTATTTATTTATTATTTATTTAATGCATTTATTACCCCGCCCCAATCGGGAGGACCCGACTCTGAGCGGCTTACAAGAAATAAAAACATAAAATGATCTATATCGATAAAAAATCCACAAAAGTTAAAAAAGTTATCAAAGTTAAAAAACCATACAGAAACAGCCCGTAATCCCGCATTCGGATCCAGGGTTGGCCATCCATTAGATAAGGTATCTGCTATGAGAACCCACGTTCCCGGGTCCCCAAACTTGTCCTGCCAGCCAGGTTTTTAAGCCCTTCCGGAAGGGGAGGAGCTCTGTCTGAAGGCGCAGCTCGGTGGGCAGGAGGTTCCAGAGGGTCGGGGCGGACACGGAGAAGGCTCTCCTCCTAGTGCAGGCGAGGCGCGCCTCTCTCGCCGAAGGAACAACAAGGGAGCCTCTCCGATCCGCCCTGGTGGGACGGACAGATGTCCTTGGGGTGACGCGGTCTCTTAGGTATCCTGGCCCACTACCATATAGGGCTTTAAAGGTAACCAGCACCTTGAATTGCACCTGGAGACATACTGGCAACCAATGCAGCTCCCGGAGCAGCGGAGAAGCACGGGCATAACGCCCACACCCCACCACTACCTGGGCCGCCGCATTTTGGACCAGCTGGAGTCTCCGGATGGTCATCAGGGGCAGCCCCATGTAGAGCGCGTTACAATAATCAAGTCTGCAGGTGACCAACGCATGTGTGACCATGAGCAGAGCATCCCGGTCTAGGAGTGGGCATAACTGGCGTATTACACGAAGTTGTGCAAAAGCCCTCCTGGCCACGGCTGCCACCTGCTCTTCGAACAGTAGCTGTGAGTCCAGGAGGACCCCCAGATTACGCACCGGGTCTGTTTGGGGCAAAACTGCCCCATCCAGAGCCAAAGGTGGCAGCTCCTGTGTTAACACAGGACCCCTCACCCACAGCCACTCAGTCTTGCCGGGATTCAGCTGTAGCCCGTTGTCCCCCATCCAGACCTTAACAGCCTCCAGGCACCTGGAGAGGACTTCCACCGCACCGCTTGGGTCCCCACGGGCGGAGATGTATAACTGGGTATCATCTGCATATTGATGATACCTTACCCCGTGGGAACGGATGATCTCACGCAGCGGCTTCATATAGATGTTAAATAGGAGGGGAGAGAGTACCGAGCCCTGAGGCACCCCGTATTGCTGGATCACTCTCCCTCAGACAGTTTCGGGGGCCAGATGGACATTTTGCCCTTCTTCCTGGTGTAGTAGAGGTGGGGGGGGCACATGGAATGGCACCATGGGCCACACCCATCCTGTGGGGCGCAGGTTAAGAATCCCTGCCCTAACTAATGAGAGGAAAGATGAGGTGTAAATGTAGCAAGTACAGTAACATGTCTTTTAAGGCATCAAGCCAGGGAAGCCACCTCTAGAGAACCTTACTACATTGCCATGCGAGCCACCAGAGGACACTATGGGACAAGAATTCAGCTTTACATCCCAAAAGTATTGTACTCTGCTCTAATGGGCAGGCTTTTACTGAGCTGACAGAACAAGGAAATAAATGATGTTTTTCTCCACTAAAACAATTGCTCATGAGAAATGTGCAGTAAACCCACAGGAATGGCAAAAGTGTATCCAAGGGAATGAAGCCAGCCCAGAATAGTTATTTTTTTTAAAGGAAAATTTATTTAATTACACATCATAGACTTTGGGAGACATCATGCGCCAAAAGAAAAAAAACCCAACACTTACGGGTTATGAATGCATAACCATTAGGGATTGAAGTTCATGTTTGGATATTGAAGAACTTCACATTTTCATCAGTCCATTAGGTGTAAATGATGCAGCCATTATTAATCACATGCCTGACTCCACAACGCCATCTCTTTGCTCTGTCTATAATTGCTCACAGTATTTTGTTAGGATCTACATTACAGCATACCTGTATATTTATTAGGGGTAACATCAGGGTTATAACCAGAGGAAGGCGGGGGGGGGAGAAAACCCTCCTGAGCTAACAGCCCCCCCTCACTCACCCCAGGATGCCAATGTTATATATGTGTGTGTCGTTACCCCTTCTGGAAACCCCCCCCCCCTCTAGAATCCTGGCTACTGGGTAGCATTCAGTCTTCACTGATTTAGCAATTACATTGCACCCTGGTGGCGCAATGATTAAACTGCTGTACTGTGGCCACAACTGCTGAAGTTGTGAGTTTAATCTTGATGAGACACAAGTTTGACACAGCCTTCTATCCTTCTGAGGTCAGTAAAATGACTATCCAGCATACTGCAAGCAAAATGCTAATACAATAGTACCCCGGATAACGTTATGACTTGATTCCACAAGTCCCGTCGTTACCTGGTTTTTAACGTCGTGCGATACATTGATCACACAATGTTAAAAAAAACCTTGTTTCCCTGGAGGCTGCAGCAAGCCAGAATGTCGGGATTTGAATCCTGACATTTTGGCTTGCTGCAGCCTCAAAGAGGGTGGGGAAACTTCAAAAATAGCGCGCATCGGCTCTAAGGAGGTCGGGAGACCCGATGCACGCTAATTTTGAAGTTCCGCCACCCTCTTTGAGGCTGCAGCAAGCCAGAATGTCGGGATTCGAACCCTGACATTTTGACTTGCTGCACTGGCTGAGGACGTCGGTGAAGCCCAGAAACAGCTTGGGTCGTGTCCCCTGCCTGCTCCAGAGAGATCAGAGGACCCGATCTACAGCTGCAGGGTGGCTGAGGAAGCTGACGAGGACTCCCTGTCGGCTTCCCTAGCCACCCGCCCTTGCCTCCGCAGCTGTGGGGTGGCTGGGGAAGCCGACGGGGGAGGCCCCCCCGTCAGCTCTCCAGCCTCCCCACCCCTGCCTCCGTAGTTGCAGGGTGGCTGGGAAGCTGAACGGAGAACCCTGTTCAGCTTTCCAGCCACCCTGCTGCTAAGAACGACTGTATCGGATAACGTTAAAAATCGTGTTATTCGATACAAGATTTTTCCGAAAATCTTGTAACGTTATGCGGTTTTCACGCTATACGGTACTCGCGTTACCCGGGGTATTACTGTAATTTAATTTTTAGACATACCCTGCCCCACTCGTGACAGCGATTGGGTGGCTTACAGGAATGCAAAATACACAGTCACACAAACATAATAACATCATACACAAATCACAGATAAACAAACCAAATACAATAAATGCACAGTAATACAATATATATAATATAGTGCAAAATATCTAAAATTGAAAGAACATAATATAATAATACACTGTAACAGCACAAGAACCAGTAATCTCAAACCTCTCACCCTAGTCAGAGACAATAGTGGCTCGCTGCAGCAACTTCTCAAGCCCAGCCGGGGGGGGGGGGCAACAGATGGAGAAGTCCTGGCGCTCCCAGCCGGAAGTCTTTTCTCGTCCCGCCAGGCCAACGTCCAAAGGCGGTGTGGACTAGTTCCACCGCAGCGGCTTCTCAAGTGTGGCGTGGGGGTGGAGCCCGGGAACGCCAATAGGTGGAGGAGTCCTGGCGCACCCGGTTGGAGGTCTTCTCTTACCCCGCCGGGCCTAAGTCCAAAGGCAGCACACTCATCCTTTCGCTCCCCGGGCAGACCAGCCAGGGGAGCGCCCTGCAACACAGGCAGCGTCAGTGGTGGGCAGCGGCAAGTGGTGACCCCAGCATCGCTTTATAGGTGGCCAGGGGTTGCAGGTGTTGGCCCTTTTGCTCCCCAGCCATACTGGCCCAGGGAGCGCCCTGCAACGTGGGTGGCACTGAACCACCCAGAGCACACTAAGTGCTATGGGGAGGTGTGTAAATATAAATGGTATTGTTTATTGCTGTTACCTTTCCTGCCAAAGAAGTACCTACAGTAAACCCTCACTGAACGAGCAGCTCATAGTGACTAATTCACTTAGCGACTGAGAATTGTTAGGAAATAGCACCCTCGTGTGGCAACTAATAATCGCAAAACGACTGGAACTTCTCCCTCCATTGCTGCATTGTGCCTGGGAGTCTGTGAGTATGCAGAGATTGTGGAGGAGGTGGTTAGTTTGAAGTGATTTTTGGAGTTACATTACTGGATTTTTTGGAGCAGTTTTGGATTTCTCAAGCAGTGCAAAGGTAAGGAATATTTGATTCAATGTTTGTGGGGATCTGAGGGGGGGGGTTGGAGGTTTTTAAAATGGAGTTTGGGGGGATTACTGTATTAAAATGGAGTGTGGTAGCCATTTTCTGTTCTTGGAGCGTTTTTAGTTTGAAAATTTGGTGGTGCATTTGTATATCTAGCATTTTTGCATGACTTTTAATCACCATTATTCGGTGGGTGGGTGTGGGTGGGTTTCTGTATGCCTGTAAAGAATACTTTATTAATGAGTTTTGAACAGGTACCCTATAAAAGACTTTTTCTTTATCCTTGGTGTGTAATGTTTTATGCAGTTAAAGTGCACTTTATAAAACACTCCTACAATTAGTATTAGTGGAACTAATACTGTACTTCTCCCACTCCATCCCGTAACTCACAATGGTATGGATGAAGCTCCTCCAGATCATTTTGCAGCCTTTTGGAGCAAGTTTTAAAGGTAATTGGGAGCAAGAGGAGCTGGGACATAGTGCCAATTTTGGCAGAAACAGCAGGATCCAGCAGAAATACATTTCTAGATCCTTGCCACTGTCAAGGTTTATTCTCCAGTTCTACAAAAGTATAGTGCTTGTTCAGAAATGACATGTATGTTTCACTTTACAGAGAATATCAGCTTTAATTTGCAATCTTTAATGGGCTTGAAAGCAAGTGTACAATGTCATTTTATTATTTATTTATTTATTTATTTATTTGCTGCCTTTCTCCCCATGGAGGAACCAAGGCAGCTCACAACAACTAAAATCATACAATAATAATAAAATTAAAATAACACAGAAAACTGTGTATTAAAAACAAACGTTGTAAACATTAGATCCAATAAAGCTGAAGGTTCCAGTGGGCTAGGTTTTAACAGCTTCCACAGCTCTTTATATCCGACTCTAGGGTTCAATGCTCATCTCTGTTTATAGCCGAAGAGCCAGCACTCTGTGTTTGCAGATGTTTCCGTGGACCTGGCAGGCATGCCTAGACACCAGAGTGCATGGAACACTGTTTATCTTCCCACCAAAACAGTACCTATTTATCTACTTGAAATTTCTTGCTTTCAAACTACTAGGGGGATAGAATCACAATAAAACATGTGTAAGTCTTGTTAACTGCAACAACCTAAGGTGCATTTTCACTTTTCTCTTTTAATTTTGTCAACACACCAGTACCAAAGCTACAAACTGGAGTGTCATAGGCCTTAGGCATTTTTTTTTTGTAAAAACATGATACCATATATTTATTAAAGACAGACCTCCAGGTTAGAGACATGAAGGCCTAGGAAAAAACCAGAAAAATTCAGGGGAAAACCCCAGTTTTTTCCCCCCTATGTTTTTTCTTGAAGCCTTTTTTGGGTTTTTTTCTGAAAAATTGAGAAAATGAAGAAAATAGAATGATTTATTTTAGCATGATGAATAAAATATTTGAGACAAGGTGTACATAGAGTCTCCAAATCATTTATAATACTATGTACACAGTGGTGGGCTCCAACAGGTTCAGACCAATTCAGGCGATCCGGTAGTAGACCTGGCTGGCCATGTCTCCACCCTGTCCCCACCCTCTCTCGCCCCACTCTGGGCGCTAAGCCCACTACTGTCTCCCTCCCTCATTCCCATGGGCCCCTTGCTCTGTCCTGTTCCCCCACCCCACCCCACTCTTCCCAGGCTAGGTTGTATTCCCCCTGCCCACCCTGGGGTGATCCCTACAGGCCTCGCTGTGCTTGCCGGCCTCCTCCTGCTAAGCCCCTGGAGCACACCGCCTAAATCTGCACCTGCCCGGACTCTCTTTGCTGCTGCTGCCGGTCCGGCTCCTGCCGCCACTGCTGCTGCTCTAGCATTGCCAACTCCGCCACCCCCGGTTGCCATTCTCCAGGCTGCAGCTCCCGCTTCGCTTTGGCCTCAGTTTTCCTGCCTACCTGCCTTCCTTCCTTCGCAGGCAGGCAGGCGGCCTCGCTCCCTTCCCTTCCTTTGCCTGTGCTCTGGCCTGATCGCTGACAGCTCAGCCCAGCAGCATCTGAGCTCAGCACACAAGAGGCAGAGGAAGCCGCAGCCACGGCCAAGGCCAGCAAAGGCGGGCCCCACGGTGGAAAGGCCTTCCTTCCTTCCCTCTGTCTGGCCCCGCCTCCTCTGCCCATATGGCCTGGGGGCGCCCAGGCCAGGCATGGGAACCCACCAGGCTAACTTCCCACGTGCCCCCAACTCCTAGGACACCCTGGAAAAGGTGCAGTTCCCACAGGGGGTGCTTCACTCGCCAGCCGCCCCCACCGCCTCCCCCCTGGCTCAGCCCCTGCCCTTGCAGCCAGGAGTGGGGTGAGGCTGAGCCAGCAGCAGCCCTCGCACTGACTTTCTCCTCCTCACCACCACTGTGGCCCCACGGGCATCAGAGATCACCACCGCTGCGGGCCTCTGAGCCTGAGCCACGGCCAGAGGGAAGAGAGATCTGCCACGGGGTAAGCGACAAAAGGGTGGAGGGTGAGTAGAGATGTGTGGAGAGTAGAGCACCTCCCCTTGAAAGCTCACATTTAAAAATATAGAGTTCGTCTTTAAGGTGCATTTTTTTTTGTTTTAAAATGTCTACCCAATCAAATGGCCATGCCCACAAAGGCTACGTCTACAGTAGGCCACACCCACAGTGTGGTAGTAAAAAATTTTTTGCAGCCCACCACTGTATGTATACTAGTGTCACATTATTCTAATTTCTGTGCACTGAGGACAAACAAATCCCAGGTTGTAAACAACTCTCCAATGCAAAAGCAAGATGCATTTCTTCCTTTAGGGACCACTGTTGAGAAGAAAAAGGTTTCAGTTTTGTTTTTGTTTGTGGTTGGATCTGTTTGATTCTGTTCTGTCCTCTTCACTAGGCCTCAAACCACTGGAACGAAGTACGGAGAAACAAAAAGGATCTGAACATACAGACTTAATTTAAAAGGGTAAGAGTTAAAATAGATCTGATTTCAAGAAATTGAACCATATTTTAGCCACATTACTTTATACTCATAATCCTTATGTAAATAATGATTTAATTACTACTAATCTGGTTCTTTACTTGGGGAAAACCAGAAAAAGTTGGATTCCCCCCCCCCCCCAATCCATGGCATCAACATTGCCAGAAATTTCATATCTCTACTCCAGTGGGCTAGAATTTCTTGAAACTTTTTGTTACATTATGAATCCATGTTTGCCATCTGGGGAGGAAACTGACTTTGAACTATCTTCAATTCAGGTATTTAGCCAGATTAATTAATGCACCATTTTAATTATTGCACAATAATCCTAACTTGCAGCAGTGTTGCATGTCTGCATCAAGGAATTCTAATGAAATTATTTTTAGATATACTGTAACACCAAAACTTTCCCCAAGCAATATACTAACATACAGTACAGTAAAACCTCGCATAAAGAGCACCTCACTTAGAGAATAACTCACTTAAAGAGCAGAATGTTCTCTGGTCGCTTTGCTTAACAAGTAAAACCAACCAAAAACTCGCTTAACAAATAAATTGGGTTCGCAATCCCCCCCCCCACCCGCCAGATGTCACAACTGGTCACTTACAATGGTGTTTCGCTTAAAGAGCAAACTTGTTTAAAGAGCAATCCTGTAAAACACATTATGCTCTTTAAGTGAGGTACAACTGTACATTGAAATATAGCTTGTGTTTATACAGTACAGTAAAACCTCGGATAACACTAAAACCTGGTTCCACAAGTCTTGGTGTTATACGATTTTTAGTGTTATCCGATGCATGTTAAAATCCTATGGGATCCATAGAGATACATTGTAACCACACAGGCTTTAGCGGTTGTTATCCGATGCATCCCATAGGATCTTAATGTTATCCGATGCAATTCTTCCTCCCCGATTGCTTAATGTTATGCAATTTTAGTGTTATTCGATACTAATGTTATCTGAGGTATTACTGTACTTGAAAAATAGTCATAAAGAGGAAGGGCAGGATCTGTTCTTCATCATTCCAGCAACCAGGACAGACATAATAATGGGCTCAAATTACAGAAAGCTAGATACAGTACAGACTGAATATAAAAAAAATGTCTCGACTGTTAGAGCAGTATGACAATGTAAACCAGGGATTCTCAACCTGCAGCCCCATGGGCCGGATGCGGCACGTAGCGCCATTTCATGTGGTCTCCACCACACCCAGAAGTGCCATGTGGTGGAGGGAGGGCAAAATGGCCATCCCATCCCCGAAACTGTCTGAGGGAGTATTTCCCAGCCCCTGTCTTAAAAAGGTTGAGAACTCCTGATGTACAGGGCCGGATTTTCCTTTAGGCTAACTTGGCTTCAGCCTAGGGCCTTAAGATCAAGAGGGGCCTATATATTGATATATATCACAGTAATGATATATTTTATTATCTCTCGTGCAATTTAAAAACTTAAAAATGGGAGCTGAAAGAGCCACATAAGTGGAATAGGCTAGGGCCTCTTTTCATGTAAATCTGGCCCTGCTGATGTAAACAATTGCTTTGGGAGGTAGTCAGTGCTACAATGCTGGAGGCATTTAAGAGAAAGTTGGACCATTCTCTGTTACATCTGCTTTGATTGGGATTCCTACATTGACCAGGATGTTGGACTTGATGACCTAAA
Source organism: Furcifer pardalis (assembly GCA_030440675.1). Taxonomy (NCBI): domain Eukaryota; kingdom Metazoa; phylum Chordata; class Lepidosauria; order Squamata; family Chamaeleonidae; genus Furcifer; species Furcifer pardalis. The sequence continues at coordinate 171,257,972 of CP126892.1, read as the reverse complement.
AAGCTCCGTCCAACTCAGTGATTCTATGAATTTTATCTGCAGTCACTTCTGGAAAGAGAGATGAAATATAAAGTGATGATAACTAGAAGTTCTACCAGAAGTCCTTGGCATACTAGGAGCAGATAACATTCTGCATAGAAAAGTAAACATTTTGACACAAAGGGAATAAATCAAAAGACTACTGCTTTATTTATATATTCTTCCTTATGCAGTACAGTGATAACATAAATTACACATAACTTAATTTTATGCTTACATAATCTTAAAACAATCTTGCATAATGATAATACAGTATTCCTCTTCTGAAAGGAGCTCTCAAGCTAAAAAGAATAAATGTATTAACTTTGCTTATACAGATTAGAAACTCATATTCTTATTTCCAATTTCCAGTCTGCTGTGATAACAGAATCTTCCCACAAACCTAAGGCATATGATCTTAAAAAAGAAAAGAAATCTTTTTTTACTGTAAATATTGTTAAATTTGTATTCCACCTTTATCTCAAGGAAGTCAAGATGGGATCTTGCCTATCAGTGTTGTGAATTTGTTAAAATCATATTTCCTAAAATATGTAAATAATGATTTAATTACTACTAATCTGGTTCTTTACTTGGGGAAAACCAGAAAAAGTTGGATTCCCCCCCCCCCCCATCCATGGCATCAACATTGCCAGAAATTTCATATCTCTACTCCAGTGGGCTAGAATATCTTGAAACTTATTGTTACATTATGAATCCATGTTTGCCATCTGGGGAGGAAACTGACTTTGAACTATCTTCAATTCAGGTATTTAGCCAGATTAATTAATGCACCATTTTAATTATTGCACAATAATCCTAACTTGCAGCAGTGTTGCATGTCTGCATCAAGGAATTCTAATGAAATTATTTTTAGATATACTGTAACACCAAAACTTTCCCCAAGCAATATACTAACATACAGTACAGTAAAACCTCGCATAAAGAGCACCTCACTTAGAGAATAACTCACTTAAAGAGCAGAATGTTCTCTGGTCGCTTTGCTTAACAAGTAAAACCAACCAAAAACTCGCTTAACAAATAAATTGGGTTCGCAATCCCCCCCCACCCGCCAGATGTCACAACTGGTCACTTACAATGGTGTTTCGCTTAAAGAGCAAACTTGTTTAAAGAGCAATCCTGTAAAACACATTATGCTCTTTAAGTGAGGTACAACTGTACATTGAAATATAGCTTGTGTTTATACAGTACAGTAAAACCTCAGATAACACTAAAACCTGGTTCCACAAGTCTTGGTGTTATACGATTTTTAGTGTTATCCGATGCATGTTAAAATCCTATGGGATCCATAGAGATACATTGTAACCACACAGGCTTTAGCGGTTGTTATCCGATGCATCCCATAGGATCTTAATGTTATCCGATGCAATTCTTCCCCCCAGATTGCTTAATGTTATGCAATTTTAGTGTTATTCGATACTAATGTTATCTGAGGTATTACTGTACTTAAAAAATAGTCATAAAGAGGAAGGGCAGGATCTGTTCTTCATCATTCCAGCAACCAGGACAGACATAATAATGGGCTCAAATTACAGAAAGCTAGATGCAGTACAGACTGAATATAAAAAAAATGTCTCGACTGTTAGAGCAGTATGACAATGTAAACCAGGGATTCTCAACCTGCAGCCCTTGGGCCGGATGCGGCACGTAGCGCCATTTCATGTGGTCTCCACCACACCCAGAAGTGCCATGTGGTGGAGGGAGGGCAAAATGGCCATCCCATCCCCGAAACTGTCTGAGGGAGTATTTCCCAGCCCCTGTCTTAAAAAGGTTGAGAACTCCTGATGTACAGGGCCGGATTTTCCTTTAGGCTAACTTGGCTTCAGCCTAGGGCCTTAAGATCAAGAGGGGCCTATATATTGATATATATCACAGTAATGATATATTTTATTATCTCTCGTGCAATTTAAAAACTTAAAAATGGGAGCTGAAAGAGCCACATAAGTGGAATAGGCTAGGGCCTCTTTTCATGTAAATCTGGCCCTGCTGATGTAAACAATTGCTTTGGGAGGTAGTCAGTGCTACAATGCTGGAGGCATTTAAGAGAAAGTTGGACCATTCTCTGTTACATCTGCTTTGATTTGGATTCCTACATTGACCAGGATGTTGGACTTGATGACCTAAAAAGCTCCGTCCAACTCAGTGATTCTATGAATTTTATCTGCAGTCACTTCTGGAAAGAGAGATGAAATATAAAGTGATGATAACTAGAAGTTCTACCAGAAGTACTTGACATACTAGGAGCAGATAACATTCTGCACACAAAAGTAAACATTTTGACACAAAGGGAATAAATCAAAAGACTACTGCTTTATTTATATATTCTTCCTTATGCAGTACAGTGATAACATAAATTACACATAACTTAATTTTATGCTTACATAATCTTAAAACAATCTTGCATAATGATAATACAGTATTCCTCTTCTGAAAGGAGCTCTCAAGCTAAAAAGAATAAATGTATTAACTTTGCTTATACAGATTAGAAACTCATATTCTTATTTCCAATTTCCAGTCTGCTGTGATAACAGAATCTTCCCACAAACCTAAGCCATATGATCTTAAAAAAGAAAAGAAATCTTTTTTTACTGTAAATATTGTTAAATTTGTATTCCACCTTTATCTCAAGGAAGTCAAGATGGGATCTTGCCTATCAGTGTTGTGAATTTGTTAAAATCATATTTCCTAAAATATGTAAATAATGATTTAATTACTACTAATCTGGTTCTTTACTTGGGGAAAACCAGAAAAAGTTGGATTCCCCCCCCCCCCCCCATCCACGGCATCAACATTGCCAGAAATTTCATATCTCTACTCCAGTGGGCTAGAATTTCTTGAAACTTATTGTTACATTATGAATCCATGTTTGCCATCTGGGGAGGAAACTGACTTTGAACTATCTTCAATTCAGGTATTTAGCCAGATTAATTAATGCACTATTTTAATTATTGCACAATAATCCTAACTTGCAGCAGTGTTGCATGTCTGCATCAAGGAATTCTAATGAAATTATTTTTAGATATACTGTAACACCAAAACTTTCCCCAAGCAATATACTAACATACAGTACAGTAAAACCTCGCATAAAGAGCACCTCACTTAGAGAATAACTCACTTAAAGAGCAGAATGTTCTCTGGTCGCTTTGCTTAACAAGTAAAACCAACCAAAAACTCGCTTAACAAATAAATTGGGTTCGCAATCCCCCCCCACCCGCCAGATGTCACAACTGGTCACTTACAATGGTGTTTCGCTTAAAGAGCAAACTTGTTTAAAGAGCAATCCTGTAAAACACATTATGCTCTTTAAGTGAGGTACAACTGTACATTGAAATATAGCTTGTGTTTATACAGTACAGTAAAACCTCAGATAACACTAAAACCTGGTTCCACAAGTCTTGGTGTTATACGATTTTTAGTGTTATCCGATGCATGTTAAAATCCTATGGGATCCATAGAGATACATTGTAACCACACAGGCTTTAGCGGTTGTTATCCGATGCATCCCATAGGATCTTAATGTTATCCGATGCAATTCTTCCCCCCAGATTGCTTAATGTTATGCAATTTTAGTGTTATTCGATACTAATGTTATCTGAGGTATTACTGTACTTGAAAAATAGTCATAAAGAGGAAGGGCAGGATCTGTTCTTCATCATTCCAGCAACCAGGACAGACATAATAATGGGCTCAAATTACAGAAAGCTAGATACAGTACAGACTGAATATAAAAAAAATGTCTCGACTGTTAGAGCAGTATGACAATGTAAACCAGGGATTCTCAACCTGCAGCCCATGGGCCGGATGCGGCACGTAGCGCCATTTCATGTGGTCTCCACCACACCCAGAAGTGCCATGTGGTGGAGGGAGGGCAAAATGGCCATCCCATCCCCGAAACTGTCTGAGGGAGTATTTCCCAGCCCCTGTCTTAAAAAGGTTGAGAACTCCTGATGTACAGGGCCGGATTTTCCTTTAGGCTAACTTGGCTTCAGCCTAGGGCCTTAAGATCAAGAGGGGCCTATATATTGATATATATCACAGTAATGATATATTTTATTATCTCTCGTGCAATTTAAAAACTTAAAAATGGGAGCTGAAAGAGCCACATAAGTGGAATAGGCTAGGGCCTCTTTTCATGTAAATCTGGCCCTGCTGATGTAAACAATTGCTTTGGGAGGTAGTCAGTGCTACAATGCTGGAGGCATTTAAGAGAAAGTTGGACCATTCTCTGTTACATCTGCTTTGATTGGGATTCCTACATTGACCAGGATGTTGGACTTGATGACCTAAAAAGCTCCGTCCAACCCAGTGATTCTATGAATTTTATCTGCAGTCACTTCTGGAAAGAGAGATGAAATATAAAGTGATGATAACTAGAAGTTCTACCAGAAGTACTTGACATACTAGGAGCAGATAACATTCTGCATACAAAAGTAAACATTTTGACACAAAGGGAATAAATCAAAAGACTACTGCTTTATTTATATATTCTTCCTTATGCAGTACAGTGATAACATAAATTACACATAACTTAATTTTATGCTTACATAATCTTAAAACAATCTTGCATAATGATAATACAGTATTCCTCTTCTGAAAGGAGCTCTCAAGCTAAAAAGAATAAATGTATTAACTTTGCTTATACAGATTAGAAACTCATATTCTTATTTCCAATTTCCAGTCTGCTGTGATAACAGAATCTTCCCACAAACCTAAGGCATATGATCTTAAAAAAGAAAAGAAATCTTTTTTTACTGTAAATATTGTTAAATTTGTATTCTACCTTTATCTCAAGGAAGTCAAGATGGGATCTTGCCTATCAGTGTTGTGAATTTGTTAAAATCATATTTCCTAAAATATGTAAATAATGATTTAATTACTACTAATCTGGTTCTTTACTTGGGGAAAACCAGAAAAAGTTGGATTCCCCCCCCCCCCCCATCCATGGCATCAACATTGCCAGAAATTTCATATCTCTACTCCAGTGGGCTAGAATTTCTTGAAACTTATTGTTACATTATGAATCCATGTTTGCCATCTGGGGAGGAAACTGACTTTGAACTATCTTCAATTCAGGTATTTAGCCAGATTAATTAATGCACCATTTTAATTATTGCACAATAATCCTAACTTGCAGCAGTGTTGCATGTCTGCATCAAGGAATTCTAATGAAATTATTTTTAGATATACTGTAACACCAAAACTTTCCCCAAGCAATATACTAACATACAGTACAGTAAAACCTCGCATAAAGAGCACCTCACTTAGAGAATAACTCACTTAAAGAGCAGAATGTTCTCTGGTCGCTTTGCTTAACAAGTAAGACCAACCAAAAACTCGCTTAACAAATAAATTGGGTTCGCAATCCCCCCCCACCCGCCAGATGTCACAACTGATCACTTACAATGGTGTTTCACTTAAAGAGCAAACTTGTTTAAAGAGCAATCCTGTAAAACACATTATGCTCTTTAAGTGAGGTACAACTGTACATTGAAATATAGCTTGTGTTTATACAGTACAGTAAAACCTCAGATAACACTAAAACCTGGTTCCACAAGTCTTGGTGTTATATGATTTTTAGTGTTATCCGATGCATGTTAAAATCCTATGGGATCCATAGAGATACATTGTAACCACACAGGCTTTAGCGGTTGTTATCCGATGCATCCCATAGGATCTTAATGTTATCCGATGCAATTCTTCCCCCCAGATTGCTTAATGTTATGCAATTTTAGTGTTATTCGATACTAATGTTATCTGAGGTATTACTGTACTTGAAAAATAGTCATAAAGAGGAAGGGCAGGATCTGTTCTTCATCATTCCAGCAACCAGGACAGACATAATAATGGGCTCAAATTACAGAAAGCTAGATACAGTACAGACTGAATATAAAAAAAATGTCTCGACTGTTAGAGCAGTATGACAATGTAAACCAGGGATTCTCAACCTGCAGCCCATGGGCCGGATGCGGCACGTAGCGCCATTTCATGTGGTCTCCACCACACCCAGAAGTGCCATGTGGTGGAGGGAGGGCAAAATGGCCATCCCATCCCCGAAACTGTCTGAGGGAGTATTTCCCAGCCCCTGTCTTAAAAAGGTTGAGAACTCCTGATGTACAGGGCCGGATTTTCCTTTAGGCTAACTTGGCTTCAGCCTAGGGCCTTAAGATCAAGAGGGGCCTATATATTGATATATATCACAGTAATGATATATTTTATTATCTCTCGTGCAATTTAAAAACTTAAAAATGGGAGCTGAAAGAGCCACATAAGTGGAATAGGCTAGGGCCTCTTTTCATGTAAATCTGGCCCTGCTGATGTAAACAATTGCTTTGGGAGGTAGTCAGTGCTACAATGCTGGAGGCATTCAAGAGAAAGTTGGACCATTCTCTGTTACATCTGCTTTGATTTGGATTCCTACATTGACCAGGATGTTGGACTTGATGACCTAAAAAGCTCCGTCCAACCCAGTGATTCTATGAATTTTATCTGCAGTCACTTCTGGAAAGAGAGATGAAATATAAAGTGATGATAACTAGATGTTCTACCAGAAGTACTTGACATACTAGGAGCAGATAACATTCTGCATAGAAAAGTAAACATTTTGACACAAAGGGAATAAATCAAAAGACTACTGCTTTATTTATATATTCTTCCTTATGCAGTACAGTGATAACATAAATTACACATAACTTAATTTTATGCTTACATAATCTTAAAACAATCTTGCATAATGATAATACAGTATTCCTCTTCTGAAAGGAGCTCTCAAGCTAAAAAGAATAAATGTATTAACTTTGCTTATACAGATTAGAAACTCATATTCTTATTTCCAATTTCCAGTCTGCTGTGATAACAGAATCTTCCCACAAACCTAAGGCATATGATCTTAAAAAAGAAAAGAAATCTTTTTTTACTGTAAATATTGTTAAATTTGTATTCCACCTTTATCTCAAGGAAGTCAAGATGGGATCTTGCCTATCAGTGTTGTGAATTTGTTAAAATCATATTTCCTAAAATATGTAAATAATGATTTAATTACTACTAATCTGGTTCTTTACTTGGGGAAAACCAGAAAAAGTTGGATTCCCCCCCCCCCCCATCCATGGCATCAACATTGCCAGAAATTTCATATCTCTACTCCAGTGGGCTAGAATTTCTTGAAACTTATTGTTACATTATGAATCCATGTTTGCCATCTGGGGAGGAAACTGACTTTGAACTATCTTCAATTCAGGTATTTAGCCAGATTAATTAATGCACCATTTTAATTATTGCACAATAATCCTAACTTGCAGCAGTGTTGCATGTCTGCATCAAGGAATTCTAATGAAATTATTTTTAGATATACTGTAACACCAAAACTTTCCCCAAGCAATATACTAACATACAGTACAGTAAAACCTCGCATAAAGAGCACCTCACTTAGAGAATAACTCACTTAAAGAGCAGAATGTTCTCTGGTCGCTTTGCTTAACAAGTAAAACCAACCAAAAACTCGCTTAACAAATAAATTGGGTTCGCAATCCCCCCCCACCCGCCAGATGTCACAACTGGTCACTTACAATGGTGTTTCACTTAAAGAGCAAACTTGTTTAAAGAGCAATCCTGTAAAACACATTATGCTCTTTAAGTGAGGTACAACTGTACATTGAAATATAGCTTGTGTTTATACAGTACAGTAAAACCTCAGATAACACTAAAACCTGGTTCCACAAGTCTTGGTGTTATACGATTTTTAGTGTTATCTGATGCATGTTAAAATCCTATGGGATCCATAGAGATACATTGTAACCACACAGGCTTTAGCGGTTGTTATCTGAAGCATCCCATAGGATCTTAATGTTATCCGATGCAATTCTTCCTCCCAGATTCCTAAATTTTATGCGATTTTCGTGTTATTCGATACTAATGTTATATGAGGTATTACTGTATCAGTGTATGTATTCAAGATCAGTTGAAACCAATTTTGAGCTTGAAAATGCCAGTACAAAATCGGCACAGCATTCGACACAGTACAGGCCATGTGCGTTGCTGAGATTCCCTTCAGGATTGGAAGCAATTCCAACCAAGCCTCTAGAAAGGCCAAAAAACAGCCCTAACTTTTGCCAACTTTCAATTGACTGGGTGAGGGACTGAAATATAAAATTAAATCTTGTTATGGTTTTCTTTGCAAACGAATGAGAACCAACAGGGAATGGTTCCTCCCACCCCCATAAACCACCCCACAGTTTACACTGGCAGAATGAGACCCCCAATCTGCATGGGTGCCACTATGTAAAACCTTGTCAGGATCAAGTGGGATAGGGAGCAATATAACACCACACATCCTGAATTCTCAGAATTGCTCATTTTCATTCTGAATTCTTAGAATTGCCAATTTCTTAAAAAAATAAAAACAAGTTTCCATCTAGCTGACAGACGCAAAAAGAACTTAGGGCAATAGGTGCTAAGGAATATAAAAATAAGCATTAACAAACAGGTTCTTGCTACAAAATCACATCTTTAGGCAATTCAGTCTCATCTAGATTCTTCATATTTGAAATTATTTCCAGAAGACTAACAAATGCAGCTGTAATTTGGATTCTATACCCTTCATACAAATAGTAACTACGTAATTGTTATTACAGTATTTTCATAACAAATTTATGCATTAAATTTGCAGTAAAAGGTCTCCTTGCTCGAAAGCCAGTCGTATCTGACTCTAAGGTATGGTGCTCATCTCCATTTGTAGTACTGTACTGTCCTATAAATAAACACACTCGTTTTACAAGTGGGGGAAAGCATTTGGGTGCAATAACTTAGTAAATCTGGCCAGGTTATACTGCTACGGTAATGGACCATACCGCCAGCAACTCAACACTGATTTTCAGGCAGTACTTATCAAGCCTGACAACCCTGAGGATTAATGGTCTTGGTTGGAGAAGTCCACAGGGAAGGGTGATGGTCCCCAAGTGGATTAAATCCCACTTGAATCCATCTTGATGGAGGGCAGCAGCTTCATCAATACTGGCCTGGGGCTGATGAGGACTTTGTGCGCCAAAAGGGCTCAGGACCAGAAAGTCACTCGCAGAATTGGATCAGTGGTACGGGGGTCATGCTGCGATGTGTAAGGCAGATGAAGGGCCACTGCATTATATTCTCAGGACAGTCTTCATGGTACAGGTACACAGAAAGATCCTCCGCAAAGATTGTGTTATTTTTACCTTGGCAACAGTAATCCTGTATTGCTGGTTAATCTTTCTCACACTAGGTCAGGCCAAAGGAACTGCAAAATGGACTCACCAAAAGGTGACTTCATTTTGGCAGTTTCATGTCTGGCCTAGACACAGAAGAAAAAATAAAGGTCATCTGACTTAGTATAGACAAGTTAAAATAGCAAAATGTTGTATTTGTTCCAAGGACCATTTTCATGGTTGTTCGCCAAGGAGTTTAGCCAAAGATATCTAAAGATTTCAAAATTTAGCAATTCTATAGGTACCGAGTTCCTCAGATTATGTGCAATGCTAGATCAGCTTTTTTGAAAAGTTTTGTTTTTCTTTTTAAATCAACTGCCTCTTCTCATTATAATTATACAACATAGTCACTTAACCTCTACAAAGTGCTACTAATTCTGAACTTTACAGGCTTTACTCTATCACAGTAAAAATAACACCGATATTTTTAACATATTTTCTGCTACCCCAACTGCTTGCATTTGCTTTCTTTTAAAATATCAATCTTAAATGTAAAGATGCATTTAAAGGCAGCTTCATGTACACAATGTCAAGTCATTCAGCTGCCCCTTTTCATTATTCTACATATTTTGCAAACACCTGAAAATGTTTTATTTAATGTTATATCCTCCAACAAACAGCATGAGGCAAAGGGATGTGAATTTTTATTTATTTTTTTGCTAAAGTTCCTCTGATTTGGAAAATGAATCTTTGATATAGAAATAAGTAACCCAATGAAGCTTGCTCCCAGGTAAGTAGGTACAGGATTGCAGAAAAACATCACAGTTAAGTCCTACGAGGATCTGAGCCTAGTAGGACTTCCTCTCTTTAGGATTTGTCTTTAGAATTGTAGCACTAGTTTTTAAGGTGTTGTAGCTCTTTCTGAAAATTTGGTGGTTCCTTTTCTTTAATAGGTCTGGATGCTACAGCTGCCTAGTAGAAACTAACAGTGTGATCTTAAGCACATCTACTTAGAATTGTCACTAAATTCAATGAAATTTACTCCAGGATAAGTGTATACTGTATATATAAAATCATAGTTCAAATGCTTTGTTTCAGTCTAAGCATAATTTGCAGATATTTTGAAAGTGGCCTTACTTTACAAACTTTGTCTGTACCATTTCTATTTCTCTCATATATTTGCTCTTGATTTGCACAGTCAAATACAGAATCATTCAGGAATGCACAAAAATAGTCCTGGCCCAGAATACAAGAATTCAGTTTTGTATTTCAGTATTTCCAGAGAAAATGAAATGCTATTAGGTGGAAGGACTAGTTTTTCAAAGTACAGCAAACCAATCTTTTTATTTACCTCCTTTAGAAATAAATATAATTATGCATATAATTTCCTTTATATTCATTATTGATTTATTTCTAAGACTGCACAGATTCTAGCAAGGGCTCCCAACCTAAGACCTGTGGGCCTGATCCAGCCCATGGCACCATTTCATGTGGCCCACCACCCCTCCAAGGGCATTCGAGAAACAAAATGGCCACCCCTTTGAAGCTGTTTGGACAAAATGCCCCCCGCCCATCGTGCAGGCAGGGCAAAATGGCCGTCTGGCCCTTGAAGCTGACTGAGCGAGCATGAAAAGGTTGGGAACCCGTGTTCTAAAGGAAGTATGATTGCATACATTCTTCCTAACCCCACCTAGTAATGAGGGCATAATACCCTAGGGCAGGGGTCTGCAAACTTGGCTCTCCAGGTGTTCTTGGACTTCAATTCCCAGAAGCCCAAGTCAGCACACCTGCTGATCAAGGCTTCTGGGAACTGAAGTCCAAGAACAGCTGGAGAGCCAAGTTTGCTGACCACTGCCCTAGGGGAAGGGTTCCCAACTTTTTTAGCTGACCGTGCCCCCCAGACAGCTGAACATGCCAGTCACATTCCCCCCACAGTAAATGCTGCCATAAAACGCATCCACAGCTGTCGTAACTGCATTTACAACAGCCGTGGGCATATTTGCACGGGTGTTTTTATGGCTGTCATAAATGTGTCTGCTTCTGCTTCCATGGGCCACATGAAATGGTGCCACGGGCCATAGGATGGCCACCCCATTCTAGGGAAGAAGAAAATTCAAAGAAAGGTACAGCCTTCCTCCCACCTCTAGATAGACAGACAGACACGTTTTTTAGCCATTTGGATATCACGTAACCCACTATCTATGTGGACCATGACATGTGCCCTCCGCTTTCACCTTGTCCAAGGGATTAATATAGTATGGTTGCAAAAAATCTACAACACAATTATTGTAGTTCTATAATCAAATATGAAAGCAACATTCATTTTAAAACAAATTTGTCTCAGAACACTTTTCAAAACAGGTAAAAACAGATAACTGAAAAGTTTTAATCCTAATCATATTAAGTGCAATTTTTAGCTTGCATTTGATTTGATTTAGATGTACAGTAAGGCTAATCTGGCTTGCTAACTGAAAATCCTCCATAACTCTCAGGTTTCAACAAAGATCAAGATATTAAATTGCCTTCATAGATTTTCTCATATCAAGGACTCAGGGACTGTGGTGGCTCAATGCTTAAGAAGCTTGCCTTGTTAGCTGGAAGGCCGGCAAGTTGGCAGTTCGAGACCAGGGTATTGCATGATGGAATGAGCACCTGTCTCTGTCCCAGCTCCTGCCAGCCTAGTAGTTTGAAAGCAAGAAATTGCAGGTAGATAAATAGGGACCACTTCAATGCAAAAAGACCTTGGGGACATTAATGGAGCCTCATTCAGGGGAGTTTCTTTAGCAAAAATCCTTTTAACCCAGAATAATTTCTGGCATGAAATTATTATTATTAGTTGAATCCCATTGCTCTTTGGGCAACTGATTTGCAGGCTAACTGGTTGCACTTTTAAATCTTAAATTACATATGAAATAAGACAGAGAGGTTTGTCAGCGACTCCTGGACACGTGCCAACATTATTTTAACATTACCTAGCACTAAACTCTCTCCACCTCAGTCCTCTCCTTGTCCCCTCCTGGGTCTCCCAGACACAGGCAGCTGCAGTTTGGGACTACTGAGACTTCGAGCCATTTTCCATGGAGTGCCGGTCCAGCAAAATACTGCATTACCTTTTTGCTGCAACCTGGAAGATCCACTCTAAAAGTGATCCCCAGAGAATGTCAAAAGGAGAGAATGGTAGCAGTGTGGCCTCTCCTGGCTTAAGATGACTTTACTCTGTCCCCCTCCCTTCAATAAACATAAAAGTTATCAAAGGAACTTTGGTTTAATTTTCATAAGGGATGTTAAAGATACATTGCTCACACAATACAGATAACTATACAATATATACTACTCAAAAAGATTCAGGAAGATCAACACCTTGGTTTTTCCCATGAACTTAAATTAATCTAACTCACTAACTTATTCTGATAGCTTAGAAGAGAGCAGGATTTCCTTTCTCTCATTCTTCTCTGGTTTGTTCTCTTCAGATTCTCCTCAGAATCTCTTCCAAAAGTTTCCCAGAATCTCTTCAGATTCTCCTCAGAATCTCTTCTGAAAGTTCACAGAATCTCCTCAGAATCTCTTCAGATTCTCCTCAGAAAGTTTTTCTCAGCCTCTCTGAAGGTTTACCTCAGACTCTCTCTTCTCTTCAGAAAGTATTTCCTCTCCAGTTCTTTAAAATCTCCTAAAAGTTCTCCTCAAATTCTCATCAGAAAACCTTCTTTCCCTTTTATACCTCACCATCCCCCTCCTGCCTTATCTCATTTACATGAACCAATTAGATACATCCCTGTATCTTCACTGATCTCTGCACAGCAACAAAGCATCAGAGTCCAGTACCTTCCTTCTCTGCTATACAGTAATACCTCGGATAACGAGCAAAATGCATTCCACGCAGTTACTCGTTATGCGAGTTTTTCGTTCAGCAAAACATTTCCCATAGGGAAATGTGCTTCGCTTCGCTAATCAGCAGGGCATCAGCGGGGCACTTGTGAAGGGTACCGGAAAAGTTCCCCCACCCTTCGCAAGTGCCCCACTGATGCAGGTTCCGCATCAGCGGGGCATTTTGGAAGAGTGGGGGGACTTTTCCAGTACCCTTCGCAAGCGCACCGCTGATGTGCACATTCATGTGGGGCACTTGCGAAGGGTACTGGAAAGCTTCCCCCACTCTTCCAAAATGCCCCACTGATGCGGAACGTGCATCAGCGGGGCACTTGCGAAGGGTGGGGGGACCTTTCCAGTACCCTTTTCAAGCATCCCACAGGCACGCATGCATGCAAGGCATTAGTGAAGGGTACTGGAAAGGTCCTCCCACCCTTCGCAAGCGCCCTGCTGCTGCAGAGCATGCGTCAGCGGGGCGCTTGTGAACGGCAGGGGGACTTTTCCAGTACCCTTTCCAAATACCCTGCTGATGTGCATATGGGTGTGGGGCATTTGGAAATGTATAGGGAAGATCCACACACACACTTCCCAAATGCCCCGTTGACGTGCACCATGCGTATGCGGAGTGTTTTGGAACGTGGTGGGGGTTCCCCGCCCACATTCCAAAACTCCCCACATATGTAAAGCTTCTCATTAAGCGAGGTTTTGCTCGTTCAACAAAGCAGACCTTTTGGGGAAAGGTCTGCTCGTTAAGCGAATTTTTTGCTATGCGAGATGCTCACTATGCGAGGTATTACTGTATACATATAGAGATATAACAAAGTTTAACTAACATGGTAAGCTCTACCATGACAAGGTTAGATCCCCATTTTTTGTGCCAACTTGCAGCCATGGAGTACAAAATGTTATTATAGAGATCCATTTGTTGACCCCTACATTAAAAAAAACAACATTTAAGCCTGATCTTGAAGGATTTACTTGTCCAGAGAAGTAAATTGGGAATCAGGGTTGTAGCCTTAGAGTCCACCCAGACGGATATTAAGGCTTCTCTCCAGGATGATCTGAGGGCAGACTGGTCCATGTTGGATACTGGATTAGGTCTAATCCTCCACAACATATACCTTTTGACCTGTCAGATTATTTTGCAGTGCACGCGTATGCACATGTTGCTCCAGCACCTGTAGAGGCTAGGAATCGATATGGAGCCCTTTGTACTGTCAACCTAAATAATACTACATTAATCAAATAGCAGGGGAAGGATTCAATTTACTAGTACTGTATCATGAAGCAGCTCATTGGTTATTCCACAATATGGGAAATTAGGCTGATTGTGCTGTTTGCATGTTCTATAGTTCCTCTCCTTTCCTGAAGTAACCCCAGGTTTCTAGACTCAGTCTGCACCATAAGGCCCTTAATTCATCTGAGCATACTATGATCACAGCCTTTAAAGGTTTGAAAAAACAACTTCACCAGCCAGACAATTACACCCTAATTTAATTCATATATAACCAGCAATTTTTCAAAGCTTTAGCATTTGGAAAGTATTCTTCCTACAGATTTATTTACAAAAATGCCTATTTTGCCCTTTCAACAAAAATTCACAATGCAGGAAACAAAAACAAAACACAATTAAAAACACCAAAAGATTACCAAATGAAATTATATAGGTGGGACAAATACATCAACCAACAAAATCGCAAAACATCTGTCTAAAACCAAACGATTCTCTAAATCATTTTAAAAGGGCATGGTCTGTAGCAATTTAATAGGCAATTGGTTCCATAAATTTGGTTTGCTCCAAGGAAAGAAACATTTCTACATGGCAACTGCCAATTTGATATGGAACTATCAGTAGATCACTTGGTACAAAATATAAATAGAAAAACCAATAAATATATATTAGATACTGTACATCAAATATATGATATAGAAAAAGCAAGTAATAAACAAATACAAATAAAAAATACGTATTCTTAGCATTACAAATCAATCTTCAAATGTTGTAGCCATTCATCCGCAGAGGGTAATAAGGAGTGCAGCTAAGGTCACCTGGTTATTTAAATGTCTCACAATCCAACACAATGTGCATTATTGTTTGTTCTGCAGTTCCACATTGACAATACTTGTGCCAAAAACAAAAGATTTGGAAGAATATCCAAGACAAAATATTATCTTAGGCATCTTAGATTCAAACCAAGAACAACTTTAAGGTTTCAATTCAAGGTTATATTTACTGAGAGCAATGTCCCAATGAAGTCAGAAAGACTTCCTTTTGAATAAACTTCCAAAGAACTTCATCATTACTGTAAGAATCAGTGTCCCGAATTTGGTCCAGGAAGATACTTCTAACCAAAGAAATTCCCACAAAATTAGCATTGTAGAGTCTTTGTGCCCTGAAACCAAAAAGATCCTGCAGTTGTAAAAGGTATGAGCATCCTTTTCAGCCAGATTTTCTCATACTTTTTCTAATAAAAACAAATAGATTTTAAATATTTCTATGCAGCAGTCGTGTCAGCTGATGGCTTTTAAAGCCACTTTTATATGGCCTTTACCTTTTTGTTCACTTAATGTAAGATGCAAAGCTTCTGTTTGCTGCTACTACTACTACTTATAAAACAGCAAAGCCTGAACTTGATGTTTACTTCAAAGCATCTAAGCCTGTTGCTGAAGGCTTCAATTTTATGCACATGCACAATGAGTACAGTACTGTGTAACTGAAATCATTGTAACTTAATTCCAAGAAAACACACATAAAAACATTCTGACCTGCAAGAGTGACATCTATCCACCTATATATTTAGCACTTTATCTAATCAATATTGGTGTTGACATTGCCATTTGGAAAGCTCTCCTTTTTCCATCTGACTTGGTCTCCAACGTCTACCATGTCCTCTGTTTGCATAATAAACTATTGGCCTAACTACGGTATGCACTTGAGGAAGAACCATAGGTTCCTCTGAAAAAAACCATAAAAGAATACTTCATCATTTCAAATTAACTTGCTTTTCTGTTGTCTCTATCCTCTAACAGCTGCTGGGTTTTTTTTTCCAAAATGAAACTTACCATTTCTCTTGTCTAATGTCATATTTGGCAATAATTATATCTTAATTACATTAAAAAAAAAACTATTATTCAGAGGGCCATCTTTTATGCATGTAATAAATCTTCATATTAATTACCATACATTTTCTATAGTACTTATTTTAAATTTGTCTCTTACAGAACCTACAACCAGCACAAACCTAGTTTTTTTTTCTAAAATTCGTAGCCTTGAGAAAAAGACAACTATGAATTTGTAAGAACCAAATTCAATTCTCTTCACAGATCATGTAGTGCCAAATGCAATAACTACATTGGATTGTGTCATTAAAGAGAAGCACAATACAGTACTGTAATTTTATGGGTTCTGCGTAAGGAAGAAATATTTTATTTTTCAAAGTGAATCATAATGCCATCACCAGTTTAGTTCCTTACATCATCAATCTATGTCCATTTGGAATAAAGTGGCACTGTGTTCAAAAGGAATTACTATATGTCTCAATAAAGTTGCACAAAGTGCAACTTCCAAGTTTTAATACCCGGAAACTATTCTGTAAAATACTGTACAAGCACCTGGCTATAGTAATTATAAGTACTGTACTGTACAGTATTCCCTTGCACAATCCATCCCATTTCTTCTCCATCCAATAAAAAGCAAGGTTCTCTTCTGGATTTCAAGCTGTAGAGCAAACTTCAGAAACAATTACTGTACTGTATGCAGTGATGGGATGTAACAGGTTCTCACCAGTTCGCCAGAACCGGTAGTAACTTTTCCAAGTGTCCCAGAGAACCGGTAGCAGCTTTTGGGGAGAACCACCTTCGGGGCTTACTTTTTCACTGGTTCCCCCACTGTGCATGTGCACCAAGCACTTGGTGTACAGGCATGTCTACAATGCTTGGAACATATGCACGGCCTCCTTACTGTCCTCCTTGCTGTCCTTGTGTTGTGGGTGGGTGGGTGGGTTGTTGGGTGTGTGTGTGAGTGCTTATTTTTATTTTATTATTATTTATTATTTTTCTTTTGGCTCTGCCCATGATGTCATGATGTTGGCTCCGCCCACACTGATGACATCCCGGTGGGGTAGTAAAAAAATTGACATCCCACCACTGACGGTATGCGCAAATTTTAACTGGGAAGGGGAGTGGCAAGGCACTCTTGCGTGTGTACAGTATTTGAAGGTGGATTCAGAGCCATTTCTCACGTTCCTTTTTGTCAAAAAGCCGCCCAGAGTCGGGTCTACCCGATTGGGGCGGGATACCAAATGTCAGCAATAATAATAATAATAATAATAATAATAATAATAATAATAATAATAATAATAATAATAATAATAATCATCATCATCATCATCATATTCTACGCTTGTTGACAATCTTTCTGCAAGTAGTACAGCCACACACTGGGCCCAGGCGATCCACGCAGAAGGGGATCCCGCGCTACCACTGGAGGCTTACCAGAGTAGAACACGAGTGTGTCACGTACGCACGTAACGGCCGACAAGGAAGCTATACACAGGTTCCTATCTTTCAAGAACGACGTCACATAGCATCAGCCCTTCCTCCGGGATTGAGTCATCATGATCCCTCCACCACCCACATCTCCCGGCGCGCTTCTCCTCCATCCCAGCTTTTTGCTTCCCACCCTGGTTTTCCACTTGGCTTGGCCTCTCCATTTTGAGAAAGCCGGGAAGAGACGGCAGCAGGCGGGGGGGGGGGTGATGGTGGGGGCGGACGAGCCTGTGCTTATTATTCAGGGAGACGGGGTTTTTGTTTTTGTAAGCCCATAATAACTTCCTCCCATCTTCACCGGGGCGGGCAAAAAGGGAGCAGAGGAGGAGCTCCCCAAGCAGCCCCATTTAAAGCCGTGGCGCAGCCATCCGGGCGTCACGTGACCCGGTTCCTGGAAAGTTCTTGGAAAGCGGCCTTTGCATTGCCCCCCCCTTTTCCCCGCCAATTCAATGGAGCCGCGAAGCAGAGGCAGCCAGGCTTCGAGGGCTCTTGAGTGAACGCAACCAAAGCGATTTCAGCTCCGTTTCCGGCTGAACCACACTGGGGGAGATTGGGGGGGGGGGGGGTCCCCTCCTTTCCCAACTAAGGACCCTTGAGAATTTAACCTCTTTCCCCTTCATGGGGGGGTGTAAACATGGGGGGTGTAAACAAGGTGCCTAAAAATGCCTACAGGCGCCTCTGGTGGCGCAGTGGTTAAAAACGACTGTAACTGCAGCCAGAACGTTGCGAGTTCAATCCCGACCAGGTCTGGCCTTTTCCATCCTTCCGAAGTCGGTAAAATGAGCCCCCAACATGTTTTGTGTGGGGCAAAAATGCTAATTCCTCTTGTGAACCGCCCACAAGAGTATATAATAAAGCGCTACGGGGGCAGCATAGAAGTGTAATTCTCCCGATTGGGGCAGGGTAGCAAATGCAATAAATAAATAAATAATAATGATGGTGTTTTGTATTGTACATTACTGTATTGTTTACTGAATGGTTATTTTCTTTGTATTAGATATGAATTGTATTGTGATTATGGACTGTATTTTGATCATATTGTGTTTACATTTATGTTGTTGTACTATGCTGTGATTTTGCATTGTTGATCTGTTATATTGTATTGTATTCGATTTTATGATGTAAGCCGCCCTGAGTTTGTTTTTTACCAAGTAGGGCGGCATATAAATCGAAATAATAATAATAATAATAATAATAATAATAATAATAATAATAATAATAATAATAATAATAATAAACATAAACATAAACATAATAATAAACATAATAATAATAATAATAATAATAATAATAATAATAATAATAATAATAATAATTGCTGCCTGCGTGGGAGGGGGGCTATTGTGGGTCGCGGCCCCCACCCCACCCACTCCTTCCTCTTCACCCCACCCTTGTGCCCATGTCCACCACCCTGACGGTTCGGGTGGGCGCGCAAACCCTCTCCAACCAGCCGGGTGGAGGAGAGATGGACCTCTGGGCTGTTGTTTGCTCGGCGTTATGCAGCGTCACCGGCCCATTTCCCGCCCCATCCACAGGAATAGTAAGACTGAGTCCTTTGCCGGGAAGAAGAATAACCTGGCGTCGCCCGCCGACACCCACCCCCGCCAGGCAGCCAATGGGTTCCCTTGGTAGTTTTCCCTCCCTGCTGCGCCTTTGCAACCCAAACGCAAGGCTGGGCAAGGGCGGCCGGGGGAGGGGGTGTCCGAGGGTGGCGTGGGCGAGACCGCCGCCCCCCAGCACTCCGCAGCCTCCCCTCTTTTTAACAACAACAATAATAATAAAATCCATTCAAAGGGATGGTGGGAGGGCCTGCCTCTCTTGGCCTCTGCTGAGGGCGCCGAAGGTAAGAGGGAGCGGACGGCTCTCCCTCCCTCCTCCAAGGCAGGGCCGCCCACCGCGTGTTTCCTCGACAGCAGCCGCCCGCCTGCTTCGAAAGCGAGGCGAAACCAGTCGGCCGGCCAATGAGCTCTCTCTAGAGCCGGGACTCCGGGGCCTGGGAAGAGCGCGCTGCGCCCCGCGCCCCTTCTCCCTTCCTCCCCGGCGGCTGTAGAGGATGGGCCAGCCTGTAATTCCCTCCCCCGACTCCGGAGGGGAACGAAGACCCCCCGACGGAAACTGGGGCCCGCCAAGCCACCGGGGATGCTCTCCAAATAGCGCGGCATCCGACGGAGCCCTTTCCCCTCCGGAGCTGCTGCAGGTGGCGGTGGGCAGGACCCTTTGAAGGCGGGAGAAAGGAGGAGACCCCCCCCAAATGCCCTTCCCTCCCTCCCGCTGGGTTCCCCCACTACTCTCTCCTCCTCCTGCTGCCCCCAAATGACCCTGCGCGCGGCCGGCTCCTCCGACGGCGCCGACAGGGCTGGGGGCCCCCCGTGGGAGGCTACCGGGGCGGCGGCGGAGCCGTCCGGAGCGGGGCGCCTGGATTTGGCCATGCAGGAGCTGAGACGCGCAGGTAAGGTGGGATTGGGGCCGAGGAGGCGCACACGGGGACGGTCGCCCCCTCTTCGGAGGAGACGGCAGCTTTCCGAGGATCTCTTCTTAATATTTCCTATAGGCAGCTCAAAGGACAACAGGAGCCAAGTAGCTCCTCAACCCGGGTCTGTGTGTGTGTGTGTGAACGTGCCAGAGTGACCGGGGATCGACGAGCCACGCTGGGGAGTGAAGACAGGCGCGGAAAGGAGCGCAGCATTCGTAGACAAATCGGCTCCCAGCGAGGAAGCGTCCCATAAATAGGCGCCCTAGAGAGGATCTTCCTGCCAACCTAGCAGTTCGAAAGCAAGACATTGCAAGTAGATAAATAGGGACCACTTCGGTGGGAAGGTAAACAGCGTTCCGTGCGCTCCGGTGTCTAGTCATGCCTGCCACATGACCATGGAAACGTCTGCAGAAGCAGACAGCGCTGGCTCTTCGGCTTAGAAACAGAGATGAGCACTGACCCCTAGAGTCGGATACGACTGGCTTTCGAGCAAAGGAAACCTTTACCTTTAGAGAGGATCTGGAGCGGAAAGGGGTGCCGTGTGTGCGCTCGTGTGCTTTTCAAGAAGTGACGCTATTTTGATGGAGTGATTTGATTATTTACACCCCAGACCCTCGATAAAAAACAACGGCCGCAGAACCGTTTGGGAATCGTTCTTGAGTTTCTTTGGCCAAAAATAACACCGGGAGCTCTTCAGGTTTTTGTCCTGATCTTTCTAAGCGTAAAACAGACGCCGCTCCACGTGTGGCAGGATTAAAAAGAAAACAAAAGTTCCTGTTCTGTGTTTCTAAAGCATTAATTGAGGGGTATTTCTACTTCCAAGTGCTATGAATGTCACTCCGAATTTCAGATCGGGAGATATTAATACGATTCCTGGATGTGTTATATAACCCTGAGGTGATTTCCCCTCCCTCTGAAAACAATGGTTCCTCCAAAAACGTCTGGTAAAATGTAGGACAGGCTTTTACGAGAAATCAAGAGTTGCTGGAGACTTCCAAGAGGAGAAAAAAAATGTCATTATAAGGGAAATGGTTTAATTTGTTCAGTTTGTAACAACTGACCAGAATATCTCATGTGGACAAGAAGGCGTCTCAAAGTCTTGCAGATTCGTACATTTTCCTTCTAATGTTTCTAAAAGAGATTTTCCTAGAATGCCCATAAATCAGAAAGAAATCATTGAGCTTATGAAGACAAAAAAACACATTGAAATTTAACAGTAAAATATTAAATGACAGCAAAAGATGTTTATATTTGTTGTAGATACAGTACAACAATGTGTAGCTATTTCATGCGTCTCCTCCAGTTCCTCTGATAATGCTTTGCCCACATTTGAACAGTGATGTGTCATAAACCAAATATGAGCATCTGTTTGTTAGTCACAGAGGCTCACAGTAAAAAAAAATGCACCATCAGTTTTTGGGTAATATAATGCACTTTTCTGTTAACAGAATTCTGTCCCCAGATATGCATTCTTTAGCATGTGATGATACCTGAGTAATTTTTCTCCCTTTCCGTCAGGATGGTACTGGGGTAACATGACTGTTGCAGAAGCCAAGGAGAAATTACAGGATACATCTGAAGGGACTTTCCTGGTCAGAGACAGCTCTCACTCAGAGTACTTGCTTACCATTTCTGTCAAAACATCAGCAGGACCTACCAATCTGCGGATTGAATTTCAAGATGGAAAATTCAGGCTGGATTCTATTATTTGTGTCCGATCCAGACTCCGGCAGTTTGACAGTGTGGTCCATCTCATTGAGTACTACGTTCTTATGTGCAAGGACAGAGGAATGGTTTCTGAAATGCCTTCAAATGGACCAGTTCATCTTTATTTGAATAAACCGCTTTATCATTCAGCTCCTTCTTTACAGCACCACTGTAGAATCGCTATAAACAGATACACAAATGAAATCCATGAACTTCCTTTGCCAACAAGACTGAAGGAATTCTTGAAAGAATATCAATATCAGGTATAAATATTTCACCTACTCTGCCTCATTAAAAATGAAGAAATCTTGAGCACAATTGCATGAAATCAAAGCCCTGAGCATTCAGCTACAAGGTGTAACATGTAATTCATTGAAAATAGTAGTTCAGGCTATGTATGTACAGTCATACCTCGCATAACGAATATAATTAGTTCTGCGAGGTTGCTCACTATGCAAAAAATTCGCTATTCGAGTCTGACTCGCATAACGAATTTTTTGCTATGCGAGTCGGACTTTTCCCTATGGAAAAACGCATAACGAGCGTTTCTATGGGGAAAACTCGCATAGCGAAAAAAATTCGCTATGCGGGTTTTCCCCATAGAAACGTTCGTTATGTGACTTTTCCCGTAGGGAAAGTCTGACTCGCATAGCGAAAAATTCGTTACGCGAATCAGACCGCTTAGCAAAAAACTTGCTCGTTATGCGAGTTTTTCACTAAGCAAAACGCTCGTTATGCGAGGTTTGACTGTATAGGGAACTTGGATTGAATGTGTCAGTCAGATTTTTGATACAGAGCAATCTCTTGGTAGAAGCTCCCAAATGCCAATATATAACCTCACTTTGAGAAAAGTCCTTTTAAGAGGTCAGGTTGGGCATAAGTGCAGCCAGTGGGAAGTTCCCCACGCTCTGTATCCCATTTGCTCTCACCATCGCCCTTGAATGGGATGGTTTCAGAGCCACCTCTAAAATATAATTTGAAATGTAAAACCTGCCCCGTCTGAATAGTTTTCTCTGCTGACAACTGGTAGAAAATCATATTGTATGGTTACTGATAACCAGTTCAAATACTATAACAGCAATCTGTCTGCCCCTCAAAGTCACTTTTGTGTGATGAGCTAAGACAATGTCTTTATAGTTTTCCTCTTTAAAATGATAAGTTTTGTATGACTGCATTGCAGTTAGTAGTCATAATAGCAATTGATACATTACCGTGGGGAAAATTCACAGTAGCAAAATATTGTGTGGGTGCTAGCAGTGTGTCTTTATTCATACCAAAGGGCTAAGATAGCAACAATACACATCTGGATCCCGTGCAGCAATAGTGCATTTGTGGTTCTATAAATTTTAGTGGAGCTCTTTAGAATAAAGATTGTAGACCAGTGGTTCCCAATGTGGGGCACATGCCCCACTGGTGCACTTCAGTTCTTAGAGGCCTAAGTCAGTACATTGGCTGATCAGTGCTTTGGGGAATTGACTTAGGCTTCTGGGATTTGAAGTCCAAAAACCAAAGTTTGGGAATCACTGTTGTAGACGATAAATATCTGGCTAATGTAAAATACTGGCATAGGAGTGGTTGATGGAACTGCTGTTCTGAAAGAATGTGATTAACTGCCTGAATAGTAAGATAAATTGGATGTTTCCGATCATGTTTTCATTCAGTTTTAATTGCAATAGGGGATAAATCCAATGTTGTTGTCATGTGTTGTTTGTTGTAAATTGTTGTTAAGATGCTTCCAATTTATGACAGCCCTGATAGGTATGTGAGAAGTTTAAGGAGTGATTTACCAGTGTATCCCCCTAGTGAATTTCCATGGTTGAGCAAAAATTTGAATCAAGGACTTGTTAGTACTATTCCATCATTTTATCAACCCAGACTTCGTCTTTTCTAAAGTAGACCCACTGAAATAAATGAGATTTAATAGTTGCAAGTAATTATTGGTTTCAATCCATTGATAATGATGGAGCGAGTCCTAGTCCATTTTTTTTAATGTGTGGCTGGAAATCATCACTCCACGAATCATAGCCAGTTTATTGTTGTTTTTCCTTCCATGTGATCAAACTGGAGTGTTGTTTCCCTGTTTAAGGGCTCCTGTAGAAGTCCTGTCTGCTTGTGAATAATTTAGGAACTCTACGGAACAAACATGTTTACTTTATGACTCGTAAGAAATTGTACCCGGGGTCCGAAGAAAGTGCCATTTGGATAGCTTGTTAGAGTATACTACTAAACAGAGGATATGAATCAAAACTATCAAATTCTGCTCACTTGCTCTTGAGTGGCGCCTTTCTATGCACAGGTCCAGTAGCACATACTATTAAAAGAACCCTTCTCTCAAAACAGTTGCAAAATTAGACTGAATAAGCATACACTTCACTTTTGTTTACAAGGACGCAGGGCATACATTAGGATAGCATATTTAGATTTTTTTTAATGTGTCAAGAGCTGCCTTTTTTTTGGGTTATAAATCACTTACTGCCTCTCTAACAAGTCTCTGTAGAATTAGACTGTTTGAATGTCTAGAATGCAATATTGCAGTTGTGGTTTCCGTGGCTGAACATGGAAAGCAGCAATTACTATTACTTTCTACAATGTAGAATTTTTAATATCTTATTTCCTTGAAATGCAAGTGGTTTCACCTGTTTTAAAGAATGCTCGAGGCTGTGGCTGTGGTTTCACATTGTATTCAATAAAGTAAATTGCAGAGGCTCTATATTCTCAATGTGTTTTGTGTGTATCAAGAAGAGCTTTATACAATTTCAAAAACAATATTTCTGTTTTCCTTCATACTTCCTTCACTTGTTTTGAAAAATAGCAGATCATTGACATTTATCTTGATTGTGCAGTGATGACGTACGTATTCAAATATATCCATGGCTTACATTCTGACTGGTGATATTAGTTTTGCTACAGATTTTGCCCCTTCTATTTTTGACTTCTTTATCTCCACAACATTAGTTTAAAAACCTACAATACATTCCTGAAAACTCACCACATAAACTAGTAAGATAGATTTTGGAGCATACATAAACTAGAATCCATGTTATTAAACCAAAAAATGAAGATAAGAGCAGCTCTGTCGGACAAACCAATTGTCCAAAAGATACACAGCTGCTTCTAGAACAATCTTAAGAAGCCATGATGCAACTGGCATTCAGCAGCATGTTGCCCCAGTTCTATATAGTTGAGATTGATAGATATTAATCACTTTACCCTTCATGGATTTGTCTAATAACCTTTTAAAACTAAGAGCTCTCACAATATTTTTCACCACATATTTTGAAGAAAGGTCCAATATGAGTTAAACAACATTGTTCAAGGAATGACTTTTCTATCCTGTTTTACTTGCTTGTCAGTTTAGAACTGTAAGGGAAGGAGAAAATTATGGTTTTTACTTCCTGCAAACAATATGTTGGTAGTATATAACATTTTATTATGCAGTGCTGTACATCTTCAATCAGAAGTAATCTTCCAAATCTCAGTGGTACTTTCTAGTATGTGGCCTCAAGAGTTGAAGTCTAATTTTGATAATTTTAGATATGAAGTCCTAAAAGTGAGTGAAGCACCTCTTGTTTTTTCTCCATTAGTACAGTTTATAAGAATTTGTGACAAAATGATGCATATAATGAGCATTAAAATTTTTCTCATAGATAAATGTTCAGTGAGATTTCACAAGGGCATTGTAAATATGGCAGGGCATCATTTGTGATCTATTTGTGTATGATACTTCAGTCATGGAACTTATTACTAGCTGGGCCACATGTGGTCATTTGGTGAGGGGTTGCTTCTATTTTCATTCTTTAGTGCAGTGATGGTGAACCTTGGCACTCCAGATGTTCTTGAACTTCAATTCCCAGAAGCCCTGATTAGCAGGAGTGCTGACAAGGGCTTCTGGTAATTAAAGTCCAAGAGCACCTGGAATGCCAAGGTTCACCATCACTGCTTTAGTGAGTTATATACAGTACTCTTGAGGCACTGCAAGGCGCCTCTTTGGAACAGTCACCTTAAAACCTAGCTGCCTTTTCTCAATGCCATTAGGTTAGGTGTTACTCCAAAGGACAACCCTCCCAAACCTATCCAAAGTGTCTGAGGTTGCCCTTTATGTGCCAATTAGACAGTGCTTTTTAGCTCCCGTTGGGATTCATATTATTCAGTTAGAAAGTTAGAAAGTTTATTTTTGTAAATTTTGTTGTCTTATTCAAGTCTTGGTATTGTGTTGTCTAAGTTGATGTGGACGAGGCACTCTCTGTTTCCTCTGATTGCTCATTTTTACAAAAAGTTACATATGACAAAATAAAGAGGAGAGTTTATCTACATATCAAAGAAAGGTTTATTAGGGAAATACAGTTACGAAGATAGAAAGGAAAAGGTAATTTATCAGGTAGTCTAAACTGAAGGGGAAAAGTCATAAGCTATATAATCATTTATAATCTCACAGTCTTGTTCATGAGTTTCTCAACTATCTTTTAACTTTACAATCAACGGATTCTACAGATGCCATGCCACACACTATTTCTTTATCTCCTTTTTCTTCATTAACACAAGACAGACCTCTCTAATTTTATTTCTTTCAACTGTCATCTCTCAGATGGCCTACAGACACATTTTCCCAACACTCCAGTCCAGGAGCTCTTAACCATTTAAAACCAGGGGCTGGGTCACACTCCCTCAGACAGGTTTTGGGGCCATTCTGCCCTTCCACCACATGGCACTTCCTGGTGCAATGGAGGCAGTGGGAGGCCATATGAAATGGTGCTGTGGGCCACATACAGGCCACAGGTTGAGAATCCCTGCTCCAGTCAGTTGCTAAGGAATCATAATTCAGTTACTCAACTTCCAGTCACCTTAGCTCTCCACCTGTGCCCCTCCCACAATACCAAACATTAAAGTTTGTCTACTTAAAAAGCTAATAAAAGTAATTATACAAAAATTTAAACATAAGCACTCCAAACAGGCAGAATTTCCACACTTGGTTCTCATATATTTCTCAGTATCTGTCTGAGAGTTCCTTAGGTCTCTAGACAACTTTGTTGACTGTCTCTAGAGCCAAAAGTATGGCCAGCAAGGACTGAAAAGACTTACAAACAAAGGTCATGCCAGAATCCTTGGAAATGCCTTGTTTGCCAGAGTTTGGAGGTAAATGCTTGGAAATTATTAATTAACTTGTAAATAATTCCTTTTTCCAATGATTAAGGTACAACTACATTAGTTTGTTACTTAATGAGGAGAAAGTGTGACTGAGTTACTTTTAGTTTTAGGGATAGTTTCACTGAGTGATGGTGGAAAAGTATCACATCATCTGTGTTTTTGTGATGTTCAGGTAACAATGGAGAGTACAGAAAGATAATTTGAAAGCTCAAGCCAGTGGCTAGTAATCAGGTGTTCTTTAAAAATGAACCAAAATAATTATTTTTGTAATTTTTAAGAAACAGAAATGGATTTGTTGGGTTTTTTAAAAATATAACCATCTGATGACTCACTATTTTGACTATTATTACTTCTAAAATAAATTTTGAAACTCTGCTTGGCACAGAATTCTACTACATCAGAGAGTAGGCATTCTGTTTCCATTCTGTTTAGCAACTCCTGAAATGAGGACACCAGAATTCACTGCACCATATTAGTGGAAATCAAAACTGAAAATTCTTAATTTCTACCAGAAAAATGGTTGAAGCATTTACCATGATTTTATTAAGGATGGATTAAAGCCAATTAATAATTCCAACTAGAGTGGAACCATTAAATTAGTGGAATTTATATGCTGACTTCAATTACAATTTCTCAGGGGATTGCCTGTATTTGGGATTAACAACTGGATTTAGCCTATTGAGTTCAGCACACATTTGAAAAGGTATTTATGTGCTGTCTTTGTACAACAATATTAAGAACATCCATAAGAGCATTGAGACAATAAATACGGAAACTAACATTTCACTCTTCTGTAGTTTTCTAAACTGAAAAGCCATTCTACTCAAATTAAGACAAAAATGGCTCCCAGTAAATTAAATATGTTTGTACCAGGAGTTTCTCCAAAGATTTTGCATACTTAGTTTAGGTATGGAGAAAAAAATCAATATTATCATAGGTCTTTATTATTTTACAAACTGTAATAGTAAAATTTCTCTTACAATTAACAATTAATTGTAAAATATATTTTATGAGGCAAATCATTTGTAATTTTTAGTCTTTTAGTTTGTCATTGTAACAGTAATTGACCCATCTTTGACATATAACAATACAGTACTGTATTTTGAAATGAGCTATTCTTTGGCTGCAGCTTGATCTGCAAGCTCTGAGCAACAATTCTGATTATGTAATATGAGAACAAGTACAACTTAGCGCTGAGGAATTTGCTAAATGGTAGGGCTTATCCATTGGTTCTCCTCAGTTGTTATTTGCTATGTAAGGATCAGCTGTTGTGTTGAGTTCAGTAAACAAGTAACATCTGCAATATGAACCTGTTTAGCCTACCTATAAAGGTATGTGTAACATGTTAAAGTTACATTATTATTATTTCAGTGTTTATACATTTTGTGGCCAGTGCTTTTTGTTTTATATACATACTGATCTGTTGAGCAGTGTAACTAGTCTTATAATCAAATAAACTTTTGCCAGCTTTTGATACATGGTGTCTTAACTGCTCCCATTTGCAATGTTTTGCATGCTGTCCAAACGTGGGTACAGATGGAATGATTGGGCAGTGTCCACCATCGTTCACCTGCCAGTTGTCCTATAGATCAGGAGTCCCCAACCACTGGGCCGTGGATCAGTACTGGGCCATGAGCTGTCCCAAACCGGGCTGCAGGGGTGGGTGGCACTTGGGAGCCCCAGTGGCAACCTTCTGCCCTCAACATTCTCTGCCGTGTCTGTCCGGTGAATGGAGCAAGAGCATGGGCTTCAGACACAGAAGATAGGCAGGTGGCTGGGCCCCTCCTTGGTTTTAAGCTACAGTGGCGGCAGACAGGAGAGATTAAAAATCCCACCACCCTCAGGTCCGTGGAAAAACTGTTTAGCATGAAACCGGTCAGTGGTGCAAATAAGGTTGGGGACCCCCACTATAGATCCTTGATTTGTCATATTAACTAACCAAACCACAAACAGTTAGAATGTGTCAGCAGGTCAAATTGTGGACTTTTCCCATTAGCTTATGAAAATCTTCCATTGTTAGGTCATTTTGTTTCACAGTTGCTGGAGTGTACAAGATGTACTTTTCTTAATGGCAGGCCACCAAGTGCGTTGTTCAACTATTTTGAAGAAGTATAAATATATTTGATTTGGAATCTATGTTGTTTATGCTGACCTCCACCATGTTAGGAATATCTACCCCATTTCTTTGGTAAGTTTTCTAAAGCATCCTCTACTGAATTTTAAAAGATCTCAGCTCTTTCAAAGGATTACTAATAAGAATTTCATTGCAGCCTAGTCCAATACAAGTTGTCTTTAAAGAGAAAGTCTGATGCACAGTTGTCTTTAAAGACAATATCTCTTCAATTTATTAACCCACTTAAAATTTAAACTTATTAGATCTCCATTCTTCCCAGAGGCAGTACTAAGAAAGATCAGAGAAGTGGTGGAACTGCTGAATTTTTCTTCAGTATGTGACACTGAAGACTGAGAGCCAAAGGAAACATTATAGATAAAACATTGTTTTAGTTGAAATTTCTTTAATGTTCCAGGAACATGATCCTGGCAGGATTTACATGTCTGAAAATGTTTGAAAAATCTAACCTGCAAAAAAGTCCATTGGAATGAAACTAGTTTGGAAAGGGGTAAAACTGAATTTGAAGAATTGATATTAAAAATAAAGGGAGAAATGGGAATTAAGGGCTTGGTAAGCAAGATTTATAAGATCTTAAATAAAGAAGGTAGACCACAAGAAACTTTAAAATGCATATGGGAACAGGATTTGAATGTTAAAATTACAGAATTATCATGGAAAAGAAAGTGGAGAAGAATTATGAGAACAATGTCTCTAAGAGTAAAAGAACATAACTATAAATTGTTATGGAGATGGTACTTGACCCCAGTTAGGCTTCATCAAATAGATACAAATATAAATGACGTGCTGGAGATGTAAACAAACAATGGGAACATATGAGTGGAGGAGTTGTAATGTGGTAAAAGTTTTTGCGGGGGAAATAGAAGAAGAAATTGCAAGAATTATGAAGATGTGACTTAGGCTGGGGTCAAGTATAGTTTACTGACTGATGTTGACAGTACAAAAGTGGATGAAGATAAAAAAGTTAATATCTGTAATGTTAACATCAGAACCAGGCAATGTATTGCAAGAAATTGGAAAAATGATGTGGTTCTAAAGATTGAAATGTCGGAACTCGCTCTAAATGACAAGTTAACGTGGGAATTGAATGTTAAAAAAGGTATAGTTCAAGAAAATAGATTTTGGAAAATTTGGCAATTATTTGCGGAAGTTACACTGAGCAGGAGAGGAAGAATAAAGCCAGTACCAGATCAAATGAGTTTTTGGAAACAATGAAGATGAATGTGAAATACAGTAATACCTCATATAACATTAGTATCGAATAACAGTAAAATCGCATAACATTAAGGAATCTGGGGGGAAGAATTGCATCAGATAACATTAAGATCCTATGGGATGCTTCAGATAACAACCGCTAAAGCCTGTGTGGTTACAATGTATCTCTATGGATCCCATAGGATTTTAACATGCATCAGATAACACTAAAAATCATATAACACCAAGACGTGTGGAACCAGGTTTTAGTGTTATATGAGGTTTTACTGTACCACGATCCTCGGGGCATTGTACATATCACTGTGGTGTGTATACTAAGTTAGGTACTACATTGAATAGTAGATATTACACTGAATATGAAGTATTAATAAAAGTGTTTAACAGCATATGTTGAGGGACAGTATAATTAGAAGATAATAGAGGATAGCATTTTATGTTTTTAATGTATTTTTAGGTATTGAATTTGATGTTTTGTTTTATAATGTAAAAAAAAAGTTATTTTTTTAGTGTTGTATTTGTATTTGAAAATTTAATTAAATTTTTAAAGTTCATTTTTATATCCAGAAGGCAAATAACAAAGCAAAGCAAAATTTGAAATGGGGTAGACAGGGAGGAAAATATACAAAAAACCTCCTGTTGTGACAATCAGATAAAGAATTCAGGAGACTTCATTGCCAGTTCTACTTCCTTGGTATCAAGAACAGATTTCCATTTGGAGGTTTGGAGCAATGATGACATTACTTCAGTATTCCATAAATCTTTATAATAACTGCATGCTAATTTGCACTGAAAATTAATTTCATTCACTTATTTGATTACTTACGTGTTCATTTTCTTTTTGTAAATTTCCCTACCTACAGCATGCAGCAATGGTTATAGAATGTGTAACCAATGAACATTTCAAACTTTGGACTGGTCTTGTTGAAAAGGGTAACACCTGAAATTAATTAAATAGGCATTGAAAAGTGTGAGAAAAAACATCTAAAAATATGGGAAGAAGAATTCTCTAACACAAATAAAAGTTACTGAAAATGATACTGTTTATGTTCATAAGCCTCAAGCCTATGGCACTCACATACTGTTGTTTTTGACTGGGAATTTACTCACTAAAAACTCAATGGTTTTGTGCTAGACTTAAAGTATGCAAAGGATAATCCATATTATAGCAAATCTGTTTTCCTTTCTAAGGCCATGATTTATATATAATGGGAATACTTTTGGAACGGGGGGTGGGGGTGGGGGTTAAGCCTGACAGCCATGCTTCCAAGGTACACATTTGTTCAAATTTAGCAAATAACTAGGTTCAACTGGAGCAAATCATACCTGATGTGACTCACAAATGTGACATCTGAAACATATTTGACATCCAATACATTGGCTTGAAAGCAAACACTGCCATGTGTAATGAAAGGAAACGGCATGCAATCAGAACTGTTGACTCATACTTCTGCCCTTTATTAAAAGCTACCCTTTCTGATAAGTACCGGTATACAATATAAGGTGATCCTTACTGATTTAGGTTAGCTGCCTAAGCCTAGAACTCTCCAGTTGTATAAGCCTACAGTTCCCAGAATCCCTCATAGCAGTGCTGGCAAATGGGTTCTGGGAGCTATAGGCTAACCACTCAGGTTGAGGAAAGATAGGTTTCTTCAGCAGTCCCTTTTGTCTCTCTCAAAAAGCCTTTAAGATATTGCTTTTAACTGAGGTCAAAACAATCACCTTGAAGGGAAAGTGATGGGAGTTAATGAGGCACACAAATTACAACAGATATGCTATGCTTTCTAATATAATGTATGGTAAAGGTCCTTATGAAATAGAGCTTGGAAATGTTGCTTTTCTGAGTACAACTTGCAGAATCCCTCAGCCAACAAATCTAGGGGTCATGCTGGCTGAGGATTCTGAGAATTATAGTGGAAAAGGTAAAATCTGTAAGTCTTCTGTGTCTAGGTCAGACTTTAAACTGCTGAAACAAAGCCACCTTTTAGTGAATTCATTCTGTAGTTCCTTTCACCTGACCTAGTGAGATAAATTAGCCAGCATAAGATTGCTGTTGCCTGGGGTACACCAGATTGTGGCTCAAAAATACCACAATCTTTGAGGATGCAAATCTGTAAGTATTGTTCCTGTTTAACCAAACCAGGGATGCCCATACTATGACCCACGGGCAGGATTCAGCCCCTGATACCAATTCATCCAGTCCGCCCCACTCCCGGAAGCTGAAATAAAATGTGCCTGTGCATGGACAGAACACTGCCATAAATGCGCCTGCAGCTGTTGTAAACAGCATTCTGTGCATGTGTAGGCATGTTTTACTTTTGGTGGGAGGAACTACGCGACCTACCCATGGCCCAAAAAGTTTGGCCACCCGATCCAAACTATTTTTTTCTACTGACCTGCCCACAAGACTCACTTGACCACAACAAAGATGGACTTCTCATCTTGAAATCCCAAATCTAAAAAAACCCCACAATTTCTCAGAAGACTTAAGATATATTTCCTTGTCATTTGAGACACACACTGTGCAGCTGCCACATGGGCATAACGTACTTTACGAAAGCTAAAAATGCTGCACTTCTACATGGAGCAGAATGGAACAGACGTCTCAAGGTGCACATACCTAACGGATGGGTACAATAAAAGTGACAATTTAAGCAAATTCCCTGGGTGACCACCTCAATTGTGGCATTTGGAAGAAGAATAGAGACGGAGACTTCTGGAAACAGCTGGTCAGTGAGAAAGAAGCAGCAGAAAGAGAGCTGACAAAAAGAGAGATCAAAAGCGTAGTCCTGCCTTTTTGTAGCTCTGGTGACATCATCCAGTACCTCTAGCAAAACCAGGCCTTCCCTCACCCACCAACCCCAATATTAACAATAGAACAATACAGAACCCCACAATAGCATGGGACTGCAGTGGCTCAAGTCACTAAGACGCTGGCTGGGAGGCGAAAGGTCAGCAGTTCGATTCCCGAGTACTGCAGGACGGAATGAGCTCCCGTCTCTGTCCCAGCTCCTGCCAACCTAGCAGTTTGAAAGCAAGAAATTGCAAGTAGATAAATAGGGACCACTTCAGTGGGAAGGTAACAGCGTTCCATGTGCTCCGGTGTCTAGTCATGCCTGCCACATGACCATGGAAACGTCTGCAGAAGCAGACAACGCTGGCTCTTCAGCTTAGAAACAGAGATGAGCACTGACCCCTAGAGTCGTATACGACTGGCTTTCGAGCAAGGGAAACCTTTACCTTACTGTTATCATTCTGTCTTTGAAATCTATTACCAAAATCTAGTTTTTTGTGGGAAGAGGAAGGAACCTTTAACACAGGTTTCTCAGCCTTGGGTCCCCAGATGTTCTTGGACTTCAGTTCCCAGAAGCCAAAGTCAGTACACCTGCTGACCAGAGCCACTGGGATTGAAGCCCAAGAACATTTGGGGGACAAAGGTTGAGAAACAATATATATTTTGTCTCCACCTAAGCCCTCAGAACAAAAAAACAGCAACACCACCACCCCGCAAACTGCTTCTCAATTTAACTTTGTTACCTTGACTGTTTCAGTTTTGCCTGAATTTAGATTAGCTTACAGCAGTGCTGTTACAGTACTGAAGTGGTGTAAAACATCTTACTATGTAGATGATCATGTTTGTGCTGATAAAAATATTGATAAGCATCAATATACACAAACAAAACTGGGTTTATTTGGTGTCCTCTTCTGAAACAAAAACTGTTATTAAACATTTTCAGAGTCACATATAATTTCATTGATAAGATTTTTAAAAAAGACATAAAAGGTATTATATTATTTTGCTAAGGGAGTTGTGGTGGCTCAGTGAGTAAGAAATTTGACTTGTTACCTGGAAGGCCGGCTAGTCAGCAGTTCGAAACCCGGGTACTGCATGACAGTTTGAATGCCCATCTCTGTCCCAGCTTCTGTCAACCTAGCAGTTCGAAAGCAAGAAATTGCAAGTAGATAAATAGAGATCACTTTGGTGGGGGAAAAGATCTTGGGGACATGAAAGGAACCTCATTTGGGCATCTC
Organism: Furcifer pardalis; assembly: GCA_030440675.1. Taxonomy (NCBI): domain Eukaryota; kingdom Metazoa; phylum Chordata; class Lepidosauria; order Squamata; family Chamaeleonidae; genus Furcifer; species Furcifer pardalis. The sequence goes on along the minus strand of CP126892.1, from coordinate 171,223,651 downwards.
AAGTGGAGTTTCTCCAGCAAAAATCCTTTCAACCCAGAATAGTTTCTGACACAAAATTATTATGCTGCTAGGATATATATCTTAGTGAACACAAAAACAGCATTTGACAGGATTGGAAAAGATCTCAAACTAGCAGTTGCTGCTAAACTTCAGATACTATCTATTTGAAATACTGTATCCATATTATGTTGTTAATGTTGATCTGTAATTCACCTAGGACTAGTGTGAAACTTGCAGAATAATTGTGATCATCAGTGTCTTATACAGTACAGAAGTGTTGTAATGGCATACTATTAAGTGTAATAACACTAGGGCTGGGCTATTGATTGCACTAGGCTGCCGTGACTAAGTGGTTAAGATGCTGACCTTGATGACTGGAAGGTCAGCAAGTCAACAGTTCAAGATCTGAGTGCTGCATGACAGTGAGCTCCTGTCTCTGTCCCAGCTTCTCCCACACTAGCAGTTTGAAAGCAAGAAACTGCCAGTAGATAAATAGGGACCACTTCGGTGGGAAGGTAACAGCGTTCTGTACACTCCATTGTCTAGTCATGCCTGCCCATGGAAACGTCTGAAGACGCAGACAGCACCAGCTCTTTGGCTGTAAACGGAGGTGAGCACTGGACCCTATAGTCAGATACGACTGGCTTTAGAGCAAGGGCGACCTTTACCTACTGATTGCAATATAAGTTTTGGTCAGGATCACCTTCAACGTTATTCTGCTATACAGCAGACTGCACTGCATAACTGTTGTGAACTGAGGTCTTTCACCATCCTCTCCTTTACATCGTGTTGATACTGTCTTGCTACTTCACCCACCGTAAGCATACATTACTAATATTACTGCCTCAGCCCCAGTAAGCATGCATTATTAACAATTTTTAATAAATTTTTATTAGGTATTTAAAAAAGAGACAGATACAAGCAGAAGAGTAGCGTGCCTTGGCGGGGCCCCGTATAAAAATTTGTTTGGGGGCCCTTAGGAAGGGTAAATATTTGTTTTGCTTACGCACGTTGGGGGCCCCCCGTGGCCCTGGGGCCCCGTATAATTGATACGGCAGATACGGCGGTAGCTACGCCTCTGGATACATGTACAGTAAAACCTCATATAACACTAAAACCTGGTTCCACAAGTCTTGGTGTTATATGATTTTTAGTGTTATCTGATGCATGTTAAAATCCTATGGGATCCATAGAGATACATTGTAACCACACAGGCTTTAGCGGTTGTTATCTGAAGCATCCCATAGGATCTTAATGTTATCTGATGCAATTCTTCCCCCCAGATTCCTCAATGTTATGCGATTTTAGTGTTATTGGATACTAATGTTATATGAGGTATTACTTATAAATAAAATCATAAAGACATTAAAATCGTATTACTGTATAAGGTTTCTAAAGTAACAATACTACTATAACAATCATTTCTAAAACATGATATTCTCCAACACTGTTACAATTTATATCATTATTATCACCCATGCATTATTAACAGACAATTGCGTCATATGGCTATTTTGAAACTGGAAGGCTGGCAAGTCGGCAGTTCGACAACCGGGTACTGCATGATGGATTGAGCGCCCGTCTCTGTCCCAGCTCTTGGGAGACACGAAAGGCGCCTCGTTTGGGCGTTCCCTGAGCGGAGTTTCTTCCGCAAAAAATCCTTTTTCCGCCCAGAATAATGTCTGACACGAAATTAATTAACCGGAATTACAAGAAACCACCAGCGCCCGTCATCACTTCCACATGGGGCGGGAAGCGAAGCTGCCCGTCCTTCTTCCCCCACTTTCGCCCAAGTAGTCCTGAATCCAGTCCTCGCGGCCGCTTTTGTCCGGGGCGAGGGGGAAAATGGCGTCCACGGGAAACAGGAACTTTCGTCTCCACGCGATAGTCTTTCATGGTGGTGGTTGCTCTTGTGCTTTATTATGGCCATGTGTCCGTCATTTCACTTCTGCCCTTAAGAAATATGGGAGTGGAACATTTCCTGTTTAGTGGGGGGGTGCCTTCAAGAAACAGGGTGAAGTGAGTATGTCTGGCTGCTGCCTGTGTTGGATAAATGATTCTTGGACGGCAGTAGGTAAGTCATTTTCACTTCACATTTTTTACTTTCCTCGTGCTGCTCTAATATTGTCATTTCCCTTGCAGAGGTCTCGGAAGAATTCATGCCGTTTCCTCGTATTTTATCAACCTCCTTTTCTCCCTTTTCAGTGTTTATTTCCGCGCAAACTTCCATTCATTTTTCTTTCTTTTTCCTTCCTTCCTTTTCAGTCTCCTCCATAGAAAGTCTGTTAAGTTTGTTTTTCCCCCCCTTTCGACACAGATCTTTTTGTGGCATTTTTTGTTGTTGCCCCCCAGCTGCTTCTGCTGTGCAGTTTCGAACACCCTGCTGTATGAAGGATGCCAACAAACTGGAACAAGTTCAGAGGAGGAGGGCAACCAGGATTATCAAGGGGGCTGGAGGAAACCAAGACTGAAATAACTGGTGATGTTTAGATAGGAAAACACTTTTCAAATACAGTACAGTAAAACCTCATATAACACTAAAACCTGGTTCCACAAGTCTTGGTGTTATCCGATTTTTAGTGTTATCCGATGCATGTTAAAATCCTATGGGATCCATAGAGATACATTGTAACCACACAGGCTTTAGCGGTTGTTATCCGATGCATCCCATAGGATCTTAATGTTATCCGATGCAATTCTTCCCCCCAGATTGCTTAATGTTATGCAATTTTAGTGTTATTCGATACTAATGTTATCTGAGGTATTACTGTACTTGAAAAATAGTCATAAAGAGGAAGGGCAGGATCTGTTCTTCATCATTCCAGCAACCAGGACACACATAATAATGGGCTCAAATTACAGAAAGCTAGATACAGTAATACCTCATATAACATTAGTATCGAATAACACTAAAATCGCATAACATTAAGCAATCTGGGGGGAAGAATTGCATCGGATAACATTAAGATCCTATGGGATGCATCAGATAACAACCGCTAAAGCCTGTGTGGTTACAATGTATCTCTATGGCTCCCATAGGATTTTAACATGCATCGGATAACACTAAAAATCATATAACATCAAGACTTGTGGAACCAGGTTTTAGTGTTATATGAGGTTTGACTTGTACAGTACAGACTGAATATAAAAAAAATGTCTCGACTGTTAGAGCAGTATGACAATGTAAACCAGGGATTCTCAACCTGCAGCCCCATGGGCCGGATGCGGCACGTAGCGCCATTTCATGTGGTCTCCACCACACCCAGAAGTGTCATGTGGTGGAGGGAGGGCAAAATGGCCATCCCATCCCCGAAACTGTCTGAGGGAGTATTTCCCAGCCCCTGTCTTAAAAAGGTTGAGAACTCCTGATGTACAGGGCCAGATTTTCCTTTAGGCTAACTTGGCTTCAGCCTAGGGCCTTAAGATCAAGAGGGGCCTATATATTGATATATATCACAGTAATGATATATTTTATTATCTCTCGTGCAATTTAAAAACTTAAAAATGGGAGCTGAAAGAGCCACATAAATAAATCTGGCCCTGCTGATGTAAACAATTGCTTTGGGAGGTAGTCAGTGCTACAATGCTGGAGGCATTCAAGAGAAAGTTGGAGCATTCTCTGTTACATCTGCTTTGATTTGGATTCCTACATTGACCAGGATGTTGGACTTGATGACCTAAAAAGCTCCGTCCAACTCAGTGATTCTATGAATTTTATCTGCAGTCACTTCTGGAAAGAGAGATGAAATATAAAGTGATGATAACTAGAAGTTCTACCAGAAGTCCTTGGCATACTAGGAGCAGATAACATTCTGCATACAAAAGTAAACATTTTGACACAAAGGGAATAAATCAAAAGACTACTGCTTTATTTATATATTCTTCCTTATGCAGTACAGTGATAACATAAATTACACATAACTTAATTTTATGCTTACATAATCTTAAAACAATCTTGCATAATGATAATACAGTATTCCTCTTCTGAAAGGAGCTCTCAAGCTAAAAAGAATAAATGTATTAACTTTGCTTATACAGATTAGAAACTCATATTCTTATTTCCAATTTCCAGTCTGCTGCGATAACAGAATCTTCCCACAAACCTAAGGCATATGATCTTAAAAAAGAAAAGAAATCTTTTTTTACTGTAAATATTGTTAAATTTGTATTCCACCTTTATCTCAAAGAAGTCAAGATGGGATCTTGCCTATCATTGTTGTGAATTTGTTAAAATCATCTTTTCTAAAATCAGGTGTAAGTGTGTGTCTACCCCCTTTTGTCTCCCAAAATATATCAAGATAATTAAAATCTCCCATTATTACTACATTGTGTCCTTTTGAAATTATCACAAATTGTTTTTCAAAGATTATTATTATTATTATTATTTGAATTTATATGCCGCCCTACTTGGTCAAAACCAACCAAGATTTCATCTGTGTCTTTTTCTTGATCAGATGGTCAGTAGTAAACTCCCATTACTGTGTTCTTTTTGTTTCTCACCCCAATTATATTCCAGATGCTTTCAATGGGACAACTTATCTCATCCTTTTGTATTTCTATGTGTTTTTGACACAAAGAGCTGCACCACCTCCCATTCTATTTTTTCTGTAATTATTTCAAGTAATTATTACTCTGGCATAGTATCTGAGTTATTTCAATAGCAAAACAGCCCTTCTTGGTCATGCAAATGAAGAACTTTAGGTTCTACCTCTTCTTTCTTTTCAGGATGGATACCAGAGATAAACAAGTTTTACGCTCATTGCGCTTAGAGCTGTGTTCAGAACTGTTGGTAGAGGGCCTTGTCATTCAGTATCTTTACCAAGAAGGCATTCTAACTGAGAATGATATGCAAGAAATAAAATCCCAAGTCACCAATCAAAGGAAGACCATGATGCTTCTTGATATCTTGCCTACAAGAGGACCCAAGGCTTTTGAGACTTTTCTAGAATCTTTACAAGAATTCCCATGGGTGAAAGACAAACTTGAGGCAAAACGTAATGAAGCTGTGTTAATAGCACCTGCAGGTAAAAATGTTGCATATTTATGATTTGTGAATGTTTCCCCTATTGCAAGGGTTCCCAACCTTTTCAAGCCAGGGGGTGGGTCACGCTCTCTCAGTCAGCTTCAAGGGCAGGTTGGCCACTATGCTCTGCCTGCATGATGGAGGTAGCCATTTTGCTGCAATGGCTTCAAAGGGATAGCCATTTTGTTTCTCAACTGCCCTTGGAAGGGTGGGAGGCACATGAAATGGTGCCGGGGGCCGGATCCAGCCCATAGGCCTTAGATTGGGAACCCCTTCCCTATTGATTAAAAAGTCTACACTTGTAGAATTAGGTTCAGATTACATATTTTTAATGCCTAGACTTTAAACATCCACAGCTTGCATGGGGAAAATCCCTCTCTTGGATCATTGCCAAACTAGCCTATGCGAGTGATAACTGTGAAAAGTGTTTCCTCAGAAGAACTTAAAACCTGAAAATGGTATGATATGTTCCTTATTGTGCTTGTTATTTGGTCTAATACTGTGGTTTCCAACATGGGGCACATGCCCCACAGGGGGACTTCAATTCCCAGAAGCCTACATCAGTACATTGGGTAATAAAGTTGGGAAATACTGGTCTAATATGTTTATCAGCTACTGTGGATATTACAGAGTTGATAGGCAGGATTTAGATTGTACTATAAAAATAAGTTCCTAGAACTTTATAGTTCACTTTTTAAATTTTTCTATCCCAGCCTATGTTCAGTGAAAATGGAAATAAAATGGGGGCCAGAGTGGATCAGTATTCTGTATACTTTTCACCTCTTGTGCTTTCTGAGTAAAAAAGACCCAGCAGGCTGGTGGAACACTACTGGGAAAATTTTGGAAGAAGTTCTGATACCGACACTCTTGCTGCTGCTGCTGCTTAATTATTATTAAGCACACCCACCAGCTATCACATCTTGAAACTCAATTCAGAAAGTCATGTTAAAAGGTTAGGCAAACTTGAATTGTTAATCAGCTTTCTCTGAACTTCTCTATGAAATTCGTAATGTCATTGGAAAGCACTTTGAAAATTTGGGCCTTTAAGATTCTGAGGGATGTCTGGCCAGGTTATTCTGTTATGGTAATAGAGTAGACCATACTGCCAGCCAGGGCCAGATTTACATGAAAAGAGGCCCTAGGCTATTCCACTTATGTGGCCCTTTCACCTCCCATTTTTAAGTTTGTAAATTACATGAGAGATAATAAAATACATCATTACTGTGATATACAGTAATACCTCGGATAACGTTATGACTTGGTTCCACTAGTCATGACGTTATCCGATTTTTAGCGTTGTCCGATGTATGCATTGAACAACGCTTAAAAAAAAGCCCTGACTTCAGGGACAAACCGCTTTAAAGGCAGGCAGGGAAAGAAAGAGACCTCCCTGCCTTAAAAGCCATCCCCCACATGCAGCGGTCTCTGTGACTGCAGTAGGGTCGGGGAAAGCGCCTTTCCCCCGACCCTACTGCAGTCACAGAGACTCCTTGTCTCTTTCCCTCCCTGTATTTAAACTACAGGGAAGGGGGAAAGAGAGAGATGTGATTGGTTCTCTAGAGAACCAATCACGTCTCTCTCTTTCCCCCTTCCCTGTAGTTTAAATACAGGGAGGAAAAGAAAGAAAAGCAGTTCTCTCTGTGTAGTTTAAATACAGGGAGGAAAAAAGACGCGATCGCTAAGAATCATTATCCAGCATCGTTATCCGATGCAAGTTTTTTCCAAAAAACTTGCATCGTTATCTGATTCTAGTGTTATTCGATGCAATCGTTATCAAGGGTATTACTGTATATCAATATGTTAAATGAAACATATTGTGATTGGTACTAACCTTTATAAAAAATGTGGCACGGATAATAAATACAAAAATGTCAAGAATACTTATTTGAATTTAGGCCCCTCTTGATCTTGAGGCCCTAGGCTGAAGCCTAGTTAGCCTATAGGAAAATCCGGCCCTGCTGCCAGCAACTCAACGCTGAATGTCAGGCGGTGGTTAACTAACCTGACAACCCTAAGGACTCGAGGGCTTGGTAAAGTCCACAGGGAAGGGTGATGATCCCCAAACAGATTAAATCCCACTTGACTCCATCTTGATGGAGGGCAGCAGTTTCATTAATACTGGTCTGGGGCTGAGGAGGACTTTGCATGTCAAAAGGGCTCAGGACCAGAAAGTGACTTGCAGAACTGGATCAGCGGTATGGGGATCATGCTGTGATGTGGAAGGCAGATGAAAGGCCACTGCATTATATTTGCAGGACAGTCTTCATGGCTAATCGCCATGATGATCGCCAATATTTTGAATCAGATATGGCAGAACAACAATAAGAAAATTGTGACACTTCTCCAGATTCATAGATCCATATTCTGAATGTAACATTCCTGATAATGTGTGTGTGTGTGTGTGTGTGTGTGTATTCTGTTAGCTTTGGTCAGTAACAACAAATTGGAGATGACCTTTGATAATGTCTGGTTGGCAGTCTCCCTTTGGGGAATTCTGGGAGCATAGAGATAATTTTCCTAAGCTCAGTTGTAGCAGTTCCAAGAAATTGGAGAATAATATGCTGTAGTTTCATTAAAGGCCTTGGGGTACACAGAGAGAGCCTCCTCGAATTTTGTGGTATTTTTTACCACAATCTGGCATATCCTGATAATGGCAACCTTGTGTTGCCAGCTCATCTTTCTCACACTGGGTCAAGCAACAGGAACTGCAGAATTAACTCACCAAAAGGTGGTTTCATTTTGGTAGTTTCACGTCAGGCCTAGACATGGAAGAAGATTAAAGGGCTTCTTAATCAAGCCGAATGTTTACCATGTCTGGCATCCTATTTCTAACAGTGAATGAGCACATACTTGTGGTTTTTACCTCCTGTAAGCTGCTTTTCAGAGATATAATGACTGATGTTCTGTTTCATTACCCTGGCTAATAAGTACTGATTTCTTTGTGTTGACTTCATTTCTTTTTAAAAGCCATCTTTAAGAATATATGAATTAGTATATTGATATAGGTTGCATTTAAGAAAGTGTTTGTCACCATTCGATACAGCAGCATCGCACAGAGGTGCTGAACTCTTCTAATGAAAGGGTGTACACAGTGTTTTCTGTTTTAGTTATACAGTATTCCAGGAAACCCAGATTAGATAACTGTGTGGCACATACAGCTAGAGGGCTGTAGGCAGAATGTTATTCCCGCCTAACCAAAAGACGAAGGGAACTTCTGCTTCTTTATCTTGCATGGAACCTGATAATATAAACTATATTGGAAATTCTTAGATTTAGTCCAGCTCACCACCTTAATATTCTGTTTGCCCTCTGCTTGTAATTACACAGCCAACTTTAATAATGGGGAAAGTGCCAATCTTTTTGTTCATGAAGGACAAGTTTCCTTTCACTACCTGAAAAATACCCTGTGGGAAGAGATGTTTAATGAGGAAAGAACGCACAGGAAAGACATAAATTAGACATGGTGATGGAAGAAACAGGTAGTAAAGGAAGGGCATGAGACAATGATGTGATGGAGGGTAGACTTGTTAGTATTTTGGATCTTTCTTTGCATGTTCTTTATCGTTGGTGACATAGCCATTGTTGAGGATGTGTGTTACCTGTAAATACATTTTGTGCAGCACTGTTACTAATGCAGTAGGAATATTAGCGCTCTTTGGGACAGATTAGGCACAGAGACATGTGGACAGAAGGCAGAACAGTGTTCAAAACAAATAGCAATGTCTGTACTGTACTACACAGGAGTGAAATCCTAAGTTCAGTAGCATGCAAGCCCAGGGTCAGCATCTCAACTGGCATGAGAATGTGAGGGTTTACCAAGCCTAATTATGTTCAGCATCCTTCACTTTGTAGTAGGAGAGTTCCATACTTTTATTATACTGTATTCACGTAAGTGTTTAATTTTTAGAATACGCTATTTTCTACAGTTCTTTATTCTGCCTGGTAAATGTGTTTCACTTCAGAGCTACAGAAGTAACTGCATTTTATTCCATAGTTGTGATCGTGATCTAACTCTATTTCAAATTTCAGGTCGTATTTCTTTCCATCAGGTTCAACAAACAACACTTGTATTTTGTTTCATATTTTCTCTTGACATATTCCTGCAACCAAAAGGTTGTGAGTTTGATCCTTACTAGGAATTTGGCTGACTCAGCCTTCCATCCTTCTGAGGTCAGTAAAATGAGTACCGAGCATGTTGGGGGCAAAATGCTAATTAACTTGTGAACTGCCCAGAGAGTGCACTAAGTGCTATGGGGTGGTATATAAGGATGATTGCTTTCACATATCATGAAAGTAGAAGCAATTATAAAACATCAAGGGGAAACATTTTAGTTATGTGGTTCATTAATATGGTAATACAGTACATGTGGCTGTCTTAAGATGAAGACTAGAGTCTTAAAATTAGCAATAGCAATATACTGCCCCATGGTACTTAGTGCACTCTCTGGTAATTAAATTATTTAAGCTCCACAACTGATTGCGTGACACAAGATATCTGGTTTCTCAACTACATTGAACTTTTATTGTACAGATGTCTAGAAAGTCTTTTCATGAATCTCATGGCTACAGTTAAATGAAGAAACAGTAGACATAGTCTAGGTCAGTGATGGCATACCTTTTAGAGACTGAATGCCCAAACTGCCACCCAAAACCCACTTACAGTATTTATTGCAAAGTGCCAACATAGCAACAGAGGAGAAAGAAAATGATCCCATTGGGCTGCTAGGTAGAGGGGCATGGTGAACTCTGTGCTGGGGGGGGGAGGGAGGAAATGCTTCCACTGGGCTGCTGGGCAGAGGGGTTGGGCAAACTCTGTGCTGGGGTGACGCGTGCCATAGGTTCGCCACCACTGTTCTAGGCAAAGGCTGTTGCGATATATAGCATCGTTCACTTCTAACCTATCTGAAGAAATAGTCAGATAGGAAGAAGTGAATTGACACCATAATATGTTTTTTAATGTCAGTGAAGGAAGGAGTCTAGCAAAACACCTGCAGCCTGAAAATGTGAAGGCGTAATCTTTGGCATGCATAACTAACAAGGCACAGTGTGTTTAACTGAACACGCAACGTGAATTGCATTTCTCTGTTCCTTTCATTTGATAAAAGAACTCTGTTTAACTGCATTTGCTGACAAGATCCAGGGCTCTAAGAATAACTATGTTAAAAATGCAATACAAAATTAATTTTGGTCCATTTTAGTTAGGCTATAACTGACATAAGTTATAAGTGTGAAAATTTCTGTAACCCATGATCTACAGATCACCTGAAGTGGCTCTACAGTTTTTAAACCAGTGTGAGTCTATTATAATTACAGTAAAACCTCATATAACACTAAAACCTGGTTCCACAAGTCTTGGTGTTATATGATTTTTAGTGTTATCTGATGCATGTTAAAATCCTATGGGATCCATAGAGATACATTGTAACCACACAGGCTTTAGCGGTTGTTATCTGAAGCATCCCATAGGATCTTAATGTTATCTGATGCAATTCTTCCTCCCAGATTCCTTAATGTTATGCGATTTTAGTGTTATTCGATACTAATGTTATATGAGGTATTACTGTATCTGAATTTAGGAGAGTGGATACTAAGTTCAGTTTTTGAAAGTACGTGTGTTTAAGATGTCTGAGAGATTGGTCCATTTGCAAGTTTGTTTACATAGTCAGGCTATAGGGGAGATAACTTTTTTAAATTGTGTCTATAATTTTTCACACCACAAACAAAGAAGCAGAATATGTGTTAGTTACTCACATTTTGACTTTGGGTTCATAATGGCCTGATGCATACATACCTACATCAGACTTCTGATCACAAGTCCATAAATGAGAGAAGCCCTTTCAGTCCTTTGTTAGACATCAAATAGATTCATTTACCTTGCAACTATTACAAAGTGTTTTCATGCCAAATTCAAACCAATCACATAGTAGGATTACTTCCTGAGAGGAGATTTATTTTCATTGCGGGCAGTTTTGACAAAGGCATAAATAGTCTGAAAGCCTGTGTATAATGTTTATGATTCTTAAGAAAAGCTTTGGGTGTTGGCAGGAAAGTACAGTACTGTACAGTTCTTTCTAGGAACAGCAAGCTATTAGAGTCATGATGTGTGTTATTGCTATAAAGTGGGAAATGTTTGTTCTGAGAGACAATTGGCTTTTCCGTGGAATGTTCTCCTATTCTGTCTCTCTAGAACTGTTTTCTTTCCTCCTCCCTCTTTTCTGCCCCTGAAATGTCAACAAAGGCCTAATGCTGAGAAATTGCAGATAGGATCTTAAACCTCTGTCAAGCTGATAGAGATTTGATGATGAACATCCCTCCATTTAAAAAAGGAAGAAAGTAATCCCTGACCAAAAAAAGGAGATGCTAGGGAGAAGGTTCAAATCTATCAGGCTTTTTTAAAAGGTGGTTTTATTTTATTTTATTTTGATGGAAGTGGCAAATGCGTAGAATCAGGTCATACTGAAAGCTAATTATTAATGGGACCTTTGGAGGCTCAGGGGGAACAGACTTTGAGACAGACAAAACTGGTTGTTTAAGTTGGAAAATCATTTGCGATCCATGCAAAATTTCAGGTTTTATGTCTTAACATTTCAGAGATCTTTCAAAACAAACTTTTAGGAATACAGTACAGCCAAACCTTGCATAAAGAGCGTTTCACTTAAAGAGTAACTCGTTTAAAGAGCAGGATTTTCTCTGAGTGGCCACTTTGCTTAACAAATAAAACCAACCAAAAACTCACTTAACAAATAAATCGGGGTTCGCAATCCCCCCCACAATTAGTCACTTACAATGGTGTTTCGCTTAAAGAGCAAACTCGCTTAAAGAGCAATCCTGTGGAACGCATTATGCTCTTTAAGTGAGGTACAACTGCATAAGATTTCTACTGCTGCTATATGTCAAAATGCTTTATACAGTATAAAATGATTTATGCAGCTGTTGTCTATCAAAGTGCTAGAAGTCTTAATTTGTAGTAGATCTCAAGGCATCAAAAGTTCTACTCTTCCAGTACAAAACTCTCCAATATAATTACACTTATGTACCTCCCCCCATAGCTCTTGGTGTGCTCTGTGGATGGTTTACAGGTAATTAGCATTCTCCCCCAACAGGCTGAGTACACATTTTATCGACCTCAGAAGAATAGAAGGCTAAGTCAACCTTGAGTCCTGTCAACCTTGTCTCCCACCAAGATCGAACTCATAACATTTTGGTACTGGAGCTGGTTAAATGCTCTAAACTGCTGAGATGTACAGACTCCAAAGGAACATGGAGTTGATCTTCCCAAAGCATTTAAAGCAGGGGCTCTCAACGTTTTTCAGCTGTAGATTCATTTATGGCTGTGGACTCATTTATGACTTGCGTAAATGCATTTGTGCAGTTGTAAATGAGTCCACGGCTGATTCCAGTGTGGGCAGCTGGATTGAGGTTGGGGGCCACATTATTTGGCACTGCAGGGCTGTAGGTTGTGAACCCCTGATTTAAAGCACACATGTATAAATGTTTGTGCACGAACACATGCAGACACACACACTATACGTATAAACCCGAGCTTATAAATACTACATTGTGTGATTGAAGCAACAAGAATTCCTGGGCCACCTTAAATGTTAACAAATTTTATTTGTCATAATTTTTTTACACTGTAGCCTACTTCTTTAGATGCATCTGTTACAGTTCATCAAAGAAAAAGTATTAGTCTTTAAATTGCCACAAGACCTGTTTCTACAGTAGGCTAACACGTCTATCCTCAATTTATATTTGTGGATGACAATCAATGAAATACCCCAGTCAGCACGGAGACTGGCCACATTGCCTGGTAGTTTCTAGAGTTATAATCCAAATAGAGAAATTTTCCAAAAGTCTGGTCTAGAAGTATACTAATGCTTCCTACTTTGATTACCTGTAATTGATTCTAGTTATCTGAGGCTCCTGGAAGAATGACACTTTATAAGTGTAGAATGAATTTATGTGTCCTTATTTGTTTCATATTTTTAAGTGACAAGCAGCATAGCCGATGAATACTTTTGTTATTGTTAAGCAAATATAAGGAAATAAATCATGGTGACTAATGCAGGGGAGGAGTAGAGGGCAGTGGTGTTTATAATAGTCAGTTTGAGGAGAAGGGTTATTTTCTGATAACAAGTACAAACCTTCACACATAATGCACCTACTCTGGCCCTGAACTCTGATCGTAGTGGCTTCCCGGGAGCAAGGGTGACGTAGATATGCTTCTACAACTGTTGGATTCAGAAGATATTGGCGTTCTTCCTGACATTTTAATCTGGAGTTCAGATGGCATTGTTTGATTTGCTTATAAACACAAACATGGGTTTTACTTTACTTAGAAGTGTCCTGTTGCCAACAACAAGGCAATTTGCGATCAAAACATTGCTGCATATTATTTTCCTCCTCTTTACCAAATTAGGTATGTTTATCTTAAAAGAGGCTGCATAACCTGCACCTTTGCATAAATTACTTCTTTTCTTAAAAGTACATTTTCTTACTAGTTTTCATGCAAACCGTTGGATTTGATGCAATGATCTTATGCCAAAATCTAATTTGATTGGTGTAATCATCTGATCTTTTGGAGGGAAACTGAATGAGAGCTATGATCTCTTATTGCTAGTTCCTTGCTTTTGTTTTGACCTTTTAATTGATTTATCCAGTATGTTTAGCATTCAATTAATATCCCTCTTTTCAAAGAAGAAAAAAAGATAAAACCATGGCAACCACTTATTGGAACTATCTAATTAAAGCAGCCTGTGAGGCTGAACATTTTTGAGATACAGTAATTTTAAGCTTTATTGTAAGTGCTGTTTAAGCAAATTTTCAGTAAGTCAAAATCAACCAATAGATTTTCTGTCCATAATTAATCTTATTTAATCTACAATTAACATGTGAGGGTTCTCAACTTTAGGTGTCTGGTTTTTCTTCCATAAATCTGGAAGGTTTCCTATTACCATTGGCTTATCTCCTTCAGTGTTCATAACATTAACTTATACAGTAAAACCTCTACATACGAATTTTGTCTGTTCCACGAGGTTATTTGATGTCAAAAACACATTGCATTACCAGAAGAAGCCACTAGATGTTACCGTATTTTTTTGTATGTTGAATTGTTCCAATTAAAAAATTGTATGTTGAATTTTTTTTAGCCAGGATTTCTATTTGTATGTTGAATTTTTTGTAAGTTGAACCATTTGTATGTTGGGGTTCCACCATAATTACCTTGTCAATATATTGTGAAGCTCTGGTATTTCTTAAGTCCAATATATATGACTACTATAATTTCTTTTTGGCATGCGACAGGTTGGATGTCATCTTGTCTGCTTTGACTTTGTATATAGCAGTTCCAAACACCTGTCAGTATTGCATGTAGGCAAGGGATTAAAAGTAGCCCAGGAATTGAAGTCCTAAAAAGAATTTCAGAATACAGTGGGACCTCAGTTAATATAATTAATGCGTTCTCCGACATGTTTCTTACAGCAAAAATTACTTTAACTGAATTTCCCATAGGAATGCATTGAATAAAATTTCCCATAGGAATGCACTGAGAACCAAAATACAGTGAACTCCCGCTTTACAGATTTAATCCAGTCCAAAGACTTATCCTTAAAGCGATTTGCCCTTAAAGTGAACTGTCCATAGGAATGCATTATGCAGTTTCCCATAGGAATGCATTGGGGGGAAAACAATTCCAAAAAAAGTCTGTGCCGTGAAGCGGACCATCATTTCCTATGGATTTCTTTCGTTGAAGTGAGTTTTCTGGTAGGCAGACCATCTGTAAAGTGAGGGTCCACTGTACTTTAACCAAAACATGGTTTCCCATAGGAATGCATTGAAAACCAATTAATCTGTTCGGGGGGGGGATCTGTAAACTGAGCCACTATTTTCTATGGATTTCCTTTTGTTATGCAATTTTACGTTGACAGATACGTTTGTTAACCAAGGTTCTATTGTACATCCCGTGTCTCAAAAGAGAGAAATGAGAGTGGGTAAGGAAAAGATGCGATGGATTAGGGAGCTGGTAGTCTCTCTGGTCATTAGGCTTTCTAGAGGATGCCCTTAAAAACCTACTAGTCCAGTGATGGCCAACCTCAGCATTTCAGGTGTTCTTGGACTTCAACTCCCAAAAGCCCAAGTCAGTACACCTGCTGATCAGAATTTATTTTATTATTTATTTATTTATTTATTTATTTAGATTTATTATCCCGCCCCAATCAGGCGAACCTGACTCTAGGCGGCTTACAGAAAATTCATAAATTAAAACCTTGAGGTTCAAAATTACTTAAAAATCAATTTAAAAAGAATTAAACCATGAATTTACAAAGATCTAAAAGATTTTAAAAGGTTAAAAAGTTTAAAAAGATTTAAAAAGTTTAAAAGAGGGAGGGAGGGGTGGCTGTCCCATCAGATCAGCCACCCAACATGGGACCCCATATTCCTGGAGCCCCACACCTGCCCTGCCAGCCAGGTTTTTAGGCCCTTCCGAAAGGGCAGGAGCTCTGTCTGTAGACGTAACTCAGTTGGCAGGAGGTTCCAAAGGGCCGGGGCGGCCACGGAGAAGGCCCTCCTTCTGGTGCTAGAGAGATGCGCCTCTCTAGCCGATGGAATGATAAGAGAGCCTCTCCGATCCGCCCTGGTGGGAAGGGACAGATGTCCTTGGGACGATGCAGTCTCTTAAGTATCCTGGCCCACTACCATGTAGGGCTTTAAAGGTAATAACCAGCACCTTGAATTGCACCCGGAGACATACTGGCAACCAGTGCAGCTCCTGAAGCAGCGGTGAGGCACGAGCATAACACCCACACCCCATCACTACCCGAGCAAAGAATTGAAGTTCAAGAATGTCTGAAGTGCCAAGGTTGGCCATCACTGTACTAGTCCCCTAATCCCTTGCAGCTTTCATGAAGTTTAGCCACTCCCTCTCCCTTCCCTCTTCTTTAGGCTAATGGCTGTCATGCCAAAGAAATTTAACAGTACACAAGGTTTATTCTAAAACCATTCTAAGGACTTGGATTATTTTTATTTATTTATTTTTGCTACAACTACCATAATACCAAAAACAAGTCTACTTCTGTTTCAGTGAGTACACCAAGGGCTTTGACTGTGTGGGCACAATAAAATGTGGCAAGTAATTAAAGAAATGGGAATACCAGAACACCTTATAAGTCTCATGAGAAATATGTACACTAGTACCCCGAATAACGTTATGACTTGGTTCCACAAGTCCCGTCGTTATTCGGTTTTTAACGTTGTGCGATACATTGAACACACAATGTTAAAAAAAGCCCTGTTTCCCTGGAGGCTGCAGGAAGCGAGAACATCGGGATTTGAATCCTGACATTTTGGCTTGCTGCTGCCTCCAGGGAGGTGGGAGAACTTTGGAAACAGCTTGGAGCGGGTTTCCCCACCTCCCTGGACCCGGCGGGGGGGTCAGAGCCCCCAAAATTGGTAAAAAAAACTCCGGTTTTTTTACCAATTTTGGGGTTTCTGACCCCCCCCGCCGGGTCCAGGGAGGTGGGCAGACCCGATCCAAGGTGTTTCTGGGCTTCCCCGACGTCCTGAGCCAGTGCAGCAAGCCAGAATGTCAGAGTTCGAATCCCGATGTTCTGGCTTCCTGCACTGGCTCAGGACGTCGGGGAAGCCCAGAAACACCTTGGATCGGGTCCCCACACCTCCCTGGACCCAGCGGGGGGGGGTCAGAAACCCCAAAATTGGTAAAAAAAACGGACGTTTTTTTTACCAATTTTGGGGGCTCTGACCCCCCCGCCGGGTCCAGGGAGGTGTGGGGACCCGATCCAAGGTGTTTCTGGGCTTCCCCGACGTCCTGAGCCAGTGCAGCAAGCCAGAATGTCAGGATTCGAATCCCGACGTTCTCGCTTCCTGCAGCATAAAAGAGGGTGGGGGAAGTTCAAAATTAGCGCACATCAGCTCTAGGGAGGTCGGGAGACCCGATGCGCGCTAATTTTGAACTTCCCCCACCCTCTTTTATGCTGCAGGAGGCCAGAATGTCGGGATTCGAATCCTGACATTCTGGGTCGCTGCACTGGCTCAGGACATCGGGGAAGCCCAGAAAAAGCTTGGATCGTGTCTGCCCACCTCCCTGGACCCGGCGGGGGGGTCAGAGACCCCAAAATTGGTAAAAAAAACCGTCCGTTTTTTTAACCAATTTTGGGGTTTCTGACCCCCCCGCTGGGTCCTGGGAGGTGTGGGGACCCGATCCAAGGTGTTTCTGGGCTTCCCCGACGTCCTGAGCCAGTGCAGCAACCCAGAACGTCGGGATTCGAATCCTGACATTCTGGGTCGCTGCACTGGCTCAGGACATCGGGGAAGCCCAGAAAAAGCTTGGATCGTGTCTGCCCACCTCCCTGGACCCGGCGGGGGGGTCAGAGACCCCACAATTGGTAAAAAAAACGTCCTTTTTTTTTTACCAATTTTGGGGTTTCTGACCCCCCCCCCCGCTGGTCCTGGGAGGTGTGGGGACCCGATCCAAGGTGTTTCTGGGCTTCCCCGACGTCCTGAGCCAGTGCAGCAACCCAGAACGTCGGGATTCGAACTCTGACATCCTGGCTTGCTACACTGGCTCAGGATGTCGGGGAAGCTCAGAAAAAGCTTGGATCGTGTCTGCCCACCTCCCTGGACCCGGCGGGGGGGTCAGAAACCCCCAAATTGGTAAAAAAAAAACGTCCTTTTTTTTACCAATTTTGGGGGGTCTGACCCCCCCGCCGGGTCCAGGGAGGTGTGGGGACCCGATCCAAGGTGTTTCTGGGCTTCCCCGACGTCCTGAGCCAGTGCAGGAAGCCAGAACGTCGGGATTCAAACTCTGACATTCTGGCTTGCTGCACCGGCTCTGGACGTCGGGGAAGCCCAGAAACACCTCCAGAGAGATCAGAGGACCCGATCTACAGCTGCAGGGTGGCTGGGGAAGCTGACGGGGACTCCCTGTCGGCTTCCCTAGCCACCCGCCCATGCCTCCGCAGCTGTGGGGTGGCTGGGTAAGCCGATGGGGGAGCCCCCCGTCAGCTTTCCAGCCTCCCCACCCCTGCCTCCGTAGCTGCAGGGTGGCTGGGAAGCTGAACGGAGAACCCCGTTCAGCTTTCCACCCACCCTGCTGCTAAGAACGACTGTATCGTGTAACGTTAAAATCGCGTTACTCGATACAAGATGTTTCCGAAAATCTTGTAACGTTATGCGGTTTTAACGATATACGGTACTCGCGTTATACGGGGTATTACTGTACATGAGTTCAACATATTATGACAAGATACGGAATGACAGAGTGGTTTGGAATAAGAAAAGGAGTAAGACAAGGCTGCATTTTGTCACCCTGCGTATTTAACTTATACCCAGAGCACATAATACGCAATGCAGGGCTGGATGAATCACAAGATGGAATTAAAATTGCTGGGAGAAACATCAACAATTTGAGATATGCAGATGACACTATAGTAATGGCAGAAAATGAAGAAGACTTAAAGAAGCTCTTGCTTAGGTTGAAAGAAGAGAGTGCAAAAGCTGGCTTGAGACTCAACATCAAGAAAGCCAAGATAATGGCAACAGGCCCTATCACTTCCTGGAAAATAGATGGGGAAGAAGTAGAACCCGTGACAGACTTTACATTCTTAGGATCCAAGATCACAGCAGATGGTGATTGCAGCCATGAAATAAAAAGGTGACTAATACTAGGGAAGCAAGCTATGAGACACCTGGGGAACAGAACTAAAAGTAGAGACATCACCTTGCAAACAAAAGTCCACACAGTCATAGTATTCCCGGTAATAATGTATGGTTGTGAGAGCTGGACCATAAGGAAAGCTGAGCGCAGAAGAATAGATGCCTTTGAAATGTGGTGTTGGAGGAGAATTATGAGACTACCTTGGATAGCAAAGAGAACAAATTGGTCAATCTTAGAAGAAATCAACCCCGACTGTTCTTTGGAAGGTCAAATATTGAAGATGAAGCTAAAGTACTTTGAACATAAAATGAGAAGAAAGGATTCACTTGAAAAAGCCTTGATGCTGGGAAACATCGAGGACAAGAGAAGAAGGGGGCAGCAGAGAATGAGATGGCTAGATGGCATTGTTGATGAGCACAAAGCTGAGGAGGATGGTGGAGGACATGGATGCCAGGCGTGCGATGGTCCATGGGGTCAGTCACAAAGGGTCAGATTCAACTATGCAACTGAACAACAACAACAAATCATAATTTTGGTTTGGGGAATTCCTGGCAAATTCTGGGAGTTACAGTGGGGAGGGTGGGATCCTGAGGGGTTTGTACCTAGTTGCATCCATCCAAATTTATTCAGCCGATACCTTCTTATCCTTCATGCTTCTTTTCATATTACAGTTGTACCTCGCTTAAAGGGCATAATGTGTTCCACAGGATTGCTCTTTAAGCGAGTTTGCTCTTTAAGTGAAACACCATTGTAAATGACCAATTGTGGGGGGAATTGCGAGCCCCAATTTATTTGTTAAGCGAGTTTTTGGTTAGTTTTATTTGTTAAGCATAGCAAACATTCAGATAAAATTCTGCTCTTTAAGCAAGTTACTCTTTAAGCGAGGCTCTCTTTATGCGAGGTTTGATTGTAAGTTTATCTGGGATGACCATCTGTAATTGTTGGGATAATAACATTCTTGCATGCCCTGACACTTGATGTCAGTGGGAGGGGGCTTTACAGCCTAATGTAATGTCTTTTGCCACTAACTTAATTGGTAAAGCTCTTTTCTTGCCTTTGGCATTTGAAAGAAGCTCCACCCATTATTTCTGTTTGTGCTTCTATTATTTGTTGATAGCTCCTTCTCTCTCTGAGGTTCAACCAAACAATAAACATGCTTAGTGGTTAAGACACTGAACTTGAAGACTGCAAGGTTGGCAGGTCAACAGTTGGAGACCCAAGTGCTGCACAACCAAGTGAGCTCCCATTTCTGTCCCAGCTCCTGCCAACCTAGCAGTTGGAAAGGAAGAAATTGCAAGTAGATGAATAGGTACTACATTGGTGGAAAGGTAACAACAGTGTTCTGTGCACTCCTATGTCTAGCCATGCCTGCCACATGACCATGGAAATGTCTGTGCATGCAGACAGTGCTGGTTCTTTGTCTATAAACAGAAATGAGCACTGAATAGAGCAGTGGTGGCAAACCTATGACATGTGTGCCAATGGTGGCACTCAGAGCCCTCTGTGGGCACCCGTGAGGTCACCCCAGCATAGAGTTTGCTCTGCCCAGCAGCCCAATGGGAGCACTTCCCTCCTTCAGCACAGTTTGCCCCACCCCTCTGCCCAGCAGCCCAGTGGGAGCGCTTCCTCCCTTCCTCCAGCACAGAGTTCACCCCGCCCCTTTGCCCAGCAGCCCAATGGAATCATTTCCTCCCTCCCCTGTTGCCATGTTGACACTTTGAGATAAATATGTGGGTTTGGGGTTGCAGTTTGGGCATTCAGTCTCTAAAAGGTTTGCCATCACTGGAATAGAGTCTGATAGGACAGGCTTTCTAGCATGGATGACCTTTACGTTACTCTCCATGTGCTAGTGGCTTTATTTTGCTAACTAAAAAGAAGAAACAAAATTCCCTGATTAGTAGTAATCTGTACTTTTGTCTCTCTTCGGTTTCTTAGGAGTTGGTATTTATTCATTCATGTTAATACAGTACTTGTTGGCTGGTCACCCTTTCAGTCAAATAAATTCATAGCATGCTGTTGCCTCTTTTTTGTTGTTGTTGTTCAGTCGCACAGTCGATTCCAACCCTCTGCGACCCCATGGACCACTGTCCGCCAGGCACTCCTGTCCTCCACCATCCCCCTCAACTCGCTCAGCTCTGTGCCCATTGTCTCTACAATTCCATCTAGCCATCTCATCTTCGGCCGTCCCCTTCTTCTTTTGCCCTCGACCCTTCCAAGCATCAAGGCTTTCTCAAGTGAGTCCTCTCTTCTCATTTGATGTCCAAAGTACTTTAGCTTCATCTTTATTATTTGACCTTCTAAGGAGCAGTCAGGGTTGATTTCTTCTAAGATTGACCTATTTGTTCTCCTCGCTGTCCAGGGGACTCTCAAAACTCTCCTCCAACACCACATCTCAAAGGCATCTATTCTTCTGCGCTCAGCTTTCCTAATGGTCCAGCTCTCACAACCATACATTGCCACAGGGAATACCATTGCTTTGACTATGCAAATTTTTGTTTGCAATGTGATGTCTCTACTTTTCACTATGCTCCCCAGGTTTCTCATTGCTTGCCTCCCAAGAATCAGTCGCCTTTTTATTTCATAAACACAATCAAAAGGTAACAAAAAATACAACATGATTGTCCACATTGAAAAAATCAACAAAAAAAAATTCAGTATCACAAGAGAACACAACAACAGAAACAAATAAATACATTCACCCTCATCCAACCCCATACCATCCAAAATCCCAGAACAACACAACATAAGACAGAGTCATCCTTCACCCAACCCTTCATCTTCTTGTCGTCTTCTCTCCCCTATCCTTCCGTTGAAGAACCGCCTCCAAGTGTCGAAGAAGGGGAGGGGGGACTGGAACTAAGGCGAATTCTCATTGATGTTTAAAGGCATCAATTAAGCCTTATTGTTCGTATCTAAACAGGTGCTTTCTTTCTTGTTTCCTTCAACCGTTGGTTGTTTACCATTCTCTTTTCATTGCTTTTCTTTTAAAATTTCCTAATTAAGTTTTCAATCCTTATACATCTCTAACCTTCGTTGACAAGAGTCATTTTCCTCTTCATGACCTTCTTATAAAAGTTTCCTTTTACCCTTCTCCTTCTCCTTAAATTTCCCGCTTCTTTTATATTCTGTGCTATAAAAATGTATTTTTCCTTCAAATTTTAACCCAACAGAAGAGGTATAAGTTGATCAATCAACACTTCATGACATTTTAGATATTAAATTGACTTAATACATACCACAAAATAATTAATTTGTCAAATTTTCTTATTGGCTATATTACCGCAAATTTCTTTTCCTTAACCAAGGCATATCTTTTAACAGTCCCTTTTCTTCTCTTCCCCAATCTATATGCTACTAATATAACTTTCTATATACAACTCTCCCCATCTTTACCTTATTCAATCCTTTAATAGTTCTTTCCCTCTATCGATCTACATTTCCTCCGCTTCCTTTAAAGGATAATAACAACTCTACATTTGCATTCCAAAATTCACAATCCTTTACATTAAATTTCATTTATACAAATCAATCAGTAAACTCTTCATGACAATTTAGAAGTTACATCTGCTTATAAAATGACTTATCAATTTTTCTTCAACATATTTTGATTCTTATTCTATTGTCACTAAATTATTGCTCTTTAAAGAGAGAAATCCTCTTTTCCTCTAAATATGATAACTCATTATTTGATTTTCAAAATTCACGATCCTTTACATTAATTTTCATTTATACCAGTTAATCAATGAGCACTTCATAACCATTTAGAAATTACATTTACTTAGAAACCATTTTTCTTATCAACTATATTACCCCGAACTTCTTTTAATTCAAAAGAGACAGTATCGATTCTCTTTCCTTGAAATTGCTAACAATGTTACTATTACAGGTCTATTACTTTCTAAAAATTTGCCAGGAAATCCCTTTAATCTTATCTTCCTTTAAAAAATAATAACACTTCATTATTTACATTCCAAAATTCACAGTCCTTTGCATTAAGTTTCAATCACTAAATTAGAATGGAGAATACAGATCACTATACAGTGCACATTTGCAAAGCCATAAGTTTTTTATGCTTATTAGGTTTTTTCATCTATTCTGGCTTTTACTACTTAGCTGTGTTCCCACTTTTCATTCAGATTCCAAAGTGCTTACATTTGCCACCATGATTCATACTTTCATTTTTATCCCATATATTCTTCCACAATTTTTTTAGCCTCTGATGTGTCTCAGGATGCCCTCTAGCTTTGACTGCAAGAGGATTTTCAATTACATTTCTTGGGCTGCTTGCTTATTACTGATTGCTATGAACTTCCTTAATATTCTCTTGAAAATTACATTCATTATTTACTTTGTTGGCTGTCTTGTGTCCCAGGGGTGGGGCAACCTATTTGTCACAACTGTTCCTACTATCTTCCTGCCTATGGGAGACAGATTTAAGAGTTACACCTTGTAGCATGAAAGATTCAAAAGTCTAAGAGTCTAATAGATAACAAGAAAAAGTAGTGCTAGGCTTCAAGCCTAAGGTCTCCTCTTTAAGGTCTAGTACAGTCAAACCTCACATAAAGAGTGCCTCACTTAAAGAGTAACTCACTTAAAGAGCAGAATTTTCTCTGAATGTTTGCTTTGCTTAACAAATAAAACCAACCAAAAACTCGCTTAACAAATAAAGCGGGGTTCACAATCCCCCCCACAATCGGTCACTTACAATGGTGTTTCGCTTAAAGAGCATTCCTGTGGAACGCATTATGCTCTTTAAGGAGGTACAACTGTACTATCGAAGCAAGAAATTGCAAATACCATTTATACTCGAGTATAAGTTGGTTTTTTTAGTCCCCAAAATGAGGTCCAAAAATAGGACCCGACTTATAGTCAGGTCCATGTAAACATTCAAAAACATACCCACACAAATGTCTAAATTAATTAATTTTACCGTATTTTCATATATTTTAATTACTGAAACTCACTAGCAGCTACTGCATTTTCTACCACCCCCGACTTATACTCAGGTCAATCTATTTTCCTAGTTTTAGAAATCCAAATTAGGTACCTCGACTTATATTCGGGATGACTTATAATTGAGTATATATGGTAAATAAATAGATCCCACTTCGGTGGGAAGGTAAAACAGTGTTCAGTGCACTCTGGTGTCTAGGCATGCATGCCACATGTCCATGGAAGCGTCTGAAGATGCTGGCTCTTTGGCTATAAACAGAGATGAGCACTGGACCGTAGAGTCGTATGCAACTGGCTTTCAAGCAAGAGTAACCTTTACCTACTTTGTGTGGAGGGTAAAACCTGGCAGGATTACTGTTGGACCAAAGATGTGAAAAACCTCATTTGAGCTCTGGATTTTAAACACCTAAGATGCTCTCTAAGTCTATGTTCCCTTGAGTGTCTCCTACTGACATCCTTGATATGAGAACTAAATATGAGCTGTTGGAATCCTATTGAGAGTTTCCTTATTGTTACAGCACTAGTAAAAATTTAAGGCAAGGTATGGGAGGGAAAGGAAGGACAGGGAGCAGAGATAAAATCTGAATGAATCTGGGTTGGAAGAAAAGTAAGATTAAGGGGAAAATGTGGGGGAAGAAAAGACAAAAATGCCTTAACTTTTCCTGTAAATCAGGCTGTAAAGCAGTGGTGGGCTCCAGCAGGTTCGGGAGTACTGGTAGCAAAACTGGCGGGAAAATTAGAGCATCGAGGTGTAATTGCTAACTAATGGTTTGATGAAGTGGACTCGATCCACAAAAGCTCACATTAAAATACAGCAGTTTAACCACCTAGTTGCCTGGTCATGCCCACCGAGTTGGCCACACCCACAGTGTGGTAGTAAAATTTTTTGAAGCCCACCACTGATGTAGAGCCTAAAATAATGTCTTGTAGTGAAAGCCAGAGAGCATCCTGAGACACATCAGAGGCTAAAAAAAAGTGGAAGAATATATGGGGAAATATGGGCTAAATAAATTGTAGAAGAATATATAGGTGGCAGGTCAGCAGTTTGATACCTAAGTACTGAATGATGGAATGAGCTCCTGTCTCTGTCCCAGCTCCTGCCAACTTAGCAATTCTAAAGCAAGAAATTGCAAGTAGATAAATAGGAACCACTTTGGTGAGAAGGTAAACAGTGTTCCATGCACTCCAGTGTCTAGGCATGCCTACCACATGTCCATGGAAACATTTGCAGACGCAGACAGCGCTGGCTGTTTGACTATAAACAGATATGAGCACTGAACCCTAGAGTTGGATATGACTGGCTTTCAAGCAAGGGTGACCTTTACCTTTATAAGAGATAAAAATATTAAAATGAATGTTTGTAAGAATATTTGTAAGAATATTAAAATGAATGTTTGTAAGACTGCAGTGGCTCACGTGGCTAAGATGCTGACTGGAAGGCCGGAGGTCAGCAGTTCGATTCCTGAGTACTGCAAGATAGAATGAGCTCCCGTCTTTGTCCCAGCTGCTGCCAACCTAGCAGTTCGAAAGCAAGAAATTGCAAGTAGATAAATAGGAACCACTTCGATGGGAAGGTAAACAGCGTTCCGTGCGCTCCGGTGTCTAGTCATGCCAGCCACATGACCATGGAAATGTCTGCAGAAGCAGACAGTGCTGGCTCTTCAGCTTTGAAAGAGAGATGAGCACTGAACCTTATAATTGGATACGACTGGCTTTCAAGCAAGGGAAAACTTTACCTTTATCTTTAAGAATAAAGGGGAAATGTATACGTTAACATGGAGATGGGGTTAATGCCAGTGAAGCTGAATTGCATGGATCCTCAACACTCTAATTTATGTTGGAGATGTCAGAATGTAGGTACAGTAATTAATTTCCTATGTAGTGGGATTGTGAAACTATTTTGAAATTTTGGAAGCATTTAAAGAGATGAATGAAATACTAAAGTTAAATATAGATGTATGTCTTAAAATAGCATTTTTGTCTGTATTGTACTGTATTTGATAATGATCAATAGAAATGGACAACAAAAGAATTTATTTCAAATTTATTAACAACAGCAAGATTAATAAGAGCAAATGATAGAAAATATGTTTTTCAGTTATCTAAATGGTGTAAGGAGCTTTAGAATAGAGTTCTTAATGATAAATTAACATATAACATTAAAGTTAAAATGTTAAATAATACTTTTTTGGTGATATTTGGGGAGATTTTGTTTGAGTAATGGGGAAGGGTTACTTATCATTGCAAGAAACAATGCATACTGTATTTGGAGTGGGGATGGACCTCCATAAATGGAGGGGAAATTGATGTTTTCTTTAGTAGTCCTAGTGGAGACGAGCATTGTTGGTATGATTATATTTAAATTTTGTATATTGTGTGTATTATCATTTAGTGTTAATTTATGTTAAGTTTGTAGTGTTTAATTAAAAATAAAAAAGAGACTAAAATTTTTGTGATAGGCAAAGCATCAAGTGTTACATGCCCATTATACAGTACAGTACATGGTTGGGATGGATGGGTTTGTAGACATACTGACTGTGCAATTATCTTCATAAAACTGGGCTTGTGAGAAGCAAGAGTCTCTGAGCTTGGTCACCTTTCCTTACTTGCTACAAAGAGTATCTTCTGCTTTATATTCCTAGTATATTTCATTCAGTAAAAAAATTAAAACTAAGTTGTCCAAGAACCCAAAAAATAACCTCAAACTTCCATTAAGCACACAATAATGTGTTTACATGACTCAAACACCAAGTAACTTTGATTCAAAATAGCTTAATAAAATTTACTGCAAAATTTTCCTTGTCTTTAGTAGTAATAATCTTTTGAGGGGAAAAATCTGTCATATTTCCATTGTATAAAAAGCACAATTATACAATTAAATATTTTAAAACAAGGTTATAGTTTTCCAAAGCTTTTGGAGAAGTATGGTTCATTTAAAAAATGAAGGAAGTTCATCAAGTTTTTAAAATCAGGGGAGCTACTGTAGAAAAAAAGAATATAGAAACACAACAGTAAGAGTTTGAAATCAGAGTGTAAAATACAGTAGTTACTGTTCTAGCATTAGATATTACTTTAGTTTTTTAATTCAAGTTAATGTTGCCTTGACATTATGATAATATGTAGTGACATGTTACTAAAACTTTAACAATTGAGAAATACCTTAAAATACCCATAGTTGTACTTTTTGAAGTAGTGGCTGCATTAGTATGAGCAGGCACATCAGACAAGAAGCAAAAGAAAAAGAAAAGAATACAAAAACATTGTGACATCTTAAAGACTAACGTCTGTATTTCAGTATGAGCTTTTGTGAATCAGGACCACTTCCGCTCATGTAAAAAGTGAGAATACAACTTTCAACTCAGAATAATTTCTGACACGAAATTATTATTATTAGGAAGTAGACTTAACAAATGAAAGTTCACATTAAAATATAGCAGTTAATCTTTAAGGTGCCAAAGTGTTTTTGTCTTCTATATTTTTTTACTTTTGTTTTGCTATGTTTCTTGTAAAAAATAACAATAATACCAAATTCATCAAAACTGACACTCAAAAATTTCAGAGGAAGAAAGAATAATTGTCAGCTGTTAATCTACTAATATACATTGCCATTAAATGTGCTGCTTTTAAATGCTGAAAGTAATATACTGTACTGTATAACCATAGTGAGTCTTGAGTAAATTTTAGTCAGCTTTCTACATAACCCTAGAATCTGATACAACTGGCTTTCAAGCAAAGACAACCTTTATCTATTCATAGAATCATAGAATAATTGAGTTGGAGGGGCCTATGAGTCCACGAAGCTCAACCCCATACTCAGTATAAGAATCCAAATCAAAGCAGTATTCAGACAAGTAGCATTTCCTTCTTGGGTATTACTTACTTAAATACTCAGTTGATGAAAACAGACTGTAGCCTACTTCTTTACATGCAAGGAACACAGTCTGGAATTTTACATATATGTTTGTGTGTGCACAGTGAAAAGCAAGATGCCTTTTTAAAGAAATGGTGTACTGTCACATGCTCTACGTACATTTTGCCCTTGAAACTCAGATGAAGCTGTGCGCTGAAGCATTAGCCAAATGCTTGTTTCATCGAGACCTTGGCACGGTAGAGGTCAGTAACATCAACAATGTCTCTAACTGTTTCTAGGAAAATATAATCAAAACCATTCTGGAAAATTCATATAGTGACATTGTAATAAATTACAACCTCAGTTCACCATATATGTCACTAAGTTATTTTTAAATCTAAATATTTGAGCTGTAGTTGTCGTACAGTAGACTCGGCAATACAGGCTTGTAATGTCATTTCAGTACTGACCCTGTCACTAGAGTAAAGCATTAAACTTTTGTTTGCAAAGTTTCTGTAAAACATAAGTGTTTTTCTGCACAACACTTTATTTTTCCAGTTAAACATCTTCCTGGTCTGAGCTCTTCTCTCTCCCTCTTTTTCTTAAAATTTGTATACAGTTTATTCCATAAAACATTAAAGTTTCCAGTAAATTATTTAAATAGTATTTCACTGTAGTTATGGATAATATTTGAAAATTCATATTCTCCCAAAACAAGTAAAACTGCAATTGAGTGTAAGGTATCCAGTGGCCAAATTATAGAGAATAAATATCTTGAGCACCCAAAAACCTTTATATTTGGCCAGTATATGCTTTCTTAATACTGTACAGTACTATAATAGAGACCCCTCTATTTAACAACAGCTTTCATCAACACATATCAGTTCTGTGTAAAATAAGAGAAGTTTCTACCTGATTGAAGAGGCAAGGAAATGCATTCATTTATGTTTAAATGTGTGTCAACTTTTTGTATCACATTTTTTTTAAATTTCCCTTTTTTATAACTGCAAATTAATATGTCTTCATTTTGCTTTCCAGTGACAGTGTTCAACAGCAGCTTCTTTTTAAAAATAGATCACTTTGCTGCCCACAACTTCCTGCTCACAAAACTGTTCTCAAACTGTTCTTCAATTAGACATATTTACAGAAGAGGGTGGCAATGTTTGTACAGATCTTTGAAATTTCTGTTTTATCAAGAACACAATTGGAATGCAGTTGGCAGACCAGTTATATCAAATTGTTTTTAAAAAGTTTAAAAACAAGCTTAGTGGCATATTGATGAGAGAGGGACAAGGTGGAAGCTTTTGAAAACCAAAACTAGATCTCTGTAAGTTCAATTGTCATTTAGGCACAAGTGACGGAATTATATTTCTGTTTTAGATTGTTTTAAAATAGTGCTTAAAGCAAGGGTTCTCAACGTTTTCAAGCCATGGGCCAGACCATGCCCCCCAAGCTGAGTAGGCCAGACTAGTGTTTCCCCCCACTGTAAACGCTGCCATAAAACACGTTTGCAGCTGTTGTAAATGCGTCCACTTCTCAGGGGCAGCGGTGGCGGCAATGCAGGCCACATGAAATGGTGTCATGGGCTAGATCCAGCCTGCGGGCCAAGATGTTCAGGAATGTTTGTTCTGAATGTGTATTTGAACTGCTTTCAGAATATAAACTAGAAGGAGGCATAGCTTTCTGAGATACATTTCTTAGTAAGAGAAATATGCTGTTCACTAATGATAGTTAATTAATTATTTCCTGTTAGCGTCACTGTTTCTGACAGTGAAAAGGATATTACTTTTCTGGTTGCTAAAGTTATATCTTTGATATAAGAACTTCTAGACAGAGTTTTTGCCCTTCAGGAAAGAACTAAAAACCTGGTTGGCAAAGGAGGTGTGGGGCACCGGTGACGTGGTGCCCCCACCCTGCTGGCTTATGTAGTGTAGGCCTCTATGTTCTTTTAGTCATTTGAATAATTTGAATAATAAATAAATAACCTTCTTTTTACAAACCTATGGATTTATTTTAAAAACTAGGAGTTTTCTATCAGTAAATTTTCAGAAAATTTAAGCTGTGTAAGAGGATGTTTGTAAATAAGTGTGTAATATTTTGGGTCAGTTTTGGAAGCTTGGTTCTGATTGTCTGGGGCAGAGAATTGACCCTCAGTCCCAAATTGTTCATTCCTACATTTGGGAAATGAAGATTAAATTTCTACATTCGACATATTTGGGTGGCAATGTTTGCATGATTTTCTTCGGAAATAATGCTAACCATTAGCAAGATATCCCCCTGGCGGCAGAGGTGAAGACTCTTATTGTACATGTGACAAAAATTGGATAATTTTTCTCAAAAATTCCATTGTACCATTCCTCTTGTCATCAGTTGATTAATACCAATTGATATTTTCCAAATGTTACCAGTGTAATTAAGATAATAATCTATATCTCAAGAGGCAGTTCTGTTAAGATGCAAGCAGCAGCATAAAAGCTTGCAATTTCCAGAAAACGTATTCCTTGTGGCACAGAGTTAGTTAAACATAAAACTCTCGAGTTCAAGGGGCAGAAGCTGTCTTAATGAAGAACAGCTTCAAAGGTTTTTTTTAGTAAAAGATTATATTCCTGGAAAGGTGCTACATGTATCCTTACTAAGAATTTTCTGTTTTTCTTTTTCTAAGAAATATTGATGTCATGAGGAACAGCAAAGTTTCTTTTTCCCTGTTTGAAACAGCTGCATATGAAAATGAGTGACAGATTGAAAATCCAAGACTCATAGTTTTCATTGGTGGTTCTGGTTATCAAGCAACCATTTCACTTGAAATGCATAATTTTGAACTATGACACAATGCTCCACAGATTCATCTAATTACTTTTCTGTACCCTTTCAAGTACACTAGTACCTCGGATAACGACGAGACTTGGTTCCACAAGTCTCGTCGTTATCCGGTTTTTAACGTTGTGCGATGCATTGATCGCACAACATTAAAAACAGCCCTGTTCCCTTTCCAAAGAGGAAAGGGAACAGGGAGGCGATCCACCTGCCTCTTTAGAAAGGGCAGTGGGGATTCCATGAGTGGAATCCCCTCTCCCCTTTCCAAAGAGGCAGGCGGGTCGCAGTGTGAGATTGGCACCTGTTCCCCCCTCCCAAGCGCCGATCTTGTGCTGGTATCAATCAGCGCTTGGGTTGTGGGCAGGGATGGGCATTCATCTCTGCCCACAACCCAAGTGCCGATTGATCCCAGCGCAAAATCGGCACTGATGGGGCAATGGGTGCGTGTACCCATTCCCCCCTCCCAAGCACTGATCTTGTGCTGGGATCAGTCAGCACTTGGGTTGTGAGCAGGGATGGTCCCTGCCCACAACCCAAGCGCCGATTGATCCCAGCACAAGATCAGCGCTTGGGTTGGGGGTTGAACTGGACTCAGGTCCATTCAACCCTCCAACCCAAGAGCTGTTCACACGCTGTGATCACAGCACCCGGGGTAGATCTGGGGAGGTCGGGAACAGCGCAGATCAGGTCCCCCTACCTCCCTGGACATGGCAGGGGTGGCAGAGAGCCTGAAATGGGTGGAAAATTGACATTTTTTCCACCCATTTCGGGCTCCCCGCCATCCCTGCCACGTCTGGGGAGGTCCAGGGACCAAATCCACGTTATTCGCGACATTCCCCAACTTCCCCAGCCTCTGCAGTAAGCTAAAATGCCGGGATTCAAATCCTGGTATTTTGGCTTACAGCAGCAGCTGGGGAGATTGGGGAACTTTTGAAACAGCGCTGATTGGGTCCCCCAACCTCCCTAGAAGTGGTAGGGATGGCAAGGAGCCCACAATGGGCAAAAAAAGGACATTTTTTTCACCCATTTTGGGCTCCCCACTGCTCCTGCCACGTCCAGGGAAACTGAGGGACCCAATCCGTGCTGTTCCCCAGATTCCCTGACCTCCCTAACCGCTGCAGTAAACCAAAATCCTGATGTTTTGACTGAGTGCACCGACCAGTGAGGTCGGGGAACGTCGGGAACAGTGCAGATCGGGTTCCTTGACCTCCCCGTAGGCAGCAGGGGTGCCGGAGAGCCCAAAACGGGCAAAAAAAAAATCCAATCTGTAGCTGCGGGGTCCCCCGTTGGCTTCCCCAGCTCCTCTGCCCCTGCAGCTGTGGGATGGCTGGGGAAGCTGATGGGGGAGCCCCCCATTGGCTTTCCAGCCCCCCTGCCCCTGCCCCAAAGCTGCAGGGTGGCTGGGGAAGCTGACAGGGAAGGCCCCCATCAGCTTTCCAGGATCCCTGTACCCGCAGCTGCAGTGTGGCTGGAAACCTGAACGGGAGTCCCCATTCAGCCCAGCCACCCCAGTGCTACAAACGATTGCATCAAATAACTCTGATCGTTATCCAAAATTTTACATCGTTATCCAATTTCAGCGTTATCCGATGCAATCTTTATCTGAAACTGTACAAAAATCTTGGGTGTCAAGTATACAGTACTTCAAAACTACCCAAGACACTAATGGTATCTGGCCCAATTGGCAGTGAGAGATCAGAAATACCAGTTTGTGTAGCATAACTCAAAACAGCAAATTTTGATACATAAAGCAAAATAATTATGGAGCGAAACCTATGCTAGTGTGTTGCTAATAGGACTTTTTTCTATCTTTTAAAAATTATTAGTAAAAAGTCCCATGGGGAAAAATACTCCATGGCTGTTTGAGTTTATATATTGATTATAAATACTATGCTGTAGTAGTAAAATGAAAATACTATGCTGTAGTAGAGTTGGATTAGTAAAATAGCACAAAAATGCATTTTACTAAATGAAACAAGGATTTTAATTTTAGAAGTACAGTATGTATTTTTTGAAGTTATTATTGTAAGAAGCTTACTTCTGTGTATACTACAGACTTAAACAAAAACCTCTGCATATGTAATTGAATTTGCTCATACAGGTATTTCTTTCCAGCTACTTTTACTCCTTTTGCCTCCACTATTGAAATTTCAGAGCTCCTTGGTGGCCAAAATCTGTACTTTTTGCTATCTCATAGACATAGATATCTGCCGTACTATATAAATAGCTCTTGCCTGTTCAGTATCAAACCCACGACTCTCATAGAAGTTTTTTAAATTTGAATGGCACTATGATGAGGGTGACCTTAAATGCCCCCATTTTTAATCTGTCAAAACCTGGAAATTATTCAAATGCAGAGCTCCAGCAGAACCTTAGTAAAAGTGTGCTATAAAGTAATAGTGGAGATTGTGTGTGTGTGTGGTTTTTTTTAAGTTGTTGTGTATGTTGATGAAAACTGAAATTCTTCCATAGCTACCAGCCCAATCGTGTAATCCAATCTCTTTAACAGTGAGATTTTTTCCAAGAAGGCAGGAAACGTTAAAGGGCAAGGCTTTCAAAGCTCTCCTGTTTGCTTTACAAAACTCTTGTGTTAATTTAGCGCTGCTAAGGAACTAGAACTCTTCTCCCCCTCCCCTTCCCTTTTCTCAGAATTTCATCTCTAGGAAATCAGAGTGTGGCAGAACTGCAAAGTGCTGAGTTAAATAAATAAATTTCGTGTCAGAAATTACTCTGGCTTGAAAGGATTTTTGCTAAAGAAACTCTGCTCAGGGGACACCCAAATGAGGCTCCATTCATGTCCCCAAGATCCATCATGCAGCACTTAGATATCGAACCCCGACCTTCCAGTCTTCAAGCTCAGCCTCTTAACCACTAAGCCACCACAGTGCTGAGATGCACAACAGTTAATTCAGAGACTCTTGACCGAAATAATCCAAGTTCTCTGAAAAAGACCTGAGCAATAAGAACCTCCACCCACATCACACCCTTTCTGACAGGCTTCTCTTGTTTGAACAGTCCTTTAATTCATGGACAACAGGAAAAATGTGCTTTGCAGAGTGATTCTGTAAAGGCAGTTTTGGAGAAAAAGCAGTACTAAACATTGGAATTTGTGGGTAGAATGCCTGGGTTGCTGCTACTGCAAGTTAGCTGAAATTTTAAACAAGTAGAAACACTTAAAATTGAGATGTTCATTGACCCATTTACAATTAAATGGGTAGTGGGCCAGGATACTTAAGAGACTGCGTCACCCTGAGAACATCTGTCTGTCCCACTAGAGTGGACCGGAGAGGCTCTCTGGTCGTACCTTCAGCTACAGAGGCTCATCTCTCTAGCACAAGAAGTAGGGCCTTTTCTGTGTCCGCTCCGGCCCTATGGAATCTCCTGCAAATGGAGTTACGTCTCCAGACGGAGTTGCTGCCCTTTAGGAAAGGAGTGAAGACCTGGCTGGCGGGGCATGTGTAGGGAGTGGGTCTGACGGCCAACTTGGTCCCCTGGCTCTTTTAAATTTTCCACCTCTCTCCTCGGTGTTTTTTAAATGAATTTTAATTTTTATGTATGTGTTTTAATTGTTTTTAGTTGTTAAACTGCCCCGAGTCTTCGGAGGAGGGTGCGGTACAAATGAAATAAATAAATAAACCAATGTCTAGATTATACAATGGAGCAACTTGTAGTGGCAATCTTCTTCCATGTCTAGGTCTGATGTGAAATATACCAAAATGAAGGCACATTTTGGTGAATTCATTCTGTAGTTCATTTTGCCTGACCTAGTGTGAGAAAGATTAGCCGGCAACACAAGGTTGCTGTTATCAGGGTATGCCTGATTATGGTTCAAAAATACCACAATCTTCGAGGAGGCTCTTTCTGTGTACCCCTACTGGCAGTCTAAAGGACATGATCAGATCTTTGCATTCTCTTCCAGGATTTGATAAGTTACCTTTTTGGTCCACAGCTTCCAGAAGCCTCATAGCCATGGTGGGTGGGTATGCTGGAAATTACAGTCCAAAAACATACTTTTCTGAGGCCTTTGTCTCTGATTACCTTTTTATTGCCAACTCATATCCTGCCCCCCCTATGCACATTGTTTTTCCACCTGTCTATTAATACAACATTTAACAAATGAAACTGTTTTACTTTAATGCATACAAAGACTTGGTATGTTTGTGAATCATAAGATATAATAATATATCAATAGATTATTAAATTACTCAATATATTACATTATTCAATTACTATTAAATTATTATTAAATTACTCAATATATTATTAAATTAAAGCATGTTTTAAAATAGAACACTAAAACTTTTGAACAGAATAATAAAATGACTTATTATTATAAGGCAGAGAAAAGCCAATTAACCATCAGTAGCTTAAAAAAGCAATAGCTCCAGTTGTTAAACTGGTTTCTAATGTTTGATCTTAAGGAGCAAATAATAATGGATTGTTGGCTACACTGGAGAAATGTATACTTCAGATTGATTTACACTCCAAAAAATGAAAATAGCCCATTACTTTGTATTTAAATCTTGCTTTACATCACTATTATGTAAACATTTTTCAGCTAGAACTACAAATGAAGAAAATGTGCAATAGGTAGTCTTCCATTTAGATAATTAATGTTTGGACAAGATCTAAACAGCCTTGGCTAAATTACCTTTCCTATTTCTTGGCCGTAGCCCCAACAATGGTACAACAGTGTTCTGGGCTAGGAGACCACCATCGAACACTATATATGATATCTGGACTTCCAGCTTTTCCCTGCAACTGTTTTCCAAAACCCCACCTCCTCCAGTAACTGGGTGGTGTTAATTTCTCTTTAGAATTCTTAGGGAATACAGTAAAGGTAAAGGTTTCCCTTGCTCGAAAGCCAGTCGTATCTGACTCTAGGGTTCAGTGCTCATCTCTGTTTCAAAGCCAAAGAGCCAGCAGTACAAGACAACTAATGAGATATTTTAGCAAAATGGCTGCATGTGTTGTTCCTCTCTTAGCTTGGAAAATAGCATGTAGTATGAGGATAAGGAAGAATGAAATTATTGGCTTCTGCCTGCCTATTTTTGTCTGACAACGTGTGGAAGTCAGTGGTGGGCATCAGCAGGTTCGCACCAGAACCAGTAGCAGAAATTCTGGTTGGCCCCGGCCATCCAAGTTTTGAAATAAATTAGTCCTCATTCAGGTGCAATGCATTGCTAGTGTATTGTATATTTTTTGCTTTTTGTACAGTATTGTATATCTGTGCTAGTATTTGGTAATAGTTCTTCTCAGAAGGAGGGAGTTGATTTTTTATATGGATAAATTGCTACAGGCATTGACTCCTGATTGTATTGCATTTTCATTTTTATGTTAGATTTATTGACTGTATTGATAGTATTGCATTATGTTATGTTTATATTATGTTGTTGTATTTATATTTGATATTGTAATATATGTTGCCCATGTTTTGTTAGCCGTTCTGAGTTGCTTCGGGAAGTAGAGCGGCATATAAGTCTACATACATACATACATACATACATACATACATACATACATACATACATACATACTTTCACCCTGGCCACGCCCACCATACCACACCCACAATGTGGTAGTAAATTTTTGGGAACCCACCACTGGTAGAAGTCCTATTGTTCTTCTGGATAATCATACATAAGATGTTTTCTTATTTTAAAAATATTTGAATTGTTATTTTGTACAAAGAGAGGTGGTCAAGCAGAAATATAATGTTATTTGCTGTTTTTGTTAAAGCTTCTCAGATCATTTTTTAAAAAGAATATTAGAATTTTAAATTTACAACTCTCCAAGGGTGTCTTAAGTTGTGAAGCAATGCGAGTGAGTGAAGGCTTACATGCATTGTTTTTATAAATGTTTTTAGATAGTTCTATAGTACAGTAATACCTCAGATAACGTTTACCTCGGATAACGCTAACATTGCATAACATTAAGTAATCTGGGGAGGAAAATTGGATCGAATAACGTTAAGGTCCTATGGGATGGATCGGATAACAACCGCTAAAGCCTGTGTGGTTACAATGTATCTCTATGGAGTTTTAACGTTATCCGATCCATCCCATAGGATTTTAACATGCATCGGATAACACTAAAAATCGGATAACACCAAGACTTGTGGAACCAAGTCTTAGCGTTATCTGAGGTATTACTGTATTCAGTTTTAATTAGAATTAGGTATAGGTTTTAACTGATGTTGTGAGCTGCCCTGGGTCACTTAGGCGAAAAGGGTGGTTATGTAAATCCAACAAATAAATAAATAAATAATAGTTATTTTGAACTGGAAATATGTTTTGAATATTTGTGCATTCAAGTAATGAGGGACTTGTGACTAATTGGACCAGTTGGACGATCTGCTTTCCTTAATTATGTATTTTAAGTCATTTTCTATTGCTTTCAAATGACGTAATAAGGCAATCTGGAGCTGGGTGGTGGTGGTGGAATCTGGTGTCCAAGCAAGCTGCAAGTACTGTCTAACACAGGGGTGCCCAAACTTTTTGGGCCACAGGCCTGACCACGCCTCCCAGACAGCCAATCGGGCCATTCAAGTGGTTCCTCCCACTGGAAGCAGAAGTAAAATATACATGCATTGGATGCATTACGCACCTGTGCATGTGCAGAATGCTGCCATAAATGACCCGTGACTGTTGTAAACGCATTTACAACAGCCACAGGTCATTTATGGCAGCGTTCTGTGCATGCACATTTTACTTCTGCAAGGGTATTGTAGGCAGGATGAAATGGCTTTAATGGCCGGATCTGACCCACAGGCCATAGTTTGGGCACCCCTGGCCTATCAGTTGTTTCCATTCCAAGTTATAGTTTGAATCCCGTGTGATACTTTCTGCAGGTCACAAGACAATTGAGAAGTTTCTCCAGGACTTTTGCTTATGCTGGATTTTGTAGAAAGCATAGTACCAGCTCACATGGAAGTTTTGTTTGCTCTTTCCCCTACAGTTAGATCACCTTTTCTCATTTATCAGGCTCTTCATGTTTAAAAGAAAGTTCATATGTGTGGCTAGGAACTAAAATGGCTCTTTCTTCATTGAAATATATTTTTCCAAGTAACTAGAGGGACTGCAATGTATTTTAGAAAGTGCTCAGATGTCTCTGTCATTTTGTGGTGACAGAATTAAAAACAAGAGAGTCTTTTCAGGTACAAAGAAAACAAGCCACTCGGTCATCCAATTGCCATGTCTTTCCTTATGGTTTGTGGTAACAACCACCACCTTTGAAGCTCCCACTCTCGCCTTCAAATTGTTGGCTACCACCCCTGCCAAAGTCCCCTCCACCACGCCAACCACCTCTGCCTCCACAACCAAAGCTGCCGTTTTCATAAGTCAAGAGTCACCATTCTACACGACTGCTTTTGCTGCTTAGCTTCTCTCACTGCTTTAGTATCTTCTGCAGAGTTTATCAGAAAGTAAACAAAACAAAAGACAAAAAATGTTGTGGCACCTTAAAGACTAACTACTATATTTTAATGTGTGCTTTAGGGGATGCAGGGGCTCAGTGGTTAAGAAGCTTGCATTGTTAGCTGGAAAGCCAACAATTCAGCATTTAGAGACCCGGGTACTGCATGAGGGCTTCAGCGTCCATCTCTGTCCCAACCAGTGGTGGGCAGCCAAAAAATTTACTACCATACTTTGGGCGGAGCCAATGTCAGTGGTGCCATTGATAGCAAATAGCAAAGGTGATCGTGAGTCACCCTGAAAAATTCCGCACTAAATTTCAACTTCACCAAATTCTTCTCCACAGGCCATTAACTTTACTCTCTATAGTTTCATTGAAGTGTTCATGAAGAGTTGAATGTTGTTGCTAATTCCAAAAAATGTCAAGACATTTCTCAATCCAGCTGTGTGGAACTGAATCAAATGCCTTTTTATAGTCAATCTAAGCCATAAAGAAATTTGTTCTCCTTTTCTTTGAATTCTTCAAAACCAATTTGTCAATTAATAGCTGATCTTTGGTTCCTTTCGAGTTTTTGCAACACCCTTTCTGCTCTATAGGCAACAAATTGTTCTTTTTCCAATGTCCATATATCTGATTTGCAATTATGCCTGTGAGTAATTTGTAAGTTGTTGGTAGACAAGTTATTGGTCTGTAGTTTCCAGGTTCATTTCCTTTTCCTTTATCTTTCTGAATTAGCAGTGTCCTTCCAGTTATCTATTTATCACCTGCTGGTGTTTCCAAAGCCTGATCCATTTGGTTTGCCGATCTTGCATGTAGGTTTGCTAGCATTTATAGACAGAGTCTGTGGAGTTCATCTAATCCAGGAGCACTCTGGTTTTTGGTCTCCTTTGCCTGTTCTTGTATGGCTTCTTTCATTATCTGAAAATCTTCCCTTTTGGATGCTTTTGCTAGATTTTCAATCTGCTTGATCCATATTGCA
Organism: Furcifer pardalis; assembly: GCA_030440675.1. NCBI lineage: Eukaryota > Metazoa > Chordata > Lepidosauria > Squamata > Chamaeleonidae > Furcifer > Furcifer pardalis. Next base: position 171,184,947 of record CP126892.1, on the reverse strand, counting down.
TTTTCATTAAGCTTCTTATTGTTTTCCCACAAGCTTTTCCAAAATTTGAGAGTGCTTTCTCTATTAGGCTTTTTGCTTGTGCTAGCTTCATGCCCGTTTTCAAGGGTCTTGTAGAAATAATGTTGGTTAACTCTAAACTGTGAATTTTGAAGAAATTGCATTATCATTAGTTCTGACTCATCTTTTTTGTTATCATTGTAGTTGTCATTCTCGCCTTCCTCCTCATTCTTTTGTCTGGTTGATAAAGCAGCCAAAGAGACCACAGGATTTTTAGTAGTGTTTTTCCCCCAGTGGTAAGGAAGGCTTCTCTCTTCAGACTCAGACTCCTCTACATGTTAGTGAGTTAGATTGTAATTACATTGATATTTTAGGGGGAAAGCATGCATTCACCTCCCAAATCAGCATTACAATCCTTTTATATACTCAATTTTAACCCTATTCAACATAGATCAGAAGCAGACATGTATGTATATTTCTGCACAACAAAAGCAGGTCCAGAAGTCATGGGAAGAATGTATGGTTTCACATCTTCTTGGAAAGAGGACTCAGGAATTGCTTGTGTAAAGACCATTCCTTGAGTTGCCTTTAATATGCAAACTATTCTCTACCCATTCCAGTTGGCATCTTACCCGTAATCAATAAATACTACCTATTCTCTGATACAATGTGGCTACCTTTGTAATGTTATATCTAGCTTATATTTGCAAGCCAATTTTTATTCTTGCAATGGATCTTTACATTATTTTTTTCTTTAACGTCAATCAAGATTCTTAAAATTTGTTATTTGCTCTTCGGTTTTTATTCCTTCTTCTTGGTTATATTTGAATCCCACAGGCTACTCCTGCGCAAGTTAATTATTTAAAATTGTACTATTCTAGCTTTACAGTGGGTTTATTTTGGATGGATGGAGGCTTGCACTTACTATACTGACAATTGTTTTGTTTCCCTGGCACAATACAGTGAGAAGTTGCCATAGGAGGAACTTCTTGTTCTTCTGTTGGGTGGGGTACAGGAACATGTTATACTGTACCTTCATCACTCCGTATTTAGTAGACAGAATCCATCCTCACAAGTGGTTGAAAAAGAGTTGAGATTGTGCACATTTCCAATCCTAAGAGTCACCAGTTTAAAAAAAATAAATCAGAGATTTTAAATAATGTGGAAGTTACCAGCTCTTAATACTTACTTTTGAATGAGAGAAAAACTGTATCTCTGAGGGAACATTTCCCCTCTATCATTAATTGGAACTTTAAACTAGAATTAGGACTCTTGTTATTGCCAGAAGATTGTATTTTGATCGACTGTATTTCTATGGTTTATTGTCTTGGCAATGCCTTGTTATGGGCTATGTTAGTACAAGAAATTTCAGTAACATTTAATATTTTAAAATCATCTTAGTGTACATAATTATCAGTACAGTATCTGAAAAACATTCTGGTGACATTGTTTTCCTTTCTTTATGGTTCTTCTACCACTTTTCTGGTGTTTGTTATGTTTTAAAACATCTAATAAAGACCTTCTCTTTTAAAAAAAAAAATCTTATAGTCACTATGTCACAGGTACAGTAAAACCCCTACTTACGTAAAAAGTCTGTTCTGTAGGCTTTTATGTAAATCGGTTTTTTACTTAACTCGAAGCAAACCCATAGGAAAATTATATTTATGTAAATTGAAGCAACCCCATAGGAAAAATGATTTTTTTTACGTAACTCAAAGCAAACCCATAGGAAAATGTGTTATGTAAATTGGGACATTTATGTAAATCAACACATGATTTTAGTGCAAAAATCATTATGTTAGTCCAATTTTATGTAATTCGAGGCATATGTAAGTCGGGGTTTTACTGTACAGTACTTAGTTTATGTCAAAATGAAAGTTGGAGGAAACAGCACTTTAGCACAATATTTTCTCTAAAGCCTTTAAGATGCTACCATGTGATGTTCATAATCTGGATCACTCTTAAAACATTAAAACAGTAGAAATATATAATTATGTTCATGTCTTGTAATTAATGGTCAGGGAGAACCTTGTGTCCTAACATGGCTCCGGTAATCACACTTAATTTTTGAAAGGTACCACAATTTGTTCATTCATTCATTGGCTGAAATCCTATTGTTTGGCATAGTAAGTTGCATCTGGAACAGGCCCACTGAATCCATGGAACTTGCAGAGAAAGTGGCCACCAAACCCCCAGTAATTCAGTGGGCCTACTCTAGTTGCAATTTACCACATAAACAATAGACTTTCAGCCACTATTTTCTATTATTTCTCCATTGGGGTCTAGTTAGTTTACGTAGTTCTTCCCTCCCTTCTGATTTTTATTTCTGTAATAACCCTATAAGGAACACTAAGCAAGAGATTATGACTTGATCCAAGTCATGCTGAACTTTAGTGCTTCCAGTCCTTGTCCAACCTTATTAATTTCTACTATAGTTTAGTGTTCTTTCCTTTTTATTCTTCAGGATCTTGTTGACTCATCTTTCTTTTTAAAACATTTCCTTTTTGTTTAATTAAACCCATATAAAATTTGTTATATGTACTAAACCAAGTTTGTATCTTTTTTAGAACTAAATGCTACATTATAAGTGGAATTGTATTTATTTTATACCCCACCTTTCTCCTTGTAACTCACGACATGAATCTAAAATGGAAAGACATAGAAAACATAACAGCCAAAATTCTATTACTTATTATACCCTGCTGATATAATTCTATAAGTATAAATCCAAGTTGTCAATAACCCTGGATTAAGAAGTTGATAGAGGCTTCAGCTGTCACATACCAGTCATGTATTTATTTATTTAATCACACTTTTATGCTGCCATCCTCAGAAAGACCCAGGGCGGCTAACAACTCTCAAAAAGACTTAAAACACAATAAAACATAATATAAAAATCAGGATTAAAAGATTAAAAAGAGATTAAGCAAGACACACAGAGAGGGAGGAGGTCAGATGAGCCAACAGACTGGGGTAACTGTCCGGCACATACCCCACATATGCTCTGCCAGCCAGGTCTTAAGCCCCCCCCCCTCCTAAAGGGCAGCAGCTCCATCTGAAGAAGCAGCTCACTTGGCAGGAGGTTCCATAGGGCCAGAGCAGACATGGAGAAGGCCCTCCTTCTAGTGCTAGAGAGGTGCGCCTCCCTAGCTGATGGTACAAACAGAGAACCTCTCCGGTCCGCTCTGGTGGGATGGACAGATGTCCTTAGGGCGATGCAAAGTCATTGTAAGTTTATCTTACAAGCTGCAGATGTATTAAACACTGTAGTTATCTTCAGGTATTTTGCTATGCCAGGAGTACAGTTAAAATAGGATAGGATGTAAATATAAGTGAAAGCCTACACAACAAGTACTGTACAGTATCTGACAGTCTCCTGCTGTTAAAAAGAGTCATGACCGAACATCCCTGTACCCTGACTGAAAACAACAAATCTTTATAAACATCTTCAGCCAAACATGGTTATTGTTTGCTGTTTCAGATCTTCATGTTCATTGTGAATTTAAGAGTTTGCCAAGACCTTTATCAGGCATGGTTTCGGATTGGCTTTGCAAAACTGGTTATGTGCTTCCTTCTGGAACATTAGGTGTCTTGTGAAAACATGTCTGTATAGTACTTTTTGTTTCTCCTGTATCATTTTTATGTGTGGAATGTTGCCTGACCATGTTCACATGATAAAAGTGAACTGTTTTTATATATCATTTTTCTTGTCCTGATATGTTGCATGAATGCAGGCACCTTCTTCTTATCCTTTTTTTTCCATTGGCCATCTTGGGAGTTTAATTTATGTCTCTTTTCAGGACCTGCCTTTTGATTTTTAATCTTTGATGTGGAAGTGCACCCTACTTTGCATTTTGGACAGTATTGCCAACAACTTTCTCCTGCATACTTGGCAGAACTTATACAAGGGGCTTATTCAGTGGACTCTCCAACTCCAGTTTGCAGCTTGCTACAATACAGAATCATATTGAAAGTACAATACAGAATCATATTGAGCCGTGTGTGGCTCTTAGGTAAGTTGCATGTGGTTCATTCTACCTAAAATAGGAGTGGGTGAATTCCAGAGATCCAGGGACCAATTCCTCCCCACAGGTATGCTGTTCTGGGTAGTCATTCTGTATACCTGTTCTGGGTTCATAAATCCTTTTATAGGATAAAACAGAGTACAGATGTCTATGCCTTGTTTTCAAAAAGTGCTACTCTGGCAGAAATGACAGTTCTCTTTCTTTTGCTGGGATTTCCTCTTTCCTCCCAGGGGAATTAGCCATGCATTACTCAGATGTTGATAAAGCCATGTGTATAGTGACAGGATGCCTCAAACCTACACCAGTTGAGAAAATATACCCTCTTGTTGGTATCGCTCCACCCTTGGGGGAGAAGTAGCAGCAGATACCGAGAGAACTAAGCAAGAGAATGACTCTCGACATCATCTGAATGGATATGATCCTCAAGTCCATTCGCTCAGATCCAGGAAGATCTTTATGGCAAGAACAAACATTCTTGAGGGTACACAATAGCAAAACACAAAATAGAAGAGGGAGAGAGGAGCTCACTGAACAAGGAACAACATTAAAGGGGAATGTAGCTGACAAACTCAACCTCCCCTGTGTCACTTGGAGGACTCTGAATAGGCTGAAGGTCGGAGTGCCTAAATGTAAGACCAAGATGCTCAAGTGAGGGCTGCTAGCAGACAATAACACACTATGTGAATGTGGAGAGACGTAAAATCTAGCTCATTTACTGGTCTGCCAATTACTACTAGAAACATGCACCAATGATAAGTTTTTGTTCAGTTGCATAAGTTTGGCCAACATCAAAGCCAAGAAAGTTTTTGGCAGTCCAGGGTTTGATCAGAACAAGAAAGAAAAACACTCAGTGCTGCCGTAAATCATCCACCCTTACTGAAGTAAAAGATAGAAATGCAACACTTAACTAAATAAATTAAAATGGCAGGGAAGATGCTGAAAGAATTGAACTTGTTTTGACTGTAAAGCTCCAGATGAGTGGAGAGAAACCAAGGCATTGCTTTCCTTGACTATTAAAGCAGTGTCATCCCTTGGCAGAGTGTCAGCTTTTGGGGATCTGTCATTCAGCCCAGTTCTACTGCCTCCTGGCTGACCATTGGTTTTGTGGAGTAAAATGAATCTCTTCCCCACTAAGATTCTGAAATGTGGATATTAATAGTTGTAGGTCAGTGTTTCCCAAATGCTGGATCTTGGACTTCAATTCCCAGAAGTCTAAGTCAATTCCCCAAAGCACTGACCAGCCAATGTACTGACTAAGGCTTCTGGGAGTTGAAGTCCAAGATCCAGCATTTGGGAAACACTGACCTACAACTATTAGGTAGTCAAGCCTTGTGAATCCCATGTGTCTCACTGAGTAGTTATTTACTATTCATTATTCCCCATTGACAACAGAGTTAAGAAGAGTTGGGTTTTGTACTACAACTCCCAGAATCCAGGGTGGGGGTGAAATCTGGGGGTTGTAGTTAAACAATAATAATTTTTGAAAGCTCTGGTTTCTGTCTTGAGTTGTTTTAAGCTCTGGAAGAAACGTAGTTTCTTCTCTGCAGGGGCAGCTCCAGCTTCTGAGTAAAACTCAAGAAAGAAATCTGTAGTGGGTCTTCTTCATAAATGGCTTTGCCTTCTCGTCATCAGAATGACTACCCTTTCTTTTCTCCATCTCTTTTGAGCCCAGTTTACCAAGAGGGGAGCCTCTGTCTAGCAAGAAGAACAGAGTGCATTGCTCCTTCTCTTTGTTTTGCCACTGTTGCATTAACTTGACCTATATAAGCAGTTGAGCAAGCAGGAAACGGAGGGAAGGAGAAGCAGTAGGTTCTACATTAGAGAACTTTGCAGGTCAGCGTTGCTTCTGACTGGGCAGAGGCTCAAGAGGCATCTGACAGCTCTGACCATTAACGCTGGCCTTGGTCTCACTGCAGGTGTGGACTCACTGAACCAACGTGACATCAGTTTGACAGACATTGAGATTAAGCTGCAGAAAAAGTGACCTGGAATTTGTCCTGTTGTTAAGCTTTCAAGGGCCCAGAGCATGGAAAAATTACTCTTTCTGGATGAGTCTGGGAATAGTTAGCAGCATGGCCAATGGGCATTGAAATGTAATAACAGTTTTGTTCAGTGTTTGTAAGAAAGCAGCAATTTTTCCCTTCATAATAAGAAAAAAGTATAACTGCGTACAGTTACTCTGTGAGTTTATTTCCATTAGCAACATCTAGTAAAAAGTAATTATTTGTACTGTATTACTGAAGAATGAGCAGTTGTGGCAGAAATCCGGAGTTCATGACCACAGTTGTTGTAATGCTACTGTCTATCTGTATCATAGACTCATAGCATAATTGAGTGGAAAGGGGCCTATGAGGCCACTAGTCCAACCTTGTGCTCAATGCAAGAATAGAGTTACCATAGTTCTCTCCTACAAACTGGGACAGAAGTATACTTGACAAAAAAAGGGGGGGTATCTACAAAATAGCCTTTTTTAAAACATAATAATAAAACATATAATGACAGCTATAAAACACTTTCACATTGACTATGTCAATACATAAATGAATTTATTTACAACAGTTAATTCTTACTGTAAGATGATCTGTTGTACTTCTGAGAAGTCACGTCACGGTCAACTCTTAACATCCTCAGTTCCAGGAAACACACTGGTCACACTTATGGGGCGGTGGTGTGAGGCAAGGACACTGAGATTTGTCTCCAGGTATACTCCCAACTCCAATGTGGTAGGAAATTGCTTGTTTGATGGCGAGAGTTTGAATTTATTTTAATGGTGTGTTATAATACACAATCAGTAGGTTTTATAAATCCGGGACTTTAACATGATTTTTATTGAACTGGCCGGGACAATTTTTCCAACCTTGAATCCAGGACAATCCCTTCCGGGACATATGGCAACCCTATGCAAGAATCCAAATCAAAGCAGATCTAATGGATGGCTGTCCAATTTTCAGCATTGGAAACCTCAACATCTCCTGAGCTAATTGGTTCCATTGTTTTACTGCTCTAAACCAAGAGTGGCCAAACTTTTTGGGCCATTGGCTAGTCATGTGGTCAGCAGGCTGTTCACATTGTTCCTCCCACTGGAAGTGGAAGTAAAATGTGCATGCGTAAAACACTGCAGTAAATGCACCTGTGTCTGTCATAAATGCGTTTACGATAGCCGCAGGTGCATTTACAGCAGCATTTTGCGCATGGGCAGACACATTTTACTTCTGCTTCTGGGAGTGGCATGGGCGAGATGATTTGGTGTTGCAAGCCATAGTTTGGCCACCCCTTCTCTAAATGGCTAAAGAGGGTTTTTTTTTTGATATTCGACCAAAATTTGACTTCCTATAGTTGCAGCCCATTATCACATGGTCTGCACTATGAACAGATCCTGCCCCTTCTATTTATGACCATCTTTCAAGTACAGTAAAACCTCGGATAATGCTAAAACTTGGTTCCAAAAGTCTTAGTGTTAGCCGTTTTTTAATGTAATCCGATGAATCCTATGGGATGCATCAGATAATGTTAAAACTCCATATCCCCACTCACTCTACTTTTCTCAAGGCTAAACATGCCCAATTTCTTCTGTCTTTCCTTATACGGCTTTTTTCCCAGTCCTCTGATCATCCTTGTTGCCCTTCTCTGTCCCAGCTCCAGGTTGTTTGTATTTTTCTTAAAGTGTGGTGTCTAGAACTGGACACAGTATTTTTGATGTGGTCCAATTAATGCTAAATAGAGGAGAATTAGTACTTCACCAGTTTTGGCGAATGTACTTCTGTTTATGCAGCCTAAAATATCATTTGCCTTTTTTGCAGTTATATCAAACTGTTAACTCATATTCAGCTTGTGATAATCAACAATTCCAAGTATCTGCCATCTTGTAACTGTATTTGGTGTGTGTCCCCCGGGTGTAGAACTTTGCACTTATCCCTGTTAAATTTCAGTTTGTTGTTTTTCAGCCCATTGCTCTTTTGTTCTTCAGAGGTAGCCAAGTGTATTGACATAAATCATACAATTGCTGCTAATTCATGAGTTGCTGCATGCATTCCTAATCCTGTGCAAATTAAACAACTTGATGCAAAACTAAAAATGCAAGTGGCAACGTGTGCTTGCTTTAAATATTTTATATTTATTTTAATTTACTGGTTTGTTTACCTTATTGTTTTTACTTTGAAAACTATTTTGTCAAGGCCTCATTTCAAAATACAGTATAGCAAAAAATGTTTTTAATTAGTTTAGTTTAGTTTAGTTTAAATTAAATTATGGAGCCTTCCCAAAAGCAGCTGGAAGAAAAATGAATTGGGGAAAATGCTTGTTGTGTTGAATGGTTCTCTATAGCTTTCTAGCAAAAAAATGTTTTTTATTTATTTATCCGTCCATTCATTACATTACATTACATTTAAACAGCAATAGTAATTATACCAGGGGTGGCCAAACTACAACCTATGGGCTGGACCTGGCCCATGGCACCATTTGATGTGGCCCACAGCCGCCCTCGCCACTCATAGAAGCGGGTGCATTTACATAAACATGCCTGTGGCTGTCATACTGTATTATTATCTACAGTATTGGATATTGTATCATTATTGTTATTAAGCGCTGTTTCTTTTTCTTTTCTGTTCTTTGGATGTGTAATATATAATTGTTGCATATATTGTATTGCTGTATATTCTATAAGCCGCCTAGAGTTGCTTTCGCAAATGAGGCGGCATAGAAATCTAAATTTAAATTTAAATTAAATTAAATTTTTAAATAAACACTGCCATAAATGCACCCACGGCTGTCATAAATGTGTGATACTGTAATTGTATTTATTGTAGCTGTGATATTTTACTTCTTTGTTAGCCACCCAGAGTCGTATTGCGAGTGGGGTGGCATACAAGTTGAAGAATTGAATTGAATTGAATTTTACGGTGGGAAGAACCCCATAGCTGGCTCTCTCAACCAACCTCCTGGCCCATGGTGTGAAAAGTTTGGGAACCCTTGAATTATACTTCTATGCTGCACTATAGCATTTAGTGCACACTCTGAGTGGTTCACAAGGTAACTAGCCTTTTGCCCCTAGCGTGTTGAGTCCTCCTTGTACTTGAGTTGTTCTCAGTGGCAAAAAGGAGTCAGTGTCTTCAGTGCTATAATACAAGAGAAATGTACACATGCTTTACTTGTTTTGTATGTGGACTATGTGTTTACATGCACTTTTAGTTGCTCCTGCCTTATATTTGTGGGACATTTGAGCTTTGGTGGTGATGGCCTGTTTGTTGTATATCTGGCCACCTTACTGTTCTTGGCATTCCAGATATTGTTGGATTGTAACCCCCATTGTACCCATGCTGTTGACTGTGCAGATTGAGACAAATGGAAATTGGAGTCCAACAACATCTGGGGATCTAAAGGTACTCCAGTCATGTATAAAATATTTCTCTTTTTTCATGTGCCATATCCACAGCTTGAGGATATGCTATTATCACTTTTGTTATGGCAGCTGTCAAGTTGAAATCTAATTAACTTACTGATAAATCATTCTTACATAGCAACCTACTATTTCTGCTCATTTACCGGTAATATCTACCTGGTTTTAGTGAAGGGGGAAGGAGTATGAAAGTGTCTCTATTTGCATTTTGCAGTGTCTGTTGAAATGTACAAAATGTACAGATCTGCCAATAGAGAAATGTGTCTCTTTACATGCAGTGAATCAGTGAAACCAACATCTGTTTCTAAGCAGATTTCAAAAACAAATTGGAAAATAAGTACAGTACTCTGTTCCAGTAAAAGATATTTGTCATTATGTTTAAACAAATTTTATTCTTGTGCCTTTGTTGGTGTAGTCGGACACATCTGGCCTTAACCACCCAATGTCCTGACTGTTCTCTTATTTGTGACCTTATTTCGCTTCAGATTTTATTTGCAAGTGCAACATTTGCTGTAAGTTTAGATCAGGGGTACCCAAACTTTTGGGCCATGGGCTGATCATGTGGTTCAAGGAGCTGGTCACAAAGGCCCGGGGGCCAGGTGCAGCCCCTGACACCAATTCATCCGGCCCGCGAAGCCTCGTTGCTCCTGGAAGCGGAAATAAAATGCACCCGTATGTGCGCGTTTTACTTCCGCTTCCAGGAGCGACGAGGGCTTCGCAGGCCGGATGAATTGGCATCAGAGGCTGCACCCGGGCCTTAGTTTGGGCACCACTGGTTTAGATTCTAAATAATTAACTGTTCCTTCCTTCGTAAAAGCTATAGATTGGTGAGTCCTAGAACGAACCTCCCTTCCCCTTTTCTTATCATATTTGCTAATCTGCATGTTTTTTACTTGGGTGCTACATCCTTAGTAGAGGGAAGCAGGTGTTTTTTGTTGTATAGACTTACACAATTAAGACACAGTGAACCCCTGAAACTAACTTCAGGAAAAGAAATCCATAGGAAATGACAGTCTGCTTCAAGGGGAAAAATCACTATACAGGACTCTTTTTGGGGAGTGTTCTGACACTTCCCATGGCAGTGCAAGAGTGTTTGGAGCATTTCTGCTCCATTTTTGAAAATTTTTGTCGGGTTTTGGCACATCCAGATGCTTTCCCTGCAACCAGGACGTGTCATATTCCCCCATCCCTTCATCAGCTGTTCCACAGGCACTTTTCCTGCAATTACCAGGGCTTGCCACTAGATGATGCTGTTGGAAATGTGTAGAACATGCATTGCAAACCAAAATAATCAGTTCTGGAACTCACTAAAAAGCCAAAAAAGTTTCCCCTCTGCTCAAAACTCTTTCCAAAGTACACTTTTGAATTTTTCACTGTGTTTTCGCCACCTTAAAAAGAGCTTTGAACAGAAAAAACATGTTTCTTTGGCTCCTTTCTAGCCTCCGGAATGGAAATACAGTGGAACCCTGCATAACAAACACTTCGTATAACGAAAAATTCATACAATGAAGCATTCGTTAGGGAATGGAAATTCACCACATAACAAAAAAAAATTCGTTCTTCTTTGAGACATCTGTGAATCACACATATGGGGGTTTGCGCTTGCGCAGAACTCCAATTTGAATTCTACCAGAGCTTTAAGGAAACAAATGGAAATACTATTAGAGATAGCCCCACCCACTCCCCTTATAACCCTGGCAATGCTCCTTTCCCGCCTCAGTCTTATTTTTTCCCCGCTGCATTAGTAGCTTCTCGGTCAGCTATCAGAGCTTCTTTTCATGATTTTTCGTGATTATACTTTTAACTTTTTATTTAACTTTTTATTAACGTTTTATTTGTTTGTGTTTTGCGACTAGTTTATGGCCCCCTCGGGCCTCTTTAAAAATTGTTCCTCTTGTGATACAAGAATCCCTGTATTTAAACTACAGGTACAGGGATGGAGGGAAGAGAAAGAGACCCAATCACGTCTCTCTCTTCCTCCCTGTAGTTTAAATACAGGGAGGGAAAAAGAGAGACCTGATCGCATCTAACTCTTTTCCTCCCTTCCTTGGAAAAGAGTTAGACGTGATCGGGTCTCTCTTTTTCCCTCCCTGTATTTAAACTACAGGTACAGGGAGGGATGGAAGAGAGAGAGAACCAATCACGTCTCTCTCTTCCCTCCCTCGCTGGAGCTTAAATACAGGGAGGAAAAAAGAGAGACCCGATCGCGTCTCTTTGTTTCCCTCCCTGCCTTTAAAGTGGTTTGTCCCTGAAATCAGGGCTTTTTTTTAGCGTTCGATGCATGCATCCGACAACGCTAAAAATCGGATAACGTCATGATTTGTGGAACCAAGTCATAACGTTATCCGGGGTATTACTGTATCTCTAAGTGGATTTCAGCAACTATTGATCTCACCTACCAATTATCCTCTACTCCACTATGTGCTCAAGTGACAGCCCATTCCACGAGGGCCATCTCCTCTTCTACAGCATTCCTGCGAGGAGTGCCCTTAGAGGATATTTGCAGATCTGCAACTTCTTCTCAGCCTCTCACGTTGGTTCAGCCCTATTGATTGGGCACAAGGACACGGAGCTTTTTCGTTATGCGGGGTTCTACTGTATTGGTTTTCAATCCATTCCTATGGGGAACTACAGTTCACTTTAAGGAAAAATCTCTATAAGGAAAACCCTGCTGACTGGATTATTTCCATTCACTGTACTCACAAAGCCTCTCTGAAATGTTCGGTCTGTTATTGTACAACACCCATACCAGTGATCCTGCTGGCTAGATAGATATTGTAGTCTGGCTGGAGAATGGGTACTGTGTTTTAAAAGTTTGCAGTAACACTTCATGTTTTTAGAAGCAGTGTTTAGTATTCAAGACAGATTTATTACTGATTGCAGGCTGTAATTTTAATGAGATCCTGCCGAGGGAGATGAAAAAATGCAATTCTACATTGCTTCCTTAATCTATTGCACACTGGATTCCTAAATCTCATTAGGTATTATTTTATCGCTTTTTGTTAGACATTATTTGACAGGTGTGCAGATTTTTGTTTTTGGAGTACAACTCCCATAACTCCATCAGTGATCATAAAGTTGCAGTGCTACACAATATATCAGAGAACAGAGTAATCTTTGAAGTGTATAATAGACTAATAAAAATCTTAGATGGCATTAGTGATTGTTATTTTTGTTGGATATGGGATTGGGAAAAGGCAGTGACACAGTCTTTGTTTTGCCTTATCTTGCAATTTAATATGCATGATATGTATATGTTTCTATACAGATATCAAATATATATTTTATTTACTTTTATTTTGTTACATTCAGCACAATTAGATATGTGTTTCATTTGTGTACATTATGTGTCTGCTTATCTTTACCTAACACTTTTCTAAATTACTTGCATTTGTAATAAGGAAGTACAAACCACAAAACACTTCAAGATGAGACATATTATATTAACTTGCCTGATTCTCCTGATTTTAAATGGGAGTGGGAGGAGTATTCACGACAAGAAACATAAAAGGAGCAGTTACAGTGATGTTAGAGCAAAGTCTGGAATTCCTTCTTAGAAGAGTTTATAATCCATTAAAAAAAGCAGAAGCAGAAATAGCACCAAATGACCTTTTCTTGGAAACCAAAGCAAGTTGTGAGCAGTTGCCATGGCTCCAGTACTTCGAGGAATATACAGTCTTTTAGGAATAACCAGAGACGTCTCCGCTATGCTCCATTAATGAATAGCTGCTGCAGTGCATGCATAATCTCAGCAGCTGCCTGCCTGCTTGTTTGTGCCTGAGCCTTGCTTATTGGACATGCCATCTTGATATCAGACAAGAAGTAAATGCCTGGAAAGAGGAACAAAAGTATCTTTTTTTTCCCCTTCACCACACAGAAAGCCTCTTCTAAATACAGTATACTGTGTGGTCTCCATCCTCTTTCTACCCCTTTTATTTCAGTATTGTTAGAACCTTGTAAACTTTGTTAGAAATGTTGCTTTTCTTTCCAGGCACACCTCTATTGAAAAAGCACTCATGTCTTCAACACTCCCATCCCTAGCAGCACATAGAGTAGTGTTTCCCAACCTTTGGTTTTTGGACTTCAGTTCTGCAAAGCACTGATGAGCCAATGTGCTGACTTAGACTTCTGGGAATTGAAGTGCTCCTGTGGGGTGGGGGCTCCACGTTGGGAACCACTGAGAGTATGCATTACTGCTTCTGTACCAAGCTGTCACTGGTTTGAAAGGTAAATGCCTGCCATTTTGGCTCGGACTGCTCTGGAAAGATGAATTGGAACAATTTGGCTTTACTGCAATTGGATTCACAGCCTTTATTGCATTACAATCCATGCTCACATGTGATGTGAGTCGCGTTCCAGTTCACTGTCCATCCCCATTTCCTTCCTTATTCTTGTCCTACCTCTGCCAATCCTTCTTTCCTCTGTTCCCATTTATGCTGGCCATTTTATAAGTGTGTAAATATGGGGACTGTGTTGGGTTAGTGGTTAAGATGCTGAACTTGATGACTGGAAGGTGGGTAGGTCAGCAGTTCAAGACTCGAGTGCTGTGTGGCAGAGTGAGCTTCCATTTCTGTCCCAGATCCTGTCAACCTAGCATTCAAAAGTAAGATATTGCAAGTAGATAAATAGCAAATGCTAAGCAGAGGGATTAATAAAAGGACCTTAGACGTCACTAATTCATATAGTAGCCATAAGTCAGAATTGACTTGATGGCACATATAAAATTTGTTTTCTCGGTCAGTGAGTTTATTATGTAGTAAGATCTCTCACCTGCAATAGAAGATTATTATGGAGCATAACTGTAGTAATTTTTAGATATAAAGTACTGTAGGACTTAGGGACTGCAGTGGCTCAAGTGGTTAAGATGCTGAACTCAACAACTGGAAGGTCAGTGGGTCAGAAGTTTGAGACCCGGGTACTGCATGGTGGAATAACCTCCTGTTTCTGTCCCAGCTCCTGCCAACCTACCAGTTCAAAAGCAAGAAATTTGCAAGTACAGTAAAACACCGGATAACGATTGGATCGGATAACGCTAAAATCGCACAACGTTGGGGAATTTGAGGCAAACATTTGGATCGAATAACATTATGTTAACCGTTATGTTAACGTTATCCGATCCATCAGATAACCTTTGCCTCAAATTCCCTGAGGTGTGGCTGTGACTCACCAGTTTCTCTTGGGAGAAAGGGAGGGGCTGCCTGCTCTCAAGCTTGCCACATTTGAATAACAAAAGCTTGCAAACCCAGTCTGACTAGTTTAACAAAGCAAAGGCTTAGGACCCTTTCCCGAGTGTAACCCAGAACACTTTGCAGAAAAATAATTGCAAAGAGACAATTTGACCCAATTACCTTTATGAAGTTTCCCCTTTAAATTCTAAACAGCCTGAACCCAAGATTGTAGCTCCGCAAGCCTCATGCATTGTCAATGGAAAACAAGCAGACTGAAACCTTTCATCTACAAAGCAATCAAGCTTTTCACAGCCTGCAAAGCCCTGAGGGAACTTCCTTTATTACAGCAATGGTAGGTGGGCTGATTCTAAACGAACACATTTTCCTAGCTTCTGTTCAGATCTTTTAAAACAGCACTTTATAAATTTTTCAGAAATTTAAAAATGCTGTATGGCTTTGTTCCCCTAAAGTCAGGGTGGTCTGGCATGTTTTTGTAATGTATTTATTATTATTATTATTATTATTATTATTATTATTATTATTATTATTATTATTATTATTATTATTATTATTATTATTATTATTATTATTATTATTATTATTATATGCCACCCTACTCAGTGAAAACTGACTCAGGGCGGCTCACAACACAATCAAATACAATGCAACAATTCAATAGAACAATAAAATGTCACAACACAATGAAATATCATACATCAATAATTCATACAATAGAATATCATAAAATACAGTACAGTAAGATAAAACCCCAATATACGTCATAAAGTTACAAAAATTACAGAACCCATAGGAACATTACACAATCTTACAAAGAAAAAAGTTACAAAAAGGCATCCCCACCCCACTCACCCTGGATCCTACCCATTAAGCTGGTGGCCACCAACAGACTGCTCCCCTTCCTTCTGTCCAAGGGAAAGGAGAAAGGCAATGTGTCCATTTACCCTTTAGACAATTATTTTTTAAAGTTTTTTAAGTTTCCAGCATGTTTCCTTGACTTTCCCTTGAAGCCTCTGTTGCTTATCTCTATGGAGTTAACGTTATCTGATCCACCTGAATAGGATTTTAACGTTATCTGGTGCATACATCGGATAAGGCTAAAAATCGGATAACGTTAAGACTTGTGGAACCAAGTCTTAACGTTATCCGAGGTATTACTGTAGATAATACTTAACTCAGGGGTACCCAAACTACCCCCGCGCCAATTCATCTGACCCACGCCATCCTCGTTGCTTCTGGAAGCAGAGCAAAATTCATCTGGCCTGCTTCTGGGAGCAGTGAGGGTGGTGCAGGCCATATCCGGCTCACAGGCTGTAGTTTGGGCACCCCTTGGTTAAGCAGAGAAAATGGCAGCCTAAAATCTTATCTCCAGTGGGAGGAACCTTGTGACCGGCCCACTGAACCATGTGACCAGCCCGTGGTTCAAAAGGTTTGGGCACCCCTGGTTTAACCGTTTGAGTGTATCATAAAGAGAGAGTGAGCTTTAATACTGTTCCTAAACCTGCAGCTTTTTTCTGCTAAATAGATCTTTGTCATGTGCCTGCAAACTGTTCTAAGTGGTCCAAGCCATCTGTTAAGGCTTATTTATAACTGTGTGTTTTTTAAAAAAGCATTTTCCAGAAATTCCTTTCGTGATATCTGAGGAGTGGCATTTTTATAATTGCTGTTTCCTAATTTAATGGAGGCTGTGGGCATGGGAGCATGAAGTACATTTCACAGTGAAACTCGAGTGAGGAGTTGCCTGGTTCCCCTGTTCTGCATATCCTTTAGTTATAATAAGCACTCAGTGAAACTATTTTTGTTCTTGTTGTTCACTCGCACAGTCAATTCTGACCCTTCACAACCCCACGGACCACCACACTCCAGGCAGCTCTGTTCTCCACCATCCTCTTCAACCTGCCCAACTCTGTGGCCATTGCATCCACAATACCATCTAGCCATCTCATTTTTGGCCGCCCCCTTCCTCTTTTGCCCTCCACCTTTCCCAGCATCAAGGCTTTCTCACGTGAATCCTCTCTTTTCATTTGATGTCCAAAGTACTTCAGCTTCATCTTTACTATTTGACCTTCTAAGGAGCAGTCAGGATTGATTTCTTCTAAGATCGACCTGATTCTAAAACTGCTTAAAACAAGAAACAAGAATACAATAGCTTATGCTCCATTTTAAAAGCATCACATTCAGCTGTTAATGAAAACTTTCTCTATCCTGTTACCAAGGAATATTGAGGTTACTTTCCTAAGTGGAAAACAGAGGTTGTAATAAACATTCAGTTTTATGTTACCAGAGTGGAAGATAATGTTAGAATAGTGTACTAGACAGTTAACCTTGGGTGAGAGAGATGGAAGGAACACTTGGTGACTGCTGAATAAATTACAGTGGTACTCCTTTTCTAAAACTCAAACCAGTAACTGTGGAAACTTGTTTGGCCTTCATGTAATTTGTATTGTGGAAGAATTTAGGGGGCTCCACTATGGGTCATTCTGGTACTACATTTCTGTTCCTGAAGGTAAGAGCAAAAAAACAGACTGGGTGATGGGTTTTCCTTCTTCTCCTTGGTTGACCATATGTAGCTGTGCATTTTCTGCATCATTGGGGATTTATTATTATTATTATTATTATTATTATTATTATTATTATTATTATTATTATTATTATTATTAATAATAATAATAATAATAATAATAATAATAATAATAATAATAATAATAATAATAATAATAATAATAATAATAATTTGGACAGGTCATTCCAGCTCTACAGTTCTGTGATTTTGTGACCTACTTTGCCTCTTAACCATTTAATGGAATATATGTCTAACTAATGAATGTTATTAACAGTCCTTCAGAGGTCCACCCTAAAATTACGTTTTCTTCCAATATTCCAAGCTTGGTGATTACATTAGAAGTTGCTACCATTTTTCAAAGTAATGTATCTGTCCTTTTCTTTCTGTTCTAGATGATGAGATTCCTGCAATTTCACAACAGGTTTTGGAGAGTCCACCAACAGATCAGCAGATTAACAAACTTGCTAGGAGGCTTGGACCTGAATGGGAATATATTGTCTTGTCTTTGGGCTTGACACAAAATGACATCTATCGTTGTAAAGCCAATCACCCTTACAATATACATTCACAAATTGTTAGTGCATTCGTTTCATGGAGACAACGTTTTGGTGGGAAAGCTACTCTGAAGAGTCTACTTTCTTCTTTGAAGCATGGAGAAGTTGATTCTTCTGTGATCCAACACGTGTTTGAATGAGAACCTACATTTTGAAAAATGTAACATTTCTTAAACATGTATGCTGAAAATTCTTACCAGTCTTGACTTCTCTGTAAAATTAAATATGTTAGGTGCACACAACTGTTCTTTCATATGAATCACAACTGTTCCATGTGTAGCTGTCATATATGATTCACCATCTTTTCCATACTGCGCTATCCATGGAGAACAGCAAAGACCATACAACCTGCCAAGGCTTATGTTCTGCTGGCATAACCTGCAAAAATACGGAGTTATCCCCATTCCATGGTGACATGTAGAGTAGGACCTTGGAGAAAAATGTAACTATATAGTATTAAACTAAGGTCCTCAATTCTATACATTTAATTCAGTCTGTTCAAAGACTGAAGAACTCTGCTTGATCAGAGCAAAGGTCCAACTAGTCTGCTGTAGAGTAGACATCAGTGGACAACCTCCCTAAAGTTTTCTAATCTTTTAATTTCCACTAAGAGTACTGGTTGGACATGAGCCTTTAATGTCATGTGGTACTGCCGCATTCCAAATCACATTTTTTTTAAATGTAAAAGACCTTGTTATGGGACAAAGGGAGATAAGAGTCAAAAACCTTACTGTGTATGTGAAAGCCTTCATCTGTGCCCCGTTCTTGATGAGGTTTCACTATGAGAAGGATCTCCTGCATTAGGGCTGCATCTAAGAGTCAAGAAAGCATCTTACCTTTAACTGTGTGCTTTCAAGTTAGTTCTGATTTAAAGCAACCGTTTCCTGGATTTTCTAAGTAAAGAATTCACAGAAGTGCTTTACCATCCCATTCTTGTGGGATCAATCTGGGATTACAGCTTGCCGATGAGTACATAGGCTGGATCTTCTTCCTGGAGATAAAGTAGGGAATCAGACCCCTAGCTGTGCAGCCAGATACCTAAACCATTGAACTGTCCAGATACAATCACCTTTAAAAGATGCAAAATGAGACAGCTTGAATTAACTTAGCAAGCATGAACTTAACCCCCGAAAGGTCATGTGGTTCCTAGATATTGGTCAGCTGCAGTTCCCACTACCATAGTCAGTGGTGAAGGTCTGTCCAACAACATCTGGATGGCAATGGCTTCCCCATTTACTCTTGTATAGTTCTAAGAAGATCTGGACCCGTCCTCATTTGCTGCAGTCTCCCAGCTAATGAGGTCTGCTCTCATTTAGTTGGTGCACAGAAGCTGCCTCTACATCCTGTCCACAACAGTAGCCATTCCTGGGTGTTAGCACTGTTGATTTCTAGTTTTCAATACAAAGTGGTAATTTTTGCAAGAACTCCAGATAAGCACTGTTGTATATTTTTAAGATATAGAAATATGTCTGCCAATTATGAAACATGTTTATAAATTCTGGGAAAAGGAACAGTTTTTAAAGCATATTAGCTGAGAATTCTTACCAATATGCAGAAAGATAACACTGAGAAATAAACTTAATTGTGATATATGTATTCTGTCAAGCATCATTGTTATTTCATTTAAAAATTACTTTTGACTTGTACTCATGTTCTTATGACATGGTACTGTGGCTTTCAGTGAGAAACAGTCCTAGCAGATGACTTCTCAGCCTGATCCTAGGCAGAATTACAATTGATCATTGAAATTAGTGGCGCTAAGTACAGCTTACTTTAGACTGAAACCTCACCCTACGAAAGGTTGTGTCCTGAAATCTATTGCCTACATCTTGTTTAATACCATGTAATACCTGCAAAGCACAATTCATTGTCTCCAACTCCATGCTGATGTAAAAAAAAACCCATTACTTTAGTATTAACAGAGCAAAGTTGATCACCATCAAACGTTCCACCTGCTGTTTTTTCTGTTTGGAAATTTAACAATCCTTTTCTTTTTAATATGAACCCCTTTGTTTCATGTCCTTCATCTGGAAAAAATGATTAGAAATGAAATAAATAAATAAAAACAAAATAAATCCCCTCCCAAGAACCTGAACAGTATTTTATGTCTATGTGGCATGTTTTCAGATATGTGTAGATGGATATTATATCATATATCTGATCTCAAAGACTTACCTCCACATCTTTGTTACATTCCTCTGGTCATGTTAAACTATCCTTGTTAAATTAACAGCACCCAGAACTGGCCATGGCATCCCCAGTGATCTTTGACCAATGTAGAGGGTACCTTTATGTTTTATAGTTCCTTAAGTATTTTACCCAGTGTTTCTTTAAACATTTTGAAGCAGTCTGTATAAATGTCCGGAATACCCAGTTGTGGCGAACCTATGGGACATGTACCAGAGGTGGCACTTGGAGTCCTCTCTGTGGGCACCCATGCAGTCACGACAGCACAGAGTTTGCCCCATCACTCTGCCCAGCAGCCCAATAGGAGCACTTCCTCCCTCTCTCCAGCTTGGAGTTTGTTCTGTCCCTCTGCCCACCAGCCCAATGGGAGCGTTTCCTCCCTCCCCCAGCACAGTGTTCACTCTGCCCAGCATCCCAATGGGAGCACTTCCTCCCTCCCCCTAGCACAGAATTTGCCCCACCCTTCTGCCCAGCAGTCCAATGAGGGTGTTTATTTCCCTGTTTCTTTGTTGGTACTTTGCAATAAATACCATATTTGCCAGCTTATAAAATGCATCAAAGACGCACCCCATTATTACCAAAATAGCCCACTATAGGTTTAAGATGCACTCCATTTTTCCATTGTATTTTAAAGAGGGGAGTGAGTCTTATAGTCCAGCAAACAGAGTAAGTGTTTTTTCTTGGGGTTGCAGTTTGGGCACTCAGTCTCTAAAACAGGGGTGCCCAAACTTTTTGGGCCGTGGACCGATCATGTGGTTCAGGGAGCCAGTCATAAGGCCCGGGGGTGGCCTCTGATGCCAATTCACCCGGCCTGTGAAGCCCTCATCGCTCCTGGAAGCGGAAATAAAACGCACCTGTACGGGTGGGTTTTACTTCCACTTCCAGGAGTGATGAGGGCTTTGCGGGCTGGGTGAATTGGTGTCGGGGGCTGCACCCAGCCTTAGTTTGGGCACCACTGCTCCAAAAGGTTCACCATCACTGGGAATACCCATCTGACTACATTCATCTTTCCCTTTTCTGAGTGTTGTGTATCCCTAGATAAAATGCCTACTTTCTCCTCATCAAGAAATTATTTGTTGATGAATGTTAGTTCTCCAGTGGTTTATTTCCTCTTTTATCTCTGGAACATGAAATTGCTAGCAAGGATAGTCTAGATTTTAGATTCTATAATGTGTGCAACATTGCCTTCATTATAGTATCAACCCGAACTCTAACTATTTACAGTATAATCATGATATTTAATTAATTATGTGGCTGAACACTTGTTTGCCTAGCAAGTGCCTTTAGCTAAGGGGTGCCCAAACTTTTTGGGCCGTGGGCTGGTCACGTGGTTCAGTAGGCCAGTCACTATGGCCTGGGGGCTGGATCTGGCCCCCAATGCCAATTCATCTGGCCTGCAAAGCCCTTGTTGCTCCTGGAAGCCAAAGTAAAAACGTGCCCGTATGGGTGTGTTTTACTTCCGCTTACGGAAGCAACGAAGGCTTTGTGAGCTGGATGAATTGGTGTCACAGGCCAGATCCAGCCCCCAGGCCATAGTTTGGACGCCCCTGCTTTAACACTTTTAGAAGGACTCCCCCTCAAAATTTGCTCATGTGCACAACTGTTAGCTCCTTTTCTCTCACACACACCCCATTCAACATATCGCAATAATTTAACCATTCTTTTGGCTTCAGTGGAAAATAGCCTCCCATGTGAGGGCTTGTGGGACTTGGGAATAGTAAACCTTTCTGAGATCAGAGGTGAACAGCTGTGGTTCTTCTAGATATATTTTGGTCTATATCTTGTTAAGTTGCAGCGCAAGCCCTCAGGTAGAAGGCCGTATCAATGGGAGCCTGATAAACACAGTAGGTAAAGCAGATAAGCTTCTGTGCAAGTAGTTGTTTACTGGTTGTGCAAAATAAGAGATCAAGGTTTCTTAAAGGTATTTACAGCAAAGTCACAAAAGCAAACAGGATAACTTCTCCTTACTGGTCAGTTCGGTATCAGATATATACAGTTCAAGTACTGTATATAAAGTCCAATAGGCAAATAAAACATAGCAGCAATTTGTAAGCTTGTGTAGCAACAAGTGTGCAAAGTTTAGCTTACAGGTTTTTGTTAGTACTCTTCAATGTGTAGGTCTCTGGCAGTCCTTTGGCTTGTCAGCTGGCAGCTTTCCAGTATAAGTGCCAGCAGCCCTCGAGCAGTTGGACATACAGACAGCCCAACAACAGACTGCTCTCCTCCGTGCTGACATCTAGTGTGATGTCCTCCAAATGTGACATCTTCCAAAGAGTGGCTAAAGCCTTACTTTTAAGCACAATGTACAAGAGCTAACCAGCTAATACAATCAAGCTATTGTAGCATACATTCAGTGCTCTTAAAGTGGACTGACAAAGGTAAATTATGCTACCCAAAAGATTAGGCAAGTACTTACATATGAGCTCTAGCCAGCACAACCAGTGTCATGGACAATGGGCGTGGCACTTCAAAGAAAAATTATTAGTCTTGGAGCCACATTTGCCCTCCACTAGTTCCTTCCTTTGCTGTAGGTTTCAGAAGACCATCAATAACCAGAAAGCAGATGGTTGGATTTCTTTTTTTATTTTGATGATTGCTCCAGCAGCATCCTGAGTGCTATAGGCTTGCTTAAGGAAGGGCAGGGCTGTTTTCCAATTCTGACTGCTATTCCCCTTGAGCAAATGTCACCTCAGGTGGCTGGAACAAGCCCTGGCCACCATCTTCGTCCCACTGCCACTGTGCAGAACTTTGAGTTAAAAAGACAAACATCGTATCTAAGAAAAATTACACATTATTCTTTACTGATGACAAGAAATTAATGTAATCAGATATTTTCTTGATTCAACCATCAAGC
This sequence comes from Furcifer pardalis, assembly GCA_030440675.1. Taxonomy (NCBI): domain Eukaryota; kingdom Metazoa; phylum Chordata; class Lepidosauria; order Squamata; family Chamaeleonidae; genus Furcifer; species Furcifer pardalis. The sequence goes on along the minus strand of CP126892.1, from coordinate 171,162,186 downwards.
CAAATGGAGATGGCAGCCAAAAAATAAAAAGACTCAGGCATGGAAGGACAGCTATGAAATTCCCTGAGCATAAGGATGTGTTGCTGGAGACCAAGGTAAGGAATACTATAACAAATATTGTGTGTTGGCAAGTTGATTCCAACTTATGATGACACTTTCCAGGATTTTCTAGGTAGAGCGTATTCAAAAGTAATGTATTGTTCCCTTCATCTAGTGGAGCCTTAGTACTATGCATCTTGAATATGCCTGCATAGCCTGGCTGTTCTCTATGGAGGCACAATGGAGAATTGAACTCCCAGTCTCTGATACCTAAACCACTGATCTATCCAACCAGCTAGGCCAGGAATTTTAAAAAAAATGGTTGGAGGGCAACATGAAAATAAGATGACCAAATAAAAAGCAGATTGATTCAGTAAAAGCTACAGCTTGAGTTACCAAAAACTCAGCAGGGCAATTAACAACAGGACTTTATGGTGGTCACTAATTTATATGGTCATCATAAATGAGGAGCAACTTGACAGCACACAAAACAAACCATTTAAATCTAGATTTCTCCAGTGCAAGTTTAAATCAAGGACATTATGGGAAATGAAGGACATTATGGGAAATGAAGATAGTAACTTACACAGCAATGAAGAAAAATCTAAATAAAGGGCAATGGTTCAGGCATTGCTAATGTACTATGGTGGGGTCCATGAACCCTGAGTGATACTTGGAGACTCTATTGTGATGTGCCACATCTTAATTTCCCTACAATAACAGGAATGACTCTATGCAAGATGGAAGCACAGTACCACGTAGACTCCAAATCACATAGTGCAGAATGGTGAAGCAACTTAAGACAAGATTTCTCTTAAGCTGATTTTAGTCTATACTTTCCTCAAGACTGTTTGGAAAACTGACTCATAATATGTCATTGCACATTAGGGGGAAGCAACTGTACTGGCAATACTAGGTGTTTGTTCCCTTTTGTTTATATTCCTAGAATGTCAGGAAACAGTGTGAATGTTTTGGTGCATCGCATGCGTCAATATTTGTTCCTTTGGGCACTGCATGAAATGAACACTGGAAGCTCAGTCACCAGCTGCACAAACTAAAGGGAGACACAAAATAAGGCCAGAAGAAGGCTATTCCTAGAACATTTAAAAATGCAAGTTGTGACATAAGAACAACAGCAGTTAAATATCAACTGATCCTGAGTTATAGCAAATGGGTATACAGTATAGAGAATTATTTACATATTTTAACTCTCAGGACAGCAAATACTGTACCAGTACGAATGGAGTTACAAAGCAGAAATTAAGCCTGGCATTCTTCCCAAAAGTCTAGAAACAGCTACTACAATTGACAAAATGTATAACGTTAATTGCTATACTATCTATTTAGATCTATTCTGGACTGCTTTGAAAATAGGGTCCCTTCCAGCTCTTCAGTTCTAAGATGATGATGATTATATTATTATGCTTTTGTTTATTTGGAGAAACAATTAGGAGATGCTCAACTATAAGTTTCACAAAGAGAGGTATTTGAAGAAAGGAAAAAAGAAATGGCAACATGAGGATATTTATAGTGCTGATCTGAGCAATACTGTAATGTAGCCAAAATAGATTACATTAAAAATAGTGCTCCCTCTCAAGAAGTAAATTGCAATGGCCAAAATCCTATTGCATTTTTATGTTGGTATGATGCAATCAGCATAAATCTTCATGGCATATGTTAAGATTCGTGTGGGAACTGCTGTTTGTGTTGAGTTATTTTTTTATTTGAACACAAGCTTCTCCCAACCTGCATTATACAAATTAGCTTGCAAATGGTTGTGTAATTAATCACCAGGAGATATACATGGGCTTCATTTCCTTGTCTTATTTTTCAGGTATGCTGCTTAGATGAATCTGGATGTCTGGTGGGGAAAAGGTACAAGTTCTGGAAATGTGCATTTCCCTCTATGTGCAATCTAGCCATAGAAGAAATAAGGGGAGAAATGGGTAGGCATTAAGAATACAGTACAGTACTGGGAATCTTTGGGCATATGAAGATAATTGAGCTTCAGTAGTTGAAATGACAATGGAAAGCCAGACAGATCACTGAAATAACCTTATGTCTGTGATGATCCAAAATGACTAGAACCCATGTTTTCTGCAAAAAAAATTAGTTTTCTACTACCTCAGTCTGTCTCTAAGAATTCTCCAATATGGGAGTCAGGTTCTCTAAAATCAAGTCTGGAACCTCCCTGGGCACCATTGGGTGGAATTTGCCAGACCATGTGGACACTTAAGGTAATTTAAATCACCCCAATATTTTCTTAATGTTTACTGACGTAGCCTGGGCTTCAAATTTCTCCTTACTTGGCCCAGGCTGAATACATCTCCAGGGGTAAATACTGAAACCAAGTAGATCCATTTTACTTTCACTTCCCCCCATACCGTGAACTAACAGTGACCTCTTTCTAGTTCCTTCTTGTTTTACCACTGGGGTTCTCAACCTTTCTGTGCCACAGGCTGGGCCACACCCAGTCAGACACCTGAGCCGTGGTGGGCGTGTTTGTGCAATCACGGACATGTTTACGGCTGTTGTAAATGTGCCCGCTTCTGCTTCTGGGGTCATCGCAGTGGGCCAGATGATTTGCCACCATGGGCTGAGTCCAGCCCACTGACCGTAGGTTGCGACCCCCAGTTTTAGCATGTCTCACAATGCTATATATATTCTTGGATCAAATCATCCAGTTAGTCCTAGTTTTGCCTCACTAACAACTTAATCTGTCAAGGAAAATTGTGAGAAGTCCATCCATGAATGAAATAAATAGATTAAGAGTTTGATTTGGGAATTATAGATTGTGATGGTTATAAAAGAAAACTCTGCATAGTTGGATGTGCATACTAGGCTGGATTTTAAGAAAACAAATTTCAGAGAGGAAAAGTGGCTAAAGTCCTTTGGCTAGAAATTTTGAAAAAGGAAACAGTTCAAGAAATAGAGGGAATTCTGAAAAGTAAAATGCTGAAAGCAGAATCAGCTTAACCCATCACAATGGTGTCAGAAAGGCTATTTCCTACCAGGATTCCATAAATGTTAGGATTGCTAAAATCCCCCATTACTATATGACCCACCTCTGTGAATCCTTTGGCATGACCAGTGATTGATGTAGCTCTTGACACCACATTGAGACTGAGGTAATAGGAAGCATATGTTTCTAATGCCATAGCTGAATGTGCTGGTATAGTGCACCAGCCCTCCAATTGTATCATCAGCATAATCTGAGACAGGCCAATTAATCAGGACTCATGGCTTGGCTCTTGTGGCTGCATTAACTCAATCACTAGCCCTTGACAAGCCATTGTCTCAGAGCCCATCTACATTGGAATGCATCTCATTATTTGGATCATTTTTGGTGTAGCTTGGGTTGAATCAACTTACAGAATCTAGTTCTATCCCAACCTTTTTTATACCTGTCTTGCTATTTCCCTGTACAACACTAAGGCTATAGTTATTTTGACACACTACTAATTATCCCATTCTGAAGCCAGTGTAGACGGTTAGTTTGCACCCAAATAGAGCAGTGTTATCAGAGGTAACAAGCCTATGACATTTACAGTGGGTTGTGACGTTAAAATGTAAAAAACCCTTCCTATGCTTTCACCAAACTAATGCAGTACAATTCTAGGTGTACCATACAAGATAGACCCGTTGCTGTTTTACTATGTTACTTACTTCATTTAACAAGAACCCTGAATGACAACAACCAAACATGGCATGGAAGGAGGTAAGAAGTTGAATGTCAGACAACTTGAAGTGTCCTGGTGGTGCAGTGGTTAAACTGCTGTACTGCAACCAAAAAGGTTTTGAGTTCAATCCCTAGTAAAGGTAAAGATCACCCTTGCTTGAAAACCAGTTGTATCCAACTCTAGGGTTCAGTGCTCATCTCTGTTTCATAGCCAAGTTGACTCAGTTTTTCATCCTTCCAAGGTTGGTAAAATGAGTACCCAGCATGTCGGGGGCAAATGCTAATTAACTTGTGAACCGCCTAGAGAGTGCATTAAGCATTATGAGGCGATATATAAGTCTGATTGCTTTGCTTTGCTTTGCTTTGCTTTGCTTTGAAGTGATGCAAAGACCAGTGTGAACCCTTGTCATGGGAGAATAAACATCTCTAATGTGGATGAAAAGATTCCTCAAGTGAGGAATAAAATATATCAGTGTAGAGATAAGAAGCTTTTCAGTGTGAGACAGGCCATTCCACATTCTCCTGTATAGATAGACCCTTTCCTGTACCAAGAGCCACCACATCCTATCTGCATGAGAGGGTAATAAGTTGACTTACCTTACAGAGTGGTGATGTTTAATTATTTCAAATATACAGTGGGGCCTCGCTTAAAGAGCATAATGCGTTCCACAGGATTGCTCTTTAAGCGAGTTTGCTCTTTAAGCAAAACACCATTGTAAATGACCAATTGTGTGTGGGGGGGGGGGGATTGCAAACCCCAATTTATTTGTTAAGTGAGTTTTTGGTTGGTTTTATTTGTTAAGCGAAGCGAACATTCAAAGAAAATGCTGCTCTTTATGCGAGTTACTCTTTAAGCGAAACGTTCTTTATGCGAGGTTTGACTGTATACATGTTATAAAGTCAGCAGACAATACTGATATGCCAGCATCAAAAATAAGGTTGAGTTGTGTTCAGTAGAGCTTTATTCCAGGTAAGTGTCCTTAATGTTGCAACCACTGCATTATGAAAATGCACAAGGATCTCAGAATCTAGACAGCAGACAGAAGACTGATAAGAAAACTGAATTGTTGCAACATACAGAACAGGACACAAATCTTCACAGTCAATGTGGAGAGTGTTGTGAAAGTTCAAGCAGAACATTTAAATTCCTTTTGGAAAGTAAAGGGCATGTTCTCCAGGCAGGAGACAGCAATACACATTCTGTGTGAGAAACACCTGTATCTGTATAAGAAAACTGAACCAAGGTCACTGTTCTAAATTATTTGTTAGAAGCTCTTTTCAGACTTTCTTCTGCCAAGGTAAAAATCAGTGTTGGAATTTACACTCCCAAATCCTGGTCCTGAACAAAAATGTCAGTGAACTTTTATTCCAAATAAGTACATTTAAAAGCTTCAGTTCTCAGCATTTAGTTGGTCTTCCATTAGTAGCATGAGTACTGGTAATAATGGCAGCACAATTGTGGCTGTGTTGCCAACAGGAAATGAGGCGTAAAGAATGCTGATAGGCCAGATTCTGTAGGTTGTGTGTTGTTGCTGCAGCAACAACAGGGGCGGAGATGAGTTTGCTGGTAGCTGTAAGCATTGTGGGGAATGAAGAACAAGATCTGTTCAGTACTATCAGTCAACATTCTTTTCCAGATGATGACCTGTTGAACATTTCCAGGAATAGCTGTGCCAAGCTTGTCAATTGCTTTCTTGGAAGCACACTCAAGAAAAATGGCTCCAGGCCAATTGTGAAGAACAGAAATCCTGGACTGGATCAAAGAAAACGGTGAGATGCAGAAGTGGTCGTCTTTCACAGTTGTTCTTCCCAGGTTTAGAACTGTTGTGAGTTTTACTGGGATAAACATCTTTCCTGAGAGTGTTTGTGGACAAGTGACTACTACTCGTAGAAAATTCAATAATTATGAATGGAACAGTAGAAAGGAACACAGACACAAATATGTGTGTTAGATTCGTAAGAATTTCCCTGTTACTTTGTTTATTGTTGATTATGGAAGTCTTTGTGATCGTTACACGGCAAAAGTAGGAGACACAAGTTTTGGAGTCATGGATTTTTGTTCCCACCAGGTTGTACAAAATGAATTTATTTAAACATGAATTACATAGGTTATGGTTCTACTTTGCATTAATGATCTCACCTTCTGTAACCTGGTGAAGACCTTTTTTAAAAAAGGATGTTTCACAAGCAGTGTTAATGAGCTGTTGTAGTGTTATCATCTCTTGTTCGTTTTATGTTTTAAAGGTGAGCAAGGCTTTTTAATATTATAAGCATGATGTTAGTTGCAACATTTACTGTTTCTGATGCTAGTTGCCTTAAGCCTCCAGATTTAATGTAAATGTTTTGAAATAAAGAAAATAAAATATAATTTGAAGGATTTTAGGCAGCCTTATCAGAACAGAAAAGCATCTTCCTTTGCCTGAAAGTACATAAAATAACAATAAATTCAACATAAAACAACAAATATAATAAAACCATCAAGTAGTCAAATTACATAACTACATGCTGTATAAATTGTGTCCAACATTTATATAGCTGATGAAGTTCTGTTGCTTAGCATAGTAAGTCACATTAGAGTAGGCCAATTGAATCAACAGGGATTTGGTAAACCAACTGTTCAGCAAGTGCCTATTCTGGTCGCAGGTTTCTATGTTAAAACAAATCAAATAGACCTATTTGAATCAATGGAACTAATAGAGGAGCTGACTCATCTAATTCCTGTTAATTCAATGGACCCAATCTAGTGTGATTTACTATGCTAAGCAATAAAATGTCATATATTATATATTGGACACACCTTAAAAGCGTGGAGGGGAAATTATTATTTTTATCTTTCATTAAAATAAGTCTGCCAAGCATTCACGAACAAACACGGGCAGCTTCTTCTTATCAGAAAATTCCAAATACCATCAAACTGTGTTGCAAAACCAAATTAAATACTGGCAACAACAATCCCAAACATGGACAATAATTTATATTTATATAACAGTTTCAAGGGTAGCCCTGTTTCTTGCACATGTTGCAGTAGACCAGGGATGCCCAAACTACAGTCTGGGGGGCCGGATTCGGCCCCAATGCCAATTCATCTGGCCCACAAAGCCCTTATCGCCCCTGAAAGCGAAAGTAAAACTCACCCATATGGCTTTGTGGGCCGGATCTGGACCCCAGGCCATAGTGACCAGCTCCCTGAACCACGTGACTGGCCCACGGCCTGAAAAGTTTGGGCACCCCTGCAGTAGACTCATGTCTACCAGAGCATATAGCAAACATAATAAAAATGTTTGCCCATCAATCACAGCAAGGCTCCTTCCTGTTAATATTTATGTTTTGCTTCTGTAATATCGCTGATCCCAAGCCCGGATGAGAAAGGAGGAGGGTTGGCTGTCATGCTAGCACCCCAGCCCTGTAAAACTATATTGCTGAAGAAATAAGGAGGCACCTCATTGCCTGATATGCTGTAGTGGCAGAGATAGGTGTCGCTACACAGGAGAAGGAACTACGACGACGACTACTACTACTCTATAATCATGTCATTTCTTCAGGAATGCATAAAACTCACAAAGTCCTCATTTCATTCAATCATTGTCTGAGTACTTTATGAAGTAACCTCTTATCAGAAACCTCTAGTTCCTATTACAGATGAGCATAGCCAACAGTTTTGCCTGTTCTTTTCTCATAAAGCATGTGGGTGAATAGACAAATACTAGGCACACTCAGACTCTGATCTGATCAGTCTTTCCCACATACAAGTGCCTAAACCTACAAGACTCAATATTCCTTTATAGTGGAATTCCAACATTCCGTTTATCTTGGGACTGCAGTGACTCAAGTGGTTAAGGCACTGAACTTGTTGACTGGAAATTTGGAGTTTGATTTCCAAGTACTGCACGATGGAGTGAGCTCCCTTCTCTGTCCCAGCTCCTGCCAACCTAGCAGTTCTAAAGCAAGATATTGCAAGTAGATAAATAGGCACCACTTCAGTGGGAAGGTAAACAGTGTTCCGTGCACTCAGGTGTTGAGGCATACCTGCCACATGTCCACAGAAACATCTGCAAATGCAGACAGCACTGGCTCTTTGGCTATAAACAGAGTTGAGCACTGAACCCTAGGTTTTTTTTTCTTATTTATTTATTCCACTTGTATGCCACCTATCTGGGAGATCTTCCCCACTCTGGGCAGCTAACAACAACACATTAAAAACGTTTTAAAATCACATAATAAAAGTACCAAACCTTATTAGCAGTGGAAAAGGCCCAAGAAGGAACCTAACACTAGACAGATGTTGACCCCCTACCCAAAAGCCTCCCTAAACAGAAGCGATTTAAGCTGCTTTCTAAATGACAACAACGATGTAACCTGTTGCAATTCCACTGGGAGGGAATTCCATAAGGTTGGTGCTGCCACCGAAAAGGCCAGTTTTGACATCAACACCAAGAGTTCCCCCATCTGGAAATATCAGGTGATGAGGGATGATGTTATAAGAAGGAGGCACTCCACCATTTAGGGGTTTAAAAGTTAAAACTAACACTTTGAACCTGATACAGAAAGAAATGTGTAACCAGTGCTGCTGAGATATGATCAAATTTCCTCACCCTGGTAATTAGCCTAGTAGCTGCATTTTGTACCTGTTGAAGCTTCAGGGTCAGGGTACAGATATGCCTGACTTTTAAGCAAGGGTGACCTAAAATGTATTACATCTTTTAATTTATTACATTTCCATTTCCATCCATTTATCATTTCAGCGGGATTCTGTGAAAATCTCATCCAGAGTGTGCCACCTACAGAATTCCAGATGTTACTGGAATTTAACTCCCATCAATCTCAGCCAGCACAGAGCCTGGCAAGTTACTTCTAAGAAGGCTGAATATAATGATATATGGTCAAGTGATCAGTATTGGGTTGATATTTTGGGATACTATTTGCAAAAGTAACTTTTCAAGCTCCAATACAGCATAGACAAAGATGAAGGATGATGAGAAGTTAGAAATGTAGAGGACCGCTAGTTGCCTAGTCTGATCTAGGTTCTCATAGACAAAGGTGAGTGAAATCTGTTCCAGTGGTTAGCATGATGAATTACCAACTTCACCACGTGAAGGCACCTTCAAAGGAATAATTCTTTAAGCAAAATTAGAACATAACACAATGAATCAAGTTTCAGGAAGCTCCATGGGAATTGGTATGTCTGGTATGGAGTGGTATTATTCTTGGTTCATTGCTTAAATAAATTCTTCCTGTAATGGATTAAGCCGAATTCAAAAGCCCCATGCTAGAATGCATTTGTTAATCTTTAAGATATCACAGAACTCTTGGTATTCTTGCTGAAGAAGTTTTTATGGAAGAATTGTGACATAAAGTATATTACTGTATCTCTATCCCAGCACAGTTCTGGAGGCTGGCAGGCCCAGGGTCCATATTGTACCACAAAAACAGGTTCAGGTTTCATATACTGTATATCAACTTTGAAATGGGAAACATATGTTTTGCCGAATGAAACTTGCTAGTTTTTTAAGGTGCCATAAGACTGTTTCCACACAGCTATCCCATCCCTAAATATCTGATTTCTCAAATCATGTGCTGTGAAGTCTATTGGTAATTAGGTGAACATAAGGAATGTGCCTTAATATGTCTTAAATAAGGCTTGGTATATACCTAGCAAATAAGTTATTGTTATTATAAAGAACTGATGATGATGACGATGACGATGACGATGACGATGATGTAGTAGCAGTAGCAGTAATTGGAGCCCTTGGAGCAATACCTAAAGGACTCCCTAGATACAGTACAGTACTTGGAAATTTTGGATATATTGGCTTTGAATATCTTAACTTCATACAAAAACACAACTTTAATAGGAACTGCCTATATACTTGGATCAGGTATTCACAACCTATGGCACGCAGGCCAGACCTGGGCCCTGATGCCAATTCATCCGGCCCATGCTGCTCTCATCGCCCCCAGAAGTGGAAGTAAAACGCACCTGTGCATGCACAAAATGTTCCGTAAATGCATTGGGCTTACTTCTGTTTCTGGTGGGAGGAACCACATGACCAGCCTGATCAGCTGTACAGGGGGTGTGGTCAGGCCCGTGACCTGAAAACGTTGAGAACCTCTGCCTTAGATGTTACTGTAACAGTTCTTAGGTCCTTGGTTAGGTCTTAAATTGTTAATTTTATACCAGTCATCAACTGTGAATCTAATGGTAGATTGTTATACTATGGCGACGGCGACGGTGACGAAGTAAGCATCTTGAGGAGAAAAGAGCAACAGTGACACCAGCAAATCCCAAAAGGGTTGAAAAAACCTATGAGTGCGATTGTCATTGATAAGATCATGTTAGAGCAGTTGCAGAGAGTAGCACTACTAGGTACCAGCTACATTATCAGGCGATACTTCAGTGATTCTTAGGTTCAGGGCTAGGACCCAAACAATGGGGTTCCAAAACTCCAGCCCAAACATCTGGTGGACTGTGTAAACCTTTGATGATGGCAGCGGCGATAATAGTGTTGTGATGTCAAGTCAGTTAAGACTTATGGCAACCTTTTCCAGGGTTTTTGAGACAAAGAATTCTTAGAAGTGATTTGCCATTTCCTTCTTCTGGGGGCACCCTGCAGCTTGCCGAAGGCTGTATATTTACAGCACAGTCTGTATATTTATAGGAGACACAGTGTAGTGTGTGCAGCAGAGAGTGGTAGAACACTAGCCTCTTGTGGTTCTCATCAACCTTTGTGCATTGCTTCAGATCTATTTAATTTTGATTTCAAATCCCCCACCCATCCCAAAGAGCTGAATGAAAGATCACTTGCTGCTCAATAAAATTAGTTCTTTAGGTACTGTATATTGTTTTCTTCCATGTCTAGGCCAGACATGAAACTTCCAAAATGAAAGCACCTTTTGGTGAGTTCATTCTGCAGTTCCTTTTGCAGGACTCAGTGTGAGAAATATTAGCTGGCAACATAAGGTAACCATTCCCAGGGTATACCACAATTTTTGATGAGGCTCTTTCTGTGTACCCCAGGTATATTGTTGACAGTATTATGACAATATCCCACAACCATTCTGAGAACTTGTGGAGGATTTTTATAATCTAGAGGAAAAGGGACTGCTTATTGTAGAAGTAGCTGAACTTACTACTTTTGTATGTGTGTCCAGCTAATGCATACCAAGGTGAGAGTGTTTCCTTTCCCCTTCCTACCTATTGAAAAAGACAAGACCCTTAGAAGCGCAGCTCCCATGAACTGATTCTTGTGCCTCTGAATAACTAGGAGCAGCTGCTTGATCTGCCAGTGGGCTTCAGATATAATAAAAAAGGAAAGAAAGTACAGTACTCCTCTGATTCATGGCATTTGGAATTTGAAATATCCCTTGTGACTTCAAAGACATTTCTTTTTAAAAAATATACTACTGGAAATGAAACCAGATTGTGGAGGAGTCTCAACAAAGCATCAATGAAAGTGTTTGATGTGGGAAAATAACACTGAAATGGTGGAAGCATATCTAGATGCAAAATAGAATGTCAATAGATGACCAAAGGGGTCGGTCTTGTGGCTGGAATCTGTCTTTAGAAGTTCACCACCAATACAGGAGATTGTGAAATGAACCAAAAAAGGAATTCTGTCAATGGACATTACTGTATTTCTTATTGTCCTGCCTGTAAATTTCCACATACAGTACTGTACTTACATGGTCCACACTGTTGTGTTTCTCCCCAATATTTTCCTAACTTTTCTCCAAGTTTTGTGCCATCTTTGTCTTTTGACTGACTGACCGACCGACTAACTGACTGTGCTGGCCGTGAATCGTAATAGTGATCGATACAGTTATTTACTTAAATCCAACCTTTCTTCCAATTAAGGGACACAAGGGGAGCTACAACAATTTAAATATATAAAATGATGAGCCCTGGTGGTGCAGTGGTGAAACTGCTGTATTACAGTCAAAATGTTGTTAGTTTGATCTTGACCATCATCAAAGTTGACTCAGCCTTCCATCCTTCCAAGGTCGGTAAAATGAGTACCTAGCACATTGGGGGCAAAAATGCTAATTATCTTGTGAACCACCCAGAGAATGTATTAAGTGCTATCAGGTGGCATATAAGTGTAATTGCTACTGCTAAATTTGTTGAAGTGGTAGCTGTGTTAGTCTGTGCAAGCATATCAAGGAGTAAACAAAACAAAAAAGACAAAACAAGCTGTGGCACCTTAAAGGCTAACTTCTGTATTTTAATGTTAGCTTTCATGGACCAAGTCCACTTTGTCAGACATAAGAGTGGATTTTCATGGTATACATTTGATATAGAGGTCCAGAGTAGCTGTGCAAATTTGGTTGGTTCAGGAGACTGACATGTAAATGAATGAGTTATTTACAACCTGTAATAAAATGCAATCAGTTTGTCAGGTGAATATCTGATGCATGACTCTCTAGCCACTCAAACTGTTTTCCATCAAAGATTCACCTGACAAACTGATTTTTGCAAGGGCATACAGTGCTGGCTCTTTGCCTGTACAGAGATGATCACTGAACCCTAGAGTCAGATACAACTGGTTTTCAAGCAAGGGTAACCTTTACCTTTACTATCTTCCTGATGCATGAGATGAGATGAGGTGGGGTATTTTGGGCCATTTGATTATTGTATTATGTTTGATTATTTATATGTTTTTTATGTATAACTTGTTTTAGCCGCTTGTATGGGAAATTATTGTATGGGAGTGAGTTGAGGGGGATGGTGGAGGACAGGAGTGCCTGGAGGACAGTGGTCCATGGGGTCGCAGAGGGTCGGAATCGACTGTGCGACTGAACATCAACAACAACAACAACAAAATGGGAAATTAAAGCAATGTTCCTATAGTTGCTGGACTTCACAGTACTGTACAGTATCTCCTTTATTGGGAAACGGAATGTATGTTGAGCATTTCCAGTCTGTGGGCCATTATTTTGTTTCCCATGTTTGTTGTTATTCAGATTATAACAGATTCAGACGATGTGGCTTGAAGTAATTCTGTCAGTATTCCATCTACCTCTGGTGGAGAACTCCTGAAGAGCAGCTACTAGGTGTTGATAGACAGTTGCAGTGACATGAGGATCTAACTCTTGCTACAAAATGCAATAGAAGGCAAATACTTACTTGGGAATATGTTGTACAAAAAAAATATTATGAGACAGTTTTAAATGAATGCCAGTATTTTATACCTGGAAAACCCTAAGATGAGACAATCCACTATAAACAATGATACAGTACTGTAGTAGGAAATTAGAATTGAGGGTCAGAAAGCACTGTTCAGGTATTGTGAACAAGGAAAGGACAACTATAAGTATAAGGAAACAAAAAAGGATTAAAGCTGAAAGATGGCTGTTTGGGAATGTGCATGCTGCCAAAGGAAAGTCTTGGGCTGCACAAACACATAATTGGAACATGCATTGGCTGGAGAAATACTCTCAAAACCATCTGCAGAATTGTTGCAGAAAGTGGGCAAATTGTAGTTCATGTGGCTGTGAGTACCGAAAGTAATTCAATGCACCAAAATTAGGGGAGAAAGCAAGACTTTTATTTAGAAAAAAATACTTTTGCAAAAGGGTCTCCTTTCCCTCATCCTCTCTCAAGAGTGGGAAGGAGAAAGAGAGAGACAAAGACCCCCAAGGCCCAAGCAATTATACACCTAACAGTCAGGTCTAGAAATCACATGGTCTCAGCTCCTCCCATCTCCTTTGAACCACAGATCAATGGAAGTTTCCACTTGAGATAAAGTGATGTGACTCTTGGCACGTAGGCAAAAGCATGGCATAAGGGAGGGGTTGAGGAGGGACTTTTCAAAGACCTCTTTTTTGGCTACAGAATGAAAGAGGAAAGCAAGAAAAGAGGAGGAGGAAGGGCGTCCAAGAAGTGCTGACAACAAAATGTTCACAAGATGTTTCTGTGTTCCCACCAACCATGCTTGTGGTGGTTGTTGGTTTTTCTAATCAGGTGCAGTAAGAGAAACACAAACCCTGAACTCCAGGATAATTTGTCCCAGGACTTTGTAAATCAAATCCAGCACCTGAAATGAATCCAGAAATAAACATGGAACAAATTTCCCTAGCGGGGACCATTCTGTCAATCCCAGACCAGAATATTATAATATTATAATCTGACCAGAAGACAGACAGACCAGAATTTTAAAGAAATACAGTTCCTTTTCAAATAATGCAGACAGTCATATCTTGAACACATAATTCATCACGAGAAACATCGTACATATCATTAAAAGGTAGATTGAGGGTAAATGTGGAAGAGTGATTTCTTGGATCACTAACACCAGAGACTGGCTGTGCCTTAATAGAGCTTAACTAAGCCACACAGTGAGATGCCCTAGTGTTTCAACCTCAACAGCATAGACAGCACCTAAGAGAGAAAGAGTTGGTTCAGTTAAGTAATTTTGTAAACTTACAACAACATGTAAAACAGAGAGGAACAAAGGGTCTCTCTCTGTATGTTGCTGGTCAGCTACTACCGTCATGTCTCACCACTGGCTGAGCTGGCTAGTAGTGGGGTAGAAAAATAGTCTATATGGCTGGTCAATAAACTCTTGGTCTTTTTAGTATCAAACTGTCAAAAGGTTCTTCCTGATATTCATATAGTGGATTATTATTATTATTATTATTATTATTATTATTATTATTATTATTATTATTATTATTATTATTATTATTATTATTATTATTATTATTATTATTATTATTATTATTATTAAATTAGACTTATATGCCGCTCTACTCGCCTCACTGAGGCGACTCAGAGTGGCTCACATAGTTTTCAAAGCATCTTGAAGCACTGTATACTAAATACAGTACTCATGTTTTGGTATTACTATAATAATAATAAAGGTTTAAAGGCCCTATTGATATAAAAAGGAGCACAAGGTTTTGGTTTTGAGTTACATGAAACCTCGTAAATGGTTACAAAGCTACCCGTTGTAAATGAATTACGTGTACTATTTACAGTAATAGGGCCTCCAGACATGTTCCATTGCTGGAATTAAAAGCATGCATAATATTTTTAGATAAGGTTGGTTAAGATAGGGTTTCCCTCTACCATTTATTTTGGTTCCTTATTTTTTCATAAAAGAACTGGAACAGTAGAAGGTCTGGTGGAATAAAGCAGCTCTTATGTCTCAGTGGAAAAAAGAGAACAAATGAGAAGGCTAGTTAGTTAATTGATACATATATGCCAATTTAGAAATAATTAATACACATTGGGCACAGAGCTGAGCAAGTTGAGGAGGAGAGTGGCGGACAGTGGTCCATTGGGTTGCAAAGGGTCAGAATCGACTGTGTGACTGAACAACAACAACAACCATAGATAGAAATCTATTACGTGAAGAAGCCAGACTGGGTAATCTTTGTGCCTATAACTTTGGCCAGGATTTCTGCAATATGTTTCTATGCTATGAAGATGTGGTACTGCAGTAGTTTTAAAACTGCTTATGAAGAACCCAGATTTCTATATCTTTAACATAGCTCCAATCTTTCTCCCATTTCCAGATACTTTGGACTGTATCCCACTTTATTTCTAACCATTTGCTTGTTCTAATTTGGACAGGGAGGAATTGAAGTTAAAAACATCAGAATATGTGTAAATAAGCATGTTTAAGAAGCTCATTACTTAGGCAATCATTCCATACAGCTGGCCAAGATAATTTAAAATACCAACCAACCAACCTCTCTCTCCCTTTTTCTTGGAATAATAAATGTTCAGTCCTGTGATCTGAAAAACAATTGGAAAGGATGCTGTTCCAGATATTTAACACATGGGATATAGAGTAGCAGGAAGTGAAGAGAGAGTAGAAATGGAGCATAAGGTACCACAGCCGTTTGCTTCATATATTACAGTTCTGATCCTTTCAAATTAACTCACCCCCAACCATAACTCCCAACCTTTTTTAAAATTAAAGATGCATCTAATCACATTTAATAGGCATGAGTTATTAACTGTAGTAAGTTGCAAAGTTAGTAGGCAACTTCCAACATTCAGTAATTAAACAAAGTTAACTCTGTTCCTGATTTATGTTACAAGAAATAAATAAATAATATTTTAGCTAAATCTCAGCATAAGCTTTCTGCCAGGAAGAACAAACTGCCTTAGAGGGTGGTGGGCTCTTTATTTCTGTCCAAACAGACTTGATCCATGAAAGCTAACATTAAAATAGAGCAGTTAGCATTTAAAGTGCCACAATATTTTTTGTCTTTTTGTTTTGTTTACTTTCTGATATGCTGTATCTTATTGTAGCCTGAGTGGATTTCCTAGACTACTAAACCTACATGTTTCCTTTTAATTTATGTGACCATGAGGAAGCTGAGTAATGATTTTTAAGTCATAGCCACAGGAAACTGGGATTCAAATCTCCATATAACCAATGGACATTAATGAGGGGGTGAAAATGATAAAACCACTCCTTCAATATTTCACATACTGTACTTTGAGCACACAAAAATATGAGATCACACTCAATAATGCTTTTTACTTCTGCCACTGCTAAACAAATTACTTCTGTGTTTAATTAATTTTGATAAATTCCATTTATTATTTTGTAACAGTTTTAATAAGTCACAATGTAGCTGTTTCAGTTGGTATAATGCTCTTACAACATGAATACAACACACTCTGTCTTTCCACTTTCGTTGTAGCACCGTGAAGACTGTTACATTTTAATGTGAGCATTCATGGATCAAGTCCACTTCGTCAGACATAGGAGTAGGACTTCATGGCATCACTTTATATACATCAGATACAGAGTCACAGAATGATTGGTCAGCATAACAGATAAGTATACAAATGAATATGAATTTTTACAATTGGCAGTAGCAGTTGCTCTCTTGCTGTTATTCAGATTATTGTAGTTGTTCAAATTTTTATTTATAGGTTTTATAAAGAAAACAGACAACCATAACAAAAGATAAAGGAAAAGAATATACATAGTCAAAAAACTCGTAGATACATTATCAACTCTTTCACATACTCTTCAATGAATACAATACAGTTGTAAACACCTGGCATTGAACACTTGCTAATGAATTTAACCTTTGGGTTACTGTGTGAGTTCATCCTTTGTTCTGTGAGACAGCCTATGATGTGAATGAGAATTTTACAGGAAAGTTTGTGAAGGTGATACAGTATAACAAAATAGGTAAAGGTAAAGATCAACCTTGCTTGAAAGCCAGTTGTATCTGACTCTATTATCTCTGTTTATAGTTGCAGACATTTTCATGTACATGTGGCAAGCATGCCTAGAATGCATGGAATGCTGTTTACCTTTCCACTGAAGTAGTCCCTATTTATCTACTTGCAATTTCTTGCTTTCGAACTGCTTGGTTGGCCAGAGCTGGGATAGAGATGGGAGCTCATTCCGTTGTGCAGTACTCAGGTATCAAACTTCTGACCTGCCGCCTTCCAGTCAGCATCTTAACCACTTGAGCCATAACAACATATAACAACCAATTATAAGTAAGTTCCCTTATTTAAATAAATGCTTTTAGTGGCTACAAGCAATGATATTGGATCTGAAATGGAGTGGTGAGCTGAGATAGCAATTTTCAGCTTTCTGCCTGGATTGGAGTCTTCTTAGAACTTGGGTGATAATTATTCTCAGCCTTACCTGAGGTTGTTCTGCCCCCAGCCCTATCCTATCATCTTTGATCTGGACTAGATGGATAGTGTTGGGGTGTGTGGGACCCACACACCCTAAAATACTCCAAATAGCGAGG
Source organism: Furcifer pardalis (assembly GCA_030440675.1). Lineage (NCBI taxonomy): Eukaryota > Metazoa > Chordata > Lepidosauria > Squamata > Chamaeleonidae > Furcifer > Furcifer pardalis. The sequence goes on along the minus strand of CP126892.1, from coordinate 171,144,734 downwards.
GAGACCTGGATCAAAGAAATTGAGTAAAAACTAAAGTCACCTCCTGCATCTGAACACTAGTGTGGTTCTATTTTATTTATCCCAGTCTGTTTGCTTGTGCACAAATCAAGTGTCTTTAATGCTACTACTCTTTTTTTCTTCATGGATTGTCCGACGTAATAAACCCTCAGAATGCAAAGATGTTTGAGAGCCACAGAAAAACGAGATGAACACTATGCAGATGAACACTTTTTCCCCTCAAAAGAAGAAACTTACATCTTAAGCTCCATGGTAGAGATGGAGAAAGTGTGGTTGTTTAGAAATCATTCTGCTGAAAATCCCATCATCCTCCCCCTGGCTACGGTTAAGGGAGTTAAGTCCAAAAATATTCAACCAGCTACCTGTTAAGTATCAGGTTGATAGCTTGGCTGTACCTTTGGGTTCAGCACCTTCTGTAGAACAAGCGTATTGCCCAGCTGTCCCCTTACATGGATAGCAAGTCCCTAATAACATTGGTTCATGCACTGGTAGTCTCAAGTATTGACTACTGCAGTGTTCTTTATGTGGGGCTACCTTTGAGGATGATATGGTCCAGAAAGGAGCAGCCAAACTACTCTCAGGTGTGAGTAGGCTCAACCACATCTCCCCAATTCTGGCTCACCTTCACAGGCTACCTGTCTGGTTCTGTGCCAGGTTTAAGGTTCTGGTATTAGCTTACAAAGCTAGCAATCAGAACACCTCTTCCTACATGCTTTGCCTGCCCTACCTGATCCTCTCAGGTGTTATGGATATGGGTTCTAACACAACAAGAGAAGCCCTTGAATCCTTGAACAGGAATCTGGCCTTTTCGGAAGTGGCTCCTTCCTTCTTTGTGGAATTCCCTGCCTTTTGGAGATATGCTCAGCCTCTTCCCTGTTGATCTTTAAGAAGTCAATAAAACTTTCTTTTTTCCAGAAGATTTTGAAGATTTCCTTACCAGCTGAAAGGCAGGAGATTGTATGTTTTAATGGTGTGTGCCATAATTGTCTACTTTTTATTGCTGTCTATTTTTATTGTTTTGCGTCCGGTTGGTTTATTTTATTTTTATGATTCCCTTGTTTGTTTTAATTCTGTTTGACTGTAAACCACCCAGATAGGCATATTCTGCTAGATCAGCAGTGTAAAAATCAAATCAAACCAGGCAATTAATCTTACCATTTTAAAATCTCTTTGTCTGAGATCATGGAAAAAGTTTACTGGTGGAAACATTTTTCTTTGCTGATATCCGTGTTGAGAACTCTCCCTTAAACGCAAAGCTAGCCCACAGGAGGCAGCTGTTCTTTTACCCTAAATATAGAAGAAAACCCTAAGGATAAAATGTAGCTATAATTATTTTACTGGTATTTTACCAGATGGCTACAGTTATGATTTCATAAGCAAGAAACTAAAACATATTATACAGTACTGTACTTGGCCTTTGTGTTCCTGAATAGATTCATTTCTAAACACAATTGTCTTAGGGTGGTCAAAATTATTGGTTTTATTACAGTAATTCATAATATTAACCATAATTGCAGTCTTTCCTTCTTTTACAGATCTAATTGGTAACATTACACTTTTTGTAACCAAAGTGCCTAGAAATTAATCAAAAGTCCTTTCTTTTGAAAATTGCAGTACAGTATAAGAAGCAAGACATGCAACACAGATGTTGAAAACTGTAACAGGGAGGGGGGAGCCTACCAGGTTTATCCTTTCCCCTCTCCTTTATGTGTGAATGTGATGTTATGCTCTTGCAGGGGTGGAGAACATATGTGGATGCCCTCCCCCACACATACACTATTGAGCCGTAACTCCCACCAGCTCTAGCCAACATAGCTACAGGATGGTGTAGGTTGCAACTCTGCACTAAAGGCTGCTGATAATGATTCTCAGCCTCACCTGAGGCTGTCCTGCCTCCATCCCTGTCCTATCACCTTTGATCTGGCCTTGCTGGAAGGTAATGGGGCTGGGACCCACACACCCTAAAATACAGCAAATAGTGCTGGAGACCTGGATCAAGGAAACTGTGTAAAAACTAAAGTCACCTCTTGCCTCTGAACATTAGTGCGATTCTATTTCATCTATTCCAATCTGTTTGACTGTGCATGAATCAAGTACAGTAGTACCTTGGATAATGATGAGACTTGGTTCCACAAGTCTCGTCGCTATCCGGTTTTTAACACTGTGCAATGCATTGATCGCACAACGTTAAAAAAAGCCGTTTCCCGCAAGCCAGAACGTCGGAATTTGAATCCTGACGTTTTGGCATGCTGCAGCCTCCAGGGAGGAGGGGGAACTTTGGAAACAGCTTGGATCGGGTCTTCCCACCTCCCTGGACCTGTTTTTTTTTTATATATATATACCAATTTTGGGCCACCTGATCCCCCTGCCGGGTCCAGGGAGGTGAGAAGACCCGATCCAAGCTGTTTCTGGACTTCCCCGACGTCCCAAGACGTCCCCGGCGTTCGAACCCTGACGTTTTGGCTTGCTCTACTGGCTGGGGACATCGGGGAAGCCCAGTAACAGCTGTAGATCGGGTCCTCTGATCTCCCTGTAGCAGGCAGGAAAGTAAGAGAGCCCAAAATTGGTTTTAAAAAACGGACTTTTTAAAACCCATTTCCGGCTCTCAGATCCCCCTGCCTGCTCCAAAGAGATCAGAGGACCCAATCTACAGCTGCAGGGTGGCTGGGGAAGCTGACGGGGATGCCCTGTTGGCTTCCCTAGCCACCCGCCCTTGCCTCCGCAGCTGTGGGGTGGCTGGGGAAGCCGACGGGGGAACCCCCCGTCAGCTTTCCAGCCACCCCATCCCTGCCTCCGTAGCTGCAGGGTGGCTGGGAAGCTGAACGGAGAACCGCGTTCAGCTTTCCAGCCACCCTGCTGATAAGAACGACTGTATCGGATAACACTAACAGATTGTTATCTGATTTTAGCATTATCCGATGCAGTCGTTATCCGAGGTATTACTGTATCTTTAATCTTCTTCTTTGCTTCCTCTTTTATCCCATTGGGTGTCGTGGGGGATGCAAGGTTCTTGTTCTGGCACTTCAAACATCCTTCACCAGTGTTATTTGTTATTCTTATAATATTTCTTTGATGTTATCTCTCCAACTTCCTCTGGGCCTGCTCATGGCCTTGGTCTTTCTCCTCTTTCCACCTATGCCATGTGAAATTCCAAGACATTCTCTTGAAATGGGCAAGCCACTTTAGTGTAAGATTGGTTCTGTTCCAATTCTTTCCCTTGCAACCTTATTCCTGATTTTATCCCTTCTAGTCACTCCAGCAGCCTTCCCCATGCATCTAATTTCTGTGGTGACCAACTTTTGTTTATGTTTTGTCGGAAGTGTCCATGTTTGGCAATGGTAATATAAGGTGGGAATGAATATGCTTTGTATGAGGTGTTTGAGGATATTTGAGAGCTACAGAAAAATGAAAAATCACCCTATGCAGATGAACACATCTTAAGCTCCATGGTAGAGATGGGGAAAGTGTGGTTGTCTAGAAATCTTTCCACTGAAAATTCCATCATCCCCCACCTGGCTAGGGTTAGGGGAGTTCAGTCCCAAAATATTCAACAGGCTACCTTTACCCCATGCTTGCTATAGCATGTCATCTGTGGCGGCGGCAACTGCCACTCGGATCCAAGCATACATTTTTCCTGGAAGTCATTTTCTCAGTTAATGGATGTGTCTCTGGTGACTCAAAAAACTGATCCTGGCATGAAACATGTGACCACACACATTACACTGAATAGATGGTGGAAGGCATAGTTGAGTTTGATGAAGCTTTTGTGTTTGTTGCTTAGCCTCTTCATGTTCTCCTTCAAAGTGATCAGTAGCAGCAGAGATGGTTTGACACCAAAGTTGGCAATCTATGGCTGCTGCTTCCCAAGTTTCTGGGGTTATATGTGATACCTTCATAGTTTATTTCAGCTGGTCCTTATAACACTTCAGAGGAGCTCCATGAGGTCTTTTAATGTAGTTAAGTTCCCCATAAAGAATTTGACAAGGAAGCCTGGAACCATCCATACAGCAGACATGCCCTATTCATCTAAGATGATGACCTATGATGGAAGCTTAAATGCTATTTACATTTGCCTTCTCAAAGATTGTGATGTTGGTGACTTAGTCATCCCACTTGATGTTCAAGATGGACCTTAGCTTCTGTTGGTGAAAATGCTCAAGCTTTTTCATGTCTTTGCAATAGAGGGTCCATGTTTCACAGCCATACAATAATGCTGAGATAGCAACAGCTTGGTATAACATGAGCTTAGTCTGGATTGTTAAATCTTTGTTTAGGAAGACCTGGTGTGATAGAGGACCAAAGGCAGAATGGGTAGCACCAGTTCTCTTTACCACATCCAGGGGTGTGCTTGGCACTTTGGGAGGGCAATGTACAGGAAGTGATGGGAGTGCCTATTGGAGGGGTTTGGGGGGAGAAATCCCATATATTCCCGTTACCTCTGCCTGCCTCGGGGGGGGGGGAGTCCAGTCGCTGGGGCACACCAGCATGAGTCCCTGTACCCTCGTGGGCCAGCACACCACTGACTACATCCTGTTCACAGGTACAGGTGTGACTAAGGTGCTAATGCCTTTTAAAAAGGAACATGCCGCTAGAATTTAAACATCATGTGTATTTTATATTTTACATCGTATGACAGTAGTGAAAAACCTTTGGCCTTCTAGATCAGGGGTTTGCAACCTATGGCCCAAGGGCTGGCCCCCAACACTGTTCCATCTGGCCTACAGTAATGACCCTGAAAGCGGAAGCTCCCACGCATGCGCAAATGCACCCCCACATGTGCAAACATGACCGCTACCATTTTGTCCAGCCCACAGAGTGGTTGGAGGGGGAGTTATCCAGCCCATGGCACAGTAAAGTTGAAAACCCCTGTTCTAGATATTTCACCTTCATGTCCCAGAAGCTCCATCATCGATGCTGCTGAAATTTATGCCAACTGGCATAATGAATAGGATTTGGGCTTACTGTATATGTTTAAGCAAAAGTATCTGAATCTTAAGAAATTAATTATTCTAAAACTGAGTAGTTGGTGACACCCAGTGGCTAAACAATATAAGTGACTACAAGAGCAAATATTTCTGAAGGATTATACAGTGGTACCTCCCTTAAAGAGCATAATGTGTTCCATGGGGTTGCTCTTTAAGTGATATGCGCTTTAAGCAAAATGCACTTTTCCATAGGAATGCACTGAAAACCAAATATTCTGTTCCAGACAAACCTAAAATGGCCCACACTCCATTTTAATACAGTAATACCCCAAAACTCCATTTAAAAACCCACCAAGCCCACCCCCCCAATTCCCACAAATGTTGAATCACATTCTCCTTACCTTTCCACTGCTCAGGAAATCCAAAACCGTTCCAAAAAATCCAGGAATGGAACTCCCAAAATGGTGGTGTTTTTTTCCAGGGCTTTTAGACAGTCTCCACTGTCTCCCAGGGTGGGAGCAGGCTTTGCAGGGCCTGATAATTCTTGTTTGAAAAATTTCTGCTGCCTCCCTGCACGCCCAGGACTTGCGTTTCCATTGTAATTGGGGATGCGTGGGGTAAGGGGTGGTAGCAATCACACTTTTCTTCCATCTCCACTGCCTCCCCTGGTGGGACCAGGCTTTGCAGAGTCCTAGCAGTCCATCTTTTAAATTTTCCGCTGCCTCCCTGCTTGGTCGCAGCAGCAAATCCATGGCGCTTGGAGACTTACATTGGCACACAGTGCTTGGATCAGCGCCTGATTTCCCGGTGTTGAACCAGGAAATACTGGATCCAAGAACCAGGAAATATCCAAGACTTAAAGTGGTAGTGGCACTTTTTTGGGTGTGTGTGTGTGTTTTAGACAGTCTCCACAAAGTCCCAATACAGTGGAAGCCTTGTCCGACCCAGATCGCTTTGCTTTTAAATTTTCCCACTGCTTCCCCACTTTATCCAATGAGCTTTAAGAGTTCCATTGACGCATGACACTTGCGTCATCAACTGGTTACCTGGCACTGAAACTCGAGCTCTCAAAGCACTGAGGATTAGCTGGTCGGACAAAGTGGGGAAGCAGCAGAAAAATTGCTAAGCAAAGCGATTGTGGTCAGACAAGCCTCCAACCGCCTTGGGATGTGGCAGAGGCTGACCAAATGACCCCCAAAGAGCACTGCCGTGGCCGCCACCATAAGTGACTGATCATGACTTCTGGTGGGGGATTGCAAACACTGATTTAGTCTTTAAGCGAGTTTTTGGTCGTTTTAGTCTTTAAGCGAGTTTTTGGTCGTTCAGTGAATATTGGCAGACGGAGAGGTCTAAGTGAGGTAAATGCCCTGTCTGGACATGCTCACAGCTGCTTAACTTGTGTGCTTAGGTAATGGTAAAGTAAAGGTCGCCTTTGCTTGAAAGCCTGTCATATCTGACTCTAGGGTTCAGTGCTCATCTCTGTTTAAAGCCAAAGAACCAGCGCTGTCTGTGTCTGCAGATGTTTCCATGGACATGTGGTAGGCATGACTATACACTAGAGTGCATGGAACACTCTTTACCTTCCCACCAAAGTGGCACCTATTTATCTACTTGTAATTTCTTGTTTTTGAACTGCTAGGTTGGCAGGAGCTGGGACAGAGATGGAAGCTCACTCCATCATGCAGCACCCAGGTCTTCAACTGATGACCTGTCAACCTTCCAGTCATCAAGTTCAGCATCATAACCACTAAGCCACTGCAGTTCTTACAAGTGAAAAAACAATTTTTAAAGTTAGAAAAGGAATATCAGTACTCTTCAAAATCATTTGTGTGGTACAGTATATAATTAAAAAAAACATATATGCAGAGTGTTAGAATAAATCCAACTCCGCAATATACTAAGCTATTACAGTGTAAGTTTAATACTAAGAGGAAAAGTGTACTGCTCAGTTGGAAATTAATATGTTTTCCATTCGTAGCTACTTCTAAGATATAAGATGGTAACTTGAAACATGCCTTACTGTAACGTGAAGTTATTAACAGATGCAGCATGTTTCAAGTTACCATCTTATTCATCAGAAAGCAACTGCAGGACTTTGAAAGACACTCCAGTGTAGGAAAGCAATTATTTGGAACTTTTACACTTTGTATTTTGCATTGTTATTTTTAGAATCACTGTTTGGTTTTAAGTCATTCTCTCTCATTCTACTATAGAAACAGATGAACGTGGTATTTGTGAAACTCCATATACATTTAATGAAGTCTTGAGTTTATCTTATCTGAGTCATGAGGCTCTTTTTAAGAAGTATGAACAATTTGTTGAAATGGATTCCTTCTTTGAGGAGACAATAAAAACAGCTGAACTTCTCCAAGCCGACTCCAGCAGCAGGGATGGCTGGAGTGAGGTCGGGGCTGAATTATTTGGTGCCGCGGGCCATAGGTTGCAAACCCCTGGTATAGAGGATGAATATGAAAGGAGGGAAAAGAGCAAGGATACCTAAAAGTTTATGGTATAAGTCACAGAAAGAGGGTGGTTTAGGGTTACCTAACATTAAATCGTATTATAGGGCGTTCCAAATTAAAGGTTTGGTAAAACTTTTAACGATAAAGGATCTTATATGGAGGGGTTTAGAAATGAAATATAGTAATGTGTGTGGCAAAGAGAGAATTTTTGGAGAATTCAGTTTTTTAATTTAAAACCAAGAAATAATGTCCTAAAATCTATGATAAATGTATGGGTAAAATTAAAAGAAAAATTGGCATCAAATACCTCTCCAATATTAGAGTTGCAAAATCTTAAAACATTTCCGGTTAAAAATTCAGAATTATTAAAAAACATTGTGTATAAATATGATATTTACCATGTACTGTATTTACCATGTACTGTTGTTTTACGCCATGTTTTTTTTCTGGTGGTGTTGTAAGCCGCCCAGAGTTGGGTTTACCTAATTGGGGCAGGATAACAAATTGGACAAATAAATAAAAATAAATAAATGATATAATTTTACTAAAAGATTGGTTGGATCGGATTGAGAATGAAGATACTAAAAAAGAAATTTATAAGGAATTAAGGTTGAACTGGCTTCAAATACTAGCGCTGGATAGGTGGAATAAACAATATAAAGAGAAATTACAACCTACAAGACAGTTGAGAGACTTTGAGGAAATGCTATATAAGATAAGAAAAGGTTCAATAGGGATAAAAGGAGTAGTAAGTAAGTTATACAAAATGATAAACAGTACTGAAGAAACTCAGGATGTTCTTAAAAGATTGTGGGAAACGGATTTAAGTATTAATATTTCGGATAAGAACTGGAAGGAAAAAATGGAAAAATAGGATTATGCGAAATCTATCCACAAAAGTTAAAGAACATAACTATAAAATTTTGTGGCGCTGGTATATGACGCCAGTTCGACTAAACCAAATAAATAGTAGCAACTCAAAAAAGTGTTGGAGATGTCATCAGGAAATTGGGACATACAAACATATGTGGTGGGATTGTAAAATTATTTCCAATTTCTGGCATAAAATGGAAAAAGAAATAGCAAAAATGTTAAACTTCAACTTAAAGTTGAATGAAAAAAATGTTTTACAAACAGATTTAGAGGAATTGAACTTAGAGGAAAATATAAAAGAGTTATTATCTATTTTCTTAACGTTGGCAAGACAACAAGTGGTCAGAAATTGGAAAGGTGATATGAATTTAGAAATCAGTAAATGGTATACCGATGTTTGGGACACGGCGCTAAATGAAAAACTTACATGGGAACTAAATATAAAAAGGGGGTTAATAAAACAAAATAGATTTTGGGACATTTGGAAACCTTTCTTGCAATATACATTGAGGGAAAATAAAGGTGAAAAACCTGCACCGAATACAATGTACTTTTGGCAAAATGATTGAGTTGTAAAAGGGATGACTGGCAGACTCAAGGACTTTAGTTCACTGGATGATTTATGTATTATGTTTTATAATAATAATAATAATAATAATAATAATAATAATAATAATAATAATAATAATAATAATAATAATAATAATAATAATAATAATAATAATAATAATAATAATAATAATAATAATAATAAAGGAAGATTACAGGAGTAGCTTTTATTGATCTCACAGCTGCATATGATACAGTAAACTGTAAAAAATTGTTAAGAAAGGTGCACGTAACTACTGAAGACTATTAACTAACACAGCCCATCCAATGCATATTGCAGAATAGATGGGATTTGTGTCACCCTGCAAAGCATAAACAGCCATTGGACAGTTCAGTAAAATGGCCATCCTTGAGGAAGTGTATTGGCCCCTATGTTATATAATATCTATATCAATGACCACCCGATCAATACCAGAACGAGGGTATGAATTGCTCAGGGAACTATATTTGAGAAAATAGAGACTAAGCTGCCATCTGCTCTTGAAGAACTAGCTGACTATTATGACAACAATCACCTGAAACCTAATCTGGAAAAAACACAATTATGTGCATTCCATTTATGAAATAGGGCGGCAAGAAAGAAGCCGAACATAACCTGGAGAGACCACAAACTAAACCACTGTGACAATCCAAAATACCCCAGAGTAAAACTGAACTGTACTTTAGCTTGTAAACACCATTGTCGGGATATTAAGCATGGAGAGTGCATCCTACTGTTTTCTGTACATCTGACCTTGCCCCGTGTTTCTCTGCTGCAGAGTACAGTATGCTACTCCAGTCTGAAGAAACTCTGCCCATGCTAGTCACGTTAATGTGGAACTTTATGAAACAGGCCCTATAGTTACAGGCTGTTTATGCCAAATGCCTGTTAATAAAAATTGTCCCACTCATGATTTAAGAAGACAAATAGCAGTAGAAGTTGAGAAGAAAAAGCAAGAAACAGACCAAAGGAATCCAATGTTTGGACTTCAGCATCATCCATTAAGGTTGAAGTCAAAGCTTCCTGAAAACGACAGCATCAATTCCATCTACAGCTGGGAGTTGTCAAACTGAAATATGGAAAAGAATACAGTAACACTCCGACTTACAAATGCCCCGAGTTACATAAAATTCGACTTACATAATGATTTTCTGCGAAAACCATGTCTCGATTTACATAAATGTTGTGATTTACATAAATTTATGTAACACAATTTCCTAAGGGTTTGCTTCGAGTTACATAAACATTCATTTCCCTATGGGTTTGCTTTGATTTACATAAAATTTCATTTTTCCTATGGGTTTGCTTCAAGTTACATAAAAAATTAATTTTTCCTATGGGTTTGTTTGAGTTACATTAAAACCCGATTTAAGCAAAAGCCTATGGAACTGACTTTTTGTGTAAGTAGGGGTTTTACTGTATTTCCTGTAGGGCTATGGACAATGGCAGTGGCAAAATGAGCGGAGGAGGAACCACTTCACTATTCTGATTCCCAATGGAGGCGGAAGAGGCCATGCCAGATGGACTGGATGTAAGGGCGCACCTTGTTAATATCCTCAAGGCTGCGGCAGTCCATTGCAGTCCAGGTGTTAAACCCTGCATGTGTGGGTCACTTCATGGCAAGCTGGGATCTACCTTAAAAAAATTCACGCCAGTGACATTTTTTTGTCAACTGTGAAAATTATTTCCCCAGTGTGTGTGTGTGTAGTCAGATACAAGTAGCAGCTACCACCACTGCAGGACAACGAAGGAGAAATCAGCAGCAGGTTGCCATCTCCAATATGGGACATGGAAGACGCTGACTAGGCTGAGAACTGGAGATACATAATGCAAAAAAAAAAAAAACACACACACACACACACATTAAAAAGGAGGGCTATATGGATTATGGTTAACCATATAAATGTGGCGAGAGACAAGACTACGAACATCTGCTAAATCTGTAGTAACAGCCTGAACAGTGTGATATCAAAAACTTGTTTGAAGCAAATGCCAGGGCTATTCAAACTGCTGAATATTGGGAAAGCCTCATACAGACGTCCCCTGAGCAGAGTTCCTCCAGCAAAAATCCTTTAAGCCCAGAAAACACCTTTGTGTGCTTCTGATATGATATTTAAAAAATTGGAAAAGTAGAGTATAAATATGCAAACATGTTATTTAAATATGAATGCATTTTAGATAATTCGTGTTTTTAAAAATTATATCGGTTTTAAATTTTAGTGCTTTGGACTCGGAAAAATAAATCAATCTGAGTCACATTAAATAATGTTTGTCACCCATGGATGGCGCCAGAGTACATGAGCGGGCAAAGATGTTGAAGAGTACAGTTCAGGAACAGTACCGTACTTGAAAATAAGACCTTTTGAATGTAGAGGAACTTGCTTCTGAGTAAATATGCTAAGAAGGATGACTTTCCACATTAGAAAGAAATTGCATTGTTAATACATTCTATCAGTTTGGCTACTATCATGAACTGAGCTCAAAATTTATTTATTTATTTATTTAAATTTCTATCACCGCCCCACTCCAAGGGCTCATGGCAGCTCACAAAAGTAAAAAGATAAAGAATCACAAAGTTACAAGATTAAAAGATTAAAAACACACAAGTTTTAAAGTTAAAAATTAACTCATGGTTGGAATGGGTTGCTTTTGTACTTAATTATATCATACAGTCATAATATACTGGAATGAAGTTACTTTCTGGTACAATGGTTACGACTATAATTTACTACTTTTCAATATAACAAGATCAAAGTGTTTGCTTTACTAATCACAAGTGTGTGTTGGAGTGTTTGTCTTGAGCAATTAGAAAAGGTGTGTGTGTGTGTGTGTGTGTGTGTGTGTGTGTGTGTGTGTGTGTGTGTGTGTGTGTGTGTGTGTGTGTGTGTGTGTGAATCACAGGATGGTTTATTTATTTATTTATTTATTTTGAATAAGGTATTTTGCAGAATCATCATTCCTTTTCAATAGAACAAAAAGAGTGGACAGGAAATAGTTCATAACTAATTCTCCAAGATAAAAGTACTGTACTGTACCGGATATGTTTATGTGAAGAATTTTTTTTTTGGTGCTTTGCTTAGTTAGCAATATTTTTTGACAAAAATTATCTAAATGTTTGAAGGCTAAAGAAATGCCAATATTTATTTAGAATCATAGGATAATTGAGTTGGAAGGGGCCAATCATGCCATCCAGTGTTTCCCAAATGCTGGTGTTTGGACTTCAATTCTCAGAAGCCTAAGTCATTTCCCCAAAGCATTGATCAGCCAATGTACTGACTTAGGCTTCTGGGAATTGAAGTCCACCTGTGGGCTGTGTACCCCTTGTTGGGAACCACTGCACCCAACCCTTCAATGTAGGAATCCAAATCAATGTAGATCTGACAAATGGTTGTCCAACTTTCCCTAGGATGCTTCCAGTGTTGGAGCACTCAGCACTCTGTCCCATTGTCATACTGCTCTAATAGTTAAGAATATTTTTCCTGATATTCATCCTATATCTGGCTTCCTGTAGCTTGAGCCGATTATTAAATATCCTGAACTCTGGGATGATTAAGAGCAGATCCTGCCCCTCTTCTTTATGACTATCATTCAAGTATGTGAAAAGTGTCATTACATCCCCTCTCAGCCTCCTTTTCTCAAAGCTAAATTTGCTCAATGCTTTGTTTTTCTTTAATAAATATATTTAATTTGTTAATTTATTGACCAGAATCTTATCAGTTATACCAGGCATTCCCAATCTTTTCCTGCCAGGGGCCCGACCATGCCCCCTCAGTCAGCTGAAGGGCTGGTCACATGGTTCTTGTCACCACTGCTGCCGCCAGCGGTGCATGCATTTCTGGGTGTTTCCCCCACCTCTGCCACTTCCCTTGGAGGAGGGCGAGAAGGAGGAACATTTTTGAGCCACTTTTGAATTTTTTGCTGCATTTTCACGGTGTTTCAATGCAAAAATGTGATTTCAGCACTTCCAGTGACATTGGGACATTTCTGGCATCAGAGGCAATTCAGCCTGTAGGTTGGCATAAACCAGTGGTGAATAGCTGTCATTTAAGAAAGAAGGGCTTGATTACCTGCTGCACAACAGTCATGTGATTTGGTGTATGGAAATAAATGCAAATACTGTACTGACTTCTTAACTTGCTAAACACCACTCATTCATTCTCCCCCCCCCTCCTTCTCCCTTCTTCCCTCTCATTTTTCAATGATACAATGGTAACATTAACAAGTATTAAGCAATGAAATGAATTACCTTCCTAAATGGAAATAACACTAAAAATAATTCCTGAGCAATAAAAAGTTCCTTTAAAATGTAACATTCCAAGCTTTGGCTATGAATGGAAAGGATATAAGGGGTCTTTCAAATACCACGTGACCATTTTAGGGGGGAGGGATCGACCAAAAGTCACGGAAAGTCACAGGGGTGTGTGTGTTTCGGCATGAAGTCACGTGACTCCAAAATTTTAAAACCCCAGCCAGGTGGAAGTCCAGGAGTGGGGTGGCAGGCGTCCTCAAGCTCCGGACGAGACCGTCCTCCACTGCTTGAGCTGGTGTGGCTTTTAATCCCCCGGCCAAGTGGGAGTCCAGGGGTGGGGAGGCAGGCGTCCTCAGGCTCCAGGGTCGGCCATGCTTTTGCTGTTTCTCTTCAAATCAAGGGAAACGGAGAAACCACATGATTTGGGGGGAGGGTGTTGGTCAAAGGTCACAGAAAGTCACAGGGGGGAGGGGGGTCAAAAAGTGGCCTGTTTTAAGTCATGTGGTATTTGAAAGGCCCCTAATAGTACTGTATTTCCCTTTGCAGCCATTTGAAAACAGCGTCTTATTAAAATTCCAGGTTCTGCACGTATGTACCTGGATCCAACACGGAGTCAAGTGTTTTCTGATTATTGTCTCAATCCATGGACTTTTAGGTGTCTTCCTCTGACTTTTCCACAGCAGTCTTTCAGGAACTGAAACTGCTGACTGTTTTTCTTCTTCTCATAACAGTTTCCATTGCTCAATTCTGCCACTGCTGAACTCAAAAGAATTAAATGGAATGAGGCAGCCACCTCAAGAAACTGAATTTGAGTGCCGTGAACAGGCAGATTATATGCTTATATTTTCATTATTTAACTTGGTGTGTCACTTTTTTCTGTCAGGAAATGGGAACAGCTGCCTATGCAATTTTCTGCCTTATGCCAAACTACTAGAATGCTTTTAACACTATATAACAGAAGATGAGATAGAAGAAGTTATCATTGGCTAGTCCATCAGTAAGCATGCCTGCCACATGTCCAGGGAAACATCTGCAGACACAGACAGTGCTGGCTCTGACTGCATGATGGAGTGAGCTACCGTCTCTGTCCTAGCTCCTGCCAACCCCTAGCAGTTTGAAAGCAAGAAATTGCAAGTAGATAGAAAGGCACCACTTCAGTGAGAAGGTAAACAGTGTTCCATGCACTCAGGTGTTGAGGCATACGTGCCACATGTCCACTGAAATGTCTGTAAACTTTGTAGACAGCGCTAGCTCTTTGGCTATAAACAAAAATGAGCACTGAAGCCTAGAGTTGGATACAATTGGTTTTTGAGCAAGTGTGACCTTTACCTTTACTTTTACCATTAGCAGCAAAGCGCTATTTGATATTGAATTTATTCTTTAGAGTAATTAACTCAAGACATGAAAACTCTCCAACGGGTCTGGAAAGTGGTGTAAGAAAGGAGTAATTTGGAAATGTAACACATTAGATTAAGGGACAATTATGGTCATCTCTATCCACAATGATGAGAACATTGAACATGAGCCAGACATTATAGAGAGTGAAGTCAGAAAGGCCCTAAAAAACACTGCAAACAACAAAGCCAGTGGAGTTGATGGTATCCAAGTTGAACTTTTCAAAGCCCTGCAAGATGATGGAATCAAATTACAGTATTGCATTCTATATGCCAGCAGATTTGGAAAACACAACAATGGCCACAGGATTGGAAAAGATCTGTATACGTTCCACTCCCCAAAAAGGGTAATGCCAAAGAATGTTCAAATTATCGAACAATTGCGCTCATCCCTTACGCTAGCAAGGTGATGCTCAAGATAATACAGGAGAGACTGCAACAGCATGTGGAGAGAGAATTACCAGAAGTGCAGGCGGGTTTCAGAAGAGGCAGGGGGACTAGAGACCACATCATCAACATAAGATGGATCATGGAAAAAACAAAGGAATATCAGAAACAAGTCTACTTCTGTTTCATTGATTACACTAAGGCTTTTGACTGTGTCAACCACAACAAAATGTGACAAGTAATTAAAGAGATGGGAATACCGGAACACCTTATAGGCCTCATGAGAAATCTGTACATGAATCAAGAGGCAACAGTTAGGACTGAAAATGGAATGACGGAGTGGTTTGGAATAGGAAAAGGAGTAAGACAAGGCTGCATTTTGTCACCCTGCTTATTCAACTTATACACAGAACACCTAATGCGCAATGCAGGGATGGAGGAATCACAATTTGGGATCAAAATTGCTGGAAGAAACATCAACAATTTGAGATATGCAGATGATACCACCCTAATGGCAGAAAGTGAGGAGGACCTAAAGAAGCTCCTGATTAGGTTGAAAGAAGAAAGTGAAAAAACTGACCTGAGACTCAATATCAAGAAAACCAAGATACAGTAAAACCTCATATAACACTAAAACCTGGTTCCACAAGTCTTGGTGTTATATGATTTTTAGTGTTATCTGATCCTCTATGGGATCCATAGAGATACATTGTAACCACACAGGCTTTAGCGGTTGTTATCTGAAGCATCCCATAGGATCTTAATGTTATCTGATGCAATTCTTCCCCCCAGATTCCTTAATGTTATGCGATTTTAGTGTTATTCGATACTAATGTTATATGAGGTATTACTGTAATGGCAACAGGCCCTATCAGTCCCTGGAAAATAGATGGGGAAGAAGTAGAAGCAGTGACAGATTTTACTTTCCTAGGATCAAAGCTCACTGCAGATGGTGACTGCAGCCATGAAATAAAAAGGTGACTGATTCTTGGGAGGCAAGCAATGAGAAATCTGGGGAGCATAGTGAAAAGTAGAGACATCACATTGCAAACAAAAATTCGCATAGTCAAAGCAATGGTATTCCCTGTGGCAATGTATGGTTGTGAGAGCTGGACCATTAGGAAAGCTGAACGCAGAAGAATAGATGCCTTTGAGATGTGGTGTTGGAGGAGAGTTTTGAGAGTCCCCTGGACAGCGAGGAGAACAAATAGGTCAATCTTAGAAGAAATCAACCCTGACTGCTCCTTAGAAGGTCAAATAATAAAGATGAAGCTAAAGTACTTTGGACATCAAATGAGAAGAGAGGATTCACTTGAGAAAGCCTTGATGCTTGGAAGGGTCGAGGGCAAAAGAAGAAGGGGACGGCCCAAGATGAGATGGCTAGATGGTATTGTAGAGACAATGGGCACAGAGCTGAGCGAGTTGAGGGGGATGGTGGAGGACAGGAGTGCCTGGCGGACAGTGGTCCATGGGGTCGCAGAGGGTCGGAATCGACTGTGAGACTGAACAACAACAAAAACATCCAGGCAGCATGCAAATGAGCTAGGGATAGTCAAACGATAATGTGTTGTAATAATGGGTGACTTTTGCTATACTAACATTGACTGGGTAAATCCCAATCTGAGTCAGAACAAAGGCAACAGATTTCTAGATACAGTCTGTGACTTTGCAAGAATTAGTGATAAAACTGATGTAAGAAAAAGTGACTCCTCACTTCTTAATGATGTCAGGTAAGGAAGATAAAGGTGTGATTACACAGCGAGGGAAATGTGTTTAGATCTGCTGTGATTTGCAGCTTTTTTCAAAACAGTACACTGCTGGGTTTTGTGGGTGAAATTACCTCTTTTGTCCAGACAACTACAATCACTCCAGTTGTGGACTAACCACTGATTATTTTAATTAGACAAGATGTTAATTGGCAATTTTCATCTTTTAAATTCATTCATTAAAAAAGCTCCCTGGATGCAACAAGGTCTCATTTGAAACGAATTAAGCTCCCTCAAATCCCCTTTCTTTCAGATTGCATAGTCACATAGAGGAGAAGTCCCTGCTGGCTGTAAAACGAGTACGCAGCATGTTGAGGGGGAAATACTAATTAACTTGTGATCCACCTAGAGAGTGCAATAAGCCCTATGGGATGCTATGTAAGTATAAAAAAGAGGATTCCACACCAAGCTCCCTTACATTTAGCTTTGCATCAAATAGCCACAGGTTTATAATTCATTTTCATCCATGCCAAATCCAATGCAAACCACTGAACAAATGACCGATATAGATGTCCTCTAAGACAAGTCAAACGAAAGAGAATATTAATTCACAGATGGACAAAATTTGGTCCACAGGTTGCATGTCCCTTCCAGGGAAATCTTTACAGTCCTCACAGATATCCTGCTGAGAGTGAGAGATACAGAAATGTGTGTTCCTTATTTTTGGAAGATTACAAGGACTAATAGTTTTCATATGAAACAGTTTGGAAGAATTCCCCAAGTTGCAAGAAGAAGAAGAAGAAGAAGAAGAAGAAGAAGAAGAAGAAGAAGAAGAAGAAGAAGAAGAAGAAGAAGAAGAAGAAGAAGAAGAAGAAGGAATTTTTTTTTTTTTTTTTAGAAGGAAATTTTTTATTGATAAAATTCTTACTACAGAGCCATCTGTCGAGGTGAACTACATAAACTTGTCATCACTTTCAAATACTTAGCTCAGTAAACATAGTTACATACATAGTGATTGTGGAAGGAAATATACATTATATACAATACCAAAAGAACAACGATATTTACAATTATACTGTCATTTACATGAAACTTAACTTTTAACATTCTAAGTTATTCCCAAATTTCTTTCTGTCAACCACTGCCACCATTTGTATCTGTCGGGTTCCTTCTGTCTCACCATCATTCTTTTAGCATATACTCTGAGCCTTGCCACCAAACTGCCCACCGTTTGTTTGGGATCTGCCACCTTTCCCGTCTTCCCTTCCTGTCCCCTTTGGAACATCAGAGCGCTTAAGGCAAACAGATTGATTAATCGAACCAAGGACCAGGGCACTTTCCAGTTCTCCAGTTTCCCTTTCTTTCTCGGCCCCTTCCACCCCTTTCCTGGCTCTGTCCCCGATAGAATCGTCTCTGCTTTCTGTTCCTTTAAATAAGGCCAGTCCAATTTACTTGCCAGAGCTCCCCAAACTTCTTGCGATGAAGGACATTCATTTGCAAAATGCGAACAGGTTTCTCTCGGGGGTTTCTGGTCTGTTATCCCACCTCTAACATTCTGGCATCTTATCCTCCTGCACTGTTGCTCCTCTTCCTTTTTCCATGGGTAGGTCGCTCCTACATTAAGTACCTGATGATATGCCCTCCACCTTGTTTCCCACAGACAGAGGGGTATATTCCCATCTTTAAACACAGACAAGTCCTCCTCCCCTGGCTGCAGATATTCCGGCAGATCAGTTTTAGAAGCCCACTTCTCCCTGAATGGCCTAGCGATTCTTTCCTCTACGGCCTCAGTGTAAATAACCCGTTTTGACTCCCTCACTGTATCTGCAATCTTAAGTGTGTTTGCCCTCACCGCCCAACGATTGACTCCCTCTGCCATATCTCTAACGTACGGCCTCATTCCCATTTTCGAAGCACTGGTCAATCTGGGAGAACGGAGTTCCTCCTCCCACCACTGTTTCCCCCAACCTCTGCTTTGCCATAGGTCACCTTGCACACCGATCAGTCGGGATTCTCCCTCATTAGTCTTCTGTTTCAAGTTATTGGCCAAAAAGGCACCTAGGAAAAGAGGTCCGAGAGCCGGCAACCCTAACCCACCTTCTTTTACCGAGCGGTACGCCACTGCCCTAGGGAGAGGGAAAACCTTCATTCCCCACAAGAAAACAAAAACTCTTCCCATCACCCTATCCATAAGTTTCTGAGGAGGGGGATACACAGCCGCCACATGATTTGCCACCGGTATACAATAAGTTTTGAAGAACTGTACTTTCTTGTAGAGACTCAGCCTCCAGGGTTTCCACCTCTCCAGTCGGTTCTCCACCCCCTCTTCCCACCTTTTCCAATTCTCTTCCCATCCATTGGGGTCAACAGTGAACAGGATGCCCAAGATCTTGACTGAACTTTGCCTGCTACCTATATTGTCTCCATCCCCATTCAAAGCTTCTTTTAGTGTCTTTCCCCTGAGTTCTCCAGTCTTTCCACCCAAAATATACACTCTGCTTTTTGTGGCATTGATGAGAGCTCCGGAAGCCTTCCCATAACCCTCTAATAATTCCTTCACTGGATCCAACTCCTGCTCTCCCGATGTAAAAACATAAACGTCATCAGCGTGGGCAACAAATTTGATTTTCCTATCTGCCTCCCTACCATCGAGGTCCCTCTTAAAAGGTAGGAATCCCCCGATCCGGCTGTCTTGTTCTATCAGTGTCAAAAGTGGATCCAATGCCAGCACATACAGTGCTGCACTCAGCGGACAGCCCTGACGCAACCCAGAACGAATGGGGATCTCTGCCCCTTTCCATCCATTCACCTGTGGCTGCACCGTGACCCGACTGTACAGATTTTTCAGCCATGCCACAAATTGCATCGGAACTCCCTTCAGCTCTAGCACCCTCCATAGATAGGTTTGGTCCACCTTATCAAAGGCCTTGGACTGGTCCATCTGCAGGAGAGTTCTTTCTTCCCTGAACTGTCCTGCTCCTTCAAAAAATTCCCGAATGATCCCCAGGGATTCTGTCATCTTTCTCCCGGGGACAGATGACGTTTGACCCTTCGCCACCAATTTTCCCATTACCTTAGTCAACCTTCTATTCAACACCTTTGCCAGCAACCTATAATCTACATTAGTTAAGGTTATAGGTCGCCAGTTAGCCAGATTAGTCAGATCTCCTTCTTTAGGCAACAGAACCAGAGTTCCTTTGTAAAAGGTATCTCCAAGTTCTCCCTTCTGCAGAGCATGATTGAAACAAGCCGCCAAGATTTCTGACACGGGCTCCTTAAATTCTTTGTAATACGCATAAGGCACCCCATCGGGTCCTGGAGTAGAGTTAGACCTGCCTTCTGCCACAGCAGCTGCCACTTCCTCATGAGAGATGGGAGCAGTCATGTTTAGAACTTCCTCCTCTGAAAGTTCACCGTACCTATGCTTGTCTACTTTCTTCAAGAATCCTTCCATCTCCTCCGCATTTAATACTTTCCCTCGATACAGATCTTCATAAGCACGTCCCACCACCTCCAAGATAGCTTGTGGATCTGAACTCAGTTCGCCCGTTTGGGGGTCACGTAACGCAGCCATGCATTCCCGTTTCCCCCTTGGCATCCTGTCTTTTTCCCATTCCCCTTTTTCTATCACCGGGCCCCTGGTCCTAGCCTGTTCTGCTTCCATCCTCTTCTTCCTTTGCAATTGCTGAAACTCTCTAAGTTCCTCTTTCAAATCCCTCACTCTCCTGGCTTCCACGGGAAATCCTTGAGACATCAAAGAATGGGCCCTCAGATATCTGTACAAGGCCTCATGGTACCTTCTCAGGTCCCTCCTGTCTGCCCCCATTTGGAGCCCTGTCGCTCGTCTCCTGAGCTCTTTTTTCACTCCTTCCCACCAACCTATCTCCATTGTTTCCCCTTTTCTGATCGCCAACATAGTCTTCAAATCTTTTTCAAGCTCCTCCTTACAGAAAACGTTCCTTAACAGCACCACAGGCATCCTCCAGCCAGGCTTGCCTTGAGGGACTGCTTCTCCTTTTCTCAAATGCACCACCAAAAGTCCGTGATCTGACCAAGGGGTGAGCACCACTTTTACCCGCTCAGGGCAAAGTTCCTCTACGGCCCACACCCTGTCTATGCGACTGGCAAACAGCGGATGAAAAAACGTATAGGAGACCCCATCCACTTTTGGGAAATTTTTGTGAAATGCCCGCTTTTCCCATATTGGAAAATATTCCAGTTCATTCTCTCTCTCCAAGCCAACATCCCTCAAACCGAGATCTTGTGCCAACATCTGGTTTAACTCTTTCTCTTCTGCTGTTAAAGGGTGTTCTCCTCCTATCAACCTTTCTTTTGTCCTTGTCCGAACCACTGCAAATCTGTCAGCCACCCGGCTTCTGTTATTAAAATCACCCATCACTATCATTTTCCTCCCCGTCCTTGTATAGTCCTTCAATGTTTGCCACAGTTCTCTCCTTAACTTAGCATTCACTGGAGCATACAATATGCACAGGCGACAACAAAATGCTTGTTTTACTCCTTTAGGGCTAAATGCTTCCAAATCAAAATCCACCACAAGAAGATGCCCTGGTGCTGCTTCCACCTTCCTGACGATCTTCAAATCATGTCTCTGTCGAAATAACACCCCTACTCCTCCTCTGCCCGTTTCATTATACGACCACAAGGATGGTCCCCAGGTCCACACTTTTTGTGCCCTGCTTCTGTCTTGTTCAGAGATGAAATTGGTCTCCTGTACTGCCACCACATCCACATTTAAAGAGGCTAAAGAAGACAATAGTTCTCTAGATCTAGAAGAAGAAGAAGAAGAAGAAGAAGAAGAAGAAGAAGAAGAAGAAGAAGAAGAAGAAGAAGAAGAAGAAGAAGAAGAAGAAGAAGAAGAAGAAGAAGAAATATTTTTTTAAGAAGGAATTTTTTTATTGATAAAATTCTTACTACAGTACCATCTGTCGAGGTGAACTACATAAACTTGTCATCACTTTCAAAAACTTAGCTCAGTAAACATAGTTACATATATAGTGATTGTGGAAGGAAATATACAGTATATACAATACCAAAAGAACAATAATATTTACAATTATACTGTCATTTACATGAAACTTAACTTTTAATATTCTAAGTTATTCCCAAATTTCTTTCTGTCAAACACTGCCACCATTTGTATCTGTTGGGTTCCTTCTGTCTCACCATCATTCTTTTAGCATATACTGAGCCTTGCCATCACACTGCAGCAGCAGCAGCAGCAGCAGCAGCAGCAGCAGCAGCAGCAGCAGCAGAAGAAGAAGAAGAAGAAGAAGAAGAAGAAGAAGAAGAAGAAGAAGAACTTTAAAAGTGGTGAATGTGCAGATACTTCTAGTTTTATTTTTTAAAAATAAAACCATTTTTACATGTTTAGAGCTGAGGATCACACACACACACACACATTGTAGTTTTGCTTTCATCATATTGGGCATTTGTGGATCAAAGTCCACTTAGAAAAAAAAATGCAGTTCTTCCTGGAAATCCCAAAAAACTATAAGGTTAGGCACTAGAAGTAGAAATACCAAAATCCCCAATAGCTGGTCAAGACAAGAATGGTTTTAGTGCCACAAACTACCTAAGCCAAGAAACAACAACAGACAGACAGATGGTTGGAAATATTTTATATTTTATTGAGTAAAAAAGAGAAAATCTTTTTATCCATCAAATAACTTGTTCCAGATTTTTCCAATCAACATTTGAATTCACTCGAATGTTTTTGAATACAAGAGCACTTTCTGCCCCCTCCCTTCATGCAACGGGGGAAGCAGGGAAGAAGCAGTCTGGTTTTGATGTCTTCTCTCACAACAGATAGACTGGATGTTTTATTTCCCCCTTGTTACAATATAAAATCACAATATAAAATAGTATGCAAGCAAAAGATTAATGATAAACAAACTAAAGGTCTTTCAAAGCCTCAGGTCAGAGATTTGCAGCCTGGTGAGATAGAATTATTTGCAAGATGGCTCTGATGCTGTAGTTCAGGGGATGGCACTACAGTTGTCCAGTAAATAATTCTGAGCACTTTGCTGTTGTTAGATACCCTCCCTGTCTGGTCAGGTTATCCTGCTATGGGAATAGAGTAGACCATACTGCCAGCAACTAAATGCTAACTGTCAGGCAGTGGTTAACCTAACAACTCTGAGGACTAATGGGCTTGGGTGGCAAAGTCCACAGGGAAGGGTGATGGTCCTCAAGTGGATTTAATCCTACTTGAATCCATCTTGGATTAGCGGTATGGGTGTCATGCTGTGATGTAGAAGGCAGATGAAAGGCCTCTGCATCATTTTCTCAGGACAGACTTCAGGGCTGAGTGCCATTAGGATCACCAATAATTGGAATCAGATACAGCACTTGAAGAAGAAGGTATCGTCTAGTCAAGAAAGCCATGCAGGTCTTAAAATCCAAAACAGGAAATAAAGAAGGGGAGCAGTCCTCACTTTTGCCCAAACTGAGCAGCAAACTCTAACCACAGAGTTAACCCTTGGGAGTCTGCTGACTGAATATTCAAGGCAGGCTAGAAAAATGTTATAACCAACTGCAGAAAGATAGTAAGTTTCAGTTAACATGAAGAAAGGATTCTTGAGGTTTACACAGAGTAATGTGAACTATTGCAAGAGGCCAGTTTAGGTTTTCATAAACATATATTACAATTAATTTTTCTTACATCTCTCCCACCCTTTTTTCCCGTTTCCATGCTGGCATCCTTCCCCTTCCTTTTTTGGTGGGTTTTTTGTCTATTTTTGTTCAGCCCAGGATCAGAGTTGTTCCAACTTTCTTATTTGGGCCTATACAAAAATTTTTTTGATGAGGAAAGCATCCAAGAAACAGGGACAAATATTGATAGTAACTGAAAAATGAGGAAAATCCAATAAACAGTGAACAACAATTTTTATTGCCATTTAACAGTTTGTTGGGGTACCTGTCAGGGATTCCCCTAGCAATATGTGTGTCTCAATAGCAGAGTAGCACTTTTAAGCTGTTACACAGCAAAAGCCTTTAGGTGCAACAACACACACACATATGCCTTCAGTGGAAAGGTGCGCTTTACTTACAGTGAGGGGAAGACAGACATACACAGGACTATATACAACAGTCTCTCTCACTCCAAGCCCCACAGTAGGTAGACAGCTTGGATTCCTCTGTTGGCTCCAATCCCAGGAACATGCAAAGAGTCCTGGTGATCTTCAGTAGTTCTTCCTTCTCAGTTGAAGGAAACTCTCATCACCAGCACGACCTCTTTCAGCAGTCTCTGTCTGTGTAGTCTCTCAGTAGCTCAGTCCTTCTCTTCAGTATAACAGCCTCTTCAGTATGATAACCTCCTCCATAGACCCTTCCCAGAGGGCCACAGTTATAACCTAGTGTTGCTGGGCAGATTCTCTAATCAGCCACAGCTGGGCGGTTACATGAGCACATGGACAAGGCATGCACAGCCTGGCAATCAGTTTGAGGCTCTATTATGTACACCTGTGTTCAGAACACATGGAGGGCCTTAAAGTTGTACTATTCCACTGGGCAGCAATCTTTGTACAATACCCCCAAATGAAAAATGTCCTAACAGTACCTTTCAGTGCAACCAGTGAAGATCCTTCCCTGCTTCCCATGGATCCCCTCCCCTTTTTCCAGTGGTGGGATGTCAAAAATTTTACTACACCCCATGATGTCATCACAGTGTGGGCAGAGCTAACATCATGACATTATGATGTCATGGGCAGAGCCAACATCATGACATCATGACATCATTAGTGGAGCCAAAGAAAAATAAATAATAATAATAATAAATAAAATAAAAATAAGCACACACACACACCCCTCAACCCACCCACCTACCCACAACACAAACCCGTAAATAAAATAAAATAAAATAAATAAATAAAATAAAAATACAGTCAAACCTCACATAAAGAGTGCTTTGCTTAAAGAGTAACTCGCTTAAAGAGCAGAATTTTCTCTGAATGTTTGCTTCGCTTAACAAATAAAACCAACCAAAAACTCGCTTAACAAATAAATCGGGGTTCACAATCCCCCCCACAATTGGTCACTTACAATGGTGTTTCGCTTAAAGAGCAAACTCACTTCAAGAGCAATCCTATGGAACGCATTATGCTCTTTAAGCGAGGTACAACTGTACATTAAAATACACCCACACCCACAAATCAACCAGAGCTTTTAAACCAGAGCTTAAAGCTTATTCTGGCTAATCTTTCTCACACTAGATCAGATGGAAGGAACTACAGAATGAACTCACCACAAGATGGCTTCATTTTGGCACTTTTCAACTTTTCAACAGCTAAAGAAGTTAGGTACTAAGTCTTTGTCTAACCAGTTTTCTAGGATAATATGCCTTAATGTAAATGTAAAACAGCTGTACCTCCTTAAGGGGTCTCCAATTGGAACAGCACAGGTGTAGCTTATTGATGAGGTAACTCCAAGATTTTGCTTAAAAAACCCCAAGCCAGGCCATTTTAGGAACTGTGGTAGTATGTCAATATAGGTAAAGGTATTAAATACACATTAAAATACACACAGACACACTACATCCAAAGGTGAATCACTTACCCTGGGGAGCAGGCTATAGGGAGCTTCAGGCTAGCAGCTTCTCTTCCTCCTCCCCACTTGGGAGGACAGCAAGGAGGCCGTGCATGCACACCAAGCAATGTAGGTGTGCATGCCCAGTGAAAAGGTAAGCCCCGGAGATGGTTCCCCCCAAAAGTTGCTACCAGTTCTCTGGGACACTGGGAAAAGTTACTACCGGTTCTGGCGAGCTGGTGTGAACCTGTTACATTCCATCACTGCCCTTTTCATATAGTCCCAACTTAGAAAGTAGAGAACCAAAGTCACTGAGAATTTCTTCAAGAGTGACTGAGAACCTTGTTGGTGGATTATGTCCAACACGTAACCTGCCTGTTGCTGCTTTAGAATATGTTCCCTTGATAACAATTTGTATTCACATTGAAAATGCTGATTTGCTCAACAAAAACTACATCAGATATTTTTCTCATTATGTTATTTTGTTTCAACAGAGCAGAAGTTCCTTCCTTCTATCTTTTTTCTTTTTGCTGAGCATATAGTATTTTGTTCTGCTTTGTGCCTGTCTGTGGGAAAAGGAAAACTCCATAGAACAGGCAATTTTCCTACCATACTTTAAGTAGTCTACCTCAATATGAATACAGTATTTCCTAAAACAGACATTATGATTAACATTTTGTTGAGAAAGAGGAATGCATATTAGTATCTCCTGAAAAAAGATGAGCTAAAATATGATTTCCTTATTTCTTCCCTTTAAAAAAAGAAATAGAACAACACTCCTAAGCATACCTGCATGTGGATAAATTCCATCAAATTCAATGGGACATATCACATTTACTTCAAAGTTGGCCACTATACCTTGATGTAGGGGTTAATGTTAGTCAGTGCTGCTGCATCTCTACACCTTGTTTAGTTCACTCATTTCTATCCAATGAAGTTGATTTGATGATGGGACTTGTACAACATCACTCCAGATTTTTTAAAAAGCTATAAATCATTCACATATCGATGACAGCAAATTGCAAATCTCTGTATGACTTCTCTCAGTGGCTTCATATGGGTCAAGAAATACCTTTCAGCTTAACTCATTTAAAGCAGCCATTTTGAGGATCACATGAGATAACCTAGACCAGGGATCAGCAAACTTGGCTCTCCAGATGTTCTTGGACTTCAATTCCCAGAAGTCCTGATCAGCAGGCATACTGACTTGGGCTTCTGGTAATTGAAGTCCAATAACACCTGGAGAGCCAAGTTTGCAGATCCCTGACCTAGACCACTGGGTTTGAGTTGTCACATTTTTCACAGGAAGGGCAGAGAAGCAAAGGAAATATAAATAATATGATGATTCTTGAAGATACCAAATAAGACGTAATTTTTTTTGCTACTGTTGCAAAATAGTTGGACAGTGACATTTCTTTCACAATACCAGACTCAGCAGATTCACCCACTCAAGAGAACTTGGGTTTAGGGAAGATGAGATGTTAAACTAGGTCAAATGTATAAAGTTAAATAATATCTAAAATTCAAATTTTTACTTTTAACTTTAAAATTCAATGTCTCATGTTTTTGATATTTGGACTCTGTCTCACAGTCAAATATCCTAATCTGTAGCTATTTTACCTTGACTATAAACCTAGTACTGTACTCCTCTTGTGTACAGCATTTCTGAAATACATTTGACAGAGAACAGCAGCCCTGTCAAATCTACATAGCATTCTGTAAATCTATAAGCTTTATTTACAATGTGTATAAACTGTAAGCCCATCTCTTTTAACTAAATGGCAATCTTTAGAATGTTAATAGCAAAATTGCACAAGTATTTATATGGTAAATGTGACACGTGTCCCATTGATTAAAGAATACTTTCAACAAAATTCATCATGCAGAATGTTCTATTGCCCAGGGGAAGATGGACTATTAAGAGAGCCCTGTTGACTGGGAAAGGAAGTCTTCCGATTAACCCTACTAATCATAAGAAGAGATGGAGGGTTTCTTGACAGTAGAATACAGAGGAGATAGGGTGGCTCTGAGGTCATCTGAGTCCTTGGTTGGCGATAAAGTGGTTCAACACCTGGATGTCTCATGATGAACGGAAAGTTCCAGAATAAATAAGGAAGGGATGAGGCATCTCACGGTAACCCTTTCCTGTGTTCTCAACTGATATAACCCAGCTGCAAGGATAAAGTACCAATTAGCCTGACCCAGATGGCCCCTGTCTGAGTGTAGAAACATCTCACAAGCAAGGAACATAGGGCCAAGAGGAATGAGGTGGTGCTTTAGCTTCAGGTATAATAGGGAGACTTAGTCCCCTGACTTTGGAGCTCTCTGAGCATTAGAAGTGCCAGAAGCATTCCTGCCACCTAACCTGGGCTCCCGCATGGCTAGAGAAGAGGACAGAGGCAGTAGTGGGATTCAATTCTTTTTACTACCTACTCTGTAGGCATGGTATGGTAGGCGCGGCCAGGGGGAAAGCCCTGCATTGCACCCAAATTAGGACTACAAATTAGGAAAGGGAGTAAGACAAGGCTGCATTTTGTCACCCTGCTTATTCAACTTATACACAGAGCACCTAATGCGCAATGCAGGGATGGAGGAATCACAATTTGGGATCAAAATTGCTGGGAGAAACATCAACAATTTGAGATATGCAGATGATACCACCCTAATGGCAGAAAGTGAGGAAGACCTAAAGAAGCTCCTGATTAGGTTGAAAGAAGAGAGTGAAAAGGCTGGCTTGAGACTCAATATAAAAGAAAACAAAGATCATGGCAACAGGCCCTATCAGTACCTGGAAAATAGATGGAGAAGAAGTAGAGGCAGTGACAGATTTTACTTTCTTGGGATCAAAGCTCACTGCAGATGGGGATTGCAGCCATGAAATAAAAAGGCGACTGATTCTTGGGAGGCAAGTGATGAGAAATCTGGGAAGCATAGTGAAAAGTAGAGACATCAAATTGCAAACAAAAATTTGTATAGTCAAAGCAATGGTGTTCCCGGTGGCAATGTATGGCTGTGAGAGCTGGACCATTAGGAAAGCTGAGCGCAGAAGAATAGATGCCTTTGAGATGTGGTGTTGGAGGAGAGTTTTGAGAGTCCCATGGACAGCGAGGAGAACAAACAGATCAATCTTAGAAGAAATCAAACCTAGAAGGTCAAATTGTAAAGATGAAGCTGAGGTACTTTGGACATCAAATGAGAAGAGAGGATTCACTTGAGAAGGCCTTGATGCTGGGAAAGGTGGAGGGCAAAAGAAAAAGGGGGCGGCCAAAGATGAGATGGCTAGATGGTATTGTGGATGCAGTGGGGGCAGAGCTGGGTGGGCTGAGGGGGATGGTGGAGGACAGAAGTGCCTGGCGGGTGGTGGTCCATGGGGTCGTGGAGGGTCGGAATCGACTGTGCGACTGAACAACAACAACAAAACTTTATTTCAAAACTTGGATGGGCATGGCCAGCCAGAATTTCTGCTACCAGTTCTGACAAACTGGTGCGAACCTGCTGAATCCCACCACTGGACAGAGGGAAGCCATTAGGTATGCATCACCTCTTTGTATTCTATTTCTTGTTTTTCTCTCTGTGTCTCCTATATGCCTTGTTTAGAGAACTGTCTAATAAAGCTTTGTTTCCTTACCTTGCTTATTGTCTCTGAGATCCAAAAAGAACCCGAGCCCATCAACTGGCCAGCCTGAGTTGGCAAGACAAAAGGTATCTACAGAAAATATTAAGGTTTTGCCTCTTGCCAAACAATACTGGAAATTATTATGCCATTAGTATCAGAAGTGTTACACTTCCAGCTATTAAGAGAAAGACTGGCAAAAATCACTTCTATTGAACACCTCATACAGGCCTTCTACTCCAATAATGCTGACTATGTACACAGAAGCAGGCTTCAGTTGCTCTCAGAAGTTGACACGGAATGCCAACCATTTGGCTGTAGTTCATTCTTTTCAAGCAGGAAAATTACAAGGTTCCTAAGAATAATTGTTTTAAAAAACCAGTCCCTATAGAAGTGACAATAAAATACATGATTTCCAACATAGATTCTTTCATTGAATCATCACCTTCCGGTATTGGAATTTTCAATAGATATTAGCTGGGCTAACCTGGCTGGATAGTTCACTGGGTCTGTGGAACCAGAGGTTAGGAGTTTGATTCCCCAGTGTGCCTGTGCAGCCTTCCACAAGTTGCACAATCCAAGGCTGCCTAACACAATTTGCTCTTCCAGCAGCCAGAGGGAGAACACAAGAGCAAGTGGGTAATCTTTCCTCACCTGTGCTCTGTCTTTGGGTGAACCAGTGATATTCAGCAACCCCAGTCCTCTCCACTGTGCTGCCCAGAGAAAAGACCATGTGAGTTGGCATGATCATTCTCAAGGGTAGACTGCAAACTGTTGAAGGCTGCTGAGAAAGCAGTGATCATTGCATAACTGTCAGCAACATTTCTTTCACAATGCTCCACTTACCCAATTGTCTGCCCAGTCCTTTTGCTCTTGGTTTCTCTGGGTCATTTGCAGAGAAGACTTTTATTGTTGCCACATCTTAGAGATGGGCTTTTATCTCAATGCAGAAATGATGAAACTGAGAGAACAAATACTGGCATTGTTAAAATCAAAATATTTACCCAAAACTATAAGTCACCAACATACGTGCAGGGAAACCCAGTCTTTTTCCATGGGGAGTCCTATCTTTTTGTCCAGCCTGATTGTTGCTATTGCTTTCCTGCATCTTCTCTTCCAACACAAAGGTAACATCTAGGTAACATGGACAGAAGGGAACATTAGTAGGATACTTCACCGCCAGCCTCGTCTCCCCTCCTCTAAACAATTTACTCATGTGCGTGTGTTTGTGAAGTTTAGAGTTGAATTAGAGAAGAGCTATATCACTTCTGGACATTTAAAAAATTAAAGGGAAGAGATGGGGTAGAAGGGATGCCTTCTAGAAGTAGCAGGGAAAGATAAAACTATGAGGGAAAGGCAGCAGGCAAAACGAAAAGAGGAAGACCAGATATGAGAGGGAACCACTCAATAATGGTGAAGAAGCCGTTTTGAACTTTAAGTGAACTTATGTGCCAGGAAACAAGTAAAAGAACTGGGTTGGTATGCAAAAGACAAGATAAGACCAGGTCTGATCTATTGTGAATTTTGTGCATTCATCTGTCTGTGTCATGGGCCTGGTCTATAAAAGACCTTTGTCTGTTTATATCTTTGCTCTGTTTGCTGCAAGGTGGGGAGTCCCTGTGCATACCTAACAAGAATAAAGCCTTTCTCTCTCTTACTTTGGTGCAAGTACTGTATTCTTTTTAAAGCCCCAACCACCCAAAATACTACTGCTTTGCCATTGTTCCCGCAACAATGGAAATCAGGCCTATGAGTTGAGGAAAGCTGTCAACCTCAGAGCATTTTGTGTCCTGCAGTACTCTATTGACCTGCTGCCTTCCACCTAACACAGGGATCTCAACCTGTGTCCTGTGGGCTAGATGTGGCCCTCAGCACCATTTTATGTGCCCCCCACCGCTTCCACCACACCCAGAAATGCCATGTTTTGGAGGAAGGGCAAAATGACCATCCAGCCCCCCGAAGCTGGCCTGGCCCCTGGCTTAAAAAGGTTGAGAATGCCTGACCTAGCAGTTCGAAAGCAAGAAATTGCAAGTAGATAAATAGGGACCAGGATCATGCTGGCTATGCTAAAAGGGTAATGGATAGGGAGTGGTGAGGGCATCTAGCTCTATATACATTCCCACCCGCCTTCTAATTTCAACACCCCTCTGGGGATTCAACCTGTAAGCCACGGCAGCTCCACTGTCAATGGAGCAGCTTTTGTAATCTTATCTTTGGCAGCACAGGGGAGGAAGGCAAGCAGGCAGAGCAACATGGAGTCCCGCTAGTCTGTTCAATCGTTCTGGCCATCACAGCTTGGCTCAGCTCTTTGAATTAGCACCCAAGGGGGCGCCATGGTATTGGGGGGCTGGGGGGCACCCTGGTGACCACTGAACCCTAGAATTGGTAACGACTAGCAAGGGCAACATTTACCTAATAACAGAAGATCCCTGATTGGTATTCAAATCTGACTTCAGGTTTTGTCCCTGCAAGTGGTTCAAGGTCTCCCTTGCTCAAAAGTCAGTCATATCTAGGGTGCAGTCCTCATCTCCATTTACAGCCAAAGAGCCAGTGGTGCCTGTGTTTGCAGATGTATGCATGGCCGTATGGCAGGCATGACTACGCCCACGATGTTGGCTGTCCACCCCTGGGAAGCATGCCTTGTATTCCCAACCAGAATGACTTGGGGGGGGGGGCAGGCGTTCCCGCCAACCAGGGCTACTAGGAAAAAGACCGGCAGCCCCACTCCATACCTCCGTGGCCAGCAGACCCCTTGCTCCTTTAAGGACGGAGGGGCAGCCACGCCATGGCCTCTAGCCTCGGCCTGGCGTGTCAGGCAGGAGGGCGGGGCAGGGCAGGGCAGGGCAGTCGTTCCCACTCGCAGCCCCTCACGGCGCAGTCACGCGTCTTTCGGAGGCGAGAGCGAAAAGGGGGCGGCGGCCCTTCTCCTCTCAGGCAAGGGGGCGGGAAGGCTCGCACGGAGGAGGCTCCTTTCTTTCCCCACACTTCGCGGGACACAAGAGTCAAACCCTCCCTCGGGGAAGGGGGAACTTTAGCTGCGCCCAAGACTTGCGTGGCACGAAAGAAGAAGAAGCCACAGCGAGAGATAAAGGGGAGGGAGGACGACGGGGCGTTCCCGCCTTCGACACACCACGGGATGTGGGGCTGGTGGTGGAGCGCAGAGTTCGCGCCCAGGCGCCCGAAGGCTTGAGGCGCCCGCCCCGCCGGAGATGGCCGGGCGGCTGAGGGGGACGCCGCGGCGGGGCGCCTGGGGGGCGCCTGGGCTGGCGTGGCGGTGGGCGCTGGTCCTGGCTTGGGCGGCGGGCCGGGCCGCCTGCCCGCCCCTCCTGGCCTTCCCTGGCCCGCTCCTCAACCTGGCCGTCGGCCAGGGGCGCCTCTTGGTGGCCAGCGGCAACTGCTGGTACGAAGCCGAGCCCTCGCTGGCCTGGAAGGAGGCGCGCCACTGCCAGGAGCCGGAGACCTCCGTCAATAAGCTGTTGCTCCCCTTCGCCGGCGGGAGCCGCCTGCTCACCTGCTGGAGCCAGCCCGAGGGCAGCTGCTACGAGCAGAGCCTGGGCCCCCCCGCCGCCAACGGGGCCCGGGAGTTCGGCAAGGAGCTGGTGAGCTACGCCCGCTGGGGCGCCGCCGCCGGCGTGATGTACTACAACCCCGGCGACCGGCAGTGGTACCTGGTCGTGGCCACCACGCAGAAGCTGGGCGATGCCCGTTACCACCCCCCCACCGTCCAGACCGCGGTCTTCATCAAAGGGGAAGGGCCGCAGCCGGTGGGGGAGTCGCAGCAGCTGCAGCTGGCCGTGGACAACGCCCTCCACTTCGTGGACGCCTTCCTGTGGCAGGGCCACTTCTTCTTCCCTTACTATCACTACAACCTGAGCGTGGCGCCCAGGATGCTCATCGTCGCGCAGGACTTGAGAAACAACCACATCAAGGAACACATGGAGAAGGTCTTGCAGTGCGGCGGAAGCACCAAAATCTTTTCCTCCGCTTTCCTCGAGGAGCGCGAACTCTGGATCGGGATCTTCGGCTCGGCGGAGAGAGAAGCGGGTCCGAAATCCACAGCCCTTTGCATCTACCAGATGGGGCAACTGGCGGAAGGCTGCAAGACGAAGAGAGTGGCACAGTCAAACTCCTCTTGTGTGAGTAGTTTTTCCCTAGTACACCTTAAAGTGGTACAGTATTTTGCTCTGATGCAGAGAGCATACCTTTATTCTTAGCCATCACATAATCAAAAAAAAGGTTTCCAGAGCAAAATGACTTCTGGAAAACATGAGGAAACATAAATCCCTGGACATTGTATATATCACAAGGGTGGGTTTAAAGTGAAGAGAGTTTAAAGCAGTGGTGCCCAAACTGAGGCCCGGGGGCCAGGTGCGGCCCCCAATGCCAATTCATCCGGCCCGCGAAGCCCTCGTCGCTCCTGGAAGAGGAAGTAAAATGCGCCCGTACGGACAAGCTGAACTCCATGTTCCTCTGCCTGCTTGCTTTCCTCCTCCTGTGCTGCCAAAGATAAGATTACAAAAGCTGCTCCATTGACAGTGGAGCTGCCCTGGCTTATAGGTTGAATCCCCAGAGGGGTGTTGAAATTAGAAGGCGGGTGGGAATGTATATAGAGCTAGATGCCCTCACCACTCCCTATCCATTACCCTTTTAGCATAGCCAGCATGATCTTGGTCCCTATTTATCTACTTGCAATTTCTTGCTTGCGAACTGCTAGGTCAGGCATTCTCAACCTTTTTAAGCCAGGGGCCAGGCCAGCTTCGGGGGGCTGGATGGTCATTTTGCCCTTCCTCCAAAACATGGCATTTCTGGGTGTGGTGGAAGCGGTGGGGGGCACATAAAATGGTGCTGAGGGCCACATCTAGCGACGGGCCCCCTGAACCACATGATCGGCCCACGGCCCAAAAAGTTTGGCCACCCCTGGTGTAAGTGAACAATATATATTGGTTATTAGGAGGTTTAATTTGTGTTAGCTATAATTTGATATTTTTAGTTTTTGCTTATATTTAGTTAATATTCATAGATAATTCATGGTTGAAGATATCAATGTAGAATTGTTACATATGTGGATCTTTTCTTTTCTTTTCATATTTTTGAGCTATGTATTGTTCTTTTTTATGTACTTCATGAATTATATTGTTTTATATGCCTAATAAAAGCAAAAATAAATAAATAAATAAAGTGGTACAGTAAAGGTAAATCTTCCTTGCTCGAAAGGCAGTCGTATCCGACTTTAGGGGTCGATGCTCATCTCTGTTTACAGCCAAACAACCAGTGCGCTGTATTCGTCTGCAGACTTTTCCATGATCATGTAGCAGGCATGGCTACACTGGAGCCCACAGACCCGTGTTTCCTTTCCTACCAAAGCAGTACCTATTTATCTATTTGTAATTTTTTGCTTTTGATCTGCTAGGTTGGCAGGAGCTGGGACAGAGCTGACTCTGTGGCACAGCAGTCAGGTCTTGAACTGGTGACCAACCACAGCAGTCTCACCTTAAAGAGGTACCTTGCAGAATTAGAGACGAAAAGTCCATCTGCCTGTCTGCACTGGTTTAGCCAGATGTTTTTACAAGTACACTTTTAAAAATGTGAAGTGTCCTTGTAGTCTGGTTTAAGCAATGTTGCTGTTGGATGAACATTATGATCTACACCACTGTTTTAGCATATTGATAGGATGTGACAGCTTCCCTGTCAAAAGATTTCTAGATCTATGATAGAACAGTGGCTCAAGTGGCTAAGAGGCTGACTGGAAGGCCAGAGGTCAGCAGTTTGATTCCCGAGTACTGCAGGATGGAATGATCTCCTGCCTTTGTCCCAACTCCTGCCAACCTACCAGTTTGAAATCAAGAGATTGCAAGTAAATAAATAGGGACCACTTCGGTGGGAAGGTAAACAGCGTTCTGTGCGCTCTGGTGTCTAGTCATGCCTGCCACATGACCACAGAAACGTCTGCAGAAGCAGACAGCGCTGGCTCTTTGGTTTTGAAACAGAGATGAGCACTGAACCCTAGAGTCAGATACAACTGGCTTTTGAGCAAGGGAAACCTTTACCTTTAATAGGACTTGATAACTCAGTGGTTTAGGTATCTGGCATTGGACCCTAAGGTTGTATCTCCAGGGAGAATTGATAATCATGGGCAAGCTGCATATTCCTGGTACATCCTCAGAAGAAAGTATAGTAATGACAAACTACTTCCGAATATTTTCAGAATATATTTGAAAGGGTCACTATAAGTCAGGATTGATTTGGCAGCGTGCCTTTATTAATAAAACAACTGGAGTAGTTAGCAATAAGGGCTATGCATGTTTTTCTAGCTTTTTGCAAATTTGCATGGTATAAATGGATACCATTACTTATTCACTATTTATTGGCTTAAAAGACTGATTTCTCTGTCTACCCATGGTCTAGATTGAAAGCAAGGCTGTTCAGAATACTTGGAGGGAGGGGGCGACCAGCTTACATTTGGAGAAATTTACAAGTACAGTATCACATGGCTGTTACAAATGCTCATATTCCCAGCACAGTTCTTTCAAGTTTAGAGTGTATAAAGATATTAAATATTGAATTTAATTCTTAGTGTTGTGACAGTGAAAGAATTGCAAATTTATGGAATAATTGTAGCTAGGATTCTTGTAGCACTTTGAGGAATGAACTGCTGTTGGGTCTAGAATGGTAGGGGTTTGCATAATGTTTGTGCAAGATTAACCATGATCAAGCAGGATAAATGGTAGCATTGCTGAACAACTTAAAGAGAAATGCTTTCTTCTTATTTATATTACTGCATGTTTTAACGCATTCACTGCTTTTCTGCTTCAAAGGGGTGTACAACATACTAATGATCAGCATAAACCACTAACTTTGAAATCATGTGTTTCTGACTACTTGAACCATCTAGACCAGTGGTTCTCAACATTTTTGGCCATGCCTCATCTAATCATCTCTAAAATCCTGATCCCACTCCACACATAATTCTTATCATTCAAAAAGTGAACTCCTGTTCACGTGGAGGGCATTCCCAGTTTGTAACTCTACTTTGTTGAGAACCTGTCACACTCCATATTGAGATTAGCAGATCTAGCAACCAGTAGCACTTTTCTGTGCTATCTGAACTTTGGAAGTATGCACTCTGATACAGTTCTGGGTTGAGTACTTGGGCAATGCATTTGTGGACATTCTAATCCTGATGCTGAGGAAGAAGAGATGTTTCAGGCGACTCCAGGAGGAAAGGTTGAAATGTATTGGGTAGCCATTCTTTCTTTTGATCCTTAATGGATTTTTTACTGGTAAAAAAAATGGATGAAACAATAGGAAAACATAGTGGTAATGAGTTGCAAATTGAAGATGACCTTGTCAAATTCTGTAATAAGTTAGGATAGTCACATGATAAAAGCCTTGCTTGGAAGCTCTTTGGCTTAAGTGAAATCAGTAAGTAGATATCGCTGAGTATGTTTATATTGATGCTTAGAATTATGGTAGGAAGAATAAAATCTGGTGGAACCACTTAAGATATCCTCAAAGGGTAAGGGAGCAGCCATTCAGTAATTTTGCATTTCCTTATGACTATAACCAGAAGTTGAGAACAGTTCTATCACTGCCTTCAACCTGTACCACATACAAGCAGCAGTGAAAGTTTCTATATACTGTACTTAATGGTTTTGAAATTCATTGAGAAACCCCTAGAGAATCTACAACCACACAACCTTTTAGCTAGCATGTTGATCAAAGAGGCACATCTGACAGCAGAATGAAATGGACCTAGGATATCAATTTTATCTAAAAGCGTGGTAACCACTGTGTTGCTACCTACTCAGCCATGTTGGCTCCAGGATAGTACATTAGGTATACAGTCTTATAGTCCCTGAAGCATATATATGGATTTTTAGATTGAAATGTTATGCTAGCTTCTTCGTTACATGATGACATTTATTCTTAGTTTTAATTGGTGGAAAATCAACCCCAGCTGTAGTCTTCTGCAAACTGTATGTATAAGAGGTGTGTGTGTGTGAATGAAATGTTAATTTTATATTGATGTATGATTTAATGTGCAAGTGAGAAGGGTGGAGAACAGCTACCATAGGTTTCTCTTGTTATATTTACAGTAGTATTCAATTCAATTTCGTGGCTCTGTAAGCTTTACATCGATAACTGGTGGTAACTGCAAACCAAATGGGGATTTCCTCACAGATGAGGTGTGATCCATAATTTGTAATCATAATCTTCATCAAAAGGGAAAGGCCAGAAACAATGTTTGTGCTGTAGATATCTGACAGTCTCTTTGAGGGGTAGCTCTTCAGTAGCTTTATATGCATGCTCTTCCAAGACCCAGAAATACATTGTTTTAACTTTTTTAATGCCGAGAATTGGTTTCACTTCTGGCATTATGGCCAAGATCCTGTTGAATAAAGAGGAAGCAAAAAGCCCTGCAGGCTTAATGGTACAGGATTGTGCCTAACATTGAGCAAGCAAAAATCGTTGCCACTACAGTATCACATCTGCTTGTGAGGTGGGATATGGATGTTTCTGCAGATGAGCAGTGAAAATGTAAAGCTACTTATACTGAATTCTAACATGAGCATTTTTATTGTGGCATGTGTGTTTATCTATGTGTATATTAAGGACTGACAAGTTCCTGGGTGCTGCGTACTTACTGCTGGTCTTAATTTTTGTAATTTGCAGTTTATTTTATGTTTGGTGCCTTCGTGGTTTTTTTAAAGCTGCATTAAAGTCCTTTTGAATCAGAAATACTGTAAGAATATAAACATGTTTTCTATCATAAAATATTTATATCCACACTGGAGTGGATTTATAACATTTGTTTCCTATGGTTTGTGCCATAAAGTACAGACCAGTTCAGATCACAATTGTGTGTGTGTGTGTGTGTGTGTGTGTGTGTGTGTGTGTGTGTGTGTGTGTATCCTGCCAACGTAGCAGTTCGAAAGCAAGAAATTGCAAGTAGATAAATAGGGACCACTTTGGTGGGAAGGTAAGAGCGTTCCATGCACTCCAGTGTCTAGTCATGCCTGCCACATGACCACGGAAACGTCTGCAGAAGCAGACAGCGCTGGCTCTTCGGATTAGAAACAGATGAACACTGACCCCTAGAGTCAGATACGACTGGCTTTCAAGCAAGGGAAACCTTTACCTTTATATATGGAAATGAGTTCCATACTAATTCAGCTGGTGTAGTTTTATATAGACATATATAGGCATAATAATAATTTTGTGTCAGAAATTATTCTGGATTGAAAGGGTTTTTGTGGAAGAAACTCCACTCAGGGAAAGCCCAAATAAGGCACCTTTCATGTCACCAAGAGCTGGGACAGAGATGGGCACTCAATCTGTCATGCAATACCCGGGACTTGAACTGCTGACTTACCAGCCTTCCAGCTAAAAAGGTGAGCTTCTTAACCACTGAGCCACCGCAGCCCTTATAGGCAGAATAGGAAAACATTTGCCCTTCAGATATTTTGGGGGAAGTTTTCCTGTAATTTATTACTTCAGAGTGTGCTGGGAGTTGAAATCTAAAACAAGGCTTTTCAACCTGTGGGCCGCGGCACCATTTCATGCCCCCCCCCCGGCTCCATCACACCGGGAAGTGCCATGTGGTGGAGGAAAGGCAAAATGGCTGTCTGGCTCCTGAAGCTGTCTGAGGGAGCATGACCTGGCCCCCAGCTTTAAAAGGTTGAGAACTCCTGGTCTAAAACAGTAGACCTCTGCATGGCCAAAATCCTACTCTGAAAATCATATACAGTACTGTACAGTACATAAACAGTTTTTATGGCTTGTTGGCTGTTCCCAGTGGCAGAACCAATCATATACAGTACAGTATTCAGTTGTTCAGATGGGAAATGACCAAACATGCAATGGCTAGTCAGCAGAATATATAGCTACCCCTGCTTGCATGATTACCCTTAATGCAATTTCGTAACGGAGTAGGATTCTTGCCCATATTTACCACATATTCTGCCACAGTATTTGTAACTTTAGTGTAGCGTTCTTGTAATACTTAGTAACAAGCATGATTCTTAGGACTGTTTCAAAACATAAAGAATTTTGCATTCATTAAGATATTAGAGCTTCTGTGTTTAAAAGGTCAGCAAAATATAATTCTCTAGAAAGAGAATGCATAATATAGTCAACATTAAGCATCACTGAATTTCATTAATTTCAGAGAAAAAGATTTAAATACATGTTTATTTTTTGTTACAATAATGAGCCTTAAAATGTTTATTACTGGGTAATTTAGTTTTAGAATTACAATACTGAGAAATGATACCCAGCTGGTTGGACATACAGTATTTAAAAGGAAATCTTGTGACATTACTCAGAATGAGAAAACAGGAACTTGAGTTTTCAGTGACAAAATATAATTATGCAATTGTGATGTAAACAAGACTTTTGGTATTAAAATTCAATGGCAACATTTATGCTAATATAATAGTATGGTGGTGAAGAAAATGCACTTGTGCATTAAGCTGGATCTTCTCTTAAGAATTAAGCTGTCAGTGCTTACAACTGGTCTCAAATCAAAACCATTTGATGCAGTCAGTGGCTTTTTCTGTGGTAATCACAAATTCTTAAGAAACCCTGAAAACCTCTTTGTTTCCTTTGGTATTGTCTTCAGTTGTGTTTAACAGCTGTGTTAAGCTGTGATAATATGTATGATAGAAAAATACTGGTGTAGTGTTCGGCAAACCATGTTAGAAATTTTGCCAAGAAAACCCCGTGGACAGCAAAAAAACAAAACAAAAAGGTAAAGTAGATGGAATAGGATGTCAAGCCCCTCCGGCAGGAAGATGGGGGTGGATAAGATAGTGGGAAGGCAAATGCAATGCTGCAAATAACAATATTTGATAGGAATGTAAGATCTATGAATCAGGGCAAGCTGGAAGTGGTAAAAAATGAGATGGAAAGAATAAGCATTGACATCCTGGGAAACAGTGAACTAAAATGGACAGGGGTGGGCGGATTCAGCTCTGGAGACCATCATATCTACTACTGTGGCCAAGAAAACCTTAGAAGAAATGGAGTGGCCATAATTGTCAATAAAAGAGCGAGAAAAGCAGTAATGGGATATAATCTAAAAATTGACAGAATGATCTCAGTTCGGATCCAAGGCAAACCATTCAATATCACTGTAATCCAAGTCTACACACCAACCACTAGCACAGAAGAGGCCACAATTGATCAGTTCTATGAGGAATTACAGCACTTCATTGAACTGACACAAAAAAATGATGTTTGTATTATACTGGGAGATTGGAATGCCAAGGTAGGAAGTCAAAAAGTAAATGGAATAACAGGCAAGATTGGTCTTGGAACACAAAATGAAGCAGGACAAAGGCTAATAGAGTTCTGCCAAGAGAACTCGGCTGTCCCAACTCACAAGGGCACCTCCCTATTAGTCCCTGAGCCTCCTGCTCATTACTGGAACTTTTAACCCTTGCCTCACCTCTTCTGGGAGAGCCGAGGTGATTAGAAAGGAACTCTTACTATGCTCAGGCAGTTGAGCATAGAGCAAAACAAGGGAGGTTTCTACTGGTAGCGTGTCTTCGTGTGTGTGCCAGTCAAAAGAACAACAAACTTCAAAGAGAAACAGCTGCTTTATTCATCAGGTTCATGTAGCAAAGTCCATGGAAAAACGCAGATTAAAAGGTCAGTAACAGGTATCAGTCCAGTACACAGTCCAGGTTCATTAGGTAATCATTTTAGAAAGAAAAGAATAATCCCACACCATAGCCAGGGTCTTATGCCATTGAGATCCAGAATCGAACTAACTAACCTCTCTGCAAAATGGAGAATCTGCAGTCAGGTGGGTTAGCTTTGGCCAATCAGGTAACAGAGAGAAACTTTCTCAAAACAATGGATTGTTGACACACATGTGCAGTCAGTGAAGACAAATCACGCTAGAGAGATAGGAACACAGGAACACTAAAGTGTCAACATGTAGGCTGAAAGACACAGATGGGAAAGGATTTCTTTGAGGCTCTCTATGGGGCCTAGCTAAAAAACTGCAACTTCAAGCCTTGGGAAACACGAGGAAATATGTCGTTTCCTGACACACTAGTCATAGCAAACACTCTTTTTCAACAACACAAGAGGTGACTTTACATGTGGACATCACCAGATGGCCAACACCAAAACCAGATTGATTATATAATCTGCAGCCAAAGATGGAGTAGTTCCATACAGTCAGCAAAAACAAGACCAAGAGCAGACTGTGGCTCAGGTCATAATCTACAGTATTGCCAAATTCAGTCTTAGATTAAAGAAAACAGGGAAAACAACTAGGACACACAGGTATGACTTAGACAACATCCCTAAGGAATACAAGGTGGAGGTGTGGAACAGATTTAATGGTTTAGACTTGATAGACAGAGTACCAGAAAAATTATGGACAGAGGTTTGGGACATCATACAGGAGACGGCAAGTAAAACTATACCAAAAGAAAATAAGTGTAAGAAAGCAAAGTGGTTGTCTGATGAGGCTCTTAAAATAGTGGAGGAAAGAAGGAACGCAAAAGGAAGAGGTGAAAGAGAAAAAGTCAATTAATTAAACACAGATTTTCAGATAAAAGCAAGGAGAGATAAGGAAACCTGCTTTAATTAACAGTGCAAAGAAATAGAAGAAAACAACAGAAGGGGAGGAACTAGATATCTTTTCAAAATAAATTGGGGAAATCAAGGAAAATTTTTAAAATAAAAATTACCATGATAAGGGACAAAAACGGCAGGGATTTAGCTGATCCAGAAAATATTAAGAAAGATGGCAAGAGTACACAGAGGAACTTTACAAAAAGTGCCTCAACACCCCTGACAACCACAGTTGAGAGTGTTGAACTAGAGCCAGACCATCCTGGAGAGTGAAGTCAGAAAAGCCCTAAAAAGTACTGCTAATAACAAAATGAGTGGAGATGGTGGTATTCTAGTTGAATTATTCAAAGCCCTAAAAGATTATGGAATTAAAGCATTGCATTCTATATGACAGCAGATTTGGAAAACACAACAATGGCCACAGAATTGGAAAAGATCAGCATACGTTCCAATCCCAAAAAGGGCAATGCCAAAGAATGCTCAAATTATCGAACAATTGTGGTCATCCCACACATTAGCGAGCTCGTGCTCAAGATAATACAGGACAGGCTTCAGCAGCACATGGAGAGAGAACTATCAGAAGTACAGGCTGGGTTCAGAAGAGGCAGGGGAACTAGAGACCAGATTGCCAACATACGCTGGATCATGGAGAAAACAGGAATATCAGAAACAAGTCTACTTCTGTTTCAGTGACTACACCAAGGCATTTGACTGTATGGGCCACAATAAAATGTGGCAAGTAATTAAAGAGATGGGAATGCCAGAACACCTTATATGTCTCATGAGAAATCTATACATGAGCCAAGAAGCAACAGATAGGACAGGATACAGAATGATGGAGTGGTTTGGAATAGGAAAAGGAGTAAGACAAGGCTGCATTTTGTCACCCTGCCTGTTTAACGTATACACTGAGAACATAATGTGCAATGCAAGGCTGGATGAATCAAAAGTTGGAATTAAAATCGCTGGGAGAAACATCAACTACAGTAATACCTCATATAACATTAGTATCGAATAACACTAAAATCGCATAACATTAAGGAATCTGTGGGGAAGAATTGCATCAGATAACATTAAGATCCTATGGGATGCTTCAGATAACAACCGCTAAAGCCTGTGTGGTTACAATGTATCTCTATGGATCCCATAGAGGATCAGATAACACTAAAAATCATATAACACCAAGACTTGTGGAACCAGGTTTTAGTGTTATATGAGGTTTTACTGTATTTGAGATATGCAGATGACACTACCCTAACGGCAGAAAGTGAAGAAAACCTAAAGAAGCTCCTGCTTAGGTTGACCAAGGAGAGTGCAAAAGCTGGCTTGAGATTTAGTATCAAGAAAACCAAGATAATGACAACAGGCCCTATCACTCCCTGGAAAATAGATGGGGAAGAAGTAGAAGCCGTGACAGACTTTACATTCTTAGGATCCAAGATCATTGTGTATGGAGATTGTAGCCATGAAATAAAAAGGTGACTAATTCTTGGGAAGCAAGCTATGAGAAACCTGGGGAACATAGTCAAAAGTAGAGACATCATCTTGCAAACAAAAATTCGCATAGTCAAGGCAGTAGTATTCCTGGTGGTAAGATACGTTTGTGAGAGCTGGACCATAAGGAAAGCTGAGCGTAGAAGAATAGATGCCTTTGAAATGTAGTGTTGGAGGAGAGTTTTGATTGTGACAGTGAGGAGAACAAATAGGTTGATCTTAGAAGAAATCAACCCTGACTGCTCCTTGGAAGGTCAAATAGCAAAGATGAAGCTAAAGTACTTTGGGCATCAAATGAGAAGAGAGGATTCACTTGAGAAAGCCTTGGTGCTGGGAACGGTGGAGGGCAAAAGAAGAAGGGGGAAGCCAAAAATGAGATGGCTAGATGGTACTGTAGATGCAATGGGCACAGAGCTGGGCGGGTTGAGGAGGCTGGTGGAGGATGGGGAGGTGCCTGGCAGACAATAGTCCATAGAGTCACAAAGGGTCGGAATCAACTGTGCAACTGAACAACAACAAAACAACAGATTGAAAGGATGTAAGAAAAGCCATTCTGAATCAGACCAAAGCTTTATTTAGTCTGGCATTCTTCACACAATGAGGCCAGTTAATTGACTACAGTGAGTCTCTAGAGAAGGACATGAATGCCACTGCAACCTTTGTCTCTTGTTCCGCAGCAGGTGATATTCAGTGATCTGTTGCTTTCAAGACGAGCTGATATATAGGCCATTGATGGCTTTATCATATGTTAATTTATCTAACAGATGTTATTGGACTTCAGTTCCCAGAAGCTGTGATCAGCAGGTGTTCTGACTTGGGCTTCTG
This sequence comes from Furcifer pardalis, assembly GCA_030440675.1. NCBI lineage: Eukaryota > Metazoa > Chordata > Lepidosauria > Squamata > Chamaeleonidae > Furcifer > Furcifer pardalis. The sequence goes on along the minus strand of CP126892.1, from coordinate 171,101,064 downwards.
GCAATTGAAGCCCAAGAACACCTGGAGAGCCAATTTTGCTAACCCCTGATCTAGCCCTATATAAAAGTTTTCCAAGATGGGAACCATGGCTATATAGTCTGGCAGTGAATTCCACATTAACTGTGAACTGTGTGGAGAAGTACTTTTTATTTATCCAGAATCTCCCAGTCATTGGGAGCAGATGAAGTATTGAATTAGTGATGGCTCTTAGCTGTCTTCGTTTACTGGTTGTTGTTGTTGTTTTTTGATAGGATGCATTTGCTATAAATATTTCTTACTTTATTAATTTTTGATGTTAAACTGCCTCTGAGAGGACTTTATTGAATATGATTTTATAGCAAAGGATCACAACCTATGGCCCACAGGCCAGATCCAGCCTGCAACGCCATTCCATTCAGCCCGTCACCGCCTCTGCCACACCCAGAAGTGGAAGCAGGCCCATTTATGTCAGCTGTAAAATGTGCATGTGGTCAATTAACTGGCCTCATTGTGAGAAGAATGCCAGACTAGATAAAGCTTTGGTCTGATTCAGAATGGCTTTTCTTACATCCCTTCAATCTGTTGCTTTGTTGTTCAGTTGCACATATGGGTGTCGTAAACATGGAAATGGGCACATTTATGACAGCCATAAATGCTTCCACTTCTGGAGTGCGTGGTCCGACCCGCTCAGCTGTCTCGGGGCATGCACAGGTCCATGGTGTAAAAAGGTTGGCCACCCCTGCTTTAAATGATTTCATTACTCTGTTTTTGCTTTAAAGGTAGACTAAAAGTATTGCAAATACACCAGTAGAATACACAGAGGAGTAGAAAAAGGAATAACAGGCGGCCTTTTCACTACTGTCATTCTCTCATCTGACTCTTCCCCATAGCCTCTTTGCTCCTAGACATATTCAGTCCTAGCATTTCAACCCATTTGAGAGTAAAACTTTGGGAGGAACAGCCTAGTAGTGATTGAGTAAACAGCATGTTACCTGCCTCCTTTAAGTAGATGGGGCACATAATTTGATCCCACTCTCAGCTACTAGTGGGACTTCCCTTCCACCACAAATGCCAATCACTCTACACCAGTGGTGGCGATCCAGTGGCACAGGTGCCAGAAGTGGCACACAGAAGCCTTTCTCCTGGAATGCACAACATTGAGGGCAAGTCACACCCCCACACAGCCTGGCCTGTACCACTTCCCCACGCCCACTCCTCTCTCTCTGCCAAAAGAGAGGTAAGAGGGGAGGCTGAAATCCTGGCTGTGAGGTTGTGATTGTGAGAGGTAAGATGTGGAGCACTGATGGGGAGGAGGGCCAATGGGGGGGGGGGGTAGGAAGGCCCATTGGGGTAGGAAGGCCCAGCATGGGGTGGGGAGGCTCTTTGGGGGGGGTAGGAAGGCTGCGTCGGACTTCTTCAGAGCCTGGGAGACCTTATAGGCACCAGGCACGTTCACACTGCACTTGTTGGGGTGTGTGTGTGTGTGGTTCCAGTGGGGGCCTGGTGTGGTGGCTTGTTGGGGGGGGGCTTACCACCCCCTCTCCCACAGCTTGGTGGTGTAGGGATGATGCACATGTGCACATGCATGCACAGTTGAAGTGGACCAGTGACGTTACTGACACACGTGATGCCTGTTGCCCATCTTCCACTACCCACTTCCTTGGGCAGTTGGTCTCTAAAAAGTTCACCATCACTGCCGTACACCTCCCATCCTGATTCTTGTCAAGACTATTGCACAGGGCAAAAGAGTAAAGGCTCCTTCCCTTCCACACATAGTTAATTTAGGAGCCTTACATTTTTACTCTTCTACTGTAACTCTGCTTGAGAGTGAGTTGAGAGCTTTCTTCGGATAATTCTTTTATCTGAATAGATCTTTCTTCTGATAAATGCTTTAGTAAATAGTTTGGAACATGTCAACTTCAGTTAAAGGGGGGGAGCATAGCTTGTTGCATTAATGGGAAATGTGGGCCTAAGAACAAGCTATTGTTGTAGTATGGAGCAGTATGGGCAAACTCATGATCAAGAGAAAGGCATGGCAATAAGTCATGGCTGTTATCCGCTTGAATGTTTATAGTGTTCCAGGAAGTGAGTAGCTGTGTGTCTCTTGATTTTCCTTTAAAAATAGTTTTATGCAGGTCAGAAATGCAGGAAAAAACCATGATAAGTCTCGAATGTGGTTAGTCCAGTAAACAATATCAGTCCAATGGTCAATTGGACAGTGAATAAGTAGAGTCCAGTGAGTTCGGGCTCAACATCACACACATACGAGAGCTCAGCAGTTGATGCCTCTAGGAGAGGTTTTAGCTTTCAGTGGAGTTGCAGTCATTAATCCTCTTCAACTTGGGCAGTCTTTACTACAACAACTGGCACCAAGCATTTCTGTTCATATTTCAGCATTTGTAACCTCCAGATGCAAAAGCAAACTACAGTCATACCTCGCATAACGAATTTAATTTGTTCTGCAAGGTTGCTCGCTATGTGAAAAATTTGCTACCGTATGTGAGTCTGACTCGCATAACGAATTTTTCGCTATGCGAGTCGGACTTTTCCCTATAGAAAAACTCGCATAACGAGCGTTTCTATGGGGAAAACTCACATAGCGAAAAAAATTCGTTATGAGAGTTTTCCCCATAGAAATGCTCATTATGCGAGTTTTTCCATACAGAAAAGTCCGACTCGCATAGTGAAAAATTCGTTATGCGAGTCAGGCCGCTTAGCGAATAACTTGCTCGTTATGCGAGTTTTTCGCTATGCGAAATGCTCGTTATGTGAGGTTTGACTAGTGATTTGTAGGGTACATCTATAAAACCAAGGGACTGTGGTGGTTTAGTGGTTAAGATACTGAACTTGATGTCTGGAAGGTCAGTAGGTCAGCAGTTCGAGACCCGAGTGCTACACGATGGAGTGAGCGCCCGTCTCTGTCCCAGCTCCTGCCAACCTAACAGTTCGAAAGCAAGAAATTGCAAGTAGATAAATGGGCACCACTTCGGTGGGAAGGTAAACAGCATTCTGTGCACTCCAATGTCTAGTCATGCCTGCACATGACCATGGAAATGTCTGCAGATACTGACAGCGCTGGTTCTTTGGAGATAAGCATTGTACCCTATGACTGGCTTTTTAACAAGGGTGACCTTTACCTTTACTATAAAACCAGCTGCAATAAAGGGCTTCTGAATCACTCTGTATCTGGTCTGGTGACATACAATTATTAATGTCATGCCTCATTTGAGCACTTTTACTGAAGCTAGTAAATGCCTTATTTAATGATTTTCTTTTCTCTGCTTAATTTTTCAGCTCACAACAGAGCCTTTCAACAAATCAGTTTCCCTACATCAGTCTAACTTGGTGTCAGTATATGCCACCACAGTTTTGAACAAAATTGTTTTGTTTTTGGGGACAGGAAATGGGCAATTACTGAAGGTAAGCTTCTGTTCATTTTGTGAATCTCTGTGGTGTTATTAGTTCACAGGCTGAGGTCATGTAATCTTGCAACAGGATATTATTATTCTTAAGAGAAAGTGTGTCACTAAAGGAAGACTCAGGTTAAGAAAATGCACCATGTAATACTCTACAAGGACAGCACTCCGCTTTCCAGATTGCAATTGAATGAGTTTAAAAGCATTCCATACAGCTTCCATGTATGCAAAGGATGGGCGCTATTCATTTACAAAACACCAGGAGAAAAAATACTGCATGTTCAACAGGCCTTTGTACCTTTAGGAAAAACAAAGCAGATTCTTTTGTGTGCGTGTGTGTGTGTGCGTAATACTTCTAGAAATTCGAGAATTCTGCATGTGCAATTTTCTCCATTTCTTTCAGCGAAGGAAGACAGCTGAGTGCATGCATCTGTCTGCATGCTTAGCTCTTCCACTTTCAATGAAGTAAACAGGAAAGCAACTGAAGATGAAGAAATACTAGAAATACTATGGAAACTTGTAGTGAGGATAAAATGGGAAGAAGAGCCATTTAGCCTGCCTTGAGTTTAGTGGTAGAAAGGTTGACACAGACAGACAGACAGACAGACAGACAGACAGACAGACAGACAACAGTATTCAGCATAATAGCTGTATTTAGAGCATTATTTTTGTATTGTACCCTTAAAAACAGCACTGATAGCAGCACCATCAAGTCTTTAAGGCCATACGAGAGGAGAAATGCTGGTACAGTACTGTCCTTGGTTTGAGTATCTGAATTAAAAAGTGAGGTGTGTGGTTGTCTTATTAATAATTAATAAATGGTTAATTCCAGTGGTGAGCTAAAAAAAATACTACCACACTGTGGGAGTGGTGTGGTGGGCATGGCCAGGGGTAAAGCCCTGCGTTGCACCCAAATCAGGACTATTTTATTTCAAAACTTGGATGGGCGGGGCCAGCCGGAATTTCTGCTACCAGTTCTGGCGAACTGGTGTGAACCTGCTGATGCCCACCACTGTTTACTTTTTTTGTGTTCTGTGCTTCTAGGTTATTCTTGATGACAATATGAAGCCACAGTGCCCTGATGTTTTATATGAAATTAAGGAAGAAACAACAGTTTTTCACAAATTCGAACTTGATCCTGTGGACAAAGATTACATCTATCTACCATCGGAAAAAGAGGTTCCTTGAGTATTGTACAATACTGGCATGTCAATAGCTAATTAACAATTCATGAAAAACCAGGTTTCGGGGTGGGGGGGAACCTTGGCTTGTCATTTATGAGCAAGGGGCTACAGTGGCTCAGTGGTTAAGAAGCTCACCTTGTTAGCTGAAAGCCCAGCAAGTTGGCAGTTCGAGTCCTGCATGACAGATTGAGCACTCGTCTCTGTTTCAGCTCCTGCCAACCTAGCAGATCGAAAGCAAGAAATTCCAAGTACAGTTGTACCTTGCTTAAAGAGCATAATGCATTCCACAGGATTGCTCTTTAAGTGAGTTTGCTCTTTAAGCAAAACACCATTGTAAGTGACCAATTGGGGGGGGGGATTGCGAACCCTGCTTTATTTGTTAAGCGAGTTTTTGGTTGGTTTTATTTGTTAAGCGAAGTAAACATTCAGAGAAAATTCTGCTCTTTAAGCGAGTTAGTCTTTAAGCGAGGCGCTCTTTATGCGAGGTTTGACTGTAGATAAATAGGGATCACATCAGTGGGAAAAGATCTTGGGGACATGAGTAGAGTTTCTCCAGCAAAAGTCATTTGAACACGGAATAATTTCTGACATGAAATTACAGTGGAACGGCTCGATTAACTTAAAAAATGCTTAACAAAAGGAATCCATAGAAAATAGTAGCTTGGTTTATGGATTTTTTTTCCCAGAATGGATTAATTGGTTTTTAATGCATTCCTATGGGAAATTGCATTCAATACATTCCTGTGGGAAATCCAGTTAAAGTAATTTTTGCTGTAAGAAATGTCCCGGAGAATGCATTAATTAATTTAACTGAGCTTCCACTGTATTATTATTATTTATGAGCAATTTGCACCTGCAAGCAAGAGCAGGTCCTACGAGTTAGAGCAGATAAACATATCATAGTTCTTGTGTCCTTCCATACTTCACTTGTTACCCAGGCTGAATCTAGTGCTCCGTGTAATCTTTCTCCCAATAACCCAGAGTCAGAAGCAAAAGAAAGTCACAGTTAATTATTTTAGTTTCTTGGGGGAAGAGACACGTCAAAGGCTGTGACTACATGCTAAAATAGTGTGTGTATTTTGTTGTGGGTGTAAAATGAATGAATGATTTTTTAAAAATGATCACATGATACAAAGGACAGTTTGAATCAATAGGGACTTCTTTGTTCCCAATGAGTTTTTCTCTGCTGCAGAAGCTGCTACTTTTTTCAAGTTAGAATGATTCAAACAGATTTTTCCTCATGTGATCAGTTTTTTTTTTGTTCTCCAAAAGGATGAGAGAGACATGACTATGGGCATTCTCATAATGTATGAAATTGGGTGTGATGTTTTGGACAGTGTGAACACCCACCCTGAAGTATTTTTGATGTGAATTCTATGAACGTCTTACGTTTCGGTTGGGTGGTCTGGCAGCTTTTGCAATGGAAAGAAAATTATGTACTTTTGAGAAGCTGCAACACCAAAACTAAGGCACCAACGAAAATAA